>CM055962.1:26014587-28414587 GCA_029531755.1 Holothuria leucospilota | reverse complement strand
GGACCTCGCATCAATAAAGGATCTTTCAGTCTAATATGTAGCATGATGTGGAAGGTTGAAAGTAAGTATCTGCGGTTTTACATTTTTCACAAACTTTTACCAGAGCTTCACCAGTTCGCGCTGAGCCATTATCGGTATAGATGGTGATTGCAAATAAATTTAATACGAAAACAGCACTCTGTAACGCTCTTATTAGTCCTTCACCCCTTTTGCTACACCTATCAGAGAGGTCTAATAGCACCTATACTCTCCCTCCCTCTCATTTTCGATTGCTGGCAGCTGTTCGTCCAGATTTTAGTTCAAAAGTAGTAAAAATACGATAGTTGGAAAGTGTTTGTACCATAGAAATAAAAGTAAAGCAGGATGACGTCTGCCAATCTGGACTGAATCCATTGATTTGGCTAGGTGGTACGGCAACATTACCTTCGCGTAATACAAAATATCACGTCATTGCTTTTGCCCCAAGTATTGGCAAAGAAACTACAAGTTTTCAAGTTAGAAGTATAAAACAAAATACTTAACACAGAATGACTTATTTTTGTTGTGAAAATTACTCCTGATCTTTCGAATAAACGGATAAAATAAGCTATAATTTCTGCAGCAGAATGCACACTGTACGTACGGGGACACGCCAATCAACCGGTCTTTTTCCGGCCATATATGATCAGTTCCAAAAACATCCTAAAGATAGCACCATTTTGCATCTTAAATTAATAGAAAAAATCTTAAAGGGGAAGGAGGACCCCGGACCCCTTCCCAAGGACGACACCTTTATGTAGTGACAAACGAAAGATCAGAACTGCTGCATGCAAATGCAGGAATGCATGAAAAATAAAGGTGTAATTTACGCAGGCTTGGGGGAACTGAGGTATTATTACGACATCATCTGTGGTGCCCCCAATCATAAAAAACCTGGCGACGCCACTGATCTCAAGCCAACTTGCAGGTCTTGTAATGATGTCCGAGTTCAAAATCCAGTTGTCTGGAATGACCCTATATGTTGATCCCTGCCTTTTTAAGGATAACAGGACATTGTTGCTCTTGTACAATTTCAATCCAGTGCAGCTTATCAACGAGTTTTGTGCTCAAAATGGCATTTCCTAAATGTATACGAATATCCTACCAAAGTGGGGGGGGGGGGGTGGGGGGGGGGGGGGGTGGGGGGGGGGGGGGGTGGGGGGGGGGGGGGGTGGGGGGGGGGGGGGGTGGGGGGGGGGGGGGGTGGGGGGGGGGGGGGGTGGGGGGGGGGGGGGGTGTGGTAGGTCTGGTGGGGGGGGGGGGTCTGGGGGGGGGCGGGGGGGGGGGGGGGGTGGGGGGGGGCGGGGGTGGGGGGGGGGGGGGGGGGGGACGGTGTCGGGCGGGGGGGTGTGCTGGGGGGGGTGGGTGGTGGGGGGGGGGGGCGGGTGGGGGGCTGGGGGGGGTGGTAGGGGGGGGGGAGGGGGGAGGGGGGGGTGGGGGGGAGGAGCTCTTCAGAATAAGAACGGTTCTTTGAATAACCCAAACAATGTTTTTATTTTGCTTAGTAAACAACAGATCACCATATATGGCACACATTAGAGGAATGAACCTGAAGCCATTAACACTTCAAAACATTTTCATGGAAGTTTTACCTTTTTCGAGATATCCTTTTTTCTCTAAGTATATTTAAATCTGGGATATTCTCTGCTGAAAAGCGACACTCAGAACAAGACGTGCTTTAGATTATGCTTTTGCCTCAATTCTGTTACAGGCCCGTTGCAAATGGGCGGGGGCCTGGGGCAGCGTCCCCTAGAAAATGTTAGCCCACTAGAAAACTAAAAGAATTATTATTGTATTCAGGACATCTCACTATATTTCTCCCCCAGGAGGGCATCTCGCCCCAGTACCTCTTCTGGCTACTAGTTGTTGCATATTTATGATCTGTTGTAAAGATCCTTTAAATTATTTTACAAAAATTAAACAGTTTCAAAAAGAAGCTTTACCACAAGGGTCAACTTAAAACTACGATATGCTTAATGAAGATGCAGTGATTAAAAACTTTAATACGACATATGTGGTATATGCGTGAGATATGTGCACACCAGATCTAAACAAGCTCTTATATACAATGAAAATCTACAATAATAATGTGATAGCTCATTATGGTGTCCTTACAATTCAATAACAAGAAAGGAAGCCACATTAAAATATTGTTTCCCTATATATAGTTCAAGTGTCAAGGTGAAAATAGTGAGTGACTCAGTTGCTCTTTGAGTCTGTTCTTTCTTGTCTATATTTCCTGTACTTACGCCAATGCATGAAAAATAATTGTACAAGAACAGTGGCCATGGACTAAAATCATACCTGTCCTCCAGAGTAGCTGTGGGTGTTGAGGGCCGATTGGTATTTCCAGGTTGTAACAATCTTCCATTAATGAATTTCCACGGGTGCATAATATACCTACCTAACTGAAAAGAAGCGCTCGCCAATTGTCTCGTTAAATATATACTTCCAGTTTTTTATCCGTAGGATTCTCCACTCTTCCGCCATTCTTAAAAAGTGCGCAAATAGTGTTGATTTAACACCTTGGGAAAGCTTTCCTACTAACCCTATGAACAATTTAAACCATGTCATTGAACAAGCAGTGGCTAATCCCACGGAGTTGCTGTATACTCATCGCTAGCACACGTCACCATTAAAGCCATCATAAACTCACAGGAAGAACTTTCCTCTCTTCCTAATTGCTGGCAGTAAGGCCTTACCACATAACTGACAGGGACCGCTGAGACCGGCTTTAACGCCCTACACTTTTCTGCACGTGGGTATTTTGGGCGCGCAGTAAACTAACTGCATTTTATTTTATTGATACATCATTCGGCGGTCTTTCGATGTATTAACCCCCGCACTCTCAACAAACTTGCTCCCCAGTCTTCTGAATAAGTTGCCACTTGAATAATGGGTTTCGCGAATTGAAAGCTCATAGTGTCCATGTGTCCATGATAGGTATGTCTCAGTTTCTAATGGTACTATTCACATGTACATTTCACTTTAGTTAATATAGTGCGGCCTTGGAATTTTGTCACCCCGCGCTCAGACAAAGTGAAAAGCAACTACCTAGCGCGTTCGTCACGTCATGTATTAACACAGAAGTACGTGTGACGTATTCTAGATTAAATGACAGGCCAACTAATTTCTGCGCGTATACACATGCTTACGCAATGCTGCGTTGTTTCGAACAATGACGTTTTCTGTAATGCGTGCCTATTACACGCGCATCACCGAATAGAAAGGCGCGTATGTCAAATCCGCACTGCCGCCCTGATATTTGCATCTCCATGCGCCCTTTTGTCTTATGCAAAAAGGACAAATTCAGTGCGCTTTACAGAAAATCTGTGCACACAATATGACATACGAAGGCAGCATTCATTCATATGTGCGAAATTTCATGTATGTGGAAATTGTTTCTTTTTTGGAGTTATACTTAAAATACTAAAAAAATGTGATTTTCCAACAGAAATTGACCTTTGACCTTATTTTCCACATGACCTTTGATCCGGTCGCCCATAGCAACCATATGCTTATGGTCGTATTAGGCAGGTTTCATCATATGTGTGAAGTTTCATGTATGTGGAATGTTTCCCTTCTGGAGTTATACTAAAAAAACTAAGAATATGTGATTTCTCACCAAAATTGATCTTGGACCTTGGTGCCATGGCAACCATATATTTTGGTAGGATTAGACATGTTCATCATATGTGTGAAGTTTTGTTGTATGTGGAATGTTTCCTTCTGGGAATTATACTAAAAATACTAGAAAAAATGTGATTTTTCACAAAATTGCCATTTGACATTATTTCAACCTTGGGAACCTTTGATCCCGGTCGCCATGCAACCATATATTATTTTAGAATTAGGCAGGTTTCATCATATGTGCACAGTTTCATGTATGTGGAATGTTTTCCCTTCTGGAATTATACTAAAAAAAACTAAAAAAATGTGATTTTCTCCAAAAATTGATCTTTGACCTTGGTTGCCCATGGCAACCATATATTCTGGTGGTACTACGGTTCGTGTCATCATATGTGCAAAGTTTCATGTGTATGGAATGTTTTTCCTTCTGGAATTATACTAAAAAAGCTAAAAAAATGTGATTTCTCACCAAAATTGATCTTTGACCATGGTTGCCATTGGAACCCATATATTCTGATGGTACTAGGTTCGTTCATCATGTGTGCAAAGTTTTCATGTACGTGGAATGTTTTCCTTCTGGAATTATACTAAAATACTAAACAAAACCGTGAATTTTCCGCAAAAATTGAATTGACCTCTGACCTTTGACCTTTTCTGCCGAAAGTGACGGAGACACAAGTTTACCCTCTGGGGTACCTACCCACCAAATTTCAAAAGAATCTGGTCTAGTAGCCCACAAGGAGGAGTTCGTGGAACACTTGTTTTGCCTTAAAATGTTAATATCACATGACTTTTGACCTTTGGGTTGCCATGGCAACCATATATTTTCGTAGTGCCAGACACTCTTATTATATGTGTGAAGTTTCATGTTAATGGGATGTTTTTTCTTGAAGTGTATTATTATAAAAAGACTTGGATTTTTCACAATAACTTGACCTTTGACCTCTGACCTTTGACCTTTACTTCCGGGAGTCAATACAGAACTGAGGTTCCACCTAGGGCACCTTCCCACCAAATTTGAAGAAAATCGGCTTTACCGTTTTGGAGATATTAAGAAAACAAAATTGGACACACACACACACCCACACACACCCACCCACCCGCACTAACACACACACACACTCACGCATACATACACACACACACACACACACACACGACATCACCATCGCATAGATTCCTTCTGCCTTTGGCAAGGAATCAAAAACCAGGAAGTGGGAGGATTGAATGGTGAACTGGATGTTATAACTAGTTCCATACCTGGCATATTGAATTGTCTTCCTACAGAATTGCATTATTTTTATTTCCTTAGAAGGGGGAACTGATCTTTATTGGCTATGCCTTTGGTGTTGACTGATTTAACACAGTGTTTGTTTAACAGGGACCACAGGGGTGGGGGGGGGGGGGGTGGGGACTATGGGACTTTGGTCCCCACACTTTTTCTGTCATGGATATTTTGGGCTGCTTTGATGGCTAGCTCCCCCACTTCAAAATTGGCTCTGAATTCCCTGTTTAAGATCACAAAGCAAATACAACAGGATCCAATCCAGGGACCTTTTGACAAATTTATTTCACTTGGGAATTTGTCAATATACATATCAAAGAACTGGCATGGTTTCATACAATTGTATAACTTGGTTAACATTTCCTAAATAAATTTTGCTCTTGCAGTATAATTTTTTTCCACCTTCTCATTACAATACCCAACAAAGGCTTTAAAGGCCACACTCACCACGCTACATATAATCACAAACTCTTGTTTCCAGCAGTATAAACTTTGTAGCTGGTTTTTACAAAACCACCTTTTAGTCATTTTGAGAACAACTCACATTCCTCCAAAAAGAGAGGAGTTTTAAAGCTTTTGCTTACATCATGTCAAACCATGTTCAGTATTGTCCTTACAGAATACAAGAGTTCACCAACTTGGTAGCATCTGATAGTGAAACTGCCTAACCCCCCACCCCCACCCCACTTTTACTCCTTTAGATGCTTGCCATTGACAATATAACAAATGACTGCTGACATCCCAGCTCTGAACTAACCATGACTTTCTACAAAAGGCATACAAGCATACGATTCAGAACACAGCACTAAGATTATAACAAGTACAAAAATAGAAAAAAACTTAAAAATGTATAAACATTTTAAACAGGACTTTGAATACACATGAAACAATCTCGGTAAACAACTGTAAAAATTGGATCTAAATATATATCATAATTTTTTTTAACACTTCTCATATTCATGTCATGCAAAACCAGAAAAACCTATAGCATCCTCTAAATATAGTACTATTGCCAATGGATTTCAAATACAACCCCTCACCAAACTGTGGCTTCCAGTTGATAGAATCTTACGAGGGCAACAAACATACCATACTTTTTGTACTTATCCATGAGCACATTCTGCACAGAAGTTTTGTAAAATATGTTTAAGACTTACAACCAAAATAGAAATTTTGGAATACTTAAGTATTTGGCAGTATTTTTAAATTGGACAAAACCACAACTATTCATTACCTTAAGTTTTCAAAGAATGAATGAATAATTAACTTCCAAACGAAGTGAGCCGTAGCAGCTACTTCCCATGTGACCGCCAGGACTACAACAACAATTACAAGATGAACATACAAAAGTGTTGAGCAAATTTGTCACATTGTCAGGAATTATGATCATTAGTGGTCACTCTGAAAACTCTGGGAAAATATTTGGCTGTGTAGTATTCAGCAGTTTTCACCAAAGCTAGCAAGAAAGAGTCAGTAAGTCACCTCGCACAACAATAACTTAACTGAGCTAATGAAGGTAGCACGACACTAAGAGAAGTCCTCCACCAAAGATGAGGCCTGCAAAATTAGTCCCTACAAAACTTTGAGACGACTTGGTTTAGACCAATCCATGCCTCTGACAGGATGGGCCCAGAGTGCGATGTAGCAAATGATGTGAAGTTTACTGGTAAAAATGAATGAAAGTGAAGGTATTTTGGCTCCTTCTTAGCACTTTTTTCTTTCCATTGTGCAAAACTGCATTTTTGAGTGAAAAGTCAGGGGGACCACTGCCTTATTACAAAAGCTGTACCTCAAATGAGCAATGTTAATGGTAGATCATTTGAAAACACTGGGAAAGACTGGTAGCTTTTACCTGTTGAGGACTTGTCTAAAGGGCCAAAAATGGACGGAATTTAGTACCCTAGTCAATGGAGTAATTAAAGCTGTGCTACCTGAAAAAGTTTTGTGTTTTATATCCTATGAACTACAGACCAAAACTGAAGCACATATAAAGCAGGGCCACATTACCTGTTCCACCTGATTAAATAAAGGTGTGTTCTAATTCGATGTAAATGCACATTGATTGTGTGGTTACCATGTACTGCGACTTGTGCCACAGTTGTCATGGATATTATTGGTGCTCGACTGGGTGCACTCCCTGCCAGCACACGCAGTACAAAAACCCGCAGAAATGACACATTTATTTAGTCTCAAATCAATCCTTTAAGTTTTTTCAATGGCATCCAGTATTTTTGGTTTCAAATGTGAATCAAAGAAATATCATTGAAATTATATATTGGATGGTTAAAGCAATGCTCATAGCAGAAAGCTACAGACTTTTTATTTATAAATCCTCTTGTAATATTTTTAAGAGAACATTAAGCTGCAGCCAAGAAGACTTAAGGAGGTGGATCAGGTAAGTGAGGTCACCACTTTCTTTGTGTTCTTCAAATTCAGATTGTCTTTTTGCATCAACTTGCTTCATCTAATTCAGTATAAGAGTCTATAATTTTATGAGATGTTTCCCCTCAAATACCAACCAGGCATTTATTTTGAAGAAGTGAAATAGAGAGTGCTCTTCTCATTTGTACAAAATGCTTTCATGGACACTTCTGACATGTATATATTGCAAATCCTGTTGAGTGTGCATTGACCCCAATGAGCGGTACAACCTCTAGTTACACTACTGTGTAAATTTATTTACAATGTAAACTCTACGTGGTAGTAAGTGGAAGCATCTCATTAGAATTCAATTACTTTTACCAGGCTAACCTAGAATACATCCACTCCTTCCCCAATAATGGAGAAAGAGAGGGAGGATCAGTAGAAAAAAGGGGAATTTGGTCCACTGGAAATTTCTGTCCTGCATATACCACTCGTCTTCCCCACCAATATGTGAAAGAAAACAAGAGGATATTGGGGTATTGCACAAATGCGCCACACCAGCTTTCCATGTCCTCAACTTTCAAATTTCCCAAATCTTCCTAGGCCCCTTGTAATGGTCACCACCACCTAACAATCTCGACTTCCCCATTTCTATGAATTAATTCCTTCTTGATTATATGATATTAATCCTCACAATGATCTCAGTTCTCAGGTGGCAGATTCTTTTGTCTTATGATGAAGTCTCCTGCACAGGCCACTGTATCTATATACCATTTTTTAAAACCTTCAAACATGGTCACTTTCACCTCTTCAATTTTCAGTGCTGAAATTGTAAGAAAAATGACAGAAATTTAAGAGACATCTATTTCCAGGCTGTTTAAGCTTGACACACCCCTAAACATAAGTTGACATGCTAGTCCTGAAAAGTACTCCAATCAACAATGGCTTCGCATGTTATTAAAATTGATGAGGTATATGGGTTGCTATGGTAACTTCAGATAAAGACCACTCATGTCATCATTTTCTTATAGAGAGTACAAAATGTACAAAGGACAAGCAGTCTAGCTGGTACTCATGTACATTATTTTAAAGTGTAACAAATAATGATCTTTAGAAGAAAACAATTTGTTTTACATTTTGTAAAGTACACTCTGAGAAGAGAAGGGGAAGCAGGGGGTTCTGAAGAAAGAGTAGTTGATGATGAAAAAAAAAATAGATGGCCCCTTCCTCTTTTGATGCCATCCCTACACACTCCCTACAATGAGATGTCCCACTAGTTGACATTAGGGCTGATTGAGTGTCCCATCAAGGACTAATTCCCAGTTAACCAGGAGAAGCCTTCATCAGCCTATTTAATGTGTATGTAGGCTATCACTTATACAGCCCTCTATTTGGACTGTTAAATTTTGACAGACAGGCAACTGTCAAAGCAGATCTAAGTTCAAGAAAAAATTGGGCACTCCTGATCTAAACCATATTTATTGAAAATGAAGATAAAAGTAGTTCTCTTGCTTACCCAAAACTTGGCTTCACTTTACAGCCAATCAGATGCCTAATTCTTTTTGATTTTCCTTCAGCCAATCATGGTACTTGTTCAGCATATGATCCTGAGGCTTCACCTGAAAATCAACATTTATAATGAAAAGACAGTCATTGATAGCCAGCAGTCTATCCAAAAGACTGGAATTCAGTTTTGCAGCATCAAGCTTTTTATTCATGATGGAACATTATTCAAACACATGAGCTGCCCTACGCCATTTTTAAAGACAGTCTTTTATTTATGCAAATGCATTATTACAAGCCAACCAAAATGGTTTCCTTTGTTTTGGCACCACTTTTTTTCTGACACCTCATTTTGCTGACCATAAAAAATGAACATCTGGCCTTGAGTATAAACCAATTCATGTTCTTTTTTCACCTTACACAGACACTGAAATAAAGGGACTTCTTTTCTTAACCTTTGCACTAAACCATAGCCACTGTGGTATCAGAACATAAAGGTGTTGGAACATGGACCAAACACAACCAAAACACTTCCTCTGATCAAAGACAGTATCACCAAATACTAATTTTTAACATCATTCCTGCCCTCTTTTAAATCTTTCTAACTCACTACCTCAAATTTCAAAACTCGTTATTTTTTAAATATGGTATTAGATGAGCCGTGCCGATACATTTCAAGAACATGCTCCTTTCTATACATATAACTTTTTAAGTATAAATGGGACACACCCAAAATCATTGCATTTCTCATCTTGATCCTCTGGTGTTAAACAGCTATTGTAAGTCTTTCTTACAGATAAATCAAAGACTCCAAAAGATCATGTGCATGAAATCCTAGATAAAGTTATTTTACTTAACTGCAAGCAACTATACATTTGATCTTTACACAAATTTGACATTACATTTTGGTGAATAATACTGGGCTTTTCACATTTCTGGTTTAAGTTAATTTCAGTCACATGCACACCTGTCTCCACTCGTTGACACAAAATATTCTGTAAGAGTCATTTCCATACTTTCCGATGCCATGAAGTTCATCTGGATATTTCCAATCTTTCGTAAGGAATTCATCTGTTGAAAGAATTCAAGAATAACAAGTCAAACTGATTGTGATGAGAATTCAAGCACCAATATACATATACATCAAACACTACACATGGATTGTTCACAATGCTACTCCTGATGGGGGCATGGGGGCATTTGCCTCCCCCCTGTATATGTGATGCCCCCTATTCATTTGTCTGCTCATGTACATAGGAACACAGTCTATAAGACCAATGCCAACAAACAACTTCTTCCCCCAATATTTCTGCTTTCTCCTCTTGCCCACCAAACTCTGGAGGCCCTGGCGGCACCACTGATTGTTAATGTACATATAAATATGACAAATATTTCAAACTGATCTAGCATCACAGTTCTAATACCAACCATGAGAGACTTCAGCAGGTCCATAGCCAGAATTTTCTGTCAAGGGGAGCAGACACAAAATAAGGGGGTAGGAACTACCCTGGGCATGTGGTATTCAACATTGCTTAAACATCTTTAGAAGGAAAAATATTTTTCAGGGGCACTTATCCCCCCACAGCTCCCTCTCCCCTTGGCTATGACCCCAGGTTTCAGATAAAAATGGGAAAGTGATACATGATCAACTTGCACACAAAAAATGACCACTCTCAAAACTCTTGCCCCTATGAATACTGGCCAAATTCAAGAGAAAGTCAGTCAAGTTGGTCAACATTTTTGCTAACTGAAAGATTTGTTTTGAAAAACTTCAGTAGTCACTTTTTCCTTTTTATTAATCGAAGCTACAGCTTCGATTGTAGGGATTGCTTTCGTTATCACATCTTTTTTGACTACTTATGCGGCTTGGTACACCTTCTGGTGCACACACGTTCAACACGGACATATTGGCAGAATGTACAGCTACGCATGCGAAAGAGGGGATTTCGCTAAACGCACACGTTCAAGAAGGGATTTGTGCCACAAATTTTGTGGATTTCCGCCTGCTTATGCGACTCGGTAGACGTTGTAATGTACGTACATTTTAACATAAACCTGTTAGCTGAGCCAACAGCTAAGCATGCGAAAGAGGGGATTTCGCTAAATGCACACGTTCAACGTTCACCAATTTGCATAACCACTAACCGCGTTAGATTCCAACCATCTCACTGATAATACCCATTGGGCAGACTGTGTATTTTGATATTGATCTAGTGTGGCATAGACATAATGATCGAGAAATGAAATTCAAACAAGTTTGTTATCGTTCTTACATGAACGTTGAACCCTCTGGAGATTTTATCTAAATTTCTTGGCCCTCTGTCCGTTGAAAACTCGAACATTTTTCATTGCGCTTACGGATTCGTATAGTACGGGAAAAATACAAGTGTTTGTGGCGCACCCCACCCCATAACAAAACAGAGTACCCTTTAGTCTGAGTCCCCCTCCTCTTACCCCCTCTCCCCCTCACCTCCCATATCAGTAAAGGTTCCATATGTCTATGTCTTCTACAGCCTTCGATATGTAGTTGCCTGCAACTTCTAATTATCTAGTTTTTCCTATAATTTATCCTGCTGACATTTAATAAATCCCTCAAGCTCAGATCAGGCCAAAAAATATGCAACTAACTTTTAGGTCAGTAAAATATGGTTTCTTCAAAAGTAAAAGCATAAAACTTTACACCTGACAATTTCGTTGATAGCAGACACTTCCAATTTTCACTGGAATCTCCTAAAACTTCTTGCAATTTCCTTGGCTCCAAAATTTCTGCAATTTGTCTTGCATTTTATGAAAGTCCAAAATCAAGGGAAGGTGAGGGGCAGGGAAGAAAATAAAAATATGCACACTGAAACAAGAAACACAAGCTCTTATACTGCAGAAAAATGCTGTAAAGACCACTCTTTTAGAAATTTCCTGGGAGAAACATGCCTTTGAAATGTCTTAGATACAAATACCTACCATAACTGAAATATCCCTGAAATTTAAAGGTACAAGGGCTAAGTGACTAAGAATCAAGACTTGTATTAAGTAGGCAGTTGTGGTTCCTAGTCTTGTATATTACAGCAGAACTATGTGCCATTTTTCCACGATGAAGAGCCTTTTTATCAAATCATCGAAAGTGCAATTTACACATGATTTTTGTCAGGATGATAGTGCACTATTAAGACTATGGGCATACCCTGGTATTGCGAGTTACAGCATGTACAAACGTGAAATAAGTTTATAAACTTTAACCAATGTGAACACATCTATGACATTTTATATGCACAAATCAAAGAACATGCTTAATCACTAAAATATTAACATCAGAATTAAATTTAAAAAGTTGAGAGATATAACCAGGCACTTTTTTCAGAAAATTACAAGTCACCTGGCCATAAAGTTTAGAAGCAAATAATGTCCTAGATCTCTGAAATTATGGCATTGAAATCCCCTGGCATCCTCTTTTATGAGGCTTACTAAAGGACCTTACCTGAAAATCTCACAAGCATCTTTGCTCTTTTTTCATGCAACCCCAAAGTCCAAATCATTTCAGCTATTGGCTTCCAGTCAGCTTTACGTGTCACTTCAGCTGAAGGGTATTTGTCAAAGAACTGCCACAAGATTGGAATTGCCTTCACTCCTGAAAAGGAAATAACCATTTTCTTTTATCAAGGTGAGATACAAACCAAACTTTGCCACAATAAATTACAACATACAGCAAAAGAGAAGTTATGCATTGATTTTATAGAAGTTCACTAACCTGCAACCACCTACAGGTGTTAAGCTACAGGGTAGTAATGACAGTTGACCCTTTCTTTTGTAGTTGATTATAAATCGACACGCTCTTCTCGTGATTACAGCAGTTAATCGGTTTAATACAGTTATGGTATCATCCCTACCATTCCTTATGTTGCCAAAATACAGCCATACAAAATCTTTCCAAGTTTTGATACAATATTGAATGGTAAATAACATTTGTAGAATTGTGTAGCACTGTGAGAAAATGATCACCATGCTCAGGCTATGCAATATGTGGTAACAAACTGCTAGTGAAATGCTTTTGATAGGTTAGGCTATATTTAAACAGCAGATTATGGGTAGAGCTTGTAGTCCTGTAATCGAAACGTAGGTTTTGAGCGAAATTAATAAGACTTTCAAAGAGTAATCACTACTACTGGTAATTAATCGATAACAACAATTAGCACTCTGAAGGGTAGTTTTAAAATCGATTCCAAAGTTAATAAGTAAAAGGTTGAATTAAATGCAACCCTGATGTGAAGTTGTAATGAATAACAATGTAATCCGTAAGACCTTGTGGGCTTCTGCCACACTCATGGTCATTTAGCATTGTAAACTAACTGCCTCACGGCAGCAAATGTCCTGTAGTCGCACAGCCCATTGGTCCTGCTGCCCAATGGTCCTACAGCCCATGGTACTACAGTTAAGACATCATATTCATTCTGCTTATCATTGGTCCTACAGCCTTGTTAAAGGACCAATGGGCTGTTCTACTAATGGGCAGTCTGCAGCATAAGCATAGGAGCTGTTCTCAAATGGTAGGTGTCCTCCTCCCCTTTGGGAAATTTTTGAATATTTGAGGGTCTTTTGATGCAATTTGGCAAGACATATTATGCAAATTTTAAGGTAAGTTTCTGCAAATTTATGATCTTTCTTAGAAGGGAGACAAGGGATTTTGTCTTTGAATTGTGAGGGGTTGAAGCATACTTCCCCCACCACACCTCTGACTGGGGGTGGGCTTTAGCCCCCCCCCCCTAGTTTGCTACACCTATGGGCTGTAGGACTACATAGCTGTAACCATTCCCTCCATAAAATACCTTACAGACTGCATAAACCAATTCTTTGATCTTGACTGGTAGTGATAACATTCCTTTCACCCTAACCTTTGGCCCTTGATTATGAAGGTTTGAAAGTACCAGCTTAGGCTTACAAGACTTGTGATGTTAGTACATTATCCCAAGTTCCAAAGTTTCTGGCTGTCGTGCTAAACAGTTTTGTCATAAATATGAGTTGGCATATAAAATGTTCATTAACAGCAATGCACAATTTTCATTCCAGTCTGCCACTTTGAGTGCAAATCCAATCTAACATGCAGGCCAAGGTTGGGGCAGTATGAAGACCATCCCCCAGACCCAAGAAAGTTCGCTCAATCCAACTCTCAGACATAAAGTTACTTCAAAATCTGAAAGATGTGCTGCACCAGTTAGCTACTGAACACCCTTGATTAATCGAAACAATCTCAATGTAACGCCCCCTTAGACAACACCCTACCCCGGAAAAGCATTCACATTGATTTCTTTATTAAAGTTTAAAAATTCTAACTCAAGTTATGTTCAAATGTGAAAGTGATCCTCCCTATTAGACAAGCTGCTTACAGGCCTAACAAGTTGGCTTACCAATACATACAGCTGTGCCAATCTGTGAGTAGGGTCTACACGTACATACGGTACTATAAGTATGCCTTTATCCCATGTTGCAAAGTGTGTCCTCGGTATCCTTTTCCTCTCAGAACTTGTTGTCAAAATGGTTTCTCAACAGGAAATATACCACATCTGCCCATTTTTTGAGTTTTGTTCAATTATGGTAAACTTAAATGAAAATTATAATTACCAGTTGTTTTATTCAAGAATATGGTAGCCACAAGTAATTTCCAGGGATCATGGAACAAGCTCTCTTGGACCAAATTAAAAGGTGACTTGGGAGGCGTCCATTTTGTTTTCCTCTTTCGTGGAGCTGGTAGCATCGTTTTCTTCCCCTCAAAGTACGGACTGATGGCACTCTTTCTGGAACGAAGATTCCTTTCACCTGGGATAAAAAATAGGAAAGCTGGACAGACGAGTATTTCGATTCAAATGGAAAAGAGCAGTTGTAATCTGTTGTCAAAGTTGACAAAGTGGCAAAATGGGGATGGTTTCATACAAAGCTGCTATAATAACTAGCAGCTTATTCTGCTACAGCATCAACAATATGGTGGAAAAGTTTCATGCAGCTAGAATTCAATAGGCTCATTTAGCCAAAGTTCCCCGGGAAAAGGCCATTTTCCCGGGTGAAAAATATAGACGTATTAAGTCGCCTGATGGCTAAATCCTCCTATTGAATTCTAGCCTCATGTGAACATGGTTTCCATGGGAACATCATGTGGTCATGCTGACAATGGCTGTAGACTGGCATATCACATTTCATGTGTATTGAAACCTCATTCTAATTCAGAGGGTAGGACCCCCTGTGACTTCTGTTTCGCATGATCCACTGAGATTAAAACGTCACCAATACACAGCAATGTGTGACAGTGGCATAACTAGGATTCCCGTGAAGATGGGAATACATTTTTTTCAAACCGAAATAATGGGCATAAAATAACTTTCTACATTTTTCTTTGGTAGGGGTGGGTAGCATATTTGCAAAAGCTTTTCCCCTTCTTGCCATGTCATGGCTGTTCCTCTCTTCCCAAGTTGTGTTTTTTGTGGCAAATAACAACCTTGGAAATTAGCACAGAAACTTTTTCATGAGCACTTTATCCTTTCTCCAAAATCTTTGACTTTCTCCTGTACCCTGGGATTATGGAGCAAATTCATGATACAGTAGCAATAAAATCACCTAAATTACTTGTATATCTTTCTCATTTTCACCACATGTCCAATAATATAAGGAAAATAGATTTCAAGACTATATGAATACCTTGACTGACAAGAAAACTGTTGTCATCGTTTCAAAGTTTACGATTCAAGTGGTTATTAAAAGACCCTCTCCATCTAATGAATTCATCAAACACAAAAGGGCACTCTTCTAAGTGTTTTGTTATTTGGATAAGACCAACTTCAGGCTTTACGGACAATTGTAGTTTCCACTTCAGACACATTGTACAGAAAATGGAGACTAACCATTAGCCTAGTGATTAATTTATCTACATTTCCATTTACCTTCATAAGAGTGGAATGTTCCACATTGTTACCTCAATTGTTTATCATCTCTGTCTGGTGGAATGTGATAGTTTCCTTTGCAGTGGATATAAGAATCACACTGCAAAGTTACAGTCCATTCATTTCACAACATGTAACCGTCACTCATAAATTCAACTGCATAATGACACTTTTTTGAAAAAAAAAAAACATCAACTTTGACGGTGAATGTGACAGAGGGCACCATATATCTTTAAGGTCACAATAAATACCATAAAAGGACATGACAGGTGCAATCACTGTTCAAAATGTAAAAGTTTTATTTGATTCAAACTCAAACACCGATTCAAATTCCTTTCAAGTTATACTTACACAATTGATACAAAACAAAAAGTCAAGCCATCTTGAGACAAAACAACTAAAACATACTTAGCTCAGGTAAAGGCTGTGTACTTCACAAATTTCACATTGGCAGAAATGTAAGTACTATCTACACTGCTTTACTTAAATAACATATTACATCTGAAAAATGATTGTTTAAAACCACTATCTCCAAGGTGTCAAATGTGTTTCAGTTTTTTTTTTTTATCAAAATACAATGCATGTCAATTCCTTTTTGCCACTTCCACAAGTATGGTAATCACTTTTTCCAAAAGGCAGGTCTAAATCAATGTAGGACATTGCATTATTATTATTCAAAGGTAACTGTAGATCTATCCTGGCTATCGTCCAGCTTCTTACCGTGTGATCTGTGCTCCGAACTAACGTGTTGATAAATCAAATTAGTGCAAGAATTGTTGTATCTGAAGTATTTTTGTGCTGGATTTTTTTAAAAGTTCTGCATGATTTCTTTCATTTGTTTCTGTTGTACAACTGGCTGATTAAGACAATTACTCTGTTTGCAGTGATAAACTTAACCAAATGTGGAAATAATGCCATCCCGCACCTTAGCATAAACAGTTCTGTTAACCACTAGGAAGTCTGCCAAATAATAAAGGTGATCTGTCAATGTGCTGCCCCTGTATATACTGAAGGGCTTTATGAGGTGGTCTATCAATATACTGAAGGGCTAGGTGAGGTGGTCTGTCAATGTGCTTGGGCTATTGAAGGGCTGTATGAGGTGGTCTGTCAATATGTTGAAGGGCTATGTGAGGTGGTCTGTCAATGTGCTTGGGCTATTGAAGGGCTGTATGAGGTGGTCTATTAATATACTGAAGGGCTATGTGAGGTGGTCTGTCAATGTGCTTGCACTATACTGTATATATTAAAGGGCTTTGTGGGGGGTCTGTGAAATTTTTCATAGGGTAGGTAGTTGTCCCCTGGATCCAATGGGTTGAGTAACACTTGTCCAAATCCTATGTACTGTAAGCATGAGCACAGTGGCAGCAGAATCCTTTGAAAAGTGAGGGGGGACTGGTAAAAACTGTATGGTGCTTTGTGACTCAAAATTCAGAAATATCAAATGAAAGTTAAAATGTATATGAGGAAGGGGACAACTTGGAGCTTTCCGAAAATACGGAGGGGAAAATCCACCTCACCCTGACCCATTTCTACCACCACTATATGGCCAGTCATGTGACTAACCTTGGAAACTATGACTAAATTTATTTACACTTTATGATGATCTTGATGGGGCAAAAAGTAGCACTAAGCAACGTCTTATATTTGCTATCCAACAGTAAAATCCATAATTTGTGAGTTCAGCTGGAAAACCTGTCAATTGACTTGAAGTAATTCATGACTAGGTACTAGCACAAGAACCTGTATGTACACAAATACTGTGCAAATGCGAACAGCCAATGATAATGACTTAAGAGGATATCACTTGATGATGTTTCGAAGGGGTACTTTTGACAATTGGAATTGGCTAATATATTACATAGCCAAAGAACAAAATGTTTCTAGTTATTTCAAATTCCAGTCGAGATACATTAAATGATAAAAACAGTTAATATTCAACTTTACAAAACATTAGAAGTATCATAAATTGTTAGCAATGTTCTGACATTTGTCAAACATTCAATTTTGCCATTTGCCTATCAACTTAATGACTTATCAAACACACAAATGTAAATGAGAAAAAAATTTGCTATTTACATATCAATTGCACAAGTCCAACAAAGTAAAGAGTGTCCACCGATAAATTGCAAAGAGCCCAGCTCAACACCTTGTGGAAAATTATCGCAATTTTTAACAAAAAGCTAAAATGCTACCATTGTTTTTCCCAAATCCTGAATACAAAACTGCTGCATTATGGGTTTCCAACGAGTTTAATTTAACAGCACACAGTGATTCTAAACTTAAAACGTACATGCTCATTAGTATTATCACACAATTTTCAAGGATGAAGCCAGGGCTGGATAAAATGTTTCTTTCCTAGGAAGGGAGTCAAATTGTCCACAATTCTTTTCATGTACAAAAAAACATAAATTTCCCTCCAATTGCCAAAATTTCCCTCCAAGTACATAAATTTCCCGGGAAGGAGCCTCCCAGCTTCCCAACTTTTTCCACCCGTGGATGAAGCTAACCAACCAAAAGTTGGGCTAAACACTGAAAATTTTTTCTCAAGTTGGGACAAATCTAACACCATATTACGGTAAACAAACTAGGAGAAATCATTGAAGTTGCAGCAACCTGTCAACAAATTTTTGCGGTTCATTGGTTAAAATAAAACTTACAATTAATTTCCTCAATATGCATGTAGGGTACAACAATATACGAGTCACATGAATGCCCCTTTAAATAAAATATGTTTGCCAAAACTCAAAAGTTGGAATTTATGCTACAGGAACTTAAAAAAAAAATACTTCCTTTTCTGCCAAATCTTACCTCCCTTAAACCAATGATCAAAAAGAAAAAAAAAAATGGAAATTGAAGGAAATGCTATGTTCCTTTTTTAAATGACAAGTTTTCAAGATGTTAATGCCTTACAATAGACTCTTTTCCCAATAGGAATTACAAAGGATTGTGGGATAGAATTTTGGTGTGCACCATTTTTTGCCACAGCAAAATGCCATTGACAACAACATCACCTACCAGAACTCCATCCCACAATCCATTGCAATTGCTATTTGGAAAAGGTTCTATGAGAGCAACCATTCAAAAGAAACTTCAAATCATCAAGTTTGTAAACATGTTTTAATTTGCAACAAAAATTTGAACTGAAAATTGTTCTCCTCTTTCTAAGTAGCTATTATTCATGTTTTCATTTCTCACTATTGCTAGAATCTACATCTACCATATGAAACAATTTTGTTACACAAAGCAATCTGCCAACTTATTGTTGCTACAGTAAAAAATTTTTTAGTCAAACGTGGCAAGTCCATTCGAAATTTATGTAAGGATGTGATGGAATCATTCTCTGTTTTAAGGGTGCATGGCATAACACCAGTCTTTGGCATGGAATGTACAAAATTCATGGAATGAAAATGACCAAAGTATACCGACCACAAAACAGTTCGACTACACATTACCATGACAACCAGAAAGGTACATATCTGCTATTTTTACAATTTTGACTTCTTACTGTTACCATCAACTGGCGTTATTTCAGGGTCACTTAGCATAACACATACAAAACACCAGAAGAATATTTTACCTCAAAAATATGCACCTGCAATCATGATGTCCACTGTTCTCTAGGTCCTGCAATTTTGTTAACTGATAAGTTTACTGTCTGATACAAGGCCATAAATAATGGGTAAATAATTTCCATGCATTGTCCAGAATAAGCTCTCCAAATGCTCTTTAAATGAACTGTAGACAGTTGCTTATGTTTTGTTAATAAATTTAAACTGGATAATGACAACATATTTTTAGTCTCTGTTGTTATATGAGAAAGTCAAGACAATGTATGAAGAAGCTGTTCACTGCAGGGCATTTAGAATTTTGCTTATCTTTCTCTTTTTAGTGACCCTACATTCTTTTTACTCCTTGAAAAGATGTTTTTCGGTAATAAATTTGAAACTCCTCTTAAAGCAAATTTTTCCTCCTTTCTATATATATTTAAGGCACTTCACTAAAATATTGATAGTGTCATGTTGCTTTGCTGCATGCTATTTTTGTTACCAATAATATACATATACTTTTTGTGCATTGTGGGAAACTATTTTTCTTTTACATAAAACATCCAAACATCAATTAAAATTCTACCACACAAACAGTGCTAGTCAAAAATCTAAGGCACTGTTTACCTGTAACCATAAAGACGTACCACAAACTATCCAAACATTATAAACAATAATATTCCAAAACCAGGACAAAGACAAGTCAGCACAAATTGTGCTGTTGCCATGGCAATAGAAAAACACCCTTGATGTAATGTACTATAAACAGTTTTGGAAAAAGCATCAGGAAAAAGCGTCATGTACACTATGCCAGTAACCAGTAACATCACTCATGTGACAAATCTTCCTTTTTGTCCTTTTTCCAGGTTCTATCTGCTTTTTCTATTATACAAACTGCGTACAAAAATACGAGCAAGACGTTTTATGCTACATAGTTCCTGGTGCGTATCTTTCTTCGACATATTTTTTGTAGTTTTCTTGTTAACATATGTCCCTTGAACTGAATGACTGATTCTCTTTGACTTCTAACTCCAAGACAGCTGTCACTGAACTTTGAAATGGAGCCAACCTGTCCAGAACGCTCTTTAAGCAAGATTCAATTGAGAATATGACACAACACAAGTCATTGCAGTCCAGCCCCTTAGACTCGACAATTCCACCAGTGGGTATTTCTGTTTCCTTTTTACGGTATTTATAGCTAAGTCTGCAACACAATTCCACTTTATTACTGCTTTCTAAAAAAGGTGATACAAAAAGTTGGGACTACCCTGGTATAGCCAAGTAGTCTGTTCTGTACACTACAAGGTGATTTCAATAACTGTGGGTAAATACCATTTGACATGCTTTTAAACATCAATTTCCTATCTTCCCGGGGAGAGGCTCAAGGTAGCATCATTTACTGAATTAAAAAAAAAAACACAGCATATAACCATCCTGCTAGATTCGTACATATTTTTGTCTGAACACAGAAACCATTTTGAAAGTAAATTTTCTTCAATTTTCTTTCCTTTCTTATGCAAATTAAATTGAGTTTTGATACAAATGTCACATCTACCTTTGATACATCTCAAAAGGGACTGAAAAATACAAATGGTCCTTCAAGGAATCATCCATCCGAATGAAACTATTGCATAACTAGGATGTTTAGTTATTTCTTTTTTTTTATTCAGTTCTGTAAGGATGATTTAATACTGAGGAAGTACTATGTACAGCAATTCTGTCTATGAAACCCAGTACAAAACTTCCCATCATCGTGGCCACATGACAAGCTCCTGCAATAGTTCATTGCCTGTAAAATACAACAGTCAATACCACACAAGACAACACCTCAAAATCTACAGTACCACTCCGTCTCTCAACTTGCAGCATTTTTGTCTAAAACATGACACAAGGACGATGAAAAGGTATTTCAATTTTTCGGACATTTCTATAACAAGAAAATGTCCTTAAATTGTTGACAAGTAGTCAACTGAACCTTTGTCCTCTAAATTATATCCCACAATTCCTCCAATTTCAAATTTAAACCATCCCATCATCAAAATCATCATCAGAATCTGATTCAGAAGAACTGCTTGTATTCAGCCTCTCCCCTGGTTTTTGAAAATTCATTTTCACAAGGAGTTTTTGAAAAGCTTGTGACCTACTCGCTTTGTCTTTTTTGGACTCGGGTGGAGGTTGCAGGACTCTCCTAGGTCCCTTGGCTGCAGCAGCATGGCTTCTTTTAGTTGCCGATTTACTCTTTTTCCTCCTTTTAGATTTTGCTGAATCAGACTTTTCCAGGAGAGGTCTCTTGACCGGAGTCTTTGCCTTCTTAGTGGGTGTAGGTTTAGTTCTTCTAACAACAGAACTTGAACCAGGAGAGCCTTTGTACTTAAAATTGAAGTCGTCAATCGTGTAGTCCAGACTGTTTTCTTCGATGTAAGCCATCAGTTCTGGCCTGGACCTGAACTTACGACCTTCTGGACTGTGAAAAAATATAACGAAACATATATAAATTCTCAATAAAAAAAGAACATTGAGTTATTATGTATGTAGTACATTTTAAAGTTAAAAAGGAACAATGGGTTGATGTATATTTCAAACTGTCATGAAAAATGATGACATACTGACCACTGTGTTACTTAAAATGAAATCAATGGGATTTGTTACAGGTCCCTTAAATACTTTCTGGGTTATGTTTAAGTCCCTTTCATTTCCTTTCTCTTTTCTGCTGGGTTTATTCTTATACATCTGATATCAAGGCTACCTAAGACACAAATGGTGAATTCCTACAAAAGAATTACATGTATACAGTTGTCGCCTCAAGTGAACACTGGCCTAGCTAAAAATTGACTACAACTAAAATCATGACAAATATTTCATATAAAAGAAAACAACATAAGGCATGCGAGTTTAAGAGTTCTTTAAAATCTTGGCTGCCTTTGGTAGCCTGACAGTATTTGAGAAATAATGCACAAAAATACCTTACAATGAAATTTTTGTGAAAAATCAAGCAAAATCATTTGCAAATTAACTTTGTAAAATTGATATTGAAATATTTGTGTGATTTGGAGTAAATGCAGTAATTAAGTTTATATTTTCAAAAGTCCATCTGAATTTACACAGTATCATGCCACATCAGGACAGGGATATTGTTCATAAATTATTACATGAAGACAAAATTCTTTTTTGATTTCTTCAGTGAAACATGAAATGTAATATTCCTGTTGTAAAAACATAATGCAAAATACTGATCAACTGGTGCCAAAAAAAAAAAAAAGGAAATCTGATAGGTTCAACATGCGATTAAAAAGCAATGTTAGGGTGAACGAGCGACCCGTTAGTATGGTATACTTGTCGGATGAAATGCTTTGACTCTTTTCCAACAGGCCAGCTTCTCCCTCTCCCTCCTGCCCCCCACCATGAACTTCCACCCCAACTGAAATTATCCCCCCAAAACAGTGTTTTGGATTGACAAATTTACTTACAAAACTTTGCCAGAGACAAAACACCACTTTGCATGTACTGTAAGCCACCTTTCATATTTAAACAAAAAATTTGCAGAGAGAAGTCATCACCTCCTCACAACCCCCCCACCCCCCCCCCAAAAAAAAAAATTGGCACAACATTAATTCACATATCTGAGATTCAAACATACAGTACAAGCACTGTACAACACTTACTATTCTGAAGGATTCTACTGTACACAAGAATCTACTTCAACACAACAGTAATGAAAATGTTTATGTACAGTATAAGTAATCATATAGTAGAAGGTGAGGTATCCTTTCAGATTTCCTGCCATAGCTTTTACATCGTGCATTTCATCAACCCTTAGAAAACAGCAACCATCAAAAGTGCTTTACGCATTTAACAGACATCAGATACATGTGTACAGCATACTTATTGCATTTATAAATTAATATCCAAACACTCATTTTGGTTTTTATAGACCTTATGCATATGACATAACAGAACAGAAAGTGCGCCCCCAATGCAGGCAAGCTCATATGCAGGTGCAGACAGCTGATTTGTGTACCAGTCAAATAGTGCGCACCGTAGGCCTACTAGCCCATGTGAAGTGTACCTTGTGCATACAGTGTGCTTCACTGCCAAAATGACGTCGCGAGACATCAATGCATAAGGCTGATTACTACATTAGAATGGTGGGAGAGTCTCAATCCATGACTGATGCAAACGACTGGCAAAAAACCGTAGCTGGTGTTGCTCCCATGATGCTTAAAAAGGTGCCCCTCAAATAGTCATCCCACAAGAAAGAAACTTGCTATCAGAGTCCTTCATAACATTCATTTTTATGTGCCCTTTTTGAGATTTATGCCAAGCCTTCATGTTCCCTATTTCAAATGCACCTGGGAGACAACATGCACATGAATGTTGTCAACAGTGTACATTTCATTTCAAAAAGTGTTGACAAATTTCCCTATCAAATCATGCTAATGAACTGAATTGAAATGCAGCACATCTGATTTCACTCTGGTCAACAAGTGCTTATAGTGTCACAATACCAAGCCCTCCTTGCCTTGCCTTTTTATACTTGTATAAATTGAAAATGTTTAATTTCAGTCATGTAAGTAAAACAAAGTTCCCTTTCTAAATAGGATTGCATACTAAAATATTTCACATATGATATGGTACTGCTCATCTGTCTAGGTCTTTTGCCAGCACTGTTTCCTTGTGATGTTTTTCTCAGCAGCAAAAACATCCAAGTCAAACAGATTGAATGAAACCGTGAAATCCATGCATGTCACACATGTGAGCTCGTAGCTTTCACTTTCTGTGCCTCCTGAAGCATTTCACATTCACAAAGAATAAAAACACAATACTCTTGGTTTCCATGGCACCAGCGTTGCTGGAGTTCCAACAATGTAAATCTTTTGAAAATTGTGAATACCAGAGTGGTACAGGATATCCCGTGAGGCCAGACAATCCAGCTGGATCCGGGGGAAGTCCCGTTCTGGCTAGATCTTCACAGAAATCCAGTCAGATTTTTCTCTAATTCTGGTTTGAATTCCCACATGAGAAGACAGCACTAATTACATTAATTTTCTTTAACACCTTTGAAAAGTTTCATCTTCAGAAATTGTCCCAAGTATTGCAGTTAACTAGGTGTTCAATATTCATTTCACATATTACGTATCATGTAAGTTCACTGTGGGACTTTAATAAAACTTGATCCTTCAGTCGTTTGAAGCTAACTAAAAGCTTCGTTCTGAACGAATGGAATGAAGGGGTTTAACTATTGCCTAACACTGAAGGGAGAATACTGTAGCTCCTCCTCTGTGACATATGAACCTTTCACCAAAATCATTTCATAGGATTGTTCATATGTATAACAGTGCAGGCACAGTAAGCAGGAAGAAAGAAGATTTGAAAATGCTTTCCTGGGGCTTTTCCCCTGGTCCTCTACGTAAACACTCTCACTAGTACAATGATGCAGGCCCTGGATCCTGCACTTGTAAAGAGGGCTTTGATGATGCAGAGGTGCCTCTTGTATCACTGGGTTAGTGTGGTCTGAAATCACCCCCTGGCAAAAAATCCTGGCTATGCCCCTCCCCCCCCCCCCACCCATACATGTACATTACATATACTTAAGAAAAAGATAAACAAATACTCTAGATGATCCCAAAGAACTGAGACTAAACATGATTGTAAAGCTTCAAGCCCTGATCAAAAACTTTGCCAGGGGTGCAAAGTGGCAAGAAGGAAAGAGAGAATCACGACTTTAAATCCTACGACAAAATAAAAGAGTACTGACAAAACAAATATACAGATATAGAAAAAATAGCATTACTATTTCACACAGAAAACAAGAACAGAAAAAATACAAATGAGAAATTAAACATTTAAGTAAAAGATTGGAGTTGTTTCTCTCAAATAAGAATACTTGGCATTGCTACTTTCCAGTTGTATCCAGTAATGTAACTTTAATACTCCCAAGACCAATTGATAACCATAAATGATTACATACACCGTAGTTAAGATCACCTCATGTACTGTACATGAGGCGTCAATTTAAAGAAATTTGTATGGTTGTTCATCACACATTCGTTGTTGTCAAAGAGAAAACTGAGTTGTCCTAAAGGAAATATTTTAGTTGCCCTGGGTGCCACCTACTTTCTTCTCTCATGAAATGCGGCTGACCATAAAAGAACCAGCTTGTACCTTTTGGGGTTGACTGTCACAAAATTTGGTCATCACAGTCAACGAGATGACTTTTAAAAATCAAACCCTGGTTACAGTGATCACATAAGATAGATGAGGTTGGATTATGGGCAAATAAATTTCACAGTGCAGGGCTTGAAATAACTGGAGGCACATTTAGTTTCCAAATTTTGGCCTTGATTTCCCTCTTACTTGGCCTGTCACCTAATAAATTCCTGCCACAAAAAGCCATTTGGCCTTGTCTTTTCCAGTTCTAATGTCATACCTCCCATTGTACTCAGCAGTCAGTACATCAAATTTGTATTCCCTTGATGTATTACAAATGTAGCACTAAATCATTCACTGGCTACCAAAATGGAATGACCAAATATTTTACTTCACACCTCACAGGGGTCAAAGTTTGATTTTTTTCAGCACTGTTCCACAGGACCAGGGCTGGAAATAAGACATTAGGAAGCCAAGGCCATTTCCATATTAGCTTTCTGGGCACATTAATCCATTTCAAACGGCACCAAGGTCAAACAAAAGATTTTGTGCTGACTGGTTTACAATTGGTTGTATTTGTTAGAAAGTGCACAAAGGCCAAGGTGGCCTTGAAAAGTGTGCAATTTTGTAGGGGGCCAAGGCCATTGCAAAAATACAAAGACCATGGCCTCCATTGCCTTCGATTATTTCCAGCCTTGTGGAACAATTCTTTTCCAAGAAATGCTGTTCCAGATCAGGCTGAAATTCACTGTTTTGTGTGCAAATTGTAAATCGTAATGTGCAAGGACGGTCTAACAGGAAGCAAAACACATCATAACCTACTTACTTTCTTGTTGAAAGTTTGAAAAACACATTACTATCATTTTTAACCAATTAAGACTGAATTATTCTGAACATCCTGTTGAGCCTCTTCTCATTCCAATGATTTTTATTTTTCTTCCACTTCCACTTCATGTTTTTTCCTGTGTCTTCTAATTTTTTTTTCATGAAACTTCCAGGAAGAAACAAGGTTACTTTCAAGAGAATCTGAAACCTGTAACTTCCATCAATGGAAATGATTCTGACAAATAATACTGCACACCATCCACACCATAGAAATTAAAGTAAGGGAGAATGCTGACGCAGTGCATCACTGTTTGTTTAGCCAGGGAAGCCACAAAAATTGTGAGGGCGCTTCTGCTGTACAGCAAAAGCTGATTGACTGGCGTGTCTCCATACATACAGTGCTTATTCAACTTAAGAACTTGAATGTCATTTTACCTGTTTTTGTAAAGATTAGGAGTAAGTCATGGTGCCTTAAGTGTTTTGTTTTATACTCCTAACTTGAAAACTTGCAGTTTATATAACAATAAATGGGGCACAAGCAATGACATTACCTGCCATTGCTTTGTCACTGTACAGAGAGCCAACTCAATGGCTTCAGTCCAGATTGCCATTCTTCCTTACTTTAATTCTATGATAAAAGAAAAACAAAGTCGGCTAGTTAACTGGTCCACCCAAGGGCGCTTCAGTCCAGCGCTCAACAGACTTCGTTGGCTGGGCAACCAATTTTACAGGCAAGCCTATGCCAAGTGGGAGGAAAGCCGGAGTACCCGGTGAAAAACCCACATACATCGAGCAGGATTCGAACCCACGCACATGTGAAACACACTGGTGCACAGCAGCTGGAACAGACCACTCTGCCACTCAACGACCCAATGCTATGATCCATACTGTACCAAAGCACTTTTATAAGATAAATAGCTAGGCAACCACTGCAGTCCACAAAAGGCAACAGTATGCTCCTATAAACAAAGCATTTTTTAATCATTAAACAAAACTGTACGTTGGTCAAGATGGAGTGATGCTCTTTACTTTGAATCAATGTTTGTAACTTCAACTTGACAATACTTATCTGCCTTGAACAATTTCAGTGTTCTGTTGAATGTGCATACTACTGTCATGACTTACTGCTGGTAGCATACTTCTTTAAACAATTGTACAGTTGTGGGAGCCATTCCTATGAATTTATCACTAAGTCTTTCTCATG
Source organism: Holothuria leucospilota (assembly GCA_029531755.1). NCBI lineage: Eukaryota > Metazoa > Echinodermata > Holothuroidea > Aspidochirotida > Holothuriidae > Holothuria > Holothuria leucospilota. Next base: position 28,387,146 of record CM055962.1, on the reverse strand, counting down.
CTCCATAAGAGAGCTTTGACCAGCAGGGCTGGAAAAAATATTTATTCAATTTCCCACAGAAAGGGTCAAACTTTCCACAATTCCTTCCGTATTTTTATGAATATGCAAATATTAAATCTCCCTCCATTTGCCAAAATTTCCCTCAAAACACAATTTCCCCAAGCTTCCAGCTTCCAAACTTTTCCTACCCATGCTTGACAAGGAAACTATGAATCCAAAACTGCATACCATATCACTTCTACTACATACCTGTAACACCTGCTGCATGGGCAATTTGTGAGTGGGTTGGCAATGTGCCCTAAGGCACCTTCTGGCCTTTTAAAACTTCACCCTATGACCAATCAAGAAAACTTGCTTTGTCAAGCAAAATGTGATCAGGAGTTGTTCGACCAAAATTATGAGCAGCAACTACTGCACTCAGGCAGGTAAGGCCACAAGAGACAGGTCTGCTTGGGTCTGGTAAGCCTGGTAAGGTCTGTTCAAGTCTGTCAGAAACTCCTCAAAAGCATAGTTTCTAACAAATGTAGTAAACCCCCATGCTAAGGCAGTAAAGGTACATGTCTAGGTTATGCTTTCAGGAGACATTTCATTCTTGAGTTCTGCTTACTGCTTTGTTGAAGATTCACAACGAACATACTGAACTCTACTGCACAAATTCCATCTTTAGAATTTGCATACCACCATATATTATTCAGTGTTCTCCACTAGCTGTTTTGTCCGGGGGCTCCGCCCGTACAAAATCTACCACACTACTTTAGCGCCCGGACAAAACTTTGCCGCCCGCACAGAAATTGACCCGCCCGTTCAAGAAGTTGTCTGTACACTCAGTCACAAATACCACAACTTAGTCATTTGACTGCCTTTTATATATGATTTCAAATACTCAGGACAAGCAATGTATAATAAAACATTGGAGATGCAAACCCAGCTCTCTTGTGCCTGAGCTCTTATATCATTCAATATGCACTTACCAGGGATGTAGCTAGCCAAATTTGAGTGCCGGGTAATTGTCTGATCTGGGGAAAGCACCTCACCCCACCCCCATGGCATCTACCCCATTTTTCAGCCATTAATTTTTCATTTTTCCCTCACTTTACTTTAGGGAGTAAATTTAGGGCTAGTTTTAGGTCTCGGTAGGCAGATTTGTGGTGGGCGGGGAGACTTGTGTTTGCCTGGAGTGCCGGGTGGGAATATGGAGTGCTGGGTGCCACCGCCCAGTGCTGCCCACTGTAGCTACATTCCTGGCACTTACTGCATTTCTTTCATATGTTTCCACAGTACGAATCAGTTACCATCAAACTCATACACTAAACGAAACCATTCAATTGAACTGTCCCTTAAGCGAACTACTTCATTATTGAATACGTCTAAGTGGAAACTGGAGGTTCAGATCTGCAAGTAAAGTCAAAGATATTTAGAACATGCAATTTGCAAAAAAAAAATGACCACAAAATGCCCAGATTTGAACACATAGGGAAGGCTAAGAACAAGGCTGTAGATTGCACCATTTGTTATCTAAGCTCTCCTAAATTGTCAAAATTTTCCCAAAAGGGAGGAGGCCGCCCCCTCTCCTTAGACCCCTCCCCCAGGACGGCGATCACAAGATCCCCCGGACAGAAAACAGACCAGTGAAGAACACAGATTATTTCTTTACTTTCTTAAATCTCATCCACATTCACTGTAACGAAATTAGGAGCTATCAAATATTACACCAATGGGCCTTTGGAACCACTTACTACATGTCTACTAACCTGAAGATGTAAACATCAAATTTTCCAGCTGATTTCCCCGTCATCCTCTGGGAAATTTTCCTCTTCCATCCCTCGGGTACTCCTTCCATGTCCTCAACAGTGGTACACGGTAGCCGAGGAGTTGAACTTTTGGAGTCTTTTTCCCTCTCAACATCCTTCTTATCTCCATTCTGTTTAGATTTCACTCTTCTTTTCCTATCACGTGACTTCTTTTCATGTGACTTAACTTTTTCGTCAATTACAAGTTCACTTCCATCATCATCATCTTCATCATCACCATCTTCATCACCGTCGTTACCATCCTCATCATCATCCTTGGTGTTTTCTTCCTCTGCTTCTTCATCACTCACTGTCTTTTTATCTGAACTTTTCTTATCTGACTTTGACTTTTCCTCTTTGCCGTCATCAGACATGGTGACTATCTCACTGTTTGCATTCTCATCCATCAATTCCTTTTTGAAATGCCTTGGAGAACGCGGAGATCTGGGACTTCTTGACTTTGGAGGTGATGTTGTGGATGGCGGAGTGAGGGGTTGAATTTTACAGATGGTGTCAGTGTCATCACTTGACTCAGACCTAATGCAAAATACAAAATTGATGTTTACTTACAAAATAATACTTAAAAATTAATCTTACAAAACAACTGTCAACATAGTTGGAAAAAATGCTTACTTCCCGGAGCAAGTCAAACTTTCAACAATTTTTTCATGAATGAAAAAAAAAGGCAAATTTCCTTCAATAACGGAAATGAAAACAAAACCATCACAGAGATCACTTAAATGTAGGTAACTGGTATTTAACACATTCCAGGGTTTCCCCAGGTATTCTTTTTGTGAGGCGGCCACCTCACACCTTTTCACCACCACCTCACAGAAATTTGTTATAGCTACCATCTGTACTGTACTAGCTATAGAAGTATTCATAGTTCTCACTCACTGATGGTACCAAAAGGGGCATCATAGGACCCCCATGGACTCATACAACCTCACACTCTCTAAAACTCAGGGGAAATCCTGCATTCTGATGGTCTCAATGCAGGCAAACTACTTTCAGTATCAGGGGTCGAAATTTAATTTTTTCTCCACTGTTCCACGGAACAGTACCTTTTTCCAAACTACTGTTCCGGATCAGATTTTACTGTTCCTAGTTTTCATATACTGGAAAAGAGCAGGTTCTTGTATGCAATGAGTTGCAATTCTGCTCATATGAGCGCACGTACTGATGTTCTTTTCTGGGCCGCAAATTTAAGTGAAATCGTAATTCTACTCTTGTCCTTCACAGCGTGGTTGATTCAACAGTCATTTCACACAGTGAGTCAAAGGGACGATCTCATATTTTAAGGAAGAAAAAACACACACGTTAAGGCCCATTTTCTTTGGACACGAGATGTCAGCAGTCAGATCGACTTGCTTTCAGTCCTTGTACAAGTTTCGGTGCCTAATTGCTAGTAGCTGTCACGTTTTAACTTTTAAACGGTTAAATGACCTGTTGGCCGTTTAACCGCTGCTAAATTTAACCAAGTGTTTAAACGGATTTCTTTAAAAGAAAGGTTAGCACTTTTTCTCCCCATGTTTTGCTTTGATATCTGAAATTTAGAAATATTTTAGAAACATTGTTTATTTGCAAATTCAATGACCAAATTAATGCTTTAGAAATAAACGGTCAGTGACTTTTCATTCATAGCAATGTAATCCCATGATTGAATCGATTTTCACCTACTCAAAATGCCTTTATCCCGTTTGCAGCAGTAGCTCAAATCTGATTTTTAGTTCACAATACGGCTTAACGAATTCACAGTTTATACCGTGATCAGCTCACAGAACGAACATTAAAACAGAAATACTGTACTTGGACGCCCTCCGATATATTCAATACATGTACTTAGACATTCCACACCATCCTACCGTGCTTTACCTATACGTAAACGGAGTGTGCAGGCTTGCACGTGTTTGTTTTGAGTATTTCATATAGCAGTACGTAATGAATGCACGAACTACATATATCCATACGTAAATATTTGTTCATGCGCTAGGTGCAAATCAAGTGAGCAAGTATGAGTGTACATGCAAGGCAATCGAATTATTTTGTCTAACTTTTGTTACGTTTCAGGCATCGTTATTTCATAAATCATAAAGTGCAAGGCACACTTTAATTTCACACAAATTGAACATGAATGCTTTACATAAAATCACCTGCTGAAAATTACTACAAACTACGATGTAACTACTGGTGATTTAGCGGTAAAAACAAATATCGAAAAATGTTGTTATTTTCCATACCATGCCCAATGTTCTTGCGATGTACGTCAACTTCTGTACAAAGCGGGTGCGTATTAACCTTATAGTACTGGCAATTACAAACCTGTACACATGCTCTGACTTACTGTACGCTTTCATAGTGCGTTTCACTTGAACTCCAGTACAGAACACAGACATGGCCTATAGTACCGTTGTTTGCAAATATTTTCGTGCAATTAATGTCTATGAATTTGATACTTGGTCTCGTTCATTGTTAGATTTGAATGAATCGAAAAAGATGTTGGTGAATGATCGCTAGATGTGCAAATTTACAGGGGTTTTTGATATTCACAGCATGATTACTTCATCAGAGATAAGGATACATGCGTATAGTTGCAATGTGTTTCTTCTGGAAAAATACTGTTCCACGGAACAGTTGCTTTTGGAAAGTTACTGTTCCGGCGCTAAAAGCACTGTTCTCGGAACAGCGGCAATTTCGATCCCTGAGTATACGAGAGGACTGCCCTTTACCCATGAAGCTGCTTTAACCCTTGAGTGGGCATCCCTCTCAACTTTATCTCGATTGGAGAGGAGCTAAAGTAAACTTTGCTAGGAGAACCATTTGGGAGCAAAAATTGGACCTGTTACGCTTTCAGAGCATGGTGGTGCAGACTTCTAAAACCCACAGATTTTACTCCCACAATTTGAGCCTCAGTCTCTTGAATGACCCACTGTTTCTACACATGACTAAATGTTTGTGTGTGTTGAAATGAAGTTCTTATGACCCTAGGCGGTATCCAAAGTATAAATTTAGCATAAATTTCCAAAAATATTCAAGGCACATGTATAGAAGACTAAACAGCCATTCACAATATTTTCGTAAGGTCTCGTGTTGTTGTTACATACGAGTCACCCACACAATATCTGCACGTGAACATTAGTCCTATTGACCACAGCATGCAGCCTGATATTTTGGCTTCAAGTTACATTTTTGAAAAAGTTTGCCAGGGTAAGAGTATTATCTGGAGGTGTAATATGTTTTGAGGAGTGGATGAACAGACTTTAGTGAGGAACAGGACCCAGCATTACGTTCCTATGCTATACACACCATTTCTGGGCCCTTGCCCCGCACACACAAAATTTCAACTCATTTGCCGAACGTCAGCAGAAACTGTCATCTCTAACATCCCCAAAATGTTAGCTTTCTCACCAAATTTCCCACAGATCTCTAGCACCATATTTACCTACCACACAAGTATCTTCCCAAACGAATTCTCAAAAGTGGGGAATGTTAGCACGATAATTCTGCTTGCAATGTTAAGTCAATGGACAGTACTTTCCAATTCCTCTGACAGGTCAACTACACATGTGATCATGTTTTGGGTCGCAGGACGGAGGTCAATCAGTACTGCAATATGTTGCCTACTTCAGGATGCCTTGGTTATTGCACAGAGTACTGTGCACTGTTCGCCTTACTGCAGATCAAGAGCAGGCACAGTTCTCTTTGCAGTGTCACTGTATTGGCCGACGTGCACAACTTGTAAAGGTTCACTGCTGTATGTGGTATGCAAGACAATTAACTGGAAACCAATGCAGCAGTATACTTGTGCAGTCTATCGCACTTTTGTTACCTTTGTCAATGGTCTGCTTTTTCCGGTCATGTGCAGAAGTTACATATACGCATGAGCCATGAGTGAAAACTTCAAAGTTTACAGAAACAAGTTTGGATGTATTTTGCCTTTATTTGCCATAAAATTGTTCATTTTAAACATTTAAGAAGGTAATTATAGTACATTAAGAAGTATTGGAAGCATTGTATGCCTGTGAAATTGTCAAACTTATCACATTATCACATTTTAGAGCCCATTTTGTTGATTTGGCTTAAAGGGTTAAAAGTTTGTCCATATGGAACAGTGACCATAGTAAGGAGTCACTAGAAGGGGGATTATACGGTCATGTTCAGTGATCATTTTGATAAGTACTCTATAATTATGAGTAGGCAGCATGGTTTTAGAAAACACCACTCTTGTGAAATGCATTTGATCTAAACTGTCAATGATCTGGCACAGTCCTTAAAATGTAGATCACTGACTGATATGATTATCATGGATTATTCCCAGGCATTTGATACTATTCCCCACAACTGGCTTTTACTTAAACTAGAATAGAAAAGTATGGTGTTAGCCTGTTAGGAATACAACCCATACTTGGACTGCTAACTTTCTTAAGTATAGAACAAAGAGTTGTTGTGAGGGGTGATATTTCCAATTGGATCTCTGGTGTACCGCAGGGCATGGTACTGGATCCTCTACTATGACTTGACAGATAACATCTCTTCTGAAGTCAGATCATTTGCTGATGACCAGGGCTGGAAAAAAATGTTTATTTCCTGGGAAGGGAGTCAAAATTTCCACAATACCTCCTGTATTTTCATGTACATAAAAGGTGTAAATTTCCCTCCAATAACCAAAATTTCCCTCCAAATACCCAAATTTCCCGGGAAGGAGCCTCCCAGCTTCCCAACTTTTTCCACCCAGGCAGTGATGACTGTGTGATTTATAGGCAAATAAGGAAAAGTTTATACCAGGTTCAGCTCCAAAATGATTTAAACACACTTACAAAATGGCAAGACAATTGGCAAATGCATTTCAACATCAATAAATGCTTTTTAATGAGGATCACTCAATCCAGGGAATTCTCAACTCCTCTACATACTTGGTAATGAAATCTTAGAGTCTACTGACTGCCATACTTACCTTGGAATTGGCATTTCTAATACTCTAACCTGGAATGAACATATAAACCATATTATATCATCCGCAAATAGGTCAGTGGGTTTTATTAAGAGGAACCTCCACCCTTGTCTCAAGAACACCTAAGCCAATGCCTACCTTACACTTGTTAGGCTTCTCTTGGAGTACTCATTCTCTGTCTGGGACCCTTGCACTGCCTCCCTAATTAACGAAGTTGAACAGATACAACGCAAAGCTGCTAGACTTACTTGCAATGACTATTTCTCCCACACTTGTGTTACTAAATTGTTAAATGAACTAGGGTGGAACAGCCTTGCTGTAAGCAGACTAACAACTCTCTACAAGGCTAGAATGGGCCTCCCTGCTTTACCAGTGGAAAACTTTTGCAACTGACTGTATCACTCACACCTCAAGGCATTAACATCACAATGACTGTATTTATTGAATTTCTCTCTCAAGGAGAGAGCTAGGAGGAGAGCTAAACCTTTCTGGCATGTTACCATCATTAACATTATAACCGGTGCTGTGGCCAAGTGGATGAAGGTGGTGGCATTTGAAGCAGTGAAGCTTGGCAACTGGGAGGTTCGAGATTCAATCGCTGGCCGGGTCAAAGTATGATGGGTTTTCCATCCAAGAGCAATCTACGGTTTTCCCATCTGAGCTGGCTTTTCAAAAGAAACCAAATTTGATCTAAATTGTTGAGTTGGTTAGCCACCCAATGCAAAGTTGTAATTCATAAGCCATACAGGCTTCTCCCAAATTTGTGGTCACTTAATGTCATAAAACAATTGTCTTTCAAATCCTGAATTATTATTTTTATAAACAGCAGGGGCAGGTGCAATAGTAGTGGTGAATATGCAGCTATACTGCTATAGTGTACAGCTGCCTAAGCTAAACCTCATACAAGTGTACAATACATAAGTACCAACGATCTAATACAGACTACAGCTATGACACATACACTATACACAAGACATATACCGAAGTCTCCTTTAATACTACAAGGCTACAAACCCACCTGTCATAGTCATGAATCCTACATGGCTGCTGAATGCAATCATGTGGAGGAAGTGAGAACTTTACCTTGTCATATTTGGTATATATGTATGCACTAAATAATGCTAGGCCTAACGGTAGAACTGCCTTTAGTCGATGGAGGCTCTAACATTCCTAAACCGTAAGTTAGACTTGGGTCCCGTTGATGATCACTTTACATCCTCTCTGATCCCCTTTTTTGAGTTGTTTCAAACAAACCATGCCCTGTTGATCTATCATTTGGATTCACTGATTGTGTTTGCAACTAGGCCTTATCAGACCTAGGCCCAAAGCTAGACTACTTGTACTGCGTACTGTACAGTACTAGGCCTAGTAACTAACTGTTATTACTGTCTGTATTGTATAGCTTACACTGACAACCTGTGGATAGGTCATTAACGTTACAGTATACCGGGTATACATTGCACGTTAGGCTGTTCTTTGTGTGCAAATGGCTAAGTAGAAAACGTGAAAAACTCTGACACAGTCCAAAGTTAAGGACGCACAGGCTTCAACATCATTTTGTGATGTAAATTAAACATGATATAATGTGACATCAAAAGCTTTTCAAAGAATATTTCGTCCTGTCCGACTTACTCTGTGGAATTTAACACCTTGTGGGTTTCCTCGACTTCGGCCATTTCGCGCAGTTTTCACTTGACTTATTTAGAAAGCGCCATCAATTCGATTATCCTGAGGCTGAAGTAACAACGACATTCAGCACTGGATTCAATCCGATATATAATTCAAAACTTCACACCGTTGTAATGTTCTTCAACTGATCTTTTACTTGACGATGTCCCTTGTACTACCTGGGCGGTCACATTTTCATGTTCCTCACCATATGCCTTGTGTAGAGCGGTGCTTTTCTTTTAAATTACCGTTAGCCTTCGCATGCTCCCCGAAAATGGCAAATGTCCGCAGTAACTCCAGTAAGGGACATGACTCCACTTGACGGTGAGTTGACTCCACTTGACAGTGAGTTTTTTTTCTTTGAAAAAAAAAGGGAATCACGATCGGGCTGTTGCAAGTCAATAAATCTCAACGACCCTATTCTGTTTTCTCTTCCACAGTAAAGTCAATGCTGTGGTTACTTAAAATTTCTATGTCATTTTACTTGTTCGATGTCTTCCACGTTGCAAAATTCATTGCCGGTATGATCGGTATCCGATAGGCTTCCAAGGTGTGTACCTTTTACACACAGTGGAAGTTCATGAACATTTTTATCAACATGTCCCATGCTCGATGCACTGGCAGGTGTGCACAGGTCAGGCTGGTATCATGCAGTGGGTCGGGGGTTTGAAAGATCCCCCTGCAAGTATCCACGGTCCGCTTCGGATCGTTAAGAAATTTTTAAGACTAGTTTGGATTTTAACCGTGTCTCATACAGCGCTCAGAAGCCCTTCAAAGCTGTCTCAGGCAAAAGTCAAACTATAGCGTTGACAATCAGTGACGTAACTAGAAGGGGAAAGTGGGCGATTACCCCTTCCTCACAATCGACCGTTAGCCTAAGGCCCTATTATGTAAATTCAAAAATGGTCAAATGCGATCTTTGTGGCCTGTGTATTTCCAATGTCATCTGTAAACAGTTGATAGTTTTATTCTAATGGCCACAATTTTTTAAAAAGGGGTTTCGGGGGCTTTGCCAATGTCGTGCTATGGGTTCCGTGCCCATTCAAGGTCGTGTAACTCAAAGTAGGAGTAAAGTAGGGTGTCAGCGCCACCCTCAGGACTTCCCTTATGGTAGCACACCACTAATTATTCTTCCATTGACTTACACACCAATTTTGGTCCATTTCGTGGCCTCTGGAACCTTGTAGTTTTCAACGCCTCATATGAAAGCTTACTAGTAGGCCTTTCACAATGATTCCATATTTGTGTACTATGACCGTAAAAGTTTTGAGCTTGGAGAGCTTGTATAATAAGGTGGTGGTTCCTGCTTTTTTACTTCATTCAGAATACCATTTTGCATCGCGGAAGGATACATTGCAAAAACATTCCTGAAATACCTTCAATTTTCTTTATTTTTACAGAATGAGTACGTCAATAACTTTACTACCACATACTTATCACAAATTGATCACACCACTTCAGCTATACTATCCCCCAAACTTTTTCCAAGGTGTTAAATTCGTAGGGTACGTAATATCCTCCCCTATGATTCCCCTTGAATAAGTGGTGTGCTATTTTAAAAAAGGTCTTGGAAATCGACTCCCCGGCCCACGCCCCCTCTCTACCCCCTGTAAACACAGTACACGTTGTAAATCAAAATTGCTAATTATTGTACTCAACAAACTATTGTAGCTCACACGGTAGCGGACTAGAAGTCTGTGTTTTGTGGCAGAGGTGTATTACTCCTACACGGGCCTACACTGGCTGCAATCGTAATGCCAACTTAAGACTATGTAAGTGAAAAAGAGGTATGCTTATTCGACGCCTGCTACGAAGGCAACCATTTAGCTTGCTTTCAATTGAGTTTGTAAATAGGCCTATTGACTACAGTTGCACGCATTTTTTCTTTTTGAAGGAAAAATTGTATTTTCGTTTATAAACATATTCACACTATAAAAGTTGCACCCAAATTGTGTGCCATTATTTCATTTTCCTAAAGGCTCTCGACTTGAACCACTTGGTTGGAAACTGGGACGTTAAACCTCATCTAATCTAATCTAACCTAAGAGAAAAAACCACCCTAACTTACAAAAAAAAAAAACATTGTGTCAGAAGTGGGATTCGAACCCACGCCTTCAGGTGAAGATCAGAAGGCTCATGTACGGCTGCATAGTACAGCCGAAGGATTCAACCTTGAGTCTGACGCCTTAGACCGCTCGGCCATTCTGACAGCTATATGAATGAGGGAATCACTTAATACTGTAAGTAAACCACTGTAATATTTTTGTGCATGCTCCTCCCTAGTCCCGTCAGCTAGTATTTTTTCATAGGATACCGACGGGAAAATCGATTTTTCAAAAAATTTTAAATTTGTTTCAAAATCATGGTAAGGGTTAGAATTAAGGTTAGGGTTACATGGATGGGGGTTATTTGGCCTGTTCTTTCATAATCCGGTGTCAGAATTACAAAACAAGGGTCGGAAAGCTGCTATTTTGGAATTAGGGGTGTGACCTCTTTCCAAGAAGCTGATTGGTCCGTATGAATAGAATTCCCCTCGCTATCCTACGAAAAAAAAACTCGCGTCCCGTCACGATAGGACCATGGGAAAACTTGTCTCCATTTTTATTAGCTAGTTAGATGAAATTTAACGACACACCAACACAAATGTGTTATATAGTGTCAAGAAAAGTTTACATACGGTGCAAGTCCCTCCCTTTAGTCGCCTCTTACAACAGGCGGGAAATACCGTGGGCATATTCTACAACCCCCAGCCCACAAGGGGGCTTGATCCTTCAGTGATGGGAGGAAGCATGAGTTAGCCCCCTCATTTTTGGCTAGGGAGCTTCCATCCCCGTTTCCTACACCTATGATCACAGTTGTAATTCCAGTGACACGCTGTTTTGCTGGATCCCGGCTTGCAAGCAAGGCCGTGGCCTGGGTGAAATTCCTGGGGGCAGTTCATGACAGCGTCCAGTGGCGTACCTAGGATAGCCAGGCTGGCACCCAGACGGATCCTTTCTTTGTCACCCAGTGCCGCCATAAGGGGGAATCTAATAGGAGAGGGCTAAATGGAGGACGTTAAATATATTTAAGGTCGCTTCGGTGCGAATATGGGCTGTCTTTTGCTTTTGAAAACTACATGGGCATCGCTGTAACACATAATAATAACCATACTCCCATAGGCGTAGGAGGCGGGGGCTGGGGGGCTGCAGTTCCCCCAACAAAATATTTTTGTGAAAATTCGGGCAATATTCTGAGAATTTTTCGGGCACCTACTGAAAGAAAAATAATGCAATACTGTAGCTTAACGGAAATCGATACTTTAAAAAACTTCCTTGGTAATTAAAATATAGTTCTGATTTGGATTGCACCATCATCTATATATCTGGTATTAATTCACCAGTATGTTGTTTAATGGTTCAACTTATATATTATGATTATCAGTGGTGTATTTGAGGATCCATTAGGCCATTCCCCCGTCACTGACGCCGATTTTTTAGTACCTAAAATAAAGCACAAAATTTTACTTCAAAGGTAGCATATGTGGCACCAGATTGCATGTAAGGACACCTAATTTTTCAAAAATTTTCAAAGGGTAGGGGGTGATGTCTATTTTTTCCTTTTAGTACCTAAAATACGTATGGTAAATTTTTTAACATAAATTTTACTTTAAAGGTAGCATATGTGGCACCATATTGCATGTATGGACGCCTAATTTTTCAAAAAATTAGGTCGGCGATCACACAACATAGTGCCTGCCCCACCCCCATGAGAGAAGTCTTAGCCACACCACTGATTATTATCATCATTATTGTAACGACTTCCCCCAGAATTATAACCAATATGGAATAGGTAGTAACGTGGCAAATTATTGTATGTAATTGGCATGCGGTGTGATAACGGATGCGTACCTATATGATATGTACATTAACATTTTGAACGCGCGCGGAGCGCGCGGAAATTTTTGTTTCTATTTTTCGGGCAGATCGTTACACCCCCCCAATCGACTTGGTACCCTACGCCTATGCATACTCCTATTGAGGCTATTGTACTATCCAGAGCTGACCATTAATATTGCTGTGGGGTCTTCCGAACCTCCCTGAATACGGACTTGAGTTTGCCCCCCCCAAACAAAATTTCTTAGAGCCGCCTATGGTAGGGGGTAGTGGACGCTTAAGCTGCTGTCCTAGGGGAGAAGCCTAAGGGGAGGGTTATTTCCTCCACTTTGGATAAATTTTACAAATGCAATTTGATGCAAAGTTATGCAGGTTTTAACGAACATTTATTAAAAAAATTGATATTTTATTCAAAAAGTTTCACAGAATGGACAAATAAGGGGTTTTGATCCTTCAATTAGCTAGTTATAGATGAAATTTAACGACACGCCAACACAAATGTGTTATATATAGTGTCAAGAAAAGTTTACATACGGTGCAAGTCCCTCCCTTTAGTCGCCTCTTACGACAGGCGGGAAGTACCTTGGGCATATTTTACAACCCCCAGCCCACAAGGGGGCTTGATCCTTCAGTGATGGGAGAAAGCATGAGTTAGCCCCCTCATTTTTGGCTAGGGAGCTTCCATCCCCGTTTCCTACACCTATGATCACAGTTGTAATTCCAGTGACACGCTGTTTTGCTGGATCCCGGCTTGGAAGCAAGGCCGTGGCCTGGGTGAAATCTCTGGGGGCAGTTCATGACAGCGTCCAGTGGCGTACCTAGGATAGCCAGGCTGGCACCCAGACGGATCCTTTCTTTGTCACCCAGTGCCGCCATAAGGGGGAATCTAATAGGAGAGGGCTAAATGGAGGACGTGAAATTTATGTAAGGTCGCTTCGGTGCGAATATGGGCTGTCTTTTGAGTTGACAACTGCTTTGAACTGACTTCATGTTTAGATATTTCATCATATAGTGTCTTTTTTCTATGAGGTGGGCTGTTAAAGAGTCAGGGTGATACATCTACTCTTTTTGTGTAGACTATGTGAGATAGCTAAGATGCAAAACTGTTCGACTTGGGGGAAAGATTTGAACTGGTCATGTGTATAAATTATCACTTTTAGTGCCTATAATTTTCTTTTTGGCTGTGTGTAAGGGAGGGGTGCTGTTCAAGCCCCCCCCCCCCACTTTGAAAAATGTTAGCCTTAGTAAGGTTGCTTGAATACATAGTGGTGCTATCTTTGACAAAGCTTTGAAATGATATTTTTAGAAATCATTATTAAGGGTTTGATGGCACGGGGCAATATGCCACAGCAGAAGGCTTAGTGAGGACCTATCCCCTCTTAGTGCGCTACTCGGATGACCACTATTAGTTGGTGCGTAGCGTATATGTCTATTTTTTGTTAAAGTGCCGCTCAGATTGACGGAAATGACACTTTCTAGACAGGGCTGTATCCGAGTTCACCTAACCCGATCCCGGGCCAATTTCGATTCTAGTTGCCAGCATTCAGGGCCAATTCCGAGTCCAGTACCCTCCGACTACGAGCCAATTCCGATTCCAGGTCCCCATATTCCCGGCCTGTTCCGAGTCAGGCCATTTGACAACGAAGCATCTCGAACAAATGCTTTTCGCCCTGTTTGCAGTTACACTTAATTAAAAGAGTCAATTGCATGCATATCCTCGTTCACCGTGTAATTATGTTCATGCACTGTACCGTGTATTTGACCATTCATGTGTTGAAATGTGCACCAAGTAACATTTATGATAATTTCATTTTTGTGGACTCGGCCTGAATCAGTTCCGAGTGCGAGTCCAGCTGCAGCTCATTCCGGGCCAATTCCGATTCCGTGACGGCCCATTCCGGGCCAATTACGAGTCCGACGGAAAACGGAATCGAGTCCGACTCGGACGTTACAGCCCTGTTTCTAAACCTGCAAAGCTGCACCTTAAATATTTTCGAGACTTCATGCTTTAGAAACTAAGAATTCAGTTACACAAGTTTAACTTGAAAACGTATTCAGTAAAATTACTTTGTGTAAAAAAGGGACACAAAGTATTGTACAAGCTCATTGATTTTAGCAAGGCAACCATAGGTTATTTTGTATAATTATATTGTTGCACCCCGTGAGAAACAATATGGACTTCAGGTATGTTGTGGCATCATGCATGAAGATGGAGATTCATTTGTCAGTGTGAGTTACCCGCGTAAGAGCTCGTCTGATGCGAGAGTCCGGGGATTTCCCAGGGAAAATTTTGGGAAAAGGGAACCTTCTTAGGCGATTTTCTCGGTTCTGATGGCCTTAAAAATATAATCAGGACAATACGGTTTTTTTTTTTAAATTTTCACTATTTTTTCAAGTAGGCTATTTTGCATTTAGAGCTTGGAAATCTCAGAGGAAAAACTTCCCTCCTTGCCCCCTCCCTCAGGCTACGGCCGTGACAAGTGCCCCTACCCTATCATAAACTTCTATTTAATTTCTTTGTTTTATCACAACACAAACAGGAGCAAATGACGGAAAATATAAAGTTCAAGAAACTGAAAATCAACGTTATAAAAGGAAGTGCATTTACAAATTACTTTGAGCTTGAAAAGCAAGATAAAGAAAAAAGGGAAAGGAAGTATCAGTTCCCTCCTACCTTACTCAAGTTTCTACCCCCTCCCACCTGCAACATTATTATTTACTTACAAACGTCGCAGTAAGCCGTTCCTCAGAGGAGCAACCAGGGGTTGCCCCAGGATTTCCCAACAGGGGAACAAGCTCCCGACGTGCAACATCAAATCGAAGCCTCGACAAAGGTGACGGGTTGCCGAAAACAAATGTTGAACGCAAAGTTTTCGGCACGCGGAGGCACCAAACGTTTGGACCTCTAAACAAGAATGTAGAAATTTGAGTTTTCATTGAGGAAATTGGAAAATTTTTGGTTTTCATGATATCGAAGAATTTGCAATACTCTAAAGAATATTTAAGTAAATGGTGTGGGGGGGGGGGCTGGACATCGTCGGTGATTACATATTTTAACGTACCCATTAAGTCTCCCCGACGGCACTGGAAAATTTCCTCAAGAGAGGCAGCCTTCTCCCACAGGAAGGGGTTAAAACCCCCCGGCGCCACCTCTGGAAGCAACTGATGGACTTAACTGAAATTCTGAGGCATTGTATTTAAAATTGCGACAAACCGTGTTTTGAGACTTTTTAAGCACCCTTGTCAACGAAGTAAGAATGTGGTTCGTTACATTGTTTAGTATAGTAGTTATGATCAGACTTACCTCTCCAAAAGTTAGTAACTTGGCTAAGGTATCTGAATCTGTGTGGGTGGTTCGACGAGTAACCATCAAACAAAAAGTTAACAGGAAAAGGGGAAATTTAAGAATTATGACGACCAAATTTGTAAAGTAAAATGGGAAAAATGAACTAGACTTATACATAATTACATTCTTCTGTCTAGGTTCACTTTCTTCATACATGATTACACATATTTTGAGTAACGAACAGTGATGCTCAAGAACAGTATGGCTGTTGTAGGACATCTCCTTACGCATAAACTATTTCTCCTCAAATAGATTGCCTGTTGCCGTGCCGTGGTTAAAAAATACAAAAGGATCTAAAGTCACCATAATGTAGACAAAATGACCCCCCCCCCCCAAAAAAAAAAGATTATTGGCGTTGGCTTATGGATAAATCAATGACGTACTTAAATGATCATTGGAACAATTTACAAAGAGTATTGCTTCCTAGAAATAATTTGACACTTGGGCAACTTCGGAGTCCCTTCGTGGCACCCATACCTCACATTCTTCGGTCGATTGGTTGTCTCCTAACGGCTCACTGAGCAGGCGCGGATCCAAGGGGAGGGGGGCTTCCTCCAGCTCAGCCCCCCTCCCCTTTCGCCACATCAACAATAACAAATACGCGAAAATTAGCATAATGTTAATCTAGGGGAATATTCAAGGGGGCTTTTCAGCCCCCCTCCTTCGAAATGTCTGGATCCGCGCCTGCTGAGTGCACTAGAATCGTCATTTAAACTTGGACATGCACTACACTCAAGAATAACATGTAAAAATGAAGTGCGATGTTGCGTTAAAAGGGGCGGAGCACCCTTGCTTTGGGCCACACCCATCACCCGTAAGACGGGTTAGACAACACTACCAACGACAATACCGGAATGAAACTATCAGAATTTCAGAAACCATAGACACAAAATTTGAAAATACACAACTTCGAACAAGTAATTCAGTCCACGGAAAAATAATGTGGTCTTCCTGGTCGGTATCAGGAGATATTAAGATTGCAATGTGTAGACCTATACTCTGTAATCACCGATTCACCTCTTCACCTGTAAATTTTCTAGCCTCCCGGGCATCGTAAATGCTTGTAACATGTATTGTAGGCCATTCGCTTTTGAGTAAATATTTAATTCCGGCTTTGAGCATAGGCCTATTTAAATTAAGTAATTTCGTTGGAGGTCATTTTTATTTGAAGGAAAAGCCTTAGTTCCGTTCACAAACATATTTACGATATTAAAAACAACGTAAAATATAGAGCATACTGATTAAAATTTATCTGTTGGGGGTCATTCAATTCTGCAAGCAAACACAACTACAAAAAGCAAAACAGTGTGTCAGAAGTGGGATTCGAACCCACGCCTTCATGTGAAGATCAGAAACCTCATATACGGATGCACAGTGCAGCCGAAGCTTTAAATCTTGAGTCTGACGCCTTAGACCGCTCGGCCATCCTGACAACTGAGTTTGAAAGAGAATTTATTCCTTTTGTGTAAAAAACTATTTTCCCATCTTTTCAAAGCAACTACCGACTTTCACTTAGCTCGACCTCTAGATTTTAAGACAAATAAATATTTATTTGTCTTTGGCACAAATCCCGATTAATGGAAGATATTCCAGAAAATGTTCATTGTTGTGCTGGTTTTGTGGTAGGGACAGAGATCCGGTGGGAATGGGTGCATGGGATGCAACCTCTTTCAGCAAAATGGGTCGATGGCATACTGGTATAGATACACCTGAGAAATATGAACAAACACTTTGTAATAATAAAAAATGAAGGAAGGGAACGGAGACGAATTGCACTATAGAGGGATTTTCAGTCACGTGACTTTAACCAACTAGAAGCAATTTTAAAGGGCACGATCGCACGCCCTTTTTGTTTTGATGGGCACGCGTCCATTGTGCCACAGTAGTATCTATGGTTATGCCGTGCGCGTGTGCTGTAAATACGCTTACAGCGTGTGTGTTTTGCCCTTCAATGCCTGGGAATCCATTGCACGTGACGTCACGTGAAATCCCTCTATACGGAAGGAATTTTAAGTATATTGGATAACTGGGGGCACTGCCTACGGGGCGGGGGTAAGGGGGGAGCTGCCTCCCCGAGAGTTCCAAACCATAAATAAAAGTTGGCCAATTAAAAAACAAATGACGGGGAATAACTGAAAAATTTCATTGTCGTTATTATGATTATAGGTCCTCATAAGCTGCATGAGAAATCACAAGGACTCCCATTTTCCCCAATTTCGGATCCCGCAATAGATGTGATAAGTGGTTGACTAGTCCTAAGAACAAGCCTGTCTTCCTTAAATATTAGATGAGCCCAATGTCTGGTTACCGGTTTTGATGCATAAACTATAACTCCATGATGTATATAATAGAACACATCAAAGACCTGTGGGCTAAAGCAGTTTAGTAGGCCTAATCTTTCTTTTTACACACGTCAAAGAACGCCTTTATGATAAAGCCCAGATTACTTTTAGCTCAATGCTTAAATCAAGGAATTTTTAAAGTAATTTCAAGTCCTGATCCCCTAACAAGGTAAGTGTAGTGAATAACTTTTTCGAATTTACCTTTTTCCATTGTAGTCTTAATTAATAAAGCATGAAATCTTAAAATAAAGAATATTTATATGCAAGTTACACGGTCTAGAAAGTACCATTTCCCACAACTTGGGAGGCATTTTTGACAAAAAAAATCTTAAGAGGTGTACTGTGACTGGGGCTGTGACCGTTTAGCGATTAATCGCTAAACGATCGCATGTGTAATAAACGTTTAGTACAAAGCTACCGGCGATTAATCGCAAACCCGTTTTTTCCGTACGAAATAAAAAACAATCTGCAGTCATTACAGAAAATTAGATGTTCACTTTAACTCTTTTTAAAAAGTGAAATACATAATTATACAAATGGCACACATGTAAACATACGACATCAAAGTTGAGCTTCTATGAGGATCCGTGTTTGAGGTTCATGGAAACTATGTCCCCCGGGCGTCACTAACGCATTTTACATATTCATCATGTTCAAGAGCACGCTTGAAGTCTCTATGTTGATCATAGGCACTTGCGATTAATCGCTAAATGATCGCAAAATTTTGCCATTAAACGTTTAGTAATTTTGCTAAATGTTCACAGCCCTAACTGTGACCGAAGATAATCACTAAATGCTAAGAATTTTTAAACATTATTAAGTTCAAAGCTGTAAGTGCTATCTTGCCAGATTAGCACCATTTTGCATCTAAGCCATCATACAACTGCAAAATTTCCCCAAAGTTGGCACTTTAGGCAACACCCTTTCCCATCCCTACATCCTTCCAACAAAAAAAATCGGAAAAATCACTCAATAATGAACAATTTAGACCACATAATCAGCCAAAGCTTTGACAAAGATGGGCCCATTTTTATGTAAACATACATAACATTTTTAAAGGGTGAGGGTATATCACCCTCTCTCCTAAGACAGTACCCCTCCTCCCCCTTGTACCCAGCCCAGAAATAAGAATTATTCACCACACAATGAGAATTCGTATATAATCAGTCCAAAACTTTTCCTTTGCAAATTTTAGCTGACTTGTGAAAATGTCATCTCACTGCTTAGACCCCTCCTTTAGGGTGACTCGACAGGTGTGACAAAGGAAGGATTTACCCGAGTGCCAACTATCCTAGGTTGGTCACTGGGTGCTCCTCCTAGATAGTGTCATTAACTGTCCCCTCCCCCCTTTGGATTTTGTCTAGGCTACCGCTTTGCTGTGGTACTGTAAGATAAGGTAATACATTGTACTTAAAGTAAATGACTTAAATATGTCATCTTGAATTTCGCTGCGAGCACTCATCGTGTATGACTGTCTGGTTATAACTTAGTCCACCAGGTTAGCTTGAATCAAATATAGCTCCATCTTCCCATTAACCCACATTCACCCTCGCATCATCACATCGACCAGCCGTCAATCTGGCGTATGATATTATATTTAAAAAAAATGAAGTGAAATTGTGTGATTTTGTGCGATTTATGTAGTGTTCATCCACTGAAAAGCCATTTAAAGATAGATAAATGTCTAATTCTGATGTCCACAACTTTGTAAATATCCCACAGCTTCAGGCCTGTGTCTGCAAGGGGCTACTCAACCAAATAACTATCATGTGCCTTAGACAGGCCCCTTGGCACCACGCAAAGGTTAACAAACGGGCTCATCGGCAAAATGCCCCCTACCCTTTAATAAAAGATTTATCCGTCCTGAAACCTTGGACAACTATGTAAGTGAGCAAGCATTATTGTGTCCTGTGACTTGAATATAAAAATACCTTTTATTTGCATTTCTATTGTGTGTATCAAATATTGATAATTGGAGACAGTTTCTCTCTCTATTATTTACGGAAATCTTTAAACAAGTTAACCACAGCCATAAAGAAGACTGCAAACCGAAAACGTCCTTCATGACTCTTTTTAAATGTAAGAAAAAACAAACATAGGCACATGAATAACACAGTACCAGCCCTCTAACGGGAATATACAATAAAGCAGGGAAGTCAATAATTAAGAACAAAACTTGCAACCAAAGATTACATCCATGATCCTCCTCGTTGCTAAGGTTATATCAGAGAACGTCGATATTACCGGTCTATGGAACTATTGTTGGGTCCACCGTATCTTTCAAAGGCCTCAATAGGCTATTATCTTGGCCGGTTCTTTTAGTATTCTCCACAGTGTACAAGTTAGTGGAGAGTAGTCCCAACATGAAAGCTTATCGTGCCAGGTTAATTGGATTGTCACGCGTTGAGCCTGTGTAGAGTACAGTATACGGCATGGGGCAGGACTTCCAATCCAACATTCCTCTCATATTGAAAAAATTTTACTTCTAAAGTTTTTGTGATTTTTTTTTCATGGAGATTGTTTTTCAGTCAAGTGAAAAGGTGTCCAGTTGGGACAGGAAGATTAATTCCAGGATTTAGAAGGCCGGTTCTTCACACTTTTAGAGGTAAGTATGCTAAACAACATCCAATAACGGACTATAAGGGGGAAATGCATTCACTCCGCTTAAAATAACATTATCCGGGTTTACTAAATCAGGAGTGTTTTTTACTCATAATATTACAAACTCTTCCTTTAATAATTACTTAAATTTGATAACTTTCATAATGATTTTTTAAATTTTGGATAAAGCTACTACTTGCTTACCTGTGATATGCAATTCTTATTTATAGTTTAGATTCTACATGCCACTTGGTTCCATCAGGGAACTGTCTCTCAGCTCCATAGGCGTACGGGAAGACATTTCACAAGGGGCGGAGGGTGTTTGCCCTGAAAATTTTGCAAATTGCCCTTAATTTCCCCTTTTACCACGAGAGCACTCAGGACGGGTATGGATGAGTTTCTCCCCCCCCCCACAAATTTTAAAGAAAGATATTATTTCGGGAGATATTATTTCGTTGTGCAACTAGTAAGCATTTTGTCCTGTTGGCAAACGCCGCTGCCCGCCGCATTGCCCACTGCACTGCCCCCTTGCTCTGAAAATACAAGTGTCAGTGTCCTGAAATAAGCATTTTCCCTGCACTGGGGAGGGCTGCAGCTCCCCCAGACCCCCCGCCTCGTACGCCTATGCTCAGCTCCCTGGTACCATCGAGGACCCCATACCAACTTGATCGTAAAACATCATGGAAAATAGGCTACCCATTATGGAAATGATTATGGAAATATTTGCAACGCTCAACGGCGAAAGCGTACGAGACTTCTTCCAAGAGGGGGGCTGTAGCATTTTTGCCCGAAATTTCAGTGCATGTCAAGTTGCCTAAATATAGCATATATTTTTCCCGAAAATGGCCAATTTTCTGTCCGAATGGGGGTTGCAGCCTCCCGCCCCCACCCCACCCCCCCACTGTACACCTTTGTTCAACCGATTGTTCAATGTAAGGGTGAGGTGATTGCTTTCGTGTTAGCAATGTGTCAAGTATCACACCACCACGGACCCTTGATGTGGTATACTGCATGTCTGAAGGAAACATTTTAAAGAGAATACTACCGGCGGAATCCATAGTTGGACTGCAACCTGGCAACACCCCCTCCCACCAGGAAAATTTCCCCCCGCTTTTTCTGGATTATCGGAACAGTTCTCACCCTTGACAATATTACCACCACGGACAACTCTCCCTCCCCACCGGAACACTCAGAATTGCCAAGGGAGCTGATTGGCCGGAGAGTTATGTTGACATTACAGTACAACCGATTATTACAGATAATTGTAGGAAATCACGTTTTTCTGCGAAATTCATATTATAAATTTATACCAACCTTACCAATTAAGTAATGTGTGTGGGAGTGCAACAGACGTGCCTTCAGTTTGTTTTTAAAATATAAATCGCAAGCATACGTTCCGAAACGAACTTATTTCACCTTCCATCAAGATAAATCTGTAACACGTGAAATTGCTTGGAGAAAAATACCAGACTGGGCTACCAGTTGTACGTCATTTATTGAAATATTGATATTGCAAATTTCAGCCACTTTTTCAAGGTGAAAATCTTGATCATAACAGGTGGTAGCCCTTAGGGCAGTAAGTCGAATATTAAAACCCACAGGAATATCACCGCGATTGGAATTTTGTAAATAAGGTTACCTATTTAAAATTTGCAACTCATTAAGCCTTCCACGAAGGAGGCTAATCTCTTAGGAGCTGCTCTATTTTGTTAGCCTGTGTTTAATTTGAAACTTTCAATCGTTCCTTGTTACGAAGAGCTGCAAAAGAGTTTCGGTGAGCTTAGAGTATAAACTGAAAAATGCTACTGTGGGCCTACTTATGAACTTATGTTGGCTATGATCAAACCATATCACAGTATAAAGGTCATTTTAGTTAAGTGTACGGTAAGCATTTTGACGTATCAAGTCTGCATATCCCAACAGTCTGGTCGGTTGTACCTACAATTTGACAAAATTCCTTTGATATTTAAAACGTTTCCTCGATTTTGTCAACAGAGATGGATACTACCATGACGTCACATCAAATTTGCCGATGAAAAACCTGCCCAGGCCTTAAGCAAAAATTTTTCGGACAATCTTAAAACATCGTCTATTGAGTAAGGAATGTTCTTATATTCTTACACGGATGGCTCATCAACTAGACGTGATCTCACCCTCTGGAACTAGTCATATGTTCTCTTCTTCGTCGACATCATATTCTCTCCCTGCTTTGTCCAAGAGAGGGACCCAAGGATTGAGCCGTCAATACCCCCACTTTCCCAGAATTGGTAAAACCGAGTTGCCGGGGAATAAAAATGAGGGCAGCAAAAGTGAAACAGAAGGAAACAAAAGGTTAAACCGACTACGAGAGGTTATGACGATGATGGATTCAAAGCGTCCTCGAGCAAAAGCCCGGAGAGGCAAGGGATCATCCTCTTTGGACATGTTGGATACAGAGGATAGTTTTACTATCAAAAGACCTCAGCCATATCGACCGACTCAAAACCCGAAACTTCCCGAGTTGCCGAGTGGCAAAGACGTGACAAGTAAATTTCTGGCGCGATTAAACCCGAAAAACGACTCGGCATTTAATGGGACCGCAACGGAAAGTGCTACACAAAATCATCCATCGAAGCGTCTTGTGCGAATGGATACAACAGTGATGGCATCAAGGTGGAAATTAAGGGCTCGGGGAAAGAGAAAAAGGGGTCGACGACCAAGGAGAAAAATGGCTGGATTTAAGCAAAATGAAGAAGATCTGAATGAGGAAGACGAGGAGGAAGGGATTCAGGTAAGGAATGTTGTCTTGTGTAAGGGGTGTGGTTGATAAGTCATTTAATTTGGAAGGACGATATAGGATACGATGCACTTGAACCATCTGAACAGCTAAATACAACCCGTATGGATCCTATCGCCGACAAAAGTTTCCAGGCACCATTGACAGTCTCGCCCAGCAAAATGTTATGAACCCTTTGACCGCAAGAAAATGGCATCGATAACATAGGCGCAGGAAATGGGGGGAGGCTGGGGACTAAAGCCCCCTCCCGTTAAAATGTGGTTGTATGCGTCCGCACCCCCATCAATGCAAAGACGAAAAACGGTTATTTGTTCCCTCTGTAAAAATGTCAAAATTTTGCAGTAATTTCCTTTTAAATTTGCCCAAAATGTTGAACCAAATTGCATCTAAGGACCCTCAAATATCTAAAAATTTTCCGAAGTGGGGGGTGGGGGGAACCTCCTGCCCATAGACCCCAAGGAATAGTCGTCCGAAACAGTGTTGAGCCCTCCAGTTGAGAACAGCTTCCTACGCCAATATACTAATACAATTGCTACCTTTCATTCGTAAAATCGGATGCGACATAGAGATCTCAGCTATGGGTCCCGCCAACTTGATTTTTTCCCGGGACGAATGGGAGCATTTACAGTTTTTTACCCTAACCCTAACCTTGATCTTAACCACCTGAGCATAATTTTTCAGTTTTCATGATTTCTATGGAAATTTCGGAAATTGCCCTATTCGTCCTGAGGAAAAATCCTCTTCCCGCCACCCAAAGGAGTGAAGTTAGGTCATATGGGATATCCTTGAGGTTGTCAGATATTTTTTAACCTTTCTCAGTTTACCCCATTAGAGATTTGAAACTCTATTTTCATTCTGGCGGTCTGTTAGTTTGGGTAGCTTCCAAAAGTAGGCTGTGCGGTTTGAAACTTGAGAACCATGGTGTTATATTATAGATACATTATAAATTTAAAATCATTTATTTTAACATGTTTCCTGCAGTCTGGAGAAAGCAGACACTTAAATAAATATCACTTCAGTCTCCGTCAAGATTCACTTTTGTGTGAAATATAGTGATTTTTATAGCTATTTATGGGTAACTTGATTAGTTTTTATTCTGGGATCGAGGGCTCTGGAAACCAAATGTTTCTTGCTTTCCTAGAATTCATTTACTGTCGCAGTATCACGATTTTAGCCTCAGGCTTTCTTCCGGATTTGATAATGTGAAAAATATGTTCATGTTTTCCTCTTTTGCTATTGCGGTGACTTCAAAATTCTGTTTGGTTGTTGGGTGATTTCCGTCTTACGAGGACTATGACGTCCCTTCCTGCGACGGATCGCTCACAACTCCGAGGTAGTGCAGACAGTTGAATTACCAAACGTAGTCCCTGGGGCTAGATCTCATAAGGCAGTGGTCGATGGCCATGAGGTACCATGACCCCCCAAAACGTCTCGGGCACTCGAACACGGCCCAAAATATTCTGCTAGTCTACCCCCGGCCCCCTTCGCACATACATACACCCTTTTGAAATAATATCGCTTGACAGATCTAGGGACTGGAAAAGGGGATGGGATTCGTGTGACCCTCAAATAAGAGCACCCAAGATGCCAAGATGCGTCTCGGGCTAGAAAGGGTCCTTGAAAATTGAAAACAAAGCTTTGTGCCTATATGCAAATATCCTGGTTCTGAGGGTCTTCAAATCTTAATCAAGACAATAAAGTTTCAGTACTATTTCATCGGCAACAAATAGGACAAAAACGCTATAAAATAAAATTTCTAAAAGAAGTGTAGATGCAAACGTATCAAATATGTCGCCAGAGAAAAGTAGAAGATGGAGAAATTGAAATGGTTCCTAATTGACAATAATTTCGAAGAGAATACACTGTCCAATCATATTACAATAAAGATTTCCCCGATTTCTGAAACGGTCTTGGGACCTCAGAACATGGTTGTTTGTCGTTGTCTTGGGGTATCAAAAGACTGTAATGGCCCTAGTGCAACATTAAGTTTTCATACAACCATTTTTAAAGTTGTATGACAGGATTCATGAGATTGCTGGAGGCGTGATAGAAGCAGTGTCGGGGCGCCTACCAAGTTAGGGGTATCTAGGTTATGCCTCCAAAAAGTTTTGACATTTCAAGAAAATCTGTGTATTTTAGAAGTATTTCAAGCCTGAATAATGGGTAAATTGTCATGAAGTTGTGGTGCTTGTGATAAGGGACTACAAGAGTTTTACTGAAAAGAGGGGTCGAGGGTTGCCCGAACAGCTCTGGTTACGTCCATAAATTCTACTTGGGGTGGTCATGGGCTCACGTCAGAAAATTTGGTATCCCAAACGCTTGACATTGCAGGAGTTAAATTTTAAACGACCCCAGCTGGTTCATGGGGAAGGCGAAGGCGTTCATAACTCCCTATACGCCTAAATTCGCTATTGACACCGCTGTCATTATGTGTACCTTTTAAGAAAATTTTGTAAGGAACTTGGCATTTCATGTACTTTATTTACTGTGTGCTTTAATTTTAATTTAAATATTTCTTTGTTTAGAAAACTTTTGGAAAGTTGCGAACAGCTGTGAAGCTGGTGATTTATTTACTTCGTTTGAGTAAGACGTACATCGTGACGTAAGTATGGCAATATATGTTACACGTCTTTTATCCGCATTTCCAAGTATTTTGGTTTATTGCAGCTTAAAATGCTTTCATTAGCTAGTGCCAGGGAGCTGTTTGCTGCTTGATTTAATATTAATAATTTATTCATTCATTTATTTTATCGTTTTTTTGAAACTTTGTAAGAGAGTTACATCATCTTACAGTTAATTTTCCCTGAGGCTCTTCACAAATATATAAAATATAAAAACGTAAAAGATAGTAAAAATCCCTACACTTGCACTGTTATCTTTTAAGTTACGTCATCAACAAAAGGCGCTAAATTTTCAAACAGTCAGAGCTGCATATTGTGACGCAAACACAAATTACGTCACAGGGAAATTAGACTTGTCATTTACCTTAATAGCCTAATTAGAGTTGCTGGACACAAATTATAGGCCTACCCTGAATTGGAAATGTTTTATTTAACTTTTGCTAATAAAGTTGTTCTTTTTTATCCCTAATCTGCCACAAGCAGGATGCAAGATTTACCATTGGACCAGATGGAACCAGACCCATAACCCGAATTTTTGGTCCCTTAGATTTGGGGGGAGGGGACAAAAAAATCATAAAAAAAGAAAGAAAATAAGGAAAAAGCAAAAAACAAAACGACATGAGGTTTTTTTTTTACCCATGTCACTTGAATTACTTACCGAATTATCATTAAAATCTACCTTCAATTAACTAGCTGTGAAAATCCATGAAAAAATCATAGCTTTTAGTAATGTAAATTCCTATTATTCTCCTTCAAAGTGTTCTAACCGAGGACCGTATTTTTCTAATTAGCCTGTTTTAGAAGTGTAAATTCTATTAAACATGATCTCAAGATAAAGAAGTGTTTAGTTATAGAAGCAACTTGCAAGGTATGGGATTTGACATTTCATGCAATCTTGAAGGCATAGTTGGGAAAAATCCTTGATAGGTAACATGGGCGTCAATCCTGGGGGGACAGGGGGACACGTCCCCCCACATTTTGGAAAAACGCCCATTGACTTAAAATTTTTACACAGTAAATTTTTGACAGAAGTGGCCATGTCCCCCCACATTCGAGTAAAGATTGACGCCCATGATAGGTAACCAGCCAACTGATAGTGTTAGTGTCATGTTGGGGCTCCAACATTTAATAATGTCGCGAGGCCTTCAGAACGGTAGATTCAGCCCTGACAATTAATAGTTATGTGTTCTTAATCACATTGCTGATCAAAAACGGAGTCGCAATTTGAAGAAATTATTGAAATTAGCCCTTACAAATTAAGATGAATGTTAGACAAACTTCTTATTTTAGACTTTCTTCAAAAACCCCAAAATTTGATTTCATGCTAGGTGTAGCCTGTAATTCTTGCATACAAAAACACTTTATATGTTTGTTTATTGTTCGACGTGATTGCTTTTGCGTAATGACAACATTAACAGCACGCCACTCAAGTTGAAGATATACTTACAAAATAATTGACCATTACGAGAAAGATTTGGCGGGAAATTCATGATTCCATCCAAGCGAAATAAATGCTTTAATATGTGAATTTTTAAAATTGGTTATCTAGGTGTTTTGATTGATAAGGTGTTTTCTTCGGGTTATCGATTAATCGTCCTTGAAAATATATTTACGTAGGTATTGATTACTCAATCGCAATTGCTGTAGCCCAACCTGGAACGGAAATCAAGGTCACCGCAGTAAAACAAAAAGATTGGGTGAATTTGAGCCAAAAGGGGAACAAATCACTGATAATATTAATTTCAAAAATAGCCTAACTTAATAAATGTAGTTGATGATACCATAACTTAACTTGATGATAGGGTTATCATTTAACCACATGAAACAGGTTTTGATATCAGTCAGTCAAAGTAGACAAGGATCACAACTGTGCAATAAACACAAATAATTTGGACAAAATGGACGTTTTTGAAGAAAAAAATAATAATTGTTGTATTCTGATAATTTGCAAATAAATATGTTTGTTGGCCGACGAATCCGCAAATAGATGTTGGATATATGTATGAATATACCAAATTAAACAATTTGTTTTACCGGGCAAAATTTTTCATAGGGAATAGAAGGTTTGTGCCAAAAGTAATTTATAACTTTAAAATACTCGGACTCGTAGCCATGGGGGAGAAGGTAGGTGGGGGTTACTGGGTGGATACCCCATTTTGATTACGCTCATGTTTCAACTTCAGACCAGGACGGATCAGTGAAAGTATGGATCCAAAAATAAACCTTGGCCTCACAAACTTGAGAAGGTGGCTACCAGTCTGTTGAATATTATTTTGTAAATTGAAAGCAAGTCTTTAGGCTATATAAAACCTATCCGTTTTCTTGAGACTTGCTTATTCCTCCATGTACTTTCAGAGAGAACGATGCCCAGATGATTAAGCTGTTTAATGAGTTGGATGCTGCAGAAACGGGTGAAAAATACAAGATAAAAGGAGAGGAACTCTTTGATCCGGTCATGTTTCGCGCAAACAAACAGGTTGGTCACGTGAACAAAAATTGTAAATACGTGATAAATTATGACTATTACGTAATAGCGTGAGAGATATAGAGTACCACTGAGTCCTAGGTATTGCTACTTAGATTTCTCCGATGAGGATGTGGGCAAAACTTTTAAGACGGAGATGGGGCATATTATTTTTCCTAAGCTCATCATCTTGTTTGTATGCTACGGTAGGGGAAATCAACGCCAAGGTAAGAGAGCGGGTAACGTTTTTTCTAGTGAGGAAGGAAGACGAAAATTTATATTCCAGGTTGGAATATATGAAAAGTACCAGTCACGGATCAAGCGTGTAAGTCCAGGGGGAGGGGAACTAAATGAATTCAATTTAAAGTGTGAAGATAGGAGACAATCTGATACAGGGTGCAATAGTTATATGTTATAAATAACTTATTATCCTCTAACGGCTCTCAACTTGCTCCCTGATCATAAGTTGGCAAACAATTGTTCTTTTGCCCAAAACTAGAGGATTTGCAATACAGATTGACAGAAAATAAATGTTTAAGCCGCTTGTCTCCGTTCCCATCCCTAAACCATAAACGATTATATGAGGAGGAAATATCAAATTAAAACCTGTTACGCAAAGACCAGGAAGAAAATGTTTCTCAACCTTACTTGATGCTCTGATACCTCACATCATGATGGTTATACTCATTACCTTTAACCCTGCTAAACATATATACCTCGTTTTAGCAATAAATTTCAATGTTTCTTATAGCATACATTTACAAGAGAACACGACCAACTTTTTGTTATGATTGTTGTCAGATGCTTCTGAATTATTTTCCGCATTTTCCCAACATTTTAGCAAAGAGTGAGTACAATTACAAAGAAGGTACTGGCGAAAGATCCTGCGAAAAGAACAGATAAAGATATCTATCACGTAAGTGTTACCAGGGGATGAAGAAATATCTTATCCCCATACATTTAAGTAAAACTCATTTTAACTCGTTCCAAATATATCTATCCAAGGGCGGCGATTTGTTCTCAATATTGGGGGGGGGGGGGGGCATGACCCAATGTTCAAATAATTTACCGTGTTAAAAATCAAAGCCAATGGGCGATTTCTCAAATATTAGGGGGACATACCCCTGTCCCCCTCGGATGTCGTCCATGTGTCTACCATTGCACTAAAAGTGAATTCATGTCAAAGACTACAGTTTTGATAATTCATGCAAGCACGTATCCAACCGTCTCAGTGTGTATGTGGGGATGGTAGGGGAAGGGTGATGGGGTGGTAAGGGAGGGGTGCTGACAAGGTCAATTTTTGTCCTCGATTTTTGTATTCCCTTAAGTTCACTTACACGTTCACTTTGAAGTGTATGGTCTTCTGTTACTCAATCGTCGTATTGAACATTGAGTGTTTTTAGGCGCGGATCCAGGATTTTGAGAAAGGGGGACGCACACACTTTCGGCGGAAGGCCGATGAGTGAGCGAAGCCACGGTGGGGGGGGGGTAGGGGTCCTCCCCTAAGGAAATTTGAATTCTAGATGAGCTTAGATGCGATTTCCCAGCATCTGGGAAGCATATTTTCCATATCTATGCGGCAAAAAAAAAAAAATCGTTGGTCATCGGAAAAAGGGGGCGTGCGCCGGGTGCGCCCCACCTGGATCCGCGCCTGGTTTTGTTTGCAAATCACTTCTGATACTTAAAAGACGCAGTAACATTACACCAGAAACTTTTAATTTGTTGTTAAGAATGTTTTTCAAAGATATCAATTTTCTGCATTTATTCCTGCAAGGCTCTTTGTACATTCCTCAGGTACATGTAGAATTCCAACAGTTGAAATCAATTACTAAGTATCCACTTGAAATGCAGCGAGAACTGATTAGAAACGCCTGGTATGAAGACTACCCTTCTGGAAGAATTATTCTCCGCTTCCGCCGAAGACCTCAAGCATTTTACACCATCATTGCAGGTTCGGGTAAGTTTAACACAGTAATGTAAGTGATTGTTTGTGTCACACAGGAGTTGCCATTTACCCGATTTCCTGGTCAAATCCTGTATGGATCTTATCGATTGCCTATAGCAGGGGTTCCCAGGTGTCTTGTCTTGCGGGCTAATTTTACTTGACTTTTTGCTGAATAGTTACTGTTGTAGCTGGAACGAAATTAAATGCCATGATTATTATTTCATTACATTTTGGGCTGCTTGAATTTTCCGCGGATCATTTGAATGCATGTCGCGGACCGCAAATGGCCTCTACTTGAGAATCCAGGGCCTGTAATCTTCTACTAGCATCACTAAAATTGCAAGCGTAGTCAAAGCAACCTTTAAACATTAAAGAGGGATTTGCATTACCCCAAGTATGACTTTTACTTGGTGGTAAGCCCCGCCCATAATTATCTTTACTGCTTCTCATTGTGCAGACACAAACATAGTTCACTTCTCAAGGCCACACCCTGGTGAGCATTAAAGACCCCATGTGTAATCAAAGCATTCTCTGTGCATGCTGTGTAATATGAGCTGCTCTGCATCTTTTGAATTTTGTAACTCTGATGTCAATCAAAGAGTAGTCACCAACTGAGACTTTTGCTTACCCCCAACTAAAAGTCATACTTGGGGTGATGCAAATCCGTCTTTAAAGGACAATCGTATAAACCTAATGTCGATTGGCATACTTCCCTAAGCTAGTTCATGTATTTATATTCCATGTAATTATGCAATATTCATAAAGAATAATTCCTCATATCCCAGTTTAAATACAGCTTGGTCTGAAACATCATTAAAAATGCTAAGACTGTAAGGGAAGTAAGCTAAAAATTTTTAAATTTAGCTTTATGCAACAGTTTTCTTAGTTCCACGGAAGTTTCTTCAGTGGTACTACAGCAGTGCATCTAATAAAAGGAAGGTGGAGCGGTTCACCACAGCAGCCAAAATGTCCGAGAAAGACGTTTAGGAGGAGACAAAATGCCAAATGTTACTAAAATCGACATCTTGTCCTCTTGCATTGCCAATCTGAACAAGAAAATAGCTAGTGTGTTTTCCATAACATTAGAAAAGTGTCCGTCTGAAAGAATAAAAACCGTATCCTGTACCAAAGACAGTCATAATCTAACTATGATCATACAGACAGCTTAAGGACTTATGTGGCCGTTGTGGCTGAAACAAAAATTCTACAGGGAGGTATGAAACATTCATAGCACGTTTTCAGACTAGTATGCTTTGTAATCAGTCCAATTTAAGGCATCATGTTGATACGTCAGCGACATAGAGATTTGGTTTTTGTTGTATATTTGTATCTAAACACTGATATCATGGAATCTACCTTCAGTTGCGTATTGGATCGAAATATTGGGGGGGGGGGGGCTGATGCGTGATGCGTGAGAACAGATATTTCAGAACTGGTGTTTGGAAGACTACATAAATGACGGATGCATGGCCCCTTCACTTTCCCGTCTAAGCCAACGAGAAGTATGGCTGTATGTAGGGTTGGGTCAATAGATTGGTCTGAGCTGAATTTTTGACGGAGGTTTGTAAATCAATAAAGGGCTACAATCCTGCGGCTGTGATTTATAAAATTTTTACCTTGTACTAGCGGGTCAACACCTCCACCCCCTGCCAGTTTCCGCCAGTTTCCAAACATGGCTTTATAAAGATGGGATTTCACGATGTAGAATTGTGTTTTGATCAGAACAAAGTATAATTTACACAAACTCATAGCAATCTAGACTACATGAAGCATAAGGTCTGACTACATTTTGCTTTAATTGGATATGTCCTGACCATGGGGCAAAACATCCTGCTCTATGGTCCTGATGTAAAATCACATATATATTCATTCATTAGCATATTATTTGTAGAGGTATTCTTTCGTATTTTCTTTACTTGTTTATGCTTATTTCTCTGTAGCCGTGCTTCTCGAGGGAGACCCGGACAAACCAGGCAGAGGAGCTTCTGCTATCGGGAAGGGAGATATTTTTGGGGTAAGATAAACTTGGTTTTCGCTCCTTCCATTACTCTTAGTGTATGTAACCAAAACGATGATATTAAAAATATCAATTGAACACACCAAACACCAGTACAACAAGATAAAACGTCAGAATTCACTTGAGCAAATATTTGCATATGCGTATGGAAAGACATTTCACAAGGTGTGCGAGAAGTGTCTACCCTTAAATTTTTGCTCTTTGATAAACAATGTCATGCATTTTGCCCAAAACGAAATATTTGCCCTGAAAACGGCAATTATTTTGCTGTGGGCTACCTCCCCTGACAATAGGCATAAGAGGGGGGGGGGACTCGGGCGCCATCCCCCAGTAGGCCTATTCGAGCAGATAATTTGCTACATTTGGGCATAATACGTGATATTTTCGGGCAAACATCCATTAACATTTTAAGATAAAGTGCTTCACCACTCACCCATGATATTTCTGATAAGCATGTGCCTTATACGCACGAGTGTAAGTTGCAATATTGAGAGAGGCCAAACACATATTACGAATTATTATAGGGAACACTACCCCACGGAGCGGACTCTTGTTTGCTCAGCCCCTCTTTAAGGCTTCCCAAACAAGGGATATGACTGAACAAGGAATATGCCGTTCAGCGTGCTACGTAGGCAAAAGACAAACTCAATCTGCCATGATAAGTAACTATGTTAGAGTTGTTATATAATTCTTGTGGTATACTCCGTCCAATTTATCTCTTACCACTGCCTTATCAAACTCATATCCTATGTGTGTGATACAATTTGTTTTCATCAGCATGAAGCTATTGCTAATAGCGGACGCCATAACTATACTGTAATATCGAAGGACAGAATACAACTCCTGTGTCTGGGAAAAGAGGTAAGCTACAAACTTGCAAAGAAGTTTTATATCCAACAGGTCCATACCCTCGGGGCATGGGGGATGCGTCCCCCTCCCCCTCCCCCCAGTATTCAATCACTAGATTTTATTATGAATACCAGAGGAATGGTATACAAATGAGGGTAAAATGAAAAATATTGAACAATTTGTCATCTTAGACCTTAGAATAAGCTAACATTTCTCAAACAGGGAGAGAGATACCCCTCCGCTTAGACCTCCTCCCTGGGACGGCAGTATGCTCCTTCCTTTCTGTGTCCAGTATGATGGGTACACTGGTTAATTAATGGCTGCCAGTTACAGGATAACATTTGAATATAGTGGCACCATAGAGTGTTTGGGATATCAATTGCCGTAGAGATGGAATAACAAGTACGAAATGTTATTTTTATATCCTTGCATTATTATATTGGAATACTATAACAGCATATCAATTTCATATAGAAAGATAGTTATCCAAACAAGTGGTTGGAACATTTCTTCGATGTTAAGGTATTGCTGCTTAGAAGGGTTACCTGTGTGTATTTATCCGACCAGGGGCGCAGTTTTCTCGAGAGTCTGTTTCGCACAAAAATTATCTTATGTTTGTTCCATTAACTAAAATATTTGATTCTTATATTTTACCATTTTGTTTCATTCTCCTACAGGAATACATTCGAATATTTATGGCGGGAGGTTTCTCTAACGTCAAGTCTTACGAAAATAGCTTTATACAGTGAGTATTAAATATCGTAAAATGTTATGTACATTGTCAATGTGAGCATGGCCGTACGCAGAAATTTTCCGTTGGGGAACTTAGGTTGAAATACCGAGACGGCGCCAAAGGCGCCACGGGACCCCCAAACGCTCCCCCATGGCGTGGGGTCCAGGGGAAGAAACCCCCTGAAGTTCTGTAGTATTTGCGAAATTATGGGCATTAGAATGATGCATTCAAACTTCTGCAAATGACATTGTAAGGGTACTTAACGGACCAAAAAAAATCACAATCTGACATTTTTATTATAGCCTTACTCCGTCTAACAGCTGGAAAGGATTGATGATGGGGAGGGCGTGTGGGTGGAGGGGTGAAGCGTTCCTGTGTCTTTGGAAAAATAATTTCACCCATATTGTCCTACAGGAAGTAAGAATGGGGAAAATAGTTCTCGGAATGTTTTAGCGATATGCTTAATTATAGAAAAAGTAGGAAAATATCCTCCAGGAGGAGGATATTGCCCCTTCCCCCTTTCACCACGCCCATACTCATACTACCTGGAATGACACTTTCTGTGCCTTTAAAATTGCATCTAAGCAATTTCGGTATAATAAAAATTTACTTTGAAATTTTGTAGGGAGGGGCACCTTCCTTCCGCCCCATGAAAAATTCTCTGGCTAAGTCACATTTCTAAACCTTTCACAAAGGAGTTGCTGTATGTTGCAGTGTGGAATTTGGAAGAGGGGAGGGGGGGGGGGGGATTGTGGAGTTTAAAGAAACTTCTGTCACATCATTGTATGACTTTATACTCATTCAGGGTGAATATCAGGACTAGTCACATGTATCCATATTAGCCAATCAGAGTCATAATAGTAAACAAAAGACAGAAGAAGGGGTGTAGAGCTGTGTGTATACTACCTGCAAAGCTGTTATTACTTTTATTTGTTGTACTTAATTATTTTACTCAAATTACAAGTGAAAAGGAATGTGTCAGTGACACTAAGTTTCTGTTCTTTTGTTTTATAGGACGATAAGTATTTTTAAAGGATGGCCAGTACATCTTCTGAAGGACAACGTGAATAACTGTAAATTTAACTACTTCATGTAAGTATTTAGAACGAGTCTCTTAGTTGGGGCAGGGAGTTGGCTGGCAACTCCTTGGATGGAGCGATGCATTTATATAAAATTTCCAGAACCACCCCTTAGGGTCTCTGATTTACATTTATTATTTTTGCCACGATGAATCACATTCTGCAGTCAAGGCCGGAAATTAATTTCCTCAAAGTCAGTGGCTTAAGTAAATTTCCCTGCCTCCGTAGCTATCCTCTTAAAAGAGCATAAAGTTAGTTTTTCCTTTTCTATTTTGTTTGTTTGCTTTTCTTTTTGGTTTTTCCGGACTCGATCAGTATTTTGATTCGTTAATTTCCTTCATTGATCTCCCGTTTTGCACACGACTCTCAGTCGCTCAGTTGTACCCCTCTGTTATCGGTTCGTCTCACAGGAATTGAATGCATCGTATAAGATATAAGATAGATTTAACCGCCCCCCCTTGCAATAAAAACGTGCTAATTTCATATCTGTGAATAAATGAGCTACCGGTACTTTTCTTATTTATGCAACGATGATCTTGTTAATATTTCCCCGCAGAGGCGGCACCGTCATGGTGGAGGACAGTCGAAAGAGTAATTGGATATTTATCATCAAATCGGTAAAAATCATCTTTTTGATATAATCGATATTTTGGAATTTGCCGTTTCGTTGAGTTTATTTTGTAGGATGGACATCATACCTAGCAATTTATTACGATTACGTAGGAGTGCACACGTGCAACTTCATTAAAGTAAATCTTTTAAAACGAAAAGGGTGAGATGGGGAGGGGGTTCAGACCACACTAACTCAGTGACGCCAAAGGCACAGTCTGGCCCAAAGGCCTCCGTTTGGGCATGTGGTCAAGGGACCAGCCTCAGATCGAGTGCTTCTATTTTTATGAGGGTTGCAGGTCAGGGGGCCGGGAGTCATATGGGAATATTTTATCAAGAAACAATTTATTTTGGCAAATTACCTTTTTCGCACACAACTCCTCCCCCGTAGCTACGCGCCTGCTGCCCATCATAAATTATGCATCTTATGAAAGGTATCTAAAATGATGTAGGCCTAAAGTGATGTATACTGTCCAAAACTCTGGATCATGCATGGATATTGCTATTAGTGTACGAAATACCTCCAGTGGCGGATTTAGGCGGGGCGAACCCGGCGCGCGCCCCCCTAAAATTTTCCAAAGCTTATTTTTTACTTTTACTAAATAGATCATTTAGCCTACTTGTTTCTACATAATGTTGTATTATCTTATAATTTTCAAACTATGTAATTATAATTGTTACAAACTAATAGCAATTTAGAGCACACAGTTTCAAGTTTTCCGATAAAATGTCAATAGAGTGATATCGAAGGTCTCAACCCTATTTCGGACCACGCTTTATGTAGAACACTAAACTTTTTCTTACAATCCATCTGCTATTTGGGTTCATCAGATGTGGAGTGTTTTAATCAACG
Organism: Holothuria leucospilota; assembly: GCA_029531755.1. Taxonomy (NCBI): domain Eukaryota; kingdom Metazoa; phylum Echinodermata; class Holothuroidea; order Aspidochirotida; family Holothuriidae; genus Holothuria; species Holothuria leucospilota. The sequence continues at coordinate 28,350,627 of CM055962.1, read as the reverse complement.
GAAATCCTCGTTAATGTTATCATACACTCGTCATGGAAAAACAAAAGAACCGTGAAAATATCCATAGGCTACGCACCATCGATAATCGAAGTTCAAACTGTATGTAAATGTAAATTATGCTATCAGTTGCAATCCCATTCCTTTCAAGGTAATTACGAGGAATTCGGGAAAATTGGTCAATTTCGGGACATGTAGAATAGTGACAAAATTTCTGGAAATTCTCTGTATAAACTCAAGACATAGTAAAGATCATGTAAAAAGTGATATAAACTACTCGAATTAGCTGTACACATAGGATGGAGTAGAACTGATCAAGTAGATTAACGAGGGCGTCACACCTATTTCTCGAATGACGGTCAAACGCGGATTTCAGGAGATGCGAGAGCACGTTTCGGAAAAATGTGGAAACACTCTGCAAAGCGTTTAGCAATGTTTATCTCTCATGCACATGACAATAAAGTGGTATATTTCATCAAGCAAGAGACTTTAAAAGCTACTGCGATCTCAAATATGAATCTTACAGCAGTGCATCGTATTCTTGGTCAGATATTTTCACCATCGTCTTTGAAGCTGTTGGAGACCCCAAAATTCAATTCTTTCAGTTTTTTTACGTTCATAGAATTATAGGTTGTAACGAATTTTTATTCAAAATTAAAAAGGAAAGATTCTCCTCTCTGTACCTTGTGTGAGGATCCCCCTTATCTTTAGACCACTTTTTCCGAACCTATAACATTACGACATATGTTTGGAAAGACATTTCATCAAAAGTGTTTAAAGAGTGATCTTAGCTTAAATCAAGATCAAGTAAATTTTGGTTTAGTTCATGAAGCAAGTTTTTGCAATTTTCTCACTTTTAATTGAAGGGAACATTTTTTTGGCAAACAAAAGCTCAAAGTAACGACTGCTTAGGTTCTACTTACTTGCCTGGAAAATGCCATTTCCGGCTATCTGAGGGGTCGCGATTTTTCAAAATTTTCTGTACGCTCCGCGCCAACCGATGGTGGTGCTCCGCTTAGATATTCGTTCGGGCAGATGATCGACCGTCAGCGCCCCCCCCCCTAACGAAAAATCCTAGATCCGCCCCTGACCTCGATTACAATACAGTCCTACCAGTGCGACTTTTAGCTGATCATTTAAGATTTCTGGACCAGTCGCATTCCTTGTAGAGGGGAGGAGGCCTGTATGAATATGGCTAACTGTACGTATGTGAGACAATGAAGGAGTAGCTTTACGCAAGTCCTTTACTTTTCCTTATACAAGTTCTGTCAACAGCAATCCATGTCAATGATATTCATTCAGTTATACCATAGTAGGAAGGCAGATACGTAGCCAAGATTGGCACGGGGGGAGGGGTGGGGTGTCAGACCACACTATCCAATGACGCTAGAAGTACCACCTGACGGCAAAAGCCCTCCCTATGGGTGGGGGTTCAGGTGCCCTCCTCAGGGAGTTTCTTTATAACAATTATTGCAGGTCAAGGGTGGGGGGCAGGGAACCATATCGTAATATTTTTCAAGAAACAGTTGAGGCCTTCCTTTCTTCACACTAGTCATGGGGGGTTGAACACCCCTCCCGTCCGTGTCTATGCACCTGCAGGAAGGTCCAATTAGCTCTTTCTCACGGAAGCCTCTTTAAACTCTTAACGTTCTCAACATATTGCAGGGCAGCTGCGCAGTTATGAAGAAAGTAACCATAACTAAACGGAAAGATGAAGGATGGAAGCGAAGTCGTTTTAAGAAGGGTAAGCACTAAAATGTTGCACCATTTTATAAATATAAATCACCTTGACAATAAATGTTTCATGTGTTCATAAAAAAAAATCATTTTAAGATACATTACACCTGTATCGTTGTATTTAGATTTTCTAACTTTCTTTAATCCAGTTCTTGGGTCAAAGCGGAAGAAAAATTTGACAGATCACGAATCGGTAATCTCCCAGAAATTAAAACAATTCAACGACAAAGCATCCTTGGAAACCAGGAGCAAGTGGAAAAGCACTTACTTTGGTCCTTCAAGATACATCCATGTACCTCTGCGGAACAATCCATTCTCTGAAAACGACGAAGAGTCGACAGAACCAGGGGAAACTAAGATTGATGAAGACTTTATTCCCCCTGCTGAACAAATGGAGGTATCCAAAGAAGTGAAAAATGCAAACAATGTCACTGAACATCACGAAAATTCAAACGAAACGGAAGAAAAAAGCCAATCTCTCAAACAATTCAGCAGCCTAACCAAGGTAAGCAACTCCTGTATGGATGTCAATGGGTGTTTGTATGGGGTTGTAACTTGTAATCATGGAAGCTGGGCCGAGCATATCACGTCACTAAGGTCCGGTTCATATATCGCGGCCGCCATGTATAGCAACGAGCCAGTATGCAAATTTTAGATTTTTGCTGTAAAGTAATGAAAACATAACGACCCGTTTGTGGAGTAGGAATCGGGCTTAAGGGTGCCATGGGATAGTTCTATATAGGCACCTTAATTATAAGAAGTGTATGTGTTTGTTATATAGACTTGTTACCAACAGGTTCCCGTGACTACCAACTGGGGAAAATGGTGATTGCTGAAGTTTTGCTACATAAATGAACGTACCGGTTTTCGTTTTAATGCTACGGTAGGAAAGTCTTTTCTGTAGCCTAGAAACTTCGTTTTAATTGTAGAGTTTGCAACTCCTTACCTAAAGTTGGTCAATACATGAAAGCACTATCTAGAGGCCGCAGACCTACTTCAGTGGTCAATATAGCGTGATAATTTTCTGAAGCAGGATACGTTCGATCTTTTGGCAGGGACCTTACATGAAACCAAGAAAGCTCCCGCAAAATGCAGAAAACTTCAAGAAGAATTTTCTTGCCCAGCAAAATCAGAAGGACAGCTCTCAAGACGATAATGTGTCAATGACATCAGAACCATCATCTCCAGCAGGTAATGTTAAGAAATACACAACCAAAGACTTTACAAAGAAATATATAAATTTATAATTTTTCAAATGACACAAAATGTTCAATGCACATCAGCTGAACATGCACATGACGATTGACCAGGGCCAGATTTACAAATGTTGGGGCCCTTGTCACTAACCTGTGTATAGGGGCCCCTTGAACACTCTTTGGGCTGTCAAGAAAAAATGATATAGGGCCTAATAGACACACACGTACCTCTTCAAACAAGCCTATAGGGGATACAGTTACAGTGTCGTAAATTTTCGGTAACACGGTAGCTCGTGATCTCGTCTGTGTACAGCTACTGTGGAAATCGAGTTTTGTTTTGACTCTTAAAGACGCAGTGACAGGATTGACCAGAAATGTTTATCACGTTTAGGCCAATAGATCTCTTCTCCAAATAGAGCCAAGGTAGCCTACAGTGTGGGACTTTCTGTGCGGAGGCCTTTGGATTTAGGGTGAACGTTGTCTCCCGGCGATACCCTAAAAGAGTATACCCTAGTCACATTGTGCCCCCCCCCCTTTGTCCATGCTTAAATCCGGTCCTGCGAATAATTAAATGATGGAGAGAGAAAGCAATTGTTATATTGAGAAATTAGAGGCACTAAATGTTTGAAAATTTCCATTTTTTGCTGTAAAATATTTAGATGGGAAAGATGAAAACGAGAACCAAATCATAAATGAAGAGGAGGAAGATATGGACGCAGAGGATAGCTATGGAACGTTTGTCAACGTGAGTGTTATTATTTCTAACCTAGTCCCAGGGACCGCGGAGAGGGGGCTAGGGGGCTTTAGCCCCGCACTTTTTGTGCCGTGGGAACTTTGGGTCGTCTTAAAGTGGGATGATAGGCTTTTATTTCTTGAACATATAGGCCTATTGGGCCGCTTCTATGATTAGGCCCCCACTTCAAAATTGGCTCCGAGGTCCCCGAGTCCTAGTAAGGGAGAGGAGAAAGGAAGGGTGGTATGAGAGCAAAAACAACTATCTCCTTAGTTACAAGTATTAAACTCCGGAGATGATAGAGGTGTACACGGTTCTGTATTTTTCTAAATATATGAACACAGGTTTATCAACAAACGAGTGGTTGGCTGAGCGTTTCTTATAGTACTCTGCCTTTTTATATCTTAATCTATATCTTAATCGTGTTCGGTTTCTTTCTACAGAGGGGTACCTTTAACACAGAAACTAAACTGGTGCTGGTTGATACAATTGAGAAAGGAGCAGTATTTGTAAGTGACAATAATTTATCATATTTTTCCCAAACTTCTAATAAAATCTCGAAGTGAACATTGTCATGTTGTTATCTTCATGTTTAGGGATAATTTTAAGAAAACCACGGAGTCACTGCATACGATTCATTACCCTTTCTTCACCTTGAACACGTACAAAGTTCAATTGTGAAACCTGTTTTCAATATGTTTGTCTTGCTTGTGTAAAACTGTTTAATGCAGATTAGTTGAGTGTTATTAAAAATCGAAAATAGTATGTTAATTTGACTTCATTTGTTTGCACCTTCGTAAACATAGAATGAAGGCAATATTTAAAAATTACGTGTATTAGCTACAAATCAAATTTATGTTAAAAAAGTGAAATATAAAACCTTATTAGGCTTGAGAAGCAGCGTTTACACATAACCGCAGATCGCTTTATGCTATAAAAGGAAGTACCGTAATCAAAATAAAAAAAAAAAAAAACTTGTAAGCTTGTGGGGCAGATCACTCTCTTGTAAATGATGCAAGTTATATTCATTAATATTCAAACGTAACTCTACCCTGCATGTCGTAAGCAGATCATCTTCACTTAGAATTTTATGCTCTCCTTTCTGTGCCGTGCTCATGACAGGGTGTACTAGACATTGCCTTTGGACCTCAGCCCAGCCTCACTCTTGTCAGTAATGGCGCTGAATGTATCATGGTCTCAAAGAAACTTTACCTCCAGCACATATCAGAGGCCAACATAAAGACGATTAATGACGAAGTAAGAATAAGTTTATCAAAACAGATTTCCAGGTAGAATGTGTAAAATCTGAAAAATTTTATGAATGTGAACGCAGTCGTGAAGGTGGGGTTTGTATGAGGGGATTACAATGAGAATGTATTGAATAACAAAGAACGTTCAGACAACAACTGGCATTTTGTAAAGTTTAAATTAAATCTACGTTCAAGCAGGGAGCTGGAAGACACAGCTCCCTGGTTCAAGGGTTGGCCAGAGCTGAACTCACTGTTGCGGGAGGGAAGGATCCTCGACCAGGGATGGCATACGTCATTAATTGCATCCTTTCTGAATGCATCCTTTCTGCCATTATATCAAATCAGTATCCTTGGGTAATATTGAACCAACCTTGTGCATTGGTTTCCCCTATATATAAATAACGCCCCTAATGTGGCACTTTCAATGGAGACTTTCATGCTGGAATATCGGTAGCTTTTCAATAATGAGCTTCGCAAAATTTACTATCAAAGTTTGCAATAAATTTATTTGTGTTTTAGTTACAATTTGAGACATAATTCTAAAATTCAAGGTATGGACAATTTATGGGAGAACATTGTCTACCTCTCACTAATAATTCATACTTTTTTATTTCATACCTGTATTGGTTTAATATTTTTTTTTCTAAATAATGCTTAAATTACAGATGCGACCGTACGCAAACGATGAGACACTACAAAGAGATTTAGAAGAGAAATTAACATGGGGAGATCATCGGTCCAGTACCCTGAAGGAAACAGCTCGGAAATTTAAAAAATACAGAAAACTGGCAGACGACCCTCGATTGCCAAGAACGGCGCTGTTACCAAAAGTGTAAATGATGGCGCACAAAAGCCGGGTCTATTCAAGATAAAAGGATGAAGACGGAGTGAGCTAATCACGTGACAAGTAGCAAAATGGTATACAAGAGAATAAAATACAAGAGTTGCACCGGAGAGAACATGATGCTACAATTTTTATACTTGCCAAAGTATTCTTGCGGAAAGCTGTTATCTTTCTGTATAGATTCAGTTAGAGGTAACTTTTATGTTACCTACAAGTGCAATACAAAGATAATATTTAAAAATACGAAACATGAATTAAACTAAACAAACGAGATTTTTCGCAATTGTTATTTATTTTTATAAGTCACGTGACCATATCTTGACATATTCAGGAATCAACAAAATATGTAGGCTCAACAATAGCCCTGTAATAACTGAATATTAAGTCCCTATACGAGTAGCAAACGTGGAAAGGAGGCACCAGGTTAAAACAGGGGACAAATAACCCAGGTTCGGTGGTAAATATTTGGCAAAAAGATTGGGAAAAGTATGGTGTTATTATCTTGTATTTTGCAGCAATGAATTTCTACTGAACATATTTCAGTGGCAAGACTAGAACGTCTTTAGCACAATTCACGAGCATAGTCTCACATCATTTCTCTTAGGACTAAAGGTTTGCCTGATAGCTAAATCTGGTATACCGTTAGCAATGATGTCATTATAAAGCGGCACCACGCTGTAGTGTTCTGTATTAGTCTACTCATGGGAAAAATCTGCCCCAGTTTTGACAATGCTTCTACCTTTTTGACCCTTCTTCCCCTCAGACCCGATCGCATCCTGCCTATGCTACGTAGTAAACAATCCTTCAGGATGAATAAGTTATATCCGCCTACCTGAGGGTAGTGGCATCGCCAGAAATTTTTTATGGGCGAAGAGGTTTCTGGGGGACTCCAACATCTCATTTGAGGGCTTCAAATATGAAATCCTTACATATTTTTTCAATCTTGTATCTTTCAAAAGGGGTTCATAGGAAGTGGGAAAGAAACTTGTGGGGCTTTCGCCCTTCAAATATGAAATCCTTACATATTTTTTCAATCTTGAATCATTCAATAGGGGTTCCTAGGGAGTTGGGTTGAGACTTGTGGGAATTGTGCCTAAGCCACCCTCTCTTCGCTATGCAACTGCCGGATGGTCTATATACAAATAACAGAACTTTTCGTGAGAACCGAAATTACGACATCTTAGCTGTGCACTCGAGTACAACATTTTAAGCCGTCCTGGGGGAGGGGGAGGGAGTGTCCCTCTAGTTATGCCCCTCCCTTCACAGTCTGACTGTTTTGTTCATGAACTGCGAAGTTTCTACATTGGATGATTCCCTTGCTTTTTCTAATGGATGAATTAAATCAGGTGTAGAAGCTAATCGTAGCTGGGAAGAAAGGTGGGGACTGAAAGTTTGAACGTAATATATTTAGTGCATAAAGTTTGATACATCTTTTTACAAGGAACGGATTCTTCTTTTTAAAATGTCTGTTTGTGTCGGTAGGATGGGGTGAGGGGAGGTGGGGTGTAGCGTAGTTAAGAACCTACATTTTAACAAATGTAACTGAGGACATATCATGCACTTTCATTTTGACTAAATCATGAAAGATAATATGAAATCTACTATTTCTTTAGGGCATAAGCGATCGCCCAGCCTTGTGCTTGAAACCTTACGTAAATATTTTAAGTCACATCTGGGCCCTGACAAACATGATTTAAAGGAGCTGAGTAGTGGCGTACTTCCAAAATAAATACATCATACGAAACGAGATGATTACTCTCTGTGCGGGGCTAATTTTAAAAATATTAATCCTAATGCGTTTTATATTCTCATTTAAAATAATCTTGCAAAGTAATTTTGCAATAACGTTCCTATACTATTTCTTGGGTTATTTGATTTTACACTCGCAAGATATTTTACAATTTGTTTTTTTGAATTTCTAGTTCGTTACTTTTTCTTCTGGCACCGACAATTTTGAATCGTTTCCTCTTGTATCGGTTCTGATCGATGCATCTAACCAGGCATGTAGCACACACAACTTACAACGTACGTACGTATGTAGTATATTAGCGTTACTAGTGGCAAGGCACACGCCTATTTCGCGCATCATCTGCAGGAGGTTCGTGAACAACATTGTGGATTTTGCAGGTATTGAAACTGTTTTTTCGATCAATGATTTTGTTATTCGTGGTAGACCTAGGCCCTAACGCTAGCCTAAGTTAGGCTAACGTTAGTACTGTTAACGACAGTAACAAGTGTAGGCTACTGTTACACCAGACACACTGCATGCATGGCTTTGATAAGTATCGGTATCGGATCGAATCGATAAACCAAGAAGCATAACCGGATGTGACGTAACGAAGTCGGCCGGTCCGAGAATTTATTCTACTTTCGCGGCTACTCAGCTCCTTTAATGGAATCGGTGTTTTAGAACCATCTCCCGATTTGATTTTTGAAAATACTAGAACGGACTCTAAGTGAAAGCGAAATGTCTCCTTTCCTTCCGTAACCACGCAGTAATTTGTGGGCGTGGTAAATCAAACAAGTTTGGATTAAAGGTGTGCATAGACCGCCCAAAACCGTGACCAAACAGAAACCATCCGAAATCGAAAATCGGTTTTGGTGGTCTTGGTGATCTCGGACCGACGGTTGGGTAGTCTGACTCCTATTGTGAAACCGACATCATTTCTGTTTTGGGTGTTCTGTGTGGTTTTGACCCAACACGAAAAAACTGAAAACATCGACAATTCAATTGGTGTAAATTTCATACCTTTTCTCCAAGGCACAGTTGCCTTGACCCAATGAACAAGATTGCCAAAAGTAAGTAACGTATTGTCTCTGTATATCAGACTGAACGTTATTCGATGTCCACGTAAACTCCCCAATTATTTCTGAGTATATATTGTACTTTTTAATTTGCATATCATGAAGCAGCTCATATCAACTATGGGACCTATAATTGTTCCATGAAAGCTTGCTTCTGATTTTTTTTGTTCGGGTTTGCCCGGGTGGTCCGAGAACTTCGTCGGTTTGGGTGGTTTGGCTAACGCCCAAACCGATGCCGATTTGGTCTTGGGCGGGCTGGGAACAATACTTCATCAGTTTCGGATGGTCCTAGTTGTGTCCAAACCGACGATTTGGCGATTTGGGCACCAAAACCCAGACCGACGGAGACCTTTAGTGTTGATGCACACTGGTCCTTTAAAAGTAATGGAGACCCCTTAGTGCCTTTACTTTAGCTTTATCCTCGAGTAAATCATCGATGTGGTTCGTCTTGAAGTTGTCCCATTCTATCTTGGTTTCGAGACCGACCTGTAAATCATCTTTTCCGGGAAAGCGTTGTGCCTGTGAATTAAGAAATTCTACAGTTACAACTGTACAAAGTTTTATCAACTGAGGACGACAGCATAAGGTTATATAATTATAATCAGATTTATTATTACAATGTAGGGGCAGATCCAAATGTTGGCCCGGGGGCCAACCTTTTTGAACTTTTTGGCCCTATTGACATAGACACAACACGTAACACTTATTCAGATATTTTGGTATGTATGGCCATATTGTCCTTGGGCGACCTGGGCCCCCTCCGCCCTCACCAGTCCTAGAAAGTCCGGATCAAACTCTGTGGCGAAAAGACATATGAGAAGCACTTAACTTGGTTGAAAACCGTTTGCAAAAGTTGGAATCAGAAGATAACGAGCCAAAATACAATGGATACAGTTCGAAAGAAGGTTTAATTTTCTTCTGGGTTTCCTTTAGGACGGTATTACGAGAAATTTGTTAAAAATTACCTTAAAAGTTAGTTAAAATAATGTCATCGTATCGCTATGTAACTCCTTAAGGGAAATGACTTTAACCTACTGACTTTGGGAAGGATATGATCACACCAGGGCCTTAGCCAGACAAGATGTTGAAGAGAGTGGGGTGGGGAGTATGAGATATTTTACAGGGGACTCATGTAAGATTTATTAAGGCAATAAAAGTGTTTGTTCTCAGAAGTTGTGGTGAGTTCAAGTTAATGACTTTAACGTTAATTGCATATGATGGACTCACATCTCTTCTCAATCGGTTCATGACACGATCAGTTGCATTCTCGAGGTAAAATTTCTTCGAAAGGAGGATGCATTCTGCTCCGTTACTGACCACAGTGAAGCTAGGCTGAGAGTCAAACACGAGCTCTGCAAGACCCTGTAAGAAACATTATTCTAAAGTCAGCCATTAGGGGCTGTATTTGAGAACAAAATGACGGATTAGCATATAAACGGTCATATACATTGCAAGGAAGTTGAAGGCAGTATCCGTAGTGGGTTACGCACTGGCCTGTTGGTAAGTTACCCAGGACGGGTATTTCCTTGTTGCACTGAGGGTGAAAAACGTTTCTCTTTTTATTACCCTGATACCGACATGAAATTCAAAGAAATTATAAAATTTACTGTATTAGTGCAATTAAGTTAAATATTAACTATTCTGACTTCCCCGTGAACACTTCTAACTATTCTTTAAAGGGGGAATGCGGTTGGATAATTCGTGACCACGATCCTGGTAAAATTAAAGCAGGGAGTTTGTAGAGTGTGCTTATTCCTTTTAAAATGTTAACGCACTATACCATGGCGACTGACGGATGAATACAAGAAAGGACCTCTCAGGTCCTTAACGAATCTCTGGATTTACTTACAAATACGGAGCCTCTTGTCAGCGTTCTGATGCTAACCCAGATAGGTTCCTTCAAGTCCTGGAGAAAATAAGACATTTTACACAATGATAAAAGAGTTGCTTAATTGTGCCAAGTAGACCTAGTAAAACATAGGTGTTAACAACAAAAGTACAATAAAAAGTTGAAAGTGGAAAATTTCCCTCCTTTTGTCAAGTTTATCGTCTGAAAACAGAGTGAGATAGTAGTAGTGATGTACAAAGCCAACTACTTTCAATGTTATCGGTCACATTCGTGTCAATGGCAACTTAAAGCTGAATAAAAGCGTCTCATAATTGTAGTAATGATTATTACACCAATCGCTCAAATAGAAACTGAATTGGCGAAAAGTTCTTTGCTTTCACCTTAACTGATACCACTTTTGAAAAATGTCTATCTTTATTTCGACACTGTATTTTGTTACATTCTGTTTGCTCATTATTTACAACTACGAGGTCATCAATTATTTACAACATTCAAGGCCATCCACAGCCAATCCTGGATCCCCGGGAAGCTACCGATCCAATCCCCCCTGGCATGTAAGAGACATTGAAAGTTAGGTACGGATCCATTGGCTGCATCTTTCGCCTTGTGCATTGCACAACCCTGACAGCAGGTGATAACTACTTTTATATAACACCTTATTTATTTCTCTACATTTGATTGGAGGATTGGTGGTAACATGCCATGGGTGATTCGGCACTATCATCACGGTCGTGTGTTATCCATCGTGCAATAGTCTAGTATAACACACGGTCGTGCAATAGTCTAGTATAACACACGGCTGTGGCGTCACAATCACTGCGCATACGTACAAACTATGCCGCAACTCAATAAATCAACGCAGCTTTGTGTATCGCACATTGCATACCGTACGTAGTAGACGCGTAGCTAGCAAACGACAAACCATGGAGCTACCGCACGGCAAACGCCAAAACACAACTTTAACCAACGACTAGATAAAGGTAACGTTAGATAGTTACAAGGTGTTATATAAAACAAATAATGAATGTTTTTCATTCGTGCGATAGTATGAATGATTTCATTCGTTGAAAGATTTAACGTTCTATTCAACTCGGCTTCGCCTCGTTGAATAGAACGTTCAATCTTTCAACTCATGAAATCATTCATACTATCGCACTCATAAACATTCATTATTTGTATACTATGATCATCAGCCCTTCCTCTCACCTCCTCCTGGTAGGTATCAACAACTATATCGTCCATAATGGTCTTCTTTTTCCCCGTTGGCTTTTGCGTCAGTGGATTGTTTTTCGCAGCAGACGCCCTCTCCAATTCCCAGAATGCATTTCCAGCTGATAAATGCAAATATGATGCGGAAGAAAAATTAAGCGACGTATATTTTTATTGTAGGTGGAACTAAAAGTATGAAAAAGGGCTTCACTCGTATAGAGTGAATTACCACAAATCCTGAGATACACTTTTCAGCAATTTATTGATGGGAATTATGCATGAGCTAGGTATGCATAATTCATGATTATTTCATTGCCACCCTACCGAAAATGTCGTTTCCATGTAGAAAAGATAGTTTGACAAGATATCGAGATTATGGCCTACGGGTACAACATATCCTTTCAGTAACTAGACAGTCGTATAATTGCAGGCAAGTACATACCAAAGCCACGAGAGATGTTTGAGGGATTTCAAACATCATAAATGATGGCATCGTTTGGGGTTTAAGTTGAGACTCAACCACTAAAATTGAACCCATGAATTACCGATTGGATTCACCCCGTCTGCAACATCACTGGTCTTTTCTTCTTCATCTGGAAACACTAAATAATCTGGAGGATCAAGTGGTATCGTCTCCGATGGTTTTCTCTTTCGCTGCAATCGAGAAATGGGAAAATTTCAGTTGGTATTTGTGTTTATTTGTCAGGGCCGTCGGAATGTCTCTCAGATTTTGGGGATGAACCTTTGCATTTAAGCGTTTCTAGGGTAATTTTTGGCCGTTCTAAGGACTGTCACAACTATATTGTTTGAAAAAAAAATCTTCAACCTAAATTTGGTGGGGGCGTGGTCCCCAGGTTCATGTTCCGACGGCCGTGTTGGCAAAACAATGCATTAAACAATCTTTTTAACAAGATATATACTTTAGTCTGCATACAGGCCTGTAAGCTAGGGCTCGGAAAGGAAAGTTGCGCAGATGTAAGTCCGCTATCCCACCTATAAGAGCCCTGCAGAGTGTTCACAGGTAAATTCCTTGGGGGAGGGGGTACGGGGCTTCTAACACTGGAGCATTGTGCATATTATTACTGGCACTGTGGGCCAACATAAATCGTGTATTAAAAGGGGCTGTTGCATCACCAAAAACATATTTAGGAATATTACCAAAATTCTATTAAATAATTGAAGACAGCACTTTAAATGACATCGTTCCAAACAATAGGATCACTCTGATTAGTCATTGATAACTTAAGTAGGCAACCAGCACCGTAAACAGCTCACATACAATAGTTTGTGGATATAGCCTTGAGAAATTTGTACACGCTACTGTACCTTTGTCCAGGATGAGTACTCGAGGGCAGCAATTCTCTTTAATAGGAGGAGGGAACCTCAGTAAGGGAAATATTTACTGTCTAGGCTGAGATTTAATGCTTTATTTTAATGCTTTATACTTGAGAACTATAATAGATATAAAGATATTATTAACAATTTCACGCTTTGAAAGGGACTATAGTTGTCATGGTATAAAAAGTGTGTCACCACTACAGTTTTTATTCCAACATAAAACCTACACGAATGTGGCACAACAAGCCGACAAGGTATTGCAACAATAAGAGGGAAAAGTTGGGGTCATTATAACATAGGCGTAGGAAGCGGGGGGGGGGGCTGGGGGCTCTATCCCCCAGTCAAAAATGTGAGGGGGCTGAAGTATGCTTCCGCCCCTAAGCTCCAAGGACAAAAACCCCTTATCTGTTTCTTATGTAAAAAAGTAAAAAATTTGCAGTCATTTTCCTTAAGATTTGTCCAAAATGTTGCACCAAATTGCATCTGAGGACCCCCAAATACCCAAAACTGTTCCAAAGGGGAGGGGAGGGGGACAGCGATCGGAAACAAGGTTCAGCCCCCCCCCCGTCTCGAAAAGCTTCCTACGCCTATGCATTGTAATTCTTAAGAGTAAAACGCTTTTAAAGATGTAACCCCTTAGAAACTGTCAAAGACAAATAAATGTTGAATTACCTCGCTGACTGTATGACTTGAATGGCTTTATTTTACCACATGATCAAGTAATGTACATGAGCTTTTAACTTTCATTTCGCAGTTTACATATACAATTTTATGACAAGTAAGGAAGCTTCTAAGAGCTTCCTTACTTGTCATAAAATTGGACCCATATAAACTTGTATACATATAAAAGGCCCTGTGATACATTGTACGTTTTATACCTCACATAACCTTCATTGTAACTGCCAACAAAAGGTAGGGGCAGTGGAGCCGGCAGGGGGCATGAGGCGCGTGCCCACAATGGATTTCAGCACTTTTTTTGAAAATTTTAAAATGATCCCCCAAAGGCGTTTAAGCTATAGATTTCTGTATGGGGTAGGGTGAGGTCTGTTTTTCACCGAGTGATGAATCTATTGTAATCATTTTCTATCACAAATGGTTCTCAAACTATCAGAATTATCGCAAATCCTTCGCAAACTATCAAAATTTTCGCGCGCTCCGCACGCCTCAAACCTTACCTCAATATTACTTGTCCTTATTATCAATAATTTCCGGTAACAACTCCCGCAGAAGCACAGCAGCAAAAGTTGACAGCTGTTTACGAATTCTAAGGTAAAAGACTGGTTTTGCGATTGGCATATAGGTTTGTTGGGGAATTGAAAATGTCTCGATGCAGAGCATAAATGCAGGTTTTGTCATGGTAATCTTATTTAATGCAAAATTTCGGCGCGCTTTGCGCGCATTCGCCACGGTTTTCACTCCATCTCATGACCATTATTAAGGTTATAATACATGGAACTATTCTGATCACAACACTTTCCGAAAAATAGAAGTACATCTCCAACCTCTGTAGGGGCCTATGGGATCTTTCAACTAGATTTGTAGCATGATGTGGAAGGTTGAAAGTACGTATTTGCCTTTGAACATTTTTCAAAAAATTGTTACCGAGCGTTTCGTGAGCGGTATAGATTGTGATTGTTAATACACTTACGACGAAAAAACATTCTGAAACGCGCTTTTCAGTCCTTAACCCCTTTTACTCTATCTGTCAGGGAGGTCTAATATCACCTCCCTGTACCTATATTCTCCGTCCCATTCCCCATTGCTGGAAGCTGTTCGTCTGGATTTTCGTTCAAAATCAGTAACTATACGATTGTTGTAAAGTGCTTGACATTATACTCTATAGTATCATTTGCATGTCAGGTAATAATCATCATGTCAGTGCTCATCTTTATATAATTAATCCAGAGCTTCCAGGAGGCACTATACCGGTATCTGACAGCCTTTGATACCCTTTTATAATGCACAATGATGCAAAGGAACATTTTCCTAATAGTCCAAAAATGTTTCTGTAGACTCCACGCACGGAATTTTACGTAAAAACTTTCCCCGAACAGAAGACATTAAAGTAACCAAAAGGCGGGGCTTCAGGAGGTTTGTTGACAACATGCTCTTCTCTTAGACAACATACTTTCCTCTTTCACCTTACCAAAAATTAGAATTTACTAAATTATGGATATTTCCAGCCATATATGATCAGTTCCAAAAATATCTCAAAGATAGCGCCATTTTTTTATCTAAGCAACCTTAAATTTACAAAAATTTCTCAAAGAGGGAGGGGGACCCCCTTCCCTTAGATCCTCCCCCAGGACGGCACCTTTATGTAGTGACAAAGGAAGGATTCCGCACTGCTGTATACAATCACGGGGGGGGGGGGCGTTAAAAAAGTACAATTTACGCAGACTTTGGGGGGTAACTGAGGTGACATTACGAGTCATTTGTGAGTCCCTCACTCACCAAACCTGGTGGCGTCACTGGGTGACAGGGTAACACGATTCGGTTTGGTGTCTGCGCCCGACACCCACGTATTACCCATGTGTAACAAAGGAATTGTACCACTTACCGCAGTAACGCTGATTGTGATTTTACGACTTTTAAAGGAGCTGAGTAGTGGCGTACTTCCAAAATAAATACATCATACCAAACGAGATGATTACCCTCTGTGCGGGGCTAATTTTAAAAATATTAATCCTAATGCGTTTTATATTCTCATTTAAAAAAAATCTTGCAAAGTAATTTTGCAATAACGTTACTATACTATTTCTTGGGTTATTTTATTTTACACTTGCAAGATATTTTACAATTTGATTTTTGAATTTCTAGTTCGTTACTTTTTCTTCTGCCACCGGCAATTTTGAATCGTTTCCACTTGTACTGGTTCTGATCGATGCATCTACCCAGGCATGTAGTACACACAACTCACAACGTACGTACGTATGTAGAATATGTTAGCGTTTCTGGTGGCATATACGCCTATTTCGCGCATCATCTGCAGGAGGTTCATGAACAACATTGTGGCTTTTGCAGGTATTGAAATTGTTTTTTTTTCAATCAATGAGTTTGCTTTTCGTGGTAGACCTGGGCCCTAACGCTAGCCTAAGTTAGGCTAACGTTAGTACTGTTAACGACAGTAAGAAGTGTACTGTTACACCAGACACACTGCATGCATGACTTTGATAAGTATCGGTATCAAATCGAATCGAGTCGATAAACCAAGAAGCATAACCGGGATGTAACGTAACGAAGTCGGCGGGTCCGAGAATTTATTCTACTTTGACGGCTACTCAGCTCCTTTAAGGGAATGAACGTTACCTTTCCATCATTAGAATTTGACCTTCTTCTTCGCCCTTTACTGCCAGTCTTTGCCTTCCCATCATTCTCCTGGCGTGGACTACTAGTCTTAGTATCAGATCCAGCATCTTCCTCTGTGATGTCGTCCAACTTATCATCTCCTTCCTCCTTCTCCCTAAGACTTAGATTCTTCATGAATACTTCAAACTCTTCTCTTCTCTTTCTTTGTTCAAAGTTTTCTATGAGAGTCTCAGAATTTCTTTTCTGAGAATTTCTTCTTTTCTTTCGTCTGGAGGCACGTTTTGCTGGAGTGATAATGATAAACGAACTGAACTGAACTGGTTAAGACATAAGAAGATGATGCCATAATAATAGACCCTTTTGGAAATAGCAATTGCAATGGATTGTGGGATAGAGTTCTGGTAGGCGATGTTGTTGTCAATGGCATTTTGCTGTGGCAAAAAATGATGCACACCAAAATTCTATCCCACAATCCTTTGTAATTCCTATTGGGAAAAGAGTCTATGATTTTTCTATAGGCTCTGGAAGTTTGGGATGTCCAGAGAAAAGGATATTTTTATTAGTCTATTTTCTCCACAGGCAATGGTGTCAAGTTGCTTTCACTGCAAGGATGAGGGTGGGGTGCCGACACATAACGCTTAACGCGTAACACTGCTTAACGCGTAACACTGCTTAACGCGTAACACTGCTGGAAGTCCAAGGCTCTGGCTCTATGCAACTTACAACCACTTTGCTTGACACTCTTAGTCTATATTATAAGGCAGGCAAATACGTTATACTACAAATCAAACAAATTTAATACTCCGTAGCTTACTCAACTCGATAGAAAGACATAAGCAATTGTATGACGGTATGACCATCTACAGCCATACACTGTTCCAAGACTTAAGTAATAATAATTATATACAATGACACCTTTTGTTTTTTCACTGCATACCGGGAGGTTTGATGACTGTGAATATCAATCGTTCACCCCTGGTCCCAAGTGTTTGAGAGGGTGTAGGGTGGGCGAGGGGGTATGTAGAACAATAATCTCAAGTTAAAGTAACAATAATCATAGGCCTAGGGCGTCAGTATTTTTGTAGGTAAAGTCAAGTTTTGCCCAAACATTGAATTTTAAAAAGTACAGAAAGTTGCACGATTTTTATGCTGCCCTATCGGATACGTCATAAACATTGAATGGTTGATGGAACCGCAGTGAGGGTTCTGACTAACCTACTTGCAAAAGTCACAAATCGTTGTCCTCCCCGAGGAAGACGTTGAAGCCCCCCCCCCCCGGAAAAAGCCATTGTCAACAGTGGTATTCCCTTACCCCTTTGCGTCTATGACATTAGTGCAAGTGTTTGTGATAAGGTGAAATTTACCAAGGATGGACCACATCCAGCAATAAGGAGTTTTCTGTAGTTCTTTTTCTGATTTTTTTATATTTAGCAACTACGGAACACTTACTAATATCACCATCTTCTTTGGTGTCCTCTTTCATTCGATGGAGAACTTTCATCACGAAACAGCTTCCCTGAAAAGAGAAATTAGCTTCTTTAAATCTTTTAGTTCACGTTAACTTTAAATTTACAAGACTTTTTTCGTTGCATTGCCTTTTATTTAAAAGCGCCATTAGCAGCTCAACCTTATTCAGAAGCACCAGCTAGATCTTTCAAACCACCTCTTATTTCCCTTACAAGTATCTTTCTTGATGTGTCAGAATATAAATATTACGTATTAAACTTTTACCAAAGACTTTTTGGACAAATTTAACAATTCTAACAAAGCTGCTGTCACATTATTTAAATAAACCATAAATACTTAAGCACAAGGGACACATTAATTCAATTTCTGTTGAGTGGTTTCAGCCTTAAGGTTTCCCATTTCTTCTCATTTTTACTTAAAAGGCCAACTTTCTCTTCCCAGACAGTTAAAATTCTCCCTAATAATGTACGTCTCGCCCTTCTCCAAATTAATTAAATATAACATTTGTCTATTAGTTGCATCTCCCAGACAAAGCTACAGTAGCCAGTACTGGCTTTAAATTGCTCAAGGCCATATTTGGCTTAGTACACTTTCCCACTGTATGTGATCTCAATGTTACTGCAATCTGACCCTTCAGTGCAATGGGCCAAACTACATCACATTTCACTGAAATGCACAAGTGATCATACAGAGAGACTATTGTTTGAATTTATATAAATCAAAGTAGGTTACATGTCATTAACTGTGAATAGAGATACCCGGACTTCGTAAATATGCTTGCAGTGATGCAACAGCCCCTTTAAAATAACACATTCCGATCTCTGTCGCAGAATTTTATTATTTAAAAGAAACATTTCTTCGCTCGCCAGAATAGTCTCTAAAATCGATTAAAACCCGATATTTAGATGAGACAACCTACCGATTTGATGATAACAATCCAGTCGGATGTATTACTATCCCGTATCAGTACGTCACCCTTTCTGAAACAAGAAGCAGTTGAACAGAAATAAAGTTTTGTAATATCTCTTCTTCCCTTTTCTTTGTAAGTGGCGTATCTACGTAGTGGCTTGGAAATGGGGGAATTGGCGGAAATGGTGGGGGATGTGGTTACACAAATCCCCACTTTGTAGAGATGCTCCCATTGACACTCACTCCTTCACTCAGTAAAAATTGCTTCAAGGTCCCTTTACCTCCCTACTTTTTTTACACAAACCTCCGTTTCTGGAAATGGGATCACATCCTCTTCAATTGCTTAAAGCCCACACTATTTCCTACTTGAAATTTAAAAACGGGAATCAACGTTGCACTTCATAACTATGTAAATTATAAATATAACCACACTGAGAATAAATTACTTCGTTTTAAGTACCCCCTCCATCATTACATTGTTCAGATTCCCGGGCTCTCCTATGAAATAACCCCGGCTATCCGGCTCTGGTTCGTACACATTTTGGATAAATTTTCCATGTTAAGATTGTCATATACTGAATTAAAATCAAGCATTTGATGGTGGAGGCTTTAAATGAAATATTTACGACAGAAGGTAATGAAAAAAGGAAATTAATGGGATGCAAGAGGGATAAAAAACATCCAAGTTTAAACTTACCATCTACTGTTCCCGCATGAAGAATTCCTATTGTCACTGCTGACCTTGCACTGATGTAATAATATTCGGACACTACCAACATACACTAAAATTACATGCAAAAGTGTTGCAGCCCTCCCAATTGGACGTGGGCCCTTACGCTTATGCTGTATAAAGTGTGCGTATGTACACAAATATTACTTACTTGAAGTATGAAAAAACACATTTCTTGTGACTTTGTTTCAGGAGATGCATGGGCCAACCTTCGAGGAATGAAAGGTTCCTAAAGCAAGCAATAAAATATTGTGACTGAACTTTGAGAGAGAAAATGATCACGAAATCGGACTGGTGGTGCAGTAAAATCCCGGTATTCATTGTAGCCTAAACCATTAATACCACACTCGTTTATTGCAGCAAGCCGATCTGCAAGATCACAACAACTCCGCAATGGGACGGATTAAGTGTGTATGTCATTTATCTATCGTCCAAAATCAAAAGTTGTACGGATTTCCCCATTTTCTCATAATTTACTTCTTAAAAATAAAGGGTTTGTAAGGTAGGCCTACTGTTGTTATGCTGGTTCAGTAGGAGAGAAGAATTAAAGGCAATAGGCAATCGCCCCAAAATTTTCTTTGAAAAATCAGCAAATTCTTGCAAATCTCGTCTTATTGCTTTACCAGCACCTCTGAAGATGTTTTGAACATAACTATTACAAACAATAGGTAAAGCAAGGAGAAATTCTCCTTGTATTTCACAATTTACCAACAATAATATTGTCACATGATCAGAATGGGCCAATCATGAACTAGAGTGACAGGATACACTCACTCTGATTGGGGTGACTGCATACTGCCTTTAATTGAAGCATATAATAAACCGTGTAAGGTGTTGCATCCCTATACCTACACTATCGCAATGAACTTACAAGTCATAAGTTTTAAATTGACCGCCGCCCTCTGTTGTTTGGTTTCATTTTGTTTATTTGATGTTTTTACAACATTAAATAATATACAATTGCACAAAAACAACAGAAGTAACATGACTAACAGTGAGAAGAAGAAAGTCAAACTAATGACAACAATCGGCCTCTTAAAGAGTTTCACTACCTACAAACTCAACTAATCAGAAATAAGAAGAAAAAACATTGGACAAATGAATTAAAGACACAATAATGAAAACAAAATTTATATGTATATATCCCCACTTGCAGAACCACCTACCGTCAAAAACCTCACCTCATCCTACCCTCCTTTCTCCACTAAACCCACAGCTTCCCACATTTAAACTGTGCTGGGTACAGTAAACAAAAATTCAGGGCCATTTTTTCGAGAACAAGCAAAAAAATGTGTGCTCCAGGTGAATATAAACGTATCACATGCCTAACTTAAGGCACGTTTATACTTCCAAATTTTCACGCGCTATAAATCTAAAAGAACCAAGTATGGCCATCCCTTTGCTCTGCCGACCAGTCACAGACATAGCTCAGATATGAACAGTGTTCAACTTTCATAGCTTTATACATAAGCGTACGAGGTGGGGGGATTTATAGTACTGTATTGAAGTGTGAATCGGCCTTTAGAAGGGGAATGTTTCTCCTGCAATGCAACGTACTACTACTTATAGGGTGTTATAAGGGTAGGAAGCAGTGTTCAATAAGGGTAAGCTTTCCAAAAATTGCAAACGTTCCCATTCCAAACACAAAACTTGTCAGAACAATGATACATCGAATCTAGAAAATTATTGTCATTTTTACAAATTATTTCATCCCTTACCCCCATCCCACACTTTTTGAAAAGGTTCCCATAATAAACCCATTTAAAGGGAAATACTGCCGTTTTTATACTTTTGTTACCTGTGACCCGAAAACCTGTGCGCTATCTGTATGCATTTCAGTTACTTGGAGTGGAAATCTGACGAAGGAGGCATTGATAAGGCCTACAGGCACACATATGACCTATAGTTGTTGAGTTATCAGCCACAAAACGTGATTTTGCAATGTGTAAGCCTTAGACTTTCTCTACATTTGTGGTGGCATAGTGTCGTAAAAGTGCCTCTCAAGGCTTGAATTTTAAGAAGTCGCACCTTCTGAAATCATGAAAGAGCCCTGTTAAAGTCTACTTGTTATTTTTGTTTTTGTCATGTGCATGTCAGGGTTAGCTCTGTACTTATGCTATACTCTATACGCGTGATGATTGGCTTGCCATGTTATGGGTCACTTACCTCACAAAGTCGCTTTGGTTCGGATTCATTAGTGTCTGTAGACCGCCAGCCATAAAAATCCTAGTGTAATCCTTTGTTAAAAATAAAGAAAGGAACTAGTTAAACAACAAATTTTTAAACTTTTTAGTTGTGAGAAAACCACCGTTGTTTCTTTGTCTAATGCAACTGGCATAATGAACAATACTGATATTTGGTGCCGCATAAATGGCCCTGTTTATACAGTCAAATAAATACCTAGATTACAGTTAGGGTACTAAGGGCACAAGAGTTATTTTACACGTGCCCAGCTTGCTTATGGTATTCCCTTCAGGGTACAATAATTAGTCCTTTTTGAGAGCAAATTATTAGTTGGGAAGAATTAAGAATCCTGCACTAGTACGTCTATTACATATCGTGGTGTTTTCTGGGGACACGTTGAGTCTAGGGGGTTGCTATATTAGATTCTAATGTAATCTTGTAGCAGCTCCCTGTTTAGACACAAACTAAAAGTGACACAACTTGACACATAGGTGACAGGCCAATCGGTGGTTAAGGTAAGCCACATGGTGTTTTGAATGGTCCCTCGTCTGGTGTATGCCAAGAAACTTGTAAATGGCCTACATTTCATATATCCTCTATCACAACAGGGCCACAGGACAGTTACCCGGATTTCCTCTCCCTTCCGACTGGCCTGAGAATGTGGAGCGATCAAGCTTGTATGCTCAATGAGTATTTTCTACATTACGTTGAAGTGAAGGAA
The DNA here is from genome assembly GCA_029531755.1 of Holothuria leucospilota. Taxonomy (NCBI): domain Eukaryota; kingdom Metazoa; phylum Echinodermata; class Holothuroidea; order Aspidochirotida; family Holothuriidae; genus Holothuria; species Holothuria leucospilota. The sequence continues at coordinate 28,328,349 of CM055962.1, read as the reverse complement.
GTTGAATTAATAAGGCCGTTTCATTAAATATCGAACTGTTTTCCTAGCTTCCATTTTTTTAGAGCAACCCCCAAAAGCCATTATGCTGTAAGAATACGCGATGCGAAGTTGTTTACTAAATGACCTTACTAAGAGTAAGGGAGGACATAACTGCACGCCTAACAAGTTCGGACTTGAGAGGCACCGATCCGGAATCCGGATCATTTTTTGATCAGATTTGGATAAAAATGACCCCGATATACCATATGTACACATATGCGTATAGTGCACAAATCTCCCTACGTGTTCTTCCAACCAGGGAGAAGTTAACACCTCGCTGTTCCAACAAGGCGATCTAGGCAAAACATGACGTCACTAGAACATGTTCTTTTACAAATTTACTAGCCCTTCAAATAGATTTTGTTTTTCACGAATTTTTGAATTAGGCTATTCGATAACTTACAGTCTCGTTCTGTCGTTTACATGAGGTGAGAATCGTGTAACCTGGCGTAACAAGACTTTTTCAAGGCGGGGAGGGGGGGGGGGGAGTTCGAATGGGGGTGGTCGAATAGGGGCAAGGTACACTTACATGTGTACGCACACATACACAAACCTTGTCACTGATGCAAAGCAGTTCTACTTTTTCCCTAGCAATGACGGTAGATTGACGACGTTGTCTATTTACGAGCCCAAGTTCCTGTTAGGAGACAAGAATAAAGGTTTCAAAGGTCAATAATACATTAATTTGGATCACGCCCTGGAAACCATAAATTAATTGACGACTTCGAAATACACTACAGATCACTCTTTGCACAATCTCTAGGCACTACATTGCCTTCTGTGCACCTGTTCTATGTATTGTGATAGTTTGGGGTAGTATTGTAGGTATAAAATATAAAAATAATGTTTAAGCTTACACTCAGACTACTTTAATTAAATTATAACGAAGACAGCGCCTTAGCCTGAGTCCGTACTCGAGTACACATTTCTGTACTCGTACTCGAGTACCTGGTCTCAGTACTCGTACTCGTACTCCTGTACCCCGTACTCGTACTCCGGTACCACGTATTCGTACTCGTATTCGTACTCTGGATCTGTGTTCTCCTACTCGTACTCGACACATCTGTACTCGTACTTGTACTCGAGTACAAAATCCTCCTGCATATAAACTGCTGCATTTTATTTAAATTATTCCATCATAAATTTACTTGAACAATTTATTATTCTCAATTGGTTTAATCAATTGGGGACCGCCCCCGAGATTTCCAAACCCTAGATTAAAAATGACCTACTTGAAATAATACTGCTTAAAACTCCATTGTACTGATTAAATTTTAAGGCACTCAGGGCCTGGGAAGTAGCATATACAAAAATTTGAAGCACAAAAATTTTCCTAGGAAGGTCCCCGGACCCGCTTCAGACGGGTTTTTATGCTGATAAGTCGTGCTGACGAACGAACCTCCTTCTCATGCATGATACACACAACACAACTTAAGCCTTCACGTAAAAGATCTTTAGGAATTATTCTCACGTGCTGTCTCAGCATGCTTATAAATGGCCTAATTACCTAAATTACATGCTAAAATCAATGCGCATATGAAGTACCTTTTCCTTCAAAGTGATCTTACTGAATAAGTTTTTCAAGTGTAACCTTTCTTTTTGAGTTAGAGTTAGATGAGGTTTTACGGTTTCTTCTTGAAGTCTTCTTTTTTAAAGCATGAAGTCTCAAAATTTATTTACATGCTACTTTGGAGGTCTAGAAAGTGCCGTTTCCGTCAATCTGGTAAGTACTTTGGACATACGATCGACAGGCAACGCAACGCACCAATCGATGGTAGCCCTCCAAGTAGAGCACTCAGAGGGAAAAGGTCGGAACTGGCTTTGGCAAGCCACCGTACTATAATATCACAGCCGAAAAAAACAATAAATAATGAGAAATGGTAAAATATATAATCAAATCAAAGCTTTGTCAACTTAAGCAACATTTTGTATCCAAGCTACCTTACAAAGGCAAAGTTTTCTTAAAGGAGAAGGGCCTTATACAGCACAATCTCCCTTGCACCTTGCCAAAAAGAAAATAGAAAAAAGGCACAACAGATGAGAATTTCTTAACATGTAACTTCCAGTTCAAAACTTTCCCAAAGATAGCACCATTTTGCACTTTAGCCATCTTATGTACACAAATTTCTCAGAGTGGGTGTGTCGCTGGGCATCATAGACACTCCCCAAAAATTATAGAAAAAGACACTAAATATGATCAGTTCGAAGCTTTGTCAAAGACATCACATATTTACACCTAACCGACCCTACACAAATATCACCTCCTCTCGTTTGACCCCTCCTCTTAGACCCCCGGTTACTCAGGACGGTAGTGGGTGACAAAGACAAGATCCGCTTGGGTGCCAACTATCCCAGGTACGCCACTGGAAGCTATCATTAACTGCCCATCTAGGGATTTCGCCCAGGCTACTGGCCTGGAAGAACTTGTAATCATGTGTTTCCTCAGCACCAAAGCACGCTGCTGTTGTATAAGCATAAGCGTAAGGTATGGTACTCATTTCTGTGCTCACAATTAAGCACGATACGCTTGTATTTAAAGGTGATCAGTCGTCTTGAAATATTCTTTGTGACGTCAGCCTTTTCTTGACATGTTTCTGCAGTCGTCACTGTTCAAGGATACACCGTACAAGTAGCTATGATGACATCGGTATAGCTAGTAGGTATACAGCTACAAGCCGTCTCTTCTTGCTTACCGATTAGCTATACCATGCTTGTACGGTGTATCCTTGAACAGTGACGACTGCAGAAATATGTCAAGAAAAGGCTGACGTCACAAAGAATATTTCAAGACGACTGATCACCTTTAAGTTTATCAGTGAGAGACAAAGGATACTCAACTCATGCTTGTAAATACTGCATGAGAATTAATACTGAACATTTGTACTAGTACTTATACGAGTACTATCACTCGGTTTTGAAAATTGCTTGAGTATTAATATGATGACGTGAACATTTGTAGCAGTTTTCCTGATATTGATAAACAAACAGTACGGTATAGTTGTTATCTGCTTATGCTAGAACTCATGAGTACTCGGTTTATGCAAGCCGAGTCATCGATACCAACATGAGCTTGTATAGTACCAGGGAGCTGTTACAGCTCCCTGATAGTACAGAGGATACAATAACACCGTGTTAGTGGTCTTGTATAGGTTTGAACTATTAAAACACGTCTGGTATAAAAGCAGTCGGGAAAGATATCCTTATCACGGCAAATGGTTTACGGTATCTTTCTACTTTTACCACATTTCATGATAACTTTTGAAACTACAAAATAATTTAAAAGGACTGTTCTTTGAAGATTTAATTTCAATTATCCAACTTCCTCACCGATAAATCCTTCGATGTGATGTAGGCCTAGCACTTGAGCATATAATATACTCGTATCACACATGTGGTCAGTGGGGCCGTCAGAGTTTCAAAAGTGGGGGAGGACAGGGGACAACAATTTGAAAGTGCGCATTGCTCCTGTCAACTGTGTACCTTTGTGCACGAGCGTACTTGGTAAGGTAAATGGGGGGAGGGGTAAATATATTGACATTGGGGAAAGTGCCACTAATGCCTACTATGTGGTGTGTGAGTACAATGTCAATAGTACCAGTACAGTTGCATTGTTTCTGGTTTTAAGTACAAGTGCGAGTATCCGTTCATAAATACGCACAAAATTTTGAATGAGCAAGGGTCTAACTTTCAAAATCTGTAAGAGCACAGGTACATATAGGCCTACATTCCCCACAGAACCAGTATAGGCAAGTGCCACAAAAAATCTGTCTTGTATATGTTTATGTCTCATGTCCATGGGGAAAGTTGCCGATGGACGATACCTACCCCAAATGCTTCTCCTCGTGTCAAATACACGACAGTCCTGGATACTCCGCTACCTTGGTCGAGAACAGTTATAACGACTGAAAAAAAGACAAACCGCGTTGAAAAATTCCATAACTTATGTTATTCATTCTCATTCTCGCTAAGTTAAACTGAATGTGGCTTACCTATAGAGTATTTTCCAGCGAGTTCACCACGTGATGAACTTCGATTTGTCATCGAGAAAGTGTAAATCATGCACAAACGGGTTTAAAGGCAACCAAAACCGTATATATAGGACGGAAGTTTTTGCAATAGCGGCCTATCCTCTACGAGGCAGCATTCTGAAATGCTTCCACTCGTCTTAAGCCAGCCGTACACTACACGACTTTGCACACCGCAACTCAACTCGATCGTCGGATCTCCAACAGTCGTATAGTGTGCATGGGTTTACGACTGCGACTGGAGGTTTTAGGACCAGTTTTAAGTCGCGCCGACTGCAGTCGGGAAGAACGAACATGTTGGTTCTTCCCGACTGAAGTCGGCGCGAGTTAAAACTGATCTTAAAACTGCCAATCGCAGTCTTAAACTCTTGCACGCCTCACGACTGTTGGCGACCCGACGATCGAGTTGGGTTGCGGTGTACTAAGTCGTGTAGTGTACGGCTAGCTTAAAAGGAACGTTGATCGTACTCGCAGTAAAATTAATGAAATTTGTGATGATTAAATTTGGAAATTTGGTTACATATTCTTTGGAATGAGTATCAAAGAGGAGTTCTCATTGGAACCGCCCACAATCAGCCAGGGCTACAGTCTCACTGAGAACATATGGAAAGGCGAAAGCCTGACATGGTTGTGCAGTACGGCCTATATCGAGTTACTCTGTAATATGAGACGTTGAAGGCTAAAAAATAGTGACCATCTGTTGGAGTATTTTTCCAGCGATATATGATCAGTTCAAAAATATACTAAAGGCATCACCATTTTGCATCTAAGCAATCTTAAATTAACAAAAATTTCTCAAAGGGGAGGTATAAGGGGAGGACACCCTCCCCTTAGACCCCTTCCCAGAAAAGCATCTTTCACCCAACCAAAAATTAAAATTCACTGAATTATGAATGCTTTCCAGCCATATATGATCAGTTCCAAAAATATACCACAGACATCACCATTTTGCATCTGAGCAACCTGAAATTAACAAAAAATTTCTCAAAGGTGAGGGGACACCCCTCCCCTTAGACCCCTCCCCAGAAAAGCATCTTTCACAAAACCAAAAATTAAAATTCACTGAATTATGGACGCTTTCCAGCCATATATGATCAGTTAAAAAATACACCACCATAGACATCACCATTTTGCATCTGAGCAACCTTAAATTAACAAAATTTCTCACCTTAGACCCCTCCCCAGAAAAGCATCTTTCACAAAACCAAAAATTAAAATTCACTGAATTATGGACGCTTTCCAGCCATATATGATCAGTTAATAAATACCCCACAGACATCACCATTTTGCATCTGAGCAACCTTAAATTAACAAAAATTTCTCAAAGGGGAGGGGACACCCCCTTCCCCTTAGACCCCTCCCCAGATCGGATTTTTATACAAACCACTATGACCTGCCCCCTCCCCCCCTTTTTGCCAAATCCTGGATCCTCCACCGGAATAACACCACGGAAGTCGGCCTACTACCTCCGATGTAGTACTTTTAAGAATATACGAAATTACTGAACATGACCGCCCACTACCGGTTCCGTCGACACTGCTAACATTCTGTCTTGTTGTCTTTCCACTTTGTCAAATTTCCGCATTGATGCCTAACATTCGTAGCCCCCACCCCACCCCGCCTCTCGTACACCTTGCTGCTCCAGAACCATTAGCATCACCACCTCCCTGTCCCGCTTCCTGGCTTCCTGTCACATGGATGCATAAAAACATCTTCTTTTCCTTTGGGTGTTGACCCTTTACCCCAAAAAACACATCAACTGTTAAGATAAGCAATGAGACAGCTCAGTAGGAGCCTAGGAGGTGTTTAGACAGCTGTTTAGAAGATCTTTACCCTTTTGGACCAGGCTGTTCATCTTTTAAAACTATAATGCACATATACACTAAATTGCGAAACACAAGGGACACAATTATATAATGGGGTGGTTGTTATCTTTACATTTGTCCGAATGCCAAATCTCTGTCTTATCCTAAGCCTAAACGAGAGTTATTACGACCTTTTTCGAAGAGCTACGGTATATACTGCAGTATCACGAGAAAAATGATTATTTTTCAGTTATAAATTTCAGAGATTTTTAAGCATTTCAGTCGTTCTGCATAACTGAGCTGGTTAATGTACTATTTCCTGCGTGGGCGTTATTTTCTAGAACACGATAATTATGAGTGAGCTGTACCGTAACTTACAAGATGGAAATCTCCGGAATGCCACTCCATTTACATGGCTGACAAGCTTTGCATAAAAGGTCACTCGTGCCACGGGATAGTTGCATGGTTCAAGACCAGAATAAAGGACCCAATTACTTACTGTATTACTGTATTGAATACTAGGGGTCTATTATTTCACGACTGCTTTTAATTAAATTTGTAAAAGGTGCATGTTAAACCCACAAAAATCACACACAATCACATACACGCGACGAAACAATATTTTGAGGGGCTGCCCTGCATATCTAGACCATGTTTATTAGGTTTGACGATCCTTTATTATTTACAAAGGGCTTTTGGCTTGCGGTGTTGTGCTGACTAAGCTCAAGATGATGTCATAACCCTTCAGTTTGGTTTCGAATTGTTTTGTTTGATACATATTTAAATTTATATATATATATATATATATATATATATATATATATATATATACATCTCTATAAGACCTAAGGGAGACATTTTTCTTTGTTATTTTAGAGGGGATGCTATTAGGGAGATTTTATGTCTCCTTAATGTTTTAGGTACTATTTCTAGACGTATTTTATTGTCCGTAATAGTTTTAGAATGCTCTTTGGACTCTAAATATCATATTTTGATAGTTTCAGGGTTAGGGGTTAGAGTTAGGGTTAGAAATTAGTGTGTAAGTCAATGGAAATGTCTCCCTAATTAGGGTTATATGAACGGTAAATTCAGTCACCCAGTTTGAATGAGTATACCCTGGTATCATAATTTATGTATGTCTCTTATAACCATTTAGACAATATTTTTATATGGAACTGTCATAGTCATGCAGAATACATCCGGCCAATATTTACATTCTAAAGTAGCGTGCAAGTTGCAAGTGGGACATTTACATGTATAGGTTAAGGGATTTAAAAGATTGCTAACATTTAGGTGATGCTTCAAAATAAGGTTAGGCCTTTTATACTTACTGACGCACAAGTTCAAGGCATTTAACTGTACTTATATTCCCAAAGATATGTGCGTACTCTGTCTTTATTCATAGCAAATTATGACGAAATTTTAAGGATGTGACCAATCTTCTAGCACTTCTCGAAGCTACATCTTTCTTTTGAGTGGACTTGTGGCAAGTCTCCGTGCCGTTTGCATTTACACACACATACCCAAATAGCACATTTTGATTTCTACCTGTATAAAAGTTGTCGCCGTCCCCTTAAGGATTCTTGAATGCAGTTACGGACGGGAATGCTGGGCATTCTTTTCCAATCTAAAAGTTAATTACAGGTTGATATGCAAACCATATACCCACTGCATTCACATGTGATTACGCGATCGTCACAAAAACTAGGTCATTTGTGGTTCTCGTGATCTCATCATAGGCACGTTCATATGCAATGTTTCACTCTTGATGGCGATGAGATAGTCGCCATGGTACTAAGAAGGTAAATACGTTGAAAGATGGAGGCGTTCATATGCAGTCAACGTTGGATTCAGGATCTAATCACGTCTCATCTTGTATCATGATCAAGTCATCATGATGATGAATCTATTCATACGAGACTTGTTTGGGGCGTTTGATAGATTCACGATATGAGTGCGTTACTGAAATCATAGATTTGAAGGGAACATAATTAAAATTTGTGGCGCATTACCCCTTTAATGTCCCTGTGGCTACGGGTCCATGTTCATAACATCAATTTCTTTCCTATAATTTAATAATGCCCTTTTCGTCATAATTTTTTTTTTTTTGTTTTTTGATTTCTCTTACACAAAACACAGTATTTTAACAAAATGCGAGCTTTTCAAATTACAAATTCAAATTATATGAATATGAAAAAGACGTAATTATGATACCTAATGTACTTGAAGTAAAGGAAACCATGGAAACCAATTTTTCTCCCATTCATAAAGTTTTATATTAAGCAGCAAAATATTCCTTTGCATCAAAGAGCAATCTTTTAAAAATATAAACAATCGAAATTAATTTGGTATAGTTTTCTGTAGTTTACATTTACAAATAAAACATTTTACCACATCGAAAATCAAATTCAACTCCCGACCAAAATTTGAGACAAACTATTGTAGAAATGTCTCAAGTAGCCCCTTGAATACCAGCATTACTTAAAGAAATTTGTAGATTTTCGTCATAATTTGATGACGCACACGTTATCAAATATGAACACAGCCTAAGTAAGCAGTCCTGGTGATTAAATTTTATAAATACGGTACCTGAGCCCGATAAGATGAAGTAATAGTTGAGGGGCCAGTGTCCTTGCCTTAGGATGACCCTCTTTGATCCGAATGCTGCATACCACCCCACACCGACGATTTCCTGTTGCATACCCAACGGGTACTCCGTAAAACTTGGATAGTTTCTCAGAGCGATTAATACCTTCATGGAATGAATTAAACTAAGAGTATTTACTGTCGCATTAAGCTACACACATTATTATTTTTTTGTATGTTTCGTCATTTTTACATACATAGAAAGTATATTTGCAATCAATATTCAAAATAAAACTGTTTTCTAAAAGACAAAATACGACATTATGACAAAAAGAAGGCCAAAGGGCATGAAGTACACAACAGTCGTTGGAAAATGTTGGTCTTGCTATCACACCTACAGGGAACTTGAAGGAAGCCTTATCGTGTATCTATAGTGATACCATCAAGGGGTTTGAACGTGGGGTAAATAAGGGAGCAAAAATTTTTAAGCTTCAGTAGCATATGATTTACTTTTTGTTGTTTTGGGTAAAACTGACTAACAAGAGACTTCACTAGGGGGAAATGTCAACCATACCGCTTCCCGAGCTGCTACTGTAACTGATTCAGAGAATGTTTGATTGCAGCGCAATAGCGTTAGTATTGTTTCTGAGTATCGTAAAGCTTGGTTTACTCACGTGATACTTGTCCTTGTCTGTTCTGAGGGAGGGCGGCATCGATAGAATCCTTTGACATTCAGAAGACACTAAAGACTGAAACAACATAAAAACTACTTTTGAAAAATGCCACAGTAAATTAATGATTTAAGATAGCTTAATTTTGTCCCTATAGGTTTTGAAACATGGTGTGAATGACAAATCATGAGGGAGGAGTGCGGAGGGAAGGGGGCAGAAATTTCCCGTGAGTGGTAAGAGACATGATGCATGGAGGAGGAGTAAGGGTGGCAAAATATGATATCAACCCTAGCGGCGTGCCAAACCTAGCTATGATGCAAGCCTGTAGTCAACTAGAAGAAATGGTATAACGATGTTTGCTCTGCTGCGCGAAATAAAATTTTCTAGTCTTGTCATTGAAATATGTTCCTTGAAAACAATTCAGGCTGTGTTAAAACACATAATAATAAGGTAATGACACCAACCACCCACATACTGACTGTTTGAACAACTTTATCGACCTCTAAACGTGAGGGGGAGGGGGGTGTTCTAGTGCCCATATTCCTCGGTTCATATGGGCTTTTGTGAATAAGCGAAAATTTTGCCTACTTTTGAGAGTTCAATATTTTCAGTTAGCCTCTCTGTGAAAATGATGTTTTAAAACCACATATCATCAAATTTTCCCAATTAAAGTGAAATTGTTTCATGTTGGATCCAATCTGACACAGTCAATGCGTGCTAGAGTACGACTAACTAGAGCCAATGGAAGGGATTCAGATCTCAGAAATGAAGGACAGAGTATAGGAGAAAAATGGGACGTGAGAGGTGACCACATACGGCATTCGGTAACAAGCAATTATAACCTATATTGTCTTGTTCGAATCAAGGAACTGCAGTAAGATTGCACCTCAAACTCGTTGAATTCCACGCTTGCATTAACCAAAGAAATCGACGAAACTAGTTTTAATAACGATATTTGGAGATGACCAAGTTAGTGTGATTTTAAACATTAGCCGATGTTTGACATGTTGTAAGATGGAGTTATTAGCCCCATGGTTGTAACAAGCTTATTCGTGAAATCAGCCCAAAATATGCACCTTTTTGCTTGTTTTAAAAGGGGAAAGTCATCCATTTGGTAGGGAAAAAGAAAGTCATTATTTTGGTAGACAGTCGTTTTAGTGGTCATATTAAGCACACGCTGTACATTGAATGGAATTGTGTTTCAGCCAGGAAAAGTTCAATTCGTACATTTAACTTTACACGATATCATCTTTCGGCAGTTTACCCGGGTTTGCCCTCCCCACTTTCAGACATCAAATCCCGCCCCTGTACTAACCTGTCTATTTCCAACCCGGAAATACGTCACATCAAACAAAAGATCCTTGCTGACGTCATCAAGGTCGATTTGCTCACCCCATAACATGCCAGTGCTTCCTTCAACACTGTTAAAATATAATTTTTTTATGAAGGTCATCATCATGTGATTAACATATAACTTCAGAGAGCAAAAAGAAGTGTTACAATTTTAGAACTGGACCTCATTTAAAATTTGCCTTCATAAATAATTTCAACTTAGTTCCAAATTTTAAATTAACTTAAGTTTAATTGGTAGTCGAGCAGTGTGTTTCGGGCCAGGGAGTTGTTATTTAGGAGATACATCGGAAACTTTAATTTATGGTAATCTGATTAAATCCTCCCCATCGCTTTGAGAGTTTCAATTCACAGGCGCGGATCCAGGCATTTCGAAAAGGAAGGGGGGGGGGGCTGAAAGCCCCCTTGAATATCTCCTAGATTAACATTTGCTAATTTTCGCGTATTTGTTATTGTTGATGTGGCGAAAAAGGGGGGCTGAGGCCGGGAAAGCCCCCCCCCCTTGGATCCGCGCCTGATTCATGAGTGATTATAAGAGCTTAAGGTACCCACTTCTTTTGTCTGATCCTTTTCAATTGATACCATGATACTCACGTAAACCTTTTATACACCTACTTGTATCGTATGAATAAGATCAGAAGGAACAAGTTTGATCCTAACGTTGTTGCCGACAGTCAAGTAAGAAACACTGTCTAATAAATCAAAACGACAGCTAATCTCTAAGAAGTCTAAAAATACTAACTCGTAAGAAGAAGGTCGTACACTGGCACAATGTGTAAATGACTAACGAGAGGAGTAAGATTATAATATTTGTTGTAGTGTTATATTTATTTCCACAAACTTTGGCAATTCGCGTAAGGTTTGTGCATGATCGACATGTTACATAAAGTTTAACTACCCTATTGTGATAAGCGTTAGATCGCGTTGGGAGCTACAAATTAATTTTCCAAGAAAGCTATTAGCAATGCTATAGCATAATAGACAAAAAGAAAATTCAATTTCTTTCCAGCGTAGCAGAGGACATGAACCTTTTGTTAAACACTAACAATAGTTTTAAGGCTATTATATCTTCAGGCGCTAAACAAAGCAAGTGACTTTGGCCCCAATTAGGAGGGTACAAAGGAGAGAGCTGACTTTTTATCTCCTTCCAAATAACAACTCCCTGGTCAGACATCATGCAACTCCAAAATACTCTGTTGAAAAATTCAAGACAGTTTTTTGCCATTTGATGCCTTATGTTAAGTGTCGTGTTTCTCCCGAGTCGTAACTCCTTTCGGGAGCAGTTTCAGGTTTCCCTGGAGTGGAAGATAGCCCGCAGGACTTTCTTCATAATCACTTCAAAATTCTCTGTTTTGTAGTCTGTCTGATTTGAGGTCTTTGAAATAGTTATGTGTTGGTCATTGAAAGACATTACGGACTCCAAAGAACGTACTAACTGGACTGCTGCCATACAAAATTTTCACCAAGTTGAACCTACAAGCAAATTATATTGCTCAAGAAAGAGTCATAATTTCCATAAGTTTCCTTTCCTGCATGGTTTGTACATGCAAATCAGCATCTGTGGTTGTGGCCAATGCATTGACCCCATCCCCAAGTTTCGTCAAGAATAATGTTTCACCAATATCAAAATGTAAAGTACTGTAGGTTATGGAAGATGACATCTTTAATTTATCCCGTTTTTGTGGTACCATGCCCCTACAAACCAGGCAGCTTGGAGTCAACTGGGAAAATTGGGCTATAGGGCTATGTAAGCGTAGTTGATGTTTTGATGTTTCGTTAGAATGAGAAACAGCATTTAAATGTCCCAAGACAAATATTTCTTGGTATCTTTCATTAAAACTTTTTTTTCCTTTTTTATACCAAAAACGTAAGTTTTTACCTTTGGTAGTGTTTGCACAGACGGTACAGGAATATGACAAGTCTCGAGTAAACCCTGAATTTCCTCTTCAATGCTTTCTAAGAGACAAAAATGCATATAAACGAACAAAAATTACTGATTGGTTGGTAGCAATAATTGAACACCATTGAGAAACTATTTTTTTTTTCGAGAAAAGGTACTAGATTATAATCAATATACTTTTGCAAGCAGAACAATCAAGTTGGGGCCAAACTGGGTCACGAATTGGGTTCCGATCGAGCTACCCAGATTAAGCGCCAGCTGGTTTCGTCATTGGCCCCATTGAAGTCGGAACTGGGTTTTGAATGGGCTTACCACTTGACAAGCTCAAAATGTGTGCCAATTGGGCCCAAAGCAGTTTAGTGCCCATCGCAAGTCTAGTAAATCCCACATCATTTTTGTTTTGCCCACAATTCCGCCCACAATAATGAAACTGTGATACTTGAAGATACGCAGCTTAACGACTCTTAATGTTGTAAGTAATTTATAAACTCATATGGCCCGGGCCCTAGCTTCTCAAGTGGCCGACCAGGGGCCATTGTCTGCCGACTGAGTCCAACAAAATGGCATGCAGCTGAGGATTCGAGGAACCGAAATTTGTTCAATGAAGTCCTGACAACTACAATAATTTCAAAGTAAAAACTCAAGCAAAGTGCCCTTGGGCCCGAAACATTTGAGAACTCCTGGGCCCTGGCCTACGCCTGCTGTTAAATGGAGCTCGTACCATTTCATCATGATTATCCCAGTAGGCCAGTAGATGTTATTCAATTTTACTTACTGCTCTTTCCTTCCTTGCTTCGGCAGTCATTTCATTATTTTTCCTATTACTTTCTTTCTCGGGTTCAATTTCTTCCTTAGCATCAGTGCTTCTATTAGAAATGGATCTTCGTCTTCTCCTGCCCCCGCTCCTCAACACCAGCCCCTGTTCCACTTCGACCGATAAACTGTTCCCTGCATTATACCTGGCACTTGACTGCCGTGACCTGCTAGTCGGAACTCTAGGCTCGTCCACCTCTGGTACAAACTCTAAAAGTGACGATAAACCCGACGACTCATCTGTTTTAGGTTTCCAATTTGCTCCGGCAAAGTCCTTTTTGTCAGCAGGAATAACGATGCTCCCCCTTCTCATACCTCGATTGTAATTCACTGATAAGAACTGTTTCTGGTCGTTGTAACTAATTTGTTGCGATGAGCCTGACTCTAACGATTTTTTTCGTCGGCTGAAGTTTTCATCGTCATCGTTCGTAATCGATACTGAGACTTGAAAAGGTTGAATTTCTTCCATTTTGACGTAAAAATGTATTTCTTACCGTATAATGAAGTGTAATGAAGTTTCATCAAAGAGCGCTCTTTTTTCGAATCCGTTCCAGCTTGTTTCATAGATTAGCGTGATGCCATTATTTATTTAAGTTTACTGAAGCCGTCCTTTCCACGAATGATTAAGAAACTTTCTTCCAGTGTTAATATGAGGCTCTAAAATAGGCTTATTCTTCATATGATGTAAAAGAATCCACAGAGATAATTTTCTCTAGAAGCTTTATCATAATGTTACAAGTAAGAAAACATAGCCTATACGCTAATCGAGCACAAAATCAAGATATTCCTACACCTAAATCCTGTAGATTGAGTTGACGATATAGTTGAACAACCAGCTTACAGTAGAAGTAAAGTTAGGCCTAAGCTTGTTACAAAGACCTACACAGACTGATGTAACTCGTCAATACTACTTGTGAATTTACACCAAATGTCCAAGGAAGCGTCCTTCCTTTGTGCCTAATGTTTGTGTAGTTAGGACAGTCTCTGGTTGGGACCGGTTGGTTGGTACCCACGTCAAATTGCTAGCAAAGCGCAATTGGACTCAATGTTGACTTAAGGAAATGTGTTCCTTTCCCTAACAGCTCATCATAGGTTCTTATGTCAATACATTACCCTCCTTCTTCAAACTTTTCTTGTCTTTGAACACCATGAGAGGGAACTTTTCTTTGTTTGGGCTTCGGATGAGTGCTGTGTCTTACTAATAGTTCCAAGGTTTGTCTGTTGTACAATTGCTTGTTAATGGTGAGCACTCTCGAGTCTCGACCGCTGGTAGGCACAGATAAAAAGATCTGTTATGTTTTCGAGGTCGGAATCTTTTCGACGGAACGATGAGTTGACTTTAGATAAAACAATATTCCGTGACTACAAGCTACAGATTCTGAAAACATATTTCCACCCTGTTCAAAGTTACATCTGGAAAGGTATCCACCGTCACGCTTACTCCGAAACTTGTACAGGGGGTCATTAAAACATAAAACGCAATGCAATGCAATGTATGATAACCAGCAAATCGGTAGTACTAAAGAAACGTAGGGCCCTCTCCAGTTTCACCGGGCCCCCTTGGACACCATTACGGTCCCTCTTGTATGAAGAATATATTAAATGATAGAACACAATAATGCAATAACAACTTCCGGTCTCATGATAATTTCGGGTCGTGATTTTTTTCAGATGATGCACACCAGGTTTTGTACCGAGTCATTTAATTTGTTTTTGAGCCTAGTCAAGTATTTTCAACTACATTATTGACTAGAAAAAAAGTGACAATGGGTCCTCTTGTCCAAAACAATATATAAACTGTGTGTTTGTTAGTTCATAATTATATATACCTAAAACCTCATTGGGGGCACACGGGCACGACAAACTTTTGGGACGGGGAACGTGCGCCCTGTCCATATTAGCGATGCCACTGCTTTGGTGAAGGGGCACTTCCTTGCATTGGAACAACCGTTGGTCGAGCTCGTCTGCCAGTCCCCAGTCAACCCCTTTACCTAACTCTTACCAGCGTAGAAATGGCCCATTTTGACCACTTTTTCAACTGTACTACTTATATTAATCCGTATAAACCGTTTACCGGTAACAAATGCGGGATGGTTAAAATGAATTAATAAGGCATTTCGATGGAAAACTTGTTGCATGATTTTTGAAAAATTCTTTACCAAAGAAAACAAAGCCTACAGAGTGGTTCAGTCGATATGCGTCTATTATTATGATTGTAAAAAACAGTTGTGACCTTTCGTGGCCTCTGACAACCAGACTAACTTAATGAAAAAGAAACAAAAGAAAGAAAGAAAGAAAGAACCGTAGATTGTCCAATCACGCTGTTATGAAATCAGTATTGTTCTTTGTAATAAACATGACGTCAGCATGAAAAGGCTATGCATACCTTCTAGCTTATAATGAGCCCATTATTATAGGATACAATCTAAAATTGGCGGTGTGTGCGAAGTAACAAAGAATTAATTTTTCAGTAGATTCAAAATTTCATATCTGTAACTAGTGAGGTGAAAGAATTATTCTTATCAGCAAATGTAGGGAAGGCGTACAGTTGAGTCACACACTGAACTTTACAATTTAAGTGTTATAGCCCAAAAGTGGTTACGCACGATCTTTTTATGGAGGATAAGGGGAGAAATGCGTTAATAGCCTACTATTGCAGCTTCAGTCCATTGCACAACATACTTAAAACATTTTACTTCAAATATTGAATACAGGATAGATTTATCTTGTACAAAATTCCACGGTTTGCCTGGAGTTTCAGCCTTAAAGAATCGGCCTTACTGCGCCACTGACGGACTGAGGACAAGAACCACACGGACCGTCATTTCCTCGGACCATATATGTACGTCAAAATGCAGGATACCTATAATGTGTTCTTTTTTGTCATTTTAATGGTTTGTGGTAAAACTTTTGGATGTTTGTGTCCTCGAGAAGAAGATACCAGAGCATTTTTCTGTAAACAGGACATTGGTAAGTATACCTTTGTATAGGAATAGCCTAATAGGCTAACAGTATACATGTGCATAGCTAATGGAATGTTGTTTTCAGACCCGTGGCTAGAAATCCTGACACAGGGCCGAAAGGCCGAAAGGCACTGTAAAATGGGTGCCGAAGAGGAGTGTTACTTGTAGCCAGTGGTGCCTAGCTTTGATTAGGAGCCGAGGGCTGAAGTTCCCGGCCCATAGACCCTTTTCCATATAGCAGTCACAAAGGATTGTGGGATGCACTTTTGAAGTGGGGCGTTTTTCTCAATGGCATTCTTCTGTGGCCAAAAACGACGCACACCAAAATCCAATCCCACAATCCTTTGTAATTGCTATTTGGAAAAGGGTCTATGACCGAAAGAAAATGAAAAGAGGATGGGACAGAAAAAAAGAAAGAAAGAAAGAAAGAAAGAAAGAAAGAAAGAAAGAAAGAAAGAAAGAAAGAAAGAAAGAAAGAAAGAAAGAAAGAAAGAAAGAAAGAAAGAAAGAAAGAAAGAAAGAAAGAAAGAAAGAAAGAAAGAAAGAAAGAAAGAAACAAAGCAAACAGGAAAATAACGAACTTCCTAAGGTGCTTAATGTATAATTTTTGGTAGGTGCTGGGTGGAGTTTTGTCTTCTAAATAGCTCTTTATATTAAAACCAACTTTTAACTATACGTTGGCCACTTGACGGACGTGTATTATTCCTGCACCTATATTGGCTGGACTCAGTGCTGTGGTCGAGTCCCCACCTTCCGAGTCCAAGTCCGAGTCCTCACCTGATGAGTCCGAGACCGAGTCACAGGCATTCGAGTCCAAGACCGAGTCCGAGTCAATAAGCTCCGACTCCGAGTCCCCCTATGAAAAAGTGTACATTAAAAACAGGAATTTTCAAATGATCAATTTTAACACTGTCTTGTAATGTTGCGGTGTGTTATGATATAGGCCCTGTGTCCGAATGACAGTGCGCGATTGTTCTTCCTTTGTTGGTCTTTTAATTGCACTGCATTTGTTTCTTTTCTTTAATACTTCGTTTTGGCGGAAAACAGGAATTGACGAATAGGTCTGTTGGAAAAATGTGTGTAGGCGGGAAAGCTGTGGCTGGCGGTAGGGTGGTTGTCATTTTTAAACGATCTGTCTTTTAATATTTTCTATAAAAAAAATTGTTGCAAACTGTCAAAATTTTCTTGCGTTCATTGCTCTGCTCATTAAATTTAAATCGGAATATATCAACACATTTTTTTGTAAATGTTCCGGACAAAACGGGCACTGTACCCGCAGATATACCTTTGGTACTCTTTACGTGAGAGCGTCTTCCTTTCGAACGTGCCTCATTTCTGCAACCATTTCCGCTCCTAAGGGTGACTAGTACCAATCGCTTGTGAAGAGGGTGCATTTGGGATACAAGTTTGCCAACAAAACAATTGTGCCGACAACCTGACAACACATCAGTTTTGGAAGTAAAAGAGGTTCGCTAGAACTGAGATGTCTGGGCACATCTTGGTTAAATTGAAGTCTATAGATTGACCTGTGTGGACTACGCCAGTTGGAATTCTCTGGATTGAAACCCACCTTGAATTTCAGCTCCTACATACAATCACCAACCCCTCTGCTACATCCCTGTGTCTGTGTGCAAACCGTACCGTAATCCAATAATCCCCACCCACCCACCCACATGCTCACTGCAGTCAAATCGACGGGCCATAGAGTATAATGCATGTAATCCAGTGGTGATGAGGGGGAGCTAGGCAGGCCAGTTGAAGTGAAAATCTTAGGAGACCATATGCCCTTGAAAGAAACATATATGCAGGCCGAATATTATTTTCTTTCCTCGTATTTACCTTTTCTTATTTGAACTGTGCATTTCAAAATAATGACATTTCAGAATAAAAAATGCGGTATCGAGATACAACCTTTTGCAGCCTGGTACTACTTGCCACTCAAGGCAATCTAGGAGACTTTTTTGGCAAAAAACATTCTTGTTACACTATACGAGCCAACAGGTAGTGACGCTCCGCTCAGATAAAGTCACTTCAAACCACCTTCTCCCTAGTCTTGTTCAAGACTCTAGTTCATTTCCGTCCACCTACATATCTGGCTCTGAAGCATATGTACCAGTGCGCCCTCTAAATCTACTCTTGAACTCTCAGAACTAGAGTTCCGAGAGTTCAAGAGTAGATTTAGAGGGCGCACTGGTACATATGCTTCAGAGCCAGATATGTAGGTGGACGGAAATGAACTAGAGTCTTGAACAAGACTACCTTCTCCCCAGCAATACACTTTTCAAAAAAGATTTTTGCCACTTAGTCTGACATGACATTACCCGCTCTGTCAGGCCTGGATTGGATCTAATGATCAAATTGTGATACTTCACATAATATAAGAGGTTAAAGGGCACAGGAGGGCCAAGGCCCCATAAGATGCCCCGAAGTCCAAACCTCTTTAAGAATACAAACAAACAAACACCAAGCGAGCCTAGTGACAATAAGATTCTACCACACCAATTGATCACCAATTGAATGTCATTTAAAGATAGCGTCGATAACTGTTCAGATTTTTGTCCACTATTTTGTAAATACCCTCAAGAGTTTCCGGGGTTACGCCCTTTTTATTCCATTCGGTGCTGCTCTGAACCGGAGGCCTTTCGACGGACTTCTAGTCATAACACCTTCAGGTGGAACGCTAATCATTTCAAAATGAGGCCTAAAGGCAAAATCATGGATATGCGTCTGGCTGTGGCCCGTGAGATCTTCCCGATTAAACATGTGGGACACCAGCGAAAATAATTGAGAACCTCCTAGTACGTTTTTAAGACAGAACTTTTAAGAATATCATCTACACTATACAGCGCATATTGCGAAGACGTAGATACCGTGTGGGGTTGTTTAGAATATGCAGAGGACAAGGTGAAGCTATGTGACGACGGATTAATTGCATAAAAATGATTCCCAAATTCTGCCGGTCTCGGGAAATTTTTAGCCGAGTCACGAGTCAGGACTGTGCGAGACAAGGGTCCGAGTCCGAGTCCTTACCTTCCGAGTACGAGTCCTTAAAATCGTGACTCGAGACCGGTCTCGAGTACTTCAACACTGGTCGTAATTACCATGTACGTGAAAAGAGGCCTACATATACGACATCTGCTCTGAAGGTAAAAACAATCTGTTTGAAAAGGTTTAGGATAAGACTGAGGGACACACTGTGCCATGACCAGCTGTATGGTAGCAATAAAGCTTGTAAACAGATCGATGGACACGAATTTTAGTAAAGCTTTGCAGCGGGTGGGGAGGGGGTCAGTAAGGATTTGCAGGAGTTGGGGAGGGGTAGGCTAAACGTACATGTAGAATTTTCGTGACATTTTCTTGAAGAATTCGATTTCCTTCAATCTAAGGGGTTCGCCATGCCAAATTTTCGCCATACCAGGGCATCAAGAAAACGCTAGGCGCAACACTAAAATTACTAACTTGTTTAAGGGTATACGATTTCCTGCAATTACATTTTGGATGCCAATTTTTGCCACCTCTAATCCCTGAGTATGTTACAAGCAAAAGTGCATGCACCGACAACTTTATCAGGGTCACGGTGTTTCAGACTGATATTTCCTGCAATTTACGGTGTTTGGTATGAATTTTTGGGGCATACCGGTGACTCTTACAGGGTAGGTGTAGAACAGTGGCAAATTTGTGTTTTGTAGTGTGATTTCCTGGAAGCCTACTGGTTTGGGAGACCAGTCTTTGCCATCTATAGGGTACCGTTCATGGTAGAGTGGAGTACTAATTTGTGTTTCAGTTTCAGTGTAAAGTTAGAATGCGACCTTTTGCAATCTAAGGCTTTTGGGGTGCAAATTTCCTGACCTCAGCAACAGTCCATGGTGGGACAAAGGTCGGCTTTTGTCCTGTTGGGCTACCTCTTTAGGAACCGCCCAATGAAAAAATTCGTTTATCCGCCACTGTAAGGAGTGTGATTGTTTCATTCGCTGCCAAGAAAGCAGGCAAAATGCACCTCGGTCGGCTCCTGTGTTAGATGACTAATTTGATGAGGTGTAACCGGTAACAGATTAATGTGAAGGATATTCTTTTTTCTAATGCCGGAGACGATTAATGGCACCTGCTTCAATGTCTCCTATACCGTCTTTGGACCATACCTACAGCGTAACTTGGGTCTGTTATTGATAATCAATCATTGCATCCCGAAATGGCCGTTTGTAAAGGGAGTTCATTTGCCGGCGTCTCTGTCGGTAATGAACATGCACTCGGCCATTAGCATCGAATTTCATAAACTATAGAGTGAAAAAAACTGTCTTTTCTAGGTAACTGGAACCAAATTTTTGCATGATTTCTACAAATCTTATATTGTGAGAGCTTCCGAAGCCCTCTGGACCCCACGGAGCTCTTCTTCTGGACACCGCCATGGGCCCTAAATTGGGAACCAAGATGCCAAGCGCACAATTGCGCTTTGTTCTAGTTGTGCTCCTCAAGTGTACTTAGGTTTTGCCATATTGACTCTCTTTAGCGCAGTAAAAAATGGATGAACCGAGAACAAATTGCAGCAGGGTTTTTTGGTTTGGGATGATTATTATGATTCCATTGAATATTTTATCCAAAATCAGACAAAATCTGACCTCCGGAAATAGGTTAATTTGCATAAATTCAAAATGGAGGCTATTGACAACCTTAAGGCCCCATATATAAAACCGGTTGCATTTATACCCCCAAAATGTATTATAAGTGTATAGGAATATGATATCAAAAATCAAACGCTCTCATAAAAATGCTCTGTGACGTATCTATGACGTCATAAGACCTATATGGAATTATATTACGTCAATGGGTTAAAATGGCGTTATAAAGAAGAAAACTTCTTTGTATTCTAATAAATTTATTGTGAGTTGATACTAGAAGCATAACACTAAAGATAATAGCATTTTCAGTCATACAAAGCCGTACTCTGTACGTTTTGGTGTTAATTTAACGTCATGTTACGTCATCGTGACATGAAGAAAAGATTTAAAATGCCATTATTTGTATCTTCAAAAGAAAGCATAGCTGTTTGATGATTTTTACCTATCAATACATAAAAGTGTATTCTACTGATCATTTTGCTGTATGCATGATATCACATCACATCACTGCGTCACCATCATCTACAAATACAACACATACAAAAAACTTCAGCATGTATTTACTCCTTTGACACTTCGCGGTGGAGCTGGAGTTCGAAACTGAGGCCAAAATTTGAGTCCAATCGTGGAGAAGCCTTACCAATATTTCTTATCCTAACCAAAGTCATTTCGGAAATTGAGTTAGCAGAGTAAATCGGGATTACATTCCAACAGAATCGTGATGGTTAATAGCTACACCGATATGATGAATGTAGATGTACGTTTTATGCTAGAAATGATGAGAAATTATCAGGTGCAACAGAGCATAATTTAATGCTCTAAACAGCACTCTTAAAATAGAAACTTGGTTATTTTATATTGAAGTAATGTAAAACACTCAGATGTTCAGGAAAACTTGGGACTTACACCAACCAAAAAAAAACCTACAACCCGACTATATGTCGACGTGGGGGTTTCGATGATATGAATCTCACATCCATTGTGTATTGAACAATTCAGTATAATATTGTAAGGCATATCTCTTTATTTTTAAATAAATAGATAAATAAAGTGCAAAATTAAAGTTATGTCATTCAAAAAAAGTCTGAAAATAATTTTGGGGAATGCTCACTGTAGACAGTGGCGTAGCTAGATATTTTTTGTGGGGGGGGGGGGGCAAAAGCAAAAAATTTCCGACAGATTATTATCTGGGGACCTTTTCTTTGTTTTTTTTTTTTTTTTTTTGTTTTGCTTTCCGGGCAATTTGTGTCCGACTTTTGATTTTCACGTTCACATTTCGATGTGTAATTCTGCTTAAAAACATAACAAGTGTTGTAAGTGTTTCAAGTGAATTGTTTTTAACTTATTTCCGACAGAGACTAGAAATTTCCGACAGAGGCCTTCGGAGGCTTTGTGGGGGGGGGGGCGACCGCCCCCTGACCCCCTCTAGCTACGCCACTGACTGTAGACCAAAGATTTCCTTGACCGAAAATCTACTTCGGGTTAGAGACAGGATTAGTATTCGAGTTAGATAAAGGATTAGGTTCAGAATTAGGTTGAAAATTAGGATTAGAATTAGAGCCTCAGTTAGGATTAGGGTTAAGGTTAGGATTACGGTTAGGTTTAGAAATACGTTTAAAATTAAGATCTTCGGTTTAATGAACTTTCGATCTAGTAAACCTTCATTCTAGTAAATCCTACTCATAAATTTCAGTAGTTCGCTCGTATGAAATTTAAGTAAAGTAAACTTCTCTTTTTGAAACTTGTATAGAAAGTTCTCGGGTCAGCTAGATAATATCTGATATCATGAACTACTTATTCTTAGGTTCTTCTCCAATATGTGAAGTATAATAAGTACTTCGACCGAGGCTTTCTCTCGAATGAATTGTTCTTTTCGGCAAAATGTTACATCTACAAACAGCACCATATGGGCAATTAGAATGACGAGAAAGCATGTATAGGCCTACGTGGGAAATGAACAATCACCTTGTGTTGTACATTGAAGGTAAACAAAGCAACAATGCCATGCGTGAACCGCCCGAAAAATAAGATTTCAGATTGAGTTATGACGTAATTCTGTGAGGTATACCATCAAACATATTTAAAGGAAAGACGGTTTTAAGTTTTTGCTTCTGTTATAAAGGAGGGGAATGCGACTGGTCTTCCATCCACCCATGTGCACCCATTGTAAACAACTCTTAAAAGTGGCGTGCTGTCAGACTGTACTGTTAGCTAACTGTTTGAAGAATGATAATCGTCAGGGATTTTACTATACCTCCTACCATGTAAAATGTTCAGGAAAATATTATATACTGTAAGGTTGAAAATTTACATGATGTACTCTGCTGTTGGTCGAGGTTATCTATTGGTGGGACACCATCAGCTATATTTTGCAGTTGAAGCCCTTACAACCACCACATGAAGTAGGAAATTGGTGAACCTGGGAGGTCGTTACCCAAAGATGATATAATTTGGAATTTTCCGACAAGACCTGTCCCATAAAATACTATCATTTTGTGCATTGTAAAGCAGATAATGTCTTAGATTTAGACTCCATTATTCATTGTATGGCTTAAAATGGGCTTTAATTTTTTCATTCTTACTTCCAATTTGTAATTTCACTGGTTTACTCAGTTTAGTTGATATTTAAGCCGAAGATAAATGTTTCACAGTTTTATAGTATTTCGTTGTGGGGAGTAAAAGTGAAATGGGAACCTCGAGAGTATAGGTTGGAAGCATATATGCGTAGGAGCCCAAGTTGATTTGGGGGGGCGGGGGGGGGGCTGGAACAACTTGCCCGAAAAATATAACCCCAATTTTCCGCGCGCTCCACGCACCTTCGACATGTTAATGTGCATATCATATAGGCATGCTTCGGTTATCACACCACATGCCAATTACATGCAATAATTTGCGGTGTTACTACCTTCTTTATTGGTCTTAATTTTGTCGAAGTCGGTGATCGCCGGCCTGGGGGAGGGGTCTAAGGGAAGGGGGTTTGCCCTCCCCCTTTGAAAATTTTTGAAAAATTAGGTGTCCTTACATGCAATCTGGTGCCACATATGCTACCTTTGCAGTGAAATTTGTGTTCAAACATTTACCTATTTTAGGTACTAAAAAAAAAAAAAAAAAATCGGCGTTGCCTTCCCTCTTTGAAAATTTTTGAAAAATTGGGTCTACTTACATGCAATCTGGTGCCACATATGCTACCTTTGAAGTAAAATTTGTGTTAAAAAAATTACGTATTTTAGGTAGAAAAAATCAGCATCAGTAAGGGTGGGGCATGGCCCAGTGGCCCCTCAAATACACCAATCATAATATAAGTTCATTCATTAAAAACACACTGATGAATTAGTACGAAATATATAGGTGCTGGTGCAATTCAAATCAGAACTTTATATTAATTACCAAGGAAGCTTTTTTTGTAAACTATTAATACCCTTTAGCCACATCATTGCATTATTTTTTTTCAGTAGACGCCCGAAAAATCCTCAGCATTTTGCCCGAATTTTCACAAAAATTTTTGGTTGGGGGCTGCAGAAGATTTGTGCTGTACAAGTAGAATATTGACCGTAAAGGTACTTATGACGAGTAATTTTGCGTTACTAATATTTAATATTTCCACACATAAGACATCATATTACACATAGTGTATCGGGGAAGTTTTAACAATAGGCATACTTTTCATTCGTCTGAAGATAGGTAACTCATCAAGAAAGTAGCCTGGTACAAAATTACTCCTTTCTTCAAACGTCCCTTCACGGCCTGCATGCCGCCAAGGGCAAACACCAAACGTTACTCACAAATGATTTCTGCTCGCCAAAGGAGATACGTCTTCAGAGGGCACAGTACCAGTAACCATTACTATATATATGATCCCCACTCTCAGCCGTTAGACACAAAATTACCCCCATAATACATACGACTTGCTCCCACAATATGTTTGTGATTCTCTAATCCTTCAAAAAGGTAAGTAAGGCAGTCTGGGGCTTAAACTCTGTACGTATGTATTCAGTATACTTAGGCGGGCGAACTCAGTATCCTTGCCGCATAGGTATGTAATGTCCCAGGAAGCCATCATGCCGACTATGACAGCCAAGGATAATTCAAAACTGTCAGAGTGCTTATTTACGAACACAAAAAGATCAGTTGAAACTTATGTAATTTTTGAGTTGTCAACGAGTTGTTATCCACAAATGGAGACACATGTTCATGACGTATGTGAAGTCATTCCAAACTTGTGACGTCATAATGACGTCATACTACATTTTACATGGAACTGATTCCGTTGATTTCATACATCTAGTGTCTACTCACAATTATCTCATGGGGGATAACAACATTTTTCTTCAAGTATGCCGCCATTTAATATGCAGTGACGTAATATAACGTCAAACCGGCCTTATGACGTCATAAATACGTCACGGAACATTTTAACCGGTTCTTTGGTACCTCATTTCTGTGCACTCACAATACATTTTTGGGGTATAAAAAGCGACCATTATATGGGAGCCTTAAAGTTGTCAGTGGTGGTCATTTTGAATTTATGCAAATTACACTATTTTCAGGTGTCAGATTTTGTCTGATTTTGGATGTAATGTTCAGTGGGCCCAATTTTATAATTCAAAGTCAAAAAACCTTCTGTTGCAATTTGTTTTAGGTTCCCCTGATTTTGGTTTATTTTTACTGGACAAGAATCTCTAAAGCTTATAATACTTATTGTGTTTCAATAACGTTTGAGCGAGAATCTGCAAGAACAGCTTGCAAAAGAATGAGCGTGAAGGAAGTAAGTTTAACCAGAAGTTGGTGACGTATGATGCAGGGTTTGGGGGATGCAGCCTCCCAGAAGACCAAAAAAGGTCAATGTCAGGGCAAACATGTCGTGTTTCTGGACTGTATTTTTATGTCATGATTGTTTTCAAATTCAAAATCTCTTTAGGGCAAACACCTTCCGCCCTCCTTATGAAACACGGGCACAGTTATAGGTGAGTGTGTGTGTGTGTGTGTGGGGGGGGGGGGGTTAGTCCCAGACGACAATGTGGCTGCTAAAATATGTTTCTGCCCCACTTTTCAAGGGCGAAAATCCTTTATTTGTTACGGTACCTTTGTGAAATCTATCAAACTTTTTCAAAAATACATCGAACAATTTCTTTCAATAAATACACTTCAATAAACAAATTGTAGCATCAAATTGAAAGTGGACGCTCAATTGATATTCAAAACATTTTCCTAAGGGAGGGAGACCCCTCCCTTTGTTTAGCTCCCCCAACACTGGTACTACAACTGTACGGTGAACGATGTATGTAACCGGAGTCCTGCAGTGTCATGACACTAAAAAATACTCCGTCCTTAACCTGCCTTATGTAGCTCTTTTTGGTAAGTTATAGACCTCAATCGCCCTGCAAATTTACATCACAATCTCGCGCTACTTTCCGTTTGAGCTACTTTCGTTTTGAGCTACTTTCGTTTTGAGCTACTTTCGTTTTGAGCTACTTTCGTTTTGAGCTACTTTCGTTTTGAGCTACTTTCGTTTTGAGTTACTTTCGTTCTGAGCTACTTTCGTCTTGAGCTACTTTTGTTTGAGCTACTTTCGTTTTTCAAAGGTTATTAGCGGCATGGGCGTGAAGAGACGGGGCGGTTAGACATACCCCCTCACATTCCCAAGGTTCCGCATCCTTATACACAACATGTTCCGTCTCCCCCTACCCCCTTTCGATTGTGGAGAGGCCAATGATTGACGGTTAATCCACCGTACATTAAGGGTAACAAGTCTCACCCCAGACAGAAAAATTCACCCCTCTCAGTTTACTTCTAGCCCCTCCCCCAATCCAAAAAAAAAACACCTGTCTGGTGCACCTCCTTGTCAAAGCGACAGTATCCTGAGTTTAATTGCTCAAGGCCATATTAACACAATAGGCCTACTATGTGTGAGCTTAACTGGGGACACAACTGACAGTCATCATTGACCAACCAGAGTGAAGCTCCTGTTTGAATTAATATCAATCAAAGTGCAGTCACCAATTGTATTAAGGGATATCATAACATTCCTGAATATGTTTGGTGATGCTATAGCCCCTTTAATGGTTTTCGGGTAATGACGTAAAGAACATTATCTGCACTGAGAAAACTTGTTCCCCCTTCCAAGTTGCCAACTATACATGAATTCGCAGGGGTGGGGGTGTGAACTATTTTGGGACCAACTACAACTTTCCTCATTTCTCCAAGGGAACAGACGAAAATCGGGGCAGGTAAAACATCAATTAACTTTTTAACTAATTGGATCTGAGACCGACCCTTTAGCGCTCAGAGACCGACTTGATTTTCACGGGAGGGGGGCGTATTTAAGCCTCTGAATGCCACTTCACTATCAAAAATTTGAAACACATTTGTGACACTTCGTATGTTTAATCTAAACGCCAAATTGTGTTTATTGATTAAACATGTAAATGTGTATGTGGGGTGTAGCCAATGTGTTTACTACGTTCACTGTACTGTATTCTGGTATATTTCTTACTGCCTTGGAGATACCCGAAAGACACTTACCTGCTTACTTGGAGGTATAAATGTAACTCAAGTTCAAAAGTTTTCTCAACATTCCATTTTTCAGTTTTCCAAGGAAGGGTGATGAGCACTGTTGGACTTTTACAGACTGAGTCAATCCACGATAACATCTTAATGTACAAAGTCAAAGTTGAGAAAATGTTTCTTGGCTACCTTGGTCCGGAAGTCTGGCTGAGTACATCAAATGGCGGTAGCTCATGTGGCGTCAGTCTTGATGAAAACGTGTCGTACCTTCTAACAAGTGAGTTACAGTTGTGTTATATTGTTAGCACAGAAGGATAGTTGCTTTAAATGTAGAAACCTATACTAGGGTGGTCTAACTTTTTGAGAAGAGCCATCCTGAATGATTTTCAACAAACGGGATGGCCGCCCTCAATCGGCAGGCATGGACCGAGGGTATCACAACAGGTGGCTGGCTGGCTATGTGAGGACGAACTCCTGACCCTTCGTCCGCCGAAGGCAAAAACTCCAGTAGGGGTTTGATGTCATTTTCAAGGAAGATTTGGCTATTAAATACTTTAAGATGTGATTACCTGTTTCCCGTACATAAATGTGGTCAGATGGGATAGGAAACCTTTGGAATCGTCTCAAAAAAAAAAAAAAAACAGTGACGAATTGGGGGAGGGGGTAGAGCTGGGATTGCTCCTTTTGGATGCGGGCCTAGTCGGAATGACCCAAAGGGTAAGAAGGAGTCCCAGGAAGCTCGGGCTTATTAACAAATTGTGTGCATTAGAATGAATTATTTAATCGTCTTCATATGACATCGATGTGCACTCAATAGTCCGCAACCAGAAAGCCAAAAGGCTTAGTGATTCCTTGCCGAAAGGGGGTGCTTTGTTACACTGAGGTTCATCCATCAAATTTATACTTCTCTTCTACATCATTTTTTATGATGTGGTCACAATTTGACCCCTGCTCACATCAGCTCATGTCACATGACCTTTAAACCGAAACTTGAATAACCACAAAAAAATGAAAAAAAAAAAAATAAATAAAACGTATGAGAAGGGATTTATCTGTGCTTCCTCCCTTGTAATGACATGTTTACAAAGTTTCAGTTTTTGACCTCTGGTGACCTCAAATGGCTTGTGACCTCCACAAAAAACAACAGGGTTTTTCCTCGCACCATAACACATCCACATACTTAGTATGAAATCTATCCAAGCTTCCTACCTTGAGATACTGTGTAAACAAGGTTTTCAGAATTTGACCCCGGTGACCCCAAATGACCTTTGACCTCCACCAAAAACTATACGCTTCTTCCTCGCACCATAACGCATCCACATACTTAATATGAAATCAATCCAAGCTTCCTACCTTGCGATATGGTATAAAAAAGGTTTTCAGAGTTTGACCCCTGGTGATCCCAGACGACCTTTGACCTCCACCAAAAATAACAGAAATCTTCCTCTCACCATACCACATCCACATACCTGGTATGAAATCTATCCAAGCTTCCTACCTTGAAATATCATGTAAACAAGGTTTTCAGACTTTGACCCCCAGTGACCCCAGATGACCTTTGACCTCCACCAAAAACAATAGGGTTCTTCCTCTTACCATAACACATCTACATACCAAGCATGGAATCTATCCAAGCTTTCTAACTTGAGATATCGTGTAAACAAGGTTTTCAGATTTTGACCCCCGGTGACCCCAGATGACCTTTGAACTCCACCAAAAACAATAGGGTTCTTCCTCTTACCATAACACATCTACATACCAAGCATGGAATCTATCCAAGCTTTCTAACTTGAGATATCGTGTAAACAAGGTTTTCAGATTTTGACCCCCGGTGACCCCAGATGACCTTTGACCTCCACCAAAACAATAGGGTTCTTCCTCTTACCATAACACATCTACATACCAAGCATGAAATCTATCCAAGCTTTCTAACTTGAGATATCGTGTAAACAAGGTTTTCAGATTTTGACCCCCGGTGACCCCAGATGACCTTTGACCTCCACAAAAAACAATAGGGTTCTTCCTCTCACCACAACGTATCTACATACCAAGCATGAAATCTATCCAAGCTTTCTAACTTGAGATATCGTGTAAACAAGGTTTTCAGATTTTGACCCCCGGTGACCCCAGATGACCTTTGACCTCCACCAAAAACAATAGGGTTCTTCCTCTCACCACAACGCATCTACATACCAAGCATGAAATCTATCCAAGCTTTCTAACTTGAGATATCGTGTAAACAAGGTTTTCAGATTTTGACCCCCGGTGACCCCAGATGACCTTTGACCTCCACCAAAAACAATAGGGTTCTTCCTCTCACCACAACGCATCTACATACCAAGCATGACATCTATCCAAGCTTTCTAACTTGAGATATTGTGTAAACAAGGTTTTCAGATTTTGACCCCGGTGACCCCAGATGACCTTTGACCTCCACCAAAAACAATAGGGTTCTTCCTCTCACCACAACGCATCTACATACCAAGCATGACATCTATCCAAGCTTTCTACCTTGAGATATCGTGTAAACAAGGTTTTCAGATTTTGACCCCCGGTGACCCCAGATGACCTTTGACCTCCACCAAAAACAATAGGGTTCTTCCTCTCACCACAACGCATCCACATACCACGCATGAAATCTATCCAAGCTTTCTAACTTGAGATATCGCGTAAACAAGGTTTTCAGATTTTGACCCCCGGTGACCCCAGATGACCTTTGACCTCCACCAAAAACAATAGGGTTCTTTCTCTCACCACAATGCATCTACATACCAAGCATGACATCTATCCAAGCTTTCTAACTTGAGATATTGTGTAAACAAGGTTTTCAGATTTTGACCCCCGGTGACCCCAGATGACCTTTGACCTCCACCAAAAGCAATAGAGTTCTTCCTCTCACCACAACGCATCTACATACCAAGCATGAAATCTATCCAAGCTTTCTAACTTGAGATATCGTGTAAACAAGGTTTTCAGATTTTGACCCCGGTGACCCCAGATGACCTTTGACCTCCACCAAAAATGATAGGGTTCTTCCTCTCACCACAACGCATCTACATACCAAGCATGAAATCTATCCAAGCTTTCTAACTTGAGATATTGTGTAAACAAGGTTTTCAGATTCTGACCACAGTGACCCCAGATGACCTTTGACCTCCACCAAAAACAATAGGGTACTTCCTCTTAATATGGGCCATCTATGTACCAAGTTTGAGAACTGTCCAACTTTCCCTTCTTGAGATATCGTGTAAACAAGCTAAGCCGTCACATACGCGCGCACACACACACACACACACACACACACACGACATCACCATCGCATAGATTCCTTGCCTGCCTTCGGCAAGGAATCAAAAACCACAATTTCACAATTTTTGTCATAAATGGTCAAACTAACTTTTTTATGATAATGCTCACGTAACTTGGACTATCGACAGGTCGATTTGATGATGTAAGGGTTGTGAGTAGTGAGGATTGGCTGTGATGGCAAGGGTTGCGTATCACTTTCGAACAATAATTCCGCTCATGTTGTCGCACAGGTAATAGAGAGACAATTATGTTCTATGAATGATTGCGAAGCGATCCGAAATATAGTATATTTAAGACATTTTAGTTAATTATTTTGCTTCATTTTTGTTATG
This sequence comes from Holothuria leucospilota, assembly GCA_029531755.1. Taxonomy (NCBI): domain Eukaryota; kingdom Metazoa; phylum Echinodermata; class Holothuroidea; order Aspidochirotida; family Holothuriidae; genus Holothuria; species Holothuria leucospilota. The sequence goes on along the minus strand of CM055962.1, from coordinate 28,297,436 downwards.
ATTTCTTGAACCATAAGGGTATCTGAGAAAATAAGTATATGTGTGGACTGTATTAAGCCTGCCAGCGGGTCGTATCTTTGCCCCCGAGCCGCAAGTTGGACAACCCTGGCGTATATCAAATAAAAACTTCACTCGGATAGTTTTACTTATAAGGTGAAGAACGTTAGGACCTATCAGGGTTAGGTTTGAACCAGCCACAGCCATGCTCTCAATTTAAAACAACATATCGCAATCAAAAGTCGTCGAGTGGCAGTGGCAGTCTATTCCAATCGAGTGACAGTCTATTCCAGCTGTTGTGCACCAATGTGTTTCACATGTGCGTGGGTTCAAATCCGGCTCGAAGTACGTGGGTTTTTGTCCGGGTACTCCGGCTTTCCTCCCACTTGGCTTCCTCCCTGACTTTGCTTTCATGGGAAAGCTATAAACAGTGGGCGTAGCCAGGATTTTTGAGCAGGGAAGTCATGAACCTTTCCTGGGGACACAATTCCTGAATTCTCTCCCTCTTTATAGGACTAATATATATTAAACTGTTCATTCCAAAAATTTTCCACAGGGGGCACCTGGGGTGGTTCGGCTTTGTCGTGGGGGCAGCACGACCCCCTCATGCTCCCCGTAGTTACGCTACTGGCTATAAACACTTCCTACTGGTCTTTGCTATCGTCACCTCCGAAGTAGGCATATTGTAAAGTAAATTTGCTTGATTGCTCTTAGTCTTTTTTAAAAAAATATAGTGACTTCCACTTGCTAGTATTTCGTGAGCCAAACGTATGAATTTCTTTATCAAGAGCGCTGTTAGTTCTTCTTTCAGTCTTTCACATATCAAACCTACACTTGGTTTGATCAATACTTTTATGCTTAATGCTGCAATCAATGTTTCCCTCAGTTATTTTATCGGCCAGTGTTGTCCCCGCGCAGCAGACTTTGTTTGCTCAGCCCATCTTTAAGGTTTCCCAAACAGTTGGGATATGACTGAACAAAGAGTATGCCGTACAGCCTGCTACTTACCCAATTTGTATTGCGGCCCTCTGTCCCTGCCACTTGACGGGGGTATACAACTGTAGCTTACCATTCAAGTGTTGAGATGTACTGCACTCTAAAACAGTGACAGAATTCCACATTTGTTTTGCATTTTCATATTTTGCAGCTTCATGGGACAAGAGACTCATCACTTGCGGCTGGAATACCCCAATGACGTCGTTGACTGAGGATGACCATTACGTCATCAACAGGAAGAGCGATTGTGACACGTGACGAAATGCTAACTATGCTTCCTTCTAGAAGGCACAACGCACGTGGAAAAGATGAGTAAGGAAAGGAAATTCGCAAAGTTGTGAATTGCCACCTTGCCCTCTCAAGGCCCGATTGCCTAGAGGCGCCAAAGAACATTACTTAAGATCGTTGGTGCTTCAAATTTAAATGAAAACAAGAATGACTTCGTTGACATCTAAGTAAGGGATTACCATAACCTTACTCTACCCTACACTAATCCTTATCCTTAATCCTAACCCTAATTTTAAGGATCTTCCGTCTAGCGGGATCCCCCAAAGTAAAGCCCACAAAAACGTAACTCTGTGGTAGCGTCAGTATTTTCCCGACGAAATGGGGAAGGGGAGGCTCTTTGACAGATGTAAACAACCCGAAGCCCCAACAACGGCGTCAGGTTACAGATAAGACAGCGTACCCAAATATTTTCGGCGCGCCGGGCGTACCGAAATTTGTGACTATTTGGGTGTTTTTTGAAGAAAATACGGAAAGTTGGGAGTTTTCATTAAACTAATTTTCAAGATTTGGGGCGTTTATTGAAGAAAGTTTGAAAATTTTTGGTGTTTACTGAAAAATCTTCTCTACCTAAGAGCAAAACGAAGTAAGAAGGAACCCGTCGGGCGACTGGTCGCCTTCAGGGATTACGCACTTCATCATACCCATACACTAACTAAACGACTAAAGCTCCCTGACGAAAATTCCCAGACGGGTGATGTAAGCCTTCCCCGACTGGTTGGGGATGGACCCTTTCCCCTCCCATCGCGCCATCCTTACAGTACATCAGTTTTTAAATTGTTCTTCCTCAGAAATGTTAAAAAAAATTCTAACATATGGACAAGAATTTGTATGTTGTTGTATCCGTACATTTGTAAGTTAATGACTCTTTGATTTCGTGAGTGGAGCAAAAATAAAAATAGAAGAAACTTTAAAATAAGGTAATCATCGATCTTCCCTCGTAATTTGCACTACGGGGTAATCCCAAATTCCATCATCATTTCCTAAAAGCACAGCAACCTCAGAATCGTAAAAGTGCTAAACCTAGGACTCTAGTACCTAGTACTGTAAGGGCATTGATATTCTTCCACTGAAAAGTTATATGATACCAGGAGTGGCCCCAGGGAATGCCCTACGGGGGTGGGGGGCGGTTAACCGAAGTCCCAACAAAGGATCGTGAGGGTAAATTTTTTCGGCATTTTAAATAAATAGAAGTTTCGTTTTATCTAAAAACTGAAAAATTTTGGGTTTCTCTGGATAAAATTTGACAGTCAGGTTTTTATTGAAGTATCTGCCCCCTCGAGAGCAGTCATGTAAACCGTCGGCACGACTGTTCGCCGCCGGGGATTACATGCTTTATCGTACCCATCATGGCTCCCAGACGAAACGGGAAAACTTCCCCGACAGGAAACATACCCCCATCCCCACCTCTGTATGGTACCTTGTATGTATCTACTGTGTAACGATTCAGCATTGTTCACTGAGGGTTTGCTGAAATCACCATGCAACAGACAAATACTTTGGTTGAACCAAACTTTTGTGGGTGAAGGTTTATTTAAAGCAGCCCTTGCATCACCCCAAATGTGTCGAGGAAATTCGTGGATCTAAAGTCACAACTGGTGACTGCACTATGATTGACATGTAATTTAAGCTACACCCTTCAAGAATAAGCCACCCTGATTGGTCAATTATTTGATCAGATAACACACTGCAGTGTATTCAGGAGAATAGCGCCTTCAGCTATTAAACTACAAACTTTTGTCTAAGAGGTGCTAGCGACACTTATTTCAAATCGAAGGGGGCTGAAAGTTAACTTGGGAGAATTTTTACTGCCTGGATTGAGTGTAAATGTTATTACACGATAGGATACTTCGACAACCATATTAGCTGACAGAAGATAAGAAACGAGGTCATTAGCGAGGCACTCTGAAACCTGTACAGGTAAAATTCCGTGTTCTAATTCCAGGGGCGGCGCCAGGGTTTTTCGATAGGGGGGGCAAAGCATGCTGGGTCGGACCCAGCTTTATTGTTTGGGGGGTGCAGACATTGAAAACTTCCGAGCGTTCCCTAACCCCCACCCGTGTCAGAACCGGCATTTTTTGCGTTTTCATGTCCTTGGACTTTATTTTTCTCTCTCAAAAAAACTTTCATTTTTCTAAAATAAGTACGAACTGTCAGAAGGGTTGTTTGTCTGTCAGTGAAAATCGGGCCCTCACTGAATGCGACGCTTCAATTATGCAGCAGGAACGAAAAATATTGGGGGGGGGGGGGGGGGGCTGAGCGCAGCAAGACTATCTAAGCGGAGCGCCACCATCAGTTGGCGCGGAGCGTACAAGAAAATTTTTGGCTTCACAAACCCTCCAGATGGCCGGAAATGGCCTTCCCCGAGTGTTCTAAGCTGCATGTACCCAGCCTTGAAATATGGATCATATGTCTGCAATTTCTCAATTAAGGAGAAAAAATAAATCTATGAAAAATGGTAACACATATTTCTAAGCGGAGCGCCACCATCAGTTGGCGCGGAGCGTTCAAGAAAATTTTTGACTTTGCAAACCCTCCAGATGGCCGGAAACGGCACTCCCCGAGTGTTCTAAACTGTATGTATTCATCCTTGAAATATGGATCTCATTTCTGCAATTTCTTAATTAATGAGAAAAAATTAATCCTCATCATGTGATTTTTTTTTCTTGCTTATAGAAAAGCCGAATCACTGAGGAAGGGTTATACGCAAAATTGAATTTTATAAAAGGGAGAGGAATCATAACTCCTATGAGATAACATTAAATTTTACCTACAGTTTTTCGAGTTTTTGAACCAATGATGTAACCAAATTTTCAAGCTAAAGTAAACTTTACGGAAACAGGAGTGACGTCATTTCCTCACATTAATAGAGTGATTTAGTGTCCTTCATAATCGTATGGTATTATTACGTAATATGCATAGGAGATATTGAATTGCAAATTGCACCCTTAAGGGTCTGTAAGTCAAAACGATTGAAAGGCACAGAAAAGGGAGAACTGCTCATCAATGTGAGAATGTGAGATCACTCCAGCTTGCTTTGAGTTCACTTTGCTTTGAAAATACAGTTAAATCAACTTTTTATATTGAAAGAAACGCGCATAGAAAATGCATTTTTTTTTTTGGTTTACAAAGAACTGCCAAATTTTGGCTAAATTTAAAGTGTACCTAAAGGCTAAAAATTCAAAAACATATGTTACAAAGCTTAAAACATGAATCCAAATGGTCTAACTGCCATCTTTACAGGAATTTCTGGGCTGAGATATATAAAATGTCGGTGCTTATTCCATTTAAAATGGTAGATGGCGCAATAATTTGTAATGTCATTCTTGTACTACTCAAATTACATTCTTTGTTTTCTTTATTTTTTCGAAAGCCTCTGCACCTTGTGCCAAAATGTGATCACTTTCTCACTGTTATAGGGTGACTTGACTATACAAAACCTCTCCGTACAACAGTGATTTTTGCAAGATTATATAAACATTTCAATTTCAAAAGGAAACAAAAGCAAGTATTGTGAGTTTTACAAGATCATCACAAATTATTGCGCAATCGACTATTTCAAATAAAGTGAATAAATTTTAACTTTTCATATCTCAGCAACAGGGTGAGCTATGAAAATGAGAGTCGGAGTGAAATTCGTTTCTAACGTCTAAAATATATATTCTTATAATTCTACACTTTAGGTCCACTTTAAACTCCTAAAATGAAACGTGCATGTATGGGATAAGAAACAAAACTGATTGAAATTTATTTTATTGCAGTATTATTTATGTAAAATTTGGACTTAAACCTTAAAAATGGATTCACAGGCAGAGGTATAAATAATTGGTTGGGATGGCGTCACAAGGGAGGGAGAGGGAGGAGGGAGGGAGATACCGTACCATAACACACGTCAGTCTTTAAGCGCTTGTCACACCTCACCGGATTGCAATAACGGAGAGGAAACGAAGACCCAAAATGGCACTCCGTTGACGTATGTTAGTATCCGTTTAGTCTCCTGTTCTCCTCCGCCGACTTCGTTTCATGACCGGGAACGTCCGGTATGAACGGCGAGAGATTTTGAACATGCACAAAACTTGGACCAGACGTCGACCGAAAAAGGTCCCCCTTACGTATTCGTTACTTATCCGTTAAACTTCGTTTTATCATTTTCTCGTGCGTTTCTCATACTGGACTTCTCCGGTAGTACCGTATCCGTTCGTCTCCGGTGATTGCTATTTGCTCACCGGATCATTACCGGACAACAAAACGGATGAAACGTAGAAGTACAGTACCTGTACCGAATGTTCGACGGACACTAACGCATAAGTAACGGAAGCGTAAAGGAATAGAACTGACAATGAACGGATATAGGTAACGTACGTTTAACTGAAGAAACGAAAAAACACAGGCAAAGAAACGTATAGGGGACGGACATAGACCGAAGATGCAGCGTACTTGCATCCTGTCCCAGGCCTCCTCATACTATAGCTTAAAAAACGTTTTTGCTGTTTTTTCTTGAAGTTTTCGGGTGCGACTGCATCCTTCCCCCTGCATCCTCCCCAGGCATGAGATGAGTGATCGCGGTTCTGAGGGAGGGGTTAAGGGGAGGGGGTGTGAAAGATTTTTCGACTACCGGGAAGCCTTAGACGCAATCTGGTACAATATTTTGCATCTTTTGAAGTGATGTCATATTTTTTCTCGAGAAATCTTGTTTCTAGGAAAGTAATCCAACTTTATTTACTTTTGGCCGACTACAGTTTTCCAATTTTGTTGCACTTCTTGTCGACGATTACGTAACAAATGGGCAAGGGCGGCGATTTGTGTTGGCTATTGGGGGAGGGGCGCAGAATGGAAGTTGCCATCGAAGCGGAGCGCCATCATAGTTTGGTGCGAAGCGTACAAGAGAATTTTCGCCCTGCAGACCCCCCAGACTGCATGAAATGGCACTTCTCGGGATCTTGGAGGGAGGTTTGAACCGTACGATACTTGATACGTAACGACTGACAGGCATGAGGGTGTGAACGGCGTTTGGTTGCGTTGGTATAGAAGCGGAGCGCCACTAACGGTTGGCACGGAGCGTACCGTTTAAAATGTTGCCAAAATGGCTTCTATATCGCAATTAAATGGTCCTTCTCAGACCTTTCAAATTGCACTGAAGCCATCTTGATATATGGCATGATTTCTATTGGCTGGCGCGGACTGCGCCGATAAACTTTTTGCCAAAACAGCTCCCAGATCGCAAGAAATGGCCCTTCCCAGATCTTTCAAATTGCACTGAAGACATCTAGATATGTTGCATGCCTTATATATATTTTCCCACTTTCACGGAACTGTTGCTCTTCCTCTGGTATAACCTTCCCTGCGTACCAATTTAACCATTTTGTGATTATTGTGACATGATTGAACAATGTACACGGAAGTGAAAAGTCCTACCCCCCCCCCCCCCCCTCCTCCCCTGGTTGGATACGATACTGCACTGCAGACATGTCACTGCTTGTGTAGGGCAAGTGTACAACTAAAGCTGGTAGGTCCATGCGTGCTGGATTTAAACACTAAAATATGATGTAGGCCTACTTCTCCGTGAGCCACGGTCGTGAAGGTAGCCATGGAATTCGTAATGGATACCACATTCGCGCGTAGTCCGAGAATTTACAGAATATTGATAAATACGTCGGTCACATACGGATTTGAATTAACTTTTAATCACTCAAATCAGTCAGTTTAGTTTTGAATACTATGTTTTGCTTGTTTTCAAATAGACAGCAATTTTCACAGAATCTCGCCATGGGGTATACTGTATTTTGGCCCCCTATTGTTTACGCTACTAGGTATTAACCCTTAAACGACAAAAAAAAAAAAAAAAAAGCTCAGAGAGAAATTCAATCATGGGTCTTCTGGAATGTAGAAGAGGCCTGAGTGTAAGCACTAAGGTCGATGAAGATAGGCTATATAGTAAATGATGAATGCGTGTATACTCGAACATTCCAGATATTTGCACGAAGGACTATTGCAGTATGGGGCGGATGTACAATGAGTTAGACGGGGAAGACAACGCGCGCGAAGCGCGCAAAATTTTCGAGGGTTTACACCGAAAATGTCCTATATGCGACGGATAATGTATCACAATACTTTATTCCATGATACTGTTACACCTCACCCCACCCCCTACAAAAATTATGTGTCTTAAAACGTTATTTAGACGATTTTATTTTTTGGGTCAAAAACCATAGGGGGGGCAAATGCCTGCCCTGCCCCCCCTATGGCGCCGCCCCTGAATTCATTTTTAGTTTCATACATGGTTGGGATGGAAAGAAAACAGTATATGAAAATATTTTATTTAGAGTGCTATCTTCACGTCTTTTTTATAATTTTCTTAAATTCTTACTCCATTTTCTTTGTTTTTATGTGAAAATGCCATTTTCTGTTATTTTTAAGTTTCTTCGTTTTCTTTGTCGTTTTCCGTTTTTATTTCATACTACTGAAACTCATTACAACACTTGATGGTTACCATTCGGGGCAATAAAACAGTAAAAGAGACAGAAATTTACATTTAAAATACAAATGTTTATTTGACAAAAAATGGTTATAAGATACGCAACAACCAGAATTTACATCGAATAGACGAAACTGCTAAAAAGGTTAAAAAGGACAAATGAAACACAATGAGTGACTTTGTTTAAACGTAATAACTCTTGCCATAATTTTCGCCAACCAGAATTGCCATTTTCAATGGCCAACCTTCAAAGTGTTTAAAACTTTTAGAGAAATCTAGATGTAGAAAATAATCGTCAAATACTTCCAAAATATTTTGGTGATGTTCATCAAAATCACATCTCTACTGAAATTAGGACATTTCTCAATCATACAATTAAAATGACCCTGTAAAATCTGTAATCAGCACACAATCTTTACAAGAAATTAATATTGTGACATTCTGCGTAAATAAAATTGCGCTCCCTCCTCATGCCCCCCCCCCCCCCATTCGATTACTTGAAGGCAAGATTGCAAGGGAAACCCTGAAATTGCTATATACAAATGAGGTTTATTATTTCAGCATAGGCAGAAGGTTATTTTTATTAATGCAGTCAAAATTACCTGAGTGCAACTTAAGTGGACTCGATTGAATACACCAAGATCGTGGCAGGCATCTTAAAAGATTACAGTTTTTGACCATTCGCAAAAGGCATGATGACAGGCAGACTTGAATCCACATAGGTGTGACCAGTGCCTTTCTTTTCATCTTCTGAACTCAAAATGGAGTACAAGTTTATTTTTAAAAATGCAAACAAAACTAAGCTAAAAAAAAAACCCGTCTGGTGAAATTTCGAATTGTGATGCGCATTACATCAATTTGTAAATTTATTTCACGACTATCCTAGAGGTAGGGTACATGGGCGAATCCAAGAAGGTTGGACTTGGGCCTTACATCACACTTTTGGATTGGTAAACAACATGAGAAATGTCGAAGTTGCACACTGCACTAGGTAGTTTGTTGCACACCTTGCAAGTTCCATTTCATACAGCTGCATAACCATCCCTCACTTTCTAAATGGCTTCAAGTTCCAGCACCTACGAAATGGGGCCCAAGTAGGTTCATTTTGTTGTCACCCTTGGAAACAGCCCCCTCCCCTTTTCAAAAATTTCAGATATGCGTTTAGAGCCATCGCCCATATATCCCTATGCCGTGAACAGGTTCAGCTTAAAATGCTGTAAATTTGGAATGCTGACATCACCAGGAACTTAGGAAATGAGCTACCATCCACTTCTTCAGAGTGGAAACATTTATTTAAAGCACAATCTTCGTTGATCTAAAAAGGATTAATATGGCAATACCTTTTTCCAAGCCTCCATAACTTGTTTAACAGAGCTGGTTCCCCATTTGATACCTCTTCAATTATTCCCGAAGGATGAAATCCCAGTCTCTTAATGGCACAAATGGTGGAAATGCAGGGTACGCTGTGAATGGGACCATTATCCTAACGTAACCTTAAACAATCATTATGCTTGATAGGAGTCACTTTCCGACCCCATCCACTGCTTCCACTTGAATCCTCGAAATGTAGGACTGATTGGGATGTATTTAGTCCAGCTCATTCTCCTCAGCACACCCATGATGAGAGGCAGGTTATAGACAGGGGAGTATTCACCTTCTTCTTCTTCCTCAGCATTCTCCCCCTTGGTGGATTCAATCCATTTTATCATACCCCGTTCCTCTGGCGTGCCTGCCAAAGCAAAAGGATAAATGAACAAAGATAAGTTTCATATTTCTCATTGTTACAGCTGACATCATCGTAATTAACAGTTTTGCTTTCAAAGTCAGTAGAGGGTGCCATTTACATGTGGAATGTTGAATTATGCAGCAAGCCTGTACTGTGTCTTGGGTTAACCTGACATCGAGTACGAACATGCAACGCTGTTGAGAGGAACAAAAAGTTTCTCCTGTCTAATTTCAACGAGAAGGGCTCATTTGAGCACAAACCAGAATGGTTCAAAGTTTTCATGAGGGAAGTTTCTCATTTGGGGAAAGGGGGGTTCTCTGGGCATTTCCCTCACAAAGGCTCTTTTTTCTTCACATTATTTTACCTGAATTCCAGCAAAAATCTAAGCACACCTATGTTATTTTTTAAATGTCATGGAGTTTGTATTTTCCATGTATTTTGGGATTTTTGGCATCACAAACATATGATGACAATGCATTGATGATTATTTTCATATTTTTGCCATCTTGTTTTCTTTAAGATGTCATTCATTCCTTCTGAAAGTGACTCCTCTGTTGCGTCCATATATTCTGATCGCTGATGTGGGTGTGAATAGCAGCAGTACATATCTTTTGAGAACGCATTTTGAGTACCACAGATAGCACAATAGTTTGTATTAGAATCAGTGCTTAACTGTTACACTCTGGACATACAAGTGAGTACAAAGGCTTATGAGTAGATTACAGACAAAAAAGCCAGTTCGTGAGTATGAGTGTGTACTCACTTGAAGTTTTGTCAGCAACCAGCCCACAAAAAGAAGGTGCAGGTTCTGACTTTGATTACCTTGTACTTATTTTTTTTTTTTAAATTCATGTGTGGAAATTTAATAGGAACAAAATGTGACGATGAATAGCCGGGATTTATACTCCTCATCAGAAACTTTAGCAAATCTACTAAAAAGGAGAAGTTTCTGACCTTTGATGAAATTATCCAGTACCAGCCCTGTAGCGCCACCAACAAACATACTGGTCTCAAGAAGTACTGTCAAAATCTGGTTAAGTTGTTCACTCCCTGAGAAAAGATCAAATATTGTTAACTCTGTTAGTAAAGTCAAGAAAATACAGTGCAATTCTTCTTTATTTTTTATGAATAAACATTGTCCCGTGAGAAGATATTCATTGGTCTGGTCCTGTAATATTTATTAAAAGGCAACACTACATAATAAGGTACTGACTGGTGTTGGTATGTAATTAGATACTGGCTGACATATGTTGTAAGAAACTGGTGTTGCTGTGTTACAAATTATTCAATGGTATTGCTATATTTTAAAATTATGGTGTTGCCATATACTGTAACATGATACTGAGTGGTGTTGCTATAAAAGACAATGGTGTTGCTGTGTAATATGATACTGACTGGTGTTGCTTTATAATAAGATAATGGTGTTACTGTGTAACAAGAGGATAACTGGTGTAAGTATGTGATAAAGGGTGTTGCTGTGTAATATGATACTTACTTGTATTGCTTTTTAAAAAGATAATGGTGTTGCTGTGTAATACGAAGCTAACTGGTGTTGCTATATAATAAGATAATGGTCTTACTGTGTAATATAAGGCTAACTGGTGTATGTAATAAATACTAGCTGGTGTTGCTGTGTAATAATATCGATTCTGACTGGTATTGCTATGTAATAAGATATTGGCTGGTGCTGATGTGTAATTTGATAATAACTAGTGTTGCTAAGATACTGGTGTTGCTGTGTAATACGATACTGACTGGTGTTGCTGTGCAAGATGTACTGACAGGTGGTGTAACAATAGATGATTGTTCTCATATTGTTTTGTAATACAAAAAAATATATAGATTGATAATGCTATATGACAAGATACTCACTGGTGTTGATTGCATTTTCTGTTGAGTGAATGTAATGAGGAACCGCAATACCAAGAAACAGCGAAACGCCAAGGATGAAGAGGTTGCGAGAGGAATTTAAATTGATAAACTGGAGATTTGAAAATCCAACAGCCCCAACCATACCTAGAAAGGAAAGAAATCAAATAACGTAGTTAGGGCCAGCTCATCCATTTTTGATTTTCGATATGAATATCTCCATCTCTGTGGCATAGGCGTTGGTGACAAGGGGCCACAGCCACTCCACCCTGGGAGTTTGGTCAAAACCTATTCTTATTCTTTATGGTTATGCTCTGAGGTTTGGCTTTCACAACACTGGACCCAACTTTCCTGTCACAGGATCACTTAGGATTTCTTGATACTTCATTATCAATTTGTAAAAGCATTTTCTAAAATTTTAAGACTAAATGCCTGGCCGCAACGAAGAAGGGGCGGACAATAAACCCCAGTCTCTGTTTAAGTCCTCTGATTTCGACCATTCTGCACATGGAAGAAATAGCTAGACTGGTTTGCGCACAGGAAAAATACAGTCACCCCAATTCTGATTAGTGTATACCCAGGTATCCTATTTCATTAATGGCTCTTAAGAATCATGTGACACATATTTTTCGCACTGAATTCTGAAATTCACACAGAGCAACTCCTTGGTTTGCCTTGAATATACAATATTTATGTCCTGAAAGATACTTGGAAGGGAAATCAGAGGACATTTGTGAGATTTAGAAGTTGTTTCAAAATAAGTTTGGAGCGACTGCTTATGCCCTTTAAAATCTTATACATATCTTAGGTTTCCAGATATAAAATGCATATGTAAGATGCAATTATATGAAGCATCTGCAATACACTTGTAGACCTCTTGCACTGAGGGCAATATTTTGCATCCAGCTCTGCATCACTATCTAGGTAGCATGATGTCATTGGCTCGCCTATTTTCTTGGAGGCACGCAGTTAAAATGCCACTCGAGCCTCAAGTTCTGTAAAACCAGATACAGTTGGTAAAAAAATCTTTCACGTGGGCCAACATTTCGACCAAAGTACTGAATCAACATATACATTTAAGAATTACAAATAACACAAAACTATATCATAATTACAAATAAGAAACATGCAATTTTAACTCTTTTGTTCAAAAACTGTAAATTATGTTTTATAAAAGGTCATGTTATTTGTGAAAAGTGTAATTACCAAATGTCACAGCTAGCACACCACCGATCACTGGTTCAGGAACCGTTGAAAATAGGGCATTCAGCTTTCCGCACAAGCCAACGAGTATTAACAAGCCTGCACATGTCTGTATGACCACTCGGCTGCCCACCTTTGTGATAAATACAATGGTAAATGTTTGCATACATAGCAGGAAACAGATCGGTTTCAATATAAGACTTCCAAGTTTATCATAATTCGCAACTGGTACAAAGAGCCTGTTAAAAATCTCAATTAGCTGAAACAGACTCACATGCAGAAATTTTTCCCACAATGAATAGGGGCCATTTTCAGAAATTTCCATTAAATCATGAAAAATGCAAAGTAGCCTAATGTAAGGGTCAGACTACAGTCAGGGTTAGTATAAAATATTGCAGTTGCCCCTTTCTGTTGGAAAAAAATATTTGACATGCATTAATTGTTTGATAGGAACTAGGCCTGTGAAGACTTCATAGTAAAAATTCCTTGACACTACCTAAACGATTTTTTGTAAACCCTGATTAACTTTGTAGGCCCAATTTTCTTTTTGACGATAGGAATACATTGAAGAATTAAAAGTACTGTGCACAATGGTTTATCCAATGCTAATTTTAGCCAGCACTTGTCTTTCCAAGTTTCAAAGAGGTACTTATCAACTTACAACCTGATGAGAAAATGGAATACTAGTTAAAACTTTTGGCTATAGAAACAGAAGTACCTTCGTCAATCCAACTGCACCGATGTTTTCACTGTAAGATGTAGTACCGCTTGCAGTTCCCCAAAAGCCCGCCAAGAAACATCCAAATCCCTCCATTGCTATACCACGATTAATTGCATGTGCTGGAGGTGGCGGTGCACCGCTGAGACGAGCGCATGCGTAGTAGTCTCCTATAGATTCGATCATTGAAGCAATGACCCCAGCCAGCATACCAATAACACCAGCAGCTGTGACGGTTGGCACGCCCCATTGTCCTGTAGGGAAAAAACTTCTGTAAAACTTTGCTGGCTCATGAAATTTATGACACCACTATTCTATTTAGCAAATGTCACAGCATTTTGCCCTAGACACATTCACTGATTGTGCACACCACGTGCCTGTAAGGGAAGTATTCACCATATGTCATGCTACTGGCTCTGAAATACATTTTTACATGAAGAAAATTCTTGATAGATAAAGTGAGAATAAGATAAAAAAAGCACAGTTTTCTGTTAACTACAGCTGTATCAATGTACTATCTTTCCTCATATTCCTTACTGTTTCCAGTATTTTAGTACCTGAAGAATGAAACTGATAAAATACAAAAGCAGATACTAGGTCTTGGTACTGTCAACCTGCACTTGTTGCTGTGGTAACGTTGATTGTGACAACTAAAACCGGTTTCGAGCGAAGAGTGAGCTCATTTTCAGTTATATTTTTCCACAAGATGAAAAATCGCCCAATTTTTTGGGCTTCTTGCAATGTAGTTACTCACTTTGACTTTGCCTCTGGTATAAATTAAATTGACAATATGAATATTCAAACCAGCTTATACAACTTATACCAGCATGAACTTACCTGGATATGGGAATATGATCCAAGGGGAATTAATGAGGGCGTCCTTGTTAACATCTGTTCTCGCTTTGTACCCGTAGGCATCTGGGTCATTTGGAAAGACATCAAAAGCAGTCATGATTGCACAGAATATCCACGCAATGATGATTGATATGATTATCTGTAAATTGTGTTAGAAAAGATGGCGACATGGTTAAGGGCACACAAAGCACTTATGGTGTCAGTAACGAGTAGTAGGATGAGAACAATACATACTAGTGTACACCTCGTCTTGCGTATGAGTGTAGACTTACTATCAGCTAGAACAAATTTTCCGCATTATGCAACTGAAGCCGAGACAAATGGCCATGTGCCATGCTTTACTTGCCCAATTGGACGATCTACTAGGGTACGTTCACACTAGCTTTAAACACTAGAATGCACTTTCATCATAATCTGCATTTTTATGGCTGTCACATTAAATACTGATCTAAACTGAGAGCACCAGTGCCAACAGTAACAAACCTAATGACAGGTGGTGTATTGTCATTCGTAGTCTTCGTTCAAACTGCATGTCTGTTGTCTTTTTATGTAGCATCAGGGTTCGTACACTTTATGAGGGAGTAAATTCCATGCCTTTTCCAGGCTTTTCAAGTCTCTTTGGATGAGATTTCCAGGCTGTTTTGGACAACAAGCAACTAATAATGTATTTTATGATAATAACTAATTACTGTACATAGTATTGAAATACTCTCCTGTTTAACAGTTTGACCCCTAAACAAATATGCTGCTAAACATCATGTACAGTAATTTAAAAGGTTTACTAAAATATTTTATTAGTACCTATTAATGAATGCTGTAGGCAGGGGACGGTAGGATGGTGGGTGTGTGGTGGGGGTATGGGTGGGATTGTTTCTTTTGCTTTTCTCTGTTTACATTTTGTTTATTCTCTCTGGGAGTGCTTTTGTTTTTAAGCCCTGAAGGGTTTTTAAGAGTACTTCCATTCACAACACTGATTTTATTTATTTGTTAACTGTATAATCTGTCACTATGTTTATATATTGTTGTGATAAAACAAAATAAATGAAATGAAATGAAATGAAATTTCTTTGTGCATGTTAACTGTATGCCCTAGAACATTATGTGTTCCCATAAGAATCATGTAAACAATGATCCGTACTGTATGTTTATGATTGTTGTACAACTGGTATCTACAAAATGTTGTTAAATGGCAAAGTTCCACGGCCCTTTGATACAGCCAATTAAAATTAAAATAACATGTGACTTGCACTAGTGCACAGTATTTACCTGCAGTAACAAACCTCTACATGACCACAAAAGGTCTGCACCCCCAACGAAACAACAACAAATGTATAATTACAACAAACACTTAAGATACTGCTCCCTTAGAATTTTAGGGAAAGAAGCATTTTAGAGTTGCATAGGCCAAAACCTCTACATGACCATTGATCCAGCCAAAATCCTTCACCACCCAATACATCACTACAAAGGTATTATTATGACAAAGATTCAATATTCACTGTCACAAAAAACTAAGGAAAAGAAGTGTTTTAGTGTTTTCGAAAAATGACCCAAAATGACTGTTAGACTTGACCATCCCTGACCTCAAATCCCAAAACACTACAAGGAAGCACTGCCAAATTATAAACATTTAATACTGTGTCATGAAAAATCTTCAGAAAAATATCCATTTTTAGTGTTTTCATAAAAAAGACCCCTAACTGACCACTAGCTGACTCCAAATTCTGAACATCCTGCAAAACACCTACACAGTATCTTTACAGTATGAAAAATATCAAAACCTGTACCATAAAAGTTTCAGTAAACGAACTTTATTGGTTAATCATAAAACAACAGAAAATGACCAAAATTTTCCTGGTAGTGTTAACTGTTTTCATTAACTCTTTGACTGATAACTTAAAATGGAAAATGTCATTTGGCTACAGAATGACATCCTAGCTTGCCATACTTTGCCAAAGTATATTTAAAGGAATAGAAACTGGACACTAGATTAACTACAGCATTCTAACGATACGACCTGAAGAGTTCTATGAATTCTTGCAGTAGCGAATAGTCAAATGTGAACTTTGGGGGAATACGTTTACTTCAGCTTTGCGCTCTTACATTATGTACACCATAAAATCATCACATGGAACGTGCTCTTTTATACACCGGAATCATACGATATGACCAAGAAAGATGGGAATTGTCCATTATTTAATGAAAATACTGAAGATTTTTTGCGATTGTTTGATAAATACAGTTTACATTTTGTTGAAAAGATATATAAACATTTTCCAGGCTGTTTTTAACAATTTCCAGGCTGTTTGGTTGAAATTCCAGGTTTTTAAGGCCTGGAAAATGAATAACTTGAATTCCATGCTTTTCCAGGCCCCGTACGAACCCTGTAGCATGTTCAGTTAGCAGGTGAAGTCATGAAGGGACGTTCATTTGACTACACTAGACCGTTAGGGCTATGCTTCCTGAGGAAACATTCTACCAGTGTTAAGATCCTCCGCAGCAAATTGTGCAGAGAACGTTGCCATGGCGGTAGGGATTTTAGGAAATTGGTACACAGCACATGAACAGTTATGCCAGCTTCAAATAAAATGCTTCTTAAGGATTGATGTATTCGCCATCTGTTTAGCCATCCTTGCCAAGTCTATGCAGGGAGGTGATTTCATTTCATTTATTTGGTTCTTCACAATATTTCATAATATTTGAAACAATGCACACGAGTGTAGACAATATATAACATTGAGATATTGTGAAAGGAAGCACTCTAAAAAAAAACCCAGAGGGCTTGTCGAGTAGGGTGCTCCCCAAATAATAGTAATGTAACGGAGAAAAGAAAACTTGAATTTACCGTAGAAAAAAAAATGACTGCACACAGCTGTCCAACTACCCTTCCAAATACCCGCCCAGTGTAACACCCTAGACCCTCCCTCATAAACCCATTATTAGATATTATCAGAATCTAATATCATCTCCCTGGTCTATGAGTACATGACTGGAGAAAAGAAGCAATCTCTGAATATGACTAATATAACGGCCAAAGTTTCTTATCCCAAACAATCAAAATTCTTCAAACTTTGTTTACTTCTAGCCCCTCACCAACTAAAAAAAAGAAATCGCTTTCCGCACCTCCCAGAGAAAAAAGATTTGTAGTTTCAAAAGGAGAAATTCCTCATTCAACATGTCAATTTCTCCCAAGTTTCATCTGGTCTCTCCTCCAGTTTGGAACAACTATCTGTCTACTGCACCTCCCAAACATAGCTAGCCTTTACTGAGTTTTAATAGCTCAATGCAATATATTCTGCTGAGTACACTACTGTGCAACATTTTATAGATACATTCCTCCAGTAATCTGAACATTGTGCACTGAGCAATAATGTAGGCCACATTATGTTTCTCAACCGTCACTGATCTGTCCAAATTATTAACCAATCAGAATGGCGTATATTTGGGATCATTTGAACTGGGCACTTTTTTATGTCAAAGTGCAGTTAGGGAAGCTTAAATGAATTTAGGGTGGTGAATGCCTGCCTTTAAATTATTCTTAAGAATGAAAAATGAAAAAGAACAAGAAATCCTGACGAATAATAAGTACAGGGAACGTACCGGGAATAAAGTAAATATCGGGAATCTCTTGTTTCCTGGAAGAGGGATCTCCACATTGTTCAACAATTGTGAGAATATTGTTATTAGAGTGAATGTGCTGAAAATAGAAAATAAAATATAATGAAGAGTTATGAATCAATCTAATCATAGTCACGAAATTATGAAATAAGTAAGAAAAATAAATGTAAGAAGTAGTGCAAAAATATGCCAGCATTAATAAAATGGCTAATGTTAAATTTTTACTCATTCGTGATGTGGCAAATATTCGTTTAAAAATTGGAAAAAAGTAATCACTTATAAAACAGAGTATATCGTAAGTCAGTAGAACATAATGCTGCGATTTAAAATTATAGTTTCTTCATGATCAACATCTTTTAAAGACAAATTAAGCAAGCCCGCACTGGACTATGCCCCACCCTTACCAAAGTCTCAACCTATAGCAGTCACATGCTAACCAGAATGCCAGTGTCACTTCCAGTGTAGGCCTTAGAATTTAGATGACAATGCCATAAACATAATACAAGCATAAATACTATTTAAAGTAGAAACAATGTTATAAAATTGTAAACTTAAAAGCTCCACTTGTCTCATTCGGTACAAAAAATTTTATAATACTGTTATCATATTTTATAACAGTTACTTTATCTCAAAATGCAAACCATATTGGAGGTTTAAACATTTCAATAAAATAAGCTTGTGTACAAATGACTCCAATGTCTCAATAAATACAATTTTGACCTATGGTTTTATGGTTCAATTACAGTATGGTAAATTTAACAGCAGTTTGTTTTTTACACCGGAGAGCACAACAACCATAAAATTTAAGCTTCATACACTAGCACATTCTGAACAATTCGATAACTTGTCATACAGAAAGCAACTACACAATGACATTATTCAACATGAATGTTACAACTGTGAAAACTTTTAACACTATGACAATAAGCTTGGCAGTGATATTAATTACCATACGTAAGGTTTTACCAATTTAAACTTAGCTCATAGTTTACTACTTAATTATTTCTACAGGTGTGTTTACGGGTCAATTTCCCCCTCCATTTACCCCCCTCCTAGGCTGGGCAGTATCCAAGTTGTCTTCTTCTTATGGCACTTGAAATTAAAGTGACCAATCAGGTTGAAGCCCTGTGTTTTCTCCTACATTTATTCGAAGTTTTAAGAATTATTTCAGCATATTATTTGCTAAACATATTATATTTGTGTTGCATTCATAACATTGTAGGATTGTTACTGCAAATGAATCTGGAGTCGATGGGAATGTTCCTTTTAAGTCATTTCATGGTCTATAGTAGCGACAATTTTCTTCTGCTTTATATTTTTTCACTTGATTTTTTGCCAGTTTTTGTTGTTGTTATTTTAGCATTTCATAATTTTAAGTTACAAATTAAAAGTTAGGCTCTATCAGAAATTACTTACAGAAATCCTATTCCCCACTGAGTGGACATGGATGACTCTGCAACGCTGAACAGTGACAACCCAATCAGCCCAATGGTGGGTGTGATTGTAAGAGGGCCAATGAACCTTAGCAGAAGCCCGATAGCTCCTGTACATCCCAAGATGATTTGGACAAGAGATGACACAATAATGGCGCCTTGAATCTTACAAAGAAAAAATGGAAACTCAGTGGTAAATGTTGACGTCACACAGCATTGGTTTTGTCAAACGGGATATATAAGTTTAAACTTAACCAACTAAATAGATTATCTTTCCTTAAAATTGTTTTCATTATGAGTTGAAATCTATTACAAAAGGTGTGATGATTCGCTTTTTCCTGCGGAGACTGTTAACTGTAACGTCACTTCCTGTAAACAACTCCAACTTGGGAATGAAAACTGATGACGTCTCCGCAGCTATCAATGCTCGATGTCTTGCAAAGCAGTGCAGTACATGTCTGGGTTTCCAATGGGTTTCAGAGAGTGTGAGGTGGTATTTGTCCATGGGAGTAATATGCTGCCAGCCTTGGCACCAACAGTGTATGAAAACTGTAAATACTTCTATAGTTAGTACAGAACAGGTGGCAGTAATAGCAAAATTCTGTGAGGTGGTGGCCAAAACCTGTGAGGTGGCCACCTCACAAAAATAATGCTAGGGGAAATCCTGCATGTACAGTGCAACAGTAGGTATTCAGCGCAGACCACATGGGCATGTTTCACTGCAACTTCGATTGGGTTTCATGAAGTGACGTCACAGTTAAGTCTTAAAAGAATATGTACATATGAGATGACCAATGGGCTTGGCCTTCAGAAATATATGTCATAGGTAGTTCAGTGGTTTGACCCCACTTTGGAAGTCAATAAATGCCACAGGTTGATGTGCCCATCAGCGCACATGACTACAAATAACCCAAGACAGTGAGTAGTTCAAATGAGATGTGAACCACCCTGCAAAAGACATTCAGTGCCAACCAAGTCAAAATGTCACCCACTGGGGAATACATGACTGTCATTACATGTGTTCTTTAGCATTATAATATTGCTACCGAGTAATTCAGTGAGTAAAATGAAAATTTTTGCACAAGGTGTCAACATTTTTGGGGCGGTACAAACTTGAGCAACCCAAACACGCATGCGTACAAACATCCATTCAAGTAGTTCACATGATATGTGAACTACCCTGCAAAGAGGACCAGCGCCGTCCAAAATGAAATTGTCACCAACTGGGGAATACGTGACTGGAATTGATGAAGAGATTTCCATGGGCAAACTAAAAACATGTTTGCACAAGGTGTGCAAATTTATTTGATATCGCCTGAGGCAGATCAAACTTTGTCAATCAATTTAAGTAAAAGGCACAATGGTTAGGGTAACAATGACTCGCTTAGCAAGTCAATTCTGAAAGGGATATAACGCAAACAAATTATTGTAGCATACAGCTACTTCCTCGAGGCAGAGACCAAAGGGAATGTTGAAATGATGTTTCGGGCAAGCATGTGAGATATCATCCAAAATGAGTATTCAGAAGCCAGGAGTAGAAAGCTGATGCACTGGATAATAATTTCCTTATAATTTTTTCCATTTTCACTTACATCTCTAATTCTTCCGTGCCAAAATTCTTCAGCTTCCTTTTCCTCTGCAACAGTTGCATTTGCTGTTAAGAAAGATATGGAAGAGGGCGCCATATATTTTTGAATATTTTAAACAAAGCAACAAAATGTGAATACAAAACACAGATAGGCCTACAAGGAACAAAATTACTGTCAACGGAAGATTTTACGACGAGGAATGGAGATAGGAACATGTATGCGGTGTCAATATGTTACATTCGAGCTGTTTGTGCCTGAGATTAAAAGGCAGTAGGCAGTCACCCCAAACAGAGTGAGTGTCTCCTGTCACTCTAGTTCATGAATGGCCTATTTTGATCATGTGACATTATTTTTGTTAGTGAATTGTGGAATTCAAGGAGAATTTCGCCTTGCTTCACCTATTGTTTGTACTAGTTATGTTCAAAACATCTTCAGAGATGCTTGTAATGCAATAAGAAGAGATTTGCAAGAGTTTGCTGATTTTTCAAAGAAAATTTTGGGGCGACTGCCTATTGCCTTTAATACAGGTCCTTTAGAGCGACACATAGTCACCCTAGAAAAGTCTCAGCATGACCCCCCTCCCCAACGAAAGTCACATCACTTCTTCGTATGCAGCGGAGGGGCTTGTGGTTAAAATATGGACAAAGCTATTGAATTAACATTGGGAGAATGTCGTACAGTCTTCCTTCAGAAATCCCTCATCCCGTCAAAGGTTAATGATGAATTTCAAAATATTGACACACACACGCACGTGTGGAAAAAATCAGGAATGTGGAAAGCCCCTTGATGGGAAATTTTATTATCTATAAAGAAATATGGACAGTTGGAGGGAAATGTGGCTAGTTTGGTACATGAAAACCTGTAAAAACTGTGGGAAATTTGACGTGCTTGTCTGAAAATTTACATTCTCTCCAGCCCTGTTGACACATTGCAAAGATAGTTAGCAATTTCCAACTCATTACGCATGCCCAAAATTTGCCAAGCTGTGACAACCATGATACAGTGAAATCATCTGCTATATTACAACTGGTTAAACTCCCAGTAACAAAGTTCCCAAGAAGTATTGTTTCGCCAAAGAAGTTTCTTCATTGCCCAATACTCAGATGCTATATAAACTACAGTATATCCACATATTCAAAACTTGTATTTTAGCATAAGCTTTAGCAATAAATTGCCTAATTTTTTCACATAGGTGGCACAAAAACTTTGCATTGTGAAAACCTGGTTTCACAGAACTATATTTCAAGATTAACGGGAAAATAACAAACCTGCACTGAATGGTATACATGGTCCTCTGACATCCAAAATGGCGAACGTTGGCAGCAAAAATGTAAAAGTACCACCTTGTACAATTGGTAATCTATACGAAAAATTAATGCAAAGAATCCACAAATGTTCATGAAAAATTTACATTCAGCACTTTGCTCATAAGTTGGACAGTTAATTGCTGTTATGTAATTTTATCTGTTAGTAATACACATACATAGCTATATAACGTCTTTCAATGTCCTTTGGTCAGCTTTGATGTATGTTATCTTTACGAAGGTATATTTCTCTTCAAAAGAATGAAAAATCATGATGCCTCAACTTACGACGTTTGCTGAACTCAAACGTCGTTGAAGAACAGACACCCAGACAGAGTTCATTTTCTCAGTTTTGAACACTTCACGTCCATAAGCCATGATGTGTACGTTCAGATTTTGTGGTGTTCTACCGCATGGACTTTTGTAGGCGATTAAATCCTTTTGGAAGGATTACTACACCTTATAACTCATGTGACCACCGTCTTACAGTCGGAGACTTTAATCTAACAAGACACTGAACCCTTTGGATAAATTTATACGAGGGGACGGTTAGTCTAAAAATTGGAACGGTTTTTGCGACCTCAAACATAGGTTGCAACTCAGAAGTCTCTTCTCTCACTTCTCCATATCCTTCAAATGGAATAATGATGTATGATGGGTGTAATCACAGATAAATTCATCTCCTCATTCACACAAACCCGTGTTTTCTTTTAAATCAATGATTCTGCAACCGTAAGTCTGTGACTTTCTACAGCCTGACATACTAGAAAAAGGTTTTGTTATCAGCCCGATTGTTCAATTATTGTGGACATTCTTTCACCCATTTGGAATGTAATTATACACAACTTTAATAAGTTCCTTAAGTGAAATACTCAAGTTTTAAGTATAACCTGAGAAACTGTATGCCTTCTCTTCAATGTGTGGGACTTGGGACTAATTTTGAAAGAATAAATGTAGGGAAAACACAAACAAAGAGTGGGGCAAAGAATGTATTCCACTTTATAATTTAATAGACTTCAGATAATCTTAGTACCTTCAGCTTCCCTTGCTCTTTCGTATACAACTTTATCAAAAATGTTTATACGTGCTGTCAATAGTGCAAAGGGTGTTATAATATATAACATTTACAATTTTTAAAATAAGTTGAAAGGTACCCACGCCCGTAGCCACGAATGTGTGTGTGTGTGTGTGTGTGGGGGGGGGGGGGAACTGGACCTCCCCTCAGGAAAAATTCTCTGCCCCACACGAATAATTTTGATAGCATAAACAGCTAGTCTTAAAACATCTCGCCCCTTGAAAAATACTTCACTCCCCTGAACAATATTTTCCCCCTCGTGTGGCTATGGGCGTGAATGAAAACCCTGTTCGGTAGTACAGGTAAGTGAGTGATAAATCTTACACCAGTGTGACGTCTGTTGCACCTTGGTGAGAAATATGTCAATCGGTAAAGATCAAAGCACGCTTTAGTCAGCTTTGAAACTGTTTTGGATAGTTTTTGGGGCTCTTTAACACGCAAAATGATGTTTCCAACTTTTGAACAAAGGGCTGGTGCTAAATGTAATCAGCCCACAATTAACATGTCGTGATAACTTCAGCTGTAAGCGTTGTAACGTTTGTTATTAATGGAAAATCGTGAAAAGTTAACGACCAATAATAAAACAGCCACAGTGACTACAAATTCTGGAAATCAATTAGGTTTGACCCATATTAAACATTTCATGACCTACTTAAAAACTGTCAAATTATGAAGAAAATAGCACCAGGCTACAATAGTGTCGAACTCTCAGAATAGATTTTAACACGTTAAATTAGTTACCCTATTTACCCACCTTTACTGAAAGTGTCACTTTCTGTGTCGATCCTTAAGATGACTATAAATTAAGACCTGTTACTAAACCGAATAACCATCGCAACAAACTTACTTCTAAATATCATCTTAATCTTAAAAGTTCTCCTTTATCTTCACTCACAAATATCTACGTGATGGTTAAGAACATAAATATTGCACATAACTAAATAAACGTTGATACAAGTTTTCTAAACGAATTTAGTGCCAAAACAATGCTGACATGATTAAAATGACCCATTCATGAAAAAGGATACCAGGGTACACTTAATTCAAAATTTGTTGATGAATTTGCTCTTTAATTTGATGTTTTCTATCTTTGTTTATTGGTTCTTTGAAATATTAGCAGGGAACCACTATACAGCTATATCACCCTATATATATATATTTCCCTAAATGGTCATTTTAGGCGACATATCGGGTGAAAAAATGGTACTTTTAGGCGACATTGACATTAGCGGTACATATACATGTCGCCTAAATGTTTACAACGTTATAACAACCATTCCCTGCATGTTATTTCAAAAGTTTTGAAATATATAAAAGTATCCTAGCGCCCTCTGTTTGGGGTTACCATAGGTAAGTTGCACTAGAATCCCATTATGTATTAATTTACTATTAAAATTTGGGGGTGTATATCATGCATGTAAAAAATTGGTATGTTAAGTGTACACACCCTTATTGCGCACTACCAATTTATTTCTACTTTATTTAAAAAACGTTGTGCATATGTCACACAGGTAATTGGACATATATTCAACTTGAGGGCGTTCCTGAAGATCATTGAGGTATTTTTTGTCTTACTTTTACCCGCATGAATATGCAAATATATGCAATTAACTGGTTGTCACCCAAAGTGACTATTTTTTACCGTGTCGCCCAAAGTGACCATTTAGGGTTTTATATATATATATATATATATATATATATATATATATATATATATGTATATATCTATGTATATATGTCTGTATGTATATATGTATATATATATTTATATATATATATATATATATATAAATATATATATAAGGTCAATATAAAATATATATATAAGGTCAAAGTACTGCGTAGCACTTGTGAAGTAGGTAGGTAAAAATGAAGTAGTAAATAGTGCTAAAAGTTTGTGAAAAATTCCACGACGTTTCGGGTTTAAACCCTTCATCAGGTGGCAAAAATGCAACTGATCGTTGACACGGCCAAACGTACAATTTAAAAAATACACAATAAAATTGGGCACGGTAAACCTCGGCTAGGAAAACAGACAGTGTTAAGTGGTTACCACAAGTCAAAAAAATGCAGGAATTGCTCCGTTATAACAGTTCAAGTCTAACGTTCAGACCATGTGGGGACAGGGTTCCAAGTTTCATGATTAGGCGGTTTTCGGCAGCTAGGCGGTCATGATCGGAACCTCGACACGAGATGGCCGCCGAAACCATCAAGTCACGGATCGAGCATGAGGATCCTCGAAACGATTTGGAAAAGTTCATTAACTTTGCTGAAACGTTCTGCCCGTTTTTGAAATTCACTCACTGTATTTCCATCTCCTCAGTAGTGTTTTTAGACACGGAACTATCCATCTCCGACCGTCAAATCAAGTCCAAACTCCACTTTAAGCCCACTGACTCTCACAACTACCTCATGTACCCTTCCAACCACCCCAGATCTTGTACCAATTCGATTCCTTTCTCACAACTTTTACGGGCCAGACGGATTTGTTCCGACGACCAGGATTTCGCTAAAGTTTCCAAGCAGATTATTTCTTTCTTTGAACAACGCCAGTATCCACAAAGAGTGCTCTCTAATGCCCTGAAACGCATACAAGGAATTGATAGAGCCTCTGCCCTTGCCCCCAAAACTGACCATACACCCACCAGACGTATCCCGTTGGTCCTATCCTTTCACCCATCTGTAACCCCCATTGTACGTGCCATTTACAGGAATGTAGAGACCCTCCGTCATGACCCATCCACCCGTGACCATTTCCCTGATCCCCCCATCATGGCATTCAGAATTGAAAAGAACATATCTAAGCACTTGGTCCGTGCCTCTCAACCTCAAGCAGTAGTGCCTGACACCCCAGGAACTTTTCCTTGCAACCGTGGGAGATGCAATACTTGCCCGGTGGTCAGTTATGACAAAAACCTTTCCATTGTAGGTCCCAACAACAACCGGTTTAACGTTCATCAGCATTTTACCTGTACTTCAGCCAATGTTGTTTACGTTCTCGTATGTAAACGCTGTAATATACTGTACGTGGGAGAAACAAAACGTCGTCTTGCTGACCGAGTCACCGAGCACCTGAGATCAATCAAACAGAACCTCCCAGGGTTCCCGGTAGCCACCCACTTCAATCCCCCGTCAACATGCTCGATCCGTGACTTGATGGTTTCGGCGGCCATCTCGTGTCGAGGTTCCGATCATGACCGCCTAGCTGCCGAAAACCGCCTAATCATGAAACTTGGAACCCTGTCCCCACATGGTCTGAACGTTAGACTTGAACTGTTATAACGGAGCAATTCCTGCATTTTTTTTGACTTGTGGTAACCACTTAACACTGTCTGTTTTCCTAGCCAAGGTTTACCGTGCCCAATTTTATTGTGTATTTTTTAAATTGTACGTTTGGCCGTGTCAACGATCAGTTGCATTTTTGCCACCTGATGAAGGGTTTAAAAACCCGAAACGTCGTGGAATTTTTCACAAACTTTTAGCACTATTACTACTTCATTTTTACCTATATATATATATATATATATATATATATATATATATATATATATATATATTATATATATATATATATATATATATATATATATATATATATATATATATATATATATATATATATATATACATATATATATATATATTTCTATTTATATATATACATACATGTTGCTCTTTCGTGTCAATTTGAAATAGTTCTTATACACATGACGTCACTGAACAAAAATATGCCCTCCAATGGAGGCGAGCGCGTCATTGCAAGTTACACCATCAAATGCAGATAGCTGATTTGTGCACTGGGGTATATGCGCATAAGTCTACTTCACTTGTTTGCCTCAGCTCCAAACTAACGTCGCGTGACGTCAATGCATAAGGTCTATACAACACACAAAGTAAAACAAAGGTTTACCTGATTCCAAACGTTGACTGCAGAAGTGTTACCAATCCAGATACAAAGAAAATTGTCGCAATAAGTTGTGTGAGGGCTTCAGGTGTGTGGACGCAAAGAGGGCCGGCTAATATTAGCGGTATAGAAAGTACTCCGCTAAACATCAACAGAAAATGCTGAAGGAAGGAAAATATATCAGAAAGTGTACCGTAGTATATTCTGTTCATGAAGCACTGAATCCATCTGATACTAAGTAATGGAGTCATCAGACACCCTTCGTTGGGGGAAAAGCACAAAGGAGAGGGAGGAGTGGTCTTATTCACAAGGGCCGAATAAAACTATTTACGATATAAACTGACGTCATGAAAATGCAACTTTTGTCACAAGTCATTGCCTATCATGGAGAATCTAACTTCGTAAATGCATGAAATGTTCATGGCTATAGAAGTAGTCAAAATACCTGCAGTCCCAGTAATAAAGTAGTGTACCAGGGGGGTATTTCTTCCACAGTGTATTCTAGGCTGCTTGTTTTGAGGTCCTTTGTTGTCTTTGCCGCTGCTGGAGATGACGTCACGTCTTGGGCTGGCTCAATGCCATCACTTTTCAAGTTGGCCAACGGTTGCTCCTCTAGCATATGAGTGTAACTTTTATTCTGTAACGGAAAGACAAAATGGAAGCAATTCAGAAAAAATGCACTTTTGGCCAATGTTTAAGTGGTTGCTCCAACGTTTCCCTTGAAGTCTTGCATTTTCTTCCTGAGAAAAAACAGTTTGAAGCCTGGTTATTCACAATACTTTTGCAAGTCGGAAAAAAACCGTTGTGATCATATAAAATTAAAAACGTATCAATTTAAACATGCAAAGCTAGTAGAAGGCTATAGAGGTTCTTCACGTGACGTCATCGCGTTTCAGTTTGGCATACTGGCCGTCACTGAAGCTACGCAGGTCTGTTATCGATACGCACGCACGATACCGCCTTAGTTACAACTGTTGTACAATGGACGCCTGGCCGTCAAAATGGAGAGACGCACAGCGCAGTGACGTCGGTGAAGAACCTCGGTGAGGAACGTCGGTGAGGTTCTTCACCGACGTCACTGCGCTGTGCGTCTCTCTATTTTGACTACCAGGCGTCCACTGTACAATTGTGATTATAGGCCGTACCGTGCGCGCGTATCGATATCAGACCTGCGCTTGTTCAGTGACGGCCAGTACGCCAGACTGAAACCCGATAACGTTACGTGAAGAACCTCTATATTCTATTTCAAAATCAGTGTGACCCCTTTCTTAATTTTGATGAAGGTATGGAAAAATTGTAAAACGACGCTATATAGGCCTTGGGTGTATTGGTGCACTGCGGGTGCTATCTGTTTGGGCACGGTGTATTTCCTTTGAAAGGTGATGTAATCATTACGAAAGCACGTGGATGTATGTTAACCAGAAAAATGCATAGATCGGCACCATCTAGAAAACCGTCTTCGGCTTCATCACGGTAGCGTAGGCATGTCATTCCACAATGCAGGATGTGCTGTATCGTCATAGTCTGAGACGATGCTTACATTTATGCAGCAAGATTTACTACTTTGAAAGATCATTCGTGAGTGAATTCGTAACGAAGCTTTCCCTTCCGGAGACCAAAAACTGCAGACGATCCTTTTGACTAAACTGAAAAGAAATTAGATCTACATACTTCACAGAACAAGTATTAGCACTTTTTTAAATGACGAACGTCGTATGAACTGTTCAAACAAACAATACTTTCTCGCATGCATGTTGATGAGCAAAGGATACACGGTTTTCCCCAAAGTTTTCAACATCAATTAATTGATTTGTTTCTATTTTGGGTATCACTTAATATTATTTTGGTTCATTTTAAGATAATATCGACGGAAATACCCAAGATTACAAAAAGTCATATTAGAAGCTGTCGACTAGTTCTAAATAGCGCCCTCCTTGTAAAAGCTTGAAACATTGAAGAGAAAGAGAAACATTACTGTAACAAACATATAAATGGATGATTTTGTAGTTAGGACCAGGGAGTTGCTATTTGACGTGCAGACCTCACGGACAGGTTTGGGGTCACCTTGGACGGAAAAAGTTGTTATAATAATTATTGTCTTCAGCATTCTGTACACAAAGTGCACTATATATTGTACTAGCACGTGTCTGTTCATTTCCCTAATAGGCTATACGTACTTACACCATGGTATAGGCCTATGCCAGAACATTAAAGGTCGTGTGACATGAAAATAACATAGTTGGATATTTGATGTAAAAAGCATTAAAAATCTAGCAAAATTACCACAATTCCCATTAAAATCCATCAAATATTGACCATTTTACAGGTAAATTTCCATTTCACACTTGTACCATGAATAAACATGAGCTAAATATGCTAATATGTGACATCGAAAGAGGGACGTACCATATATGGCACATGTTTGCCTTTGTTTTTTCAACCTTAATTTCAAGGACACTGGTAGCATTGTTATTCCCCGAGGGGTTTATTATAAAAGTTAAAACTTTTTCCTTGAAAAATACTGATATCACTCACCAAACTGTAATCTATATGATCAGTAATTAAGAGATAATTTATATAAGGTTAACAAAAGAAATCTTCACACTGTGCAACACTCCACATCATTCTTTTTGCTTACGCAATTAGTTTCTTCAGAAACCATCAAACTTTGAAGACGTATATTTTGAGAACGGTAAAAGATATTGAAATAATTCCAACGGATCTTTGATTGGAGGACTTAATTCTTTAAATGACAAGTGAAACAGCTCTTTTTGGTGGCATCACGACCTTTAAATTACAGTTCTATCTTTCATTGTAGGGATGACGTCCAATGTGCTCACTTCAACAAAACTGATGACGCAACTGCACGGCCTCTATAATCGTCAGTTATATGCGACTGTAAATAACTTGGATGGCTTGTGGACTAGCCTGCGATGGCCACACCTTAAAACAGTGAAGTCCCTATAACTTACTGAGGTGTCAGCAGGGTAACCTGTGTCCCGCAGTTCAAGACAGATCATGAATTTTGATATTTTGCTGTGAGCAAAGTGGCTAAGAAATGGGGTTTAATACATTGTTTGTCGGATCATGAAAATGCTGCGTATAGAGGTAGCTCCAAATTGGGATAATCATGACACCGAAGGATCTGAGAGCTATCGTTTTACTTTGAATACTGTGACTGTGTATGCAACGCACCAAAATAACAGCAGTTATCATAGGCACGCACGCACGCATGCAAGCACACACGCACACCAACGAATCAAAGTAAACACTTTCAGAGTAAGCAGTTACAATGCTATTAACGTGCTTTGAAATTGTCAAAATATTAAAGGAAAGCTGCACACAGTTAATGAGAAGATCTACGATCTGAATGGCAGGATCCTTGTTCTGTTGTTCAGCCTGATATAACTTCCGAGCTAAAAAAAAAAAAAAACCCTCTTTCGTTGCCTCTGTAGTGGTTCTCTAGAAGTCCACAGGAAGTGCCCCCCTTACGTAGAATTTGTCCCCTTCATAAACCCTCTGGGTTTTAAAAAGGATTATAATGATCGATGGCATCTAGAAAAAGCGCTTTCAAATTTGAGGAATTATTATTTAATTTTATTTACAAACGACTTCTGAAGTTTTGTGAAATAAAGGTATAGCTATTCACCCATAGAATATCAGGACTAATAACCATAAAGTCCAATCATTTGTCAAAGCATGGTGTGACCTTTTTGTCGTCTATAGCTGTGTTGACCAAAGCGAGTAGTCTGTTGGCTAAAGCAATCAAAAGCTCTGTACACGTCTTCGATTATGTCTTTGTATTATAACTTCTATTTACCTAAATCGTGTAAAAGTTCAGTAAATATTTTACAAGTGTTCGGTAGGCTATAAAAGCCAGTCAGCATGTCAAGTACAATGATGGTAAAAGTAGGACTGAATTACCAAACTTTGCGGTAGGTCTTGTTGCGTGGGCTTGTATTTCCTTTTGTCAGAGTAGGTCTGTGCTTTGCTTGATCGTTTCATTAAAATCATCATATCTAGCAGTAGGTCCATGGTAAGCCCCAAGAAAAGTACTTAGTCACGAGTGTTTTCTTTTGCTATCCTCCAATCCCATGGTTTAAGCGCAATTCAAAACGGCTGCAAGGAGGCTATATAAGTCAGGTTCTCAAAATAACCTGGGTACGGTCGCATGGGTGTGCGATAGGAAACTTTAATTATTACTATAATCATTACTAAATGCTCCCGAGGAATTATGGGAACTAAGGGCTACAACAGCGTGACGTCACTACTTCATTGTTTATACTCCCAGTTCCCATAATTCATTGGGTGCATTTAGCAATAGTTAAAGCATCCTTTTGAAAAGCACTACCGGAAATAGGTTGGTATATTAATTAACAGTAGCTTGTTTGGGATGAAAGACTTCACACAAGCAGTTGCCATAGACTACGGGGCAATTGCAATAAAATGCCAACAAGTCTGTAAACAAAACTTGTTGACAGAGAACACACTTCTAAAGATAACCGAAGTCAATTTATTGACGAGGAGGTGGTATAATAGATTATGCTGATATTGAAAAGTCACCTCTTTTTTAGAAGTTGCTAATGACAGAATGGCAAAATATGCAAGACTTAGTGCAAGGACCATGAATAAGCAGAGGCTTGTGCAGGATTTCGGAGGATGGGGGCACGACTTGCGATCCCCTAAACTGACACACAGAAGTGGTCTAAGGAGAACGGGTGTCACAAGTGCACGGAAGGTACACGACGAACGTGAAGCGTAAAGCGCAAGTTTGCACGCGTTTGGTCCAGGGGCCTGCGATAGGGCCCCTGGCGGGGTCCAGGAACGAAGTTCAAGTGGGGACTACGGGGCGAAACTTTCGGGCGTTCTAGATATAATAGATAACTAAAAAGTAAAAACGCAACAAAATGATTCCATTACCTTATAGCCTTCAGTGATTTCATTTTACTGCAGGTTTTCGATGTTATTGGCTGAGGACAGGTTATTTATAACTGATGAACACCGAAGAACGTATCCAAGAATTAACCTTATAATAAACCAGAATTTGATTTAATATTGCCAAGGCCACTGTGGTTGTACATGCTACAGGGGAAGTCATAAACCAGGCTCGACTTTCTTAATGATTGAACCCTATTCAACTGGCCTACCAGGTCTGCATCTTATAATTCTTACTGCCTCGGCATGAAACTTTCTGGCCGTCGGTCTCCGGCACTGTTCTCACCGTAACGGTTCATCTGATCTGAGTATAGGCTCACGTCCTTTTAACACTACATAAGCTGAAGCAAAAGAGCAATAATTGGCTTAGCCTTGTTGTAATACAACATTTACTGGGTTAATTTCTCTCCGTATGCGGTGAGCTTATCCGCCCTTTCGCATATTTGTCAAACGATGTCCGTCAATTTTGCCCAAGTCAAGCAGACGCGGTGAGTCAGGAAAATGGATAAAAAAAGTGATCACGAATCAAAAAAATAAAGTAATGTAAGATTTTTCAGTACTCTGATTCAGAAAGCAACAATGGCGCAAAAGTTGCGGACACTTGAATAAATTAGCTGTATAAAGTGACACGAGACACACAATGGGGAACTGCTTAGCAACATCACCTTTCATGTTGCTTTGCTATATTTTTTGTTCTTCATAAGTAAAGGCTTTATTGGACAATTTCAATCACATGTTATTGAAGTTAAGAGGGAAAGGCTTACCACTGTCAGCATGTAATACACAATTTATCAGAGAATGATCTCCCCCCCCCCCAACCCAACCCCTACCCCTTAATAAAATGTTCCAAGTGGTCCTTTTCATGGTCTAAAAATTGGTCAGGAAATCGTTAACTTCAAATTATTTTTTAAAAGATTTTGATTTCATACTTGAAATTCTTCATATAGTGGTACTCGCCTGGACTTGTAGTTCACAAGATACTGCACTGTGGAATATCGCGACTAAGCCCATTTGGTGCTTTTTGGCCATTTTAAATTGTCCGTAATTTTTTCAAATTACAAATTTGAGCTTTCCGGTTACAAACACGAGTATACGAAGCATTGAGATCCAGTATGACGGTGTGTTCAACCCTGGTTGAACTGATAAATGACACCGTCTAGACCTAGAGCAGGGTGAGGAACCTTCTACCCGCGGGCCGTCTGCGGCCCGCGAGATCATTTGATCCGGCCCACAAGGCAATTCATACATGTAAATTGCACAATTTTCCGGATATTTTACGTACCGTACCGCAAATATGCTGCGAAAAAAGATTAATAGTATATTACTAGAACCCTTGTATGCACAATATTACTGCCTACCGTTTCGTTAGACATAAACCAGGTGCCTTGTACAACTAGTGGTTACGGAAACTTAACGTGCATAAGAGGCTACATAGCATTGAACAGAAGTGCACTATCACATGTATAGGCCTATCTTACCCAGTGGGCACCGTCTTTGTTCCTGTAGATTCCGGGGTTCAAAACTCTTTTCCCATACGAAGAGCGACTTTGTTTTTTCGAAAGCCACTGCAGCTTGTGCCAAAATGTGATCACTGTATCACTGTTATAGGGTAACTTGACTATAAAAGGCCTCTTCCTACAACATGCTAAGCAAGGGAACGGTTAATGTTTCAAGGTCATATAAACATTTTAATTTCATTAGGAAACAAAAGTAGGTAATGTGAGTTGTACAAGAAGGGCATCACAAATTATTGCGCAATCGACTTTTTCAAATTAAGTGAATAAATTTCAACATTTTATATCTCAGCAATGGAATAAGCAATGAAGGTGGGATTTAGATGAATGGAATTCATTTCCAATCTCTGAAATATATATTCTTGTAATTCTAGACTTTAGGTCCAGTTTAAGTTTAACAAATCACGGATTTGCCTGCAGTTTATACTTTTGACAACTGACACAAACATATTCTTGCACTGAGGCTTGACACAAATTTTTGTTTTTTATATATATTGTTGTTCGACCTGCAGATGATTTTGATAGTCTGCATTTGGGTAAGAGGCGTATTCGGTAGAAAAAATGTCTAAGATAGGCCTATGCAACGTTAGCATACAAGAATGTCTGTATGTGTTATGGGGCAGAGCGCTAACAGTAAAATGTCCATTGGGTTGTTAATATGAAAAATAAATATTTGGCAGGTACTTGACCAGGGAAAGCGTATGTTCACATGAATGTAAAGTCCTCAGACAAAGTAAACCTGTGACTAAGCTACGAATACCAACAATGCACCATCCTTTAAATTACATGCATACGAACTTAAGAAGCTCAAAATCCAATCTCTTCAAATCAATGTGTAAGATGATAACAGCTGGTCTGTTATCAGGTAATGCAAACAGATAATAATATTCACCGTCTGAGAGGTGTCAGTCCTGTTATACTGAGTAGCAGTCACTGGTTTGTAATTCAATTAACAACGACCATATCATACTGTGTTTCTTCTATAGCCTAACTCTAACTTCGGGCGGTGGGTGGGATGTGCAGATATGTCGTTTTATGTTAAGATGAAACAAATAACCTGGTTTCCCGCTGACTGATGATCAGATTTGAAATGACATAGCCCCCCCCCCCCCAAAAAAAATCCCCATTTCTGTGCAGGTCCGTCAAACACTTGAATTTAAGACATGAATTGCAAACCTGACTGACAAAAAAGTTACGGGTCTAATGAAGGACTCAGTGATACGACGAGCCGAGCCGGTTGCTCCATGTAAAGAGAACATACCATTCAAGATAATCATTCATAGGTCACGAACGATTACTTTATACCAGTGGTTCTCAAACTTTCTCAGACTACCGCCCCCTTAAACCATACTGAACTGTCCCAATGCCCCCACCCCCACCCCCTCTCCTCGTCCTACCGTTCACAGTCGGATGCTCAAGTAAGCAATCAGATTGTTTGAAGATATGTATATAGAAATTAAAAAATAGCTGTTACAAAATTAGCTATTACAAGAAATGTCTGTGCTACTGTAATATAATCCAAACACAGAAGAAATTGGACCAAGGGGCAGCTTTATTGAAATTCTAATGCCATTTATGGATAATTCGGGGTCACAAAATTTATTTTTTCTATCCCCAGACCCCCTGGATGCCTTATTGTGCCCTAAATCGCTGCAGTCACAGTGATGTGTCATAAACATCAGGAACCCCCAAATCAGTTTCAACGCTCCCTATTCCCCATGTACTCCGTAGCGCCCACCTTAAAATTCCGAACGCCCCCTGGGGGCGGTAGGGACCACTTTGAGAAACACTGCTTTATACCATGATAAGCCATCCAGGCATAAACAATTGTACAGGGGAACGTAAATCATGACACTGCGTCGTGCGTTAGTTAGTTAGATGAGGTTTAACGTCCCAGTTTCCAACCAACTGGTTCAAGTCGAGACGACCACGGCCTTTTTCCAGTTGTGGCTCACTGGCTTGTTTGCCCTACTCCATTGCTTATGCTGAGCACCAAGCACAAAGGCAGTAGGTTCCATTTTTAAAGTCTTTGGTATGACCCGGCCAGGATTTGAACCCTATACCTTCCGGCTGCAAGTCGGATGCTCTAACCACTTGGCCACTGCAGCCGTTTACCTGCGTCGTACGAGAAGCAGATAGACTACTACCCGACGATTTTATTGGTCATGAGTTACATCACTTTCCATTGCGTCTCTCGGAGCAATTAAAGTGCAATTTAGAATCCGTAACCGCAATGACTTTTGTGTCTATTTTTCACATGTGGTTGTCGAGATAATTGCAGATGAAGTTATCACATAACATGAACTTGAAGCAAGCAAGCATTTCTCATAACCTCACATTAATCAACAGTTTAGTTTTTCGTTAAGCTTTACTAAGGCTGTTCTTCACAATTTCACGCTTTCGTTATCTGACCGAGGTGTAATTGTTACTGGGTGGAGATACATCGCTTTGAAGTGAGGAAGTTTACACCGCCAAGGTCAACTAGTAATCTGCCTCTTGTATCTTTCTTGACATTTCTAAGAGACTTATACTGGATTAAGAAGTTAAGAAAAGGGGTTGTCGTTTGCTACTTCTTCAGTAAGATTGAGGTTTTCGCCACTGTCATAGCATTCATAGCCAGTCGTCAGGGAAATGAAAATCATTGCATCTTTGTTCTCTCGGTGACGCGCATGAGGGTCTATCAATTGGTTTTTTTTATCTAAAATGAGAAAAAAAATCTATGTCTATTCATTTCAGGAAACTTCCCCGACTCATTGTCATCAAATCGAAGCCAATGAATAATAAAAGAACAGTACTGCATAACTACATTCCCGTCAGCCGAGCAAGTAGCTAACGCTGATAATCTCCTCGTTATTTAGCATCTTACATGCAGGCATTAGCATAAATAAACTTTCCGTTCTGCCTCCTTTCAAAGCAACTCCTCCCTCTTCTGCCTCCATGAGAGACAGGGTAGTTTACAACTTTGCAGTTCTCCTTTAGTTAAAACAATAGACTAAAAAACAAAGATGACAAAAGTGCTCATCAATGTGACGAGATAACATTAATCCTAAGTAATTCAAGTTCATTTCAGGCTACAAATGCAGGCCTACTAGTGGCTTCCTCTGGTAATATCTCGAGAACCACACATAGGTCTCCAAAGACATTTCACCAGGATGCTTAGATTTGCTTCGTCATTTACATATCGAAAATAAATTCGAGAATATACTGTGTGAATTGTGAAACAGGGCTCTAGACTTACGCCTAGGTACTCATGCTTGGTATGTTGGCTAGTATTCTTCAGTTCTTACAAGTTGTGCACGAGAAAGAACTCGTACGGTACTAAAAACTCACAAACTTTTCACGTTAAGTATTGGTTTATTGTTCAAATTTCGCACTATGTGTTCACAAGAGAAACGATTTGAACTCGCTACTCGGAGACTCAATCTTGAGCTCGTTCTCAAGTACCAATGTAGCCTACTCACGCTATGAGTCTAGTAGCCTATGGGCTCCAGAAAAATGCCAAAGGGGCTTACATATTTTACTTCTTATTCACATCTCTCACCTCAATGCCTCCTTGTTCACCAGTTTTTGTCTCCGTATTCGGTGAAGAAGAACTTGCTGCATGTTCTCCATTAGGAACTAGAGCTGAATTTCCTGAATTTGGTGAAGTAGCCATCGAGATGAACAAAATGTTCTCTTACTAGGGCTGAAGAGCGCACAACAATCGAACTAAACTATTCGTACAATGTTATAATGTTATACTGAGTATAAGTAGGGAGCGGTCATTGCATGAAAAGTGGACCGTGAAGACGAATGATTGGCAGCTCCGTGGAACGATAGACAAATTTCTCACAACACATTCAACTCTTCTACAGAACTGTAACAAGGCTTTCCGCTATGCGATTACTTTTGTTCAAGTCAGGGAAAACTGCACAATCCGCAGTCACGGTTGTTGAGCAAACATAAAAGTAAAGAATGGGCACTTGGCATGGGCAAGTGTGGTATTATGACAAATAGTTAACGTGAACACTGTAGAAGCATTTATCTTTGATCAGTGACACACATCTACAGTACATACACCTTGCCCCTGTTTTGGTTCTCTATGGCCTACTAAGTTCTCAAGTGGCGGCCCGCCGGCCATTTGTGGCCCCGCGACATCCACTCATATTGCCGGCGGACGTGTATTACTCCTGCACCCATGGGCGTCCCCAGAAAAAAAATTCAAGGGGGGGGGGCAAAATTTTTTAGGCGGCCCAACTTTTTTCATGGGAAATATTCAACTCCCAGGGAAGAGTTTGGATGCTATTTTCACACAGCATTGACAAGGGCGTAGCCAGGAATTTGTGAAGGGAGGGGGGCGAAGCCCATATACAGGCTCTCAGCGCTCCGCGCCACCATGAGTTGGCGCGGAGCGCAAGAAAATTTTTGCCCAAAATGCTTCCCAGATCGCTGGAAATGGTACTTCCAAGGCCTATTTACCGCATATAAAAAGAGGAAACATAAGCAATATCGTAAATATAAACTTTAAAAAATACCAAAAATATGCTCGGGGGGCTGCTGGGGCCTGAGTGTTGATATATTTATTCAATTCCTGTTTTGAGAGTAGAAATTCACACTGATTGAACTGTTCAGAAATGTTGATGTTATATTTTCTTCGTTTTTTTCTTTATTTTTTCTTCGTTTTTTTAAGTTTTTGATTTTCCGGGGGGGGGGGGCGAGTGCCCCCCTTGCCCCCCCCTCCGGACGCCCATGCCTGCACCTATATTGGCTGCACAAGTATGTACGCCAAAGAGGAGTACATATTCGACACCTGCTACGAAGGTAACCACTGATGCGGCCCGAGGAGAATTCGAAGAGCCAGAGTATTTTTACGTGCAATCCTCTGAATGTACGGTAACTTCTAAAGCATTTGGATGCCACATTTTCTTTCATAGGGGAACTTGTGATTCACAAATTGTGAACACAAAAAGTGTAGTTACAACTTAATGCTTAAAGTGGGATTTCCTCCAATCAGAACGTTTGGGATACCAATTTTTTCCCGCACTGGTGCCCCACGCATGATAGATGCAGAGTTCAAATGACAACTTTGTATTTAAGTTGCAGTTTCCAACTATCAAGGGCGGTTAGGATGCCAACTTTTCTTCTCATACTAGCGACACAACTCTGGGAGACGATGAACCAGGGAGCTGTTATATGCAAATAATACCTCCCTGGATAAACTGCGATGACAAATTTGCGTTGTGGAATGCGTTTACCTATATAATATAGCCCAATTAGAATTTCAAAGTTTCTTACCTCAGCACCCCGTACCAAAAGTGTTTGATTTCAAAAGTTCTATTATGGAGAGCCCCTCAAATCCCCGAGCCTTTGCCATGTGAGGGATACATAGCCATTACATGCTATATAGCCCACTCCGAATAGGCTTGCTATAAATGCAAAATTCCTTGAAGAATTCCTTGTGTACTTTTCTTAATTGCTGGGTATCAAAGTATCGCATCTGACAGTATTAAGAAATTTTAGTTTTCAAATTTTACTTGGGGAGGATCCCCGAGTCTCAGCCATTTTGACATTATTACTATACCAAGCTCATTCCGAAATTGAGAGTGGCCACACAGTATCGTAACGAACAATTCCTTGACTGAATATCTCTTTTAAGTGCGGCTGTGCGGTAAAAAAAGTGGGGTAGCTTGGAACACAGGGTGCTTTTTCCGAAACAGTTACGATAAACGAAGTTTTTATTCAATATTGCTATGACGTAGTTGGCATCAGTGACATTCATATACCCATACTGTAGTCCTTATACGACAGGAGTCACTAAGTTTTTAAAAAGTTTGATTTAATTTGTACAAAATGAGGCATTTGAAAGAAATATTGTTTTTGTACACTAAAAAATTGTCGTATTTGTTAACCCATGGTTTATTACACAGAACGAAAGGCCATTCAAAATTATTATCGCTGCGTAGCTTTATTTTCAAGAGATATGGATTACACAGGAAATTTACTGCTCTGTAGTTGATGAAGAATATGTTCACCCAAATTTCAAATCATGCACATGCGTTACTCTTGCAGAAAGTGATATTTTTGGGATAGTTACTGTCGGATGAGTGAGACTGCATGGTTCCATACTGATAAAAGCTAATTTCTGTCTGTGCCGTATACGTGCATTGTAAACACAATTTCCCTTCAGGTTGGATAAAGACTTTCGTTGGCCTTAGCATTTAACTTGGCCGAGGCAAAAACACGAAGCTCCCACAGGCTGGGTCAACGGGCGTCTTGCAGGGCATTGTGAAAAGAGTTAAAAGGAAGTTTGTCTACAAACTATTTCGAGACATAGCACACTTTAAAGTAAAAATATTTCATTCAGTGAGATGTCTTATATTTTCGGGGGGATCTAACTAGCAAAATTGCAAGACACGTGAAAAGCGCCAAAATTTTACTACACAGCTGTATCATCGGCCTTTTGGGGGCAACATTAGGGGCATGATCGCTCCTGCAACGTTTGCCTGACAAATTTTCCGAAACGTTTACCGTAACTAGACAAATACAAAACAGAAAGCAGGCTACGCAGTTAGCGGTGAAATAAGAGAATAGTTTACTTTTAAAGCAATTAATGCCTAAGATTGATAGATATTCATCCAGTTTTATTTTAGGCATTGCTTGAATAACTAAGGCGATGTCGTTGAATCCACTTCACCCAGTACACTATTGGCTAACAGAGGGCGTACTTAAACTTTACAACCATGCGGTACATGGTTGAGAAGAACAGATTGAATGTAGGCTACTAGGTAAAGGTTATATTTTTAAGCCAACATCTATGAACATACATTTTGCTCGCAATTAAGCTAGATATGCTGTTTTTAAGACAAAGAAACACAAGTCCATCAAGCTGTCGACATATCGTTTAATAAAGAACACTTGTAAATTAAATGCAAGTTACCACGCCATGTCCGTGAAATAAACATAAACACGTTTGTGTACGCAAAGGCGTATGGGATGTTTTTCGAGAGGAGGGGCTGAGCTATTTTTGCCGGAGGTAACCTTGTAAATATCCGAGAAAAATGTCCGATGTTTTTTTTTTTTTAAATTTCTGCAGGAGAAATACGTTTTTACCGAACTGCGGGAGGGGATGAGGCGCTGCCGCCCCTGGTTCGTACGCCTATGGTGTTTACGCTTAAAATTACGTCGTTGTCGTTTTATTTTTACGTCGTTGTCGTTTTATTTTAGTCGTTGCAATAAATGTTGGTCCCTCGGACTCTCTACTGTGAGTTGTCGCATACATGTTGACAGACTTTAGTTGGCAGCGGCGATAAAAGAATTAGAGGACGCTCTTTGTGATTACAGTACATCTAAACAGAACAGCTCTGAATTCAAACCTTACTCCGTTCCGCTCTATAGGCGACTTTCGAAGTTTCGACAATGCAGAACTTCACCATTTGGAGTATCCTTTTATTTATTAAGGAATGACAATAAACAATCACGAAGACTGAAAGAGACACAGAGACAAGTAACGAAGCATAAGTTCGTGTGGTATTATAAGGCATGGTCACCGCCTTCTAACTTGACTATTAACTTACATACCACTCATTAAATTAAAACATGCTGACTGCAGCTTGCAGGTAGCCTATTATCGTCAATTCGTCATCTTACACTCTTTGTCAGTTGTCATCTGAAAGTCCGTGGTTTTATTAAGCCAATACATGAAAGTAAATTTTCGAATATTTTCCCAATTTATGTTTGAGTTTCTGTTAAGGTTTGACAAGATTATTGTGGATTGCAACTTTTCCGACAATTTTTTTCCGGTTGCTGATCCACTTACCACTTACTGCACATCAATTTTTGTGAAGTATTTCATCACAAAGTTTGACAGCCTTCGGCTGCAACAAGTAAATAAATCCTCATTTATAAAATTTTCCTCATTTAGGAAAATCTTTAGGTGAAGGCCAAGTTGAAGTGTAGAGGTTTACAAGCTTAGGTTGAATACTACAGTACACGCATCGCACATGATTTTCCAAACCATCACGCATAGCCTCAAAATAATGATGGGTCCTACGGGGACCACCTGCTGTAAATACGACAACTTTCAGAGGGGGCAATCGGTCTAGCCATTCCCCGAAAAATTGAAAATTGGACATGGAATGACGCAATCGAGACCACTTTCATACAAAGAGTCTAATTGTAGTTCCTGGATGCACTTCACCTTTACTTTTTTGGTCAAAATTATCCCTTTCCGTCTTAATTTTGCTTAAGACGGAAGGGTTTTAAAGGCCATTTACTTATGAAAGTCCAAACATTGCTGCAAAGGTGTCCTCTTCTTAAGTAAGAGACCAAAATATGGACAATTTTTTTAATTTTTATGGAAATGAAAAGGGTGAATTTTACCCACCTTCTTCTGGAAGGGGGGGACAAACCCCCCTTTCCCCCCTTTGGCAGAAACCCTGGAAGGGAAATGAAGTTCGGTAACGTTTTATTGTAAGAACTACATGCTTCCTTTTAGGCCCCCAGACAACTCCCTTGGACAATCCCCCCTCCCCCGGGCGATTTGCCCCGGAAAATCTCTCCGGGATAATTCCCACCCAGATTAAACCCAAATTTCATGGTGGGAGGGGTAAATGACATGGGTAAAAATTGTTCGGGGAGGGAGTTGTCCGATGGGAATTGCGCGGGAGAGGGGGGAGGTGGGGGAGATGTCAGGGGAAAATCGTCCGCGTGGGAACTTTCCGGTTACCTTCCTTTTATGGACGGGGCCTTGGTATATCTGAGCTGTTCTATAGTAAGTCTGTGATTACAACTAATTACGCCAGTAAGCAAATTCCTTACACCAACACATTTCATTGTGACTAACAACCATAGGTTCGTGACAATGAGTCCAAGGTCAAAAGTTCACGAGGTTGTTTTCATACTCTTGAGCTGTCACTATTTTCACCTTATGGTGTGTTATAACAAAGATTGACTTATGTCACCATGAAAGAAGGTTGAATATTTTTATGAATATTCTGAGTGCTACAATGCAACATATGTACATAGAAGGTAAGGAGGAGCGAAATAGACTTACTAGTTACGACAAATGAAAGGGAAATACTGTTTACTTTGAATCAGGGTTGACATATTGGCCGATTACCGGCCAAATCGCGTAAATTTGGCATATTTTGAACCTCTTAAGCCGGTGCTTTTTCTCAGCTACCGGCCAAAGCGATTTTGGCCAATTTTAGGCTGATTTTGATTTCGGGGGTATGCAGCTAGTAATAAATGTATTTATCATTCCTTATGCCGTTTGTGATCATTCATCGTAGAAAGACCACACACAATTTCCGGCCCCGAATAGTTCGCTACTTTTAGCACACGCGGGGAAAAGTAACACCTGTCAGAATTCTGGACCAATCAGACGCGAGCATACGCTTCTAAGCAGCTGGTCTCTGCTTGCAACACTGTGTACCAGAGTCACACACTAGAGGGATTTCATGTGACGTCACGCGATTGAGATTGCCTGGCACTGAAGGGCGCACGCGCACGGCATAACCATAGATACTATTGTGACACAATGGACGCGTGCCCTTCAAAACCACTAGAGACGCGCGATCTTGCCCTTCAAAACCAAAGAGACGCGCGATCACGTGACGCGGTGAAACCCCTCTATAGAGGTTTTTCACGTGACGTCAGCGCGTTTCAATTTGGCTCACTGGCCGTCACTGCTCATGCGCAAAAGACTGCAGGATCTTGGTTACGATTGTTATACACTGGGCGCCTGGCCGTCAAAATAGAGAGACGCGCGAACGCAGTGACGTCAGTGAAAAACCTCTATTGATACAGCATACTCCGCACAACTTTTTGTCGCGCAGTTAAGCCATTTTTCAGGCATGATGAATTCGAGGTTGCGTTATTGCATCATACGTGTGTACGGGTGTGTGTTTGTGTGTCGGTGTGCCCGGTTAATTTCATTTGGCATATTTTTTACCGTTTTGGCAGATTTTCGGCACATATTTGGCCGGTGAATGATGGAACAATCTGGCAACCCTGCTTTGCATCAACATGACACACACACACAGAAATTAGCCGTCATCAGTATTAAACCATTCAGTTTCACCAATTAACACTCGCAAAACTTTCACTTCCGAAAACTACTTTGCATTACAAGGATCGCCTAATTTGAGGCCCAAAAGGGGTCCCAATTACACCACAAAGCTGCAACTGATGTTATTATATCCTCTTACATCAATTGTAAAGAAATGATGGTTCCGGGCATTTCAGCTTAAGAACGGCCCAAAAAGGGCTCAATGACTATTTCTTCTGTTTTCGCAGACCAGTATAGCTTTCCACAGAAATGAGTACATCTTTTTATACTGCATATTATTTCTTTCGCGCCTTTTGGTTTTCTTCGAGATAAAGCAGCCCACTCGCCCATCTTTGAATAGCCTCGCAGCCTGTACCTTTCCATAATTGTTTTAAAAGATATGAAAATTTTCAGCACCACAAAAGTTCATCATACAGACGAAAAGACATTGCAGCTTAACGCCTATTGTTGGCTGTAACTTGACGTCAGACCTATCGAAAGCTTCCTATGGCTGTATGGAGTTGCAGGGTTTACTTCAATATGCATTGAAAGATCGGAAAGATGTTGAAAATACATTTTTCATTCGGGCATAACCTCCCGGATCCCGCCAATTTTCACAATAGATATAATCTTCCATGCCAATTTTCCGTTGTTGCAACTTAACAGTAGGATGCAGTCCGATGCATAATAAAACGGATTTCTGTGGATACAGTGCAGCCATGAAAATGATGACGGACTGTCACGTACAATGAAATGCAGAAGACCTATTTAGGCTAAGCTAATTCGTATCATGACATAAAATGTACATGCTAGCGCAAAGTGGCTTTATGACACCCGATGGCCATGGTTCATAGCAATGCCCTGCTTACACACCTACTTTCTGACACCCGGAAAATAGGGGATGCGTGAACTGAATTCTGTGATAGTGAATGAAAATGTCGTACAATGAAATGCAGTGTTTGTACGTAGGCGTGTAAAGCGGGGGCCTGAAGGCGGCAGCCTTTCCCCTCCCCCACCACCCGAAAAGGTGGATTTCAGCCTCAGGGCAACTTGGTGTCGTTGTTCATGTCATGATTGCTAGCCAATCAGGGAAAATTTCAGGGCAAACACATTCCGCCCCTTGTGAAATGTCACCTAATTAAGTTCCTCAGGGTGGTTTCTCATGACAAAGGTGACAAAGGGGGTGTCGGAACGTAGTACTAGGGCTGTGACCGTTTAGCGATTAATCGCTAAACGATTGCATGTGTAATAAACGTTTAGTACAAAGCTACCAGCGATTAATCGCAAAACCCGTT
Organism: Holothuria leucospilota; assembly: GCA_029531755.1. Taxonomy (NCBI): domain Eukaryota; kingdom Metazoa; phylum Echinodermata; class Holothuroidea; order Aspidochirotida; family Holothuriidae; genus Holothuria; species Holothuria leucospilota. Next base: position 28,252,618 of record CM055962.1, on the reverse strand, counting down.
TTTCCGCACGAAGTAAAAAAACAATCTGCAGTCATTACAGAAAATTAGATGTTCACTTTAACTCTTTTTAAAAAAGTGAAATACATAATTATACAAATGACACACACGTAAACATACGACATCAAAGTTGAAATTCTATGAGGATCCGTGTTTGAGGTTCATGGAAACTGTCTCCCGGACACCACTAACGCATTTTACATATTCATCATGTTCAAGAGCACGTTTGAAGTCTCTTTGTTGATCATAGGTTCTTGCGATTATTAGCTAAACGATCGCAAAATTTTGCGATTAAACGTTTCGTAATTTAGCTAAACGTTCACAGCCCTACGTAGTACAGTCACCATTTTTTTAGTTTAAATTAATGTGAATGATGACTGAGCACAAGGAATGAAATATAAACCGATACAGGAGATTCGGACTAAATGTTAATTTAAATGGACTTTTAGTTTCTTAACCTTTCCATTTTAGCATAAATGTTTATCGACGCCTCTGTATACATTCAAGATTTCTACGACTGCCACCCAAAAGTAATTGAGGGAAAGTCCCCGTCCAACAACGGCCGGCAGCCAGCATGACTGCCCGCGAAGCATTGGATGTTTTTCTTCCGTTCACCCACAATCTGACAATAGAGAGACGGATATTTGTTGATCAAACTCATATCAGTCAGCCGAATGTTCAGCAAGCCACTTATAGCACTCGGTACAATGTTGTAGTAATTTCCATGGCCTACCATGAATAAAATCAATTCACAATTTGACAGAGCAGAGAATCCTTCCCAATACAATTCACGCTTCACAATATGAACCGGTATAATAAGCTTTTATCAATAGGCCTAAATAACATCCTTTGCAGCTTGGAATGCTATTAAGTGCACTTAGTGTTTCACAGTAAAAGGGATTTGTCAGGTGATCAAAAGGGTATTATAAGTAGCGTTTCTCATTTGAGCAATTATATTTCCTTGTTCGCAAAGGTTTTAAAGCTTTTACCTGCTTGATAATAGGACCGTCTATATAAGCTGCATTGATTGCAATGGCCTAATTATTCTATACCTTTTGTAAGTTATGTTTGACGCAAATGCAGACGAAAATTGGAGGTAATTATTTCCGAGCTGTAACTTCAGAGCAAATTTCATGTTCTACAGACTGGAACTTAATTTAACGGCCGCTGTAATACGCCAAAGGTCAAATATCGCCGATGAAGAAATTCTGGATTTAAGCTGTAAATCGGATGGAAAAGAGTGACTAATGAATAGAATATGAAGCTGGGAAAAGGTTAAAAGTTCCGCATCTCAATTCTCCAACAACTTTTCTTGGATCATCAATACTTCCATTAATTTTGTTTGCCTCTCTCTACTTCTCAAATTACGATGATTTTTACATAACTTTATTGTCTTTCTAACATTGAATTACCTTGCTGAAAAGTTGCATGTAAGAAAAAAATATAGCTTATAAATCTGAAATCTACAGTACTTTAACTCCGTTCACCATGGACATCTTATGTAAGTTAGGTGTTACATAGACTAAGGACCCCACTCCCAGTGGTGTGTTTTTCATACCCTCCCGACATTCGTTTTTTATACCGTCCCGACATTCCTAAAACATAGGGTTTACCAAATAGCACATACTTGAATCATAGGCCTACATGAACAAATATTTCGCACAGTGGAAAGAAACAGCTTTTTCCCCCAGGACGGTCGATCCCTGCAACTTACTTAAACCTGACCAGAAAAGATGAACCAGCAACAGTAAGAATGTAAAACAGCGACGAAAATTATGTGGCAGAGCAATATAATATAACGTTCCTTTAATAACGTGAATCGGATATAAATCTGTCCACTGATATTCAATTAAGAAGAACATTTTCAAAATGACCATTGGGCATATGGTCATTCTTAGCCGTTGATTAGCAAATGTGTGCCGCATGCGGGCTTTTCGAACCCCACGGGTTAAGTTCGTACATATGGTCCAGTCCAGAATGCAGTTAACTGTCTAATATGGCTACATTATTTATTACGTAACAGAGTGAACGAGGAAGACGTCCGCCGGTTAAAAACAGGAAACTTAACCTGGATGGCTGACTAACCAACTGAAAATTAAGATTTAATACGGATTCTATCAGCTTGGAAGGTCAGTTCAGTTGGGAAACGGTTAATTGCTCACGGACGAAAGTAACTCTTATATGACCCCTTCGGGTCGCATGTTACTTCTCGGGGGTGGGGTGGGGTGGGGGTACTGTAGTTACGGCGACGGGCCCTTCAATGGGTACTGTGTGTGGTGGATGGTCACCTTTTGGGTGGCGTCGATTGTGAGATGGGAGGGCGATGGGGGGGGGGGGGGAGTGTGGTCTTCCATGGAGGGACTGATAGCAAGGCATGAAGAGGGTGACAGAGAGTCGAAGATGGGGAAAACTTCTACTCTCATTCCGTTTTGTCACTTAGCATAGGCCTATATTTGATTCCATAGCTGGGCCTGCATCTGGCGTGCACAGTTTAGTCCTACTGAAGGGCACCTATTCTCCTGGGAAAATATGGCTTGTAGAGCATAGCATGTTGAGTTGCTCAGCAGGTAAACTTCGCCAAACGCACTAAAACGTTTAGGCCGGGAAGAAGACCCCTAACCAGAGGAGGTCATGGGTCGGAACACGGCCCACCCCACCCCAATCCCTGCTCTGGCCATGTTTTGGATATGAAATTTGCAAAATGCTGCACTAATTAAGTTGGCATACAAAAACTCTCATGTGATTACTCGAAAAAAAAATTAATTACTTCCCTTAGGCAACCAGCAAATTTTTAGGACGGCATTTACATAAATAAATTTATTCAGATGTTACAAATTCCACGAACAGAGTTCCATCTAAAGGAGAAGAGACCCTCCAGTTAGAAATCCTGGTTGCAACAATGTAAAATGTGTAGGCTACTCGTTGAAAGTTAAAAATAGATCAACTGGCATGAGGCTGTCCCTTGTCAGGAACATGCCTTGTATCGTATCCATGCAGTCTGTCGGACGAAATAGTCATACCTAGTGGCGTAGCTTAGAGTAATAGGGGGTTAGAGAGCTCCCCCACAAGACTCTAGCCCGCTACAAGCCCCCCCCCCCCCACTGAAAAATCCAAGAGTGAAAAATATTTAAAAATATATGATTCCAAATATGAAGCCCCCCCCCCCCTCATAAAATGAAGGATTCCCCTCCCCCGAGTCTCCCACACAATTTCTTTCTTTATTCCCACGCAGTTTCTTTTATTCTACGTACATTCCTCACGGGTCATTTGCAGTACCATCCGACAGGAACAAACCAGTGACTCAGAACAAATAAACCAGTGTTATAACTGTCTATTATTAGTTCCAAGAAACTTACGAATGCATAGAAAAGACAACTACGTAGGAATACAGTAATAATGCGGGTTATGGTTGTAGGCATATATACCCACACGTGGATTAGCTTCAAGACCACATGTGCATACTGTACGAAGATTATACTTTATAACAGCCCAGCTGTAGAACTACCGCCAACATGACTAAAATATGGTGCTGAGGCTAAAACCGATTTGGTATGGGCATAGTTGCGTAACAATGACCCAGTCCTTAACATATGGGATAGAAGGACTTGTGGCACTCTTTTAAGTTTTTCCACGAAGTGGTAAAAACAAGGTTGACGTAGGCTATAAAAATTTATTCATAACTGACTAAGTCTTTTGATGCTGTAGGAATCGTAGATCGTATTAAAGGCCAAGGCTTACTTGTATTAATGGATCATGCATGTCAAATACTGTACGAACTCGCTATGTGAAAATAACTTCAAACATGAAGGCCTAGGCCTACTGAGTGAGTTAGTATGTTGGCAATCTGTAGTTCCATACATATACATGGCAATTGCCTCTGCAAACATTCCATACTGATGTAACAATGTAGCTCATTAGCATACTGATTTAAACATAGTTCCTTAGTCGCACAGTAAGTATTATGGGGCGAAAAAGTTGTAGATTTCAAGTTTTTGGCCCTTCCAAAAAGATCTCAGTGATCAAAACAACTGCAATACTCCTGTATGATCTAGAGATCGAATATATGGTAGTAAATGAAGATTTTACGTCCAAACTTTGCTGAGAGAAGAAAGTCAATTTCAACCATCATAAAGCAGTGCTGTAGTCGAGTCCCCACCTTCCGAGTCCGAGTCCCCACCTGCCGAGTCCGAGTCACTGGTATTCGAGTCCAAGACCGAGAACGAGTCACAAGCTTCGGGTCCGAGGCCCCCCTCCCCCTATGGAAAAGTGTACACTAAAGAAAGGAATTCACAAATGATCAATTTTTGCCGTGCCCTTTTTACAATTTGGTGGGGGTTATGATTAAGGCCCTGGGTCTGAATGGCGGTGCGTGATTTTTCTTCTTTTGTTGGTCATGTGGTGTTACTGTATACCAAACATGGTAGCTTTGTCTCCTTTTTACTTAATACTGGTGAAAAGGGAGGAATTGACGAATAGGTCTGTTGGGAAAATCAGTGTAGGCGGGAAAGTTGTGGCTGGGGGTAGGGTGGTTGCCATGTTTAAATGATCGATCTTTTAATACTTTCTATTATAAATTGTTGCAAACAATCAAAATTTTCTTGCGTTCATTGCTCATTAATTAAATTTGATTTGGAGTATATCGACGCAATTTTTTTTGTAAAAGTACCTTTAGTTATCTTTGCGTGCGAGCATCTTCATTTCGAATGTGCCTCATTTCTGCAATCGTTTCCGCTCTTAAGGGTGACTTAGTACCAATGGGATACAAATTGGCCAACAAAACAATTGTTCCGACAACCTGACAACACATCAGTTTTGGAAGCAGAAGGTGCGCTAGAATTGAGATGTCTGGCTACATCTCGGTTAAACGCTAGTCTATAGATTGACCTGTGCTGCAGATGGAATTCTCTGGCTTCAAAACCTTGAATCTCAGCTCTACATACCATCATAAATCCCTCCGCAACATCCCTGGGTGCAAACTGTACCATAATCCAATAATCCCCCACCTGCCCCCTCCCACTCACATGCTCAATGCAGTCAAATTAACGGGCCATACAGTTTGACCTATGAAATCCAGTGGTAGTGGGGGGATGGGGCTAGGCAGACCAGTTGAAATGAACTTACCAAATCTAAGGGGACCATATGTCCTTCGATAGAAACATATATAAGCCAAATATTATCTTTCCTCTTATTTGCCTTTTCTTACTTGAACTGTGCATTCCTAAATAACGATATTTCAGAACAGGGATATTCCGTGGTATTTCATTTTTAGTCATGGGAATATTTAGAGAACATTTTTGCTCAGATATAACATGAATAGTTGAAAGAGTGACAAAGTTGTAACGCAATCAATTTATAGACTGGAACAGCCTCTACAAAATAATAGAGTAGGACTGAAGTCTACTCGAACATTAATTTTTATCAATTAATAAACCATTTGTTATGGGACAGCTCTGCGACATACGTTTCTGGATACAGATACTTAGTCCCAAAACTGCCATTTAAGGTGATATTGCTATTTCTCTGCTACTGGTGTCAGAAGGTCAAGTTAATTAAACTATTGTTTTACAGTATTGTAACCTGTTTTGAAAAAATCATCACCATTTACTGCAATTTAAAACAACACATTGTTAGCCATGGGACGAACAAAACGTTAGTCTTGGAACAGTTTTGTCAAAAATGCTTAAAAGAATAACAATGGTGCAGTTTGAAATGTTTCTCAGTCCCCTTTTCCTCTTTTGACTCTTACAATTTATACATTAGATTAACATCTGATGTTGGTGCTGCTTCCATTATCACAAGGCCTCAACAAGGGTTAAAGTCAGACTGAGGAATGGTCAAAATTGGGTCCTACAATAGAACCAATTGGTCTGAGAGTACAACACCTAAATCCCACAGTTCATAATTGAATACAAACTCGCATTCACTGTAGAACTAGTGGGCTATAGAACCAGTTATACACTAGCAGGCTGGGAGGGAGAGTGGGGTTGTCCATCCCCATCTCACCCTACCCCCACCCCTCCTCTCTCAAAGAAAGAAAAAACATGTTTTAGTTCAGAGCTTTGTCAAATAGCAACATTTTGCGACTAAACCAGTTTAGATACAAAAAATTCTCAAAGGGGAGTGGTTTCATCCACTCCCATCAGAAAACATGCCTCTTCCCTTCGACCTTGCATAAAACTTACAAAGCATTCACTTCAATAGTTGCCACAGAGAATGCTCACCAAGTGTTGCATCCAAACCCGCATGCATGGGTACACATTTCTTTTTCCCCAAAAGGGCACATGGTGTATCTGTCTCCTTTAAGACAAGGCCAATTTTAAGAAACACGGTAGAACATGGTAAAACTTAAAATGAAACATAAGCAGTTCAAAGATTTGACAAAGATTCTGTACAGGTACTAGCACTGGTATTTTGCATCAAAAATCCTTACAAAAAATTTCCCCAAAAGAGAGGGGACATCCCCTATTTGCCTTCACATAGTTTCCCCCTACCCTAAGATGGCACTCCTTAAATGCATGACAAGGCCAAAAGCCAAAAATACAAATTATCAAATGTACACCTGCAGTGCAGTAGAAAGAGGGCCTCTTCAGAAGGTTTGTTCCAACAAGCCATGATGGTCACCTTGTGTTCTTCTGAAGGAAATAACATTAAGTATTAGGAAGCTGTTTAATCTAAGGTGTATAAATTTCAATAGTGTTCAGCCCATTATCCCATAAAACCCTTTCCAGAATGACCCATTTCCAGAAAGACCTATTAGTTAACTATCAAGAAGAACTTCACACTGAATTACACAAATTCAGACAAACCCTTTTAAATAATTACCTATTGCTAGACATTGTAAGGAAGGATAATCTATAGAAAGAATTGTTAGTATCCTAATAATTCCTTCAAAGAAACTAACTTTAACAGAAACTTATACCACAAATACCTCACGCTTGCAAAAATGGTAAAACCCATAGTACAGTCCTAGCATGCTATGCTTGGTCAGTCTTACTGTACAGTATACATGGGACTTGTCCCATGACTAAAAAAAAAATTGTCCCATGACTTAAATTTTTTTTGTTTTTAATTTCAATAAATATTCTTTGACACACTTTTGTTTAACCCATATAATTGTCTTGGTTACTATCTAAATGAAGAGGATACTTAACCTTTCCATAGAATCTACCACAACTTTTGAATATTGAATATTTAAACTTTTCGATGAAAAATGTTTTTCATTGGACAAATGACTGATTAGACAAGGTACTAATTAATAACTGATTAATGAAACAATTTTCTGCTTTGAACTTACATTGAGTTTTGGGGGTACTTTATGTCTCTGTATGAAATAACTTATTTTAATTGGAAATTTAAAAAATATTCCACAATACAGTTTATCCCATGACTAATGCATTTTTATACTTTTCTGGATAATTACATCAATTTTAAAAAGTGCATGCCTTGGCTATACAAAAATGCAAAATAATTGATAAGTAAGGAAACTTGAATTATGAACATTTATGTTGCAAATAGCACGGTATGTCCCAATAAGGAATATGGTATCCAGGCACAACTTTTGTAGCCTGGTAACTTGCTATTCAAGGCAATCTAGGAGGTTTCCTGTTAAAACATATTCTTGTTATGTTATGCCATACTAGCCAACAGACAGTGATGCTCCACTCAGATAAATTCACATCAAACCACCTTCTCCCCAGCCACATGCTTTTCAAAAAAGATGTACCACTTGATCTGACATGATTGTATTTTTCACCTACTCTGTCATGCCTGGGTTGGGCCTAATTGTCAAATTGTGATACTTGTGATCATCTATTGAGTGCGCATGTCATTCACAGAAAGCAGCTCGATAACCATACAGGTTTATGTCCACTATTTTGTAAAAACCCTCAGAGATTCCAGGGCTACCCCCTTTTTATTCTATTTGGTGCTGCTCTGAGCCAGGAGCCTTTGGACGGACCTTGACACCACACATTCAGGTGGAATGCTAACCATTTCAAAAAGAGGCCTAAAGGCAAAATCATGGGTACGCATCTGGCTGTAGCTCGTGAGATCTTCCCCACGAAACATTTGGGACACCAGGGAAAATAATCAAGGACCCCCGTGTACCTTTTTATCATAGGACTTTAAAGAAAATCATCTACACTATACAGCGCATATTTCAAAAATGTAGCCTAGATATCTTGTGGAGTTGTGTAGAAACTGCAAAAGGACAAGGAAAAGCTATGTGAAGATGAATTAATTGCATAAAAGCATTCCCAAAGTCTGCCAAGTCTCGAGTCCGGTCGTGGGAAATTTAAAGAGAGTCATGAGTCCCGACTGTACGCGACCGAGTCCAAGTCCTTGTCTTCCGAGTCACAAGTCTGAGTCCTTAAATTGTGACTCGAGACCGGTCTCAAGAACTACAGCACTATCATAAAGACAGCCGGTCCCCCTGCTATTTGCATAGGTCTTGTAAGGCCTGTGTATAGTGAGCTCTGGGCAAGCGACCACACAGTCCCTTATTGAGGACTAAGTTAGGCCTTGCCTACAGCTAAAAGTAACTTAGGCCAGGGAGCTGCCACTCCAAGTGGCAGCTCCCTGCTTAGGCCTAGGCCTACACTATCCTGCCACACAGTCCACTACTAGGCCTACTCCCAAGTAATTGTAAAACTAGTATCGTCAAATTCGAAGAACTACATATTCCTTCCTACGATAGACACTGGACGTTGTTCTCACTGGGGGAGGGGTAAACACTTATGGAATGCCGTGTCCCGCATGAGGGGTTTGATTTTTGCATACCCCTAGGCTAAGGTGACCATATTTTGGGGGTTAAAATCAGGGACGCTTCTAGGGACCCTGTAAGGAAAATATAAATCGTTAGTACATGTGCTACAGTAAATGTGTGTAGGCCTATTTGATCACAGCAGTATTAGAAAACAAAGATGCTCTTGACTTTCGATCTCTGTGATTGCAGATACCTGTTATTTGTGTTAGCCTATGTACGTTGTACTTGTGATGCTATGATTTATATCTCAACGATGTTGATGTAGCCTATTAATACTAGGCCAATAGGCCTAATACATTCTAGCCAGCCGTTTATCCCCCCCCCCCAAAAGGTACAAAGAAGGCTAGGCCTACACAATCGACAAAATATTTTTTTTTACATGGTAAATAATATCTTGGGAAATTTCAATTTCAAAGACATTTGTTCAAATCGGGGACATTTTCGAAGACACCTGTTCATCGGGGACACAACACGGGATTCGGGGACTGTCCCCGAAAATCGGGGACGTCTGGGGCTGGGCACCTTACTCTAGGCTATTTCATAGCCCACAGACGTTTTGGTGCAACATATTGGGCAAATTTGAAAGAAAATTAGGCCTACTGAAAATTTTTGATATTTTTTGGGAGGGAACAACAAATAAGGGTTTTTGCCCTTGAACTGAGAGAGGCAGAGGCATATATTTTGACAGGGGACTTCATCCCCCACAGCCCCTAACCCTTCCTGCTTCCTATGCCTAGGTTATGCCTTCTAAGCCATAGGCTATGGGCCTTGCCTTGGCACAACTCCAGTGGATTGGACCAATTAGGCCTAGCCTAGGCCTATAGTATAAGACTTTGTGTAATGTAAAATAAGGAGTGCAATCGTTGCGTAACCATTTACTCTTTGAAATTTGGTGAAAACGTAAGCAGTTCACATGTCAAGCAGAATTTGACAATGCAGGCTAGGCCCAGGCATACAGGCTACAATTCCCATATTCCCCCAAGTCATAGGCCTATTATAACATAGCCTATGGTACTGGTAAGCTCGAACAGAATGTAGGCCTAGCCTAAGTTTGCAGTAAAGACTCGAGTCTCATACTTGTTGTTTACTTCGCACCCGCTTTTTCACGATCATTCGTAACTAATTAACTTATTACTAACGGTTTCAGTATTCGTTACAACAAGCTTTGCCTAGCCTAAGCCCACAAAGGCCGTTGTAACGTTAGTTCCTTACCACAGGTGACAAGTCAGTCCTTTGCACAACCCACGTTGTATCAGATGAATCCACTGCTTTGTATGGACTTGGTATATCGCAAGCCATGTTTCAGTTGCTTGAACTAGTTGTGATGCAAACACAGGATGGACGAAAAAATACACGAAGAGTAGATGATGTAGAAACCGTTGTTGTACCACCAACTAATGTTAGTGTCCGACACAGTCAACACCTTTACAAAAGCCCATTTCGTGACACTAGAATGTTTAGGCGGGTTAAAATTCCCGCGTTTGAAGTAGTCCCCTATTATTATTCACAATGATCTAACGTTGGTTGTTCGTAACACGGTCTGAACTTACACTTGACTACACTCCAATTAGCTTGAGGGAATAGAAGTCAATTTTTAAAGTAATGATATGTACGCAGGAAGAGGCAAATGTTAGTCCAATTGATCTTTTAAATCAAAGACCTATTAAAAGAAACGATTTTCTAGTAAAAGAACTTCTCTTCCAGAACAACTAATGGAATGCTCCGAATAATAAATTTAGTGATCATTACAAGCGTCCAGCTGAATACACGTGAATCAGGGTTGCCAGATTTTCTGTGGCGAAACCGGCCAAATTACCGGCCAAATCACATGAAAAACGCCAAATCAGAACAGGCACCTACTTGAGGAAAATTGACCCTGTATTTATGTACAGTATAACACTTGTCACCGTTTTCAAAGTTTACCTACTCAATCTATTATTGCTACAAGTGCAGTGTAAACTGTAAACCCGTTACGTCCCACTCGGGTGACTATTAAAATCGGGGAAAAAGAAGGGTTTTTCTTGAAATTTCGTGAAAAAAGGGTTGTTTTAATTTAATTTCCCATTAGGCCTGAAAAACGCCAACAACCGTCAAAATGCCGTTTGGAGTACACTTTTAATTTTTACTGGCCAACAAAGGTAAAAACGCCAAATTTGCCTATTTTGGCGTTTAAAATGCCAAAATGGCAACGGTGACGTGAATGATTGCATCCCCATTCTAGGATTGCTGAAAACACGTGTGTGATGCATGACATGTGTCAGTTGTGTGTGTTTTTATGCTGCGCTGGTTAGTTCAATCCACAGCTACCACCTCTGAAGAGATCTCCATGCTTCAATCAGAGAGTTGTTATTCGGGATGGAGATTTAACGGAGAGCTTAATACTTAATACATGGTAACGTATGGCAAATTTTTGCTGGGAATGATCATAGTGGTCGGTCTCTTACTTTCACTTAGTCTCAGTTGCAATCTATACTATACTCAATGACCACTCTTGTATTCCTGGTACCAGCGTTGTATTCGAGACCAGCATATCCGAGACTGAAACCGAGACAAGAGGGTGTCGAGACCAAGACCAGTAGTAGAACTTCGAGACCGAGACCAACAAGGTCCGAGACCGAAACCAAATGTACTGCATACTATATAGGAAAATGAAACAAACTGTTCAAATTTCTGAATACTTTTTTACATGACTTTATTACCTTATGCTCTACAAACGACCAGAGGTGTAGCTATAGGGGGCAATTGCCCACCTGGCTCTGAAAAATGAAAAATTCGGAAATTTACGATAAAGTACGCAGTCCCTGACGGCGACTAGTCTCCCCGAATTTCTCTAATATATGAATCCAAAATTTTCGGCGCGCTACGCGCTGTAGAGTCACTCCAGTTTCTTCATTACTTCCATTCCACATAGCTAGAAAGAACAAGTCCTGTCCACCTTACCAAGTAATATGTAGACAGAGTGCACAGTTTATGTAGAGGTCGTAAATTTCATCCCATATCGCAAAGCCTAGTTGCTGTTCTCTTGTGTGTCATGCGTACGGTCAGTTGGTGAGCGACTCACAGTGCCAAGTTTGGATATTTCATCGGGTAGTCCAGGTATGTATGTTATCCCCGATACCGTCTACAACCCCTACAGTTTTTCTTTTTTTTTCTTTTTCTTCTTTATGATTACACATTATTTTTGTGTAAGTCTACCAAAAATTTTTGCGCACTTCGCGCGCGTTGCAGTTTCACTATTCTGATTCAAAAGAACACTATCAGTGCACAACTCGGCTCTTGAAGTATTAAGTGACATTATGCAAAATATGTCCTGGCCGCCAGGGCACGTTTTGCATGTCACTTATGTGTTTGTTATGTGTTACATGTAATCCTTTTGTTTGTAACCTACGTTGCAGAATGCAGAACATTCCAGTCCCTAATAGCCTACAGTAATGCTCACACTTTAAAAAAAATCGGAAAGTTTAGGTGCGCCCCCCCCCCCCCCCCCCGGAAAAGCCTAGCGACGCCATTGCAAACGACCTATAGCACCAAGAGCAGAGATGCCAAGGTCGGATGATTTCGAAATATCAAGTGTTTAGGATATGAACTTTTTGCAATCTCGGTACTTTAAGCTTTAAAATGGTGTAAACAGGTAAAGAAGAATACGATTTGTGCTAACTTAGTACAAGGTGATCTGACAAATTGTGACTCTGGCGTTATGGTTTCTCGGTACATATGTTGCTTGCTAACCGCCTCGTCACACCCTCTATGGGAGATTTCTCACACGATAATCTTTCACAAAGCAGTTTGAAATATTGCTGACGAATCACCATCTTGGATTCTCGTACTTCTCCAGCATCCATCACATAAAATGTGGGATTCCTCTCCTACACACTTCCGTGTACCTTCCTCGTCGCTATTAATTAGCTATAGTGTTCACGTGTGTCGGAACGGCATTTTCACGGATTGTATAGCTAACGTTGCTTTTATAGTCGGGCATATTTAGCTAGTAATTTCCGTTCTTGACGGTTTTGAGATGAATTCCCCCCCCCCCCCCATTTTGGTCCCATGAAATGAATTTTACGCTAAAAAGCAAGAATTCATTTTTCTCAGAGAAACTATGCACAATGAGGGAGATTTTTAAAAATACGGGAGATTTTTGAAGATGCGGGAGATTCGGACCAGTCGTGCAGCTACGGCGGGCCTGGGGGCCCGGGGGAGCCTGGGCCCCCAGATGTTTGCCAGGCTCCCCCAAAAATTGTGCGTGTCCTAATAAAATGTGTAAGAATTAAGGACGGCGATCGATGCCGTGACCACCCCCCCCCCCCATTTGATACCTAGGCCCTTCTAAATATTTCATCCTAGCTATACACCCCTGATTCGGACAGGTGAGCGGGAGACGACCCGAAAATGCGGGTGACACCTGCCCAATGCGGGTGACTTGGCAGGGCTGCAAGAGTACATCAGCTCATTGATATATGCACCTGTTTTTGATTATCGTATGCCAAGCACAGTTTACATGTTCATAATTAATAACTGATTATAATCGTGTATTTTTCTAACGTGGCCCTACTCTTTAAATCGGAATCAGTCAGTGCTACAAGCTGACAAGTATAGTGTTTATGAACTTGGAGCCAATTAATGCATCATAGTGAGTTCGTCCAACCCACAGAAAAATAAGTCACAGAACTTTAGTTAGTGCCAACCTTTCCTTCGGACCAAACATGACCATGGAGTACTCGCAGTTCAATAACCGGAGATTTTGTTTTCTACCCTAGGATGGGACTGCAGATAACTATGTAGGCCTAGCATATAATATACAGTTAACAGTGTGTAATATTTAGACCTAGACTCATATCTTTCAGAGTTGCCAGATAGCTGTAGTATTATATCTGATCATGATGGCCAAATGTTTTGCAGTTGCTTTTTTCCCGTCTAAGAAGGAGTTCTGGTCGATAACTCATATTTATATATGGAACTGGTATATTAGTTCATTCTATTTTTCGATACCCAAATGATCATTAATAGCCAGATTTGGTTAAATATGGTCATGAAAAGGCCAACAGGCAATCCCGAAGAGCTAGAAAATGGATAGCACTGAACAAACACTGAGACGGGGATTTCAACACACACACTGCACACCCGAGTGGTGTAGCCAGGATTTTTGAACAGGGGCACTGGGGGTCACGAACCTTTCCTGGGAGGGCACACTTTCTGAATTTTCTCCCTCTCTATAGGACTAACATATATAAAACCGTACAATCCAAAATTTTCCGTAGGAGGCACCTAGGGTGGCACGGGTTTGTCGTGGGGGCACGTGCTCCTCATGCTCCCCGTAGCTCCGCCACTGCTGCACACACACCGTGAACACGCAATGCAGTGCAGTACCAGACTGCCACTGTTCTGATTATACTGAGTAACCTGACCTGTGTGCTAGTCCAATGCACTATTATCCATAGTTTTGCTGTGCGTGCGTGCTGTAAATACGCTTACTGTGTGTTAATACCACACTGCAATCAGAACCGGAAGCTGGCGGGTACCGTAAAGATGCCGGAATGAACAAACATCCCCAGCTCAAGATTAGCCTAATTCTCTTTTTCCAGTTTCCCCTTAGTGTTCAAACTAACGACAGTCATAGAACTGAGAACATGAATTAATTATCCTCGTAGAGTTTTTCTTAGGCCATGTCGATCATCACCAACCCATAACAATAAAATTACAGAGTGCTACACCAGACTCGGAAGAAGCAAAAGTCCTTGATTGCCCTCTTGTTTGTCTCTTTAGTAACAAATGTAAAAATTTTGCAGTAATTTTCCTTAAAATTTAACCAAAATGTTGCACCAAATTGCATCTGAGGACCGTCAAATACCTAACAATTTTCCAAAGGGGAGGGGGACACCCAGCAAAAAATGCTTAAAGGAATTACATAAATTGTTTCAAAATATGGTATCTCGAAGGACTATTTTCTCACGTAAACCTAATTTGCCATAGAGGGAAGGCAGGATACCACTGTTAAATTCCTTTCTATGCCACTGGTAACAAAGGCGACCTCCGCCGGGAATTGTCACAGTCTACGGCATACATATTAAAATTATTACGTTATGAACGGGCCATAAAATTTAATGGCATTTATTCCACCCCACAAACATGTATTCCCAAGATCTTGTCACAGCTACTGTAAAGGCCTCTGAGATGAGTGGAAGTTGCACTCCCAAAAGAGTGATTCGTTGGGATTTACGAGGAATTATCCAGCTGTTACTTCTCTATGTTGTCCGATTATGAGACAATGTTGATTAATACCCTAACCTTCTTAACGGTTCGCTACTGATTTAGTTGGGCCATAATTTGAGCCATAGCAACAGAAACCGGTCTAGCCTATCTGGTCATCAACCCCCCGGCACATAATCTATAATGCCACCCAAGTCTTTCGTATGAAATCGCAATTGATAATTTCGGGCCTTTCCTTCAAATGTGCAAGGTTCACCGACCCATGTGACGTCAAATGGTGGCACCGCCTACCCTTACTTTACTTAGACCCCTCCCCGGGACGGCGATCCGAAACAAGGTTCAGCCCCCAGTCTCGAATAGCTACCTAGTCCTATGCCTTATTGTGCTTTATTTTGTTATTGTCTCGACTGAGTAACCCATAGAAAACGAATTTTAAATAGTAGGTGCATGGCCGTACTGAACACAATCTTTACTGTATGAAGAAATCTTGAGTCAATCAGAAAAAAGAGCAAAGAAAAACAGGGCGATGCCACATGGGGCAGGGGGCAACCCCCTCCTATCATTTGCAAGAACAGGGGAAACAGAGAAGGAAAAGAACAGGAAAAAAGAAAAGGAGAAAGCGAAAGAGAAGAAGGGGAAGCGAAGGAGAAAGAAGAAAGCAGGAGGGTGGGGTAGGCATATTTTGATCCATATAATTAGCCCAGAGCTTCCAGGAGGCCCTATTCCGGTGTCTGCCAGCCTTTTAGATACCTTGTGTAATGCATATATGAAGCAACGAAAATATTCGTAATAGTTCGTGTTTCTGTTGACTCAACGCACGTATTTTTGAGTGAAAACATACCCATACATAAAAGGTGGTGGCTTCAGGAGCTTTGTTGACTATATACCCTTCTCTTAGACAACAAAGGTTACTGTCCTCTTTCACTAAACTAAAACTTAAAATTCAATAAATTATTAACACTTTTCAGCCACATATGATCAGCTCAAAAAAATACCAAAGACATCACCATTTTGCATCTAAGCAATCTTAAATTGATAAAAATTTCTCAAAGGGGAGGGGACTTAGACGCCTCCCCAGAAAAGCATCTTTCCCCGAAGCAAAAATTAATATTTAATAAATTATGAACACTTTCTTCCATATATGATCAGCTCAAAAATATACCAAAGATATCACCATTTTGTATCTAAGCAATCTTAAATTAATAAAAAATTTCTCAAGGGGAAGGGGACACCAACCCTTAGACCCCTCCCCAGGAAAGCATCTTTCCCCAAGCAAAAATTAAAATTCAATAAATTATGAACACTTTCTTCCATATATGATCAGTTCAAAAAATATACCAAAGATATCACCATTTTGTATCTAAGCAATCTTAAATTAATATAAAATTTCTCAGGGGGGGGGGACAATCCTCCCCAGAAAAGCATCTTTTCCAAAACAAAAATTAAAATTACTAAATTATAAACTTTCCAGCCATATATGATCAGTTCAAAATATGTACCAAAGACATCATTTTGCATCTAAGCAACCTTAAATTAACAAAAAATTTCCCAATGGGAAGGGGGACACCCCCTCCCCTTAGACCTCTCCCCCAGGACGGCGATCACTCATCTCATGCTTTGCCCCCCCCCTATCGAAATACCCTGGCGCCGCCCTTGATTATTTTGTCTTTAAAAAGTCCAGATTTTGAGTTTCAATTCATTTATTTTAAAAGTTTAACTAACCAATTGGAAAACTTCAATGTTCTGTCTGTAAAAGCACAAATTTGGTTTAAGATTTAATAATTTTGACTTAAAATTGCATGCATTTTACATCAGATCTCATAACTTTAACTTGTACAAACCAAACTGTTATATTTGATCTTCCTATTTTGACTGTTGAGGTTTCGTTATCCTAACTTTCAGAGTCCGTTCATTGAAGAATATTCCCAAAGGAGGATTTGCTCCCATGATAACATTGGTTGTTTTAAAGGAGCCGAGTAGTGGCGTACTTCCGAAATGAAAACGTTATATTAGACGAGCTGTTTACCCCCAGTGTGATGCTAATATTGAAAATATTCCTCTTAATACGTTTTATATTCTCATTTAACAATTTGTTTTTTGAATTTCTAGTTTATCACTTTTTCATCTGACACAGCCATTTTTGAATCGTTTCCAGATGAAACGTTTATGATCGTTATAGCAGTACTAACGTTAGACTAACCACAGGCGTTCCGATTTATATGTAACATATATAATACACTATACATATGTATAGTGTATTATATATGTGCATATAAATCGGAACGCCTATCAGCCTAACCTAGGCTAGCGTTATTAGGGCCTAGATCTGCCACGAATAACAAACTCATTCATCTGAAAAACAGTTTCAGTTACCTTCAAAATTGGCAATATTGTCAATGAACCTCCTCTAGTAGATGATGAGCAAAATAGGCGTGTGTCTTAGTTCCCTCAGTTTTATCGCACTGTAACACGCAACGAGAATCACGTACGTACGTTGTCAGTTGTGTAGGTCTACTGTGCTAGACACATAGACAGGGTGACCCGGCGTCGGTGGTATGCGTAATACGGCCTTTTATACGCGAGGGGTATGAACGGCCCAGCGCAGTATATTTAGAATATACGGCTCTGGAACGGCCTTATTACGCATGCCCTGGACGTTGGGTTACCCTGACTACTAGACAATGCATTGGTGGCTTTATCGGTATCGGATCAAATCGATAGACAAAGAATCATAACCGGATGTGACGTAACGAAGTTGGCGGGTCAAGAACTTATTCTATTTTCGCAGCTACCCAGCTCCTTTAAAAGTAAAAAAATGAGTCAATATTTTGACAGTAAAGTATTTGAAAAAGGGGTGGCGCCAGGATTTGCCCAACGATGGGTCAGACTCCCCCGACGGGGAGGCAGCGATCCTAAGCCCCGACAGCTCCGATGCCGTCGAAGGGTTGGTGAGGGGGATTTATAGAAAACCTTTGTACTATACCTTGCCATTGTATATACTAGAGGAATATAGTTCGGGGCTGATTTAATGTTTTCCCGGAATCTAAACTGTGAAATGGCAAAGCGCGGGAAGCGCGCGAAATTTTTCTGGGTAAGCCTACACTAAAAAGAATCTGTACTTATTTAAAGCCTATATAGATCAATTGTTCGGGCAGTTGGGCCCTATTGGGCATTACTGACATTGTACTTCCCTCCCTCCAGTCACTAGCCGTAAGCTACCGCACCACAGACGCAAGAGAACATTTTAAGTAGGTTTAACGAAATGAGATGAAATTCCCGACATTTACATAAATCCATGTATTCTCCTTATTTAGTTACTTGAAAAGGTGGAAAGGGCTTGTACTATATTTAGCTATGAATAACGGAACTGAGGAAGATGGGCAAAGCGTACCGAAAATTTTGGGTTTTATCGCATAAATGACCCCTTTGAGAGCTATAATAAGTAAACCGACCATGGGTGGCTACAGAATTTTCCCTTTGGGAAGTTGGGCCCTGCCAGTGACCCCAAGTCCCGACAGCCTCTATGTCGAGGGGGTGGTGAGAAGGGGATATGAAGGAGCTATAGCTATCCCATGCCGTTGCAGGGCATATTTGCATAATATCACTTCATACTTCAAGAGCCGAGTTGCGCACTGTAGTGTTCTTTTTAATCTGAATAGAATTGCAAAGCGCGCGAAAGTATTCGGCAGGCTTTCACAAAAATATTGTGTAATCATGAAGAACAAAAAGAAAAAAAAAAAAAAAATAAAAACTGTAGGGGATGTATTCCGTATCGGGGATAACATACATTGTATCGAAACCACCTGGACTACCCGATGAAATAGCCAAACTTTGTTCCGTGATTCGCTCACGAACTTACCGTACCGCATGACACACACAAGAGAGCAGGCTTTGCGATATGGGATGAAATCTATGACCTCTACATAAACTGTGTTCTTTGCCTAGAAGTTACTTGGTAAGGTGGACAGGACTTGTGCTATGCACTAATTGTCAAGTATACACAGTCTGGCTACCATTTTGAATTCTAAAATGGCGACCAGACCGCATTTGTTAACATCATTCTTTTTTAGGCTCCTCTACATCAAAAAGGGAGAGAATAAATTTGGGAAAACAATCCAAACTATCTCATAGGAGCATTTATAACTGTAAAATAATGGGGAAAAGTCTGTCAGTTTGAAAACTGGAAATTCAAAATGGTTGCTGAAGATGACCTTGATAAAGAAAAAGGCCTCTTAACAGTAACTTTTTTGTAATCAGCACACTAAAATTGACAAAGTTAAACAATAAAAATCCATTTTGGCAAACACAAAGTCCACAGGATGAAATAGTGGCGCCCTTTCATAACGCAGAATTACACCACGTTGCGGTTCCTACCTCGGCTCCTGGATTGTTAATTAGAATTGGGTCGTACATGCAGTATATCAGTATAACTTGTAAAAGTTAGATTTGCAGCCCCTTAAGATATCTTATGGCGAAAGATAGCATTTTTGGATTCGAATAATGAATATCCTCATCTCCAATGAGGCACCGGGTGTATTTTTCATTCGAAATAAGGTTTTTTTATTAATCAAACTAAAGATATTTAAATCGAGTTAGCCTAAAGATATCTTCTTTTCGTTTCATTTACTTGTTTTATCACTTTACATATACAAACATGAGTACTAGCATAACAAACATGGCCATAGGCGTAGGAAGCTGTTCTCGACTGGAGGGGGGGGGGGGTTAACGTTGTTTCGGTCTGCCGTCCTGCAGGAAGGGTCTAAGGGGGTGTGGAAAAGTTGAAATATTTAAGGGTCCTTAAATGCAGTTTGGTGTAGCATATCGGGCAAATTTTAAGGGAAATTACTGCAAAATTCTGACATTTTTGCAGAGGGAACAATAAGGGGTTTTGTCCTTGAATTGAGGGGGTGGAAGCATACTTCCACTCACCACAATTCTGACTGGGGGAAGCCCCCTCCCCCGCTTCCTACGCCCATGAGAATGATAATAGAAACACATCTACATAAGGTGAAAGAAAGTGCACAGAAAACGGTGATGGGCTTGAAAATAGATACAAACAGCATGAAATGAACTGCTACAAAGACTAACAGGGAAGAGAAAGAGATAGGAGACAGACTAACACTCCGAGAAACCTATAACCATTAAAACAAAAGAACATCCGTTCCCTCATCTAAACAAGCAGCTTACCCCCCCCCCCCCCATTCCCCACCTGTGATACATGGAGCAGCAAGATAAAATTGAGGACAATCGTAAAGCAACAAAATCTAAGAAGTACAGCATTGAAAACAAGACTCGCCAAAAACAATACTTAGTAGGTTTCAATTAAATATCGGGAAAAGTTTCCCCTAAAAGATTGAATGCTTGACTTATCTGTTACTGAAACTGGAAGAGAATTCCACAGCTTGGTTGCACGGTTATATGGTGAGAGTTAGGTTGTGAAGAAGTTTGAATAGTGTACTGATCAGTGGCGTAGCCAGGTTTTTGTCAGGGGGGGGGGCAAGAGCACCAAGGTTTCCCCCAATTAGTGATCTGCTTCCTAATAATCAGTGTTCTCCGCAGATCCCAATTTTGTCCGGGTGCTTTCCTCTGACCTAGCTGATGTGACCGATCGCCGTCCTGGGGGAGGGGTCTAAGGGGAGGGGGTGTCCCCCTCCCCTTTGCAAAATTTTTGCTCATATAAGGTGGGCTAGATGCAAAATGGTGCCACATTTGGTGCTAAATGTAAACTGAAAACATCACCAAGAATTCCTATTTTTTAGGAAGCTTTTTTATCTTGCTTGTCTTCAGGTCTTGGTGAACTTTTCTTTAATCCTACTGGTAGATCAGAATCACAGTGGGTGAAGTACAGTAATTAAGTGAACCCTGGTACACCTTTCCCTTCATCAGTTCACCACATTCACCACAATCAGTCCAAATTTTACGAGGACCTGCCCTTGTAGCAGAGTATAGGACTTGACCACTGACCCATTCTAACAAACTACATATACCACAATGCTGCTGCTTTAATTATCAAGAAACATTGGAAGTATACAGTAAAAGGACAGAGTCCCTTGTCAGAGGTCCAGAGATCCCATGCTGTATAAAACAGATAGTAAAACATAACTAGTACAACTATAACCATGGTGTCATCATTCATCTCTGAAAACCTTAATGAGGACTGGTTGTGCCAGTGTGGCATATACTTTTAAATAAGTAAAGTGTACTGGTTGAGAAATTTAAAATTTTACCCGATCATGCGCAAATTTCACCATATATTCACTTTCAAAATTTCCCCCAAGATTTTTCCAGAGGGGGCAACTCGCCCGCCCTGTCCCCCCCCCCCCGGCTACGCCACTAGTACTAATGCAGAAATGTAGATTGGCAGGTATATCACGAATTAAGTTTAGTGATAAGTTTAGTTTGAAAAGTAATCGGGTAATATGTCGTTAAGGGAACGGTAGGTGAAAGAAGCTATGCCCAAGTTTATAATGTCAACAGATCAGGGGGATTCAGAAGGTTCAGTGACAAAAATAACTCATTTATGTGGTCACGTGGTTTGGAACACGTGATGTGTCTGATGGTTCGTTTTTGCAAAACGTTTAATGTTCAGTTGGCAACGATTGGTAGTAGACCAAATAACCGAGCAATAGCTAAGGCGCGGATAGATTATTAAAGGGAGTGCGGAGAGCATTTTAAGGGAGCACATACTTCATTCTTCGTTTCTCCACGTTCAACAGTAGCGTCAAAGGTGTCAAAGGGTTTTCACTTAACAAGTCACCCCGCACCCGTGGCCCCCATCCACTCAGGGGTGGCGCTAGAATTTGCCCGACGGGGGACAGACTCCCCGACGGGAAGGCCAGAGACTCGAAGCCTCGGACAGCTCCGATCCCGTCGAGAGGTTGGTGAGGGAGAATTTGAAGAAAACCCGTGTACTACACCATGTCATTGCGGGGCATATTTTGCAAAAAATGTGTATTTACTAGAGGAAAATTTCCGCGCCGATTTAATGTTTTTGCCGGACTCTAAGCTGTGAAAAAGCGCGCGAAGCACGCGAAATCATTTTGGGTGAGCCTATACACTAAAAAGACTCTGTGCTTATTTAAAGCTTACATAGGTCAATTGTCCTGGCAGTTGCTCCCTATCGGGCACAACTTACATTTTATTTCCTTCCTCGAGTCACTAGCCGTACCGCAAGACAGATACAAGCAGACAAGAGAACATTAACTAAGTCTAGCGAAATGAGATGAAATTCCCGACATTTACATACTGACATAGTTCCATGTGTTCTACTTATGAAGTTACTTGAAAAGATGGAAAGGGTTTGTAGCCTACTATATTTAGCTATGAGTAACGGAACTGAGTACCAGTAAATAAAGCGTACCGAAAATATTGGGTTTTATCTCAGAAATGACCCTTTTTGGAAAGCCAAAATAAATAAATTGGCCATATATGGCGACAGAATTTTCCCGACAGGGGTCCGGGCCACGCCAGCGACCCCAACTTCCGTCAGCTCCTTTACCGAGGGGTGGTGAGAAGTAGATATGAGTGTGCCTGACTATCCCATGCCATTGCAAGGCATATTTTGCACAGTATCACTTATTACTTCAAGAGCCGACTTGCCCACTGATAATGTTCTTTTGAGTCTGAATCGTGAAATTGCAAAGCGCGCGAAAATTTGTAGTAGGCTTACACTAAAAACATATGTAATTATTAAGAATAATAAAGAAAAAATAAAAACTGTAGGTGTTGTAGACCGTATCGGGGATAATATACGTTGTCTCGAAAGCACCTGAACTTCCCGATGGAATAGCCAAACTTTGCTCCGTTAGTCTCTCACCAACTAACCCTATCGCATGACACACACGAGAGAACGGCAAAGAGCTTTGCGATATGGGATAAAATTTACGACCTCCACATAACCTGTGTGCTCTGCCTACGTATGTTACTTGATAAGGGTGACAGGACGTATGCTATCTAGCTATGTGGAATGGAATTATTGAAGAAACTGGAGTGACCCTACAGCGCGAGTAGCGCGCCGAAAGTTTTGGGTTCTTATTAGAAAAATTGTCCCCTTGAGAGCAAAGACTGGTAAACCGTCGAGGAGACTAGTCGTTCACACCGAGCGGATGTACCGACAAGATCAGCAAATGTACCGACAGACCATCCCAGGAAGCCAAGTGGGGGCGACCGCCCCTGCCCCCCCCCCCCCCATTTCAGTTACGATAGTGACGTTCAATGGGAGCGCTTATTTACAGCGAACCTCTTAAAATAAAGCTAAAGTTCACGACACACTAGCTCTTCCAGACGATTTGGGTTAGGATCGCTGGAGAAGATACTGTTTTCTTCAGCAAACAAGACAAGTGAGGCATTCTTAGATACATAAGTTGGGTCATTAACATAAGTTATGAAGAGGACAGGCCCAAGAATGGACCCTTGAGGAGCCCCGCATTTTACTTTACTTAGCTCAAATATAACACCAATGAAAGAGGTAAAATGCTCCCTGTCTGATAGGCAGCTTCTAATCCCGTAGTACTGAGACCACCTCGGAAACCATAACTTGATAATTTAGTTAGTAAGAAAAATGTCATGATCTATGGTATCAAAGGCTTTGGACAAGTAGAAAAGGATGCCAGTGGAAGTTTAAATGACGTTTTGTTGAGTGTTTCCATGGCAACGACTAAAACAAGTTCGGTGGAGCGACCAGGACGATAGCCGTACTGACAATTTGACAATAGTATGTTGTGCTTTTGAAGGAAACAATAAATTTCATTATACATAAGTCTTTTCGTAGGATTAATCCAGGGATCGCCCTGGATTAATATACTCATGTGAAACTTTCAAGAACTCATTTACATTGATTAGTGAATGGTTAACGGGATTCACATATTGCTGATGAAAAGCATATATTATTGCAAGTTGTAGTGCAATTTGGAATATCGTCTGCAAGAGAAGGCCACAAGATTAACAGTAAGTTAGAATTAGCAATGTTTAAGAGGAT
Organism: Holothuria leucospilota; assembly: GCA_029531755.1. NCBI lineage: Eukaryota > Metazoa > Echinodermata > Holothuroidea > Aspidochirotida > Holothuriidae > Holothuria > Holothuria leucospilota. The sequence continues at coordinate 28,228,673 of CM055962.1, read as the reverse complement.
CACTTACAAAGATGTCATCCTCAACAAAAAACATGAAGATAATTAAATTTTCTGCTACCTTTGTGAAGAATGTCGTTTATGCAATTCCACATAAGTTTTGAATTATGTTTAGAATCAATAAAAATATCATAATAATGTTTCCTCTGTGCTATGCACATTATATGGTTACGTTTAATTGACTTTTATTGACATCTGTCGGTGAAATATTACTTGAACAGCTTTTTATTTTTACGTTTTATTGGGACCAATAGACCTGAGGTTATCCAACCTTGTTTTTTCTTCTTCCATTGTTTTACATAAACAAAAGGAAAACTATAGCAGTAAATTTGACTAAATATATCACTGCAGGTGTGGAAAGAACTATTGGCGTCATTTTGCTTGATACACGTAACACAATTGGCATTTGCAATGTGCGATCCAAAAGACTCGACATTATTATGATAGTGATATCTAGCTTAGAAACTTGAAGTACGCCTAGCATTAGTAAGTGTGGAAGAATTCACAAACATAGGTAGATGATCGGTTATATCACTGATAAGGAGGCCTATACCAGACGATTCAAGATTAAATGCCGGTTCATACTTCAGTACAGCGCTATAAAGCTACGAAAGTTAAACAATGTTCCCATAATCAACTCTGAGCTATGTCTGTGACTGGCACGGATGAGCAAGGGATGACCCCACGGAGCGGACTCTGTTTGCTCATCTCCTCAGCTTCCAAAACCCGATATGACTGAACAAAGAATATACCGTACCGCCTGCTACGTAGGCAAGGGATGACCATATATGGTTCGTATACCTTTATAGCGCCTGAAAATGTAGAGGTATTAACCGGCCTTAACACTTCCATTTTTTAACATTAGTAAAAAATATTGTCACTTAATGACAATGACATGTTAGTGTTTGTTTTTCTTAAAGAAATATATTTAAGGGGCTGCACGCAGTACGACAGACTAACTGAAGGATTCGTCTAAAATGAAGTTTTCAGATACACAGGAAGTGTGCAGGTACAAAGGTGGTATAAGAACATCCAGTTACACAATTAAGAACGGTGTTCCTTTAATGCAGTGTGAGGGCGTTGTTAAAGATGAAATATTGAACTTGACCTTCTTGTTGTCTTTGTATTTAAATTCCTCGAGAGTTTGCCAAACTGTCTTGAACACATTGAAATTTGGCTACGCAGTGATTTAATGTTAGAATAAGTGAGTATCGTTCCACGTGGCTTTATCTTAGCACATTAAAACGTCATGTTTTTCGCCTTATGTAGTATATTGCAACCTTTGAAAACATAACGTGCTGCCCTTTTATCCCTGATTTGATACATGCACGTTATAAAAAGTAGTAAAATAGGCAGTTCTCGGGAAAACAATCTGCTGACAGAGGCAAGTTTGCTAACACGTTCTGCACGCTTTACAAATACTAGGGCTGTAGTACCGCCCGAGTACAGACTCAGACTCAATTGCAGACTCGATTACGTTTTTACTGGATTAACAATTTGCCCGAAATGGAATAGAAGGTCCCTGAATCGGAAGTTGATCCGAAATGGGCTGGGAGCCGATTCCAGCCGAGTCCACCCCCCCCCCCACACACACAAATTTCTTGAAGGTAACTGTACTTTAAAGGGGCATATTGAGTTGATATCGATTATTTTGTGACAAGTTTGAAGGGAATCATTGCATGACAATGCTTCTAATTAGCCTCATTGCTCATGTTTCACTTCCTATAGTGACCAAAAACGTGAAAAATTGTAGTTTTTATGGGTTTTAGAGCTTGCAGTTTACCAAGCTTGTCCAAGCCCATGATAGACCAGCCTCTCTTGAATAAACAACACTTATAAACAGTTGTGACCTTCAATCACAGCAGCTGTTGGTTATAGGAGTTGCAAGCCTGTCAATGCAGTTAGGACAAGCCTCACTCATTGGTTGTATTTAAACGGGTTGCATATGATTAATACCTAACTGTTAAAAGTGTCTGATCACGAATTTGTAAGAAATGATTTTAATCATTAATTACCCTATCATTACCATTTCAGTTGTGTGTCAGATGTGCAGAATCTCTTAGTTTGGCCATTTACTATCAAGATGTGAGTAAACCTCAACAGGTGTGATAAAAAATCATGAATTACATGAACCAACTCAATGTGCCCCTTTAAGGGCCCATCGTCATCAGGTTTTTATGCATGAACTTGGTAGCACAGTCAACATATAGGCTACGATAGTTGACTCCATATGCCCGGCCCAATTAACTGTACACGCTGACAAGTGTAAAAATGGTGTCCGGGAGGCTTCCACATAGACATTACGTGATCCGCAATTGGAATTGGCTGGGACTCGGGAAATACTAGGCTTGAAACTGAACCGAAGTTGAGGCCACTGGAACCGAAACCAGCTAGGACTCGTGACTCGCGTCATGTAAATTCTAATATAGCCTACACTTAAAATCGGCGTGGTGGATCGGGTCCAGTTTTTAGTGTTTAACATAGACTAAGGATTTATTTTACAAGACTATTCACCATGGGCAAAGGGTAAAGTGGATTGTATGTCAGTTGAAATACATATGTGTTGGTCTTATTTCTTATATACGACTAGTGTAGTGGGTTTCTTGCGGGTCGTGGCGAGAGGAAAAAAAATAAAGTCTCTGAAAGGTAACTCGAGAGGTGTTTTTGGCCATTTTGTGTGTTGTAACCAGATGTAATAGTACAGATGCATCGGAGAGTTGCTAGACTGAGGAATGCACACACTGCATTGATTGACTATTACTGTCATTGGGGGAAGGGGGTACAGCCCCCACGTACACCATGGCGTCATTAGATGCAACTTCTGTGATGGTTTCGGACTTTTCAAAAGCGATAATTTGAAATGAAAATGAAAACCAATTGCGTGAGACAGCACAGCGATCAAGTCTAAGGTTTAAAACTAACTTGGTCATAGGATATAGCTCCCTGGGGGTTTGAACTTCTGACCTTGCGCAGGTGTAGCAAGCCAACAGTAGCCATGCACCTGTGCATGCGTTGAACAATTTTGTATCATGGCATTATCGTAATAAATTTCCATTATTCAAAACTTTGTGGAAAGGAGTTATCCAGTGAGGTTATTGCTAATTTTGCATCATGGTTGTCCGCCTTTACCGTGCCAAGGGAGTTGCGTTAGACCTTTGACGATATTGTACATAGGCTTACTCTATCTGAGCAGGGAGCCGGAAGACAATTACACTCCTAAGAGTATTTACTGACTAGAGATCAAGGTCAAAAAGGCGTCGAATGTCCGTCCGTGGAGGCAAAGTTAGGTCCAAATTTGCAGTGTCTCTAGTCAATAAATACTCTTAGATTACATCTGTTGGACCTGTTATTGAGGCGTCATCATTTCTTAGTCTCCGAGGACAAACACCCCTGGCGAATCGCGTTATTTTACTGAAGCATGTGCGTGAACACCTGAGACTGGGAAATCATCGTACACGATGTAGTGAGGGGATATTATACTGTTATATCGCATGGGTTAGGGTTAGCCGGTTACCCCTAACCCTCCATATTTTCTAGGAACCTAGTAGAAATAGAAGGCATACGATTGATTCCTTGACAGCTTAAAATGGTTGATTCAATAAGATAGGCCTAAAGACAAACTCGAAAATGGCGAAAGCTGTCGCCATTTTCATTAATAAACATATGAAAATGATACTAAACAAAGTGGTTGAAAACTGAAATTCGTAAGAGAAGAAGGGTAAGTTCAAAAATGAAAGTTATCTCTCAAAAGCTTGGGCTATTTGCCCCTGGAAAAATGTTTGAGAACAAAAGTTTATTATCGTTATATAGGCTATTTGAAACATATTTTGCCCCTAAGAAAAATATGTTTCCTCTGGAATCTACCCCATCCCGCCCTTTCAACACCTAATCTGTCCAGGTGCGTAGTGCAAAAATAATTTGTTTTTTGGAGGGCGTGAGAAGTGATGACTGGGTGAAGGTATAAAGAAGTGTCGTGCGAAAATACTTTTAGAAGGGGAAGGTGAAAAGTAAGCGAAATCTAGGGCAAAGTGCCATATTTTTCGTAAACAGTTATAATTTCTCATAGCCTATGAACTTAATTGGCATGTGAAGGGTGTTAAAACGCATTTTCAGAAATCATAGGCCAATGACACCCTTGAAAAAATTGTGGGGACCTGTGGGGACCCCCGGGCTCCAATGGGCACGATACCTCTGTGTCTGACTCGGGGGTATTAGGATACTTCGAAACATAGTCTCTTGTAGTTCCAAGCTTCCTTGGTTCCTCTACCATCATGAAGCTAGAACTTCTACATGAAACTCTTACGTAAGACAAACATCAACTTGAAGCCCATGAATAGGCCTAAACCTTCAGCTTAGAGCTATATCACGGCTCTCCAAACTATACATAGAAATGGTTCCCAACATGAGCAGGGCTCCCAACCACTTGCTAATAGTGACCCAACTCCAGAAACCTGTTCCCTCAGAGCGTGACCCCATATCTGACCTTAAATAACAAAGTCGCATTATTATTCACACTTATTTATTACTGACGTGTCAGTTGCCTTTTCACGAGGTCCATTGCCACTTGAATGGTGATCAAATCTGCGGGCGTGGATAGAGGGTAACATTAAAGGGAGCGTGAGGCAGAAGACCAGCGCTGAATTTTGAAGTGTTTGAATCAAGTTTGCGAAAACACAAATAGTCAGTTAGTCTTGGTCAAGCTATAATTAACAAATGTCAAGACGTAGCTTTTGTTGTCTGTTAAGTAAGCATCGAATGTCATTTTAAGAAAGGGAAAATACGGAAAATTACGGTAAATACTCCCAGAGATTACCAGAGCGTCTCCCCGGTTCATACCGGCTGTCCCTGAGCACCACCAGGGACCTATGTGTCCAAAACCCCCTCGAAGAGCCTCAGAAAATGCTGGGTCATTTCAATTTAAAGCCTTTCCTAATGCTTGACAAAATTTTGAATAGGTCTATGAGCCTGCCAAAATCGTTTCAATGCAAATCACCGGATCCTATGTCTGTTCACATTGCCTACATTTACAATTTCAAAACAAGGATAAATTTTCTCTCTTATTAAAGCAATTTTTTTTAACTTTTGTCCTTTTATTTACATTTATCTTGTGAGAAACAGGCGCGTAGCCAGACTCTTCGGCCCGGGGGGCAAATGAAATTTTCGTCCCGATTTCATGATTTTCCAAAGTAATTGTAGAGGTGGGTCTCTCCCACCCACCGTACTTGCTTTGGGTCCAGTTTACCCCCCCCCTCCCCGGTCAAGTCCGGAAGCTCTGGAATTGTAAAGAATTGGGGCATGAAAATACAGTATCGACTTGATATTCAAATGGCCTTATCAGTATGCGAACTGATAAAGTCACGTTGATCACAATTTAACTATTTTTCATAACGCGGAAGAAATGATAATCGATTTGATGATGCTGGAGTGCCTTTCAGTGGTAAACTGGACGTAAGATTGAGGATTTTTTTCCAGAGGGATCCATAACCTTTCCTCAGAGGGACCTTTGAGACATTATCCAAGCGGATCGCCTCCACCAGTTGGCGCGAAGCGTACAGGGTAATATTTTGGCCAATATGCCTTCCCAGATTACAGGAAATGACACTTCCCAGGTGTTGTAAGTTGCACTTAAAATTATCAAATATTTTTTGGTTTTAAGATTTTAGGAGGATGAGGATTGCTGCCACAGTCAGCCACACCAGGGGGTCCCCTGAGAGAAAATTAAAATCTAAGTGGACAGAGGTAAGATTTATCACTTCAGCCTATATCTTAGCTGTGAATGCAAAATATGGGTGGAGCTAGCGCATGTTTTAGTGTCTATGTGGCTTACCCTGTGACCCAACGAGCCTGAACGAAATATTTAACTATTTAAAATGGAATTGGATGCGCACTGCAAACAATATAGATTCACAATTTGACTTTTTGTAATTACCTAACTTGGACTAGGCTTTCGGTAGGTCAATATGATGGTCACGGTGATAGGGTGAGTGTAGATGGGAGCCAGTAGCGTAGCTAGGGGAGGGCAGGGGGGGCAAGTTGCCCAGGGCGCCACCTCTAGGGGGGCCCAAATCGAGATCACTTAAAAAAATGTTGGAACTACCATTTGCCATGAGCATGATATTGATATAGCAATTTCATCTTTTAATAAAATAATATTTACGATATTGCTAGTGTTTCCCCTTTTATATGCGGTAAATACCGTAGGCCTTGGAAGTGCCATTTCCAGCGATCTGGGAAGCATTTGGGGCCAAACTTCCTTGCGCTCCACGCCAACCCATAGTGGCGCTGAGCACTGAGAGTCTGTCTATTGGCTTCACCCCCCTTGACAAATCCCTGCCTACGCCTTTGTCAACACTGTGTGAAGTAGCATCTAAACTCTTTTCTGGGAGTGAAATATTTCCCATGAAAAAAGTTTGCCCCCCCTAAAAAAAATTTGCCCCTGAATTTTTTCTGCGGACGCCCATGGACATTTGTTCTATTTAAGATCTTGAGTTGTGTGAGTATTCATAAGATTACCCCCCCCCCCCATGGGATTGGGGCGCCAATTTCGTTTCTTGCCCCGGCCGCCACAACTTCCCCCAGCTACGCCACTAATGGGAGCGGATGGATTATGCAGGGAACTACACGGGTCTTTGTAAGGATTAATCCATTTAAGATTTTCACAAAGAGCAAAAATGAAACAAGCAAGCCGGAAAAATCCTTTTTGATTTAAGAGAGCTTGCCCTGCAAGGCATTGTTTTTCTTCAATTGTCTAAAATTCTTTCTAGTTTATTTCCATCTCTTTTCTTTCCCGATCTTTCTTGCTTATTTGTTTCCTTTATTTTTCAAAATTTGTTCCTATTTTCTGCCTAGAGGAGATGGATCCTTACCCTCTGGATCTGCAATGAGAGGATGGATGATGGTAAATGAGGGACGCATAAGGCCTTGAGTAAATTCTGCTCAAACTGTCCTGTAAAACTGAATAACGACAACGTATGCAATTATGATTTATTAGAGCGAAGCGCGCCTAAAAGACCATTTAGTATGAATTTCCTTGACATGCTTCACTTTACATTGCAAAGTTATCTATTATATTCAAATTCACATTTAGTTTCTCTTTACTTGGCAACTTTTCTGGCCCACTCATTAGGGTTCTGATACCTAACCCCAGTTCGTGGCAACGCACTGGCAACTGGCTCTTTTCCACTCACTGTGTGACTTTAAAAGAAAATCATCTGCACCGGTACAGTGATTTTAAGTATCCCTTTTTGATAGGGATGAAAAGATAAAATCGGGACGGTAGCCGTCATCCCTCCAACTCCCACACTGACAGTCTTTCTTTACGTCCTAGTCTTCCTCTCCCTCTAACTCTGCTATGCTCTGCTCTGCGTCATAGTCTGTCCTCGCGGACTCCTTAGTCGTCTAACGCTCTCTATTACCTTTCCTAGTTCCCTCATCCTTCCTCCTTCCCGTGCACAATCTGCCTGGCTTCATCCCTCGTGCCAGTTTCTGCCTTCTGGGCCCTTCACTTTCTCATTCCCTTATTCGGTCTTTTCCACGGTCTCTAGTCCTGTTTCAGTACTCGTCCCGTCGATATTTGAACCAGTTTTCTGCTTTATCAAGCCCTTTTCCTTCTCTCCATCCTTTCCTTTCATCGATAATAGTTCCTATTTTTATTGTTATTTTATTTTCCTTCCCTTTTCTCCTTTTTTCATTTTTCTTTTTCTCTCCATCCTTCCCCTTTCCTTCCCTCTTCTTCCTTCCTTTTTTTCCTTCATTTTCCGTCGTCCCGATTTTTCTTCGATTTTTCTCCCCGGGGGCACTCTTCCCCCTGCCCCCCCTCTGGCTACGCTACTGGTGAGAAACGGACTTTCCAACGAGTTACCCAATGCTTCCGCTAAGCCTCTATGAGCCCATGACCTGATATAGACTCACTGTATTGACGATTTGACGCACTGAATACGGTACTCAAAGGAAGAAAGAGCCTGCATGGATACCTTCTAAAACTGATTCAATGTGAATGACACAAACATAAAAGAAACATTAAATACCTGTTTTCCATCAATTGATGAAAATGATTCTAAGCATTGCCTCACGTGTACTGAATATGACACTGGAAAGTACCTAAAACCCCAGATCAAACGGGGCCCTGACTCGAGTCGGCCTCAGACCCATTCCCATATACGGTAGCCAATACTCTTTCGTATTCCATGTAAGCTATATAGTTTCGCCAAGTGCATATGTGCTCCGCATCATCAGTAATTTAGTGCAATTCCAAATGTTCAGTTTCCGACATTGGACATTTTGACTCAACTTAGATAATTTCTTAGAGGAACTTTCGCACTAAGTTCCCATGCAGCCTCAAGACTCAAGAAAGCCGTTCTGATTCTATGAATTGACATATGGTGTGTATATAAAAGTATTCATTGAAACCGATTGACTGCAATAGCCTATGTTGTTTACTCCATGAAAGTTGGCAACATTCATTAGCCAACAGTATAGTGTATGTCCATGCAGGGAGCTGTTAGAAGCTCCCTGGTCCATGCTAGTAAATAGGCCTACTGTGGAAACGGCTGAAATTTTTCTAACACCAAAAGCTAGGTATTCTACGGTATACACCACTTGACAACATAGGCCCTACCTTCCCACCATAACGAAGATATGAATACTTACATGAATCGTGCATCTTTCATCATCGTCCATATTAATAAATACGCAATGAGTTTTCTTCCTACAGTTCTTATAGGGACTCGGAGTCCTGCTGCGCCGGCCGGCTTAGTACCACTCTGTTGCAACTCCCTGGTACAACAACGTAGTGATTAGTATTGCTATAGATGTCCCGCAGAGAGCTGACTTAAAACGTATTCCTTGTCTTGAAGACTTGGACTTTTGGACGAGTGATAAACTAAGAAGAATCTAAGATAGAAGATTTAAAAGTGTTGATCCAAACAGGATCCGGCTATTTACTTTACAAACTGGTCAGATTCCATACAGCAAACCGCTGTAACACCATCTTAATGCAAGCGATTATATGATGTGGGTCACTCGATTGAACAACAGCCTCGTTTTAAGTAGAATCCACCTGGTGTTGTCACTAAAAGTTAAATCACTTGGCATCATTAGAAGGGAGGCAAGAGCTGTTCCTTCTTCAGTTGCTTAGGGTACACAGCAGAACAGATGTTTCCAACTTAAACAACTTACCAGGGAGTTGCTATTGTTCAGACTTAGTGTCCCTATAAAGACGAAATTGAAGCGTGCCGGTTCCGGAAGCAAATTTGGACCAACTGAGCAACGCGGGCTACCTCAACTATAATTATTTCCAAGAAAGAGTTCAAGGGAAAAACTTCATCGTGATCGTAAAATAAACGTTGATACAGATGAAACAGTCGATATTTTCCACAAAAGTAGTGTGGAACTGTTGCAAGAATTAAGTAACGGCCCTTATGGCAACTTATGGACGATGTATCCTAACAATATAATTACCTCGTAATCTGAAGTTTTCTGTCAACTGATTAAACTCCTTCTTTTGTCCTTCAGATCCCTCTATTCAAATTCTTCTTTACTTCATCACGTTGATCATTTACCCCCATGCTTACTTATACGGTGGACTGATCGGGTCAGGGTCATTTCCGCGGAATTTCACTTTGACACAATGCACATTCTTAGTTACTTCATGGAGCTACTAACTGGATCAAGTATTAGCTCCATGGTTACATATAAAAGGTTGCCAGTGACGTTCTTTTCAGTTTTCACTCATTGCGAAATAAATATTTGTTTCGGATTCTCAAAAATGGCTTAATTTGAGGACAACAAATCTCGCCCAAGAGAGTAAAAATTTTCCATACTACGTTTACTTCCAACCCCATCTCCGACACTGTAAATACACTTGGGTCAGTTTGACACAAAACTGGGTCAGGAGGGAACCGACCAAAATTATTCCGTCAAATAATGACCCAAAATAAGACTTTATTTGACCTAAATGGGGTTAATATTTGACCCAAAATGTTGGTTTAGTTCCCTCGTGACTCGAGTGTTTTAAGAGTGAAGTTAAAAGAAAAAACCTGACTAGTGCACCTCGTGAACAAAGCTACAATGGCCTGTACTGAGTTTAAATTGCTCAAGAAGATATACCACTTTCTGTGTGTGAAAGCTGTCTGCTATGGATACACTGCTGAGTGATCTACTTAGGTAATCTTTGACCACTTAGAGCGATACTTTTGTCTGAATTTATGTCAATCAAAGATTATTAATCAATTGTTAATAGAGATATGTAGATATAACTAAATACTTTCGGGGTGATGCAACAGTCCCTTTAAAGATCCGTGGATATGCAATTAGCAACATGAATATTTGATGTAATGTGGCTTGAGGGTGGGGAAAATAACCACAATTTCCATCAAAAATCCACACAAAGCCGACCGTTTTACAAGACATGCATGTATATATGATTCTCCAGATTAGGTTAGGGTTAAAGATATGAGGAAAGGTATGGTTAGAAGTCTCGAGACTTCTTATTTGCATGATATGATGTTACGGATTGGGTGTCAGCTTCACCCATGACATGAATAAACATGAGTTACTGCGAAGTGATAGCAAAAACTCGCGAGATGTCTCTCTTGTGATCTTTTCTATTGTTCACCTCCTTTTCAAGGTGAAATGGTGAGACTCTCAAGAAGTACCCACCGTGTATTTTGAAAACGATGTCAAAATCATTTGAATGAATCTTTCAGTCATTATAGTGACTTCGAATAAAATTAGGCAGTGGTTACGTTACTTTGATTTTATGTCCATTAATCTTTAACAATAGAACAAACACCATAATATTCGAACAAGCAACGTTAGCTGTAGTTTACTATTACAATTAGTCCAATCTGATAGTAGGGCGGTCGGAGCCGGCGAGTTGGGGGTTGCATCCCCCACGCCCCAATAATCTCACTTTAAAGTTTTGCATTTTGTCTTGAATCGTTCAAAATTACCCTAGAAAATGTTCAAACGTTCTGAAGTTAAAAGATTCAGTCGCACTGGGGAGTCTCAATAAAGAGAAAGAACTGATGATTACATCGTGAAGCTCCACGACGACACACACCAAACTGTAAAAGTAGACCTTAAAGGGAAATATTGCGTTTAAAATGCAAAAAAATGGCATACAAAGAAAATAGCTTTAGTCATTATTAAACTATTTAGTCTCACCAATAAACTCTTGCAACAGCTTTATCTCCTCACACTGTAATGCATTACAAGAGTAATGGATGTTGCATCATTTGAATTTTTGAAAGTTTGGGGGAACAAATTGTTTTTGTGCAACAAATAACCAAATTATTACTTCCTGTGAGAGCCTTATTTCTTGAAAAGAAAGCTACCCTACTGCCTCATTTTGAATTGTCTATCATTCTGTATCTATTAATATCGGTTTAATAAATATGAAAATTTTCTGTATAACAAACGCAATATTTCCCTTTAAGTCAACATTTACATACTCAGGCCTTCATTAAAACAAGGAGTTTGAAACGTGCCTGAAAGTTTAAAAAGTACACTGCTTAGCGGTATTGTCCACCCAGGTAATATTAACTGGCCCAGTGCGCACATAGAAAGCCTATGCATACTACAGTTCGAACACTCCGCATTTTGCTCGCTTGTAACGGGTATAGTACTAGTAGTGGTTCTTTTACAGTTGATAACAGCCTGGGCCTCACCACCAACAATATCGAAACGTTTGATATAGTGCAAAAATTCACAAACGTCTTAGCTAAGACTAAGATTACCTTGGGGAATGATCCATTTCTTTAAAAGAATCCACTGACCGCAATCACACAGTTGATAACTTTTGTTGTGGACATGCTACAGTACCTTGAAATAAGTAAATAAAAACAAAGACGGTCAACTTCACTGACCTATATATAATTGAGCATATGGTTCAGTGGTCATCTTAGTAGTGACTTTACAAAGTATTTCGCCATCACTTATGGAGAGTAAAAAATGTAACAAGTTGAACATTTCGACATAAACGAACGAATCCCCTCTACTTCTTATTAGAGGGGAGATCAGGCGCGTAGCCAATGGGGAGGGGATTACCGCCCCATGAGCATATTTTTTATATTGTTTAATGATTTTTTTTATGATATTGCTAGTAACTGAAAATAAAAAAAATTAGATGCAACTTACAAGGCCTGGGCAAGGCATGGGAAGTGCCATTTCCAGCGATCTAGGAGGTATTTTCGGCCAACTTTTCTTGGCGCTTCGCTTAGATAGTTTGCCTACAGGTTTCGCCCCCCCCCCTACCTTGGCAAATTCCTGGCTACGCGCCTGGGGGAGATGTAGCCCTTTCAAGTCGGCAGAATATATGCTGTTTTCTGGCAAACATGAATTTGGGCCAAAATTTAAATGCATGTTTGCCAGAAAATAACATATATTCTGCCCGGAAATAGCCAATTTTCTACCCGAATGGGAGGGGGATGTAGTCACCCACCCCCTGCCTCGTATGCCAAAGGATTTGGGGACTTATTATGAACGCCTTCGAGCCACCTGAAGTATATCTGGATGAAAGAATAATCTTTTAAAAAGTCTAGATAACTGAAAATTTTATACTTCAGTAGAAGAATAAACTCTGAAGACGGGAGTTGTACCATCGAGTTCCATTTTAAAACCAATGTTATATGTAGTGTTTTGTAATTATAGAATTAAGGTCTCCTCAGTTAAACTGATGACTTTTGTCAGGTATCGTTTTCGTTTCTTGTTAGAAGAGCTATCGGAAAGGTTTCTTAGATAGGGGAGGGGCTGACGCTTTTGTCGTTTTCATTGTTTGGTATTTTTTAAGGTAACATTTGGCCGTTATAAGGCACAAATTGAAACCGTGGAAGGAAAGGGGGTCGAACACTCGACGTATCCCTGTTGTTAGGCCAGTGTTTCATAGCTTTTATCCCCTGATGAAACTATAGCGAAATTCCAACGCCGTACATATTAACATAGCGCCATCCTTCATTGGGCCTTCATGAAAGAGAGACCAAAGACGAAGTATGGCTCTGCTGGAGATTTAATGATGCCACTATACGCTCAAATTGTTTCGGGACAATTTAAGTCCTCGTAACATTTTTGAGGAGGGATGGGGTGTCGAAACCATGTTGGTGAGGGAGTGTGCTTGATTTGTTGTGAAAATGTTATGACTAATGTGAATGTGCAAGACCAGGGTCTGAAACTTGCCAGTGACTTTGACATTACGGTTCTTCTACTCAGAGTAAATTCACTTTTTGTAATTCAAAACATACACTCATCATCCCAAATACAGTTACTTTTTGGGGCAGCTAGAGTTGGTGACTACACTTTAATTGATATAGAAGTGGGCAGATGATACATTTCAAGCACCCCGATCGGTCCATTTACAATTTATGAAGATCTTACACAGTAAAGTACTCATTAGTGTTCGGCCTTGAGCAATACAGTTTTGAATGAAAACACTGTCTTTGAAGTGATGCAGTTACTTTAAAATTGAAGGGGGCCTGAAGTTTACCTGCGGTTGGGAGATGTTTTTACTCTCTGGGATATGAGAAAACCCGGCCCTTAAATAGAAATATTGCGTTTCATCCACAAAAAACATGACAGATATAGAATGATAAGCAATTCAAAATAAGGTAACTGGCTAACCTTGATTTCAACAAATAAGGCTCTTAGGAAAATAAATTCATTATTTTATTGCTCATAAATAATTTGTTGGCCCAAACTTTGAAATATTTACATGATAAAACATTCATAACTCTTGTAATGCATAACACTTGGAACAAGTAAAACTACTGCCAAAGCCCACCAGGTATACACTGAATGACTTAACAATGGGAACTGTTTTCTGTCTGTGACAAACTGATGCAGTATAAATGCAATAGCCGTCTTTTAGAACACAATACTATTACAGTGGAACTTCACCGGCGGATTTAGGGGGGGGGGGGCACGCCCCCCTTCTGGAATATTTTGATTTTTTTTCCCCTTTCTAAAACTAGTGAATTTGAAAAGTGCGGCAGGCAATATGCTTTTGTGTTATTCCCTGCCTCAGAAATTAACATTAGGCCTATCCTCCATTTGTCATTCCAAAACATGTAAAATGTATAGTTTAGTCCAGTATGCCAATCGTTCTATGACTGTTATAGGCCGCCGTAGCTAGATAGGCTCTGGCACTCATGCTTAGTCAGTGTCTTTTTCATAAACTTTGGAAACAGCGCTTCCACTTTCAATAAAATAGGGAGAGTCTTCTATGACGTATGGAATTTTTGGTATAGTTTGCTTCACCAATATCGTTACATTTGACCAAGACATTGATTGCAAGGGAAGTTGAAGATAATCTGAATGAATCTTAGGAGTTTTGAGAGTTCATATCAGGAATTGGCATCCATATATGTGGAAGCATGTACAGGAAAACAGATGGAGTGTACACTGATCATCTCACTCTCACTCTCTCTGTGTTCCAACAAAATGGCCCAATTGACCACTAGATGACCTTTGACCTCAATCCCTGAACACCGGTCACCCCGTAGGCACCACTGGTCAATGATAATAGGTTACTGACCTACTCTGGTGAGAATCCAACTTGATCTGTAGGAGAATTTAGCATTTTGGTTGTTTCAAAAAATGACCCTTGACCCCAAACTCCGTAACACCCCAAAGCCCCCCTCACTTGGTGATCATCTTGGAATTCTGGTTGTGAAAGCGCAGGTCAGTCTCGGAGGGCCCCCTCCCTCGGCCAAATCCTAGATTCGCCACTGGGCTAGGTCAGTCCCAAAGTTGGTATTTTTTTAGGTTAGAGAACCAGGAAAAAGCGCAGAAAATTGCACCATTTTGCATCTTCATAGCTTTGTCTGAAAAATCCCAAAGGGGACGGGAACCCCCTCCCCTTAGACCCCTCCCCATGTCACTCTCATGTACTGGTCAGTCTCGGAGGGCCCCCTCCCTCGGCCAAATCCTAGATTCGCCACTGAACTTTTATAGCATGTTACAACCGATAATGTAAAAATCAACCGATAATGTAAAAACGATCGATAATGTAAAAACAACCGATAATGTAAAAAAAATTTACCGATAATGTAAAAAACCCTTTGAACCGATAATGTAAAAAAAAATTACCGATAATATAAAAAAGTTCGTCTACCGATAATGTAAAAAAAATTTACCGATAATGTAAAAACTGTTCTAAGGACGTTTTCATACGGAATTTGAAACTTGGAATTTTTTCAAAGAAGTCATACGTTAATTCAGAAAGGTCGTAGGTCATACCCCAGGGGAAGGGGCTCTGGCCCTATTTCACAGCGCCCTCTTGCAGGTATATTTCCCTTTAAAAGGTACATTGAAAGACAGCAGAAGAATTAAAGGTCACTTTTTCTCAATTATCTAGGCCAAATACATAATGCTATCATATTTCTCCTTCATATACTTAAAGCGCCCTCACTCCTCTGTTGTTCCACAAGCTCACCAAAAAGAACATATCTACGATAAAAAATATCATGAAAGGACTGCAACATATTTTATAACATAAAGGTGGGTCATATTGATGACACAGCTTATATGTATAGGTCTATGGCTCAATAGAGGGCGCCCTCTAATAAAGCCAGATATTTCAAAAACTAAAGGAATGAAAATTATATTTTTGAAATGAGTATGTCCGAAATCCCAGGAGTGTTATTTTCGTTATTCTGAAGTTGAAGGAAGATTATCCCTCTCACCCATTCCCCACCCGAGGGGAAGAAGGAGATGAAATCGAAGCTACTCACGCCTAATAAGAATTGCGTCCTAGAGGTTATCGACCACGCTGATCACAGATCCGAAGTCAGTCATCCCGTCTCTCGGTCGAAGTAGACTGTGCCGAAGTGGACTGTGGCCGTTAAAAGGCTCACTTTTAGGGTCAGTGTCCCCAAGAGCAGATTTTAGGCATTTTAAAACACTCAGTTTTCATACTAGATGGTTACCAATTAAAATTTAAGAATATGATTCCGACTGCACTTGTTAAATGTGGATTAAAAGTTTCCCTTCCATATATCACCCTTGAGGGTTGTTAGGGTGTGCCCCTCTTACTAGACAGGGCGCATTCAAAGCTGAAAACGCATGTTTGCCATGGAATGCTAACATTAATCCAAACCCAACCAGCCCCCCAATTCAAACGCCTTCCCTATGTTATACAGGACACATAGGCCTATCACTTTTCGAGTTTTAAGGGGTAAATTAAGGGTTGGTTAGAGAGAGGCACCTTCCCCGGGGGGCAAAGCGAAGCACGGCCCTAAAATTAGTGTTAGCATATATGGAAAAAATGCGTTTTTTCAACTTAATGTATACAACGTAGCTAGTAGGAGAAAGAACAAGCTTGTGACTCACAGGAACGGTAGGCCAATGTAGTGCATGGCCTTTTGACGGGGTAATCCCCTTCCCGCTATCATCTCAGAGATAGGAGCCTTCTCCAGAGGAAAAGCGCATCTCGCCCACGTATTAGTGAAGCCATATATGGAAGGGAAAACTTTCACTCCACATTTAACAAATTTAATCGAAATCATATTCCTAAATTTTAATTAGTAACCATCTAGTATGAAAACTGGGTGTTTTGGAATGCCTAAAATCTGCTCTTGGGATAACTGACCCTAAAACTGGCCTTTTTACGGCCCGCACGTCCCACTACGACCGAGAGACGGGATGACTGACTTCGGATCTGTGATCAGCGTGGTCGATAACCTCTAGGACCAATTCTTATCAGGCGTGAGTAGCTTCGATTTCATCCCCTTCTTCCCCTCAGGTGGGGAATGGGTGAGAGGGATAACCTTCCTTCAACGATAATAACACTCCTGGAATTTCGGACATACTCATTTCAAAAATATAATTTTCATTCCTTTAGTTTTTGAAATATCTGGCTTTATTAGAGGGCGCCCTCTATTCAGCCATAGACCTCTGCAAATAAGCTGTGTCATCAATATGACCCCCACCTTTATGTTATAAAATATGTTGCAGTCCTTTCATGATATTTTTTATTGTAGATATGTTCTTTTTGGTGAGCTTTCGGAACAACAGAGGAGTGAGGGCGCTCTAAGTATATGAAGGAGAAATATGATAGCATTATGTATTTGGCCTAGACAATTGAGAAAAAGTGACCTTTAATTCTTCTGGCAGTCAGGCTGTCTTTCAATGTACCTTTTAAAGGGAAATATACCTGCAAGAGCGCGCTGTGAAATAGGGCCAGAGCCCCTTCTCCTTGGGTATGACCTACGACCTTTCTGAATTAACGTATGACTTCTTTGATAAAATTCCAAGTTTCAAATTCCATATGAAAACGTCCTTAGAACAGTTTTTACATTATCGGTAATTTTTTTTTACATTATCGGTAGACGAACATTTTTACATTATCGGTAATTTTTTTTTACATTATCGGTTCAAAGAGTTTTTTACATTATCGGTAAATTTTTTTTACATTATCGGTTGTTTTTACATTATCGGTAATTTTTTTTCACATTATCGGTCGTTTTTACATTATCGGTTGATTTTTACATTATCGGTTGTAACATAGCACACTGCAACAACAGACAACTTCCTACTCAACTTTGGGTCTGGAAGCATTGTCAGGTCGGTGAAATGTGCGCTGGCCTTTGAGGAGTTAACCGTGGACAACATCAGTAAACACAGTCAAGTGGACTAAAGGGAAAGCTTGTAGCCCCATTGTATGTTACCCAAAATTAGCAGAACTGAAGTCTTGATAAGTCATAGTTTCATTGTGTTCGAGGAAAGGGGGCGGGGCTCATGTGATTGGAGTAACAAGACAGCATACTGTTTGAACTTTTACCTTCTGGGCAAATATCGCAAAAGGAGTAAATGTCCTACATGTAGCGTACTACCCCGTTGGTGTTATTGGTGTTATTTTTCCCAGGGTGAATGGAAACTACTATACAAAATTTTACTGTTACTGTAACCCTGTCCTTAACGTTATTGTTTCATTTTCATTATTTTGTACAAAAAATTTCTGAAAATCTCCACTTCTTCTGTAAAGATTCCACATTCGGTTGAGCCCAATCAAATATAGCCCCCTCACTTTGTCGTCAGTGTATCAACTCCAACAACAACACAAAATCAACCAGCAATCTTAAAGATGCTTTGTATCCTTCATCTAAACTTAATATCTACACATACATGTTCAATATTTCTTCGCATAAGTATAGGAATTTAAGCACATACCATCAAGGAATGCGATCCGATCACGTGAGGAGGGAGTAATGAGAATAAGTTCCCACAATTAATTTGGTTGGGGGCAACGGATCTCTTTTCGTCCCCCAATATATCGTCAACGACCTTCATAGGCCTATTGCTGGTGTTTTCAGTGTGAGACGTAGATACCTCCAACAATTTGGTTGAAGGCACTGAATACCTTTCATAGGCTAGTTTGGCAACAACCGTTACATTTGCTGATATTTGTGTAAATCAAACACATTCAAAGACAATAGTTTCTTCGGCGTGTTGCGCGCGCACTCTTACCCACCAACATGTTTGATAACAACCCCCAAAATCCAAAGCAGACATGTACTGTCAATAAGGGCGGCGATCATGGGTCCATTTTCCCCTACAATTAGTTATAGGACAGAACAGGCGTCCTCATGCTCATTCCACGATAGGTTTTCAATCACCGTAATGTTTACCGTTTGTGGGGTATGAATCATGTTCCCCCAGAAATTTGGTTGAGGAGGGGTGGGGATACTTTTCGTAGCTCTCCATATTTTTTCAACGATCGTAATATATGTGATCAATTGATCATGAAGAGCATTTTCGGCCAGCTCAGGGCCTATTTATCACATTCCGGCACATACCTGATCGATGATTTCTACAACCATGGAAGTACACTGTAAAAAATGATTAACACTTTTTTGTAACAGATAATAAACGCGTCTTGGAGTTTACGTAACCGAAAAAACAATAAAATACATAAGCAAATTAAACGTCTAAAACGCCAACTTTAACACATTGACGCCACTTTAACGCCATTTCGTAAACACGTTTATGCGTTTATTTCATGATTACTGTAAACATCAAGTTGTTTTTAATAAAGAAAAAATAACATATATATATATATATATATATATATATATATATATATATATATATAAAACATATAAACGTGTTTGCGGAGTGCCCTTTTTATTGACGTCATTATCTTTATCATGTGTTAATATTCGTTCAGTAATTCACTGTGCTTATCCATTTTGTTGTTCGTTTTCTAATTCTTAAACGCCATAAAGTGTTTCTTTTTACAGTGTACCATACCCTGCTAAAACACTCGTAGACACAAACAAACGACTATTATGTACAATCCAGGGCCCTCAAAATAACGCACTGAATGAGTTGTCCCCAAACAGTCATTCAAGTTTTCCTCCAGGCTAAAGAATGTATCCTCCAGGAATAGAGGAAAGTAGCAAACACTAAAAATATGTTTTTTTTTATTCTGATAGCTTTTTCAAGTTCCCACTCGTATAATCTATCTTATTATTTCACGATAGTTTACTAGGCGCACTTCGCACTCAGCTTTTCATGAGTGGGCGTTTGAAGGGGGTCATTGCATGAATATTAAGGTTTGAAAAATGCAAACTTTCGTTATGATGGTGAAAGTTCTTGGACCCCACCGGTTCTCCGCTTTCTATTGTCTCTTTTTCCCCACATTAGAAACGCTGACAAAACAAAACTAATTTATTGCTCCAAAAGCTAATATAAAACTGCAACTCTTGTGTGAGCACATCTATTGTAAAATCGGGGGAACCTAAATTTTTGTAAGCCACCGAAATGAGTTTCCCAACTCAACGGTATTCTGGGAGACTTGGAAACTATTTTCTGAGCCCTCCGCCCGCCCATGGTGGTGCCTAACAACATTACTAAATCATTGGGGAATCCTAAGTAATTCAAGTTCCAAAAGTTAGTGTTATGAACTGTAGCGCGCCCTCTGCAGTTATTTTCTCCATTCAGCAACATCCATTCCCTACAGTGACCAGCCATTAGTCTCGATTTTTTTTTTTCAAAACACGTAAAACGACTAGTTTTCGTGCACACTGTGCCACTTGAGGAAGTTAAAGAATTAACTTCCTTCTGATATCTAAAACTTTCCAATATGCGCCTCGGGGTGAGGTGGGGCTTGGGGTCACCCTAACCGGGCAATGACCCAGGTGAGAACACTTTGGGCAATAGAGTAACCTCACGGAATATTGTATTAAGAACATAAATTTTCTTTGACACGTGACGCGCACATATACACATACCGTACGTTTATGCATGCACACATACATATGGATCTTTGAGGGCTCTTTGAACTGTCGAACACCTTTCCCCTTCCCAATTCCCAACACAAATTTTCGCTCTTACATACCAGATAAACAATTGAAAGGTAACATTAGGAACATACTTCCTTACCGTAGTTCTAATTTCCCTATCCAGATGTTTCCCTAAAAACATTATGTTTACCTATCTGCCCATGTAATCTCTGACACAATCAATAGTGACGAGGAATTATTTCAAATAGCCCAACTTACACCACAAAGTTTACATTTCCAAGACGAAATACTGTGTTAACAATTTGCTCCACTTACTTAATTTAATATGCACATCAGTGGGTTACACCACAAGACCATGCTGCACACTGCTCGTTTGTTTATACGACAAGATTACCTGGAATCTTAATTAGTCACGGCAGGGATTTACTAAATCTTCGCTAAATCAAGAAGAGGTTGTTGATAAGCAAAGTGCCTAAAAAAAAAAAAAAAAAAAAAAAAAAATCCCCGTCAATGTTGCCTACCTAGCAGGCTGTAGGGCATATTCCTTTTTCAGTAATGATTTGGAAGGCTGAGGAGATGAGCGAAGAGAGTCCGCTCCGCAGGGTACTGTCAGGGCTGTGGCTCTTTCATGATGAAGGGTTCCCTACAAAGTTACAGGACAGAGCTGCATCAACGACGCTGGTAACCAAAGCAGGCAGGCCACTAGTTAGATAAAGAGTTGAGGGCGCTACCGGGGATATTTTTCGGGGTGAATATGTTAAGGCAATAGAATTTTTGTTGTCAAAGATTCCCCAGAGTCCGAAAGATTTGTCTAGTGGCCGAAACTTTGAAGGGGCGCCCCTGCACCCTTCACTACAGACTATGACTAACTTCAAGTTTGTTAAACGCAAAAAATGCAGAAAAAAATCCTTTCTAGAGCTAGCTTCACGGAAAGGACAATCATGTGTCTAAAGTATGGGCCACTTGCGACAAAAACTGTTTTACGCAGAATTGAAATAATATATCCAAGATCCGTTGGAATAATTTTAATACCTTTTAGCGTTGTCACGATACAGGCCTACCTATTCCAAGTTGATTTGTGCAAATGCACAAATAATGCTGTGGAGTGTTGCATGGTTTATTACTTAGTTTACCGTACATATGTAAATTATCCATTCATTACGTGTTAGATTGCTTCATTGGGTGTTTATCAAAATTGAAGTCACTCCCCTCCCCTGTAAATTTCCATGGTGAAAAGTTTCACTCTCTTCTCCATGCGATTGATATCATACAACCGATCTATATTCCGACCTGCCCCTCACTCATTGCTCCCCGAAATGGCCCAGTCCCCACCCTACCCCACCCAGGGCACAGCCCCACCCCGCTCCCTACCATGAAACTAATGCATGTCCTATTAACATGATTAAAATATTCTTACATTTTGCCATTTTGCCTTTTTCGTGGGCCATTGGTACCCCCTCACATCTTCGCCCTTCCCAACTTCCGCGTGATGCACAGATCAAAAATTAATTCAAGGGAAAATTCAGTCACCCCAAAATGGAATTAGTGTACCCAGGTATTCTTATTCACGAATGGCTCCTTTAAATCATGTAAGAACAATTGTGTATCTGAATTTTCAAATTTATGCGAAACAACCCCATTGTTTAACTTGAGAATTCTACATTTATGTTCTGAAGCTTTACTGAAGATGCTTGCTATAGAAACAAGACGAATTTGGTATGTTCACCTCAACAGTGGCGTAGCCAGTATTTTCTAAGCAGGGGGCACAGGGGGGTCACAAATCTTTTCTAGGGGTCACTATTTCTGAGTTCTCTCCCTCTCTATGAGGGTTATATACAGAACTACGGCTTTGTCGTAAGGGGACACGTGCCCCCTCATGCCCCACGTAGCTACGCCACTGCACCTCAAGTGACAAAGTAAATTTGGGGCGACTGTTAACTCCCTTTAAAGGTCCACCCTTGATCCGGTGCATACAAAATTCCACCCTTTCAGTGGCGTAGCTAGATATTTTTTGTGGGGGGGGGGGGGGGACAAAGCCAAAAAATTCCGACAGATTATTATCCTTATACTTATAGTTGTACGATTTGAAATTCTGGGGATCTTTTTTTTCTTTTCTTTTCTTTTGCTTTCCGGGCAATTTGGAGGCCGACTTTTGCTTTTCACGTTAACATACCGATGTGTGATTCTGCTTAAAAACATAAGAAGTGTGGTAAGTGTTTCAAATGAACTGTTTTTATTTATTTCCGACAGAGACTAGAAATTTCCGACAGAGGCCTTCTGAGGCTTTGTGGGGGGGGGCGACCGCCCCCCTTCCCCCCTCTGGCTACGCCACTGCACCCTTTAGATAAAATTTGTGACTGGTCATCTGAAATATTACCCCACTCTCTTTAAAAAAAGACGTATTGTCCTTATAGCCATGAGACTATCCAAACCTTTTCGGATATCTTGTTGACGACGAAACGAATTTGATTTTCTTTGTTTTTTTTCTTTCAATAAAGAAAGACGAAAGGCCATCCGTTGGTGGTAATTCGAATGAATGATCGTATAACACTGCACAAAATGTTTGGCGTTTGGATCAAGTTTACACATTTTACTTTTTTGCCGGAAACAAGCTCAAGTATTTTATGGTATTTCCAGGTAAATTCAATTCCACCTTAGCCCATCGCTTTTCTTTGTGGGTCTTCGTTTCAATTTGTCCTCAAATAAACGTTTACCACATTATTACAACAGAGCTGACTACAACAAGCTAAACCCAAACCTTTCCTTTGTACTTCTTTTACATTCAGTCCAGCATTCTCAGGTTAACCCCGTGCACTGATTGTTTTTCCTCAATTGTGTTTCATTAATTTGGTCTATTGTCATTTCATCCTTATTTAGCTCGAATTAACGAGCTTGTCTGGAGAAAAGAAAACTCATTTTCAATCAGGAAAGGCCGATAAACTTGATGTCCTGTGTACAGTTCCTACAACTAATCAGATTATCTCGACCAAACACATACACGCAGTGGGTAGTCGGGTTCTTTTATCGCGCTGTTTGTATTGTCCCGATTCAACAAACGAGAGTTATCCATTTACAAGAAGTCAACACGTCTCGGTCAGCCTGTGGGGGAATTTCAAAGAATTGAAACGGAAGGACGTACAAGAATGTACTGGTGAATAAGGTGATCGAGTAAGGGGGGTCTGATCATTATTCCGAAGGTTCGTTACTCCGAAGGGTCGTTATTCCGAATAAAACATTTGGATCGTTATTCCGAAGGGTCACTATTCCGAAGGGTCGTTATTCCGAATAGAAAATAAGGGTCGTTATTCCGAAGGATCTTTATTCCGAATTGAGAATAAGGGTCGTTATTCCGAAGGGTCGTTATTCCGAATAGAAGATAAGGGTCGTTATTCCGGAGGGTCGTTATTCCGAATAAAGGATAGGGGTCGTTATTCTTACCATTCTGCAGCATTCAGAGTATTCGAAATAACGAACCTTATTTTCAATTCGGAATAACGACCCTTCGGAATAACGACCCTTATCTTCTATTCGGAATAATGACCCTTCGGAATAACGACCCTTATCTTCTATTCGGAATAACGACTCTTCGGAATAATGACCCTTCGGAATAACGACCCTTCGGATAAATGACCCTTATTCTAAATTCGGAATAACGACCCTTCGGAATAACAACCCTTCGGAGTAACAACCCTTCGAAATAACGGTCCTAATGTTTTATTCGGAATAACGACCCTTCGGAAAAACAACCCTTCGGAATAATGAACGACAATCCGAGTAAGGATGGTATCTGTTGATGAAATTCGGAAGAGGGTATACCCATGTTCTCACCCGATACCATTTCCTCGAAAGGACTCGGGGAGGCTACCAACAAACTGCAAAAATATGGGTATCAGAGATAACACATACCTTACGGAAATGTGACACGGAACCTACAGTAGAGAGTTAACCTGTTGCGACTTGAATAGATTAAAATAGAAATATGTTGGTACATTTCTCGCTTGTGGCAGTCTAGGTACAAAGGCTTAGTGTCGTATTTACGTATATGAGATGGTGGTAGGGTTGTCTGGTAACCGAAATACCTTTCTTAAATGTCAAAAAATAAACCTAAAATTCTTCTAAAAGGACATTCACAGAGTTCTCCCTAAACAGTGGAGCAGTTGCTATTATCGGCCCCCAGGGTAAGGTTAACTAACCTCCGTGCAATGCCATCATGAAACAACATTAAAACTGAATGAGAATCCAACTTGGGACCCCCATATACCTTACGGCCTGGGTAATGCCGCTGTCCCCTTCCCAACGCCAGTTGTCTCTAAATATCATTGAAGAGGATCACTTTCCCGGCCTCCTTGGAGTAAACCCCTTCCTGTCACATTGCATTTGGATTTATGATTAATATGCAGAGATCATAGGGGGAAAACGGGAGGGAGGGGGCACTTCCCCCTACTTTTTTCCAGGTCTGAAAAGTAACAAAAACTAATGCAAAAATAAACGAAAGGAAGTAAGACCATATAGAAATTATGGTGAAGATTTTAACGTTATGGTTAAAAATGCCAGAAAGATTTTTTTCTCGGGGCGCTTCGCGCACACCCGCAATGGAAACTAACCAATAAAGTGTCGAAGATCAAAGGCGCGGGGGGGGGGGGGCAAGAGGCAGTTGTTGTTGAAAAATTCTGTTTGGTACCTTCATTGGAATTTCTTTCAAAGCATTAGCGTTGGCCCCCAACCACACTTTTGTGTATTGAAGCACAGAAATAAGGGTCACTGACAGTGCTAAGTTTACGTCATTACACGCACCATTGTCCTTGAGAACACAATTTAGTCACCTACCAGTGTATAGGGAAGCGCAATTCCCAATAAATTTGTCGGTCGCTTTGCCTGAGCTCAAAATAAGTAGGTGTCTCGTTAGTCAGTACTGTTGTCCGTAGGAAAACTTTTGTGGAATTGTTTCGTTGTTACTTCCTGTTGTATAGCTTGCGTAAGTTGCTGTTTCAAAACCCTTGTGACCCCTCCAACTGTTCATGCACTTTCCCCACCAACTACCACCATTCTCATTAAATTTGCAATAATCCTAAGAAAAACATTAGCATTTCAATTTTCACCCGAGGGTTGCAACATATTCTCTAGAAATGGTCCAAAACGGACACAAAAGCCATCAAATTTACGAACACTTCTCGGGAGGGACCCTCGGTCCCCATGAACCTTCGGGGTTCGCAGACACAGGCTTCACCGGCCACACCTTACGAAGGTGCAGCCTCCAGTGAAAAGTTCTTCTCTGGCATTTTTACTGCGGACTCCCATCGCCAAGTCTCTGTAAGAACTACCCATAGCAAACCATTCATTGATTTGGGGAAGTATTAGATATCAGGCTACAGCCCTCAAAACTTTCATCGTCCTTCCAAAATTATACGTTAACTTTTATTTTCTAAACTGTCTTATTTTTCACATTAAGAAAAGGGGTCCCTTATCCTACACTCTCGACAAATGTGAAACATAAAAGAAAGAATAGTTGGTTGGGGAAAGTAGGAGAATTTGTAATCGAATGGATAATATTCATGGGCGTCAATCCTGGGGGGACAGGGGGACACGTCCCCCCACATTTTGGAAATACACCCATTGACTTAAGATTTTTACACAGTAAATTTTTGACAGAAGCGGACATGTCCCCCCCCCCCCGACATTCGAGTAAAGATTGAACCTACTGATAATATTGTATTTTAAAAATAAAGAAACACTTACAAGAGGCTACCATAAAATGTCTCAAATAACGCTGTTTTCTTCGCCCGCACCCGTTTAAAATATTGTTTCCCGATTACTTCCTGTGGAAATTCTTCCATGTTCCATAGGTTTGTGCAAGCTCTTCCATTATCATTGTAACCACCCATAAGCCAAGTCCCCTTCATCATAAAAATCATGGGCGGATTTAGGGGGTGGGGCCCAGGGGGCCCGGGTCCCCCTTCCAAAAATTTTTGAAGTTTTTTTCAACGTCATAAAACAAATGACTAGGCCCTATTTCTAATTAAATAGGCCTTTGTGATGTGTCAGAGTGAAATTCAAATTGTTCATTATTTAAATTTCTACCTCAGAAAATCAGGCTTAATTATGTTAATAATTCTGTTAATGACCTCCGGCTGATAACATTTTGGCTTATATTGGTCACCATAACTTTTTCCGGGCATTGCAAGGGGTTACCCATGAGCGCTGCATTAGACTGCTAACTTCAGTCTATTACCGGCCGGGCCCACATCATTGGGAACACTGCTTCTACTTTCAAGGGAATTTCAGAATTCTTTAATATTTAGAGGAATATTTTCAACAACCTCAGGTTCTTAAGTTAACTATAACTTGCTGCAACATTAGTGTCTTCTTTAAGCTTTGTAATTTACTTTAATGAAATGTACTTCGAATTTAGGGTAATATAAGGGAAAAGGAGACTTCAATTCGGGAAACTGCCATCCTAATATGTGGACAACAAAGGCTACTTACTCTCCTCTTTCAACCAACCAAAATTTAAATTTCACTAAATTATGAGCATTTTCCAGCCATATATGATCAGTTTCAAAAATATACTAAAGACATCACCATTTTGCATCTAAGCAATCTTAAATTAACCAAAATTTTCTTAAAGGGGAGGGGACACCCCTCCCCAGAAAAGCATCTTCCACCCAACCAAAAATTAAAATTGACTGAATTATGAACACTTTCCAGCCATGTATGATCAGTCAAAAAAATATACCAAAGACATCACCATTTGCATCTGAGCAACCTTAAATTAACAAAAATTTCTCAAAGGAGAGGGGACACCCCTCCCCTTAGACTCCTCCCCCAGGACGATGATCACTCATCACATACTTTATCTCCTATCAAAATACCCTGGCACTACCCCTGGCGCACCGCCTCCCCCCTTAGATCCCTCCCCCAGATCGGACTTTTATACAAACCACTATGACCTGGGCCCCCCTTCTGCCAAATCCTGGATCCGCCACTGAAAATAACCTGTTTTTCTGGGTAAGGCTGTTATAAAATGGTCAAAAAGTGTGATTTTTGTGATCTATTTAGTGCATATCTGATGACTTTTAACTTTTAAGATAGCCAAATGCTTCATTCTATTGCTTTTAGTATTTTAAATACATCAGTGCTTCCGGGGCGTTGAGTCTGAACCCCCAAGAACCCTACGCCACCGAGGGACCTTCGACGCCGTTTGGTATTTTGCCCAGGTTTGCCCCACTTTTAGACATCAAATCCCTCCCCTGGAAGACATTTTTCTTGTACTAAAGTTTCATGGAACTTAACAGGGTGGATACATCTTTTCATGAAAGGGGGATGGGGCTTATTCGTGAGGGTGAGGCCCAGAATTCACAAACAAGAGCACCAAATGTTAGTCGAGTGCTGGTTTCAAAGGGGATGGCTTCTACGATAAGAATTGAAAAAGGAGTTGCGATTCCCTGGCCCTGGCGGTCTTGGGTCATGAAACTTTCATCATGCAGCTTCAAAAAAAAAAAAAAAAGAAAAAAAGAGAGACTTGGGGGAAAAAAGGCCTGAGTATTTCAAAATGATAAAGATGAGAGCGTATCAAATATGTCTCCATGGCACCATGCATATAATTTCAGGTGGAATCGTCATTTTTTAAATAATTTTTTGCAGTGCATTATCATACCGTCTTCCCGGAACTCCATGCTTTCAACAGCCCTTTTGGTGGACAAATTCTCCAGGGTTTTCTAAAATTGACCCTTATGTACTTTCTCATTGTAAATCCAAAATGGCAGACTCATGAATAGAATTTTTAAATCTTCTCCCCTTCTGATGAATTTTCTCTTCATCCGTTTCTGGTGTTGTCCCCGTTTGCATGCTATCTTTGACCATCACCAGAGATTTTTCAGGGCGACTGGCGTTGAGGAGGCGTAAAACTGAATAATTGGCCACATAAGTCCAATTTCAATTAATCAGTGAAGTTCTGGGCACAAACTTGGTTTGCCCTTGTGATGTAGAAATTAACGGTGGATCTTTTTCAAGTGTGCTAAAAATGTGGTAATGAGGAGGGGTCTCGGGTCACTTGATCCCCCACTTAGATCAGAGACTGCTGAAGAAAGTCTTCTTGTATTGGCCTCATTCTGACTTCTGACGGAGTGCTTAATCGAATAGAAGATAAGTACAACCCATAGGAAAGATGGGTGATTAAAGTTGTTCGCATGTGGGTGTGGTTTAGCAAGTGGGCGTATTTTAGAAAGCCTGTAGTGGATATTTTTTGTACCTCGTTGGGAGGAGGAGGAAAGAGTTTCGTCAAACGCAGCACGCAATAACCCTTGTTAATACCCTGTAAGGTTGTCATAAATATACTTTTTAGAGAAAGTCATTTACTCATTGTTTCAATTAACAGGCCCAGAGTGAGGAAGAAAGGGAACAGCCCCCTAATTATTTCGCCCCTTGGAAAATTTAAAAAAGAAACAGTTTCTATTGCCTCAAAATAAGCTTACGTATCACGTTCCCTTGAAAATTATCCCTACCCCTCCCCTCTGGAAGAGACTTTGCCTCCTTCAACACCTTATCTGACTAGTGACTACGAGCCTGACATTTAGAAATGTGAAATTGAGTTTATTTGAAATCTATAGAAATAGAAATAAAGGGACATATTGCCAACTTCGGGGAAGTGGGAGTCACCCCTACCTACCACGCCCCCTTTTACACTCTCCCTGACGGACAGGCAGCCTCCTCCCCCGTAGATCCCTCCTCCAGGACGGCGGTCCAAAACAAAGTTCAGTCCCACAGTCGAGAACAGCTTACTACGTCTATGACTATAATCTCATTTTGGTAATGCTCCTTGTAGAACAATGATCTATCTTGACATCAGAATTCATCAAAGAGTAATAAGGAGATGTACCGATAGTCCCATCGGACATTTATCCACCCCTGGTGATATTTGATGAAGACCTCCTCCGTCTTAGGTAAACGTGTTACCACAGCGTTGGTATCTCCAGAATTTATTCTTTTTCTGGGGTGTGTGGTAGGGGACGGTGACGAAGTTCGACGTTCCAAGTACAGAAGTCGCGAACCCCGAAAGAGAATAGATGTGTCTTCCATGTGAAAGTTGTGAATGCAGTTGTTAGATGTAATTTTTTCAGTGTCATCTGGCAATCAAGATATGTCTACAAACTTACAAAGAAACCTAAATTGTTTATGGAATCAGGCAACCTGCAGTGTGACCGTCAGGCAGTTTAGGTAAAGGGTAACCAATGAGGAGGATGATGTACACATATCTCTCCAATCCTACCCCTAACGAGAAAGAAACAATGATAATCAGAAACGAATGAAAACGGAGAAATTCCTAGTTTGATCCAGAGATCAAATTTTCCCATGCATTCTTAAACCACAATCAGCAACTCCCACGTCCTTCCCACTTCACCACAAGACTCTCTCTGTATTCAGAAGTGTAACAAGCGGTTGGGGGATGCAAATAGGGGGACGTACCCCTGGAAGTTTTCAGCGATACGGTACCATATGGGGGGCAGACCAGTACAACCATTGCATAGAATGTATCCTTTGAAAGTTAAAATGGGAACAAAACCTTGCCTCCCTGAACCTCACCCTTAGAAGGCTGGCTCTGTGGTTCGATGTTTTCGCATCAGACGGCATAGAGGGGGAGGAAGAGGAACCACCTTATAGGGCCTGCGCGTTATATGTGCTTCTGCCATAAAATTAGTTTTATCTTTCTGGATTCAACAGTTTTGTATTTTAAATATCTGTCGAAACCCTCTTTCTTAATTATCCTTAAACGTTCTTGATCATGTGGCCCTTATTTGCACACATTACGGTGACGTCGACGTCGCAGATTATCACTAAGATGATATTTAAATTCATAAAAGAATCTTTATGAACTTTAACTTAATTACCAATATGAAAAAAATATGTGTGTGGTCAACTGCCTGAGTCCTTTATCGGTGTATACGGTGGCGGTAACTGGAAATGTCGTCATGGTAGGGTACCGTGGAAGGTGGGGGGGGGCAAGACACAGGGCAACGCCCGGGAATTAAAAACAATCGGCATGGGACCGACACGTCTTCCTCCCTCCTATAGCTTGTTGTTTGTGGTCTACAAACATAGCCTACTCTATATTTTCATTTAAAATGGAAAATTGAAATGATAAGTTCATTGTGTGTTCGTTATCGACTAAATGGACACTTAATGCCGATTACTGATAGTTCCAACCAAATAAGGGTGAAAAAGTAACTTAATGGTTGTTTCCCTGATTGTCGAATATGACACACAGAATTTCAAGTAATAGAATTATCGAGTACGGTAATGTTTCATTGCTAAGAGTTTCATTGTTGTTCTCCTCTCCTGTGGCGTGTGGCTTTTCAAGTGTGTGAGTGGGGGATGGAGGGGGAATGTATACGTAAGACAAGTAACGGGGTTTGAATTCTGCAATGAACTCGCTGCGGAAACACTTTCCCCCAGGGGCGGGGGTACAGGCCTGCCTTTAAAATACAGATTTTGACGGATGGATTAAAGTATATACATTCCACTCCGGCCTAAGCGTACAGTGTAAGCGTCACGGTGACATTTGACCTATGCCTTCAGGCTAAAAAGAAGGGACCAATCCCCAGTGAAAGCTATGCTCATGATGGTTTTCATACAATCCATCAGAATACTCTTGTTGTGTTACTCAGTTATTGAAAACTGACAGCAGTTTTTGTTGATTACTTCAGAGTCTAATGAACTATTTTTGCAACATTCAGGCATCTAGCTAAGTGGGACCAGGGACGGCTCCCCTAGAAAATTTCGTCCCCTAAATTTAAAATTATTTTTGCTTAATGCATTTTGCATCTTCACTTTCTAAATATGTTTCCCCCCTAGAATTAATCTGACGGCCTTCAGTGAACTTTGTCCAGGGGTTTAGCTCCTGGCAACATTTTTTGGCCAGCGTGGGTAAGACATTAAGTCTGCCAAAAAATAGCCCCACCTTATCTGCAAAGAAACAAATAAGTAGGCCAATATATACTTGTTACCTTCTTCCTAGAATATCTTCATTCTCTGCCATGCAAGCTCTGTAAAGCCAACCCGGCCCCAGCCACGGAGGGGATAGTCCCGGCCCTCAACAAAATTACGAATGTGCATCTTCAAGTTTTGCAACTATTATCATTTCGATTTCAGTCACTCATAATGCCACAAAACATGTTCCCCTTTATTCATAAAGCCCATCCCTCTTCAAACCCGAACATTTAGACTGGGTCCCGCGGTCATGAACCCAAATCACATACAAGCTAGTTACTCAACCAAGTCTTTACTTCACAGTCTTATGATGTCATCCCGTCCTGCAAGCATGGTTTATCTTACTAAACATTTAATCAACCAAGCCCATCCAATATTTTTTATATATCTTGTTTACCAGTTTCTTCACCATCTCTTCCTTTGCTCTCTTACGTTTTCTAAATAAAGCTTCAAGTTCAAAGTCTGCCGCGGGATAAAAACAAATCTTTGAAGCATTGGTTACGATTCGCCGCAACCAATTAAAACTTGGGACCAAATACACGTTGCAACATAAACGAGCATGTCCCCTTAGACAACATTGTTAAAAGTTTGTACAAAAGTGTTAAGAATAACCGGCAATGAAAAAACCATCCCAGTGCTTACCAATTTAGTATGCAAATGAAATCCTCGATATCTGTTTTGATTGGTGGAGACTGCAAGCTATTGTAAAGGCTGTACGCTAAAGTGTGAGTGTCAATAGCTTAATCCGCTAAGCCACTCAACTTCGGTTAGTGGTTGTAAAGACTTGGCGGAAGCTTCAAAGGTGTGTTGAGATAAATCCGTTTCGCGGATTCCCCTTGGACTGGTCGGTTCAAAAGCTCAGAAAGGCCACAACCGTCTCAAGCTTCACACAAGTCGTAGCTCTCTCTTTTAAACCAATCGAAGTTTACTTCAAGTAGCAACAGATTTTTGGTTATCAACACTTATTAAGTTTTAACGAACAGACGAAGATGCCTGCAAATTGTGTTACCGTGCCTTCCTCTTACGGGTTTTACCGGCCACTTTATTTTGCTGGACCAAGAAACTCAGAATTATCTCCCACGAGTTCTCTCTCCTCGACAGACGGAAGATCAAGCGTTGACGCAAACAGTAAGTAGTTTAGACTTTATAAAACATTTGTGCAGAATTAGGATCATGCATGCCGTGGTGCAGCCCCCTGGAGTTGCCGCAAAAACCAATTTCTTGGGCGGAATTATAAACGTATACCACTATACGGTACTATTTTCATTGGGGGTTGAGCACTTTTGCCCTAAACTTTAAGCATGTTTGCCGGAAAATTTGCCCGGAAATAGCTAATTTTCTACCCGAAAGGGTAAGGGGGACACCAGGGTATCCAGTCAAAACGTCCCCAGACCAAAACGTCCCCGCATTTTCGCTACCAAAACGTCCCCGCTTTTTACCAAAACGTCCCCGTACAATTATATATGGGAAGTCAAAACGTCCCCGCCATAGAGACTTTGAACATGATTTTAGGAATCCAAATTAAAACTATCGGTTGGAAACTTGAAGAAAACTTGAGACATGTTAAAAAAATTGAGTGTATGAGGATCGATTACGATAAAGTTAGGCAGGCCTAGGCCTGAGATAACGTTAGAACTTACTAACGTTAGAACTGAAACTGAGATGCTATTCGACTAACGTTAGGCCTAGACCTAACTGTTAGTTTTACAACAGACGAACGTACGGAATGATTACCACAAACACTTTGGAATTTAACATAAAAGGTTAAACTTGCCAGAAAATTTCCATTTCATTCCAATAACTGTACTTTAAAAACTTATTTGAACTTCAGAGTAGGCATACTGTAAGGGAAGATAAAGGCTACCAAATCCGGGGACGTTTTTGCACGGGGACGTTTTGACCAATAGCGGGGACGTTTTGGTACGGGGACGTTTTCGTCAGGGGACGTTTTGACTGGTAAGCGACACCAGCCCCTCCTCGTTCGCCAGTGGACAGAATATTGCAAAATGGCCGGCAATTTTCTCCGTTTACAAAACTTGAAGTACTGAAATCATTCAAATTTGATGTATTCATGAACCTTTCCTAGCAATAATCCATCGTATTAGCCAGACATTGTTATAATTCATCATAACAGGGAAAATCTAATTACTGTGGAAGCATATGCTAAACATCAAATAGTAAGCTTCCGTGTTAAGATTTTAATTTGTAAAATGAATGTGTTCATCGTTTTGTTAAACTAGATCCCCGTTTCAGTGACAGTGTAGGGGCGTGTCCCAAGCCCGTAGCTAGGGGAGGGGGCGACGCTTACCGTTAGTTTCCGGGCTTGTTAGTTTCCTCTCCATGAAACGTTAGTTTCCTCGCTTGAAAGCATAAAATTTGGACCTTGTCCCAGATCTTGCCGGTTTATTAAGAAGGAATAGCTTACTTAATTTGGGTGTTTTTTGTCATAAATGAGAGTCTTTCTCAGAATGTTGTTACCCACTTATTTAATAAGTGTTGAAAAATACTTCCAAAAAGGTTATTTGAGAAAGACGCTTCATCCACAGTTACTGGAGATGAACTAAGATTCTAACCCTTGGTGTAGCCAATGTTTTGACGATACAAGAATCCTTTACAGTTAGAATGATACATTTTTGGTTATTAAATCTTTTTTGTATTTAGACTTACAGGAGGTTTCGTCAATTTAGCCAAAATTGTCATTAATAAGCCTAGCATATGCCTAATCATAATAAGCTATCCTGTCATATAGGGAATTTCAGGAATACACGGATCGAATCTAGTGTCTTTCCGCCATCGGTACATTCCGCCATGGGTTTTGCACCATTCCGCCATGGCGGAAAGGTGCCAAAACATGGCGGAAAGGTGCAAAATCTATGGCGGAAAGGCACTTTCTTAAAATCTGAGAAACAAAAGGTCTTGTTTTCCTTGCAAAAATATTTTCAAAGGGTTATTTTGAGAACGACACATCATTCACTATTAAAATAATCATAATTAACTCTTTACTGCTATGGCGTAAAGACATGTTTTCTATGGCGGAACGAACACATTATTTTAATAGTGAATGATGTGTCGTTCTCAAAATAACCCTTTAAAAATATTTTTGCAAGGAAAACAAGACCTTTTGTTTCTCAGATTTTAAGAAAGTGCCTTTCCGCCATAGATTTTGCACCTTTCCGCCATGGCGGAATGGTGCAAAACCCATGGCGGAATGTACCGATGGCGGAAAGACACTAGATTTGGCAAGTTTATAGGGGGTATAGTTCATCATTTGGTAAATTTTAGGGGACGTTCCATTTTCGGTTCTTGTTGACGGTCATATACGGTTTTCCTTTAAAATATTGCAATATGGGCAAAAATTTAGGCCCAACCCTACTAAAACCCTGATATAAGTAAAGGCTAGGTTGACATGGAACCATTGGTTATTGAAGTGAACAATATTTCAGGTTTTAGAAACATAACAGTTCTTTAATTAAAGAGGCACTTTGAGTTGGTTCGTGAAATTTACTACATTTCCTTCACTTACTATGACAAATGGTCAAACTGAGACAATCCCATACCCTTCGTGCAAATAAAGTTTTCACGAGTGATTAATTAACGATTCAATTTGGTTTTCAAAAATTTGTGACCAGACACTTTTTCACATTAGTATTAATCACAATTGCATATTACCATTACAAGCAAGGGTCCAAAACTCCATATTTTTAGTGTTTGCATAAGTGCTGGATGTGAAGCTTGACTACTTATGCTAATTATAAACATTGTGATGTGGTAATACCATTCAAAATCTTCACAAAATTATCAATATCAACTCAATGTGTCACTTTAAGTGATTAAACGATATGATTCCGAATTCCGATCCATGATTTGATTGACGCACGGTCAATCCACTTTTGTTGTGCACTTTTTAGAGCATTCTGTTTCCACTAAATATAGAGCCGTATTTTGCAATCTTCCCAACCATACCGCAGGAGTTCAACTTACAGTCGTCTTCCCCAAGAGATAACATGAAAGCATTTATACTTCCGAAATATTCCGCTGTTGTCACTTCCTATAGTGTACTTTTGGTGGTAGGGGTTGGAACCCCCATTTGGGCAGACTATTTGCCATTTCGTTCAAAGTCACTTTCCAGACAGACGTTCAAAATTTTGCTTTTAATTTCGGGCAAACATTCTCAGCACCCCTTCCCCTTGAATGTGCTCAGCCGCCCCTTGAATATTCTCACAGCAGCCTTTGTCAGCGAAAAGACCCGACTCTTCTCTTCTCATGTACACTTTTCCTAATGGCTTACTTTTATTACATTTTAAGCAGTATTAAAAGGAATAATCTGATAATTTAAAGAAAGACATAAATGTCGCTGTTGGCAGACCGGTAATACATATTGAGAGGGGATTGGTGGGCTGCAAGTGTTCCTCTGATCAATTCCATTTTTGTTTACGTTTCTTCCTTCATCAGTGACCTATTACAAGCAGACACTCTGGCAGGGCAACTCCTCCCGTCTGACAGGGCAACTCGACGAGTCAGTGTCTCAACCATCTCTAGGAGTAACACCATCTTCATCTTTGGCACCTTCATCTGAGCTGTCCCCATACAAGCCCCCTCACCCAACGCCTCAGGATACTCGAGACGCAACAGTCAGTGAAATGGAGACGTATCCGCCGAGAAATCGTAGACGTAGACTCCGCACCATCTACACAGCCCATCAGATTAGGGGACTAGAGCAGTGTTTCAATCAGAACAAATACCCCGACATTGGCACCAGGGAGGCCCTAGCTATGGCGATCGGCATGAGTGAAGCCAGAGTCCAGGTAAGCTGTCATTTTGTGCATTTGCCTATTTTCATTTGTTTCTAGGAATACAAGGTGACCACTGCTAGGAATGGCCGCGTCCCCCCACCTCACATTCATTTTTTTTAAAGGAAACCTTAAGGCGCTGATTTGTAGAATAACTGGTACAGAATTGTTCAAGTTTCCATTTAAGTTTTTACAAACATGGTACATGAAGATGCGTTCCAGACCGAGGTTAAGAGTGTGTCAACAAAAATTTTCCGTAGGGGCTCCTCTTCAAATCTCCCCGTTTTAAGAATCTTAATTTACCCTGGGCGCCCTTCCCGCCCTAGGAGGACTTCCACTTTCACCGTAAGAATTCACTGTACAATTATATATTGTCCCAAGAATAAATTTTTTTGCAAGACAATATAGTACCATCGGCAAGATTGAGATAACCTAAGCCGTATAAATTTGACATTTAGAAAATCCAAACCGTCCGTTTCAGCTGGGAGTGTTTTAAAGGCTTTTGTATTTTTTGAAACTATTGTTCCCTCATTAAGCTGACATAGTATACTCATGGCCCAGTTCCTGTTGAGAATAAGAGGTTAAATTCACTTCCTTCCCAGAGCAATAGTATATCTGGAACACTGCTATCAAACATTCAGAACGTATTATGAGTGTTCTTTGCAGTCCGTTTCCGGCCAATTTCGTAGTAGCTTATAAAATATTAAAATGGAAAAGAGAGGGATACAATTGGAATAGGAAGTTTACGAACTAATTAATGTAATCTATCATTTAACAAGCTACTGTAGCTCACACGTGTCAACAAAGTCTGATTATAGTACGAGCTAGGCCTACTGACAGCTTACGTCTGCAGTCTGGGTCGTTTTCATTGTGCATTAATTGTCTGTCTTGAGGTTGTATATTTAACAATCGATTAGGGGTCTCTTCGAGCCAGGGGGTGGGTCTCGATCAATCATTCCCCTTCTCATTGGTAATCAATTACATCCACTTAAAATGAATGGAAACTAATGTGATTGTAGCTTTTCTTGGTTAACATCTTTCCTGACAACCACTTATGCGCTATCCGCCTCCTCTTTTGTGTAAGGTGCTATTTCTGGATGGTACACGACAATATACATTGACAAGTTGCTTTTGTGTCGTCTTTGTTCCAGTGTCATTATGTTCAAAATCTAGTTGTCTATTGGCGCTATTTATAGACAAGTTGTCTGCCTGTTCAAATGAAAAAAAAAAGAATCATCTAAATAATGTGCAAAACATAAAGACAGTATCTGTGAAAGCGTTTGAAAGATTGTCCAAACGAATTTAATTGCCATAAGTTTAATTTATGGTTACCGCCCTCAAATCATTTCTGGTTTAGTGTTTTTCTCGTTTCAACTGAAGAAAATATTTGTGGGAAAAGGAAAGGTTATAAAGGCCTGCTTTTCATTCTCATTTAATTACATCATCATATGTAAACTTTATCTTCTCTGATAAGTTCAAGGGTTTTCCAGGACTTTCGACCTTATCCCTTCAAGGTTTTGTTCAAAATATTCAATAAGCGTGGGCTTTACGTGTGCCTCTGACCCTCGTAGCTATACTCGGGGTCGCGATTTACTGACCTCAGGATGAGATTGTGTAAATGCATTTTACGCCAGGGCCAGAGGATGTAGCAAAGTTGGAAATCATATGTTCTTCATATTTTGTATCAGGCCTCGACAAAACAGCTTACCAACTCACTACTGGAGAGTAACATGTCACTTATGACGTCATGACGACCTTCATTTTCACTAAATTACATAGATTTTTGATGCAGCTCGACCAATGGCGAGTTGGCTTTAAATTTTGTAGAGGCATTTCCCCTACACTGTGCCATGACTCGATGGCGCGCACCCGAGAGCTCATGGGGCTTGAGCCGCTGTCCTAAGGGTTGTCAGTTACGTACTTTCAAAATTGCTCAGAATGCATTCAAGCCATAATTTTTCAACAAGGGGTATAGGAAGATGTGTTTTCTTGGACTTAAGAAGGTGTTATAGGAAGTGCTATTTCCAGCGATCAAGGCCGTGTTTATTTTTTAAAGTAAAAGTTTGTATCTTTAACATTGGTACCATACGCGCCAGCGAATGGTGGGGCTGCGCTTAAGATGTGTCACGGAGTAGGACTTTCCGGGTGCCCCTTCCCTCTCCCCCGACTTTGCCACTGCAATGAAAAGTGCATACTTTACAATACGTTTTTGTCTATTTTCAGGTTTGGTTTCAGAACCGTCGGGCTCGGCTTCGTCGTCAGGAAAAGAGTCTGAAGAGAAAAGAGATGGATCAACAGGAAGAGAACAATGGACAGAATAAAAGGGTCTGCCAGTCTGATGACGTCAGCGGATCAGATGAAGCCTCCCACATCCCGTTCACTGCTGAATCAACAGAAGCTGTGGAGACGTCACCAAGAGACGATGAGGATCAAGAGGAAATTGATGTTGTGAGCATCTCTAAAGAATCAGGTGAGTGTCTTTATGCCCTTAGGCGGAAGTCCCGGGGAGGATGGATGATATGTCCTTCCCGAAATGCACCCATTGACTTGCATTATTTCGCCATAACTTTTTCCTCAAGGGCCCATTATCCCACCCTTCTCACACAAATCTCTGCTACTGCTTATGCCCCCCTAAGGCGACCGGTTGACAAAAGGATATCGAATCCAAAATTTTCGGCCGAAAAGGGCACCAAAAATGCTGGTCTTCTGAGGGAGAGAACTTAAAAAGTTGAAATATTGGGGGTTTTTGTTAAAAGAAAATTTGACAAAACTGTAATGAGAAATACTGGAAAATTGAGGAGTGGGGAAGGGGTGAAAAAGCAGCCCTACTTTTGTGTACGATCAGGATAAATCGTTGGGCGACGGGAGTCACGGGACAATCCCCGTGGACTACATACTATAGTTGATCGTAGGCTACCGGTAAAGGCTCCCCGACGAAACTGGACAATTTGCTGGACCGGCGGGGGAGCCAGTCTTCTTCGACAAGGGGGTTGGGTGGGGTGTGACCCTCTCCCCCACCTAGCGCCCCTCCTGTTGACAATATATTGTTTTGTAAGTTGCTACAGATTGCTGTAGTCCACAGTAAATTATTTGAGAATGGTGTC
Organism: Holothuria leucospilota; assembly: GCA_029531755.1. Lineage (NCBI taxonomy): Eukaryota > Metazoa > Echinodermata > Holothuroidea > Aspidochirotida > Holothuriidae > Holothuria > Holothuria leucospilota. The sequence goes on along the minus strand of CM055962.1, from coordinate 28,189,562 downwards.
GAGATAAGATTTTTAGAAACTGCTAATAAATTTGATTTTGAGTAAAAGATTAAAGAAAGACAACGTAGCAAAAGCCATTTAAACTGTAACGGGTCCGACTTGCTTTGGGTAGAAAAAAAAAATAGAAAAGAAAAGGAAATAACCGGACGGGAAACACAAGGCTTTGACAAAGTTTCGTTTATGGTATTTAGAAAAGAAACTAACAGGAAGGCGTTTTTTTCTCATTTGAAGAAACTCTCAATGGTATTAACAATGATACAAAATTAATTTCCAATTTTTCGTTTTGTTTTTGTGTTCCAACTAGATTCCCCTGTTAATATGCCAACTTCCAGATCTCCAAGTTCAGATCCCACCATCACCTCCAACTACTCGACCTCACCATTGATAAAGGTACCAGCCATAGTCCCCACTTCGCCTCCACAAGTGTGCACCAAACCATGCTGCTGTCCACCAGTAGTGATACCTCCTTACACATACTTCCCTCAGCATATGGCATCTTCGTTAGCATTGTCCTACCACCGGGGACTCCTGGCCAACCGTGCGACTGTACCACTTCCAGAACTAAGTACCACAGCGCCTTGGATCTACAATTTTCAATCGAGATACACTACAGCGCCATTTCCCTTTTCCATCGCAGGTAGCGGGTTCACGTCCGTTCCACTTAACTGACTGTTCCAAGTGTGATGGTACGGAACCGATATCGGAAAGTCCGCGAAACTTCCGAATAATAAACACTTCACTCAATTCTGGCTGTGTACAAGAACAGCATTTAAGCCCATTTGTGAAGTTAATCGTCTTTACTCTTAACCAAAGTTACGTACATTTAGAGGGCGCACTAATAATTACGATCCTTCGTTTGGCCTTTCATTTCTATTAACTCCGAACTAAAGAAATTGTGGACACTTACAATAGCAGGGCCTAGTTCAAGATGACCAACTATAGGCTTGAGATAGCCTATCCTTTTGTGTTTATGATTTGAATAAGAAGACGGGATTTTCAAAGATCTTCAAAGCTGTTTTGACACTTAAATATTTATTCTACTTTGGAGGTGTTCCAGGATTCACTTTGGAAATGTGGGGGGGGGGGGGCAGTATTGGGTACTTGTCACTTGCCGTGGCCAACAGGCCCTACACACAGGGACAGACGGGGAAGGGGTAGGGGAGGAAGGCATAGCACGTAGTAGATTTCATGTAGGATTGCACCATACTTGCCTATTTTTTTTTTTCATTTTTGTGACAACAGTGCCCTCGTTAGTGCTCTTGTTGCAGCTGTGCACACATTTGCCAATCAGTCAATTCATTCTTAGTCTGTTAGTAACTTTCGCACTCACTTGCCTACTCAGCTATTTACCCCGTAAAGAGGGTATCATAACTTGAATTTTCTATAGATAATGATAACAGAATAGGAAATTTACTTTCTGATGAGTTTAGAAAGCGCTAGGAGGCCACGAATAATTTAAGTCCCGAAGAAACGTGGTCAACGCTGTACCCGACTTAAAATGGTGGATAACAAAAGATTTTTTTTTTTACTTTACTTCGATTTTCGTTTTATGTTTAGCCCACTGTCTGATGAAGTTAAAACCTTAAACGTTTAAGTGAAAACCTCAAGACTGCTTACCACATTTGTTAACACATATGTGACAAAAAATTAACGTAATTGTCAAACAAAATATTCCCTTTCATAATCATTTAAAATATACTACACAAGTCACAGTGTATACCTTAAAAGGAAATTGCAGTCAACCCAATCAGAGTTAGTATGCCCCGTCACTCTAGTTCTTGAATGGTCTATTTATGTTGATCATGTGACAATGTTTTTGTTAGTGAACTATGAAATTAAGGAATTTCTCCATGCTTTACCTGTTGTTTGTAATAGTTATGTTCAAAACGTCTTCAGAGGTGCTTGTAATGCAATAAGAGGAGATTTGCAAGTTTGCCGATTTTTCAAAGCAAATTTTGGGGCGACTGCCTATTGTCTTTAAAGAGCCAATCCTACGCGACCACATCTTATGTACTAGTAGCCAATAGTTACATGCACCTGAAGTGATTTATTATTTGATATGCTTTACCTAGTATACTATATGTGGCAAGTGGAATTCAGCCAAGATGGCGGTTGAAAATAGTGTAGAAATGTCGAAATGAGTGATGGGGGAGGGATTTGGCAAAAGGATCTGGTTTACGCGTTGAAAATGAGGTGCTCTCTAAAGGGGGGGGGGGGGGCAATTTTTGTGCGGTATAACTTTTTCTTTTCAGGAATTTGAGAAAATGTTCCATATAGAGTTATTTCTCATTCTAGAACTCCCTTGCAGAACACGTTGCAATTGGGTTTTTTGTTGCTGTTGGCCATATGTTATATCCTTTCGCTGGTCTGGCCGTGCCCGTTTGTTTAGCACGTAAAAAGCATTGGGTTTTTGTGTGGAAGGGGGTGGGGGGGGGGCTTGGTGTTAACCCTTTATTTGGGGTAATGTGGCTGAGCTTTTATCATTCCTATGAGTTTAAGAGGTGTTTTCAGCAGTTTCATTTTTGACTCAACATTCCATTTTTGTATATTTAAGGAATGAGTACTATACATATTGCAGAAGGTCAACATATTGCGGGTGATATTTGTACAACCTACTTAGGTCAGTACTCCAGATTCACCGAATTTGATTTTTTTTTTAATTTAAATCTTTGGAAGTTTGTACACGTAATAAATACGAAAAGTGGAAGATTCTTTCCTACACAGAAAACATAACCACTGTTGCTCTCACTTTAATGATATGCTGACTTCTCATTTTAATTAATGGTGACTTGATTGGTTCAAATGTCAGGAAGGGTAGGGGAAGTGGGAGAGGTCAGAGGGAGATGGGGAAGGGAAAGTTGTTGGGAAGGGCAGGAGGAGAGGCATGCCCATAGTGAAGGGGGTGGTGCCCCCTAGAAAAATCTTTGACCCCCAGACAATGTTTTTTACTTTTCCTCATGCTTTTTTTGCAAATCTTGCCCCCTAAAAATATTTTTTCCTAGAGTACCTTGTACGGCTACAAGCCTGGGGAGGGGGTGGCAAGAAAGAGTAAAGAGGGGGGAGGGTACCGTGCCAACACCACCATCTAAGCTCCAAGGGGAGTAAAGTGTTCCTGGAAGTCTTTGAGTCATTCCATCCTCAAACCAAATGGTCCTATGTAATGTGGTAACTACCACAATGGATAACACAATGAACAATACTTTTTCTAATGTTAAAAATTTATTTTTCTTAGCAAGAATAAAAGAAAAACTCTTGGCACAACAAAATTATACATAAAAGGGAAAAACTTCACAGTCCTGTCATTTTATATTCCACCAGCAAAAGTTAAGCAACCCAGTACAGAGAATAAATAAAAATTGTAAAAGACTTTGATCTATGCTGAAATGTGGGATCTTAAAAATGCACACCAGTAGATACCACTGAATGCATTCTGCTGACCCCTCCTGGCCCAAGTTTGTAGTGGAACTTGGTGCTGACTCAGTATGGGAAGCCATAAGTGACCAAACACTATATCAGCTGTGATAGACATGTACTGGAGGAGAGGATAGGTGTAAACTTAGTCGGGAGAACTGTGTCTTGAAAAAGAATTTGCCTCTAAAGAACACCAGAAGTTACAGCACCGCCCCCTACATTATTTTGAAACACTGACCAGAATTTTATAATAAATCTTTTCTTATTTCCCGTACGAGAATCTTCATAAACAAATTTGTTCTACAGCATACATGAAACAAATCAACAAGAGAAACACTGTCACACGATTAAAACAAGCCACATGTTAAAGTAGGTGAATACATATTCCTCCGTTGATGGACACACTTAATCTGGACTGTTTGTACCCTCTGGATGCTTGTAGAAGTTCTCAACAGGTACAAGCTACCCAGGGATAGGACCAGAGTGCCATGCTCCTTCTTTTCTCATTGGGGAAGGCTGCCTCCTACTGACAGGCAAAGTGTCTATTTTCTTTAGGGAGCTTTAAAAGGTATGTTAAAGTATGTAGTCCATGTTGGCAAATAGTCCCCCTGGCACATTACTTGCTTTGCTGTCAAGGAGAGCATGTTTTCCCACAAAAACACCAAATTTTCCTCAATAAAAGCCCCAAATTTTCTTAAAAAAAAACCCCAAATAGTAAAAATTTTGCGTTCACATTACTTCTGCAACCAATCACCAGGCCAATTGACTAAGTCAGGATTTTGAACCATGAGAGCTTATAAAATTGGATGGAGGTTCTTCATTTGAGACACTCAAAATTCTGTTTTGCATTTTGCATATTGCTAAAAAGTGCCTAAATTGTCTTTAATTTTCTTCAGTTTTGCAGGAGTACTTCATTTGCTATATGTATATTTCTTCAGCAACAAGCCACACACTGCGCCTGCTGCCCCCCCCCTCCCAAACAAAAAACACCTTTGCATGATTACATTTGCAGGTTAATACTTTCTATGGAGATTTCCCTTGAAATGGTGGTGTGCTACCATATGAAGGGCAGTCAAATTCAGACTGGGGGGGGGGGGCTACATCTGACCTTTAACATAGGTGTTTACCCCCACACAAGGTATAGATATTACAAAGAAAGACATAGCCACAGTTATATATGGTATACTTCTTAAGTACAATTATTTCAGGTAAGCCGGAAGACATGTTGCCTGTGGAATGACCATTGTATAATATGGACTGAATACATTAGCCTGTCCTATAAGTAACACAACATGAATGCAGTACTGCACTGACTAGTAAAGATGTTATAAAGTTTCACAAAAATTCTCAAATATACAAAAAAGGGATAAATGGCACAAATTTTTACAATTTCAACAACATGTTTTAGTGAAGACATTTGGTAATAAGCCTCTGTATCACTTGTATATGCACCTGGAATTTTTTTAAAGTTAGAATTTTAAATAAATTAGAAAAAGATATAGCACATCTTTCTTAGCAATTTGGACAAAACTGTTGTAACAAAGCAATTTTGACAATAAAAGTATCCGTCATTTGTATATGCACCATTAAATGTTTTCAGTTTTTATAAAAAATAGTTTTTTTCGTTAATTGCTTCAAGGAATGTATACGTACACTGCAAAATTATACATAACTTACAAATGCAATGATACAACTTCACAAAATATTTACAGAATCTGCTTGCCAGAATACAACCAGAAAGATCCATTTATACATAATTTTTATACACTAGTGAACATTAATTTTAAAATGCTAACAGGTATTTGAAATATATATTCACCTTAAGTACATAGTTTTGGGGGGTAACAATGACAAGGGGTGTTTTCTCAGAACAATATTTACACTATCTCTTGAAACAATAAAAATTCTTCCCAAAACACAACTTCAAAGGTATAATAAATAAAATGAATAACTACAAAAATAGGTTTGTTGGACAAGGCTTATGAAAGTATTTAGTACTCTTATAATTTTCTTATGTTTTACTTAATTATAATGTCTCCAGAATGTTCACTCTTAAAAAAATCTTCCACATAGGTTTTGAACTGATTGAGAAAGATTTACCTTGTAATTCAGCCTTCAAGTTTTTAAATAAAGTGGGATGTAATAAAATATTTTCACAAAACTGATCTTTCTGAAATTTGTAAAAAATTAACTTAGAGGAGCTGTAGCTCCTTCCAAAAAGTGAAAGGAGAATGTCTCCCATCCTCCAGGCTCATGCATGATAGTATCACACCCAGTGGACATGTACCATTCCTGCACCTTTATTGGCTCCACTTGCAACACCAACAGCTAAACTTTTGCAAGAATGTCTTGTGGATTTCTTTACAGATGGTAGGCTATTAAAATTTATATATAGGACCTCAACATCACCCAAATCATAAATATTCATTCAAAAAACGATTAAAGCAAGTCTAAGTACCATAAATTCAATGGGCTTTTAGTGTGTGATTTCTCACACTGAACAAGTCCCTTTAACTTAAAGTGTAAAAATAGCAAGGTCGTAGGACAAGGTTACAGTTTACATTCTGTCTTGCAATATGAATATTTACATATCAAAACCAATCAACAGTCAAAAGACATCTTCAAAATTTCTGCTCACGAATATGGTGAAATTGGATGATCTCTGTGATTGTATGCAGGTGTGAGAATATACATGTGAAAGAGAGGTACATACTCGACACCTGCTGCAAAGGGTAGCATGACAGAATCCTGGATGAATCTGGGTAACTATCTGATCCTTTAAATGACACAGACTGAAAAGATCTTTTATAATTATGAAACCATTCAGTCTCATCAATGAACTCTACGTATAGCTTCACTTCCAAAAAGTATTATGTACTACAACTTTAGAGTTCCAAAGAGGGCCACACATGACAGACCTATAATGTAAAGGTCTGAAGGTCAAGAACTTGGTTATGTCTTGTCCCCTTGGAGATGTAGCTCCTTTGGGGAGCAGAACCCCTTCCAGAGTAATGTTTGGTTTTGCCCTTTGGCTCTTCCCCAGAGAGTGGAGGTGGACTTTGGAAAAAGTATTTAACTTGAGAGTTAGGAATGTTGCATCACTTGAAAATTTGAAAGCATAAGCAAACTTTGTATTCATGAACTGCAAAGCAGTGAATTTCTCTCTGTGATAGCATTATTTCTAGAAAGTAAAATTACTCACCTTTATTATTTAAATTACCTTTCATCTTATATATATTTAAATCATGGATTCAAAGGTATGAAAATTTGCTGTACCGTACAGGTAATATTTCACTTCAAAATATAAACATCCCTTCACCTTTCTATAGTCTCAGCTCAACTCCAACCTGAAATTTGAATAGATGACCTTGGTCTCTGCCTCTGAGCAGACGATGCTGATTCTGATGATCTTCTAAACCCCCCTGAGGAGTAAGGTCTTTTGTTCACAGTGATGAGTTTGCTGTTATCTGGAAGATGTGACCAATACTTCATCCTTCTGGGTTGAAATGAAGGAGGCTTCTCCACAGCAGCAAATCCTACAGACTTTGCTCGCCCTCTTGGGGTTATTGGTGGACTGAGGCCATCTGTTAATACAAATAGGCAGAGCAAAAGGAACTTGACCATTATGAAACATACACATATTTAAGGATAAAATTTTGAGAAAGAAACACTACCAGACATGTTTTTCAAGGTTCTACAAATAATTGAAATAATTGTCTCTGATATCTGCACAATGAAAACATCAAGTATTAATGCTGTTTTCATAGTGCTTCATTCCTGGAAAGTAACAATTTATCTTTCAAAAAATGAGAATCTGGAAGTTTCAGTTGTCAGCACTATTTCACTTTCATCCTTGTTCTTATGACAGAAATTTAGTGGTGTTGATTTGTCAGTCATCATTCAGTATTTTGGCTGATATATTTTTTATAGGAAGGTGTTGCAGAGATGGAACATTTCATAGGGGGCTGTGAATGACAGCTTGGTTGGAACATTAGCATCATTTCATGTAATTCTCATTGGGGAGGGGTGTAATTTTTCACATTAAAAGATTTCCAACAGGGGTATGGAGGTTTTGTGTTTGTGGGGGGGGGAGGTCTCACATCCCTTGTCACCCCATACTACCCCACTCTCAACATTATACTTTTTAGTGACCACAATCATTTGCATTCTTGAACAAGCCAATGTAGGATTGTTTTCACATGCAATACATTAAAATGATATCACTCAACTCACAGGGAGGGGGAATGCTTCATGTAAGCAAATGTTTAACTGAGGTGAATAGACATTTGAAGGAAAATCAACAGCCTAAAAATCCTTTAAAAATAGGATTATTAGGTATCTATTGACATTAGTCTGAGATAAACTTTCATAAAATATACACCACAGGGTCAGGGCCAGGTCAGAATAAGAGATCTGGCAGATTGAAATGTCTTTCTCTATCCACAAGGGGTCCTAAAACTGGTTGTTTTGAAAGGAGCGGAGAAAAGGAGCTACATCAGAAGACAGCTCTTCTGACATTTGATTACATGTGGCAGACTGAAAAAATTGGGAAAATGTAGACCACTGAATCTTATTTAAAAAGATCTAATTAACCATCTTCAATGTTACCTTTAAGGTTGACCTGCTGGTGGTCTTTCTGGTACATCTCTTGAACCTTCTCATCCATAGACTTGTTAAAATCCTCCTGTCTTGTTGCTGGGAACAGACCTCTCCAACCAAGGAATCCTAGTAAAGATAGGACATTGTTTCAAACTTGAGGAAAGAACGGTCATATGACTGTAAACCTTATATCAGGTATATCAGATCTTTATTTAGGAAGCCGTTTACTAGTGCTTCTAAACCTTCTTCACTGGAGACCCACAGTTTGGATTACCCACAACTGCCATGACCCATTTCTATACACATTTTTCCAACTATGCCCCTCTTGGTTGTACACATAATTTATCTGATATCACTCAATGGCATTTTAGATAGTCAAAACTTGTCAGAAAATACAACTACTCTCAACCAAGCTTGAAAACTTTTATTCACAAACACTCATTTCTACCAAAGAGATTCCAGTTTCGGTGGTCTTTGTTTTGCTTTCTTAGTGCATCCCATGACCCCTGACTGTAGCTCTGTGATCTTTTTTTCACATCACAACACAAAGTTTAGGAATACATTCAGCCTTCATCAAATCCAAGAATTTTTTTTTTTTTTGTGGGGAAGGGGAGAGGTTCAAGACTTCAGACTGATATGATTGTAGGGACATGCACGGTGGCAATCTGCTTTCCAAAGAGGAGGCATCCATGTGAGGTGCCAAGCATAGCTTTTATTAAGTGGGGGTTTTCACGATCTAGTGACCAAGTGCAAGGGTGTGAGGACCAATTGGTCTACCTCTGGGCCCTCATCAGATCCAGAGGCAATGCCATGGTGGCAGACCAAAAGGACAAGCCCCACGGGTGGGGGGGGGAGGGGGAGATTAATGGGAAGGAAGTATGATTGATAAGATGTTAAAGTTGTCATGCGGTTTTGAGACAATAATCACAATCAAGTTCTTCTCACATGAACTAATGATGGGAATAGTAAACCCGAAGGACACGCATGGGGTGTGCAAGCTATCCAAGGGGCATGGGTTCAAGTCCCTCTCCCAAATAATCAGCTAAATGCTTCTTCATCGCCAAGTAGTGCAACCTGATATATTAAGAGTGTTATTTTTAAAAATTTTCCTGACCAAATGTACATCAAATGTAGATTTTTGGCAAACAGAGAGGGTGTTTCTAGACACTCTAGGATCCCTATGCCTTTGCCCCAAAGGTCTGCCTTCCACTTTGAATTTACCATATCCTACCTTCAGGATGAATCAACACCAGGGTTGGGACTGATGTGATGCCAAAGAGTTCAGGAACTGGGGGTTGAAGACTGTGTCTCACACTGTCATCTAAAAGAAAATAGAAAAAAAAAATTCGGAACCTCTCAGAGACTTTTCACTTACACAGACCTATTACTGCAATGCATCACAATTAAGGTGATCTCAATTGTTTTGTGTGGTACTACACCTACACAATTCTTCCATTTGAATCAATATGTTGTCAAATCAAATTTTAATGACATATTATGAGAATAAGATATAAAGGGAGATGAGATATTAAATTCTGCGAATTGCCATCTTGATTTCACTTTTTTTTTTCACTACACAAAAGGCTAGTCTATGCTAGTATTTCTCAAAGGTTTCTTGATAAACGATGACTGATTATTCTGGCCTTTAAAGGCATTTAGTTCTAGTGCAAAGTTATCACAAAGGTAAACCTTTGACTATAAATTATAACTTCACATTTTACAGCTTACAAACTAAAAACATGAATTTTTTTTTCACTTTTTGGTCAGTTCAGACAGGAAAAAATTGCCCCTAGATGAAAAAGAACCAGCCTTACTATAACCCAAAATGGTAATGACTCGAGTCAATGATGTTACTTGAGTCAGACGGGAGTCTCAATTTCATAGACTTGAGTACCCACTCTAGAGACTTGACTCAAATAATCACTTGCAAGAAACTCAACTCAACTTGAGTCTCTCGAGTAAAGATCCGATGCCAAGTTGTGACTCGAGTCTATAACTATGAGACTCCACATTACCAGTCTTTTCCTATAGCAGGGACATAGCTCCTCCCTTTCTCCTCTGCTCCCCCCTTTCAGTGTCGAAAAAAATGTTAAAACTGATGTTTTTGCAGGGTATTTTGTCAGTGCTCTTTTGATTTTAAATTGCCTCTGTTAATGTGTTATATATGTTATGCTTCTTTATAATGGGGCTTGACGTACATATATGGGCAATTGTCTTCAATAAATACTCCCAACATTTTTGAATCAGTAACAATCAGGTCCAACTCCATCCCACTTTAAAGGAGCTCGGCAAATTTATTCTCTTATCAAATTATCGACTTCTCCCAAATCTACTCTATTGTGGTTGGTACTAAGTACTTTGTAAACAGGGGTTGCCTCAACTTGTCCTGATGGTAACATTAGTTTTCCTTAGTCAGGGAATTTCAAAGACAAAAGAAACTGTAAAAGAGGCAATGTTTTGCCAGTTTCATCATTATTATGTGATATCATATTACCAAGATAATATGATATCACATGATAATGATGAAACTGGCAAAACATTGCACCAGATTGCATTTCGGGACCTTCAACTGTTCAAAAATTTCTCAAAGGGGAGGGGGACACCCATTCCCCCATATCAGTCACAAATGTGCTCCCCCCTTGAAAATTCCTGGCTACATCGCTGTCCTATAGTGACTCCAATGGATTTGAATCATGTCTCGACAGATACCTTGTGACTAGTTGTTCATCATTAACCCAGAGTTAACTCATAACTGTCAAAATTAATTTAAAGTTAATCAGAGATTTAAGGTGACTCGAATTAAATAATCACACGACTCGAAGTGACTTGACCTAAATACGCTGTGACTTGACGTGACTCGTACCTAAACAGAGACTCAAGATGGCTCGACTCGACCTGAGATGTTAAAGACTCCATTCAATGCAAGTCTTGATCCCCTTAGACTCACACTGACTGGAGTCCTGACACCCCATGAGTCAATGTGACTCCAGACTCTACCTTAAGAGGCTTGATAACAACATTACTATAACTTAGTCATGGATTGTAACCCATACTACTTGGTTGCACTTATTACCACCAACAACAAGCAGACAGCACCCAATATCTGGATTTCTTGTAAGGTGGTGCTCTCTTTCACACATGCCCTCCACAAATATGGTTATCCTATATCCATACATGAAATGTATAGGGAGATGAGAAATTGTACTTAACCTATCATCAGCAACGTAAAGATGTGTACAGGGTGTGTCTGTATGTGTATGCATGTGTATGGATGTGTGTACAGATGTAACTTGCAACTAAATCCACAAACACATTTTTTATACCCATATACTTGAAGCACAGAACATTGTAAATCCAGGCCCGTAGTCAAGGGGGGGGGGGCAAGGGGGGTGAAGCCCCCCTGGAAAATTTTTGCCCCCTAGAAGATCAAAAATAAGCATTGCCGTAATGCATTTTAGTATGTTTCGCCCCCTGCGGAAAATTTTTGGCCCCCCCGAAGCTTTTTTGCCCCCCTTCAGCACCTTGTCTGGCTACTAGCCTGTGTAAAGCAAATCAACTTATAGCATATTAAATGCATTTATGAGTTGCATTCAGGGTGCATTTCAAGTCAGAACCTTTTAAAACTACCTGAATTGACATATTTTCCCGATTCACTCCATTATAAAATAAAACAGTGACTCCAGTCAATGACTTGACTGGAGTCACTCTAGTAGCCGGAGTAACTAAAACAGCTGTTAGTGACTTGCTACGAGAAGAGTGACTTAGTTACAACTCCAGTTTATGAAGGTTCACTACACTTTCATTAAACAAGTCAACAGCATCCACAAAATCACAAAATTCCATTGTCCTTAGGCATTCTTGTTGTGCAAATCAGTGTACTAAGATTTTGATATTCAGGGTTCCTGCACCTTAAGGAAAATAAAATTCCACGACTATTTCATGACCAAATTGCAAAAACACCTATCATCTATTTTGTGGAAAAACATGCAAAAACTGATGCTTTATGCATACAGGGTCTGTAGTAGAGACAGAGAAAAGCAAACAATGCAACAGCAGTCCACTTTGCAGATAGAGGCTTCACCACTCGCCAATCACAACGCACGTCAGTGCTGTGGATCGCAATTGCCACGAAGTCTTGCATTTGAGTGTCCTACCATGTGAGTGTATAGTGTATGTATATGTGTATATAATGCTGCGAATGCCTGTGATTCAAACCAAGGATGGAAAGAGTTTGTGGGTGCAATTATCGCTCATTTGTCACTTAACTTATTCCTAGAAGTTAGCTGGACCATTTCCACCATATTGCCGTGTACTACATTACACAAACGATATCAGAACCAGTGTTTGAACTAGCTTTTCTAACTTGGGAGGGCACGTCCCTCCCTTAAAATAATTTTGGGAGGGATTTGTCAGAAGCAAAGAGGACCCTACATTTTTAATAACAAATCATTGCTGGCCTGTAATGCTTTGTAATGTTACATAACTGGACAAAACTTGAAAGGGTGCATTGGACAGGTGGGTCAGTGAAAGTTGAAATGAAAGCCATACTGTTGAAACATGCACAAAGCTAAAAGAGCTCCATGCAGTTCTGGCAATACAAGTACGTACATGGTCATGGCCCCACGGGTGGTACACCATGTATGGAAATGACCACTAGATGACCACTGACCTTAAAATTCTTAACACCAGTAATGGAGTAATTATACAAAAGTTATGTCCTGATGATAAACACCCAAGACTGTCACTGAATCTTTATAATGCAAAGTAACTTTTATTCATAAATGATTCAGAACTGACCCATTGATGACCTTTGAGTCCAACCCTGACCACCAATGATAACCCTTTATTCTTGTATCACTGTATCCAAGTTTCATTAAATTTGTCCAAGCAGTTGCTCATTACGTGAGTCTGAATTTTTTAACAGTCTCACGTAACAATGATATATATGGGGTAATGCACAGTGGCTAAAAAGTGTTGAAATGATTGTAAGTTTAGATAAAGCTGAAGTTAGTGAAAGAAGCCTAGATCTCTGTTCAAGGATTTATATCACATGTAGATGTACCTGGAAGTACTGCAGTCTCAAAAGCAAACGTAGGCCTATATGAGATTTGATCAATCATTAATAGCGAGACGATTGTGATAAAAAGAGTACATTTTTATCTTGTAAAAAATTAGCAGTCTGTTCTACATTTCATGACTTTTCCATGACTTTCTGTCATTTTTACAAAATTCCATGACTTTTCCAGGCCTGGAAAGTGAAATTTCATGACTTTTCCAGGCCGTGGGAACTCTGAGTATGGATCTGTCCATTTCTTCTAATGGCTTATAGTCAAGTTTTCCACTCTTCCAAGTACCCTTAACCTACCAGGGAAAGCTCAACTGTGACCAGTTGAAGAATTCAAGAGTCTACAACACAGCTCGGAGCCACAACGGTATATACTTGTTGTTAGTTGGAAAAATTGAAAACTTTGAAAGTTGTAGTTACAACTCTGTATTTATTCCACTACTCCCTAAAGCAAACTAATCCATTTATTAGCTGATATTAGAACCAGGGGTGTAGCCAAATTTCCAAAAATGGGTTTCAAAAATCATAAGTCAGAATTTATCCCCATCCAGGAAGGTTTGAAGGCACAGCTTTCTGGAAATTGTTAGAGAAGGGAATATTGTAGTAAAATCCTGCAACATGATAAAAGCATTTATTACCTTAAAATGAAAATGCAAAGCATTCCAACAAATTGCAAGGCTTATTAACTTAAACTTTAGAGGGGGTTGGGGTGCTGGACAAACCCCCCCCACACACACACACACACATTCTAGGCAGAAGAAGAGAAAGAGAAAGAAAGAGAAAGAATTACAGTTAATAATCAGAAACCATACCTACCTAATTAAACTACAGTATTAAGAACACTACACTGAAAAACACACCATGTTGTGGACATATGCTCAAATAAAAGCTAACAGAATAAATGCTGGAATATTTCAGAAATGGAATGATACAGAACTTGTCAGGAGTATGGTAACTGTAGAATACAGGCTTTCTGCACAGGGGTTCAAAAAACACAGCTAAGTTGAATATTCCAGAAACTTTATCACAAGATACCAGTCCAGTGAAAAGAATGTTCACAAAGTTATACTTCTCCCCAATTTGAATCCATTTTACTATCAAAGTAAATTGGTACTACTGAAAGAGCTCTGAGGCATAAAATTCAAAGACAATAATAGCAATTCTGTTAAAACAGTTTTCTCATGAAACTTTGTCTCTGATTCCACTTTCATCACACTTATCTGTGAGAGACTGTGGCACTTTGACCAAGATCAAAAAATCTTTAAAATCTTACCTGTATTCAAGTGTACTGTAAGTGAATATGGCTGCATGCATTTCTAGTTTGTCTATGCATAGGTCTAAGTTACACTTGTTCCTTAGGTTTGTTGATGTCCTTTGATCGTTATGCCAAGGCATTCGAAAAATGCAATGTATATACGTGTGCAAGTGTGTTCAAAACAATGCACCTTTTTAACCTTTGTTAGAATCAGGGCAAGTCACTCAACTTCCTTCAAAACGTTCTTAAGTTTCATGACAATGTAACATGAAAAAGAAACATACTTTTAGCTTCTTATACAAATTATTTGTTTACTAATACCTACATTCATTGCTTTTGGAATATGTGGTGTGGTGGCCGAGTGGTTAAGGCGTTGGACTTAAGTTCCAATGGGCTCCTTGAGCCTGCGCGGGTTCGAACCCTGCCCGCACCGTACCCACCTTTTAATGGTCAATTCCACATTGTTACATTTACAGGTTCAATAAAAGGTAAATGTGGGACTCTACAAGAATAACTACTGCTCAAATAGACATAGAAATTCTTTTTCCAGGTTTTCTTTTAAAAAAAAAAACCACCAAATATCCAGGCACCACTGATATTTGCTTTACAAAGAGAGGTGCTAACATTTTTATGTACAAACTTCATGTTAAATTATAACCTAAAACTAAAGTAAATATAAACACCTGCTAGTTCTATTCACCTCATCCATTTCCCTCCAGCTGTCTATTCATCTCTGTTTGAGGTAATATTTACGAAGTATCCCTCCATTTTTAGATGTTTGATCTCAATTCTAGCAAATTTACACTAAGTTCCATTCACTAAAGAGCAGTATTGACACGAACTTTAGCAGGAAGCAAAGAATAGTTTTTAAGTTTGATTTTGATGCATACATTCCAGTACACAGAACTTAAAGGTTTATGTTGAGTATGCCATATCATGAAAGATACTACTTGGAAGTGAGATACTTGTAACATTCAGTGGATTTGTCATAAGAAATTTGGGGTGACTGCTCATTTCCTTTAAAAATCATTCTTTGCCAAGGACCAAAGGAATCTATGCTGTACTGCCATGTTGTGTATGTGTGTTAGCACAACAGGCCATGGACCAGAAGCATTTCACAGGCACCAGCCCCCCACAACTCTCTGACCCAATATTTTTTGGAAACCTTATGGTTCCCTGAACATTAAACCAAGTGGTAACAGTAAATACTTTGGGTCTCACTCATTCAATATGGCTGCCACAACAAAATGGCAGAAAAAAATTATATTTTTTTTAATAAATAATAATAACCAAAATAATCTTAAAACTTAAAATATATTATTTACACTTCTACTTTTAAAATTTTGTTTTATTTTATGGAAAAAATTCCAAACTGATTTTTGGAACACTTTTGGCAAGATCCAGGTTAAGCAAGATGGCAGAAAAACAAAATGGCCCCCAAAATGAATGAAATATTTTTAAAGTTATGTAAAAAATTGCAAAATGTCACAATGAACATTCATAGTGATGAAATATAATGTTTACAATCAAAGCTGGATTTTAGGAACCTTGGCACAAAAGGAAATTTCAACCAATATGGCAGGAAAGCACCCAAACAAGTAAAAGCAACACAGTAAATATTTCCCACAAAATAAGAAAATAATTAAAATAATCCAAACCAGAAAGCCATAAGGCTGAGAACGTCTAGGATCCATGGGCATAGAACAAACACACTAATACCATATTAGCAACCTTTTGACCACCTAAGACCTCAAATGACTTTTGACCTTTTAATATGGGCCATCCACATGTCAAGTATGCGATTCATCAATTCTTCTCTGTTCACGATACAGTGTTTATAGTGTTTACAAAGTTTTAACCTTCTGACCTCTGGTGACCCTAAATGACCTCAGACCTCCACTACAAACAAGAAGGATCATTTAATCCATACACATGTCAAGTATAAGTTTCATCAAAGTTACCCTGCTTGAGATATATTAACAAGGCTCTAAACTTTTGACCTCTGGTAACCCTAAATGACCTTTGACCTCCACCAAAAACGATGGGGATCTTTTACTCAATATGGGCCATCTTCATGCTAAGTATGAGATTCATGAAGTTCCCCTTCTTAAAATATGTTACAAAGATTTTGACCTTTTGACCTCTGGTGGCCCCAAATGTACTTTGACCTTCACAAAAATGGCACGGACCATCTCCTCAATGTGGGCCACTTACATGGCAAGTATGAGATCCCTTTAAGTTTCCCTACATGAGATACTGTTTATAAGGTTTGAACCTTTTCACCTCTGATGACCCCAAATGTCCTTTGCCCTCCAGTGGTCAAGTGGTTAGAGCATCCGACTTGCAGTCGGAAGGTCTAGGGTTCATATCCTGGCCGGGTCATAGCAAAGACTTTCGAAATCTTGTGACCCAAAATGACCTATATGCTAAATATAAACAATCCACTGGCTAAGAATGAGATCCCTCATAGTTACCCTCCTTTAAAATATGATGTTTACTAGGTTTTGACCTTTTGTGACCTCAAATGACCTTTGGCCTGCACGAAAAATAATACTGATCATCTTCTCAATATGGTCAATACACAAGGTAAGTATGTGATCCCTCACAGTTACCCTTCTTGAAATATCGTGTTTACAAGGTTTTGACCTTTTTACCTCTGGTGACCCCAAATGACCTTTGACCTCCACCAAAAACAATAGGGATCATCTACTCAATATGGGCAATCCACATGCTAAGTATGAGATCACTCACAATAACCCTTCTTGAAATATTGTGTTTACAAGGTTTTGACCTTTTGACCTCTGGTGACCCCAAATGACCTTTGACCTCCACCAAAAACTGTAAGGATCATCTACTCATTATGGGCAATCCTCATGTTGAGTATGAGATCTCTCACTGTTACCCTCATTGAGATATAGTGTTTATAAAGTTTTGACCTTTTTACTTCTGGTGACCCCAAATGACCTTTGACCTCCACCAAAAACAATAGGTATCATCTGCTCAATATGGGCAATCCACATGCTAAGTATGAGATCACTCACAGTTACCCTTCTTGAAATATCGTGTTTACAAGGTTTTGACCTTTTGACCTCTGGTGACCCCAAATGACCTTTGACCTCCACCAAAAACTGTAAGGATCATCTACTCATCACAGGCAGTCCTCATGTTAAGTATGAGATCTCTCATTGTTACCCTCATTGAGATACAGTGTTTATAAGGTTTTGACCTTTTTACCTCTGGTGACCCCAAATGACCTTTGACCTCCACCAAAAACAATAGGGATCATCTACTCAATATGGGCAAACCACATGCTAAGTATGAGATCACTCACAGTTACCCTTCTTGAAATATCGTGTTTACAAATTTTTGACCTTTTGACCTCTGGTGACCCCAAATGACCTTTGACCTCCACCAAAAACTGTAAGCATCATCTACTCATTACAGGCAATCCTCATGTTAAGTATGAGATCCCTCACTGTTACCCTCATTGAGATATAGTGTTTATAAAGTTTTGACCTTTTTACTTCTGGTGACCCCAAATGACCTTTGACCTCCACCAAAAACAATAGGTATCATCTGCTCAATATGGGCAATCCACATGCTAAGTATGAGATCACTCACAGTTACCCTTCTTGAAATATCGTGTTTACAAGGTTTTGACCTTTTGACCTCTGGTGACCCCAAATGACCTTTGACCTCCACCAAAAACTGTAAGGATCATCTACTCATCACAGGCAGTCCTCATGTTAAGTATGAGATCTCTCATTGTTACCCTCATTGAGATACAGTGTTTATAAGGTTTTGACCTTTTTACCTCTGGTGACCCCAAATGACCTTTGACCTCCACCAAAAACAATAGGGATCATCTACTCAATATGGGCAAACCACATGCTAAGTATGAGATCACTCACAGTTACCCTTCTTGAAATATCGTGTTTACAAATTTTTGACCTTTTGACCTCTGGTGACCCCAAATGACCTTTGACCTCCACCAAAAACTGTAAGCATCATCTACTCATTACAGGCAATCCTCATGTTAAGTATGAGATCCCTCACTGTTACCCTCATTGAGATATAGTGTTTATAAGGTTCTGACCTTTTTACCTCTGGTGACCCCAAATGACCTTTGACCTCCACCAAAAACAATAGGGATCATCTACTCAATATGGGCAATCCACATGGTAAGTATGAGATCCCTCACATTTATCCTTCTGGAGATATCGTGTTTACAAGCAATTTCCAGCATATTTACTATTTGACCCCTTGTGACCCTAAATGACCTTTCACCTCCACCAAAAAGAATAAGGATCATCCAATCATTATGGGCAACCTACCTGCCAAGTATGAGATCCCTCGGAGTTACCCTTCTTGAGATATCGTGTTTACAAGGTTTTGACCTTTTGACCTCTTGTGATCCCAAATGACCCACCTCCACCAAAAACAATAGGGATCATCTACTCAATATGGGCAATCTACGTGCTGAGTATGAGATCCCTCGGAGTTACCCTTCTTGAGATATCGTGTTTACAAGCAAAGCGTCACATACATACACACACACACACACACACACACACACGACATCACCATCGCATAGATTCCTTCGGCCTTCGGCAAGGAATCAAAAATGGAACCTACTGCCTTTGTGCTTGGTGCTCAGCATGAACAATGGAGTAGGGAAAATAAGCCAGTGAGCCATAACTGGAAAAAAGGCCGTGGTCGTCTCGACTTGAACCAATTGGTTGGAAACTGGGACGTTAAACCTCATCTAACCTAACCTTACCTAACCTAACCTTTTCCCTCCACCAAAAACAATAGGGATAATTTACTCAAAATGCTAAGTATGAGATTTATCCATTTCCCTGCTTGAAATATCATGTTAAGATTTTGACCTCTGGTTGACCTCAAATGTTCTTTGAGCTCCACAAACAAAAATAGGGATCATCTACTCAATGTGGGCCACCTACATGTCATGTATGAAATCCCTTGAAGTTTCCCTGCATGAGATACAGTGTTTACAAGGTTTTAACTGTTTTGACCTTTGATGACCCCAAATGGCTTTTGACCTCCACCAAAAACAAGAGAGATCATTTACTCAACATGAGCCATCTAGATAAGGCTGTTCACAACACCGGTTTGGTTTGATTCGGTTTCTTAATTTTTACACAACCAAAAAACTGGTTCCTGAAAAATGACAGGTTTAAACCGATCAGGGTTTGACATCCATTTCAAAATTTTACTCTGCCATGCATTTCACACTTTTCACACAAATTCTGCTAACTTTTTAAACATGTATCGTCGAACATAACTTCCAGAAAACTTCTCACAATTCCCAGTACATGGCTAGACCTCGTGCAGTGTACATATACAAGGCCAATCAATGTACTTTCTGAAAAACCGGTTTTGATTTAAAAACCGGTTTTAGCGGCTGCTGAAACCGGTTTCTGGTTTTGGACTAATTGACACAGCCTTACATCTAGATGCTATGTATAAGATTCATTAAAGTTCCCCTGCTTGAGACAGTGTTTACAAGGCTAATCCTCTTGACCTCTGGTGACCCCAAATGACCATTGACCTTCACCAAAAACAACAGGGATTCTCTACTCAATGAGTAGAGATCATGCCAAGTATGAGATCCCTTGAGGTTACCCTTCTTAAGATAGAGTGTTTACAAGCAAAGCTTCACATACACACATATACTCACACACCATCATGAATGCATAGGTTTTCTAGCTCTTTTCAGCAAAACCAAAAAGAAGGAAAATAATCCTAAAAAAATATTTTTAACTCATTTGTATCTAAAACCTGTACAATTCTATAATGCATATTCATGATGTATATTTCTGGACATGGTTTTGGGGATCCAGGTTAACCAAGGTAGCAGAAATAACAAAAATAGCTGCCAGAAGGATAATTAAAATATATTAAATTTATGAGAAAAATATTCATGGAAAAAATTTTTGACACATTACTCTTAATACCTGGCCATATTATATATTATTCAAAATCAGCAGGCGTCCAGGCTCTATTTGGGCCAGTAAGTGACAAAATAGTGCCTGGAACACCAGCTGGATTCATTACATCTGGGCATTGTTTTCTTGGAAAAATGGCACCCTTACCAGTCACCAATGTCCTCAAAATAACAGCCCTTGTTGTTCTTTTAGTATGTCACCACACTTAAGCAGTATGAGATTGCCCAATACACAAAGCTGCGGCTATGCCTTGCTTTTAGTACAATATCGTTTAGTACAATATTGTTTAGTACAATATCGTTTAGTACAGCTTCGCCAACATGCGAATTTGCCTACTGTACATGTACAATATGCAAGCCAAATTACAGCTTGTAATTCGTGCCAACACATTTAGTAAGCTGGAGCCAAAGTTATCCCCGCAAAGGGCAGTGACTCAACCTTTTCAGAAGTGCAAGAGAATACCTAGTTGTGATTGGTTGTTTAGATTTTCAAACGTTTGCTTGAAATATTGTGAATGGGGTACCACAGACAGTGTCAATATACCTCGACTAAAAAAGTCTCACAGCGAATAAAACAAGAAAAACATGTGAGATTTATCTACAGTGTTCTCCATTAGGCATTTTGTCCAGGCGTGCCTGGACAAAATCTGAAGAGTGCGTGTCCCCGCCCGGTCATAAAGTTGCTGCCTGCATGATAACCTTGGCCGTCCGGACAAAAAAATATTGCTCACTCCTTTTGGAAACGCTTCCCAGACCGACACGACATACAGCTCGCTCAAAGCAGGGATTTGTCCCTGACAATTCCCTGGTCCAGATCGCATGCATACAGTGTGTCATTCATGTGAACCAAAGTTAGTAAAGAGAAACACATGTGCAGCATAGGCTGTAGGGTACATACACAACATACGTTAGGATCTGTTGTGCAATTGTGTCATGTTCGTTTCCTTTCTACTGTTTGGTGATTTAGACTGGCGTACGTAAAATCGGTGGTCTAAATCACATTCCGACATGCACTGTACAGTGCGCTATACTATGCTGTATCCTACAAGGACCCACATACAGGTGAGCTCCGTTGCAAGAAGCAAGACGAGTAGGCTTAGATATTGTAAATTTTAACAGTCATAGACACACAGAAATATTCTGTGTGTATTATGGATGGTTTTCAGAAGAGTTATAAGAAAGGAATAAAGGGGGACTGGAACATATCATTGCTGTCTTTTTTCCCAAGGCTGTGGTAACGATCGGTGAAAAAAATCTCAGTGCCTTGAACTTGTCTAGAAGGAGCCACGTAGACATTCGTTGTAAGTAACGGATAGCCCATAGCCCAGTATGTTAGAGTTTGTACAGGCCTACATTACTGCAGCCTGCGGCACAGAACTGGAACTAGGATTAAAGCTGGTACAGTCCGAGTTATTTACTCCCGATTTTAACAATGGTTGTACTAGTACCTTTGCCATTGTTAATATGAACGACCAATTATAAAATCAGGTTGTACCAAAACTGTGTCTACGTAACCGTAACTTAATTTTTAATATGTTCTACAGACTTGTGAATTTTCAGTTTGCGATTAAAGCTGTGGGTTATTTGTCACTGCATTAACATGAGGCTATAGGCTGCTAGCACTAAACGTTACACAGAATGATTGTGCAATTCTGGGGAATCCCCGAACTGACTACAAGCACTATTAATTGCCGAATAATTGTAAAATGACAGCCCTACTTCAAATGTATAATATAAGAAACAGCATGGCTGTTTTCTAGTTTTGTACAATGCACAATGTCGTCAACTTTAAATGACTTCTAGCTAAAGGAAGAGCAATAAACCCACGAAGTCAGTATGTTGGAATAATAATCACTGATATCCTTTCATTAGCATCTGTGGTTTAAAATGTATTCTTTGACTCCCAAGAGAAAGATTTTAGCTAGTCTGAACAGTAAGTACTTTGTTGGATTGCACCAGTATAAAGCTACTGTACATCTTTGTGCATGCACATTTTAATGTACAAAATACCTTGTCTAGATCCTGAGAAGGATAAAAATAACCTAATTGGCCAGGAGTGACAAAAAATTTATCTGACATGTGCAAAAGACCCTCAAATTACAACCCACAATAATTTTGTGAGTTTTAATTGGTTTGCATTGTGGATTTGCGGAGCATTTTTCTTCAGAGTGGCTTGGCACAATTGCCACTGCCTAATGTGTAATGTACATGAATACTAAGAACCTAACCAACAGAAGCATAGATGTGTGTTATGTACCGAAGTTAGTGGCCTTGCAAATTTACAGTCCCTAATGATTTTTCCAAAGTTCAAGTGTTCACAAATGTGCTATTTATACTCACACATGTTTAGCAAGCATGAAAAAATTATTTAGGGGCACGATGGCTTTTCTTCTTGTAAAAAGAACGTACAAATCTCACAAGGCTTTTGTTCTTATATATTACCGTTACAAGAGCCTGACTCAATTTAGTGCTTCCAAATTAATCCATGTCAATGACGTTACCTGAACCCAACACCACTTTAGGTCATATGTCCATGTCCATTGTGAGGGTAAAGTGTTCATGGGCACCTAACTGGAAATGGATTCCACTAAGCCCCCTACCCCTCCCTGTCCTACCTTTCAAGTTGAACCATTTCAAAAAAACTTTGAATGAAAATGATTTTACCTCAACATTTTCTAAATCTAGGAACAGTCATTGTGCAAGTGTCATCAGAAGTATGTGAGCCTCATTATTTTGTTGAATTGGGTCAGAGGTCAAGTACTATACTAGGACAGCTCATGTTAAAACTGAGACTGAATGCTGAGAGGAGCAATTAATAAATGAAAAGGTGTACCAGAGTGGTGTAATGATAAGATTTCAACCAGTATCATTTTTAACCGGAATTTTGAAAAGGCTCTAACCTGCACAGTCTTAATCACATCCATATCCAAATTTTACTAGATATGAGTAAACATGGGAATGGTGTATGTAACCTAACAATTTACTGTTCACGTACTTCACGCATTGTGGTTCTGAATTACCTCAAGGACTGAGAAAAAAATCAGTAAAGCTTCCTAAACAATATGAGTTCTTGGTGATATATTCACTTCAAATTTAGCACCAAATGAAGCACCATTTTGCATCTAGCCCACATTCGGTGAGCAAAAATTTGCCAAAGGGGAGGGGACCCTCCCCCTAGACCCCTCCCCAGGATGGTGATCAGTGTAATTTCCCAGATCAGAGACAAGCACCCAGACAAAAATTAGACCTGCAGAGAACACTGATCTAGAAATAGTTAATTGACTTATGTAAATGACAAAGGCTGTTTCTAACACTCTTGTAACTTAAGAGATTTTCGTCCCTAATGAGAACTAACCATTGTTAGCTTGAAAAGTGTTTCATTTCTAGTGAACAAAGCCTGTAGTGTGTAGGGTCTAACTCTGACAAAGAGCAAGAGATCGGGAATGCCGTGAAAGATATTTAAAGTTCGAGAGTCAGTGCATAATTTTGAAAATACAGTTGATGTGGCATGTTCCAGGCTTTCAAGTGGACACAGGTGAAAAAGTAGGATAAAAGTCAGATTAAAATTCTCAATAAAACAGGAGACAGTAGAATTTTGAAGAGTAAAAGTACGACAAAAGTAGGACTTTTGCTGTTCTCAGGAGAGCAATGTTTTCATCAGATTGTATCAATGTTGACAGCACTGCATGACTCTTATAAACAAGTTTTTAATTGCACTCATAGTTTACAATTTAAAGACCTTGCCATGCCTTCTCACTACTCCAGCCCTTAAAGACAGACAGTCATCACCTCAAAGTTAATTTCTGGTGTGAGGGTATCAAAATTCTCAGTTGGTGAATGCTTTTTGATTGATGTCAAAGTTTGAAAATTCAAATGAGGCAGAGTAACTCATATTCCACACAATGCAGAGAGAGTTTGGATTACACATTACAACCTTGTATGCTCACCAGGACATGGCCTGAAGCAACAAAATAGGTTTGTGTCAGCACAAGGAGGAGCTTTCTACAGTTGTGGGAGGAGCTACAGTACAAGTTGCTTAGCTGTATGGGATGACACAAATTGCCCTTTATGCCTTTGCATTGAGTTAAGGTGGACAATCATTTAGCAGAGCTACCAAGCTGAAATAAACCATTTGTTGATTCCAACTGACAACTACTGTAGCAGTCAAACACAGCCATCCTCAGCCCCACCAGGGGGTGCAGTGAGAAATTTTGCAATTTTGTTCTGCCTTGATGCTAAAAAATCAACTCTACAACACAAATTTCCAATACACTCTACACTGCATTTCCTACTGGAAATGAACATTTGGGGGAATATCTTAGTACTGAAGTGTATAATATGAAATTCCAAGACTTTTGTGATGAACAAGTCACCAGGTTTGTGCTAAATTATTATTTCCAATCTTGATGCGGTAAGATCTTGTGAGATTCTGTGAGCCCTATATGACAAACATAGTTTGGTCAGACCAACTGCTGACCGTTCATAACAGCTACCAAACTTGGTGATATCTTTGAAAAAAACATGTCCTTGAAAAACAGATAATGTCATGATAATGATTTCTAGTTTTCTTAGAAAAAACTGTGATGCAACTGTATTTTAAAACCATAAGTGGATCATGATGTCTTGTATAATTGACAAAGAGTAAAAGTTAAAAATAGAGAGCAGTGACACTAGTATGAAATGCACTTCTTTAAAATGTTTTACTGTCTCTGCTGGCCTTTAAAATATTGTTGGAATGACTTTAATTTGCACCAGATCACAGACAATACGTACCCTGGTACACATACCCTGGTGGGTGATCCCTTTTTCAAACTCTACATTATGTATATAACATAAAGACTTGACCTGATTTCCCTTCAACTACTGTATGTTCATACTTGATTTACATAGTAAATGGTATACTGATGGACATACATAGTGCTCAACAGTATTCATTTTTGCACAGTACGTTTATTCTTACTATGCCAGCATCAGACTGATAACGCGTCCGATACTGAGAATTAAAATATCGGACAATGGTAATATAGGTTTCTGGAAATATTGGTACAACATGTCTAGTTACCTTCCCCATCCTCTCCATCTTGACAAGAGCATGTGTGCCTCACTGCATCCTTTGTCTTCCAACCTCTCTTCAAGATGAGTTTCATCAAAGACGGGTAGTGATCTTGCAAAGGCATCCGTCCCATACAGCAGACAGCTGAGCACGTCAGACGAGACATACGCATCTTGGCATAGTGCACAAAGAAGGACATAACATTTTGTGAAGCAAGGCACCTGAAAGAGATTGAAGAAATGAGAAAATGTTATCCATGTCAAAATAAAAAAGATGCCATCTACTAAATTGGCTCATATGGCACCAGTACTTGCTTTAAGTAGGTGTACAACCATTAATTGCCACCTAAGTCATCATACGCCAGTGTCACCTGAATGAAGGCAAACTACCATATTGACAAACTTGTGGCAAACTCATTCACAGTCAAAAGAAAAGAGTGAATACCTGAGTGAATTACTATTCTATCAAGCTCCTTTTCAGCTGTTCAAGTACATTTATTATTTATTGCTCACTTTCACAAATTTCACAAACAATTTCTAGGGTGATTTTCAAAGTTTGTTTCTTTTCTTACAGTTCAAACCCCTAAGAGGATGATATCAAAGATTCACAGGACTAGTCTGTATATGTACATCAAGGGCAATGATCTTCTCCAACAAAACATCCATTTCATTTACAAAACCTACCACCCAGTCCCAACTGCTCTCTTGAAAACTTACACACAACAAAAATGATAATGAGAAGCCACACTGGAAGCAACTGAAATGTGAGTTTGAGTGGCACTAATAAGTACCCAAAGAAAATTAAAAACTCAGATAAAAAACAGCAATGCACCTGCAAATAATTTTCTGAACCAATGAGATTTGGTGATCGCATGATGGCTTCACGTTTAAAACTTAAGCCATTTGCTAGCTTGATTACTTTGTGTGCAAAGTTGCTCTTTTAGAATAAAACATGATTGAGAAGAACCGGGTTGTAGTGACACAATAACCATTTCAGTATAAAAACTGTCCTGTGTAAAATTCATTTCATGAATTTGCAAACATTTAGTATGGGGTCTACTCAAAATAAAAAGTAGTATTATAAAATATTCAAAGATTCCAAAATAGATAAATATGGTGAGTCACGGGAGAATAATTATGTATCTGAATTGTTCTCACATTCAGGTATTGAATGTTCGCTAGGTTGCATGATAGAACAACCATCACAAAACCTGACAACATCTATTTACCCAATACTTGAGCCAGCTGCCATTTAGTCACCTTGCACCAACTACCAGTCTGACGACCAGTGCAGTTGCTGACATAGTTAGATGGGGCCAGTTAGCATACCTACAACCCCTGAGATGAGCCATATATATTCCGGAACCACACAAATTTGACAAACAGATCCTCACCAATGAGTCCAGAAAAGAATCAAAGTTGGTCTCTTGTTGGAGAGTTTTGTTGGCACCAAGAGGGATATATTTCGATGGTGCAGGTCATAAACCATGACAGATGGAGGTGGAACGTGTCTGGCAGACCGGCTACTTCTCCCACAGCCCACCAACATCCTCTCTGATGAAATCTCAGCCAAATAAGTCTCTAGGTAGCTGCAACATCCAGGGTTGGGATACCTAACATTTTCAAATAAGACGAGAAGAAAAATTTGTAAAAATTTGGCCATTTCTTATAAATTAGGTAGAGGGCTGATGGGCATCTCCACATTTGTGGTCACTTTGTGTTGTGAAATAATTGCCAAAAGGTCTTAATTATTTTAAACATTGTTCCGAAAAATGTGAAAACCACTCTGCTCTCTATAATACCCTACTCTACTCAAGGATTAAATGGCTACCTGCCAGGTATCTTGACACTGAATGCTGCTGCAGACTGAAAAGAATCTCTCTGTTACAAATTACTGTTGCCCAGGGAAAAAATTGTAACCCCTTTTAAACTTATCCCTAGTATACAGTGCTATCCCCCCCAAAAATGTGATTATCCAAACAAGACCCTGAAAATCTACGGAATGGCTTACCTGGATGCTGGGCTATGCAGAGAATGAAGACAGCAATGTGTGAATGGAAGGAAGGGTGTGGTATCCACCATAATGGCATCTGATGGGTCACTGTGTCCCACAGGATGGTTGGTCAGGGCTACCAAACGGATTTGGTGCTGTCCATCATAGGCACTCAACTGGTGGCAAAACAAAGCACAATCTCTGAGATTTGACAACATTTGATATCCAACGATATCATGTACTTACTTTACCAATAGTTTTCAAAGTTTACAATACTGAACACCAGATGAGGTTAGAAACAGTCAAGTCACATGGGACTGTGGGAACCATACACTAAGGTGTCCCCTCCCCTCGGGTGAAGAGTAGGGAGAAGAAATTGGTAGGAAGACAAATAACTTCATACCTAGCATTTAAATTTGCCCATGAATACAATCTTAGAAAATAATGTTTTAAACTTATTTTCTATCCTGTAAAGCACAATGTCCAAGCTTTCTTTAACCAAGGTCAATATTTACAGTTGCCATCCTGTCAAGGTCTTACCACACTAAATAGGGAGCTTTATTACTGATAGTCTAGAAATGTATTCAATACGCAAAAACAAACAGAAAACTAATCCAAATCAATTCTGTGATTACTGACAATCAGCCAATGGACATCTCTAGGTCAGGCAACCCTGATGTAACAGCATTTACTATAGAAGGTCACTATAAGCAGCTTTCAACAGGAAGAGATTTTCCTTCATTTAAAATACTCTTACCTTTACTGTGGTATCGGAAACATTAGAATGTAACATAAAGCCATGAGGTTTCCCGTTGACCATCACCTTATAACCTGTAATGGTTGCATCCCCGTCATCAGTTGCCAGATTCCATGATAAAGCAACCGTCACGGTACCTGACAACATTTGAATAAAGAAATCAATTCAGATTTGTTTTAAGTGTGTACATCAGGGTACACAAACTTTTCAGAAACACAATCAAGCACATTTCAAGGATCAAAAACTTTTTTCAAAGTCTTAAAATTCTGACAGCATTTTAAGTTATCTCAGTTTCAAAATACTTAGGAAGTTCAAGCACTCTTCCATTATCAGGGTAATACTTAAAAAACAATTTCAAGCACTCTCAAGACCTTGAAAATATGTCCATCACCCTGTAAATCTAAGGTTTTCATGTGGTGGCCCACATGCCATTTGTGGCTCAAAGCATGCACTAAAATGGCCAGTCGAAAATTGAAGGAGAGCAAAATTTAAATAAGATAACAAACTCTTTTATTATGTTCTGGCTACTACAATTATTTTTAAGAATGAACACAACGTAAAAGTGGTCTATGGCTCAAAACACTTAAAGACTGATACTTGTCACCCAAGTATGACTTTTACTTGTGGGTATGCAAAAGTCTCAACTGGTGACTGCTCTTTGACTGACATCAGAGTTACAAATTTCAAAAGATGCACAGTAGGTCATATTACACAGCATGCACAGAGAGTATTCGGATTACAAAGTAGTGCCTTGTATGCTCACCAGGATATGACCTTAAGCAATAAACTAGGTTTATGTCTGCACAAGGAGAAGCTAAAGACAGTTTTGGGAGGGCTAGAAGTAACCTAGTTTGGGAGAAATGGAACTCTCTGGGATGATAGGAATCTGTCTTCAAGAAATCCGGATGAAGCCTATTCCATAATCCATCTCACTACTTTAAGAACTATTTGAGCAACATTTGCAGCACAGTATAATCAATCCCTCACACCAAGTTTCTTGGTGTGATGAAGACTATAGAATTAAACAGACTTGTGGTATGAATACAATGTTATCACTAAGATTACAAGTGTTTTCTTCTGGTTATGAATACAAGTACATATCATTCTTCAAGAGTATGAGTATAAAACTTTGCATTAGCAGCAATGCTTAACTTTTCATAATTTGTGAGCAGACTTTTAGTGAGTATGTACTCGTACTTACGGTTTTGAACAGTTGCGTGTACTTGTATTTCTGAGAATGGATTTGTACTCCTACTCAGAGATTGTGGAAGTTATGCACTGGGGCTAATGCAATTTTTGTACTCATACTCATGAAAAGGAAGTGTTCTCGTATTGGTACTCACAACTATAGACACTGCACTTGTACTCGTACTCATACTACAAATGTGGCTGCCAGTTTAAGTACAAGAATGAAATCCATTCACATGAGTACAAGCACAGGCAAGTGTACCAAACTATGAGTTTCAGTATGTACTCAATACAAATCTGGTATACTATTTAATGATGTGACATACCAGTATGGACAGCAATTAGCTCCAGGTATTTCCTGAGTTTACTCTCCACCACAGTAAGGGAGGCAAAATGCCCTAGCCGCTGGAAGAAGACAACAAAATAAAAACACTAAGGGAAGGGGCAAGTAAGCCATGACTAGATAAAGAACACTCACTTGAATGCAATGTGAAAGATATTACTAAAACTTCTACTTCAATTGAATGAATTTCTTTTTGGTCATCATTTTACCCAAAACTGCAACAGTTTTATACACATGTTAATTACACAAACTTATGATATTTAGGAAGCATAAAATGATTCCTTACATGAAATATGTTGCACAGACTAACCCTCTCCATAAATATATCTCTTCAAAGATTGTTTTTGCAAGGACCATAAACCACACCTTATCCTGTCTGACTATAATGCTAAAAACTGACAATGTCAACAGTGATGAATGCAGATTTGCTGCCCTTTTCAAGCCATTATCAGTGCCACTATTTTTCAGTTACTATTTTTTAAGTATTCACTTTCCTGAAAGGATCAGAGATGGAAAGGATGGGCAGGTATGCTACTGGGGAGGTGGAGCTTTGTTTGATATTTCATGAAGTATTTTAACAAGCCCTCACTACTACAATGCAACATTTGATGTACACACCCTAAGCAGTGTTAAGGAAACAAGTTTCATTGGCTACGTACCTGGACTGGAAGTGTAGCAAAAGATGTCAGGAACAAAATGAACCATTGACAGTTAAGAACTGACATCTTCAAGTATTTACAAGATAAGCATACCTCCCCCCACACCCCCACAGACACACTAAAGGTACCTCCTGGAACTCAAAATAAAGCATGTACTCTTATGTACAAAATGTATGCTCCTCTTCAGCCAGTTTATCAATCAATTACATTGAAATACAAACTAAACTTAAAATAGAGGATATTCTCAAGTATTACAAGACCTATTTACCTGCTCCCACCTCCCCCCCCCTCCCAACCCCAGCTATAGACTATAAACTTTTATTGACCCTCCTTATTTCCAGCAGTGATACATACCTTTCTAGACAAAGCTTCATCTTTGATTTCTTCATGCATACTGACACTCACTTGGTTATCAATGTCATACAGAGACTGTAGAATCCTGCAGAAAGAAAATTTCCAATAGTCCCAATATGCAATTTCAAGTTTGTACCAACCTTGGGATGTGTGGTTAAAGGATTCTCCCAATATCCTCTTCAAGAAACATGTACCCATCAATTATACGGAAGTAAATAACATAAACTTTAAATATACTTCAAGTCCATATTAATGACATATATTCAAATTAACCCTTTTAAATTTATGAAATACTGTGAGAACAACTCAAACGATCTTCTACATTATATAATCTTCACCAATAGTTTGAAATTTTCAGAGTATGTTCTATAAGGAGACTTCTACTAACAAATACCATCTCTCGAGTCAGAATTATGAGTGGGAGGTAGGGGGAAAAGGGATGCACAACCCCCACCTCCCCATCCTACCCCACCAATTTTTCCAAATTTTGAGTTGGCTATTTCATTGAGACTAGTTCTATCAAATAACCAGTAGATATTGTACAATATTATATCCAAGGTCATCTACAAAATAAAAAACCTTCTCAAAAGGGAGAAGGACACTACCCTTGACCTTTCCTCAGGTTTGCTTCCCCACTTAAGCTATCAGCTTCTGCATGTGTTGACTCTTAAGAAATGGAGTATGGTCACTCATAAAAAAATTTTTGCATAAAACAAATGACCATACAACATGTGCTCATGTGCCTCACATACTGATGACATAATGAGGAGGGAGCTGGGGTGGAATAAGGGTTGGGGTGGGAAAAATAACACAGACAATGAGTTGAAAAGTTAAATTTATCTATCATTACAAAGAATGGCACATATATTTTTTTATAATTAATGAATAGTTAAAAAGTCATTACCTGTCCTGGTTGTCAATCAGCTGACAAGCTTCAGCATCCAGTCTCTTTCTCTCCTCCAGGGCCGGAAGGACACACCTCAGTTTTGGTGTTGAGGGTCGTCTTGTAACTTCTGCCACCAATGGTCTTGACCTGATAGCTCTGTCCATTCCTTCCAAATACACATCTAGATACAGGAGATGTCTGGTGTGTGGGGACAGGTTGGTAAACTCAACTGATTGACACTGGGGGCTAAGGAAGGGGGTGGCTTTATTTAAGCAAGGGTTCTTGGTTTCTGGAAGATTTGAATCACTGGTGTCTGGGGCACATCGATCCACCATACACAGCACCTGAGGAATCATAACGTATATATGAGATATAATATAACTATAATGAGCTTGGAGCAAGACAGGGTTCTCACCCTTTATGGATGATAAAATCTCATATTTCAATGACCTTTTTATGACCCAATTGTGAAACAATTTTGTTCATTTTGATTTGGTGAAACTACAACCATTTTTTCAGGTAAAAAAATACAGGATAAATACATAAATTGCACATGCATTTGTTAACGGAAGTTACACAGTCCTAACAAATTACTTCCATTATTTTTTCCCTGACTTCAGTCACTTTTTACATTGACATTAAGTATTAGAACTGGGCCCCTTTTTTTAAGGCTACTTTTAATTAAACAAAGGCTCAACACACTATGTCCTAGAGTTTTCAGCTTCCATGTATTCCAAAATATGCAATGCGTACACTGTTTGGAAGTATTTCCGAAGTACAGCAGTTATTAATGACTACTACACAGTGTAGTATCATTGTACAAACTATAGTCCCCACTATGTACAACCATTTTCATATGACTAGTTTTAATTTTCCTAATCTACCTCTTGCAATCACTCGCCAAAAATATTGCTTTCAGCATTATTTACTTTTCACATGAACCACATTACTACTTTCCTAACTTTTGGTGCATAATCCATGCACAACTTATATTTTAATCACTTAAGTTCATTTAATTGCACACAATGGCAACTTCAGACAAAAAGGCAAAAAAAAAGGACACTTACAAAAATACAGAGGATTCAAGCAGTATACTTACCTTTAATTTTGTTACAGCAGCGCCACCAGTTACTAAAGGTAAGTCCCACTTGACACCTATTGAATTCACTCTCGTAGTAGAGGCTCTCTTCAGGTCAGGGGTCAATACCCCTGGCCATGTCATTGTAACCGGGTCAGAGTCTTCACTGCTGAGCTCATCAATACAACACAGTGCCTAACCCAGAAGAAGAAGGACAAAAAGAATGGGCAAAAAGTAAGTTTTTTAAGCATATTGTCCATTGTATTAAAGTGTTCAAATGATAAAAGAATTCCTTCACAAATTTAGCAGAGATGGGGAGTGGGCTTTTTTTTTCTGCCCACAAAAGTGCTGTTTCAGAAAGCATAACATCCTACCACGACTCTTTGTTAATAGAAAATCTGAACACTGCAGAGTTTTTCTGTTGACTAGTTTCCACTGAGTTTCAATTAGGCTACATGTATTAAAAGCATGGCAAAAACTAACTGACTTGTGTTTGATACCTGTCAGAAAAAATCACGTCAAAGCAGATGAACAAGATTTTGGATAAATGGGCTTAGAATAAACAGGATTTTTCTGTATTCTTATTTGGAAATTTTCCCCAACTTTTTAGCTACCATGAAAAGCCAATTATACCTGCATTCCCTGTGACAGTCCATCATCTATAAATACCTTTCTAACACCCACCAATCAGGGAACAGGGCTTGTATTTCTAGTTGGTTAGCTGACACCTGAGTCACATCCTTTCACATCTCAGTCAGTAAGTTTAGCTGCCAGTCCATGCAGCTGTCTCAGTTTCTGTGTGGAACTTGTTTGTTCAGTAGTCTCTGCAACTAACTCTTACCTTCCACTTAACTAGTGTTTTTGCAGGAGGGATAGAGCACTGAGCTCAGTGTGTTTACAGAAGAGTTAAATGTTTCAGTGAGCTGAGGTCTAAGCAGGCTAAAACATGCAACCTAAACCTTATGGTAAATTTGGCATCATGAGTAGCTTCCTCACTCACCCCCACTCCCCTAAATTCCAAAGAAAAGGCAAAAATTTCAAAAAAAGCTTTCACTGCAATCTAGAATAGGATACCTCCCATTAAAGTGTCAAGTATATTTCCCGATACAAACACATCTGTATTGATATAACACAGTAAATCAGCTGCTGTCAAGGAGACCCACCTTCAAAGTAAATGTATACTTTTGGCCGAGCTTGCCCTCTGTAAAGGAATACGAGGAAGTATTGGCAGGTATATTAACTATTTCAGATCCATTTATTGTCATCAAATATCCTGAGAGCTTTGCTTCACCAAATTGTTCTGGTTTACTCCAAGTGAGTGTACATCCATCAAAATTAAATTTTCTGTAATGAAAAGAAATGAAAAAGTGGTTCCTATGAAAATTACCCAAGCAAAATAGAAAAATTTGTTTACACCTTCCTTTGCATTGGAAGTAAGTGTGTTTAAGTAAGAAATATAACGATCAACCTTGATACTCAAATATTCTCACATTTTTTGTACCAGCTGATTTCTAAGCTGGGAGTACTTCCACTTTTAATAATCTTTACATTTAACTTCATTTGACTGACCACAACTCCTGGTCAGCCAGTGAGACTTACTGTTATGTAAGCACAGGAAATGCATACACTTGACACTTTATTTACAAAAAAGCAAACAATATGCAATTCCATGAGATTTGGTACTTACTCAACTGAGACAGGAAATTCAAACAATAGTCGGGTAGATTTGTGACAAAATGTACCTTAACCCCAAAAAAATTCCTACAAGTGAGATTTGAGTGGTTTTTGGCAGATTTGGAGGTGGGGAACAACATATCAAAAATCCACCAAAATCGGTTCATGAGATATTTATTTAAATGGGTCATTTCCAAAATGGCCGTTTTTACGTCATTGTAAAGGCGAATGCATCTAAAATAACACTTTTTGCTGATTGCAGAAAGTTTTGCTGTACTCAAATTTTGTTTGGCATGATGGTATTATGATTAAATTGACCAACAGTACTACTGTAGACCTGAAGCGTTCATAATTCACCTATGATCTGACACTAAAGTCACAAAAACCACCCAAAACGACTGTTCTCTGCCTACTACAGAATACATGCAAGATTAAAAAGTCTTCTTGGTTTCTTGCATTTAGGTTTCCAGGGGTATGGTGTTATTACTAAAGCATTTTTATAATGTAGATAGCTACCAAGTGGCAGAGCACACTGGAGAGAGAAACAAAATTGTGATTCGGTCCTTCAACAGGTTTGTCCGGGGGGGGGGGCATGGCCCAGGATTTGTCCCAGGGACCCAAGCCTCTGGCGGGAGGGGCAACCCAAAGACTTGAAAAGCGCAATGGGTTGCCGGAAGGATATTGAAAGCAAAATTTTTGGCTCCCAAAGCGTGCCGAAAATGTTTGGTTAGAGAACTTGAACGTTTTGGGGTTTTAGGAAAGAAAATCTGAAAAATTGGGGGGGGGGGGGATCGAAGAATCTGCTGTACATGAGAGCATATTCAAGTAAATCGTCGGGGGATGCTGGACGTCTTCGAGGATTACATATTTCATCGTACCTATAAAGGCTCCCTGACGAAATTGGAAAAGTTCCTTGGGGTCATCCTTCCCCGATGGGGGCCATGGCCCCTGTAACCATCTGGCACCACCCTAGTTTGTCCGTGTCTGTTTTCAAGAACGTTACAATCAAAACTATATACTTCCCATGTAATGTTCAATCCAACACGGCAGTGACTGTTTAGTAGTTGATTTAGGGTTGTTATTTGTTGAATATTCGGATGTTCCCATTTTCACACAATTGAATGTCATGAAGCTGTGCTTTTTTTTTGGAAATAATTTTTTTTTTCAGTTCAAGTGGTAGCATGGCCTGTTTGCTGTGTATAAGTTATGACCCTATCCCCGTAGAGTTTACCCTTTGCCCTTACGATAGACTATCACATGTGCAATTAACTTAATGGGCAAAGCAGTCGTGTTAAGTGTAGTTACAGCTTATTAGGATCCTCTTTAGCTTACATATACGGTACTTAAATCATTTCTCTGTCACCGACAGTAGAATACATGGAATCTAACATTGCAAATAAGAAGACACTGAGCATGCTCGCCGGTTTGGTCGCATCCATTTACAATCAAATTAGCAGTGAAAAACCTACACAATGCAGTCACATTTAATAGTTAAGATATACAATTGCATTACCTGCCATCTAAAGCTTTCTAAGATTGGTGGCTGGACCATTCAACTCCTGAGTTTTGAAAATTTTAAGAGTAGGCTACTATTTTTGTCGTTTTTAGACAAAACATCTTCATACTGAAATTATTTGGGGCTTCAGTCCCTCCCGAGAGGCCCTGAATTAAGCTAGTGATTATACGGTATTTTTCCCGGAGTAGTTTAATATTTGAGTGTGCCATTTCAACACCTACTATGTGCAATTGAGCTGATGTTATTGTGAGTCTGGATAGTTAGCTATAGTGGTAGATTCGCTCTTTGCTACTTCCACGCTGTACGTTACTGAGGCAGCCTCGGGCCTATAGTTGGGTGGATTTGAGACAAAATGTGCCCACCCAGCCCTCACCAGCCTAATTTATGTAGTAAGGATTTCAATCAGTTTTGGCAGCATTGGACTTGAGAGCAACACCTTGACAGTCAAATAAACTTCTTGAGTCCCGAAGAAATTAGTGTCACCTCTGAGGAAACCTTGGCTAACTCTATGTCCGTAACGGTTTACTCGTTGAAACCCTCTCCAATTACATCAAGTCTATCAAAATCTGTTCAAGAAAATTGATTATAATGAATTATTTGCAAAATAGCTGATGTCATGGTGGTCTTGGTGGACATGTTAATATGCATGTCTATAAAACTTGCACTTTTTCCTGATCACAGGAAATTTGTTCCACCCATGTTCGATTGACTAAATGTTATTACATTTGAATTTAAAACCAGTAGTACATTTGACCTGTAGCTGTCCGTTGTGTTGTGTATGTTGGCGCAATGCTCTTGTAAACTGTATATCTTTGTGCAGGAACAGACGGGGGGCAAGTGAGAGGCATATCCCCCCATCCTTGGTGGGACACAGCAAGCAAGTGACCAAAGGAGGTTAAATAATAAACGTCAAGTAGGGAATCAGTGCAAAATTTTTACTGAAAATGATGCATTATGGATGTGTACTTTTCAGAATATGATGGATGCTCTATACCAGTGGTTCCCAACTGGGGTGCATTTTCGCAACTTGGCGATAAAAGCCAAGTGGGCAGCAGGGGGGTGTTTGCAAAAATGAGATACTAAATTTAATCAAGGCTTTAAAAGATATAAAGTATCTTCCTTTAGCTGAACTTTCAAATTAGTATGCAATAAATTGGAGATAAAGGGGACTCAGCAAGTCAAGTAGGTCTAACTTTCCCTCTTTAGGTTCACTACAAAGTTGGTGAATTATCTCATCTGCTAGCTCGCAGGAAATCGCATCAAACACTGTTGAATTTCAAACTTTTCTCTAAGAGGACCCCATACCTTCATCAGTGGCGATGGGGGGGGGGGGGGGCAATGGGTTCCATAGATCAAAGTTGTCTTGCCACTATAATCTCAAATGTAACTCTTGCCTTGATGTTCGGGTATAGAAGCACATACTGACATAATCGACAATTGTAGATAATTGAAAAATAATAGAAAATGTTTGCAATGCAAAAGGAAGTAGGGTATTAAATGTCTTCCTAAATGCTATATTTCTTCGTGCGAATTTGGACTATCTGTAATAGGCCTAATACCCTGTACAGGACACCTTAAGTAGCATACGTCTTCCAAAGCCCCATGCAGCCACTATCATCCGTCTTCCCACCCACAAGACAAGCCAACCACAGAATCAAAGAAAACTTCCATTACTTGCTACTAAAGGACAAATGGTCAAAGGGTGATTTAAAATGCTTCATTAGCTCTGGTGCTGGCAATCTCGTCCATACTGCAAAACTTCAGGAGGCATCGCCCCTGGTCCCCCACAGGGACATTGCCCCATCAGGGACAGCCAAAGGACCTCTAGACTCTCTGTCTATGGGGAACACTCATGGGCGTAGGAGCCCAAGTTGATGGGGGGGGGCTGTAACGACTTGCCCAAAAAATAAAACCAAAAATTTCCGCGGGCCCCACGCGCGTTCGACATGTTAATGTACGTATCATATAGGCATGCATCGGCTTTATCATACCGCATGCCAATTACATACAATCATTTGCCGTGTTACTACCCTTCCATATTGATTATAATTTTTTTGATTTCTGTCATGGGGGTGAGGGTATGCATTTTGTTTGATCCCTGGCCTGGGGGAGCCGTGTCTACCTCTCCTTTTAAAATTTTTGAAAATTCTGGTGCCACATATGCTATCTTTGAAGTAAAATTTGTATTAAAAAATGTACGTATTTTAGGTACTAAAAAACAGTCGGCATCAGTGATGGGGGAATGGCCCACTGGCCACCCTAAATACACCACTGATAATCATAGTATAATTTTAACCATTAAAAAACACACTGATGAACTTCTACCGACTCTATAGGTGCTGGTGCAATTCAAATCAGAACTTTATTTTAATTCGGCTACCAAGGAAGTTTTTTAAACTGGTGATAACCTTTAGCTACATTATTGCATTATTTTTCTTTCGGTAGGTGCCCGAAAAATTCTCAGCATATTGCCCGAATTTTCACAAAAAGTTTTGGTTGGTGGCTGCAGCCCCCAGCCCCCCGTCTCCTACGCCTATGGCCCCCCGTCTCCTACGCCTATGGGAACACTTCAACTCTGTGGAATCCCCAAAATCTTTCTCTCTTTTAGTACAAACGTTTTTCACCCTTGACTCCGATGAAGGCTTCACACCCTTGTTCATCGCAGATTTGGATTTGCCACCGCAGAGGAAGACTCGGTACCACTTTTATCTGTTTGTACTACCCTGGGCCAGTTCCACACCTACAAAGGCTGCATCCGTACCTTTTATTTTAATATGTGCCTTAACTTTTTCGTTTCATTTATAGTAGTACCGTGGGAGGGAGATGGAAGGGGGCGTTTGCCCACTCCTATATGGTGAAAGGGGGCAATGAGCTGGAAACGGTTGGGAACCACTGATTTAAACAAAAAGTTTGGTATCTGAATGTCAAAGTGGAATTTCAAAGTTGGAAATCAACTGCTATAATTATGACTTTAACAGTTAAAATATTTGGTTTCATAAGGAATAGGTTAACTTTGAAGGTCACGTTCGAGACAGTTTTAGTCGTTTTTTTGCCTTTCCCGTGACCCTTTGCTGACGACTCGAGGCACATGAGACGTCACCTTGAGATATTTTGAAGCAACCAGTATATGGGACCTCAGCACTTAAGAATTAGAGTCATTGAATGGTTATGCTTTCTCTCGCTTATAGACCTGGAAAAATGTTAAAGTTAGCTAAATTACGAGGGCCTTGTAACAATTGTTAAAGAGCCCGCAAATTCATAAAATTTGAAAAAAATTACATTTAGAAGTAAAAGTTACATTTCAAATGACCGGGTTTTCAAAAATGAGAAAAGTAATGCAACTTTGACATCAAATTCTATTTATATAGCTATACATCTTTCCACTGTATACATATTTTCAGCCATTGATCTAATTCCTGTGAAAAGATATCAGCTTTCAAAATACCACGAAATGGCGCTTTCACCATTCTCCCTGAAAACATGGTATTGTGCAATACTATTCTGAGGTTTTTAACCTCAGAACACCCTTAGCCTCAGCACTAAAAATGTCACAAGGATCATTCAGTTTTACATAAGCCCTTTAAAGTGTACAATTACGCGTCTCTATTGTGCAGTTTTTATTTTAAAACAATTATACCAGGGCATTCAAACTTTCAATGGAAAGTTGTCTTCGACGTCATTGTGACGTCATCATTGTGCTTTTTGCAAGGTAACTCGAAACATTTAGTCCAAGATAGTCATAGAAACATTTTCACCCATAAAATTTGCCAATAAAACTTACATTACATACACCTTTTTGACATAAAGTAGGAAAAAGGGTTTAAAAAGCCGCCATTTTGGATTTGACCTAATTTCGGTCCTTTCCATAGGTGGATTTTGGTGGATTTTTTCCTGGGTATACTATACACCTCAATTGATACAAAACTGCATAAAACTCACTTGTAGGAATTTTTTAGGGTCAAACCCTATATCTACCCGACTACAAATCAACTTAGCTGGTATCACACCAGTTCTCATCACGACAGAAGAATAAACATATAAACATAGAAAAGGTTATCTTGGAGACCCGTCTCTTCCCCAAGATATCAACCATTGTCTCAGACACTATACTTCCACTGATAAGTTTGAAAGCAAACCTCACATCACATCTGTTAATAATTTTCTTTTAAATTTCATTTACACTTGATCAGACCTGTGGTGAGTATGTGTTCATACTTTACACCTTGTCACCTTATACAAAGTACTTAGGATTGACCATTGATGAGAATTTAACTTGGAAGCAGCATGTGAATGAATTACGTAACTCCCTACTTAAGTATATTGGTATTTTCTACCACATAAGTGGCATCCTTCCAGTTGATACGGCAGTACAGATTTATTATTCCTTTGTTTATTGTAGGCTCTCCTATGCTATTGAAGTTTATGGCACAGCCTGTGCCACTATACTTAAACCTCTACAGACTATACAAAATAGATTACTCAAGCTGCTTACTAAAAAACCAAGGCGTTATTCAACTGATCAGTTATACTTGGATAGTAACCTATTAAAACTTAAAGATATTCATATGTATTGTATGGGGGTACTTGTACATAAATATGGTCATAACTTACTACCAAATGCATTAGCAAATGTCATAAAACCCCCACATTCAACTGAAGTAACGATGTTTACTCGTAATAATAATCCTTTTTCTGTATCACGTCACAAATCTGTGCATGGTAAATTACTTCTTCGAAATTATTGTTATAATGTTTGGCACAACCTTCCCCTTGATGTAAGATCTAGTACTTCACTTCGTTCTTTTCAAAAGAATCTTAAATACTCACTCATAAGCTGTTATCAGTTTTAAGCTCTAAATATTTATCTGAATGTCTTAGAAAAGTGTTCTTTCTATTCTTCTGACTGTCTCTTCTTTTTCTTTTTTTTTCCTTTTGTTTCATGGTCACTAGCTTTGATGAACAGTAATGTTTTTTCTAGTGCCCATCATAAGCATGTAAACTAATTCATTTGAAAGTAATTTTGTTGATGAGAATGTACATATGAGAAATAAATTGAATTGAAAAATTGAATTTCAAGTCTGCATCTGATACTCAATTATAAGACTACTACCATAACTGGAAGTATTCAAGCCCAAATTTGTTTGTGTTGATGGCTCATCTCTACTGAAAACTTATTCTTTTAGGGTGATAGCAGCACATAACTGCAATGTGGGTGTCCTTGATGTTTCAAGTACAAGTAAAGTGTTTTTGATAATGAGTATGAACAACCATCTTTGATATGAGTATGAGAACAAGTTAATGAAATAGCACAAATATTTGACTTTCCAATGTTCATAAGAATGAATATAAATATTAACATGAATGTGATTTTGAATATGAATGTGAATGATATTGAATATAAATGAGAATACTTCAGGGCCCTGTTTCATGAAGAGTTACAATCAGTCTTAGGTTTGATCTATGGTGCAATAGTCCTACTGAAATCAAACTTAAGATCTTGCAAAACTTCTTATAAAACAGGACCCAGGTTTGAAGAGAACAGTCAAGAATGCCACAAATGTTTTTTTTTTTTTTTATATTTACAATCCAAGTGAATGATCAATTCTTAATCTAATCTTCAAAGAGAACAACAGACTTACTGCAGGACAAGAACAGGCTTGGCAATACAGGCATTTGTTTGTACTGTCAGCTGCTGAGAGCGGCACATGGTTGCGCCCTCTCTGTTCAAACCATACACTATCAGAAACAATGTGGTTCCTGATGCGCAATTCCTGATAATAAACTGAGATGCAGTTGATTTCAGCAAAACATCAAGTTCCTGAAAAACAAGACAGTGAAACTGTTCAGAACAGATTTATGGCCTTCCCATCATAAAAATGATCTGGAAGTCTGAAAGATTTTAAAGCTTATTTGAGTCAAGTTCTGTAAAAAAATTAGGTATGACTACATGCAATAGATGACAAAATTGTGTTGAAAAATTTGAAATCTTAAGCATGTTTTTATACAAGATAGTGCTCATCTGTAGGAAATATACATCAGCAATATGCACACACAGACGATACATACCTTTGGTTTAGCTACACTACTCCAAGATACTTTAAACTGGAAGACATCAGAATTGGAACCATCTGTGAACACAAGAGTTAGAGTTAGATGAGGTTTTACAGCTCAGTTTCTAACCAATTGGTTTAAGTCGGTCTGGCCATGGCCTTTTTACCAGTTGTGGCTCCCTGGCTTGTTTTCCCTACTCCATTGCTTATGCTGAGCACCAAGCACAATGGCAGTAGGTTCCATTTTTAAAGTCTCTGGTATGACCCGGCCAGGAGTCGAACCCCAGACCTTCCGGCTGCAAGTGGGATGCGCTAACCACTTGACCATGCAGTCGGTGACCATAAGAATGGCAAATGCTTCTTACAGTTATAAAAATGGTGAAAAACTTCAAATAAGCTACAAAGAATTACTTTAAAGGAAAAAGGATTAGAAAAGATATAACATTCTCATGAAAGGCCTTATAAACCACAAACCCCTACCCCACGAAAAAAGTAAAAATACATGAAGACCTTATTTCATACAGCAACAAGACCCC
Organism: Holothuria leucospilota; assembly: GCA_029531755.1. Taxonomy (NCBI): domain Eukaryota; kingdom Metazoa; phylum Echinodermata; class Holothuroidea; order Aspidochirotida; family Holothuriidae; genus Holothuria; species Holothuria leucospilota. The sequence goes on along the minus strand of CM055962.1, from coordinate 28,147,178 downwards.
ATCTCTTTTGGCACCCACAGTCTAAGTCTTTTTTGCACACCTCTGTGTATTTAAGGACCTGGTGAGGTATCATAATCACCAAAGTAGTGATTGATGAAAGGACCAGCGCAATTCATCACACAGGAGTTACACAGAATAGCGCAAGATTCCTCACAAGTTGTGTAACAGCTCTTGGATGATTCAAGGTAGGTCTAGTTGAAATTTTGGGAATCAATGGTCATGTTCGTGTTCAACTGCACAGTAGGTCAATGGATAAGGCAGCATGTTTAGTGCAAAGCAGGAAGGGGGAGGTACTTCCTTTAAGACAAATTGAACATCATGCACAGCAATATGAGTACTACCATTGTTTTTACAATGTCTTTCACTTCCATTTTAGAAAGGCACTCAGGCTGATCAAAGTCTCTGTCAATGAGATCACTTTAAAGCTATAGTCAACATTTGATGAAAACATAACATTAAAGCAGTCAAAAGAGGTGAAACATTAAAGTGAGACTATATAGTGTCCAAGCAACTGTTCAAACTGGGTTTTCCTTGGAGTAGAAAAGTGGGTTCCCACTGACCACTGCAGTTGAGGATCACACTTTACTAATAGCTGGATCTATTTATAAGGCATTTGTGCAACATCACATAATATGAACATCAGATACATCTATCACTTCCTCTTGTGGTTGAAGACTACAAAAAACATTTTATGATACTTACGAATACCAGTACTTGTATGAGGATTCACCCTTACATGACTCCTGCCACATCTGTTAGAAACCTAGAAGACAATATTCTTACCCCGGAATTTTCAACTCTTCTCTTAACAAGCCTACGTCAGCCAATCATACAGAAGAGAATGAAGCACTCAACACCCTCCCCCCCCCCCCCCCCAAAAAAAAATTTACCCAAATTTGCAAAATTCCCTCCAAACTTTACAGTTTGTGGTTTTGTTTGAAGTGGAGAATCTCCCTGTTTTCACTTTTAGTGAGAACACTGAGAATAACAACTTACCTTTAAATGGTAAGGACCACACAACTGTGACAGAGTGGTCTGTAACTCTCTCAATCCCTGCTGCTATGGTCTCTGGAATCCAGCTATCCCCAGCTCTGTTCCTTCTTTTCCGAGGGGATTTCTTTCCCAGCCTGGGGGAATCATTGATAAGTTCAAACAATGATTCCTTCCTTACAGATGCCTCTGGTGTTTGAACGATGACAGAATTTGACAATTTTGAGTGGGAGCTTGTAGCATCACTGGCCACTGCTGTGATGTTGAGTGTGTATTGCCTGTTTACAAAAGTAAAAAAAAAAATAAAATACAAAAAGACAACAGAATCATAGAAAAGGGCATCTTCATAGATGTCACAGTATAAAAATATTGTTAAATACAAATGTAATTTCACAACAGTATCTTCTTTTTGATTCCTCTGCAAAACTTTTCCAATCATTTTTTATTACTGATACACAATCATAGACCCTTTTCCAAATAGCAATTACAAAAGATTGTGGGAGAGGTTTGGTAGGCATTGTTTTTGTCAATGGCATTTTACTGTGGCCACAAATGACATACCAAAATAAAATTCCATCCCACAATCCTGCGTAATTGCTAATTGGAAAAGGATCTATGAAAATTTCTCAATTACCTCTGTGGTTGGCAAGGAATTCCTGCTTTAAAAGTCTCTGCATTCAGAAGTTTTCCAATTGGCTTCTTGTTCATGTACATCTGGTAAAACACAAGATATAAAGAGACAATAATATACTGGATACAAAATCTGATTACGTGAGATGAATGAAGCTCCAACAGAACTGAGGGGATTAATAGTAGGTCAGATTACTTTAACACTAGATCAGGATGTGATCCCTTACTCAGGATAAGATCCTTTGCTCGAGATCAAGGCAAAGGAGCATATGCAGATCACATCGGATCTTATCCTTTGATTTTTTATGTTGGAGAGGAGGGGATCTGACCTAAAGCACAAGATCAAGCTTGCAGTGGAAATGCCCCAGGATTACTGGAGACCTGGGATCACTGGCATTTCTGTCTTCATATACTGTCCTAACACTGGAGAAACTTATTTACAACAATCAAATGCAAGGAGGGAGAGGGGATGTTCAAAGTACAAGTCAAGCATAAATGCACCAGGATTAATAAATGTAATGGTTTGCAAGTAATTTCATCTCTTGATAAGATCATGAGATCAGCTTCTAGCCTGGTAGAAAGATTCTGTCCGTCAGACTCAGAACTAATACCTTAAAGGGCAAATACAGTTACTCAAAGTTAAAATAATGAGACTGTTACCATTAGTATCAAGGATTTTCTTGATGCCAATGCTCCTAATAACCCCCTCCCCCCCCACAAGAAACAAAAAAATGGTTGTCCATGAATTCTGAAGTTGAAATCTCATTCACTCATTTCATTGCCACAATCTGGACTATATATATCTTTGAGAGGGATAGTTGCAACCAAAGCAAACTGATTCTAGTTTAGTTCTTAAAAATTTAAGATATTAAGCTTTAAGGGCAAACACAGTCACCCTAATTTGAATAAGTATACCCTGGTATCCTAATTCATGAATGGTTCTCTTCAACCATGTGACAATACTGGTGTTAGTGACTCATTTAATTACTGCAAAATAACTCCTTGCTTTACCTTAAACATGGAATATTTATGTTCCCTTAAATATGGAATATTTATGTTCTGAACATCATAAAAGATACTTGCAAAGGATTTAAGAGGAGATAAAATATGTACCTAATGTTTCAAAATTACATTTATAGCGATACTGCTTATTTGCTTTGAAGCAACTACACATGCATGTAAATGAGTGAAACAATCTCAAGTGTGATAATCTTAAATTTTCTGGCTTGAAAGATCCATTTTTTCATTAGTGAATACTTATTTTACATTTTATCCACTTGCAGAAATATTTACCTGATAACCAGCCAGTGGTACATCACCATGCAACCTTGGATGAGACCATTCTAGTAAGATGTGTTTGTCAGTGACCTCTGAACAACAAAGGCTTGGTGGATCTGGGGGACCGGGGATAGGTATCTGTAGACTGGGGGAGTTCAGGTCTTCAAACATACCTTCATCTTTGATGGCATGAACACTGACATCAACAACACAGCTGAAAGCGTGATAGGTATGATGTGAATGACACAAGCGTATTACAACATGGGCATCAACAGGGCAGTTGTATTATAGGGGTGACATGCACAACAGTTGTATTATAGGTGCACTATCAACAACACAACTGAAAGTGTGATAGGTATGATATGAATGACGCAAGTGTATTACAACATGGGCATCAACAGCATAGTTGTATTAAAGTGGAGACATGAACAACAGCTGTGTTAAAGGTATACTATCAACAACAGCTGAAAGTATGATCCATATGACATGAACAACACAGATGCATGAAAGGTATTAAGTGAACAGCACAATTGTATGACGACACAGACATCAACAGCATAGTTGTATTACAGGTATCACATGTGCAATGGTTGTATACTACAAGTATGCCAACATCAACACACCCGTAACTATGATAGGTATTACATAAACAGCACAAGAGTATTACAACATTGGCACTAACAACACAGTTGTATTACAGGTATTACGTGGACAACATAAACAGTAACAAGTTTTATTACAAGTATACTATCAACAACACACCTGTCAGAATCACAGGTATCACTTTTTCAGAACAGTTGTATTGCAGAATGGATATCAACAGATTAGTTGAATTGTAACTTTTAAAAATAACACTTGTGTTAATACCAGTTAGACTGTGCGCATGAGTTCATATACTAAGCACAAATACAACATTTTCATTAATGACTACAAGGGAAATGAAGGCAGTCCAGAGACATAGTGAAAGGGGAAGGGGCATGGATTTTCTCATGGGCCCAATGGTGGTGCATGGGAGCCAAGTTGCAATACCATATTGGCTTTAGTTTTTCACTGTCATTGATGTAGTCACCCAATTTGTTTAAGTGTAAGCATACTATGGTACCCTTGATCATGTGTAACGCTTTTTATGAGTGACAACTTATTTTTGTCACTGAACTGTTGAATTCATGCAGAACAATGCCTTGGATAATCTTTTATATACAATATGTTCTTAAACATCACCATAAAACATTCTTGTAAGGGAAATTGGAGATTCTAAGGATTTAGATGAAATTTCAAAATGATGAGGTGGGAGGGACAGGAATCCTTCACACTACTACACACAAGTTCTAGCCTGAGCATGAGAACTTATGCACAGATAGCAGCATATGTGAATGTGCTGAAGTGTGATTATGAAAGCGGTTATGATCTGTGATAACACCTGCGTACAATACACCTATCTATATGTTTTTAATAATAATGGGATCGAACACTATCAAGGACAAGCAATAACAGAGACTACACACATTTCTACTTGTGAACAATACCTTCCATGTAGTTTCTACTTACGATAATATACTGCTCTATAAGGAAGCAAATATAAGAAAATGGGGTTAGAGGGAGTAGGTATGGTGGGGGTGGGGGAAGAGGGATTTGAGAGCTTCATGCAACATAAGATTTTACCTTTTGTGACAGACTGGAATATCATAGCACGAAGCATCATGGGTAACTCTGGCAGTGTTTTCATTTCCATCGCCACTGCACATCCAGTTGACATCGTATCCCACAATGCCTTGCTCTGCTGCACCTCCACAATCCGGGAGTTTCCATTTAACATGAACATGGCCGACTGTTTCTTCTTTACTTGATGAACTGTTTGATAACAGAAGAAAAAATTACAATTAAAGATGACCCAATGAATTTTGTAACATGGTTTTTCACAGCAGGAGGTCAAGAAGGTCACTTAGCTTCACTTATTGAAGGGCGAAAAGAGTGGAGCATAAAGGCCGGCCTGTGTTTTTTTTTTTTTTATCTCAACACAAAAATGGTATAATAAAGATGACTGGAAAAAAGGCTTCACACAAACTGCCATGAAAAGAGGAAAAGCACTTTCCTACAGAGGTATGTCAGACACCTTCTTTCCTTGTCAACTGATATATTTAAATCATGGGTTATGTTCCTACTAGGCTAATTACTGGAATACAAGATTAGTCACCAACCTGTCCCTGGTTTCATCTACCCTCTCATGTAGTACTGGATGGAACTGTCCCTCCAAGCCAACTACACTCCCTGAAACAGGCTGTGGTAACCTCACACATAATTGTCTTGATGTGATGACATCACAGTCTGAGATATTTCTCAAGATCAAAGATTGTTTTCTGTTTGGTTTTTTCCATCTCTTGCTTACTTCCCTTGCTATCTGAGGGTTGGCTGTTACAATGCAACAAAGTTTGACTTCATATTCTCTGTCTGGGGCACAAGGAAGGGTGACTGAGGATGTATGAGGAGGGAGGGTGGTGTGTACATTCCCACCTAGACACATCTGGTAGGCCAAGAGGGAGATCTTCTCTAATTTACTGCATATGCTGTTCCCTAAAAAAAAAAAAAAAAAAAAAAAAAAAAAAAAATTGATTTGAGTTCAATTGATTCACGAATGCCAGATAAACTGCTCTTTTTCAGTGCTCACCCATATTCATCAAAAATCCATTACACTTTTTCAAGCACCTTTTTTGCAGTGTTTCAAAGAGGTCCACTGAAGGACTTCCATTTTGAAAAGTTAACATGGCTAAATCTTGATATTATTTCAAAACACAACAATGTGAAAATATATTTATGTTCTTTATTTTTTATGTTTTATAGTTGTTCATTTTTCCCTTCTTCATTCTATGGCATGGTTTCCCCTGGGTTTTAGAGAGTGTGAGGTGGTATTAGTTCATGAGGGTAATCCAGTTTTGGCACCATCAGTGAGTGAAAACTATCAACACTTCCATAGCTAGCGCAGTACAAGTGGCAAGTATAGCAAATTTTTGTGAGGTGGGGCCTCACAAAAAGAATGTCACGGGAAACCTGCTATGGTACCAGTATATTGTTGTATTGTCTGAATGTTTCTTTCAAAACCCACAATGGGAAAGGTGCTGATTTAAAATTTAAAGATCCAATCTCAGGCAGAATAAGAACCAACATGACAAGCCCCTTTGCAGCTGTTAGCTTTTAAACTGTTACCAAAATTTACCACCTCATATTATACCTTTCTTGTGAAGGCCATGTTAAATGAGAAACTTCTTGCATGAAGGTAAAAAAAGGAAAAAATAGATGACTTAATCTCATATCTTACCACTTGTTTTAGGGACTACCACTGCAAGATCAGGCTTCCACCATTTTAAGTCCATGTGATATGAGCTAAATCCAACGAGTAATAGTTCTGGCCGTTTCAAATTCGGAGGAACTCTCACATCTAAGATGTCAGACTCCATCTCAATTAAATTCTCATCCTTCCTCCCTGAGGAAAGTGAAACTGGTATCTTTGAGCAAGCAATGACACAAAAGCGGTATGACATACAGGGGACAAGATTTTGGAAGATGGTATGCCATTCAGTAGAACTACACTCAATGGTGTCCACTGAATTGGAGCTGTAGGATACCTGTCCAGTTTTTGAAACATCTTGGGCAATGGATTTGCATGTAACCTTAAAATTTATGAGACATTCCAGAGCACTTTTTGGGAAATCCCATCGTAAATGTACAGATGAAGCAGTCACCTTATTGCAACGGAGTTTTGTGGGTCGAGGAGAAGGAGCAGTGGTTGCATTAAGCGAAACACAAGGCAACCACCTGGTATCTTGAGTGACCTTACTCCAATTTGTCCTTGGCACAGAAATACTGCCCTGGGAATATTTCTCCAGGTACTCCTCTGTCACTACCACTAGATGAAGTTGATACTGTGTTTCAGGCTTGAGACCTGAAATAATTGTTGTTCTCCTGTCTAATGACAATTCATGGCAAGCAACGGTTTCTAACTTTTGGTTGAATGTGGTGACTGTGTACAACTTGAGACCTGTAGAAAACATAAAATCAATATCATTATTAATTTTACCTTCAAAGTATTTACCTTGTAAAAAAAAAAACATTTATGACTTTAATTGTGACGACTTAAAACTTAGACTCATTCCACATGAATGAATGGTTTAAAGAACATGAAGAAAGTTTCTAATGTATTAAGCACACTATACAAATTAAATGTAAAATACTCACATTTTCAAGAAGTCAAACAATGATGTCAACATAACTTCTGCAAATACATTCTTCCATTGTGGGAGGTGGGGGGGGGGTGGTGCTGTGTGGACAGAGGGGTTGATATGATAATCTCCTGAGCCCTGCCTTGTTGGTTCATAGCTACAGGTACAGATGATCACATGGTCAGAGGCTAAAAGAAAATTAATTGCAACCCCCCCCCGGTACAACATACAGAACATAGAGACAAATGAGATATCTGAAGTCTTACTTCACAAATTCAAGAACAAATTACTTCACCAGGAGGGAGAAGGTGGGGGAAGGCAAGAAATTCCTACCTGATAAGTCCTAGCATACTTACTCAACTTGGGGCAGATTAATTGCATTTTCACTTTAATGTATATGATCCAGCAGGAATTAAGCAGGGTAGGGTAACTGCCTAAGATTAAAGATAACTTCTTGAGACAAAAACAGAAGTAAGAAGTTTGCATACCAAGAACTTTTGATCCATTTTGATGAGGTAACTCCCACTGCAGATGTATCTCTTCTGGAGTAATGTGAGTAGCCCTCAGCTCCTTGGGTGCTTCTGGATATCCAGGGGTAGTAAAATTAATTGGTTCAGCGGCAGATGATAGTCTGAAGGTCCTTTGTTGTCCTGGAAAACAAATGTGAGAGCACTTGGTATAAGTCTCAATTGATGCTCCATGCAGACAGCCAAATTAGCAAGGCAGGTTACTTTCTGCAAGTTGCTGGGCTTGCTAGCTACAAACTGGCACTTCTACTCAGACATAAACAAATTACCATTAGTGAACAATTGATTGGGAGGCAAACTGTCCTATTGTGCTCCTATCTCACACTGCAGTAAGCACATGTTAATCTACTTACACAATACCCCATAAAAGCTGCTTTTACTCAGGGAGGATAAAGCAAGACATGTAGTTGGGGAGAAATAGATAATAAATTGGTATGATAATATCAATCAAAATATTTGAAATAGATAATAAAAATTGATAATAATTGAATTCATTTGCTGCAATTCACCCTTGCAGCAACTGAATTTAATCCCATAAAGACAAAAACTCTTATGAAAGTAACCCTCACCCTTTCCTTAGTATTAATTGCCAACAAAAATAAAACAGCCCTTGTGGACCCAAAATAATGGACCCATTTACTTTTTTGGGCCCTCCAGAAAAAAAACTTTGTTGGGCCCTCCAGAACAAAAAAAAAAAAAAAGACTGACCTTTTTGTTAGAACTGTACTGACATTTTTCCAAAGGAAATATCATCAAACTCCCCAAATCTTCATTGCTGCTTACCCTACCTCAGCAATAATCTAATTAATTGCAAGATATGGTTCCATGACAGTTGTAATACCACAGGTTGTTAATGACATTGCACTGGCAAGAGTTAAATTGACATACTGGTACTTAGAATTTAGGCTTGACTAGAAAACATGCAATGCCTATGAACACTAACAAAAATGTTCAATGATTCTTCTTTGCTTTGTAAGGACAGATTACCTATGCACTGACACTGACTCGTCTAGTAATACCACCGAAAAATGTATTTAATGACATACAAATTGTGTGTGCTTAGATTGAAAGAAATGAACCCTAAGAAAGAAATTCCAAGTTATTTGCACTTAATCTTGACTCTGTGGGATTTGTGGGAGGGGGGGGGGTGGGGTAAATGGGGATGGGGTGAGTGTAACAGTGAATTCCAAACTCACAACGAAATCTGTGAATATTGGCAGGTACAAACAAGATATGGACAAGATAAATTCAAAATAGCTAAAACACAGTTACAAGTTTTCAAGTATCACTTGCACTCACAGAAATGAGAGCAATTGGTACCATCCTCTACTTTGGCATTTTTCTCACATTACATACTAATGTTGATAAAGAGTTTAAGGAGAAGATGCAGTCAGCCCAATTTGAATTAGTGTACCCTAGTTTCCTATTTCATGGACGGCTCTTTTTAATCATGTGACAAAATATTTGTAACTGAATTTTTTAATTGATACAGAATAACTCCTCATTTACCTTTAATATGCAATGTTTTCTTTTGGAGACATGATCGTAAGATACTTGAAAGTGAAATATGAAGAGATTTGTAAGATTCAGCTGATGTTTCAAAATAAATTTGGGGCGAGTATTTATTCCCTTAAATAAAAAGAATCTGATGGGGCAAATTATTCAAATAATATACTTACCATCAGGGTCTTGGTATGTTCCCTTTCCCCTAGATTCTACAAGCACAGTGTACTCTGTGTTCTCACATAGGTTGGACAGGTGCAGTTTAGTGTCTATATAATGTTAAGACAGAAAAATTACAGTCACAGAAGTTATCACTCAAATGAAATTCTTATGTCACCTGCTGTGTTTTAATAAATTAGTAACTATAAAAATGTACAAACTTATATTTAAGTTGAATACTATTGTCACAAATGTAATACTCTAAATTTATTCTACAAAATTCACTGGGGCAACATGAGGTTCACTCCAAAGCAGCCAAAACTGTATCCAGAAAAATATTTAGGACAGTTAAGACTATCAAGAATACCCAATGCCACCAAAATCATCCTACTCCCCCTCCTAAATAACTGCAAACAAAAACAATAGAAATAGACCCTGTAGTTCCTAAAATAGCCCTCATAAACTTTTCAGGGATGAGTTTTGTTGTCAAAACATTTGAGAAGAGCCCCTCTACGTAAAGTTACAATTTGTAACCTGGTTCAGACAAAAACTATATAAATTTATTACAAGCACTGCAAAATAAGTTTTGAAGTATGGTCATCAGGTGCAAATTCTTGTTAAAGGACCAATTATCTTGCCTAAGAAATTAACAAATCAGTAAGAATCATATCCACAAAAATATATGAAGTTAGTTAGTTAGTTAGATGAGGTTTGGCACCATCAGTAACTATCAACACTTCCATAGCTAGTACAGTACAAGTGGCAAGACGACCACAGCCTTTTTTCCAGTTGTGGCTCACTGGCTTGTTTTCCCTACTCCATTGCTTATACTGAGCACCAAGCACAAAGAGAGTAGGTTCCAAAAATATATGAAAGAAAACAGCTTGGTTCAGCTTCAGAACTTTGCTTCTCGTTTTAATTTATGACACTGAATCTGGTCAAATTTTAAGTAAAAAGATTACACTACTCTGTTCAACAATTGTGGATGTTTTCATTGTCATACATTTGTTAGATATTAAATTTAACCTTTAAAAATAAGTCTGGAACATATTTTTCAACAACAGTTGAATGCCTAACTCTATCGCATTATCAGACAGATAGGGATTGGCCTAGAGCTGCTTTAAGTCCCCCTTTGACATGTTTTAGTTGGATTAAAAAAAGAAACTCCCTTCCAACCTGACAAAGTTGACAAAGCTGGAGGCTAAACAAATACTGTTTTTATATGGTCTAAGTCTTAACAGATTCAAATTTGAAAGATTTTATTATCTTTCAACTTGATTTTGTCTGATAGTAACTGGGGTTAGAAACTAAGTGATCCTTCACACTTTTCACTCATCTTGTCTGAACAAGGGCTTCCCATTTATCACAGGTTTAGTACAATGAAAATCCAGAATTTACTTCTATGAGTAGGGGTGGGGGTTGAAAAACTTCTCATTTGTCAAAGCTTTAGCACAATGGCAAATCCAGAACTTACTTCTCTGAGTAGGGTCAAGAAGGGGGGGGGGTTGAAGCTTCAAAACCCTGCATGTTGCACATGAGGATAATGAGGGTAGGAATGTGCAAAAGTTTTCAAATTACCATGGCAGGAGAAGTTTGAAGCAATTTAGGCATAAAATAACAAAATAACTCAATGTCTAGGTTAAGGTAGCTGTACTGAGTGGCCAATCTGCCCCTGTAGTCTACATTTGAATTTTCTGAGAATTTTACTTCTCACCTGTTGTCTCAGCACTTAATACTTGGCCTTCAGGATCCTCTGCCTTCCACCACATGATGCAATAACTATCTGGTGGGGTTGAAGGAGCCCTTGATGTCCCAGATGAATCTTCCTTTTCATCTCCTTTTAATTCGGAATACAGAACAAACAAGCAAACAAATCAGCAAATGGCAAGAGATATCTTGGTTGCCAAGTTCAATGTCGTATGTCAAGTTTTTGAATACTTTCATTAGCACAAAGAGGTTACTGATCTCACCACTCCATTAACAGTTTAAGATCAAAACAATTTGGCATTAATACAAACAACCTACAGCTTTTTCAAATAAATCACAGCTAAATTATCCCTTTTTTGCAAGTAAAAGAACTTCTAAATTACAAAAATCATTTTGTAGACTGTTTCTTCTACAGTCAATGGTGAACATTTGGATTCACATAGCATATTTCCAGCAACAGATTCAGATGTATAGTTTACAAGGCCACCAGTTTTATATGATTTAGTGGAAATAACTGAGCATGAGGTTAGTAATGTGACTCGAGCTCAGGTTCATAACTCCTGGATGATACTCCAATAGCAAACTCACTGCAATGGGAGTCACGACTCCATACCTGCTCACTGCAATGAGAATTTGGCATGTGATTTATTTCTCTTTTGACGTTTGGTAATAATAAAATTCAGCAAGCTTAAATTTCTGTCTGTTGATGAATAACTCTTTTTACCCATTGCAATATGTTAGAACTTAAAGAAAAAATGTATGAACAGAGTTGTAGCAACAGTTGGCAGTACTGGGTGGGTAGACCTGGGGATACCAGTAAGCAACTAGCACTCACAGTCAATTTAAGCCATGCATCTGGAACCTCCAATGATCTCCTAGTGCTAACTTTACCACTAAATGTAATCAATGTGATGATTTTACCTTCTTTTGGAAGAACATACAAGAGAGTTTTGGGAGTATTTTCTCAGTTTTGCTTACAATACACCAACAGCTTATAGAACTAATAAATTAAAAGTACACCACTCTTTTAAACTGAAATGCAATGCACTCTATTTGCACTGTTAACGTGATGCTCTACGCTAAAATTGGTCTAATTATAACCCTGCTTATGATCAATTAAGAGCAAAATTATTCCAGAAAGACAGTCTATTTGTAGTGAAAGTGATATCTGTATCATCATAGAATGTGGCTTAAAAGTACCAAGTGTATTGTCACTATGAATGGTATAGTTTCAAAGTACAAAGGATATTGTCGTATCAAGTCAGGATTCCATTCAGACTCTTAAGTCTCAAGGCCTGCAGGTACTAAGTACCAGGTTCCAGCATTCCTGGAGTCACTCAAGTCAAGCCATCAATGTGCATAAGCTAATATCATATCACACTTATGACTAACCTTATACACAAACTGTGTCTATGGGATAAAATGTGAGGGAGACAAACACTCACCATCTTGCCAAGTCAACACAACAGAGTTACATCGTACAGATTCAACAGTGATTCTCCCAGCCTCTGAGACCAGGTTGCCATATTCCACTACCACAGGGGTACTTACGACATTAAACTGATACACAGAATCTTTAAAGAGAAACAAAGTAATGTAAATTTCACCCAGTGTAACTCTCACAAGTTGCAAGTCAATACCTGCTGATATCATACAGATATCATACAGGGTTGTAACAGCACCTGGAGAAAAAAAGTCAAGGAATTTTAGGCAGTTTTAAGGCCTCAGAAACAAAAAAAATTATGTATTACTTTCACTGTGAATTCCTGTCCCATAAAACAGAAATATAACAGTAGCATGGATTTGTAAGAGTAAAATGTACTATAGTACCCAGCCACTGCTTTCAACCCAACTATGGTGCTCAAGGTGCTAATGAGTTGGGGGGGGGAGCATTAGAGCTGTGAACAGGTAGAAAACCATTAAACATTTAACAGCAAAAGTTTGCAATCACTTAGTGATTAAATGAAATTATCAGTCTACCTATGCAGCGTGCCAAAGCTGCGGGTTTATATTTTTTGGGGTTGTCATATTACAAATGGTCATTTAGATTTAGATCCAACTGCCTAATGTGTGTGAGAAATATCGACATGGAACGCAGGGATTCACAGATCTACAGAATGTAAAGACAATATTCCAGATACCATAAGATGGACAAAAATCAGAGAAAATCATAGACGTTGAAATGGATAACAGATGGAGAGATAAAAAGGAGTTTTGCGATTAATCTAGCTCTTTACTAAACGTTCATTCCTCATGCGATTGTATTGTGATTAATCGCTACACAGTACCAGCCCTAAGGAGCGTAATTCTGAATTTGAAGGGAAGTATCTGTGAATGCCACCCCGCTGTTATGGTCCCATCTACCGTATGATTAAGAGTGACAAATTTTAAATTTAGTAACTCTAATGGGTTGTATCAACCTAGAACTGTGAGGACAAATATATTAAGGACTTTTCAAGGACACTATGACTATTTTGTTAAAGTTAAGGACCTTCAAAGGACTTTTCAACAACTACAAATATGCAAGGACTTTTCAAGGACTGCTACAACCAGAAAAGCAAATATTGCTCACTTGAAAGAACAATCCACATTACTGGCTGCTTATTCAAAGTTGGAAGACTATAATTTCATACTTAAATTTTTATTTGATATCTCTATTTGACTATGGAAATAATCTGAAAAAGTATGGAGGCAAGAGGAAGACATATATAAAGCAGGTGCCAGGAATATCTCACCCATGGTGTCAGAGATTTAGTGCCTGGTTTGCTTTAACCAGAATGCAAAAATGCATTGAGGTTTCGATGATATATGTTCTATTCCAAATAATGCCATGGTGTCCCATATCTTTCAGTCACTGGTCAAAATTTCCCAAGAATTCCCAAGATCATCATCTGGGGTTACGAGAGGTCAAAAAGCAAAATTTCCCAAGAATTCCCAAGATAGTCATCAGGGTCACCAAAGGACAAAATGCAAAATATCCCAAGTATTCTCAAGGCCTAACGTTACAGTATAGCCTAGAGGCTATGCTAAATACTTGGCAAGGCCCTAAGTAACATTAGCCTAGGTCTAGCCTAGGCCTAGCTATAAGTATATACCTAGCCTAGGCCTATGCACAGCTGGTCACAGAAATCTCTCTGTAAATACTACAAACTTAGATGATGGGTACCAACATTTGACAGGCAATAACTGCTTTGACTAGCCCTAGCCTAGGCCATAGCTATTACAGTAACCTAGGCCTACCTCTAATAAGTAATATCAGCCCATACATACTGTGTACTACAATTAGGCTAGCCTGTACTGTGGCAGTTAGGCTAGGACTTAGTCACAGGACTAGACTTTGTCTAGGCCTAGCCATAAACCTGGAACTCTGCATTAGATTTATGTACTGAGTCTAACGTTATTGTGTGTGTAGGCTAATGTTTGTTGTTGGTTCTGTAACAACACTTAGGCCTAGGCTAGGCCCTAACTGTTAGGCCTAGGCCTACGTTAAAACTTGATCTGCCTGGTAAATTTTAGACTAAAGTTACTCATACTACTCTGCTACTCTGAAGAGGAGCCATATTACAACATACTGTGATATTCCTGCTGTAATTTTTATTATTCGATTTCTTGGTGCTATTTTTCCAATTCAGTTACAGTCAAATCTAACATTAACGTTGGGCTACTCAGCCAGCTCAACAGACCTTGGCAGGAGTCTGTCACTGCACTCAGAAACTAGCTTTTAACACAGTTTTTGATTGGTTGAAAGTGGATCTGTTTACAACTGATCAACCAATGATATGGTAGCTTATGGAATGTCATGGACCTGCTGCAAACTATCTACTGATTGGTTTAACATCAACTTGTTGACAAAAATTTAACCAATAACATAACAGCATAGATTACTGGGCTCAAATACACTACAGTACTGTACAGAAAAGTGAAATACTGTAGTCTATTCTCAGTCTTTTGATATGTTGGCTAAAGAATAATAAAGTTCGTGAAAGGACCTATTTAGTCATTCAAAATTTGGATTATCAAGGAAAAATCCGTATTCCCATATTTACAATGATTTTCCGTACTGAATATGGAAAGTCCGTGCTGGTTGGGAGCTCTGTCTCAGGGTTTGACCCCCCCCTGGTGACCCAGATATGACTTTTGACCCCCACCAAAAATGATAGAGTTCTTACTCTTAATATAAGTCATCAAAATACAAGGTATGAAATTTATCCAAGCTTCCTACCTCGAGATATCGTGTTAACAAGGTTTTCAGAGTTTGACCCCCGGTGACCCCAGATGACCTTTGACCTCCACCAAAAATGATAGGGTTCTTCCTCTCACCATAACGCATCTACATAATAAGTATGAAATTCATCCAAGCTTCCTACCTCAAGATATTGTGTTAACAATGTTTTCAGGGTTTGACCCCCGGTGACCCCAGGTGACCTTTGACCTCCACCAAAACATTAGGGTTCTTCCTCTCAATATGGGGGATCCATGTACCAAGTTTGAGAACTGTCAGAGCTTCCCTTCTTGAGATATTGTGTTAACAAAGATTTCAGAGTTTGACCCCCGGTGACCCCAGATGACCTTTGACCTCCACCAAAAGTGAAAGGGTTCTTCCTCTCTCACCATAACGCATCTACATACAAAGTATGAAATTCACCCAAGCTTCCTACCTCAAGATATTGTGTTAACAATGTTTTCAGGGTTTGACCCCCGGTGACCCCAGGTGACCTTTGACCTCCACCAAAAACAATAGGGTTCTTCCTCTCAGTATGGAGCATCCATGTACCAAGTTTGAGAACTGTCAGAGCTTCCTTTCTTGAGATATCGTGTTAACAAAGTTTTCAGGCTTTGACCCAGATGACCTTTGACCTCCACCAAAAATGATAGGGTTCTTCTCTTACTGTGACGCATCTACATACAAAGTATGAAACTCATCCAAGCTTCCTACCTCAAGATATTGTGTTAACAATGTTTTCAGGGTTTGACCCAGGTGACCCCCAGGTGACCTTTGACCTCCACCAAACACAATAGGGTGCTTCCTCTCAATATGGGGCATCCATGTACTACATTTGAGAACTGTCAGAGCTTTCTTTCTTGAGATATCATGTTAACATGAGTTTTCAGAGTTTTTGACCCCCGGTGACCCCAGGTGACCTTTCACCTCCACCAAAAGTCAAAGGGTTCTTCCTCTTAATATGGGCATCTATGTACCAAGTTTGAGAACTGTAAGAACTTTCCTTCTTGAGATATCGTGTTAACAAAGTTTTCAGGGTTTGACCCCCGGAGACCCCAGATGACCTTTGACCTCCACCAAAAATGTTAGGGTTGTTCCTCTTACCATAACGCATCTACATACTAAGTATGAAATTCATCCAAGCTTCCTACCTCAAGATATTGTGTTAACAATGTTTTCAGGGTTTGACCCCGGTGACCCCAGGTGACCTTTGACCTCCACCAAAAACAATAGGGGTTCTCCTCTCAATATTGGGGCATCTATGTACTAAGTTTGAGAACTGTCAGAGGTTCTCTTCTTGAGATATCGTGTTAAGAAGTTTTTTAGGGTTTGACCCCCCGGTGACCCCAGATGACCTTTGACCTCCACCAAAAATGATAGGGTTCTTCCTCTTACCATAACGCATCTACATACTAAGTATGAAATTCATCCAAGCTTCCTACCTCAAGATATTGTGTTAACAATGTTTTCAGGTTTTGACCCCTGGTGACCCCAGGTGACCTTTGACCTCCACCAAAAACAATAGGGTTCTTTCTCTCAATATGGGGCATCTATGTACTAAGTTTGAGAACTGTCAGAGGTTCCCTTCTTGAGATATCGTGTTAACGAAGTTTTTAGGGTTTGACCCCCGGTGACCCCAGATGACCTTTGACCTCCACCAAAAATGATAGGGTTCTTCCTCTTACCGTAACGCATCTACATACAAAGTATGAAATTCATCCAAGCTTCCTACCTCGAGATATTGTGTTAACAAGGTTTTCAGGTTTTGACCCCCGGTGACCCCAGGTGACCTTTGACCCCCACCAAAAACAATAGGGTTCTTCCTCTCAATATGGGGCATCTATGTACCAAGTTTGAAAACTGTCAGAGTTTCCCTTCTTGAGATATCGTGTTAACGAGCAAAGTGTCACAAACACACACACACACATACACACACACACACATACACACATACACACACACGCACATACACACATACATACACACGCCATCATGACCGCATAGGTTTCTCTTTTCATCGAAACCAAAAATATATGAACTGGTGACTAATAATTCCCGTACAGAGTGACTCGTCATATTTCCCAACTAATTAAATCCAATACTAAGTGTCAGCACTTTAATAAGTGATTGAGCATTTTCCTTCATTTGTGTACATCAAATCTTCTTGTTCATGGGCTTATTTCATGTGTTTTAATGTACAAGTGCATTGTGCCTTTTAATACCAGGGTATTGTATACCAGGGTATTAAGAGCATTTAATTTACACTTGCTGTTTTAAAAAATGGCTCCTGGTCTGAACCAGCTTAGTGTAAGGCTCAGGTAACAGCACAGTAGTATCAACTCTGTTAATGTCATTTCTAGATTGAAAACAATTTTTGTAAGTTTCTGGTAAAATTTTGATGAAAAAAAAAAACAGGAAAACACAAAAAAGAAGTTGTTTCTGAAGCTTTGTTTCACCTTGAGCTTCTTTCCCTTTTTGAAGGTGCACTTCTTCGCAGACAGCCACAATTTGAATTGTAACAGTGCTGCCTATCTCTGCATGCTCAATTGTTGCACAGTCAGCATCAGGTGCAAGTAGTGGGCCTTTAACATGGTTACCAATCAGCCAATAGAAACTCTGAAAGGGATAAGAAGAAAGACACATTTAAATTGTTAACAGAGCATTTGTAAAAACTTTGTGAGTAACTCTTTATACATTTCACACAAAAGGCCAATCTGCAAATTTATGGAGGTCATAGCTATAGCAACAATCTTCTACATGGATGAAAAAAAGGCTTGCACTTTTAATAAGTTAAAACCATTTACTAACATCAAATGTGCATTTCTGATAGAAGTTAATTAAAAACTTGGCCTAAAAATCAAGATTCTTTTGATGTGCAAGCAAAAATTCTCACTAAATATTTAAAGGAGGACTCTCTTCTGTCAAAAATAACTTTAAATCACCAACGAAACTTAGCAAATTATGTTTTTTTCCTGCATTCTCAAAAGCCACAATACAAACATTAAAGAGGGGTGGGGGTGGGGGGTGGGGTGAGGATCCATATACACTTTTTGAAAGTGTAATAAAGAACCATAATTTTTGCTAAAAAGTCATCGTTTTTTACCCTTTTGAAAGTATGCACTGAGAGAGGGGATGGGGTCTAAGCAAATGAGAGTATCTTTTGTGAAAACGATGAGAAGATGGATGACCCCTTACCAGACTCCAAGTCACTCTAGGTAATTATTCCCCAATTATAAACATAGCAGCAACATGACTACAATGCTAAATATTGGTGAAGGAGGCAAATATTTCCTCTTCATCATGTAACACAAGATGAATAGGATAAGAAAACTTCTTTAGGGAAAGCCTAGGGTGATAGAGATGATAACGTTTTGCTTGTAGGATTACAAAACATACATTACTTTGGTTGAAGAGATGACTTGTGCCCTGAAAGGTACTATAGGGACATGCAATAAAAGAGAGCTATTTCTAGTCCACAGTTACTGAATAAAATGCCCTAATGGAAGATCAGATGGAAAAATAACTCATTACCTATGAAAAAATAATAATGCAGGGTGGGTGTTGAAGAGTATACTTCCTTTGAAAACACTATTATGAATTATCTCTTAATTACTTGCCAGCTAGTTTAGAGGTAAGGTTTGTGAGTGAATTGTTTCATACTTTGAAGTAAATAACTTTTCCATCCAAAATACACCCCCCTCTGACTATCAATATTCAAACTGTCCTTGGAATGAAGGCTTTTCAATCAAAGGTGAACATAAGAAATATCATGTCATTCCCACCTTCCACATCACAGATTTGCAAATTAGCAAATACTTATGATGTTGGTGTAAATGAGAAAAATGGTCAATAGCTGATGTGTTTTAATGGAAATTGTGCCTATTTTCAACATTTTTAATGCTTTTCACAGCAGACAGCCAACAGCTTCATCAATTTCATATCACCAGACCTTAAACAGTTCACTTCATGTGGGAATGTTCTGATGGAAAAACATTTCATAAACAGGTAAGTTGCCAAACTTAAGGCTTAATAAATGGAGTAAAACTTAATGGTAAGCAATAAATGATATTTCCACCTACCTTGACTTTAACACCCTCTGCTATTCTGGTAATTGTCCATGAGACATCAATCCCCACATGATGAAGACATTCTACTGATACCTCCAGCATACATTTAGTATTTTCAGGACGGTGAGAAATTCCATCATCCTCGTCAAACCTCTGATTGAAAAACGTTGGGGGATTTTTATATGATTCTCTTCTGGAGGTAGCCTGTAAAAAGCAAATGAGAAAGTTAACTCAATTTTAGACGGCAGCCTGTGGATTCCAAGCTTTCTGAAACTGTTCAGATATTAAGTCTTAGTGCAGTAAAGAATTATGATAGATAGCCTAGATAGGTGGTCTGTGGTCACTGGAAATTTGCCTGTCACACCAGTTATGTAGACTGATACCAAAAGAATTAAAGAAGACAGACACCCATCAGTTGAATTCAATACATTTTAGGTTTCAGGCAACATAAATTCACAACTTGTGACTGCTAATTGATGGGCATAAAAAATGGGCATATTAAACATGCCTTTTCATATGTAAACCACACTCATTGACCAATGACTCACGCTGATCAGTAAAGTGTCATGGTCAAATGTAATGTAGCCTACACTGCACATCAGAAAGAGTGCTAAAATTACAGGAGGATGTAGACTTAAAATCACAGTGTCCTCAGCAGAAAATGGTCTTGAGCAATTAACTTATACAGACCTTTGTATGAAAGGTGTCAAAGACATTTTTTTTATTTCTGGAGGAGGGACTAGAAGTAATCTTATGGTGGAGAGTTTTGACTGCCTAATAAAGGAAATTGTCCAGGGCTATGAAGAGAGGAAAATTGCTACAATGTGGTTTTAACTTTCTACACTATAATACTATAAAAACAGTTCAAACCACAATATCCCAGAGTGAAAGTCAGGATACTTGTGCAATGCAATATTTACCTACTTCAACTTGCAACTCAAATTGGGATCTTATTTCTGTACTTTTGAAAATTTATATCATATTCATTTTCATGTAGAACTATTGGATGTATCATAGATGAGAAAAGTTTCTTCAGAACTTCAGGAGAGCACACACAACCAGCAAAATTTAGGCCTATGAATGTTTCACATTTGTGCAAAATTTGGAAACATACAACGCTCATGTCCACATGATATTCATGCCCCAGATAACTACATGAGGTGAATTTACTGGACATCAACAATACACTAAGATGGAGATGCCAATTTTTGTGCAATTAGGCTACTCTAAAACATGTACTACCATAACACCATGGAGCTAATACTTGGAAAGGAGAAGAAACTTCACAAATGCCTTTGAAGACAACGATCATACCACGAAGGTCAAACTCATAAAACTAGTTAACACCACTAATCCCTCTCCCTTTGTACTTCATTGAAGATTCAATAAGCTTAAAAGGTGTTACGAACTAAGCACAGTAGGTACATGTCATCTGCCACATCGTAAAGAGGATATTGCCAAATTTTGCCTATCACTTCAGCATTGCCAGTCACTTTAAATGAAAATTAAATTGCTCCTTTTGTCGCGTAGTGTCGATTACACATAAGTGTTGTTTTGATCCCTTGTTAGATGCTGAACATGTATAAACCCTTTACAATATGCAAAATTATGCGGAAATTGGTCAAAATTCAACAGCAAAGTATTAACTTGTAACTAGTCTGCTCATTTGCATATGACATTAACATTTCTCCTAGCATCAGCACCTATTTTTATGGAGCAATAACCAGTCTTTTTGAATTTTTACTCTGCATTTCTTATTTAGCTGTCAGCAATTTCCTCCGCATCAAATGATTGTTCTATTTAATCCATTTTTTTTAGGGTATTAGTAGAAATGAATGGGGTTGCCAATGATAAGAAGTGTAAATTATAAGTGCCATACAAAAGAACTGGAAATCTCTAAGTCTCATCATCAATCATCACAGGATTATCTCCTCATGCATGTCTGAGTCTAACTGGATTAGCAAAAATTAAAGTCGAACTTTCTTTTCCTGTCCAGTTACTAGCTCCATGATAACACTGTAGGTATTTACTGCACCAAAATGGAGAATGCATGAAAATAGGGTATACAGCATACATTGCAACAGTATTCAGTCAGGCAAAGTACTTTTTGTTACTTACTGTTTGGGTGTTTTTATGTTTTCTGTCCTCTTCTTTGGAGTCAGCCATCTAACTTTCTGACCATTTATTTTTTCTCATGGTAGCAAATTACATGAAAGTTCAGCTAAGAGAACTGTAACCTGCAGGACAATAAGGTGGATCATTATGCATTCAATAGGCCTAAACTTGCTGAAATTTGATACAGACGGAGTTGCCTGTTATTCTAGGGGGTAATGGCCGAATTTTGCATCCAATGTAGTAAAAAATGTCAGATCTATGCAAATTCAATGGCATCAACACTCCATATAAGCCTAAAAATTTGCAAAAATTATGAATGTGTTTTGTAATAATCATGTTTTTATGATATCTGATGTTTGTAAGCTCATTCATTGCTGCTAGTGAAAATCATGTATCAACAATAACTTTACCCAGTTTCCTGGGAAATTGTGAAAAATAACACTCCCCTATAGGGACCTTACTGTAGGAAAATAAGCAGTCTGTCTGGGGTTGATTTTCAATTTGTTTACGCCAAGACAACCCCATCAGGCAAGTCATGGTGGTTCCATACCTAATGCATACACTGTGTTAAATACAGCACAGGGGATTTAGTTAGAAATTTAGACAAAGTTTACTTTTTAAACTCACTGCAGTTTCTGGCATTCTAGGGCTTTAGGATGCTAAATTTTCTCCCATACTGGCAACCCACACATTGTAGATGAGCAACTGTGGTCAGTATGTTTTAAAGTGTGGTTTCCTGTAACCTGTAGTGGTTGCCTGGTTGGAATGCCCAATTTTCTGACCCCAGCCGCAGCTATGGTGAGACTGAGGTTGAATTTGGTCTGGAATGGTGTTCCTCTTTAAGAACCAAACCCTACAAAAAGTTCTTGGATCTATACCTGAGCTGTATTATAATTCTTTTCTATAGTATTTTACATTACTATTCTCTTTCAAAACATGTTTGGGAAGATGATAATGCTAATAGAAGCTCACAGTTGCCTCTTGTCTTTTGCAAGTTATGCACTTGGCTCTAAATAAGGACAGACTCTTCTGCAGTTCTTTAAGTCCCCTACATTTTAGCACACTTTACATACCTAGTGACTCGACAAGCCAGACTTTCTGGTAAAAATTTTGTATGAAATATCACAGGAGTGTCTTTAAGTATTTTGCATTTGCCTGGATATTAATGTAAATGTTGCAGCTTGATTAATATTTCAATCCAATCGTAACTAATTACATGTTTCCTGGATTTCAGAACCATCAGCCTGAAATCTTGTGGTGGGCAAAATTAGTGAAATAAATGCAAGGTATTTATGATCTGGTGGGACTGTAAATTAGAGAAATACTTGTTCTGGAAGGCATCAATTGCCTAATGTATTGGAGATACGTAGAGGACATATTACTAGTTACTGAGAAAACAAGAGGGTGTCACTCAGATGTTAGAGTCATGGGCAAACTCTGTGCGCTAGCCTACAGGATCCACCCTAGCATACAGGTAATGTATGATTGCCTTAAAAACCTTAATAGCTGATGGTAGAATGCTGATACAAGACCTAATAGTCTGGCCGTTAGATACAGTAAAAAACAATATACACTTCACTATAATTCAGCTTACCTATTATGCTAAACCTATTCAATTCAATTCATAGTTTATTCAACTAATGAATAAATCAATATGGTTTGTTGCCAAAAGCACCAAAGACAATAAACATAGAACAATAAAACAACTAACCTTTAAAAAAAAAAGAGTAGTAGACAAGTCATGCATAAAGATGGCACTCTAAACATGAAAACAAAGATGCAGATTTTGACTGACGATCTTGTCAGAATAATGAGAAACATACCCCTCACTTTACCTGAGCATGAAAGAATTACAGCTATACAAAGTTTCATGAACCAAATGCAATGCAGTGGCTGTTCTAAGTATGAATGTTTTGAAGTATATTCCACGGCAAAGAAGCAGTTTCATAAAATGATAGATGATGACAAAAATGGTAATACCTTTATTCAGACCTTAAACATGGAAACAGGAAGAATGTGCTACAGAAAAGACTACCAAAAAAAAAAAAAAAAAAAAAAATAAAAAAATAAAAGCAACTGCTTTAGGAATCACAAAACGTATTCTGAAGCAGTGCTCCTCTTCAAGGCCACCCCCCAGTGGGCTACACTTACAAAAATACTGGAAAAATGATTAAAGATACTGAGCTACAGGTAAAATTTATTGAAAGGTCTGGCACCAGATTAAAAGATTTACAGTAGGCCTACTGTGTAAATCCAATCCATTCAACAAGCATACCTGTTTTGATGCTGCAGTTTGTAAGTTATGTATGGTTAAGAAAGGATTATGTAAGAAAAGAGAAGTAGTTTACTGTATAGTGTGTAAAGATTGTAATGGAGAGTTTAAGTTTATTACCAGTGAAAAACCCAGAAGTCTGGGAAAAACATTTGTGAACACTTTGCAAATATTGATGATCATAAACAGTCTGTACTTTTCAATGTTAATCATAAAGCCGAATACCGCAATGGGCAAGATTTTAATTACAATTTGAACATCCTCAATACCCATATCATAGAACCCTATGTATGTACAGGCAAGCTTCAGGAGCTGTTTGTCTAACCGAATTCAGTCCAAAGCTAAAACAGAAAGAAGAGTTGTCCACTGGTAGACTATTCAATAGAACAACTCAACTGTAGTCACAGCATTGGTCCTCCTCTTGTCAGCTTTGTTCTCATTGCCACTTTTGCCTACCTGTTTTGTCCTCTCTTCGATTGTCACCTCTTTGATCAGGCAACTGTCTATTAGCTTTTTTTTTCAGTAGTGTGTGTACCTTCTAGCAGACTTTCATCAGTTTTGTAGTCTAAAGCCTGAAAGATGAAGATGGTCAAGGGTACACCCAAAATTTTTTAAGAACACAAAGGGAGAAATAACATAACATAACAGGTTAAAGGGCAAAGGAGGGCTAAGGCCCCATAAGATGCCCTGAAGTCCATACAACCTTAACTGAAAACAAAGAACCAACCAAAACCAAACGAGCCCAGCACAATTAGATTCTACCACACTTATGGAAGAACTTGTCAATGTTAACCTTAAATGAAATTCAGAGCATTATTTGTTTTTAATAAGTGTGGCACTTTTTAGTATTAAGTTAGAGTTGGAATGGCTATTTCTACCAAACCGTCCACAAAAATAGGCTAAAAGGAATTTAGGCCTAGGCCTTTGCCTAGGCTAGGATCAAAATTCAAAGTTTCTTTCCTACAGAGCCCATCTTCAGTCCATTATAACTTCCTCAGTTTCTATCCCACTGAAGCATGTTTTATGTCAAATTTCAAAGAATGAACTTAAGATTTTCCTGCTTATAACCTCTTTAATATGAATGGTCCTGTTTATGGGCCATCGTATGGCCTTGCCCAAGTCACTAACGTTAACGTTAGGCCTGGCCTAACAGAATTCTGTTTTTCTAGTGTCCTTCAAATGATTTCTTGCTATTTTGTTATGTATATCAATGTTGTTTAGGCCTATGTACTTTTTTAAAATCATGTGAGGAATAAATTTGAATTGAATTGAAAGTTACTCAACATAAAATGCATCGCGGAACCAATACACTTGTTTATCCTTATGATAACATAGCCTAGCCTAACGTAAGTCCTAGCCTAGGCTAACTTAGTTTGTGAACAAGTTAAGAAGTCGATTGCCTAGCAACTACCAACGCTCCTACTGAAGGCCTTCAGCCAGTTACAGTACTAGAAGCCTAGTGAAAGGATCAGCATCATTTTTACTTTGTACTTCTCCTCCAAATCATTCCGTCTTCGACAAGTAACTAAGGATCATATCCCAACTAACACTTGCTACCTGGGCTAACTTTGAGGGTTATTTATTCCTCAATATTCAATTCATGTTGTGCCTCATTAACTTTCAATGCGGGATAATACAGCAGCTGTAAAAGTCCGTGTGTATGGAACGCAATAAACGCCCAAAATGAACATGTAAATGATTTTGTTTACCCTCGCAGGCGCGGATCCAGGGGGGCCTGGAGGACCCGGCCCCCCCCCCTCGCCACGAAAAAAAAAACGAAAGGAGAAAAAAAGAACAAAAAGGAAAAAAGAAAAGGAGAAAGAAAAATTAAGAGCAAAAAATGAATAAAAGTGTCTAAGAACGTATTCAAAGTATATATTTCTGTAGGGGTTGGGTGAAGCTATCGCTGGATTATCTCTTTAGATATCTTTCAAAGTGGTTGGCGACGAAAGGAGCCCTACAATGTTCGAAAACAGGCGAATAGCTGAGTAATGATCCTTGACTTAAGATCTAAATAAGTAAACATCGTGACATATGTAGTATATGGGCTCGGCTAGCTGCACTGAAATTTAGTAACAATTTTGTGTTAAAGAGTGAATTTTTTTGTAATCTAGAGGGATTGAGAGGCAGAGTTTTCGCCATATAGACCTTGCAGAATGAATACAGAAGACAAGCTGTCAGGTGACGTACTATTGTGCACAGTGGCACCAGCTGTTGCAGGCAAAGTAGCGGCGTGCATATGATACCCTATTCGATTTTGAAACTGTCTGAAAAGTTTTAAAATGAACCCAAAAGGCTTTTAAGCTACAGACAGTGGCGTCGGCACAGTGGGCAATGGGTGACGTGTGTCCCCCTCCCCCATCGATTCTTGAAAATTTTTAAAATGGTCCCAAAAGTCGTTTAAGCTACAGATTTCTGTGGAGGGTGTAGGGTGAGATGTATTTTGATGACTGGTTTATTTGTTCAAACCATTTTCTTTCACAAACTGTTCTCAAACTATCATAAGTTTTGGAAATTCTTGACAAATTCAAAATTTTCGCACGCTCCGCTAGCGTCAAGCCTTGTGCCAGAGTTGTCCTTAATAGCTTTCGGTAACTACTCGCGGGGGAACAAAGGAGCAAAAGTGCATTTTAAGAATTCTCAGTCTGAAGATTCGTTTCTCGAATAGCATAGGTTGGTGGGAAAGTGACAGTGTCCGATGCAGGTTCTGAAATGCAGGTTTTGTCATGGACTAATATTTTATTCAAAATTTCGGCGCGCTTCGCGCGCATACGACAGGGTTTACACCCTATTTTATATACCATTGACAAAGCTTTGACGCAAGAAATTATTCCATTGCAATATTTTTCTAAAAAGTACATCTCCTTCTCTGTAGGGCTCTCATCATTATGGGATCTTTGACTCATCTAGTTTAGCACATGATTTGAAAGATTGAATGTACGTAATTGCCGTTGCTTATTTTCCAAACATCTTACCGCGACGTTCAATAATGACGAAAATCTTTTCTGAAACGAATTTTGCCTGTCCACCATCCCTCTTGCTATACCTAAAAAGAAGGTGATATATCATCTCTCCTCCCATATGGATGTAAGGTTGTGAGAGTCCTGTTGGTCCTCCTTTTCAGTGTACAATTAATGCAGAGCTCCCGGGACGCCACTATACCGAAAATTTTCGGCGCGCTTCGCGCGCAATTGTTTACGATCACGGAGAGAGGTACGTTTTTATTGAGTGATGGATTTATTTTTATCACTTTTTACCAAAAATCATTTGAAATCTTTCACGATTTTTGCAAAGTCTTCTCAATATTTCTTGATTTTTGCTTGATCTGCGCACTGTTAGCCTTGAATTTGCTCCTTTTACTATCAATCGAACCCACCTTCTAATTGATAGACACACATAAAGGGAATTGATACCGTTAGTCATAGCAATGGTTTTAAATGTAAATTCAAATTTTCGGCGCGCTTCGCGCCCAATTGTTTCATCTGACGTCCTATACCCGAATACCGTAGAACGAAAATAAAACACTCATTATGGCAAAAATCATTTCAAGTTACCTACACCGGGCTCAAAATGCTGGCGTGTAAGTTTTAAGATACCTTAGATTCTCCGTAACTTCTACAGGTACATGTAGTAACTTAAAATAAGCCATACACATCAAATTCCATGCAACATAAAAAGGTATAAAATCTCACTGACATAAGAACTGGAGCCGATTTCTGTGCTCTTAAAATGCAATATTGCGAGAGCTTCCGGGGACTTCGCCCCCTGGACCCCCACCGGGGCTCCGCCCCAGGACCCCGCCAGGGGCCCTAACGCGGGCCCCTGGACCCCACGCATAGGGACTCGCGCTTCGCGCTCGTGGTGCACCTTCGGTGCACATGAGGTTTTCCATCTTGGCCCCCCCCTCAAAATTTCTGGATCCGCGCCTGTACCCTCGTACCCACAGGCAGCAGACATTCCAACCCTGCCGAGACACGAGAGAAAAAACAAAAAAAAAACAAAAAAAACAAAAAAAAAAAAACAAAAAAAAACAAAACAAAGAAAAAAAAACAAACAAACATACGTTTGACAAACTGTTCGACTGAGAAAATCAAGGGATACGAGAAACAGGTCTCTGCCAGTTTACTCGTTTCAACTTGGAAAATATAGTTTAGCGAGAAATTGCTTAATTTTTATATCCTACGGTAGCATCATAAGGAAACCACAATTCAGCATTTATCATAAGTAAAGATATTAGTGATTTATATAGCCAGGATAATTTCAGCGGGGTGGGAGCACCGGAGGACATATAGGCGTATGAAGTGGAGCTTTAGAGTCGGTAACACCCCTGAGCAAAATATTTCACTTTTTCAGGAAAAATTCATGTCATTGTGCTTTGCTACAGAGGAAAAATTTCACGAGAAACACCTTCCGTCCCCAAATGAAATTTCTCTACATACGATTAAGCCAGAGGGACACTAATTTGCTCGTCATTCCTCACGTGAGGATGCAATGAGGACAACGATGGAACGAAAAGGGCGAATGGCGGGCCGGGGGTGGCTGCATGCATCATGTGGTCAGCGAGGAGAGGTATAGGGCATGAGAAGAAAGCTTTTACAAAATAGGTTACTATAACTTCCTTGTCATAGCATAGGCCAATGGGAAAGGATAAGATTTTGAAAAACGTGCAAAATCTTTTACTGACAAATGGTAGAATCACTTGTTATCACTTCTTTGAGAAGTGGCGCCTGCAAGGGAAAATTGTGCAGGAAAATTTTAACTTTAAAAGGGCACATCTGGAAATTTAATTGGAGCAGATGGTGTGGTGGGGGTCCGAAATCGCCTACCCCTTCGCTGGGTCCATCCCTGCACGTTTTCCTCTCCTCCAAATACTGACTACTTTGAAAGTCAGTTTACATTCGGTTCTAATCACGTCCTCCTTTCGATATATTCAGACGCAGGGGCGGGATTTGATGTCTGAAAGTGTGGGAAGCAAAGCCAGTTGGACTGTCAAACGGCGTCGAAGGCGCCACAGGAGTGTGAAGTGCTCCCCCTAATGGCTTGGGTCCAGGGGCCCACCCAATGCTCCTGGCAGGGTTCAGGGCAGAGCCCCCAAAAGCTCTGGGATATTTACGAAATTGTAGGCATTAAAATGATGCATCTTTAGCTTCACCTTCAAATGACGTAAGGTGGGCAATCAACATACCACAAAATCACAAATTGACTTTTTTCAATTATTACTCCATGGGACTAACAGTCAGATGGAATCGATAATGGGCTTGAAGAAGTAGGGGAGAATGGATTATTTTGAGGGTTTCCCGGAACATTTGCAAGGAACAATAATTCTAATTATACGAGATTTAGTATTCAGATGCTTTGCGCTGAAAAAAAAATCGCATTTTCCATACCTTTTAGTGATATGACTAATAGTAATGCTAAGAAAGAAAAGTGTCCTCAAGGAGAGGCTCTTACCCCTCCCCATCGATAATCGCCTGTGCCGTATTACGGTACCGAAAATGACACTTTCCGTGCCTTACGTTAACTTGCATCTAAACAATCTTTAAAGAGTCGGTAAATTTACACAGATCGATGGTGATCAAAACTTTTCCTTTGAAAATTGCTGAGGGAGGGGAACTTCCCCTAAGCTGAGTACGGCCATGGGGACATTGGTGGTTTCAATGATAATAGAAGAGTTTGTACGAAGCTATGACGAGCAGGATGTTCTACAGGGAGTAACCCCGAAGCAATATTTGAACTATATGCGCGCGAAGCGGGCAGAAGAAAACAACGTTGAGACATTTAATGGTAGCCTACTGATTGTTTTTCTTTAGTTTTAAATGCAGTATTTTTATTGTTTAACAAATTTTCCTACGTTCCCCAGGTGCCTATTTTTTTCCATAGAGCAAGATATGGGAACCTAACTTGCCCTACGGAGGCTCTCGTCGATGGTCTGGGACAAGTGCCCCTCAACTTTTTCATTAGTGTGAAAAATAAGGTTAGTGTCGATTTTGAAGTTTTCAGACTATGTTAAAAAAAATCAGTGAAATCTTTTGAGGGTAGTTAGTCAGTTTGCTGAGGATTGTGGTAGTTGGTGAGGAAAGTGAACAGTGAGAGGTGTAGCGAGGGTTTTGGAAATGGTAATTTAGTCAAGATGTCCTACAGGAAGTAATAACGAGGCAATTTCACCAAAGTTTTCCTACGCACAGCAGTACAGCAGTACTAATCGGACATCGATTTATGTAAGTCTCATGCGAAGCACGCCGTTTTTCTTTTTTTGATCATTGCCGTTCCCTATACATGGGTAGGTTTGGCACTTTTTTGCAAGGACCATGGTGCATTTTATGACGTACATTTGTACTTTCAGTGACCCTCAGAGCTTCAAATCACAATAGTGTGGCGGGTAGGAGAAAAAAAAATCAGTCAGACAAAATTTTCAATTGTATTGGTCGGTTTTCTCTGGAGGTGCAAGCAAAGCCGCGCGCCGAGAAAAAATTTCCGAGCAATTTTATGGTTTTTGATATTTATATTTTCCTTCATTAAACAATGCAATGTTTAATCATAACAGGCTATTGAAAATTCTCTGGTCTCACTTACTTTCGCTCATTTTTATTTTTTTTTTTAAGTTTTTAAGCTCTGCAAAAAAAAGGGGGCGCTTGCCCCCGTAATTCGCCTATGTTCGGACGTAGGCCTATATCTTTTTCACAGAAACCACTGATTATGCTAAGAACAGTAGTAGGTTACTGCTTCTTTCTCTAAAGAGATGAAAGAATGCGCTTTGCTCTTACCAGGGAGGTGGTATTAGCCACATCTCCTAAGACCACGCCCCTTCTACTAAGGCGAATAAAGCATCGCACCGATACTAGAAGTAACATTATTGTTAAACGGCATCATAGGCAATAACTTTGCATGGCCATGCGAATAGAAGGACGTTGGGCTCAAAGAACAAATGAGGAATTAGAATACAGTGCGCGAAGCGCGCAAATTTTCTCCTGTTTCCCAAAGAATAATGCTCAAAATAACCAAACTATAGAAGTCGTTAAAAGTTTGGTTCCTAAACTGGCACGCCCAAAGATTTTCTGACCTTTTTTCCTTTCCCGTAAGTCGATGTGCCGACTGATAGTCGATGTGTCGAGTGACCGTCCCGTCAGGGGTGAAGGGGAAGGTTAGTTACGCCCAACACAGGGGCGGATTTAGGGGGGCCCGGGCCCCCCTTCCAAAAAATTTTGAAGTTTTTTTCAACTTCATAAAACAAAGGACAAGGCCCTATTCCAATGAAATAGGCCTGTGAGATGTGTCAGAGTGAAACTCAAATTTGTTCATTAAGTACGTTCTACCTCAGACAATAAGTGTTATGTTAATAACTCTGCTACTGACTTTCAGCTGATAACATTTTAGCTTATATTGGCCTCAGTAACTTTCTCTAGGCATTGCAAGGAGTCCCCAGAAAAGCATCTTCCACCCAACCAAAAATTAAAATTCACTGAAATATGAACGCTTTCCAGCCATGTATGATCAGTTCAAAAAATATA
Source organism: Holothuria leucospilota (assembly GCA_029531755.1). Lineage (NCBI taxonomy): Eukaryota > Metazoa > Echinodermata > Holothuroidea > Aspidochirotida > Holothuriidae > Holothuria > Holothuria leucospilota. The sequence goes on along the minus strand of CM055962.1, from coordinate 28,115,986 downwards.
TCACAGACATCACCATTTTGCATCTGAGCAACCTTAAATTAACAAAAATTTCTCAAAGGGGAGGGGGAAACCCCTCCCCCCGGACGGCGATTACTCATCACATGCTTTGCCCTATCAAAATACACTGGCACTGCCCCCGGGACACCCCCTCTCCTTAGACCTCCCCCAGATTGGACTTTTATACAACCCACTATGACCTGGGCCCTCCTTTTGCCAAATCCTGGATCTGCCACTGCAACATACCCCATAGCTTCACCCTCTATTTCTGAAATAAGAAATAGGCTTTGCCCACGGAGCTGGTTATAATTCCTATACCCTGTTCAGGCTGTTCTGTGGTTTGCCCGAACTCTGCAGCCCCTTGCCCCTGGCTCATAAGCCAATTTAAAAGGGCACAATGAATTAACAGTGAGAATAAAACGCTACAGCGCGAGAAACGCGCCATTTGAAAAGGGGGGGGAGGGGGCAGTCAAGTTGACAGGGCTTCAAAAGACCCATGTGTATGCTTTATAAAGTATGGAGCTACAACGTTGTAGTTTCATTGATAAAGTCTATGCATTTTAGTCGGTATTTCCACGAATGTTTTGGTGATCATGGGCAGCGATTTTTGTTGGACATTGGGGGTGGGGTGTGGGTCGGAAACCTCAGTATATCTTGTACGTACATGTAGTATATGTATACGAAACCATATACGTATGCCCTTATGTAAACGTCCTAGACATATACAAGGAAGTATCTATAAACGTACATATGTACAGCTTGATGTACAAACGTTTAAGTTACATGAAAACTTATATGGAAATGTAAACGTGTATGTTTATGTGATGATGGCAATATCAAGAACCAGAGAGGTCTGTGATAGGACAACTTCCCCAGACAAATGCACACCCATGTCAATTACCCCTAAGACAACTTCCCCCCATAAAATTTGGAATTGATGTGGGTGGGAATTGTCTGGGTATGAATTGTCTGGACTGGAAATTGTCCTGGGGCAAATTGTCTGGGAGATGGGAGGTCAACTCCCAGCAAGAACCAAGTAAAAACATGCTCATAAGCTTAATTGAACCATTTTACAGTATAACTAATATGTTAGAAGAAACAATTGGTAAGGTTGATGGCAGAACAAGGTACACAATACACATAGTATAGTCCAAGGGCATAATCAGGGGTGGGGTGGGGGTTTCCCCAAGTGTGAAAGTATTGGAGGTGGCAAATTGTAATGTCATAAATTTGTACTGTTTTCAGTTTGTTTCAAATTGGGAATGGAGGGGTGCCATAAATTAAGTTTTCCCTAAGCACTGGTCATTAAACCACTAATAGGCAAACAAAACAGACGAACAAGAAAACTGACTACTAAAACCCATGACAGCTTTGAATCATCGTTTCACTTTATTTCTTCAATCCAAATCATTCATATGAGTACATATGCACTAGTAAATTTGCATCATTTTCAAAGACCACACCATGACCAACTTGTTTCCATTCACACAGTTCCGTACCACACAATAAACTTACCATCATGGTTTCTCAATACGGCAGCAAAGTATGACTGAATTACACCTTAAAGATATCCTTTAGTAACCGAAATTACATTCGTTGACAGCTAACTTTGTCAACACTTAACTTTGTCAGCCATGTCATCAGGGCCCTGTTTAATAAAGAGTTACAATCGACCTTACGTTTGATCTGTCATGCAATTGTCCTACTGAAATCAAACTTAAGATTGATCTTTATCCTTTATGAAATAGGGCCCAGGGCTTTAACAAGGATGATGAACTCAGCGAGTCCCAATAGGTGATTCAGGTAATATATTTGCTATAAAATGGAAAAAAGTATCATGCAATACAGAATTTTATGGAGGCCTAGAGGAGTCCAAAAGACCCCTGGGACCAAGCCTCACATTTAACTCTTTTTGTTACTTAGCCACCCACTTACCCTTCTTTGCTTACCCATTTTTAAAGTCACTTACCCACAGTCTGTCGCACACCTGTAACTTCACAATGTAACAATGCTGACTTGTATCTCCCACATCGAGATTATATGATCGCGACAGAGTAAATAAAACAGAATCTCCTCATTTTGTATTTCATTTCTTCTTGATGAGTATACACGTTATTTGGACACAATTGTAACACTATAGGTCAATCCATGTGGGGAAATGTTAAAATGCGAGCCTTGTCCAAGACTGCCCTTTAATTAAAGCCTTAATTGGCATACCAATCATGGTGAATTTAGGCATATGCATATGGATCACAGTACCTTCATGTGTCTTTCATGCTTCACCAACCACATTTCAAATCTCAACCCCCCCCCCCCCCTTAAATAATGGTGCAAACCTAACATCTCATCTCAATGTGTCTTCCAACCCAGGAACTTCTATGTATACTTTTTCATTATACTGTTTAAGTTTTGTGTGACATGCCATAATGAGAAAATCAATGCCCATGGCCACACAAAAAGAAAAAGAAAAAGAAAGAAAAAAAAAAAAATTTAAAGTAGCTTTGTTGGGAAACTACTCACATTTAAAATTAACATGCCTGGTTTGAAGTATATTTTCACAACCATTAGCCGGGAGGACAGTCATATTCATATATTCTATTACCGTTGCTTACTTGCATATGAACGTCCTTACAACAACCTGTACTTACAATGTTTGGTGTTACTGCTTTACAGGTTTATCACAGACACTACAGGCTTTGCATCTTCACAGCACAACCTCCATTATGTAATACCAGTTGTAAACAAATATTACATTTTCAAGTGCCTATGGCCAAGGCACTTGTTACCAGTGTTACCAACTAATCAGCCAACAGACGTTTATTTCGTTAAGTTCTAGGCCAGCTGAAGAGAACACATATTACACATCCTCTCCTTTTGTAGCAAAGTGACAAATAGAAAAAACCTATGTTTGCCATAGTGACAAAACTGAGCATTGACGAACACCAGATTCACCAATATGTCAAAAATGGGTTTATCCTGTAATCAGTATGTCAAAAAAGGGGATGAAAATGATCAAAACATATGCACAACTTGCACACAATGTAGCCAATGGAGAGCAAGAAACGTACAAATTTTGGGTGATTTTTGCAGGTTTTTATGCCTTCACTGCACAACTTTCAAAGATAATTGAAATCAAATGTACATTTTCATCACAGCACAGCTATATGAAAGCAAGTACATGTAAAATGCTATAATGAAGGTGATATATGTCACAGCAAGACCAGTTAAATTCCCATGTCTTAGATTAAATCCAACACAGACAGACTATATATATGAGGATTATCATACATCAGCCAAGGGGGTACATGGGAGGGGGCTGTGGAAATTGTAGCCCCAGGACTCTACATGCAAGGATAACCACGTAAGTAATCCTCTCAATTTTTGGCCAACTGATGTAATATTTATGTATATATGAGGTGAAGCTGTAGTCACTTGGTCCAATGTGGTTTCCCTGGCAGGCTTTGCATGAACTCTTCATCAAATGCATCAAGGCAAGGATACATACACACACCCAGTATGTATACCTATACTTACAAATGTGAACCTATGCCTTTACTTATGTGTACACATATGCTTATACAAGTACATTAGGTACATGTATATGTGCACTTACATGTATAGCTTTAAGTATGCACTGTAACTAGTTGGTCTCCACCCCCCCCCCCCCCCCACCCCCACTCCAACAGACAGTCTAATAAAAAGCATTACCTATGTCTGCATTAGATTCATTGTGAGGAGAAAATGGAAGAACTTGCAATACTGATAATTATCATGATTACAGCATTCACCAACAAAATGAGTCTCTCAACAGGAAAAGCTTCGTTCTTGATCAAGAAGCTGAAAAAAATTCCACCATTATCCAACAAACCCCCACCCTCCCCCTGGACTGAAAAATGATGTACTTCTCTGAAAGAGAGTCAAATTTCCCACAATTTTTGTTAAATATCTGCGTATGCAAAAAGCCAAAATTCCCTCTAAATTAACAAAATTTCTCTCCAAATACTCAATTTCCAAACAAAAGAGCTCCCCAGATTCCACACTTTCCCCTTCCACCATGCTCCCTCCCATTACATCTAGGAATGTTAAATCCCTGGATGCTATAATCTGCTGCTTCTCTGGCTTCACCTAGCAGACACTCATCCTTACAGATGAGAAGGACTGTCAAGGCATCACTCCACAGATTAAATTTTGATTTCACCCAGCTATAAGAATTTCTCAACCATACGCTACTGACCAATCACACAACTGTCCAACAAGGTCAACTACCGACAAGACATTGTCCTTGTAACATCACAGACTGTCCTATACTATAAATATGTGTATTAACTGCTTAAAAGCAACACACTTCCCCCTCTCATGGATACACACTAACCCCTCACTGGCCCACCTCGACAAAGAAACAAAGGTATCTCTTTCTGATATCAAAAGAATTGTTCCCCTATTTCAAACAGATTTCACCTTTCTCATGACTCAAGCACTGGGTGTTTGCTAGGATTAAAATGATGCTAGCCAAGGATTACTTCACAGAATCAAGTATTACTTCATGTGGGCATGGATACTGAAAAAGCATCACAATAAAATTACATGTACATTGTATAAAGTACTGAAGTTTTCACAATAGTGTTGAAACTCCACCATTATACATAAAGATTTATTCTAATGACTTTCGAAGAACTCTCATAGAATCATCATTTTAAAATATACTCAAACTTTGTATGAAACGTTGATCTGTGTGTCAACAAAGTGAGTTACATTTTTGAACAACTCATCTGAATGTGCTTCTTAAGGTGAAATGGTCTTTCACTGATATATGATGGTTAAAATTTATGTAAATAAAATTACCTGTATCAAATGTGGTTCACTTTGGTGGCATGCTTGGGTGCACCACAATGATATCAACCAACTTAAGAGAAATAATATTTATGCCCACCCCTTGAAGAAAATGGATACCCTCTTCTTTTGTCCATCTCCAGAATAAATCAACATGTACCACATGCTATCAACAATTACCACATGATACCATGTAATACTACATGTATCTAAAAGAGATAAGCTCTAAACAGTAACCACATACTATTAACAGACAGCATGTTAACAACAGATGAGACATGGTTCCAACTGGTTACACTTTCTTTAAAATAGGTACCATAAGGTACCATAAGGGAGCAAATGTTAGCAGCAGGTACCACAAGCTACCAACAGACAGCATAATCTACAAACAGGTAACACATACTATCCATAAGTAAAATATACTACCAACAGGTACTGTGTGCTAACAACAGGTACAACATGGTACCACATGGTGCCTACAGACACCTAATGTTATCAACAGGTCCCATATGCATTACCAGGTACCACATCCTACAAAAGGTACCACATGTTACCAACAGGAACAACATATTACTAGACTTGTAGCAGGTCCACACTCACAGTCACACTTATACACACTTGCTTGAACTCACACTTCTGAACAGCTTTGTAATAAATTCCATGGATTGAGTATTGATTATAAAGAAAACTCACGTACTTGCATTGATTAACAGATATTCACTCAAACTCACACTGACAATCATACACCTCACAAAGGAAATCTGATTAAAAAATAATTTTCTAAAGTTTTGCAGATTAGCACTGCATTAAAAACTAAGACCTGACCTTGTTAAAGATTATATTTCATACCTAAGCTGATTAACAAAAATTCAATACTCAGTACAAGAGTACAGGAATCTTCTACAACTGATCCCACTGTTCCAAATAAACTTGAGAAAACCCAGGGCCTTAGACACATAAACATGACATTACTGTTTTCCGAAAGTGATGAAAAATCTACAATTTTCTGAATCCTACAAAATGTACAAATTTTCAAAAAGGGCTATGAAGAGAAGTATCTAGTATGGTTCAAAGACTGACGCATGCCTGAGTCTAATATATACACATTTAGTGGAAATGTACACTTTATACAATAAATATAATGTACACTGAAAATTGGATGATCATTCTACAAAATCTACAAAGTCTAATGGAATGGATTTTTTTTGCTACAACCTCCATGAGGCTAAAAAGGTGTAAAGAATAATTTCATGCCATCAAACATAACAGCCAAAAAAAAAAAAAACCCAACACAAGTAGGACCCTGACATGACAAAACAACTGTCCAATGGGCGAACATGAAAAGAATAAGTTAAAAAGTAAGAAAATTAAGTGAAAAGTAAAATGATAAAAACTGGAAAAACGATAGAACTTTGTGGAAGATTTGAAGGCTTGCCCAAAAATATTCCTGTCTGACTGTATCACGAAGTGCAAACAGTGAGATGCAATTCTGGCCCTTGCAGGGTGTAGGGCATGTTTCCTGGATAGCTGAACAAGTTTGCAGAGCAGGATCCCTTTGCACAAAGTTTGTGATACCTTGAATAAGAATAAGGGCAATCTTTTGTCCACCAAGCAGGTACTAAACAGATAATGCAAAGCAGGTTTGTGAAATGAATGAATTTCCTCAAAAATCAGGGATTATGGCAAGTATGTAAAATAAGCTTGGGCAAGCCATGATTCTTTTGGTGGATAATATACTACTTGAAAAAAAGTAGGGAGGCAAAACTCCACTCTGGTAAGTTAAGAAGTCAAACTACTCCATCATGGCCTGATGATAAACACAAAACAGCTTAAAGGGAAAACAAAATCACCCAAATTTGCATTTACTATATCCTGTTATCCTACTTTCAGATTGGCTCTTTTTAATCATGTGACAACATTTTTGTTATTAAATTGTTTAATTCCTGCAGATAGCATAACTTCTTAGTTACCTTAAAAATGCAATATTATATTCTGAAAACATCCTGACAGATACTTGCAAAGGAAATTTGAGACTTCAAAGAACTTAGCTGATGTTTCAAACCAGGGTTAAGTGTGACGCTGATTCCTTTTAAGTTTGAAAGTAGATTAGTGAGAATATTACTCTTGTTGACTGATGCATCTTGGCATAAGATCATGTTTCCAGTCCTGTTTCTGTAAATGTCTCAGTTTGCTTTTTCTCTAGGCTCTACTCCAGTCATATGTACTTGGCGTGATTTGTTTTTACATTCACACTGTCTCACTAAATGCTAGTTTGACTTTGTTCAAAGAACAGAAAGACTCACATCTAAACTTGTGCTACAAACATTTCCCTCTCTTTTTCTGTGGTTATCATTCTTGTACATTAAACATAGCGTACCTCTGATTTAACAGAAAAAAATGTAGTTTTCATCACACATGAAGATGTTGACTGACTTCAGAATTATTTTCAAAGCCATTTTTTCAAAATTAAACCTCAGAGGCAGATTCCATTACTTCTGTGAGATTGACAGATGCTTCACACTTCTATATCTTTAATAATTAAAATTGTAGTGCTATGTTCCCTTATACCCATTCACACTGACCTTCCTGTAAATTATTTGCGATTTTTTTTCTAAGTTTACATCAAGTTCTACAGGAAAAAGTTCTTCTCACTACTGACAAAGATGTGACCAAACAATGAGAGACTGATTTCAGAAAGCTCATTTAAAGCTGCACCTGGTCTTAAAATCACAGATTAGTTTCTCTAACTTTTAGCTTTACAGCCAGGAGTTAACTTCCATGTGCAAAATATAATTGCAGTTTGAGGCTTGAATCTAAACAGGTAACTATTCTAATGCTCTAACAATTAATGACCAAGGGCGGTTTTCCTAAGGTAAGAAAACGTAAGAAGGAAAAATCCAAATGATATGACCTTAAACGTTCTAAACCTCACCATTTGATATGTACAACATGAAAGTTCAAACATGGCTCGGGCATGGTGGCAAAACAATCCAAACAATTTTACAAAGTTCATATTATTCGCTATGTACACTTCTACAAAAACCAATTTGGCAAAAACACGGGGAATGTTGAAATCTAATTTGAAAGCTAGCTTGACCAGAGGTTCAAAAAGGCTCTATGGTAGCTAAATTGAGCTTTACATTGCATTCTACAATTTATGTACACATTTCACAAAAAAAAAAAAACTGTTGGCACTACAAAAGGTTAAGAATAATTTGGGAAATACATTGTACTACAAATACCCGAATGTTCATTAAGGAAATCGAACTCTTTACCAGAGATTAAAATGTTTACAAACGTGTGGAAAACTACATTCATACAAAATATTGTGAAGATTGGACATATCCTTCTGGAATATTACCTGAAAGATATCCCATGTAAAAACTCCATGTATCAATCCCAGTGATCCCAACCTTGTATCTACTTACAGAAATTAAATGCCGTGAAAGCTGGTTCTCATTACTAATACTCTTAAAGTAATTTTATGGTCCCATGTAACAGTTACTATCAGAACAGCTGTGGTAACATCCTTGCCCTTGAAAAAAACAAAGCTATGACCATTCTGTTTCCAAATACAAATCTTCTACCACTGACAGAAAGTAAATGCCCTGTAAACTGGGTTTCACTACTAATACTTTTAAGTAATTAAATGCACCTACAACCGCGGAACTAGAACAGCTGCCAGTTTCGATGAGTTTGACTACACCTTACTCAAGTCATTCATTAAGCATGTATGTGCATACAGTTTGGACATACATACATTACCCAGTATCCAGTGCAATACTGTGACACCCAGGTATTATTCTATCATTAGGTCTATTGTTAACACAAGCTCTTTGGTCTCGTAACCTCGACTCCTACTCCCTAGCATTAGGTACATCCATTTTTACAACATTAATTTGTTTTCACTGTTCCTTTTGTGGTTGGAACATAAAAAAAAACATGTTTAGACTTATTACTTACTTATGGCACTGACTACAGTAGTTCATTTCAAACTTCTGTTACATAATCTGCACCACATTTCATGAGATTTGTACAAGCTTCTCTGCACTTCTGTTCCTATTATGTGTGGGCATACACAATGATGACTCTAATCCATATAAACCTCTTGATCTCTGATAATTCAATACTTATCAAAGAGCTACTTAAAATGATGTCACAAACTGGTAAATATTTTAAAGATCTGATACTCTGAATGTGAAAACTTCATAAATCTCTTCATAATATTGGCAGTAAGATAAGCTTACCATTATACAGAAACATCAAAGCTTCTGTTTTTACTGTGGATCTCAGGCGGACCACTTTATACATAACCTACTTCCTTTAAGAAAACACAAAATAAGGTACTTTTCAGTAAAAACTGTCATCGCATTTAAAGTAGTGCACTGAGCACAGATATTGGTAATGGCCACCTTCCCAGATTCTTCTCATTACTCTACACTGTGACCACAAAATACCCTTGCTGTTGTGAAAAGAATGTGCCATATCAGTTTGTTATCCATTGACATGCGACTTCTTCACGAGTCAGCTGTGACCTCGTTAAACCAGCTGCCCCATGTTTTTTAGGGTCCCTTCATCGAGTGAAAACTGTATCCTCATCAGCCTCTTCCTTGTCTCACTTTGCAAATCTGAATTAACGGAGGCTCATCGCGCTTTTTTCCCCCAAAAGTCATCCCTTCTCTTTCTTGCTCTCTCTAAAACCTCCGAGGCTAACGAAATACTGGAGTTTGTAGAAAGGTTTGAAATGGAAAGTTCATCACTATCTCTGTTCTCTCTAGGTTTTGATGGAGTCCAGGGCTGATGATTTCCATTGTAATCACTTTCAAGTCGCTCACTCCGTGGTGTGTCACCAGAGATAAAGGAATTTGGGCGCTCTTCAGTAGGTATTCTTCTGGAAGCTACCTTTGCAGCATGTTCTCTTGTTTGTGGGTAAGCTGTAAGAGGGCGACCGTGTATACTTCCAGAGCTTGGACGATTAAGAGGACCTGAAAAAAAAGAAAGAAAAAAAAATACCAAATTTAATTCATCATACATAATTGCACTTTGAAACATTAACAGGCAGTCACCCTGAGATTTTTCATGAATTCTCCTTCACTATGTCAACAATAGTGATCTCGTTTTCATGCAAGAAACTCTGGCATTGCCCGAAATGATACAAATGAGACTAATTCATGGAAAGGCTCTTTTGGTTCAGGGGTTATGAAAATCCTCATTACAATGTAGAACCAGCCTCATTAATTGAACTTGAAAGTTAATACTTCTGCTCTTCAAGTAGACTGTAGGGACACACAAGGGGTATATGATTCCTCTTGCAAAAAGAGAAAATAAGGATGTCACACTTTGCAAAAAAATCTTCAAAAGAACCTACTCATACAGAAGAGACATAATTCCACTTTGAACAATTCCGTAAAAATTTTCTCAAATCTACCCTCTGACATAACATTATCAGACAGAGTGCTCATCTCTTACACATTTATAATATTGTATTTTTTACTTCTCACCATCTCTCAGGTTGTAAGTTTTGCCGTTTCTGATTTGGTCACTTTTGCTTTCTCCTCCACCCTGTGGCCTAGATGACACTTGATGTAAAGATGACCTAGGCTGTGCCCATGTCTTGGGTGGCTCTATTTTATTTGGCATGACTGGCATAGCAGGGCTGGTTTCAAAGAAGTTTCTGGAATGTCGCTGGAAAGGTATCGCAGGCTCAGGGCTTAGTGGATCTGGGTCTTGAGATTTCTTTCCTGCTGTGGGGGATGTCTGTAAATTTGGCATCACCTAGAGGGATGTGAAAACGTAACATTTAGTGACTGATCCACTATCAAACTAAAGGAGTAAGCAGAAACATATTTCACATACTCTTTATGATTTCCCAAAAGGGAAGGCTGAGGAGTCAATGTCTAATGACATTACAATATTATGGTAACTTTGTGACTGTGTCTGCACTGAATTTGGTTAGCCTAATTAGTTCACTTTTCATCCCCACATCATCACACTCACCATTGTGAGATTACTATGCAGACATAAAGTCAAGAGCACTTTACCTAAATAACACTTAAATAGTAACTTTGTGACTGTGTCTGCACTGAATTTGGTTAGCCTAATTAGTTCACTTTTCATCCCCACATCACCACACTCACCATTGTGAGATTACTATGCAGCACATAAAGTCAAGAGCACTTTACCTAAATGACATCATCCATACAGAATTTTGTCATTTTATACAGGGTCAGCAAATACAGACACTGTTACATTACTATATAGAAAGTCAAGGGTACTATATTAACATCAGGGCACTCGTATAAAAATAAAATTTGAACAATTATAATAGAGATCAGCTAACACAGACAACCACTTGAGAACTTTATAGGCTATACAGTATTTACTGCTTATCCACAACTATTCCACTTTTCAATACAAACAATGTCTAAGACAAAATTTTAAGAAATGAAAGGTGCATACAAGATCACACCATCAAAGTTAATAGCTATGCACCGGTAAGCCTTATGTCTCCTAAATTCCTGGACGTATACCTCTTTAAAAGTCCTATTTCCATTCAAATTTATACTTGTTTTCCACTATGAAATCACCTCTCCCTCCCCACACTGTTTTACATATTTTGCAAATAATTCTGATTTTCAACAATTAAATGATCACCAACCCTCTCAATCTGTCGCGGGTTCCTTGGAGGAGTGGAAGGTCTCTGAGTTTTCTCCTGCTTCTCTTCATCTTTCTCCCCCATGCTGTCATCATCATCATCTTCATCACTATCATACTCAAATGCTCTTGAAACACCACCTGGGATGATTGTCTTAGCTCTCTCTGCCAGAATTTAATTAAGAGTTAATTCACTGATTACTAAAATTGAAACTAGGTTCTTTGGTCTACCATCCACTTTTTAGAAACCTCATTTATGATTTCATGTCTTTGTTTCACAAACTTTATGTTTATTTCTTAAAATTTAATATATTAAGTCATATTTTTCATATGCTCTTCATTTTGTGCACATAATATTGGGTGCCTCAATTAAAACTTTTGATCAACATGACAATTATGGACTTAACACCTCCTGTTCAAGGCAGGAATAAGACTACTTTTGATGTTTTTAAATTATATTGTTAACTAAATGCTGCATGATGCTTTTTGTAATTTTTTCTTGAAATTGTACAATTTTCACACTTTTACTTCAAGCCCAGTGTTCTGCTTCATCAAAACTTGTTTTATTGAAACATATAACATGGAAAGACTTGGATATTTTGACACATGCAGATCTTTGACCTGATTATAAAATCATTCAGGTGTAGCAATATTCCAAAACCCTACCTGACTGAGATTCTTTTGGTCGCAGTGCATCCAATTTATTTGGTCTGTCTGTCTGGGCCAGCCCTAGCCTGTTTGGTGCCGTTCTAGGTCTTGTCTCTTCCTTCCTTTTAGGAGGTGATGTTAATATAGCCCCACCTATCAAACCAAACATGGAGGTTTATTTAAAGCAAAAGATTTTGAAATAAAAGAAATTGTTTAACACACAAAGCAGTTAGCACAAAAATGGAAGAACCAGAAAGCCAAAAGGCTTAGTGATTCCTTGCCATACGGATATATTGTAACAAACATGAATCACCCACATGACAAGCATGAGATACCTCACAGTTACTCTCACTTGAGATATCACGTTATACAGTAAAAACATTTTGAAATCTTGTGACCCAAAATGACCTACATGCTAAATATGAACAATCCACAGGCCAAGTATGAGATCCCTCATAGTTACCCTCCTTGAAATACCATGTTCAGTAGATTTTGACCTTTTTTGACCTCAAATGACCTTTGACTTCCACGAAAAATTATAGGATCATCTACACAATACGAACAATCCACATGTCAAGTGTGAGATCCCTCAGGTATCCTTCTTGAGATATCATGTTTTCAATGTTTTGACCTTTTGTCCTCTGGTGACCAATACAGATCATCTACTCAATATGGGCAATACACAACCCAAGTATGAAATCCCTCACAGTTACCCTTCTTGAGATATCATGTTTACAAGGATTTGACCTTTTGACCTCTGGTGACCCCAAATGACCTTTGACCTCCAATAAAAACGATACAGATCATCTACTCAATATGGGCAATCCCCATGCTACATATGAGATCCTTCAAAGTTACCCATCTTGATATATGGTGTTTACATGGTTTTGAACTTTTGACCACTGGTGAAACCAAATGACCTTTGACCTCCACCAAAAATGATAGAAATCATCTACTAAATATGGGCAATTCACATGGTAAGTATGAGAACCCTCACATTTATCATCCTCGAGATATCATGTTTACAATTAATTCCCAAGATTTTACCATTTGACCTCTGGTGACCCCAAATGACCTTTGACCTCCACAAAAACAATAGGCTTCATCTACTCAATATGGACAATACACCTGGTAAGTATGAGGTCCCTCACATTTATCGTTCTTGAGATATCAACAAAAGGGATAATTTATTCTAAATGGAGAATCCATGAGGTAAGTATGAGATCCCTCACATTTATTGTTCTTGAGATATCGTGTTTACAACTAATTCCCAAGGTTTTCCCATCTGGCCTCTGGTGACCCCAAATGACCTTTGACCTATACCAAAAATAATAGGGATTATTTACTCAATGTGGGCAATCCAAGGGGTAAGTATGAGATCCCTCACATTTATCTGTCTTGAGATATCATGTTTACAATTAATTCCCAAGATTTTACCATTTGACCTCTGGTGACCTTTGACCTCTAGCAAAAACAATAGGGATCATCTACTCAATATGGGCTATCCACTTTGTAAGTATGAGATCCCTCACATCTATCTGTCTGGAGATAATGTTTACAAACAATTCCCAAGGTTTTTACCATTTGACCTCTGGTGACCCCAAATGACCTTTGACCTCTACCAAAAATGACAGGCTTCATCTACTCAATATGGACAATCCACCTGGTAAGTATGAGATCCCTCACATTTATCGTTCTTGAGATATCATGTTAACAACTAATTCCCAAGGTTTTACCATTTGACCTCTGGTGACCCCAAATGACCTTTGACCTCTACCAAAAATGATAGGGATCATTTACTCAATGTAGGCAATGCACACGGTAAGTATGAGATCCCTCACATTTATCTGTCTTGAGATATCGTGTTTACAATTAATTCCCAAGGTTTTACCATATGGCCTCTGGTGACCCCAAAATGACCTTTGACCTGTACCAATAAATGATAGGGATTATTTACTCAATGTGGGCAATCCAAGGGGTAAGTATGAGATCCCTTACATTTATCTGTCTTGAGATATCATGTTTACAATTAATTCCCAAGATTTTACCATTTGACCTCTAAAGACCCCAAATGACCTTTGACCTCTACCAAAAACAAAAGGGACCATCTACTCAATATGGCCTATCCACATGGTAAGTATGAGATCCCTCACATTTATCTCTCTGGAGATACCGTGTTTACAACTAATTCCCAAGGTCTTACCATTTGACCTCTGGTGACCTCAAATGACCTTTGACCTCCACCAAAAATGCCAGGCTTCATCTACTTAACATGGACAATCCACCTGGTGAAAATGACATCCCTCACATTTATCGTTCTTGAGATATCATGTTTACAACTAATTCCCACGATTTTACCATTTGACCTCTGGTGACCCCAAATGACCTTTGACCTCTACCAAAAACAATAGGGATCATCTACTCAATATGGGCTATCCACATGGTAACTATGAGATCCCTCACATTTATCTGTCTGGAGATATCGTGTTTACAACTAATTCCCAAGGTCTTACCATTTGACCTCTGGTGACCTCAAATGACCTTTGACCTCCACCAAAAATGACAGGCTTCATCTACTTAATATTGACAATCCACCTGGTAAGTATGACATCCCTCACATTTATCGTTCTTGAGATATCATGTTTACAACTAATTCCCAAGATTTTACCATTTGACCTCTGTGACCCCAAATTACCTTTGGCCTCCACCAAAAACAATAGGGGTCATCTACTCAATAAGGGCTATCCACACGGTAAGTATGAGATCCCTCACATTTATCTGTCTGGAGATATCGTGTTTACAAACAATTACAAACAATTCCCAAGGTTTTTACCATTTGACCTCTGGTGATGCCAAATGACCTTTGACCTCCACCAAAAACAATAGGTATCATCTACTCAATATGGGCAATCTACATGCCAAGTATGAGCTCAGTCACAGTTACCCTTCTTGAGATATCGTGTTTACAAGGTTTTGACGTTTTGACCTCTCCTGACCCCAAATGACCTTTGACCTCCACCAAAAACAATAAGGATCATCTACTCAATATGACCAACCCACACACCAAGTATGAGCACAGTCACAGTTACCCTTCTTGAGATATCGTGTTTACAAGCTAAAGCGTCACATACACACACACACACACACACACATACACACGACATCACCATCGCATAGATTTCTTGCCTGCCTTCGGCAAGGAATCAAAAACTGCATCTGAAAGCAAAGTCCCGGCATGCAACTTTCTCATCACTGCTACAATAGCAGTAATCAAATCAGAAATCTCAACAAACTTCCTTCATAAATAGTAGATTTGTCCAAATATGGTTGAAATAATGAAACATTGCTAAAGAAGCAAGCATGAACCCATTACCCAAGAAACAATACACTAACTATGAAAGATACACCAGTCCACGATATTTCACTATATCATGGGATCCCATCCTCTGTACTAAGCTGTATTGAAAGAGTGACTGCAATGTTTAAGCAAATGTTATGTATTGCTGTCTCTAATAAATTTTTCCTCTAAGAAATGAATTACAGGAAGTCAGAAAAGATAGAGGAAGTTTGAAGATGATTTCTAGTTTCATTTTTGCATACTATTAATAAGTAAGTTTAGCTGAACACCATACTAGGCAGCTGGCCTTTCATTAGTACTAGATTCACACTAATGTGCTGTAAGCTGCCATATTATTTATGGGTCTACACATATGAAACAATCCCCAACAAGCTTTACCATCACAAATCAAACTGTCACTCCATGCAGTCTTGGACCTACTATGGTCTGTGCTTTCCCAGGGAAGACACGTCTATATGGAAGTTTAAAATATGGTTTCGCAGGGAAACTATATGTTGCAAAAGGTTAAGCTTTTTTAATATTTTGTGAAAATGATTTCTTTGATCATCAATATTGTGAAGCAATAAAAAAAAATACCACTCACTTTTTCTTATTTTAAAAGACTGAAAATTGCTTGGAAAATCTGTCAAGGCAGATTAAAACTTCAGTATAGTGCTATAAAGCTATGAAAGTTGAACAATGTTCCTCTGAGGTATGTCTGTGACTCCGGAAGAGCAAGGAATAACCATGTATGTTCTTAGGGCTTTATAACGTGTGGAAATTTGGAAGTATAAACCCGTCCTTTAACCTTACAACTTTATTTTATGGCATATGACTACACTTTTGATGCAATTTCTTTCCTACCTGCAGCTGGTGTTGTTTTATCTAGGTGATGCCTCTGTCTACCAGTACTGTTCTCTAACCGTGGTGTTGGTAACCTTCCTTCCTCTGATAAGACACTTAAATCATCGGAATTATCAGAAACTGAGGCTCCATACCCATCAGGTGTCGGAATACTGCCAAAACTGCACAGAAAGGGGTGACAGAGAGGGAAAAAAGAACTGATGAAGGGATAAGAAGTTTCTTTTGGTTTACAGTGTGTGATGTTTCCAAACAGGAAAGGGTTGTAGTTATGGTTAGTGGCACAGTGTGCAACCCATCCTGGACAGTTAATTCATTCATAGCCCTTCCACCCAGTGCTAACTTGACCAACAAATGTAGCAAATATGGATATTGTGACCAGTTTAACAGGAAAATGGAAAAACAAATTTTTCTATCTTGTCTTATTTTCCCAGTTTTGTTTACAGATGTAGTATGGGTATGAGACTCACATCCTTCCACCCTTGGCTCAAAGCAAGGTATGACATGCTTGCATTGAGCATGATAACATACAGATATAAATATGACTTCCTGAATTATCACTGGAATACACTTGTCAATACAATGCCTATGTCAGTTTACCTGACCTGACCATGAAACTGATATATTTCCTTTCATTCAATTGGTTTATTAATCTATCATCAGTGTTAATATACATGAATTTATAAATCATTGCCTTTGTAAAAAGACATTTAAAAGCTCCTTACAATCAAAGAAGACACAGCCCATCCCAAACAGAATGGGACAACAAATCAGACAGGGTAATCAAGCCTAGACAAGACAGCTACAAGTTTCACTTTACAGGCATCTAGGGAGAGGGAGTTTACCGAGGTCAATTCTGCTAGGAGAGAGTTCCACAACCAGAGACCTTTTAGACAAAAAAATCCCCTCTCACCCAGGGTCCTGTGTTAAATATGTACAACACATAAATTAAAGGATCTTAGACTGTGATCCTGAACAGTAGGTACTAGACTTCACTATACTCAGACCCTTAAACTAATAAGGAGCGAGGCCTTTCAAACATTTAAGCACCAGTAAAATTAACTTACACTCAATTCTTTGCTGTGTAGACAACTAGTAAAAACTTTTTAAAGACCAACTGATGTGGAAAAACTTGAGAAGAGCATATTTATAAGATGAGCAGAACTGTTCAGAATCTTTTCCATTTCTTGTTGTCATAGTAAATGCAAAAAAAAAATGCATTTTGTCTCACCTAGATCTCCTCTCATTGTCTGTAGATTCTTTCTTCTCATCTTCTCCCCAAGCTAACTGGCGTCTAACGGGGGAGGACCTGGAAACATCGGATTCTCCCTTCTTGTTTCCCTGAGATAATTTTGTCTTTCCATTTTCCTCTGTCTTTTTCCTATTCTCAGGCACTTGGCTAACTGAGGGTTTATCACTGTCTTGTTGCCTTCTTTAGAAAATAATGAGAGAAGAAAAGATTACTTAAAATGGGTGACAAGCAAATTTTCCTTTCAAATTCCTCTACTACCTTACTGAACATTTAGGTTAACTTCTCACTGATTTCCAGTCAGACATTTACAAGGCTAAATAGTACTACAAAATGCACACCAATTACACATTCATATATGCCCTATGTTTAAAAAGTGGTGGTAATAAAAGTTTCCACATAGGAATTTCAAAAAGACCTGTTTGTTAATAAATTCAGCTTGTGGGCATTTCCATTTTATGTCCATATATTGTAAGTTCTTGCTTTCCCTTTACTAAAGTCTATTTATTAAACAACTGGATTACGGGGCGATGCCAGTAACAGAACGCCAGGGTAATGGGTTGTGCAGGCATCAAATTCCTGCTAAGTCAAAGCAAGATTTCTGTGTCATCTAAGATTCATCTAACACCTTCCTTCTTAAATGTCTGAGTTAGACACTGAATTAAAATCAGAATTTAAAATGTTGAAGTGGTTTGCCATTCTGCATAAATGCAAAAAACTGCATTTAACTATAAAAAAAACACACAAACACACATAACTATACAAATGGGAGCCTTTAAGTCTTATGGATACACATGAAAAGCTTCCACATTCACTTACCCCTCTTGAGGGTCAGTTCCTGAAATTGAGGTAGATAATGAACTGGTGCTGACCCCGGTACTAGACTCATCCCACCTTCCTGCGCCAGCCTCTGTCATAAGTTGTGCCAAGCGCTCCCTCGAAAAATGAGTCCCTTGAGACCTCTTCTGATACTCTTGGGCCCTATTCCTGAGTTCTAAAACCTGATACGAGAAGGCAAATAATGGCAAAACACAAGACATGTGAAATTTACAAAATTATTAAAGAAAACAAAAATAATTCAACAGAGTATTCTGGACATATCTTTTGTCTTTCTTGTACACTGATACAGTTTTCTTCAGTCTTTTTTCCCCTATTATGTTATATTTCTGAACAGGGCATGTTCTTCTTTGATAAGAATAACATCTTTTTAGAGCACTTCTATTTCAAAACTGCATATTAATATGAATCCATTTACCCTTATCCAGTACATGTATATTCACGCTATTGTGAAGAGGCAAGCAAATGAAATATTACATTTAACTGCTATAGGGTTATAATGATGTTTAATTTTACATCATTACATTCACGTTGAGCCAATTAATATAGATGAAGGGAAATATTGTGTTTAATCTGCATCAATGTTGCACAAACAGGAAACAGCTTTTATCATTAATAAACCCTTCACTCTCACAAAAAAGCTCTGGGTAAAGCTGTCTTCCCGAAAATATTATGCATTACGAGAGTTATGGATGTTGCATCATTCAAAAATTAAAACTTTGGGTGAACTTATTAGTTACAAGCTACAAAGCAGTGAATTTCTTTCAGTGAGAAAAGAATTTTTTTTGTGTGTATGTATGTACTTTTGTCCTTCTTACAACAGACATAAATGAAACTTTCTGCATTAGTTTTTCTCTGTGAATATGTGTGCATCAAATCAGTTTGTGACTGAATCAGAACTGCATTACAGCAGTGAAGCAGAAGCATCCTCATCAAATAACGCTATATGACAACTTTTCGGGAAACCAGATTCGATTCCTCACCTCTGCAAACCAGCTAGGGATGTCTCCCTCTGACTTGGAGTGTTTTAATTTGCCATTTATCTTGCCAGATTCTGAACTGTCTTCTTGGGGCTGTATGTGGGGAGGGTTGGCCCCTTTCCACACCCCTTCCTCATATCTGAAGAGTGAAGGAGCCTTGAAATTGGAATGATACTCTGTTTTCCATTTCCTGTCAAAAGAGAAGCCGACATGAATCATAAAGTTCATTTTACATTTTACAGACAACAAAACAGGTTTCATGTTTTACATATTATAATGTAGAAGCATTGAAGTGGAAGCAGTGATGAGACCAAGCATTAAATTATACAACTACAACTTAAGAATGCTGGTCTTATGACAAAATTTCCAGCATTTCATGGACACAAAATTCCTTGATTTTTCCATAAGTTTTCCCAGTTGAGTTTTCAACTTCAGGAAACTTATTTTTATCTATTTCTAGTTTGACACATCTTCAAATGCTTCAACATCAGACATAGAACACACTGACCACTTCCTTCTACACTCTGATTAAATTCCCTCAATTTTTCCTGATTTGAAGCATTTTCTCAAATTCCTTGACATATCCCTGACTGGATAAATGTGAACTCATTTCTTAAGTTTTCAGAATAGCCAGGAAACCTGTACAAAACTGCTGATGTAAATGTCATACTGTCATCATATGTGTTAAGAATATGACCCATCCATCCATACTTGGATCATAACTTACATGCTAATGAAAATTTTATTCATTACCTACTCATATTATTGACCAATCAGAGTGGCTCTCACATTAGGTGGCATAGTTTGAATCTGCCATGTTATTATGTCAGTCAAAGTTTTGTGAGCAATCATGTTCTGCATTTCTGTATTCTTTCATTTTCAATCATACATGCTCAACAAAAACTCAACTTACTTATCCTGTTAACATGATTTATTTGAATGCCAAGCTATTTCAAATGAACTATACACAGACTGGTTCAGGAGTCAGGTTTTTCTTTTCTCCAGTAGCCCAAGGGGTGTTTGACCAACCCCCCTCCCCCAACTCCACATGAAAAATTCCTCAAACATAGCATTTTGATTAATTTTGAATAATAAAGCATGATGTCCAGGTATTCAACTTTGAAAACATATAATCAGTTCAAAGGTTTGCCCAAGATGGCACCATTTTGCACCTTAACTACTTAAACAAGAGCATCAATGATGCTGTAGCTCAACTACAATTTCTGGCACACAGTTACTAAACTGTAGTTTCATTAATAGGGATCCAAACCAAGGAGTCATGGCTTGTCATGATCTAGCAACTTCAGTGCTACACATGTAAATGGTCACAGCAGTGGCATATCAGCTTAAGTTAAAGTGTTTGTGGGCACAATACTGTAGGTAATTCTGCTGACGAAAATGAAGTGCTACTTATACCCCAGTTTGTCAGATCCGTCAAAAACAGATTCCTATGGCAACAGACATCATACAAAACATAAACCCTTATGGAAAAGCACTGGCATGGATTTCACAATCTGACCTTTTGTGGCCTTAAATGGCATTTAACATCAACACAAAGTACACCTATGCATCATCCACTGAACACTCTGGCCAACTTTGATAAGATTCCAACACAAACATGAGTATTTCAAGGCTTTTGCTTGATTCTACTGTTTGCCCTCTCTTTAACCCCAAACAACCTTTGAATTTCTTTAAAAGTACAACTCTGATGACCCATTAACTCATCTACTGGATACTCTTGCCAACTTTGATAAGATTCAGACACAACCCCCAGGAGCTGAAGGCATTTGCACAATTCCAGTGTTTGACCTCTCCTTGACGCCAAATGACCTTTGACCTACTTCAAAAGAACACCTCTGATGATCTGTCATTTACTGAACACTCTGGCCAACTTTGATAAGATTTGGATAAAACCCCTATGGGTAGAAGGATTTTGAGTGACTTCACTGTTTGACCCCTGCAAGACTCCAAATGACCTTTGACCTACTTCAAAAGTACAACATTGATGACCCATTATCTTCTGAACACTCACGCCAAATTTGATAAAATTCAGACATAACCAATAGGAGTTGGAGGCTTTTGTGTGATTACATTATTTGACCTCCTTTTACTTGACCTCTCTTTGACCCTAAATGACCTTTGATCTATGTCAAAAGTACAACTTTCATGACCAATCACCTACTGAACACTCATATCATATTTGACAAAATTCAGACATGAGCATTAGGAATTGAAAGCTTTTTCCTGATTTCACTCTTTGACCTCTCACGACCCCAAATGACCTTTGACCTACTTCCTGTTACCATAATTTTCAAGCCCTTGATATGTATTATAAACTCACCAACTTTGACAAGGATTGGACGGACAGACAGACAGACAGACGGACAGACGCATTGCTATGACAATAGCTCAACTTGTTGAGCTAACAAAATAGAACCCATATCATGAATGGAGTACCCCACAATGGAAAATTCTGCATAAAACTTTACAGAAATTCTAAAAACACCACAACAAAATGTTGCATCAATTCCTCACCTCACTGATGCATGTGGAAAGAATGGTTTTTGAGGATTCTGGGAACCTTTCAAGAGTTTTGGATCTTCGTGTACAATCACAGATGGCATACCCGCAGTTTTCATTTGTTCTGGACTCAGATGGTTTTTCTTGTTCTTTTTCGTCTGAAAATCACCGTAAAGAAAACCATCAATTGACTAAACACAATCTAACAGCACTTTACTTTTCCAATGAAAAAGACAAAATTCATTCACCTGTTTCAAAAAAGTTAAACGAAAGAGAAACAAATTGAAGCCTTGACATTTTTCTTTCAACTTGCTCTTCAAAGTTGGAGATTGGAATTACTGTGTGTGTTTAAAAATATACAACACTATACTACCTCTTTGGTTCGCATTACACACATGCCAAAGACATTAAAACCATAGATACCAAACTCAAAATGGCGGATGGCGGATTGACTCTTATATGGAGCAAAACTATTGAGGTACAAAGGCTGATAACAATTCCGTTGTTCTGAAAACTAATCAATGCCTTTCACAAGTATAAGTGCTTGATAATTCCTAACATCATTCAATCTAAAGCATCATTGATGACTATACCCCATTTGAAAGAATGTTAACTCACCCCCACTCCCACACAAACACTGAAATAAAGTACACAAAG
Source organism: Holothuria leucospilota (assembly GCA_029531755.1). NCBI lineage: Eukaryota > Metazoa > Echinodermata > Holothuroidea > Aspidochirotida > Holothuriidae > Holothuria > Holothuria leucospilota. Next base: position 28,093,416 of record CM055962.1, on the reverse strand, counting down.
ACTAATTAGAGTCCACAGCCTATTTATTCTGTCAGTTACGATGGTACCGTCAAATAACACAGCTTTATTATTGAGCTGATTTTCTATGTACCGTATAACAGGGAAGCAATTAGTGTGTTTGTTTTCGGAGTGTGGAGATGTGCAGGACAAATATTCTAAGCAAATACACTATTCTAACAATGACCTTTGTTGCAAGGGGCACTTGTTTTTGTACGCAGATTGCTGAATAGAATGGCAGGCATGTCACATTCGCACTTCTTCCCCATTACTTAGATCACCATGGGAAGTCACTTTCCATAACAGTATAGGTATAGAAGTTTGGAATTTATGGTTGTATAGTATCTTTGACTGAAACAACTGCCCTCAATGAGGGAAGCAAAACAAAAGACATATACTTGTATAGAATATCATACCTTAGTTTTGACTTTGTATCTTGCTTTCATCTCCTGTTCAACATTTTCCTTCAACTGTTGCTGTAAGGAAGGGGCTGGGGGATAGTATGCTTTGAATTGTGTGTTGTATTCTGTTTTCTTGGGAATCTTGGAAGGATCAAAAGGTGCTATATTTGTGTTCGACTTATGAATAAGCTGCAAATTAAATCATAAGAAAACATTCAAGGTGCAAATCATGCCAATTAAGTTAGCATACCTCCCCCTATAAGTGCTACGGTTCTTACATCGAGTGACAAACATTTTTGTGTATGAATGTTAAATTCATGCCTCACTTAAATATTGATGTTCTGACACAATCAAAATACATGTTAAGGAAATGATGAGATTGGAATGATTCAGTTCTTTCTTTCAAAGTATGTGTTGGGTAATGTATTATAAAACATGAGGTCATCAGGTCACTCTTTGTCTTACAGCCTTACCGGTACTGTGGCCGAGTGGATGAAGGTGGTGGCATTTGAAGCGATGAAACATAGCAACCAGGAGGTTTGGGGTTCAAACCCCGGCCGGGTCAAAGTAAGGTATTTTTTTCATCCAAGAGCAATCTATGGTTTTCCTATCTGATGTGGCTTTTCAAAAGATACCAAATTTGATCTAAACTGTTGAGTTGGTTAGCCACCCAATGTGAAGTTGTAATTCGTAAGCCACACAGGCTTCTCCCACATCTGTGGTCGCTGAGCGTCATAAAACAACTGTCCTTCAAAGCCTGAATTATTAATTACTATTATAAAACAATAAGGAACTAATATAATTTCCAAAGTTTGGGAATCTCTACCTAAACCATTATCAAGTCCTAAAAATAAAAAAAAAAAAATAAAAAATAAAAAAAAAAAAAAAATGTTTTACCTCATCAGCAGCTATAAGAGGTGATTCTTTCGGAACTTGCTTCCAATCGAATTGTCTCTGGTACTCGGAAAGATAACGTGGGCCAAGGGGTCTGGCACGGATTCCAGCTTGGTATTGCAAAGCAGCATCCACCTGCAAAGAGGAACAATTTAGTTTAAAGGAGCTGGGTAGTGGCGTACTTCGGAAATAAATACGTCATACTAAACAAGATGTTTACCCTCAGTGTAATACTAATGTCGAAAATATTCCTCTCAATGTATTTTGTATTCTCAGTTAAAATAATTTTTGCAATGTAATTCAGAAATTACGTTCGTGTTTCATTTCTAAGACTTTTTATTTTTCACTTGCTACATATTTAACTATTTGTTTTTTTAATTTATAGTTCGTTACTTGTTCTTCCGGTATGGGCAATTTTGTATCATTTCAACTTGTAACGGTTCTGATCGATGGATCAATTAGTCAATACATCGAGTTATCATGGCAGCTACGTTGGACAACTCTGATACCGTTTCTGCGAAAAACTGATCATCTGGTTGCGTTAGCACTTTGTTATACTTGTAGTGCTTCTGGGCATTACTTTGGTTTCATTTTGAGTAATATAACCAGTTTCAAAATGTTGGAGGGAGAAAGTTTTCCTTTTGAGCTAGTGAAAAGCTCAAGAGAAGCAGATGCTAGTGGTTATACTGCACAGAACCATCTGTTTGCGTTTTCAAATCAACGTGTCATCGTAAGGAGTCTCGTAGCGGAGGCTCTCCATGTAAAAGCAAGAGCAATCTCCACCTGTAGCTCTGTGTAAATGTGGGACCAGGAAATGAAAATGCTTGAACCAACCACCTCCAGTAAGCCTTAAACTTGTTTCTTTTGCAAACAACGAGTTTCCCTTTCTTCTCCATAACAGATTCGCTTTTTACTAACCACCATCAAACACATTATAGGCTAACTATGAAAATCTTAGGTTTAACAAAAATTACGTTAGGCCTAAAAGTAAGCTGTATCGTACTAAAACATGCAACACTAATATACTACACACCTACGTACGTTATGAGTTGTGTGTACTAGACACAATGCATTTCGGATTGAATCAATAAACCAAGAAGCATAACCGGATGTGGCGTAACAAAGTCGGTGGGTCCAAGAATTTATTCTGTTTTGGCGACTACCCAGCTCCTTTAAAGAACTTGCTGCTCATCACCATGATTTTTTTTAAAGTTGCTTCAAACACTACCATTTTGTACACAAAAAACACTCCATACCATTTTGTACACTGAAAACTCTACCTCAAATGTTTAGATTCATATATTTACAGCATATTTTAAAGGAAGATACAATTTTATCTTTATCTAAAATGAATTTATACAGAGTCCATCTGACATATTTTTTAACATTTGACCTAGGTATCTGCTCAAACAATATGTCAGTCTTTCCCGAACTAGGGTCACTTCCCCAAAATAGCCACTGAACTTCAGCTGTGGGCTTATGAGTGCATCCAAAAAAAAATTCAAGTTTTCCTCCCTTTTTTGAGGTGTAAATTTGTGAAACATGAAATCTAAAAATACAGACTTCTTTGAAACACCTTGCAGGGTCTGAAAAGTGGCAATCCCAGCAATATGGGATGCATTTATGGCATAAAATGTCCTGGTATACAACATGCCCACCAATGATGGCACCAATGGTGATTGAGACAGTGTCCCACATTAGCCCTCTGATGCTCAGCTTTTGTGGCAAATTGAAATATAGCTCACTCATGAAAAAGTTTGGGAAAGGTCTAAAATATGCCATATGTAGGCTTCATCTCCTATTGTCAGGTATACTGTATGACAAGATTTATTTGCCGAATTCCCACCAACACCTATATCAGGTAAGTAATTAAACTATTAAACTGAACTATGAAACTGAATGATTGAAATATTACATCATTGAGTACTCTTCAGAAAGCCCTTTTTAATTGCTTGATTTGAGGGCATTACCCACAAAAATGGCTACACCTCTTAAAGCAGTTGTAAGAGAAAACATTTTCATTCAATATTTCCTGATGAATTTTTCATCTCATGCAATTAATTTATCTCTTACTTTCATTATATCCTTCATACCAGTGTTCAGTTACTATAATATTACAATAACAAGGAAGAAGGAAGTCAGAATGAATCAGAAGGTAACACTAAGCCAACAGACTCAACATTCTCATAAAGACAACACATCAAATATTCGTGCCCTTGATAAATTGAATCTCCGGCTGTATAGAAATTATAGTCAGCACAATTGCTAGCTTTCAGAGAATAGGTTTACAAATGCATTCCCTAGATATTGACTGGCACTTAGAAGTCACATGGCAACCAATGACCACTGGGATCAAATTTCCGACAAACTCCTACAAAATGTCATTTTGACAAATGAAAATTTATAGCTGTAATATTGGCTTTAGGAGGCAGCGACGTAATGTACACAACAGCAGCCTCCAATGCAAAGGGTTTGTCTGCTCGTCTGTTTATTGTCTTTCTATACATGTAGTTTTTTGCCCTTGCAACTATTTTACCATTCTTTCAAGTCCTTATTCATTGCTCTTTCACCACTGGTTTAATGCTTTTCACTGGCTTTCATTTTTTGTTCTACTAATCTTTTCCAGTGGTTTTTGCTAATTTTCATAGATTTTGTTTATATATTTGCTATTTGTTTTATATTTGCTATTATTTTAAAGCTCGAGCAACATTACTTTCTTGCGCTATATAAATTTATATCGTTTAGGCACCATGTCAAAACTTCAGGCTGCAGCTGCCCCAGCCAAGCTGCAGCATATGCAGCCATGCTTTGTTGCTATACATTACAAATAGCATGAATACATTAATCCTACTGTTGAAATGCATGTTCTGCTATTGCAATGTTTGTAGCAACAAAGCAGCAGCTGCAGCATGGCTGAAGCAGACACAGCTTTGCTTATTTTGACATAGTGCCCTATTGTTATTATTATTCATCACAAGAGTACCACTCATACTTGACTGAGGGAGCTGGATAAGCCCTCCCAAAAAGAAATCATACCAAAAATCATGCAAATCAAAATCATGTTTTATCTGAACAAAAAAAAAAAAATTGTAGCAACTTATGCCATGAGCACCCTGAGATAATTTATATATTCCTACAGTTTAGAATTTGGCAAGTTTCCAATGAAATTTTGCTTTTCAAAAGTGGCATAAAAGAGACCATACCACCAATAGACAAGAGGACTTACATCATGGGGCTTTTTACTTGATTTTCCAGAATCGTTAGAACTGCGATGTCCATCTTTAGACTTTGTTCCACCTGATGATGCATGACCGTTGGTGACCCCTGATGAGTGGTGACCATTGGCAAGCTTTGAGTAGGTTTTATGCCTGTCATCTTTGGAGGGGGACGTTGCACTGTTTTGGTTATTCTTGTTCAAAATTTTTGTTACGGCAAGCCTAGGTTCGAAGGAAGGATGATGATTGTTAGCAGGTCCTTGATCAGGAGGAGATGATCTGTTTTTAAAAGAAAGGAGAAAAAATTTGGTATGCTAAAAATTAAAGTATTTTTAACATCACCATGTCATCTGTAGAATGCTACTATGTTTATCTATGGTACTAATGGTTCCCCAGAACACTGTCTACTTAAAAGTGGAATACTGTCTGTAATTAGGCCAAGTACAGGGGACTCAAGGACAAGTGATTAATCCACAATTTAGTATTTATGAATAAAGTCTTAACAGTGATCAATCTCCTTAAAATAGACAAGATACTAATCACTAATACTATGAAATCCAATGCACACATTTACCATATCTTTTCTAGTGCAATGTAACCCACTTTTCCAATGTCAAATATTAAGGTGTCAAAAAAGTGCTGAATGAGAACAATGAGAATGTTAATCAGTGTTGTACTGTCATCTGTTGTAGAAAGCACTCACATGAAATGGTACAACACTGGAATTTACCAATGTGTGTCAGAGTCCTGTTCAAAAAATGGACCAAAGCAGCCAAGGTAACACAAAACTTAGTGCATGCTTTATACAGAAAAAAAAAAAAATTAAGAATAATAAAATCTCCATTTTTGAAAGATGGGGCAATGTATTCCACGATTTCAATTTCTAGTACGAATACTGGTTGTACGCAAGGAAGATGCCACCTATTTGGTACGAGACTTGTAGTGAAGTAACAGTGACATGAGCACAAACAGCACAAATCCATTTTTCACAAATACACATACAGGTACCCTAAGTGTGCCAAAACTTGGAGTGTGAATCAACACTGTACGATGCGACTAAACTGGTTGCATTGGCGGCTAAAAAGTTTTCAATGTGACCATAAGGTCAATTCTTAACACCAACGGCGACCAAGCATTTGGCATGTTAGTCGCCAGCTTACTCATTTATTTGACTCAGCAGCTTCACTGAGAAGGCACAGTGATCCATAAATTTCATGTTCTGACTGAAACTTACGTAAAATATTTTTATTTTGCAAATTAAAACTGTAGAGTAATGTCAATAGATCCAGTACAACTTACAAGTTCTCATGACTTCTGAGTTTTAAATACCTTATACATCGAACAGTTATGAATAATCAATATCGTGATGTCACAAGCATACTGACAGAAAAGACTGTACATGTGCTACACACTGAAGTAATGCAAAATGTACGGCCCTGCCTGTAACACGTGTTCAGCTTGCTATGTCTAGCTAACCATGTCTTAAACACTAAATATTAATGATGACATATTTATTTCATATTACAGGATTTATATTGATTTAACAAAATTACCAAAAAAAAAAAAAAAAACCTGGGGCCTAAAAGTTTTTCTTTAGGAGCCAGTGGCTACCAAATATTTTTTTGCTGTGTACAGCGTTGGTGTGAATATGTACTCACAACATTTCCCACAAATACACCACAAGTACATTTATGTACTGTAAGTGTGCCACAATGTGAGTGTGACTACCCTGAACTCATAACTCCTGGAATACTATAATAGTCCACTCAGGCTGGTAGTGAAGTGCAATGACACATGAGTACAAATAGTATGAATCCATTTTCACAAACAAATAAGGTAGGTATCGTAAGTGTGCCAAAACCTGGGTGTATTTACTAATGGCATCTAGAGCTTGGAATACTGTTTACACTAGCGCACTCAGACTTGTAGTGAAGTACTACAGTACAATGACATGAATACAAACTGTACAAATCCATTCTCACAAATACGAATAGACAGGTATGTACTGTAAGTGTGCTAAACTGCGAGGGTGAACATACATGTACTCATGACATCTCCTGGAATACTGTTTATACTAAGTACACATTGGAAAATATAAAAAAAAAAGTAACTTTTGAATCACTTTCGGTTAAAAGTGGTATTTAATGTAACAATAACCATTAAATGCACTAATGGAAAAAAATATATTAGTCATAAGGTAAAATTTAACTTGTATAAAGTAATTTCCACACTGAGCCAAACTGGTTTCCCCAATCAACATAAAAGTAATATGCCATCAACAGATTGACTACAAACTGAAAGTTTACAGTAAGTTTCACAACCATGTTAAACTTATGAACAAGGCTAAGCCCAAAGAGAAAGTGGTGATCCTTTCAATGTAGGGCAATATTGCATGAACCCAAATAACTTGTTTGAAGCTACTTTAGAAGTTCTACAAACTGTAAACATTTCATTTTACTATTTGAGTACCCTTTATTGTGTAGGTTTAATTCTACAACCACTTTTTCTATTTCGTTTTCAATTTCATAAGTAATTCTTGAAAAGTTGTAACAATGTTCTTATAGAAAAAAAGCAAAAACAGAAAAATAAAAAAAAAAATAGGAAAAAAAGAAAAAGTATATACTGGCCTGCAAAGAAGGCAACTACACTTCAAAAGCGCTGCATTTGCAGTTTTTTTTTGGCTATTGCACTTGTATTCAATATGAATAACTGCAGATTTCTATTTGTCCCACAAGTAGCTATAAAAGCACTTCAGAAGATAATTAAAACTACAAATGTTTGTATGGCATATCATACTGTAATTTAATCTGTTCCAAATGTCATGAAGTTTCAAACATTTAAAATTCAGTGCAATTTTTTATAAAATATCATTCAATGTTATGACCAGTGGCCATACTGATATAGATAAAACTGCACATTTAAAATTACTTCAATGCCCAGTGCATTGATAGATAATTAGTACTTTCAGGTTATGGCATTTTCGAATTACATCACTGCCCATGAGACAGTCTTCATCTACTACAGTACCCTATAAGTGTGTTATATACTTATTGTATCTTATATTAAAATGGCATGTCATGGAGTACAACTATACCGATTCTGATTGTGAGTATGAGTACCTGCATACCAGGCCTCAATTAATTGGGAAAATTTAAAGCTGTCCATCAGACAACCTGCATGCCTTTCTTGGTGGTACAAAAGACTAGAACAGCAATGCTGTTGTGTAGCTCACACAATTTCTCTTGTCTGTTAAAAGTAGAAACTCACAAAACCAAATTTTATCATCTATTCATCTGCTTCCAAAAAACCTCTTTACCTTACATAGGCAAATGGGAGGGAAGAGAGGAGCGTAATAATTAATAGAAATCAAAACCCATCTGTAAAATCACAAATGTGTTAAGGAATGTAAACCTGCAACTGACATAGTTTTATGACAGATAGCTACAAATATCTCTGCATATTTTCTCCTATCAAGCAAGCCTGCAAAGGCTGTATACACTTTTATTAGCAGCAAGACTGAAAAAAAAGAAGTTTGTATGATGAGCCAATAAACTGTTCAAGTATTGCAAAGTACATTTAATCGCTGCATGGGTTTGCATTGATCAAAATAAAACAGACTCTCAAAAAGCTCCTATTGCACTTGAACTCAAAACAGTTAAGTTGCAATTACCAACTCAATTGAACAGAACAGAATGGGAGATATCCCCACAATTAATAAGTTAAGCCTATTTCCTTTCATGTGTTAAGCCACACTGACCACAGAGTTGCTTCAGACTGTAGAGGCCACTTGATGGACAAACGTGTGTTGATGGATTGAATTTCAAACAGCCTGCATATCCATTTGCAAGATGACAACTGAACACAAAACCAAGCACACTGCTATCATTACAATGGATAAACAGCCAACTGTTCAGCAGGCACAGTGAACTCAGCTCTACAAAAACGGCTTTAAAACCCAACTTAACTTTCCTATAATGGAATGAAAATAAGTAGGTGTTAATGCTCTGCTGACAAACAATCATATCCCAAAATTTCAGCCCCAAATCTCCACACATCAAAAAGAAGAAGACTTTTTGCTGAAAAGTTGACGCTATAAGCCCCATTTGATAACCTCACACATGTACTGTGTACATGTGTGAGCTAAAAATCAACTGTCCACCAGGGCTGGAAAAAAATGTTTTTTTCTGGGGAGTCAAATTGTCCACAAATCTTTCCACATTTTAATGAACAAAAATAGTTAATTTCCCTCCAAATGCTAAAATTTCCCTCCAAGTACACAAATTTCCTGGGAAGGAGCCTCCCAGTTTCCCTATTTTTTCCACCCATGGCTGTCCAAAAACAAATTTTAAAGCTGCCTTGGGTGACATCTGTTGAAATCCTTCTTTCATGAAATTTGACTGACCATCTGAGAATCAGCCTGTCACTTTTGGTTGTCTGTCACAAATCAAGCCCTGAGCATCATATACAGTTTTCATGAGCATGTGAGTACATTTCTTTGTAGAGGTACTAATGGCATAATAACTAAAAAAATGGGAGTACTTGCTAGTATGAGTACAAATCATAACTTGTACGCAAACATGTCAGGAAATGAGCACAGTGCAAGGTAAGCTTGGGCGGTTCTTCCAAACTCTACTTCACAGTCGCCACTCCTGGCTGGGAGTCGAGTAACAACTCTTTTTTCCTCAGAATAGCGACTTCCACTTCATTTTCAAAAATGTCAAAATATGCAAACAATCGTATTTTGGAGTTAAAGGCAATAGGCAGTCGCCCCAAAATTTTCTTTGAAAAATCGGCAAACTCTTGCAGATCTCCTCTCATTACATTACAAGCACCTCTGAAGATGTTTTGAACATAACTCTTATAAACAATAGGTAAAGCAAGGAGAAATTCTCCTTGAATTTCACAATTTACCAGCAAAAATAGTCACATGATCAAAATAGGCCAATCATGAACTAGAGTGACAGGATACACTCACTCTGATTGGGGTGACTGCATACTGCCTTTAACATAAAAATCTGTGTTATTTCTTAGGTTTTAATGAAGTATTATTTATAGACACTGGGTGTTTTGATCTTGTTCTGTATTCATTAGTAAGTTTTTCTGTGTTAGCTACTATGATTCTCCAACACTTTCAGTTTGTTGAGCAGTAGAGAAGCCTGTAGGTCATCCTACTAGTGTCTTATTGGTAGGCTAGTAGTCAACAGTTTATAGCTGCTGAGATGGGCGCTACACATTCCTGTGTAAGTTATCACTTCATTGTAGGAGTTGCCACTTCTTAAGAGTCACAACTGGTAGGTACCCAAAGTTCTCCAAAAGTGTTGGAGTTGCCCAAGCCTAGTACATACTGAAGTCACTACAAGTTTATACGCCACATAGCAATATTCAAAGTGAATCTTATTTTTTGTTCCTAATTCTTTCATTTTGCAGATCAAACCCCACAGGTGTGAAAAACAAATATATGTACCGTACATCAAAATCTAAACCACACTTTATACAGAGGCATGCATCCATGGACCTCTCCTAAAGTATAAAATATCTGTATTTACTTAAACTCAAAATTCAGAATTACAGTATCTTTAGACTAAAATGACAGTTGAGATGTAAAGGTTCCATTTTGGACCTTTCAAGCTTTCATTGCTTGGCCTTGAAGTTAGTGTTGAGCCACTTACTGATATTCAATATCAGAATTGGGGGATATTACCGATTTTCATCTTGTATTGGTATCAGTATCCTACATGTGGATATGACATAACTGATATTTTTCTCATCCTTTACTTCGTAAAATGTTAGGCTATTTTACTATGTTTGACCTTACATGTAAGTCCCTTACGAAATGACACAACACTTAGTGGTTGTTTCCAATAACTTACAGTTAAAGTGAACAGTTGATCATTTCTTATATAATGATATCCAATCGTTATCTATGGATACTGAGAGTTACAATAGCACTGGTAATTAACTGGCTACTTGTGATGCTGGTACAACACTAACTTAGGTTAGCAGGATACAGACTTTTTTGGGGAGGACCATGGGGAAATGAAGGAGCTTAATAAACAGAACACTCATTTAATAAATAATTATTTACAACTGTAAAAATGTATAGAAAACATACATTCCATGGTATTACACTTAGAATTTACATGTGGTCCAAAAAAAAGAAAGAAACGGCCACGAATACACTTCAAACATATCCCGCATTTCCACGGTGGATTTATGTCCTGCTAGAAGGAAGCAGAAACATACACCGCAGCTATTTTGGGGACTGAAAGAAATAATACTGACTGTTGCTATCATAGCATGACACTGGAAACCACTTTATAGGATGCATACAGTCCTCGATGATATTAATTTACTGGTAAGAGAAAGTACTGTACTTGTCAGAGACATCACTGACAGACACATCGTAAACACTCAAGGACTTGGAGCTCTAATATCATTTGTGAAGAAAAATCTATCAAAAAAGACTGCTGTATGTACTATGAATGGCTCCAAAAAGGCGTCCATGGCAGATTTGTAGTGCGAGTACAAACTCCCAAGTATGAGTACGAGTACAAAGCCATGAGTACAAGTATATGAGTACCTGATTTTCAAACCCTCTGAGTACGAGTACAAGTACAAAGCCATGAGTACAAGTACGAGTACAAGTACAGAAAAATGTACTCGAGTATGAGTACTTTTCTGAGTTCATGCATAGGCTAGAGTAATATAACAGCAGTAACACATAAATATCCTTAGTTTAATTTAAAGACTTTATTTGTCTTTAATTAAACACTTTTACTGTCTTTAATTAAAGACTGTCATTGTCTTTAATTGTCTTTACAGTTGAGGGTGGAATTAGCCTAGTGATCTAAGTGTACTGCCCTGCATACTAGAGGTCCCAGGATGAGATCTCCGTGGGTATCTGGTTGTCTGACAAGGGAAATCCCATTCAGGAATTGGTCTGCTCTGTTTGCTTCAGCTGTCCATCAGTGGGGCAGAACAAGTAACCTCCACCTTCCCAGCCTTTGGAAAGTGGCTAAAGACTGGGGATACACTCATGTCTGTCAGATGGGGATGTTAAATGGCAGTCCCAGGAGCAGGATTGGGAGCAATTAGTAGATACATGCCTGCCTCATTAACCTCTGAGCACTAGTCAAAAAGAGAAGACAAATCTCGCTGGTGCTCATCACTCTGGTATAGGGTTCTTGGTGTTCCCAGTGACTTCCTGACCCTAAACCATTTAACTTAAACTATCTGTCTGTTTGAAGACATTTTACAAATAAATGCTGCATTTGACTTCTATACAACACTATCAATATTACATTCTGTAAAAAATGATATGCTAATGACTGAATCTAGAGGTGAATCAAATAATACCAGTGGTATAATTATGACTATTTCCAATGCTATAAAATGCTTTGCCTTCTTCAATTTGTCAGACCTTAAGCAGGAATATTAACTTGGGGTTTGAAGCCAAATGACCAACTTGCAAGAAAGGCCATTTTCTAGGCTTTATCGTGAAAGATCATGGAGCTAATGCATGGCAATATGTAATCTCTAAGTAGCATAGCAAATGAAGTTTTTTTTGTTCAACTTGTCGTTATAGAGCTAAAGAGTGGCAGAAGCCACTGACAGCCCCTGAGCTTGCCTACGTAGCAGTCTTTACAGCACATACTTTGTTCAGTCATATCCCTATAGCCTGCCCATGTGAATACCGAACAAATTCTTTTGATATTCATAGACATGTGGCCTTGAGACTGGTTGATTGTTAGTGAATATTCACAAGAATACAACATCCTGCATCTGGTCCCAGTTAAATCGTGCACAAGCGTATGCCATCCACAGAATTGGTATGTCATTGTAATACCCACTCCTTGGTAGTATTATGGAGCTATTCCGTGTGGTAATACCACTGCACAAGTTATGCAACACAGAAATGATAGGACTTCTCAGGTTTCAGTCCAGGCTTTCAGTTTTACAACCACAGGAGTACATACACTCACTCAAAAACAATAGCATGGATAATGAGAGAGTACATGAATATGTCATATTAATGAAGTTTGCATCTAAACTTGCACACAGTACTCTTTGCTTGGGCAGATGGTGGTTTGGGAAGCAGAGAAGCTGAGCAAATGGAGTCCCCTCCACGGGATACCCCTGAGCAGACTTAGTAGGCAAAATGTCAGCAAATGCCAAAAAGTGTTGCCAGCTTCAAGTACAGTAAAGTGTGGGAAAACACTTGCTGATCAGAATCACAGTCGACACTGAAATGCACAAACCTACAGTCATTTTGCAAGGTCACCATCAGTTCAGTTAACTTACATAGGTAAACCCTCTTAGGAACCAAAAAAGAGCCATTCATGACCTAGGATAACAGGGCATACTGATTCAAACTGTTGTGATCAGATTTTCTCTTTAAATGAAAGCACCAAACAAAGCAAAGCACTGTATTAAAACTACCGTAGACTGTGGCCTGTTTAGAAAGACCATGTCTAAAATTTGTAGTACTTTCATGAACAGAACCATGCTCACGAGTCAAATAAAATTTTTTGCAAACCATCCTTCCTGATAATTCTTTCAATTATGGTGCTATTCACATTATGCAAAGGTTCCTGTCAACTGACTCCAAAAGCATACATGCCTTTCAAGAAAATAAAAATTTAATTTGGAGCTGTTTTTCTACTGGAAAGTCACACAATGTGTTTCTATTTTTACCTGCACTGAATCAAAACTTAGCTTCAAGCTGTTAAAAGAGCACTGATATTTCTCCATTGAAAAGTGATACAAATGAACAGTTGATTGTGGCCAAGATTGTGCATGCTTCAGTGAAGGCTTGCTGATAAGTGACAAAACACCAAGAAAATACATTCATCAAGTGACCAGGAGTGGATGAACTATCCCTAGCTTATTTCAGGTGTAATAATGTACAAAAGAAAGGTCCCTTGTCACAGTTCCTGCTGACACTTATAATGCTGTTTTGCACACTTATTAGACAGCACTTGCCTTGTGGTAGCTCCAAGAGGGGACAGGACCATTTCTCTCCTTCAAGAACTACCTCACCCACTACTCCCCCCCCCCCACCCTTTATTTTCCCCAGCACATGTACACGTCATGCTACAAGCCTCTGATAATCTCTCTTAACCCCAGACCCAATTTCAAAGCCCTGGTGTTGCTACTAGTAGTGCCCACATGGTGCAAGTACCTTGGGACTAAAAAGAAAGGAAAGGGATGTCCATGAAAATATGCAACTCATCAAGCACCTGTGTAGTATTATGAAAAATATCCTCCATCAGAGAATTCATTTAATGACGTTCTTTTAATTTTATGTATGTACCACCACAATATGTACTACAACTTAATCTTGTTGTCAACATATTGAAATAGACAGTTGGGAAATTGGATTTTGGTGTACCATATGGTACCAAAGATCAAGTCCACAGATATTTTCTCACAGATCCAAAGGTTGTAGTGACTGTTGTCTTCCACAATCTACCCTCATACTGCCCAACCTTTTCAGGTGAAGTGAAAGAGATTATTAAGTTCAAAAAGAACTTTTCTCTAAAAGAAATTTTGTTTGACCCATGACTGATGTCTAGACAACCATAAGTTTAAACTCGAAAATTGCGCATGATTATACAAAATATCTGTCTTGCGCATGGAGCCTTTGTTATGGTACACTTTCCTTCCCAGCATGCATTGTAACATTGTATTTATAACATACATGCATACATACAAACAAACATACATACATAAATACATACACATACATACATACGTACACACATACATACAAATACATACATATACATACATACATACATACATACATACATACATACATACATACATACATACATACATACATACATACACATACTTAATGAAGGTGACTGTTTTATATGCCACAGATTTCAACACTGAGTTTTTAAGTTTTTGTGAGGTAGTTTAGTGTAGCACTTAAAATTTTTTTACAACCCCCAACGAGTTTGGCAGTCTCTATTTAATGCCACCATGATTGCACCTTTCATATGGAAAGCTAATGTTTTTCATGTTGCACTTTGGCCTACTTTTAAGTGCAGCAAAATATTTACTGTAATCTCAATGTTAGTGAGCCAAAAGGAAACAAAAGACCATTTGCATGCTGACAGAGATGAGGAGAGAATTTTATAAACATGTATTTTTTTCAGTCAAAGATGAAATGAGATATCAGCTCTGGTTTCAACTTGCAGCCATCCCTTGTTGTTAGAGCTTATCTCTGTTGTCATACACATATACTGTAATGTGTTCTACAGTACAATTTAAAGCAATTGATCAAAAATAAAATACGGATTTCACTTTGAACAATGGCAAGGGGAACTGTAACAACTAAATGCTACAGACATGGGATACTGGTAATGATAATTCTCTCATTGAAAAAGCCTCAGTATATACATTTATAACAACAAAAGAAGACAGACTTGAAGATAAAAGAGAAGAAAAGAGAAGAAAAGAAAAGAAAAGAAAAGAAAGGAAAAGAAAGGAAAAGAAAAAAGAAAAGCTCCATCTATATAGAGCATACTAAATGTGTACATGTATACATGCTGCACCCTGAAGCTAAGTAAAAATGAACTCCATAACTGATTCAAGAAGATAAACTGAAAACTGACTTCAATTGGAGTAACACGGCATCTTGAAATCCTGATGAATACTAATCAAGGGAGGTGGTTACTGAATATGACATGGGACCTTTTAGATCGAACTGTCACAAGTTCATGTCTTTTAATTTAATTTATCATAACATTCACCTAGTCACAATGCCACAGTGAATGCAGAATAACACAAAACAAAGTCACACCAGTCAGGGCAGCGAAAAAAAAAAAAAAAAAAGGAAAAGAAAAAAAAATGGCTGGAAAGATAAGAAATTGGGAGAAAACTACAACAATCACTATGAAAAAGTTGATGTTCAATTTGTCTTTGATTTGATAAGAAACATACACATACATTGATCATAGAGAATGAAGTTTAATAGTACACAAGTAATTCAGGTAAGGCATACAACAAGTAACAAGGCTAAATCTTTCCTCAACAGGGCAAAATTGTGAAAGTCCAAACTTCTCCTATTAAACATTACATACAAGTGAATGTACATAAACTAACTTGCAATCCTCCATTGACTTTGTACACGTTCCAAATTCCAAAAATTTTATAAGTCGATGATAACCAGGGGTTTTCACTTTGATGAGGTCCCATGTCTGCAAAAAATATGGCACTCAGTTCATCCTCCTTCAGTAAGGTCCAGAGTCAGATCTGAACAAATCACAACCCCTCTCACGGCTATGTTCCTCAGGAAGGGGCCAACGCAGGCAAATGGAATTTTCAAAAATGCCAATTTATGCCCCACTGACTTTGTTCAAAATCCCAAAGTTTTTGTAAGTCCGATGGTCAGGAAGGGTATCATTTTGACTGATGGCCTTATTTTTTGCGGGCATGAGACCTCAGCAAAAATTTGGAATATGTATAGAGTCAATGGGGGATAAATTGGTGTTTTTGAAAATTTCATTTGCCTACAGTGGCACTTTCCTGAGAAATGTAGCCATGGGAGGGTCAGGATTTTTTCAGATCTATTTCTGGACCTGATAGGAGAATGGACTGAATGCTTTATTTTTTGTGGGTGTGGGACCTCTTTCAGGTGACAACCCCTTGTGACCATCGGCCTTAGAACATTTTTGGGATTTTGACCAAGTACAAAGTCAATGGCTGTCTCAGACTTTGTCATTTCATGAGAGAATTTGTGTAAGGCCTAATAGGAATGTTTCTTGACTTAGAAAGTTTTAGACAACTGAAAGATTTGATCTCCTGCTATCGCTGTAGCCCCTTCTCAAATAATTGAGATATAGGTGCAGAGACAGGAGGGGCAATTGCCATCTGGGTTTTTCCTCTCCCCTTCCCGGGGTCTGGTGCACATTCAGATACAGACAGATCATTCACTTCCACTTCAGGAATTTTTAAAATACTGTCTCAAATTATACTAATAAAAGTTTTGAAGCTAGTAATTTCACAAAGAACAAAACTTACCCCAGGAGGAGAATGGTACTCTATTTTCACCTCTGCTCCCACCCCTCATATACCATGCTACCATATCCCTCATTACCCCAACCTGTGCAGCTACATAATGGTGATGCTATAAGAACATGACTACCAGTGTGGCAAGCTATGGGGCAGCCTACAAACAGCATATCACTATTATACTGAAAAATTGTTATTCTCTCACACATCAATGTCTTACCCACCACACTGGCTCTCCATAGTTTGTGTGCACACTATCTACACACACACACACACACACACACAGCAACACTTTTTCCATAGCCAACCCTAATCTAGGTTTACAGTAATGCTAACTTAGCCTCCATACATGCCACAGTTGATACAAGGCACACTGCAATGTTGGCTGTTATCCATCTAGGCTTGTTATTTAAATGACCTAGGCTACACCTGTATGATAAACATGACTTTCACTTCAATTTCCAGTGGAGGTACAGCTTGTTCACTTCTTTGACAGAATTTTCTATTTGAAAAAGGGGAATTAATACTTGCTTCTATTGCAATAAGGCAGCATTATAATGGTATTTTTCTGTTTGGTAACATAGGCCTATTACTAGCATAATACTGTGATGTATATTGTTATGCCTAGGTTACATCCAAATCATCCCCATACATTCTAATGTGGCAGTATTTTCTACAGAACAAAAATAAAATTTCCCAAATGTCAATATATTAACATAGATGTGCACACTTGCTGTTTCAGCATGTGAGACAAGTCTCACGAACCTTCACAGTGAAAAGCGGAATCAGCTAAAATTATCACCATCCATGGTCTACAGCAAAATATATTATTGCCATCTATACATAGCGATCTGTAACTTTCTCTCTTATCACAGAACATAACAATGGGATAGCTCTTCCAGCCTCAGCTATACTTATATGTAGTACATTTCATATGCCTGTGTTCTTTTAATAGAAGTCTCCATAACCATTAATGTAATTGACATGATAGGCCTTTGTACCATGTACCCATCTATCCAATTCAATAAGTGCCACCCTCAGGGAAACATGTACAAATCAAATTCAACCATAAAAATGTAGAGTAATTGTAAACTATTTCCTTTTTTTCAGGATGAACCAAATGGTCAAGGAACTTTGAGTATCTACCTACAGAATGCATGGTTACCTATACTTTCCCTCTAAAAAGACAACCCGTTGTAATTTTTGGCACAGAGCACTTTCAGTTATCTCAGTGGTAAATATTTAAATGTTGGGCACATGCTGCCTTTCAATTTGTCTTTTGGGCTTAGTGAAACTTAGATTTGTACAGTTGACTTGAAGGTCTGTGGACACGTAACCAAACCAGCTGCTTCACTCAACAATGTTAGATTAAGATCCCTGATGAAAAACCTGCTGGAATTATTTGAAAATCTTACACTGTTCTCAAGATATGTGTCTCTTTAAAGTTCCATCTTTTCTGAGACTGCTCTTTAGCTATGCAAAAATTATGATGTGGGGTGTTGTTGCACACTGTCGGTGTTTCTTTTGTTAATCTTTTATAAATTCACCAAAACTCCCTGGTTTGGGAGTCTATGAGCGATGATACTTACCTCCTATTTACATATGTAACCACTATTGCTGCAATAACCGTCTGGCAAAAAACTAATAGCACCGCTGTATCCCCTGCCTATAGAGGGAGCCTACGACCCTAAATCGTCCTTCTGTGTTTGATGGTAGAAATAGTCCAAAATGTAGGTTGGAGAAGAATAACGCAGTTTTTCACCAGACGAATTTAGGACGTGTTGAACACGGAGAGGCAAAAATGCAGAAGGACGATTTAGGGTTGTAGGCGCCCTCTATAGGCAGGGGATACCATGGTGCTATTAGTTTTTTGCCAGACGGTTATTGCAGGCAATAATGGTTACATATGTAAATAGGAGGTAAGGAAGAGCGAAATAGACTAGGCCTATCTGTAAATTACATAATTGCTAATTTTTAGTTAACACCTAGCTCATGAGTTCCTCTCTCCACATCACAAATTTGCATAAGCAGCTCATCTTTATTCATGATGTCAGTATAAAACAGTAATTGTCTTGTAAAATATGCACAACATTTGGATTTTGATGGGAATTGCAGCTTATATTTAATGTTTTCAGGGCTTTTTACATCACATTGGTGGATATCACATTTATGTGTCCACAGACCTTTAACATGATATCCTTGTGCAAAGCTGTTGAAGTTTCAGAGGGCCTCCCATGAAAAATTTGATGGTAGGTCCTGTTAAACATTCAAGAGGCAGTGTACTAGGAGAGATCAATAGCTACGGTATTTAGTACACAGTGAACTGTACCCATTTCTTTTGTACAGTATATATATTCAACTGAGTGTTGACTTGAGTATTTGCATAGCCAGTATTGTGTTGTGTAAATTGAGCACTAGCTGCCAGTGGGGCTACTATATGAATGGTATCAAAACAGTCCAACTACAGTGCGTGCAATGGAATGAAGTGGTAAAACTGAGCTTGTATGGCCAGTGAAGTCATGCCAATTTGAATAATATTCAATATCCCTTAGGCTGATTCATGCACAGGTCTTTTCAATCCCATGACAATGTTTTGGTCCTGAATAAATTCTGAATTTGTGTGACATAACTGCAAAATGTAGTTATGAAAACTGTAACCACACTGTCCATGTAACTTGTATTATAGGACACATTTTGTCCCCCTAGTTACTGTACCACAGAAAAGAGGTATTTCTAAATCTTATTCAACATATGTGTGCCAGTAAAAAGTGTGCATGCTGTATCATGACAATGTACTTCAATTCTCAAGCCATCCATAAATTTACATACTGCTTGTGACATATGCTGCCAATTCACACAGCCACACATGGTGGGTCTGCTTCCTGCTTACCCTCCCAGAGAGAAGACTGGTTACTCAGACACTCTCTGAGGACTGGCCAAGGAATATACTGCTACATATGCAATGTCCCCTTCTGTACTAGACTGAGAATACAGGTAATAAATATTATGCAACTCATAATGCTCTGACTATGCGCACAGGAGGAGTGGTAACCATAGGGATATGAGGAAGGGGCTGTGTGGCTACAGCCCCCATTTAGGCAGAAAAATTGGCTGTTTGTGGGGTAAAAATATGCTGTTTGCAAACTTGCACTAAACTTCTGGGTAAAAGTGCTGCACAGTTAAGGCTGACTCATTTTTCAGAATAGTGCTATAAAGCTATGAACCAGAAAGCCAAAAGGCTTAGTGATTCCTTGCCATATGGATATATTGTAACAAACATGAATCACCCACATGACAAGCATGTGATCCCTCATAGTTATCCTACTTAAGATATCATGTTAATAAGGTCAAAAGCTTTCAAATCTTGTGACCCAAAATGACCTACATGCTAAATATAAACAATCTCCTGGCTATGAATGAGATCCCTCATAGTTACCCTCCTTTAAAATATGATGTTTACTAGGTTTTGACCTTTTGTGACCTCAAATGACCTTTGACCTGCACGAAAAATAATACTGATCATCTTCTCAATATGGTCAATACACAAGGTAAGTATGTGATCCCTCACAGTTACCCTTCTTGAGATATCATGTTTACAAGTTTTTTTACCTTTTTACCTCTGGTGACCCCAAATGACCTTTCACCTCCACCAAGAACAATAGCGATCATTTACTCAATATGGGCAATCCACACGCTAAGTATGAGATCACTCACAGTTACCCTTCTTGAAATATCTTGTTTACGAGGTTTTGACCTTTTGACCTCTGGTGACCCCAAATGACCTTTGACCTCCACCAAAAACTGTAAGGATCATCTACTCATTATGGGCAATCCTCATGGTAAGTATGAGATCCCTCACTGTTACCCTCATTGACATACAGTGTTTATAAGGTTTTGACCTTTTTACCTCTGGTGACCCCAAATGACCTTTGACTTCCACCAAAAACTGTAAGGATCATCTACTCGTTACAGGCAATCCTCATGTTAAGTATGAGATCTCTCACTGTTACCCTCATTGAGATATAGTGTTTATAAGGTTTTGACCTTTATACCTCTGGTGACCCCAAATGATCTTTGACCTCCACCAAAAACAATAGGGATCATCTTCTCAATATGGGCAATCCACATGCTAAGTATGAGATCAGTCACAGTTACCCTTCTTGAAATATCGTGTTTACAAGGTTTTGACCTTTTGACATCTGGTGACCCCAAATGACCTTTGACCTCCACCAAAAAGAATACGGATCATCTACTCATTACAGGCAATCCTCATGTTAAGTATGAGATCCCTCACTGTTACCCTCACTGTGATATAGTGTTTATAAGGTTTTGACCTTTTTACCTCTGGTGACCCCAAATGACCTTTGACCTCCACCAAAAACAATAGGGATCATCTACTCAATATGGGCAATCCACATGGTAACTATGAGATCCCTCACATTTATCCTTCTGGAGATATCATGTTTACAAGCAATTTCCAGCATATTTACTATTTGACCCCTTGTGACCCCAAATGACCTTTCACCTCCACCAAAATGAATAGGGATCATCTACTCATTATGGGCAACCTACCTGCCAAGTATGAGATCCCTCACAGTTACCCTTCTTGAGATATCGTGTTTACAAGGTTTTGACCTTTTGACCTCTCGTGGCGCCAAATGACCTTTGACCTCCACCAAAAACAATAGGGATCATCTACTCAATATCGGAAATCTACCTGCCAAGTATGAGATCCATCGGAGTTACCCTTCTTGAGGTATCGTGTTTACAAGCCAAACCGTCACATACACACATACATACACACACACACACGACATCACCATCGCATAGATTCCTTCGGCCTTCGGCAAGGAATCAAAAAGTTGAACACATTGGTCAACTCTGAGCTATGTCCATGATTGGTCCGAAGAGCAAGGGATGCCCATACATGGTTTTTACAGCGCATGAAAATCTGGAAGTATAAAATCCCCAAAACTTAGCTGTGGTTTAGGAATTGATAAACTCTAATTACCTCATCTATTAAACGTGTGCCAGGCAATTCCGAGGTAAATGAAATGAGGGCGAGCTCATAGGTCATGACCCTAAAGTAAAGACAGCACCACCTCTGTGCCAATTAATTTTACCAAGTCTAATTCTGCATTAGATGGGATTGTTCACACCTATAATAGATGATGTAAGTAGGAGTGAAATAGATCGACATTTTCAGTGGTAGAAGAACCCACAGCACTAGTGTTCAAGGACTACAGCCACTAGCCTCCAACAGTCAAGAGTGCCCCCTGTAGCTTGCTTCTTAAGTTGTGAGTACTATTGGAGCAGAACACACAACTAGACTACCAATGGTGGAACTTCAACTAGTTCAGCAGCAGATCCAGGATTTTCTGAAAGGGTGGGGGGCTAATTCTATGAGGGCAAATTTTGTACCTACCAGCGTCAATTGTACAAAGCCTCCATGGGGTGGGGGGGGGGGAGGGAGTCAAGGGGAAAATGTGAAATTTAAACACTTCAATGGTATTTCCTGGCATCTGGCAATCAAAATAAGAATACTTATTGTAAAGGAGAAAGAAATCCTATCAGTATCCTTAACTGATACAGCATTTTAAAGCAAAGACAACATTTGAAAAGAAATTTAATTGTTTTAGGCAACTGGGACAAAGAAATACTCCCACTCCATTATCAGCTGTTGTCAAGGTACAGAATACTGTGCACAAACACTGGCGAAACTGCAAGCAATGCATAGCTTTGTGTAGATTCAGCTAACACTGGTCACCGCTTTGTTTTGTGTGAACATGTGCGAATAAGTGCAAACGATGGATTGCTTTAAGCTCTTTGCTTTTAGCCTAAGAACATTGGCTGCAGAGTTGTTTGTTTGGCCAATTCATAGCACAAAATACACAACAAAACTGAATGCCAAATGATCTCAGTTAGCGCTGTTCTGATATTATCTTGGCTTGCACATGGGCGAAACACCAAACAAATGTTTGCGCTGGCCAGAATTGATTGCTTCGGACGAAGAGAAGGTAATTTTATTTCAGATTTTCTTCCACATACTTTGATGAAATGAAATCTTCAGAGAAGATTACTGACAATATCAGTTTATTTTTTATTATTATATTTTGTTCCTGTCAGGTGGTCAATTGATTAAAAATTGTGCCCTAAGACATCATTTTTCTTCATATTGATTACTCCTGAACAAGCTCTGGGCAGGAACAACCCTATAAAGACTGTGCAATGTTTCGGGCACAAATATCATAATCAACAGAAGGGCTTTACGGCCAAAAAGTGGACAAGAAAAAACTCTAGTGACCCCAAATAACCATCAATTAACACAAAATGTTAGAGGGGATATACCTGTGACACATCCCACATCCTGTGCAAAATTCATATAGCTTTTAAAACCGCCTAGAAAACACAATAGAAAGGTGAAAATCTCTTGGAACACCTTGCCAAAACTTCTGTTGGGGTCCCATTACTTTGACTAGTCTTCTAGTTGAAGTAAAACCTATACATACATGATACTCACCTTGGTTTTGAGCTTTTATGATGGTGCTTTGCATGCTTCTTGCCTGTTGGCTTGGATGGTGGAATGCTACCATCTTCAGAGGAGGATGCCGTTGGGTGATAAAATTGTGATGTAGTGTACGTTCTTTTTACAGTATTGTCCAGAGGTTTGCGGCGCTGTTGCAAGGGTGGCTCCAGTATTTCTTTTGTGACTTGACCTAAACAAGGATAATGCAATATTGTTCAGACAGTCAAGTTTTCCCAAAAATGGCAAATCTAACAATTACATTTATAATACTCTAAACATAAAACTACATACTGAGTAGCTACAGAATTTATATCTCATCCAAGACACATCATCTGGCAGACTGATTTTCTAGGGGACTTGGTCAGTGACCTGTGACAGGTTGGTGATGTCAACCCTTTGTGGGGCACCCTATGACAAAACATCACCACTGCCTACAATTCTGACATAAGGATCATTTCAAATTTCAGCTCAAGTTTGACTTCATGTGATGTCACAGATCCATTACAGTCACTGATCAAATACTGCTAGACTATCAGTCGGCCTGCTGCGTTATGGACACCCTGACCAACAAGTGTCCCTGGTCAATTCCCACCCAGGTTACTCCTGGACGACTCCTCTGGGCCAATTTCCACCCAGACAATTTTCCCTTGGACAATTCCCACCCATCAGAATTCCAAATTTTCTGGTTGGGGAAGTATTCTGACGGGTAGCTGTCATGGGTGCAAATTGTCTTGCAAAAGAATATATGCATGGAACCCTTGGACTCAGTGTGATACGATCGCTTAAGTAGCAAAAGTAAAGTTGAGAGTGTTAGATTTACCAGTTTTGTACAATTTGAAACTAACCTGGATGGCTGACAACATTCACACACGCATAAGGGACATTTTCATATAAGAATTTTGTTGTGGGGGGGGGGGGGGCAGTAAGTTAAACATATATACCACCCAGCCTTCTTTTTAACAAATGATACCATTGAACCAACTTCTCCTGAACCATCATGTCTTCAAATGTGAAAATTCTACACAAGAAAATTTATAGGCTGAAATATGAGCAGCACAATACTGCATGTTTTATTACTTTTCAAGGATTTCTAAGAATAGATTAAAAAAATTCAATTATACACCCTAAAGCTGTCAGACCTAGGCCTTAAAAATGCAAACTTTAAGGTGTCAAAAGTCTCAATTGGACTCAGTTCAATGGACTGGGGACACAGTATTGGGGATGGTACAGTTCATTTTGGCTTCTATGTGATGCATTGTACCAGCATACTGCTTCTTGTCGAAGTAGTTTTAAGTTGACATGATGACAATTTATGTGCACAAAATTTATCAAAAAGGAGCTAGCGATGAATTAAGTACATATCATCCTATTTATACTTTTAGAAGTGAAAAGGCATACAGTATATTTCTCCCAGACTTGGGATCAGTATACAATGGTGCCACATTTCACCCCTCCTCAAATTTGTAAATTTTCAAAGAGAACATGTATGGATACTCAAGGTGAAGAACATTAGTCAGCGGGAAAGTGTGATTCCTGCACTTTTCTCAACAATCCCACAAGTTTAAAATTGCATGCTGGAATTTCCTGCACCTTTTGGGATTACTTGTTTGGAAAAAGTTGACATTTTATGCTGCAACTCATCAAGACCCCCTCTGAACCCTGGTCGACCCCAAAATATTTTTAAGGGAACTCCCCCCTCTCCACACAAACAAACAAACAAAAAATTCTGATAACTTAGTGCAAACACTGGGCAGCAGCTGCATTTCTCACACAAAGTCAGGATTTGCATCAGAAATGAAATAAAAGGATCTCCCACTTTTAAAATACTTTTCTGTGTGACTGTTTTTTTAACTTTTGCAGGATTTTTACACTGTAGGTGTCTCTGTTGCATTTATCTGGCTGGATAAAAGCAACAACAAAGTGCAGGAATTTCCTGAAGACATTTTTCCTTGTCCTATAATCCAACTCAGTTGCAGAAGTTTTGCAATACTGCAACCTTAGCACAAACATTGCTGCAACCTTAGCATGAACACTGCAAAGTGTATTGATGGGGGGGGGGGGGGTCCCCAACTCTACTTCAGAGTTGTGACTCCTGCCCAAAATTGGAGTTATGACTCCACTTTCCCTTGAATCTTGACTCCAGGCTATGATTTTTGTTCATACTTTAGCAATATTGAAAATTTCATTTGTATAAAGTATTGTAGCAAAATTGACTGTTTTGAATTTTTTGTGTATGCAAATTATTAGGTTCCTCTTCAGTTGACCACTTAAACTCTCTGATGTTGGCAGTTGGGTACCTCATCCATTGAGAGGCCTATACTGTAAGCCAAGTGGTGTATTAATACTCACTGGAAGGTTAGCAAATCAACACTTTAAACCTGCCCAGGTCACCTACAGGTATGATGTCATCTTAGGAGCTGCACTAATAGGGCAACAGGCACCTGACTCCAAAACCATTGGAGTTGCCTAAGTCTGATATTTACATAACTGCAGCTGCTCATGCCCAGGTCACCTATGTCATATTAGGAACTGCAACAAATAGGGCAACAGGTACCTGACTCCAAAACCACTGGAGTTGCCTAAGCCTGATATTACCTAACTGCAGCTGCTCATGCCCAGGTCACCTATGATGTCGTATTAGGAACTGCAACAAATAGGGCAACAGGTACCTGACTCCAAAACCACTGGAGTTGCCTAGGCCTGATATTTACATAACTGCAGCCGCTCATGCCCAGGTCACCTATGATGTCGTATTGGGAACTGCAACAAATAGGGCAACAGGTACCTGACTCCAAAACCACTGGAGTTGCCTAGGCCTGATATTTACATAACTGCAGCTGCTCATGCCCAGGTCACCTATCATGTCGTATTAGGAACTGCAACAAATAGGGCAACAGGTACCTGACTCCAAAACCACTGGAGTTGCCTAGGCCTGATATTTACATAACTGCAGCTGCTCATGCCCAGGTCACCTATAATGTCATATTAGGAACTGCAACAAATAGGGCAACAGGTACCTGACTCCAAAACCACTGGAGTTGCCTAGGCCTGATATTTACATAACTGCAGCTGCTCATGCCCAGGTCACCTATAATGTCATATTAGGAACTGCAACACATAGGGCAACAGGTACCTGACTCCAAAACTATTGGAGTTGCCTAAGCCTGATATTTACATAACTGCAGCTGCTCATGACTGGACAACTCCTCTCCTATCCTGGACAATTCCCACTGAGACAATTTCTCCCTGGACAATCCCTACCTATAATCCCCAAACAACTTCGCCCATCAAAGAATTTGGAAACGTCCAGGGTAGGTATTATCTCGAAGTAAGTTGTCGGGGGGGGGGGGGGATTTGACTGTGAGAATGTCCTGTGGGGGAGTTGTCCAGAAAGGAACTGTCCAAGGGAGGGGAGAATTTATTGGGAACCCAGCAGCTGTTGTATAAGAATCCACAAAAGGGATGCCTCTCAACATGCATTGCAGTACAAAATGACATAACTGCATATCCTTTATGGTGGTCCAAATGACTACAAACCTATTTTAGTGGATGGTATACCAGCGGACGGTGATCTTTGATCAGCAGAGGGTTCAAAGGAAGATGATCGGTAGGAATCATGCCATCGGAACTTCTTCTTGTACTCTGATGCAGGCTGAAAATAGAAGAAACAAACTTTTTGATCCATACCAGCTTTTTGACTGTAAGGAAGCACACACATAAAAAAAAAAAACATGAAATAGTTACTGCCATTTAACAATCAGTTTTATAGAAAATAAACTAAAACAGTATCTGTTAACCTTCATGTATTGTGGAAGTCAATTTTTTGGACAATTTAGTTCGATCATGCTATAGAGGTACTTCACTGATTTCACAAACGCATGCGACAACAACAAAGTCGGCCACATTGGACGTCAAACATGTACCCTGTGTGAAAAGGTATTGTTCAAAGGTTAAAATGGGCAGTATCTTCCTTTCAAAGAATATTTTCATAATGGGGGTGAATGTTTGTTGAGTAATCACCAAGGAACAAATACAGGGCCAACAAATGTATTATCAATTTCCAACAAATGTATAACGTAGTGCTAGATGGGTTCTGGAATTCTTCAGAAGAAATACTAAACTCTGGAGTCCACATATATACTAGCTTGCGCAGTGCTCACTTCATATCCGATGAGCAACTTCAAATATTACCATAGGGGCAACTCCACACTAACAAATTGTTGCGGAGGGGACAGTTGCACACATTTATGTCTACAGTACATTAGTACAAGAGGTAAAATTAATGATATGTTTACTCCAGTGGCAAGTATTATTGATGCTTGGTCCATCACCAGAAATATTTTCTTAATTACCTCAGCAGTAATTTCCATTGGTCGAATATTCTGCACGTTGCGGAGGGGACGTGCACAAATCAGTGTCAACCGACGAATATGCATCAAAGTAAAAGTTGTCTGATTTGAGAAGATAGGCAAGCTGAAATCTTTTCAAACTGCTCAATAATGATGAGAGGGTGAATTAAAATTGGGCGTGCAGTGTTGCAGAGGGGACAGTCAGATGTTGCGGAGGGGACGAGTGCAAATAGTAGATCTGTTTCATCATATTCTGAACATATTATGAAATGCTAACTCACTGAAATATTACAATAATACAATTTTATTTTGGTTATGGACCATTCCTGCACACCTTTCTCCTTTTTGACTTCAATGAAGGCAATGACCATCATCACACCATTTTGAATTATTCAACAGAACTGCTTACTGCTCGTTTCTTCTGTGTTGAAACTGTTTTGATCAAAACTTGTTGTACCGAACGCTGTTTCTTGAGATACAGTACTCCTTTTAGTTTGCATTCATTTGTAAATCTTTGTGTGCAAACTACTGTAGTATGTGGATCAACAGATCAAGGAGAGAAGAATACTTCATCCAAGATGTTACAACTTACTGCTGTAACCATACAAATTAGGGCTAGTCTGAAAAGGAAGCCTTCAAAACTTTATATTTTCAAGGTACAGTATATACATGCCGGTCTCAGACTTTAATTGATGTGCCTTTATTCATAGTGCCTATGTATACAAAGACTGGATAAGGCATCGAAACTCTGTATTCAAGTGCATTACACTTTACCCATATTTGGAGAAATAGGTGCATGTCATAACAGAGGATTTTCTCCAAGCACAAGGATAATTCATACCATTTCCATAAAGCTGTTTCAAGTTATTGCACTAAAAAGGATTTATTGATAAATATACAGTAACTGTACTTTAATACAGAAATTTTGTGGAAACCAAAGCTGTGATATCCCTAGCCAGAACTGCCATTTCGAGTGTCCCCTCCGCAACACATACAGTAGTTAGTTTGGACCTTGCGGTCTTACTTAAGTACGTAATCACCAACAAATTTAGCACTGGAGAAAATATCTTGTATAAACTGTCAATCCACATTAAAAGTATCCACAATGCTTTCTCAAGACAGTATGATGACTAAGAAATAGCAGGAAAATCATTTTGTGTCTAGCGGAGGGGGATGGTCTCTGCTAAGGGTCTGTGTGACTATATACCATAACTTACCCACATTCCCTCTAAAAGCATGGAAGTTTCTTAATATGGGTTCCAAGGATGAATTCGACTAAACCAAGTACCAAAATCCTCCTTTGAAACTGAACCTTTACTCTCCCAACCTCTGTTATCCTATGCTGAATGTCCCCTCCACAACAAAATGTCTCTTCCGTAACAAAAAGTTGCCTTGGACCAACAGCGTTCTCATAGCACTTCTAAATGATGTAAATATTTTATCCTTTGACTGATACTGTGCACACACAGTGTAGTTGTTATGCTTGTGCTAAGTCTGATATCCAAAATGCGGTACAAGGGAAACCGGGATCATTATGACATCACGTGAAGAAACTCTACGGGCCCATATTATGAGAATTCTCAGCTATGGCTATGGCACAGATGGCAAGCCTTTTGTAAATTACTACCCTTGAATTAACTTTACCTTAGTAGGCTGGTACACCTGCGCTTGTTTACATAGCATTAATTATAACAGCACAAAGTACCAATCATGTGTATGCTTGCACATCAACATGCAAACATTCTTCCTTTCATACCACTGCAAAGATTAAAGGAAACACACAATTACACCCTAACTTGGATATCTCATATAATGCAAATGCTTGATCAGGATTAAGTTTTTCCTGATGAATTTACAAATTTCCAGGATAATTGTTTCTGACCTTTTTCCACTTTGCCACATCTTCACACTGTCCTGCATGGATATATGTTGCTTGGACATGAGACAAAATATACTCTATGGTACTGAATGACCAATTTCTCATTTGGAACAATTACATTTCCTGGCTTTTTCCTAATTTGAGGTATTTTGCTCAAATTCCTGACTTCCCTGACTAGAAAAAGAAGTCTCACTTTTCCACTTTTTTTGATCCAAGATGTTTGAAAACCCTGTCTTAATCTCAGTATGCATTTACTGTTATTGCATGTTCACAATTTGTGAAGTAATACTAGGACCCAAGAGACTACATACACATGTGACTTCAATTCATTATAAAGACATGCCTCCAGCTAGTTAGAGCTATTTATATGGGAATTTGTAAAAATTAGCAGAAGCATAAATTCTAGCTACAGCCTTATAAAATACTACTAATAGCTGTGCCAGTTATTTTCTACAGTACACATGAGATAATGCTCAGTATAAAGATTTATACCCAGGACAAATACTGTAAAAGATGCATGTACTCATACCGGCATGTGCTTTTGTACATGTGCACTTCAATACATGGCTCTACCCAATCTACCATTTCACTGATCTGTAAAGTGTATGTCCCATCATCGAGTATATATCATACTGACATTTAATAACTGCTCTAAACTTTACAAGTCACATTTTCATGGTCTTTGTTGTCTGCAAACATAGATCTAAACTTCATATACAATAGCTTTAGTATGTATCAATCTTTACGATCTTTGAACCTGGTAGATGAGAATGGTAAAACATACCCAATAGGTTTTCAATATTGATAGCTGAAGCAATAGATTGGCATGAATATGTTATGAATCTATGCACTTGTAAGCCACAATGGAAGGCTCCAAGAACAGTAATTTACACAGCATGCGTATAACTATAACAGGACATGAATATGACTGACTGTTTACAAACACTCACAACAGTCAAAGAATCAACCTAAACAAGACACATGTCTGGACTAGTTGCGGTGCCATGACGTAAGCCACGATGGGGTACAGCTTAGACCTTGAACAGGGCTGAGAGAGTGGGGGGTCAGGGACGTGATGAGATGAATGAGTCTTGCTTAAAAACATGCGGTCTTAAAAGACGGGAGAGCCTGGCCCTTTCTTAGATAGATAAATGTGTCCTTTAGCAGAAATTTACATTTCAACAAGGATGAAGTGAGTCCTGTACATAAAGAGATGGTGACTGTTAGTTGTTGTGTTCCAGAAAAGTAAAGTGAAATTTCACACAAGTTCTGCTTATTTAATACCATGGTGCTAATTGGAAATGCATCCACATTAAGCACAGCAAGGCCAGAGTTCATACTCTCACAGATTTTTTTGAACCAGACACGGCCCACGCATTTCAAATGAAGAAATTTTCCCATAATACTCCCTTAGAAAGGTCATGAGGTCACCAAAATTAGAAGGGGCCAACAAAACAACCATCCATTCAACATGGACTACACCATTTTTCGATAAAACCAACTGTCTAGGAAGAGATCCTTAGACCTTAGGCAAGCCAAGATTGGCAGTTGTTTTGTGTCAGTGACATTAGTTGCTGGTGCCTGCCCGCAACTAAAAAGCAAGCAACCAATCAGGCCCACTGTCAATTAGTACTGTAGGTACAACAGAAGGGGTAGGGAAGAGCAGTGAGAGGTATCCCTACCTGGATCTGGTTCTTTGCCCGGGACAGACTGGGGCACTGAGATTTAATTGGGAGAAAAATGGGGATCAGATGGGAAAAATGACAACTTCCCCAACCCCCACCCCCATTCCTAGATAATTTTTCACACACCACTAGCTTTTCAGCTTCAGGTGCAGTTTCCAAGACCAACAAAATGGCATATATATTACTGGAAAAGATTTTAATTTGTGAGGCCATCTTGAATACTTCATTCTACTATAAATATGCCTTGAATTTAAAGATCATGTTAATTATCACATTTAAGTACATATTATAAATTTTACATGTACATACTGCATTTAATTGCATTATCATTTTAATTGACAATTACTATTTGAACCAAACTGAAATCGACTTAATTAATAAACTCACATGAAATCATTTCTTCTAACAATTCATCAGTTTATTGCACAAAAGTATGCATTTGCCTCAATAATAAATATCCTCTAAAGAGTATACAGTTACATGGTCACAACGAGAAGTAATAACTTCGCCTGCAGGCTGTAGTATTCATACTACTCCCAAATCTTCTTGACACGGCCTAATTGATGAGCCTTTCATATGGTCTTCCTATTCTCTGCCTAGCAGACTGCACTTTTAAACTAAATTTAACTCCTTGCCTTGCTTATAAAAGTACCAAACTGCTTAATCAAATCTGCGACACTATTTCCTCCCCAGCCTGACCGAAAAAAAAAAAAAAGAAAGGCAAACTTTTGAAGTACTGATATACCTATTCCATAATTTATTGTTAACAATTTCAGAGATATGGAGTCAAGATAAAATTTTCTTTGATACTATGATTTAAAAGACTTGGCCATTTGCAAAGCAAACCAACACTTTCACAAACATACATGCAAGAGGCAAATTAAGAATTAGCTCAGTGAGGTAAAATGATCAATACCCCCGGGAGTGCCATCCGATGTTCTAACTGAAAATTTAGCTTCCAGGATACTTTATCACCTTATCCTATCTCTTGCCTTTTCCCAGAACGGATTACAAAATTATTATTCCTCTGCTCTACAAATTATTCTTCCACTAGCTGCTCTGAAACCTCCTCCTAAAGTTTGGATCATTGCCAAACGAGGAAAGGCCAGCTTTACTAAAACTGGAGGCCTGTTGATCACTGCGATAATGCTGTATACAATACATGTATATAAATGCAGGTTCAATGTGCTGTATGCCCTATACAGTAATTTGCCCATTAAAGTTGGCTGAGTGCAATGGCTCAGTACTATGGTGTATGAAAACTTACAGCTGCACTGCATTTAAATCGACAATCACTTTGTGGGGCTAGGGAGTGTATTATTCTGTATCATATACAACAGTTAAAGTTGGCATGTATATATACTCATAAGTCATAATGTAGAAGGTCAAACTATGTACATGATTGATAAGCTTGCAATATAGGTATCCAAACCAGGGTCTGCAAATTCAATATCCAGTGGGCTTTGTCCAGGCCAATTCAACTTTATAGTCTTGGCATGAGTGGACACATCAAGATGCATGGCATATTTTAGAGGAGAGGCTACTTAATAGTCAGCTTACTCTGAAACTTACAATTTAAGTCCTAATTAAAGAAGGAAGGTTTGCCAGGCTGAAAGAGTGAACTTAGTAATTTTCAATTCCTGTTACGTGACACCAGGATTTTGCAAATTGTAACAGGAGTGTGTATGGAGGGGGAGGGGAAGGGGGAAGGGGAGGGGAAATAAAGTTCAGGGATAAGGGGTGACGAAGTAGAGGGATATGGGGTGAGACATATTTTAGGTGGAAAACAGTTTTTACTCCTACTGGGGAATAATTGAGGACAAGTGGCAAATGGGAGGGGGAAAGAGGGGGGAAAGGCAAAATGCAGGTGGTGGGGAAAACAAGGACATGGTGTAAATGCTTTGTGCATGAGAAATAATACTGTCACCAAGACAGCTTGCAATAGGACTTTCACTGTGCAACTGTAACTTTCCAATCTCCAGTAATGTGTATCCATTATCCAGGTGCCAAAATGTGAGTTTAATAAAATCAGGGTAGTTTCCTATATTTCATTGGAAAAAAACCACATCTCAATGGCAAGTTGCATTGGGAAGTCACGGAGTTTTTAACCCTTTCAGCACTGAATAATTTTATTGTGCACCTTTCACTATGCCTGAATTAATTTTCAGTCTTCCTCATTTCAGAAGCCTACTTTCAATGTGAAATTACTCCCACAAAAATCTGTAAAATGAGGAAGTGATCAACCTAGAAAGTTAAAGGCTTGAACTGTTAATTTTCAAATGAGACCTAATTTGAAACATTCACTGTACTAGTGCACAAAGAACAAACTGTTTACAAAATGATGTAAATTTGTGCAAATTTAAGTAATTTTTATCATATTTTTCATGCTTATAGTCTTTTCTTAGTAATTTGTTGACAGATGAACATTCTATTCAACTCGGCTCCACCTCGTAGAATAGAAAGCTCAATCTTTCAACTCAGGAAATTATTCATACTATCACACTCATAAACATTCATTACTTATATATTATTGCCCCTTAGGGTGACCACCTCCAATATCCCAAAAAGGAGGGCATGACCGGCTCTAACCATGTGAAGTCACTGCTACATACCAGCGTAGTGTACACAGATATTGTGATGCCCACCACTACCAGGCTACTCATCGTACACTTTAGCTTAGAATCAAACTGACTGCCCATGCAAGATTATTCTATAAAGAGTCATCTGCGAATGTGATGTGACTGATGATTTTCGCTAGTAGTTTGAGATATATCCACAGTTTTCTTTCGTCACATCAAAATGTTGTGTGTGATATGGTAATGAATATATTGATCATTGGTTTTTTTTTCCAAATTTGTAAGACTTGTCATTGAGACCTCGCAGACCTTCAACAGTGAGGAAAAATTACGTCCAGCCACAAGTATTGGTGGGACATATGGCCATTCCCTAACTCATATAAATTTCTGTCTATAAGGTTAGCAGTACCAGACTTTATGACATTGGTGCTTAGCAGTACCCTAGCTTTTCTGGGCTTAGGTAACCTGTATCACTTTACACAACCTTCGGGCCTTACACTAACTTTGAATGTGCACACTTGTCCAAATTGTAAGCAGAATAGTCCCTTTTTAAATCCTTCTAAAATGTGTCTTCATGACTATGAAGGAATATGACTTTACCAATAGACTACTTAGATATGCTCAACAGGTTGTGACATTCTAGGCCATTTTCATTTAATATCATGGGCATAGATCCCGGGGGGAGGGGGGATATATCCCCTCAACATCAATATGGGATCTTTCAATCTAATATGTAGAATGATGTGGAAGGTTGAAAGTAGTTATCTGCCATTACACATTTTTCAAACATTTTTACCGGGCGCTTCGCGTGCAGCTATTATCGGTATAGGCTACACGGTGATTGTTCATACACTTACGACGAAAACAGCAGCTGAAACGAGCTTATATTAGTCCTTCACCCCTTTTGCTACACCTATGGTCTAATATCACTTCCCTGCACCTATACTCTCCCTCCACCTCATTCCCCATTGCTGGAAGCTGTTCGTCTGGATTTTCTTTCAAAATTAGTAAAAAAAAATATGATAGTTGTAAAGTGTTCGGAGTCATACTCTACATTATCATTTGGATGTCAGGTAGTCATTATGGTAGCATTATGTCATTGCCCCCATTTCATATGATTAATGCAGAGCTTCCAGGAGGCCCTATACAGGTATCTGCTAGCCTTAGATGCCGAAGGAAAGGAAATATTTCGTAATAGTCCAAGAATGTGTCTGTGGACTCCACGCACGTATTTTTGTGTAAAAACATTTCCCCAAAGAGAAAGCAGTAAAACAGACAAGAAGGGAGGAGGCCGCAGGAGGTTTGTTGACAGCCTATCTTTCTCTTAATAGACAACGTATTCTCCTCTTTTACCTTACCAAAGATTAGCATTCACTAAATTATTGACATTTTCAAGCAATGTATGATCAGTTCCACAAACATCCCAATGATAGCACCATTCTGCATCTAAAAGACCTTAAATTAACAAAAATTTCTTAAAGGGGAGGGGGTACCCCTTTCTCAGGACAGCACCTTTATGTAATGACAAGCAAAAGATCAAAACTGTTGTATACAAATGAAGGGATGCATCAAAAATAAAGGTGCAATTTACACAGACTTCAGGGAACTGTGGTATTATTATGTCATCATCTATATGGTGCAACAAATCACAAAAAACCTGGCAGCGCCACTGATCTCAAGCCAACTTGCAGGTCTTGTAATGATCTCCGAATTCAAAATCCAGTTGTCTGGGATGACCCTATAAGTTGATCCCTGCCTTTTTAAGCTTTACATGACATTGTTTCTCTTGTACAATTCCAATCCAGTGCAGCTTATCGATGAGTTTTGTGCTCAAAAATAGCATTTCCTAAATGTATAAATAAACTAATACCCAAGAACATTACCTCTAAAATTTACCTCTTAAAACAGTCTGCCTGGCACTTCTGAGACACTAAAACCCAGGAGCTTCTGGGGGCTTCGCCCCCTGGACCCCCACCGGGGCTTTACCCCTGGACCCCACCAGGGGCCCTAAGGCAGGCCCCTAGACCCCACCCGTCATGGGCCTTGCGCTTCGTGCTTGCCGTGCACACTTCGCATGCACATTTTCTAGATTTGCAATAATACACTCCATTCCCCAAAAGCTGAAAAGAAATCTATGCCCCTGTTTAATATTATCTCCAAAATTTCAAAACAACTACCAAGCATGTTTGGTATCAAAATCTGCATAAATCTTTTATTATTGAAGTGATGTGATTTCAAATAAATTTTGTGGAGGGGAAAGGCAAGTCACATAAGTAGATATATCTGCCTGAAGTCTGGAGTGAATAATCTTGCCATGTAGATAGCTGCTGAAAAGGTTAAGCATTGTACATTGTAACTTTAGTATCACAAATGTTGTTAAGCACTAAACATGTTATGTAAAACTTTCACAAGTGATAAGTTTAAAGGTCAAAAAATGTTCTTTACAATACATTTTGAAAGTAATCTGCTGGTGTTATGTAACCTCGAAGGACCTGGAAGTCATTCATGACAAGACTATGACCTATCTCCAAACAGGAATTGAGATACAAGATGTAGTGTGGGATTTCAAGGATATGCGATATAAATTAGTCTTTTTCATTTCAACATACAGTATTAGTGCTCTCAATATGCAGGGCTGGAAATAGCCGAAAGAACAAACAGCTATGGCTGTCATGCCCTTTTCCAGCAGCAACAGTGTCCCTTGAAAATGAACTTTTACTGATGGCCAAAACTGACATCATGCCCATTCATCTCCACTTAAGTTGCCCTACAGTATGCAGTTTAACAACAACAACAAAGCAAATAATGAAAAGAGTCCGATTTTTCCCATTAAATCACACCAACTATATTTTGAAAGCATAAAAACAATTAGGGCAACACGTTTCTTCCGCATTTGGTGTTGCAACCAGTCTGAACACATCACTTGCCCCTTGCATGTACACAAAATTGAAAATAGCTGTTGGTGCCCCTTTTCTTATTTAAACTGTTGCTGAGGTGCTCTCCTTAATGCCTATAGTGCCCATCATATTTAACAAAAACTTATGGCCACTGGCTGTGCCCCTTCTGAATCTTACATGGGTTTCTAAAATTGTTCGTGGAATACTCCTTTAACCACAACTGATTACGTTGAATAAATTTCTGCCATCGTTTACTTTCAGTTTAATGTTTACCTTTGCTTCTGCCCTCTTGTTTACACTGTCACTTTTCACCTATTTTAGGTATGCATTCATAAAAGCCCTTTATACTCAACAATTATAGGTTACAATTCCCTGATGAAAAACTTGTTGAAAATATTTAGGCAACTTTATTTTTTCTCAAACAGATATGCTTTTCAAAGATTTGACTTCATCTGGGATTCCTTGCTAGCTACAAGCAAAAATATTGAGGGATGTTTCACATTGCTAGTACAGTGCTTGGGATATATCTTTAGTTAACCTCATATAAATGTACTGTTAACTACTCCCCAGCTACGTGCATTCCACTTGGTTGTACAATGTGAATATTTTCCATGTTGATAGTTCGGCACATTTCCAAAATAAGCCCTTAGAATATACATAGACATTACAACAGGCCCACATAACATACGGAAGAATATAATGCAATGACGATAAAGGAAATTAATTTGAGTGAAACTTTCCATGTCACGTATTGGCATACATGTGTGTTGCTCTTGAAAGTTAATTCATAATGAAATTGTTATAAAACAGAAAAAGTTGTGTCTTCCAAAATGGTCAATACTTGAAGGATTTTGATGGAAACTGAGATTCTTATCAGAGTTTCAATGTTTCCTTCATCAAATAAACTTAGTGAAACATTTATTTTTGTTCATAAGACCTTTAAAAAGAACATTTCACCTAAATTTTAAAGCTTTTCAAGAATCTGCATATACAATGCTCACAATGAAAACCTTCAGTGGCATGTCTTTGTAACACAGTTAAAACTGTGATCACTCGACATTTAAGTAGTTTGTTGAAACTGTGAAATGGATACTTCGTGAACAAAGCCATTCATAAGTTTTCTGAAAACATTATGCGAAATACTTAATGACTGGGTGGAGTATTAAAGCCCTATGCAAACAGATGTTTATCAGGTTGTCTTTACATAACTGGCTCACTTTGAGGTTCAAAACCTCTGCAAGCCTGTGTAAAGCTCTGTGGGGGCCTATTGTGATACATTCTTGTGATGTGTGAACAGCTTATCAGGAGATCAGAAGAGTGCAAAAAACATGAGTTTTTCTCTTTTCTGAGAGAGGGGAGAATTCCAGCAAAAGGAATTGCTGTGTACCTCCTGAGGATTTTGCTTTCTTCTTTCAAAGTCCATTTTCAGTATTCTGTTTGGTTTTCTATCTCAAATACTCTGACAAAGAGTAACCATAACCATCACAGCCCATTTTTACCACTTTTTTGGTGGTTGGGGTAATGCTGATGGTAGATTACCTGGTGGGTAGCTCAGAGTTTGAATATATTTCTCTCTATAATCCATTAGCTGAACTGTTCGTATTTATGTTCAGTGTGATAATCACACTATTAGAACATGGATGCAACTGAGATTTGAGGCCTGACACAGAGATGCAAAGCCAGTACTTTGAGATAATTGACTGGATTACCTTATCTTAATATGCTTGTTGTATGCAAGTACAGTAAATACGTCAGTCTAGCTATCAGTACCTACAATCCTACAAAT
Organism: Holothuria leucospilota; assembly: GCA_029531755.1. Taxonomy (NCBI): domain Eukaryota; kingdom Metazoa; phylum Echinodermata; class Holothuroidea; order Aspidochirotida; family Holothuriidae; genus Holothuria; species Holothuria leucospilota. The sequence continues at coordinate 28,055,187 of CM055962.1, read as the reverse complement.
TTGGAATAACTGATTTCTGCAGGATGGCAACCAGGATAAGGAAATTTTAGTTCAAGAAAGCTGGATATCACTGATTCATGAGTCTCTACAGGTGAGGGGCGGGAGGGAACATGTATCCCCACTTTTGTGGGTGGAGGGGATTCCCCTGCCAGGGTTCACGATCTTGCATGTCTGTGTGTCATGGACCCCATTCTTTCACGGTTGGATGTGTACACAATTTCCTTAGCTTCATATTTAGGTCCAACGAGAAAATCTTGGGACGCACAAGGATCTCTGCTCTCAGTGCCTCCCACTCCCTTCCTCAGCACTGCGACAATCAAAGCCAGAATAAAAAAATATCACTTAGTAGGCTACAAAACCATACAAACCCATTGTCATTCTCAATTTTCTCCGCACACCCCAGTACAAGCATACCGTTATTATTTATATTTGTTATGTGTAAATCTGGAAATTGGGTTGGACCCTTTAAAATTGCCACTGGACCCCAAAGACACACTGTTCGGGCAATCTTAAGGGTCCAGTATTAACATTTTGGACCCTTTAAATTTGGAAGTAACTGCTAACCCTACCCCTGCCCTTGTAACTTTTCCAGAACCCAAAGGAAAATAGTAGGCTCACATTTGATTACATACCCTACTTTACCCCACAGATCACCAAAATTGTCAAGGATCTTAAGGAGCTCCCAATTCCTTGTTTCTATAGTTTCGTTATTTGCACTTGAAAAATTTCTGGTCTAGGTCATGTCCCTTCCCCCCCCATTACTTTTGAGAAGCTGTTAAACCCCCCCCCCCCCCCTCATTACTTTTGAGAAGCTGTTGACCCTCTTGCACTGATCTTGCATAAATGGCTAGTTCTTGGAAAATTTCAAGCCACTTATATTACAGTACAGTTCAGCACCTCAAAACTGTAGTAGTACTACTACAGTATGCTGCATGTGTGATAAATTTGACTTTCCACTTTGATCTATAAACCTAGTACCTGAGGCGCAACTCAATAGTACCCGAGGCTCCACTCAATGGAATGGAATAGTGTGCAATTTTGGTTGAACAGTGGACCCAAAAAGTGATTGTTTTTGAATGAGATTGCTGGTACGTTAAATTGCATAATCAAATTTGTAAGCAAGCCAACAGCTAAGTACTTTTAACCATGCAAGCAACTACGTACCTCAAATAATGGAACTAACCAAGGGCATAAAGTGTACCTGGGAATATGTTTGATCCCTGTGATGTCTAGTGTACAGTGTAATGCAGTGGTGTAAAGGGAATAGAAGAATGGTCATTCCAATAAACTGATGAAGCCAGAAACAATTTGAAAACAACAATTAGAGAAATACAGAACAAAACAAAAGTTTCTACTTTATACTATCTACCATTTTCATCTTAATTTAGCATTGAAATTCATGATTTTTTTTTTTTTGGGGGGGGGGGGAGGGGGCACATGTAATTTAATTTTTTACGAGGATTATCCTGAACAATCAGACTCAGAACTTTAGGTTTACAAAGTAATTTCTTGAACGGAATGTATCAGAGGTTGATTCCCTGGTAGGTCCTTCCCATTCATGTGCAATGTTAGAGTGGAAAATGCAGTCCCCCCCCCCTCAATTTGAATAAGAGTACCCCTTCATCCTAATTCAGGAATGGCTCCTATCAATCATGTGACAATATCTGTGTTACTGTACTCTTTTAAATCCATGCAGAATAACTCCTTTGTTTACTTTCAGTAATAAATATTTCTATACAGAAACATAATGAAAGATGATTGTGTGTGAAATCAGAAGAGATCTGTAAGATTTAGCAGCTGATTTTGAAAATATTGTAAAGTGTGACAACTGCTTCCTCTCTTTAAGTTCCCTACCTGACTTGTTCTTTAAAACACAAGAATTCCAAACTTGACCTAAAATGTTGCATTGGTGGCCTGCAAACATGAATTGGAACCCCCACCCCACCCCACCCCTGATATTCACAAGCTTTTGAGGTTTCCTCCCATTGTGGTCATTTTTAATAGTGTAGTAAAACAACGATGTGCCTAATAGGGTACACAGGCCCACACTGACACTCAAGAGAAAATGAGAACAAACACAAAGTTGGTAAAATTATATCAGGCTGACATGATATTCACACTATATTTGAAGATCACCAACACCGATTTTTGAGAAAATTTGATTCTGCAGGTAGCACCTTAGCTCTAATTAAAACCAACATCATGCATTAATTGAAGACACTACAAGTATGCCTCACTATTTTAGCATGGGGGCCCTTGGGCTTACTTTACTTCTACTCTAACACTTTATTAATTCCTCCACATCTGACCGGAGGATTGGTGGTCACATGCCATGGGTGATTCAGCACTATCATCACGGTTGTGGTACTAGATCGCGTGTTAGTCTAGGATAGCACACGGTCGTGTGTTATCCTAGATTAACACACAGCAGTGAGTCAGCTATCACTGCAGTACTGACAAACTATGTAGGTACACTAATGTTACAGCACTAAGGTTAGAACAGTCTAAGTTTGTTTAATACTGTTAGATTTACGGCCCACTGTTGGATTTACTGTTGATTTACACTACTACAAATGACAACAGGACTCGCAGGAAAGTTCCAGAGAATATAAGAATGTAAAGTATAGCCTAATCCTATATTTTCAAATAGGCTAAGACAGTATTCTAGGCCTAGGCCCTATCCTCTCCTTGAATCAAACTGTGACCAAGATCTGGGCCCTATTCAGGAAGTTAGGCGTTATATAAAACAAACAATTAATGTTTTCCATTTGTGTAATAGTATGAATAATTTCATTTGTTGAAAGATTGAACTTTATATTCAACTTGGCTTTGCCTTGTTGAAAAGAACATTCAACCTTTCAACTCAAGAAATTATTCATACTATCACACCAAATGTAAGATCTACATCCTATGAGTCCTTGCAAGTGTTATGAATATATGCAACTTGCCCTTTTTTTCTAACATAAACCTAAACAGTCATCCAAATAGGACTAGACATAACTGACAGGAAAATGGCATTTTAAAAGCTGTTGAATTCATAAAGCTGTTGAATATTTGATGTTTGCCGTGGTGTCCCTCAAAAAGATATCCAAGCCAAAGAAAAGCTACTATCCTTGCCCTTCCTTCAAACTCAATTTTGCTGTGCCCTTTTTTAAGTTTATTTCAAGCCCTGCATCCTGTCAATATTATGCATGAAATATGCATGGAAACAATCAGGTCTTCAAATCTCACTAGGAGCATATGTAATTACCAACTTTGAGATGAAAGGAGAGTTCACTTCCTGAGATGATATACTGTCAATACAAAGTGCTGTCACATGTATGTTAACTGGGTTACGAAGGATCCTATGCCTCTGATTGTGAAACCAGTATTCATACATGCGTCAAGTCTAAAATTACATGAAAATCTTTAACAGGCTGTTGCTCAGGTATATATATATAAAATTTTTTACTTTATTCACTTGATCTGAAATTGTCTATTGCGCAATATTGTGACATCCTTCTTGTACAACTCACAGTGCTTCCTTTTGCTCTCTTGGGACAGAGAAATGCATATTTGACCTTGAAAAGTGATCTTTCCTAACATACACAGCACGATGTAAGGAAAGGGCAAGTCATTCTACAACAATACGAGAAGTGGCTTTCATAAAAACAGAAAAAACAAAGAATGTAAACCGTAGTACAAGAGTGACATCACAAATTATTATGCAACATCAACATATATGACATCTCAGCACATAATTTATGTCCCGTTTAAAGATGGGGTTTTTACCAACGAAATTCATTTTTCACATTTCGCAACATAAATGTCAGGGCTGGAAATAAGACATGGAGGCAAGGCCATTTTCATATTGCTTTTAGGGCACACTTATGCATCTCAAAGAGCACCAAGGCCAAACAAAAGAATTTTTGTTATCTGGTGTACGTATGCTTGGTTGCATTTGTTTGGAAGGGTATGGAGGCCAAAGTTGCCTTGATTCCATTGTGTAGGGCACTAAGGCCACTGCCACAAATACGAAGACCATGGTCTCCTTGGCCTTTGCTAAATTCCAAACATGTAAATTTTTACAATTTTTTACTTTAAGTACACACTTAAGAACTGCCAAATAGATTATGTTCTACAAGTTTTCCTTAAGGTGAGATACCTGTACATTGTGCAAACTGACATGGAACAATTCACCAAGCAAGATATGGACCCATGAATCCCCTTCCCTGTTATGGTCCCACCAATACGTAGTTTTATTTTGATTCATGGGTGCACACAGTATAAGGTCATATTTAGAAATACACAGTCTAGAATAACATACATACCTGAAGAGGGCAAGACAGTTGGCTGTAAAGTCACTAATGTAGCTACAGTGAAGTGGTAAAGCATCAAAAATGAAAACACACTACATTGTTTTTGCCCCATTCAAACAGAACACTGCATTTTCTAATATTATATTCATGTGGTAGAATATTTAGCATTATAAGTACCATCCCCAAACCCAGGTTTCCTATTACACAGCATTCATCAACCCCCTTCCACCTCCCCCGGCCCCTTCATCCTCTACCTACATTGCTGTAGCTACTGTCTCAATATGGACCTTTGGTATATAATGTTAACTCTTTATAGTAGAGGCAGATTCCATATAAACAAAGAGGGATTTTCCAAAATTTAAAGCAATCATTACACGTGCTTGGATTATCACTACTATGCCGTATTTAGCCCATTTCAACAGAAAATGACAAGAACTGACAAATTTCGTACACTCTACATCAAAAGCTTTCATTTAATTGTACTCTTTAATTTCTCCACACATTATTAATTGCTTTCAGAAACACATGAAACAAATAGACAACACACATGTATGCAACTAATGAACGGTTACAGGTTACCGCTACAATGACATTATACAAGCGCAACTTCTTGCTTAATTTACTGCATGTTTCATGTCCATTGTACATTGATGAGTTTCCCAGTGTGCGTGCTGATGCACATAAGAACAGAAGAGCTTTGTCACAGAAAACTTGACTGAGCCATTACTTTCCAATTCCCCATTCTCTCATAAAAATTTGTAATGTATTTACAACAAAGTTGCAAATTAAGCCTAATTCCCAAAATTTCAGCCATTACAAATGATTTTACTTTCTTAATTTTATCTGATGAAGATGAAAACGAGTATAAATGGACTGGAAAATGGTGGTTATTGGCTTTTAGTGAAAAATACTGAAAGCAAGATCACTGCATATTTTCAATATTTGAGGACATTATTTTGTGCACATATCATAAAAGGCTATCTGCTGGTTGATATACGGTTGCATGAACATGGCAACAAGTTAGAATGTAACATGCTTTGCCACACGAAAATTAGTTTTCTGTTTTTAATATAAATTTAATGACATGATAGGTACAGTTCAACATGTGATAAATGTACGTAATGAGAGCTAAGTTGCAAGTTGCATGAATCTGGAGACGAATACATATTACATGAAAAAGGAAAAAAGGCAAGTCTTGCATGTTTGATGAGAACTTATGTTTCTTTTAAACCCAATTAGGGAAGTATGCACAAGAGTAAATATTTAGTGTCATAACACAGGATTACCATCTTTTTGATTGGAGGTCAATCCAACATAAACACAGGGCTCTGCGTAAAAACTGGAAAGGGCAAGGAAAAATGGCCTTCAGTTGTCAGAAATTTGCCAGAGCATTGAGGATAAGCAAGACGAGTATTACTGCCAAATCTTGTAAAGTGAAGCAACACCAAATAGAAATAATATTACTGAAGGGCACTGAGGGCCACCTTGGCCTTTGGTGTACATACTGTACTTTTGAGGGGCATTAAGGTGCAACTTCACAGGCCAAAGGACATAGCCTGTCATGTGTATGGTTATTTTTATGGTTTATTTCCAGCCCTGTGTATGGTTATTTCCAGCCCTGCACACACCTATCCCTTCTCATCTCTCTCATCTTAAAATTTATTTCCTGGAGGTGAAACCTAAAGAGAAAACTTTGCAGTCATTCACACACGTATGACCTTTGATGCAAACCAAGTTTTTTATCTTGGCAAAGTGTTGTCAGGCATGAAAGTAAAGTACACTCCCTACCAAGCAACAACACTACTGCACAGGATACCACTAATGCTGAGGTTTGCTTTTAAAGCCTCCTCAGGCCTATATGCTTGAATCCTAAATGAACATTTGGCATTCATGCATCATTCTGTTGGATGGGTTTTGGGGTATATTGGTGGTCTTTCGGTTTTTTAGCTAAAGTGTTCTGTCAATGAGTCCAATGCAGCTTCAGGTGATTTGAACCGAGTCTACACTACCTTACATGACCTATTTTCACCTACTGTACCTGACTGGTCAGGATGATGAGTTACTAGCTGGTGATGTCAGAAAAAAATACTGGTGATGTCAGAAAAAAATAGAACATGTATCTTGATGCATGCAGCATTGCAAGGGTCACAAAATTCTGTTGTACTGTAGGTACAATTTTTACTGTGCATTTTGGACTTACCCATCTGGAATCAAGTGCAACACACAGGAGGAAAACCTACACTGTGTACAAAAAGCCTTAAGCAGTTTAAGCAGTTTTATTGCTTTTCAGTTTTAACTTGAGGAATGATAATGCACTCACAACAACTTGCAGCTTAGCTCTTAGGAAACCAGCTATACTGTACCAGCAGTTTTGGTTGTAATATACATAGCATCATCATCTCAATATAAAAAGTTCTATAACCTATGCTTTCATTAATGAAAGGCCATTGTACAGTATGTAATGACCCACTCAATGATTGATTTGCAATATGTACAGTAACATCATATAATAATTGAACATTTTTTACTTATGACTAGTGAGCCATTCAACTTTACTGTCATTACGCTGTATTGTACACAACCTTTAAAACATTTTTGCATGTGCATGTAGCAACATATAGTAGACTGGTGATTTTACGTACCCCAGTCAAAGTCGCCAAACTGTAGTATAATAATAACAGACATTGCACAATTTGCACTACATGTCCTACCGTGTGTTACCTATGTACTTTATGGCCTATGCTGAACACGCGTTTCTTTTTGCTGACTTATGTGCACATGAATGACACATGAATGACAAACTGTATCCACAAGATCCAAATGTTTGTACAGAAGGTAATACGATGGCATAATGCAAAACTGACATGAGGTTTTCTGACTTTTTAATCGTTCTTTTTTAATCCCCAACTGGTTTTTAAGTTGAAGAAACCTAAACCTGTTTGAATGAAGGACAATTTTATTCAAGATTGAGTCAACTTATGCTCCTGAATGTTTCACTTTTGAGGGTAATATCTAACCATAAAAAGTTACAGTAACTGTGTAATCCTCTTTGTTTTGTTAGTTTATCTTGCCTAAATGTAGGGTGTACTTATCGTGTAGGTAACTATTGATGAACCATGTGGCTTCACGGCAATTAAGTTGATGTTTGTGTCCATGTGTTTTTGTTTACAGCTTACTTGGCTTGCAAATCTTTTGTATGGCTCAACTTACGAGCAGAATATCATGCTGTGTAGTCACACCAGGGTTTTTGCTGATACTGACAATTGTGTGTAGTTGTACTGAGGTGCAAACTGACTTGTTGAAGCAGTGAGGCGATCGATCGCTCTCATCGTAGCAGATTTGAAATATGCGATTAATCGAAACTGGTCTTTCATTAAACAATTAGTTGATCAGCAATTAATTGCTAATCTCTGACAACACTAGGATTAGTTCATTAAAGCCTGGTACTGTCCGGTATTAACTTCCCTTCCAGTTGTAGTCAATATGGTTTCAACTGGTTTTAAGGGAAGTTGGAAGGGAAAATCTACAGTAACTTTTGCTGTACTTTTCCCATTTGCTTATATAGAACCCAACACATGGCCAGTAAATCAAGATTCTACCACCTCTAGCCATCCGTTATTGAGAATCCTTCATTCTGACTGGTTAAACACTGACTTGTTATTCCACAACACATGGTCAGTAAATGTAAAAACTGATAAAAAGGAAGTTTTTCACACATTTTTGGTGGGAGAATAAATCACATTTGTCAGGCTATTATTGTCTCATAAACCGTCTCAACTCCAAATTTGGCAAAATAATGGACTCGGCTTCACCTCGTCCGTTATTTTGCCAAATTTGGGGTCTCGATGGTTTATTCACCAATAATAGCCTGCAAAATGCAATTATTCCTTAAATACACTCCACCCTTTTCAGCAATTACATGTTTCAGTAGGTACACTTTACCTGGACTCTTTACTTGGAGTCCGCCACTAAAATTGGTCTAGCTACAGTACATCCCTGGTACAGCAGCTGTGTAGCTTTGAATAAATTTTCATGAGATGAGGTTCTAAAGAAATGATCCACGATGTTGGAGCTCATGAGTTATCTCACCCAAACTTTTAAATTTTCAAAGGGTGCATATTCCGAAAACCTATTTTCAGAGTTTATTGGTAAGACTGAATGGTTTAATGAAGATAAAAACTGGCTCTTTTGATATACTGTGACACAATATTTCTCTCTCTACATGAATATGTTTATAGACTTCATATATGGTAGATCAATAATCTCAGTACTTCTTTACCTGTCTGTCAGCCATGTATTGCATGTACTATAAACACAGAACAACTGAAGAGGGAAATTACGGCAAGTAAAATGATTTAACACGAAACCAGCCCTGGAGCTGCTGTAGTTGCCACTCGCAGCTCCCTGAGGATTAGAGAGCTTTCCTGACTTTAAGCAACCTAGGTATGCAAACTTTCTTTCCTTGCGTACTCTATACTGTATTTCAACCTTGTTCAGGTGTGGTAACCCTCAAGGGTGGATTGCATGTGACAGGATGTAAGCATTGATGGAGATGAACCTTACCTGAACTTGCAAACTGCATCTTAAAAATGCTTCTCTCTTCCCATCATTTGATGATGCTAAATAGTGTAGTGAGTACCAGTGCTGAAGCTAGGCTAATTCTGGTTTTGGACTCCAAGTTAAGAGTTCAAATAGGGCACACGGAGCAAATTTTATATTAAACTGTCTAGAAAAGTGTATATTCTTGATTTACTCTACAGGCTATTGGTGTATTATGGGAGCAGAACTTTGAAAATTCTCAAAGTAGTGAAGTTACTCTAGCAAGGGGATTTACTCAACACTTCTGGGCACAATAATGGAATGAAAAAGCTGGAAGCTTATTAGCAGTTGCAGGCATCTGCCCAGTGCGCCTGTCTTAGCTACAACTCTAGTGATGGCAATGATGGCCCTGGGGTACCACCACTAATACAGTATATAACCTTTCATTTGCAACTATTGAACATTCTTTAATTCTAAAGTAATATGTGTTCCTGTACCCTGTAGACAGCATTTTAGAGTACAGTATGTCCCCACACACAGTGTGCCATGAATTTCATGATATATTAAAAGGACATACCTGTACCTCTAAACATGCAATGTTTCATGCAAGAAGCATATCCCAATTCCCTAAAAGAGAAGTTTTCTAATGTTCTTTATAGTATGGGTTTACTATATGCATACCAAGTTCAAGTCCTAGTGAAGAGAAATATACAGTACTCTTGCAAATGTTGGTGCCGGTATCTAGACCAACAGAATTATCACTACACAGTCTTATCCAGTACACAGACTGCAACCTGTGTGGATTTGTTCTACACTGTAAAGATCTGTTGTGTACTTTAAACACCTCCTCCCTGTTCCATGTTAAGCTTTTGTTACAAATGAACAGTTTTAAATTTATGCTCAAATGCCCATGGATTTAAAACTCAGAATCTATTTGCATGTAACAGAGCTCATTAAGCAATAACATGGTTGTGCATATCTTCCTGTGCTTTCAACTGTTCCCAGTGACAAAGCCAGAAAGTTTGTATGGGGGGGGGGGGGGGTTCTGGGGGCTCCACCTTTCATGGGGAGTTTCAAATATGGACTCCTCATAGATACGCTCTTCACTCTTTGATTTTCGAATGGGGCAGGAGTTCAGAGGAGGGGGTGAGAGATGTGGCCATACCCCCTCCCCTTTAGCTATGCCACTGACTGTTTCAGCAGGGCCAGTGGATAGTCAAGGTACTGGCCAGGAATGAAAAATGTTTTCCTGATTTTCTCAATGTACACTGCCTACACTAAAACTTAACTGTCCTACTAGGCCTGCTTCTTAGAATTCTTAGTGATAAAATCTGGCTTATTCGAACCCTGATATATGTGTGCATTGACAAAATATTTGCACATGTATGCTGTATTACTGTTCCCTACTTACATACAATCCATAACCCACTGGCACATTCAGGGTGAGGAGATGGTCATGGGGCTTGAACCCCATGGGTCAGTCAAAATTTAAAACCTGTTCAAAATGTTAAGCCATAGTATTAACAGTCTAAGGGCAAGGTGTGTTTCCTAGGATTTAGCATGTTCTGAAAAGAGCCATTTCTGGCAATACGGGCAGTCTTTTATTCTTGTAAAATTTTTTTGCACTCTGCAAAACAACCATAGGTGGAACTCTGCTTTGATTTCATCATAAAGTTTTGAATCCCAATTCTCCCCCCACCCCCCCCCCCCACCAAAACATTCCTGTCTGCACCACTGACATAAATTGCGCAAAGGTTCATTGCATAAAAAGCCAAGTCCAGGTGAAAGGAATGAAAGCTGTTCCTTTCTGGAAACTTTGGATATAACATTGACAGATATTTTTGAGGTGTGATAACCACTTAAAGATGCTTTAAAAGTCATTACTTACCATGCCAAAATTGATTGAAGTAGGTCCTAGCCATATTCTGGGGTGTGCATTGGGTTAGGGTAAGTGTGCTCCCATGTGCAGGCTACCATGACCAGTAGCATTATCATCAGTTTGGTTGTGTGCAAAAGGTTCACAAAAAGAGTGAAAGGGTAGCTACAATGCTTGCTAAAAACATTAGTTCATATTTCTTAGTCTATGAGCAAGGATGTGTCCATACCATGTGGCACCTGGTGACCCCTCCATGCACTCAAAATTTCTACCCAGCATAAAGTAATTCAAAATGACCACTCTATGATTCTAATCCTTGCTGATAAACCAGAAAGCCCAAAGGCTTAATGATTCCTTAACGAAAAGGGGGGTGCTTTGTTACACCGATGTTCATCCCTCAAATTTATACTACTGTACTACATCATGTTTTATGATGTGTTCACAATTGGAACCCTTGCTGACCTCATATGACCTTTGAACCCCACCAAAACTTGAATAAAAAAAAAAACATGTCTTAGAAGGGATCTATCTGTGCTTCCTCCTTTGTAATGTCATGTTTATAAAGTTTCAGTTTTTGACCTTTAGTGACCTCAAATGACTTGTGAGATCCACCAAAAACAATAGGGTTTCTCCTCTTAACATGACACATTTATATACAAAGTATGAAAAGCGTCATTCATCCAAGCTTCCTATCTCTAGATATTGTGTTTAACAAGGTTTTCAGGGTTTGACCCCGGGTGAAACCAGATGACTTTTGACCCCTAGAGTTCTTCCCCCTCACCATAAGGCATCTACACATTCACTATAAAATTTTTAAAAGCTTCCTACCCTGAGATATTGTGTTAACAAGGTTTACAAGGTTTGACCCCCATGACCCAAGACGACCTTTGACCCCACCAAAAATAATTTGTTTCTTCCCCCACCATAAAGCATTTGCATACTAAGTATGAAATTTCATCCAAGCTTCCTACCTCAAGATATCGTGTTAACAAGGTTTTCAGGGTTTGACACCTGGTGACCCCAGATGACTTTTGACCTCCACCAAAAGCAATTGGGTTCTTCCCCTCACCATAATACACGTATACACATTCAACATAACATTTATCCAAGCTTCCTACATTGAGATACAGTGTTAACAAGGTTTGCAGAGTTTGACCCCTGGTGACCCCAAATGACCTTTGACCTCCACCAAAAACAATAGGGTTCTTCCTCTCACCATAATGCATCTACATACTAAGTATGAAATTCATCCAAGCTTTCTAACTTGAGATATCGTGTTAACAATGTTTTCAGAGTTTGACCTCTGGTCACGGCTGCAAAACTTGCAAAACTTCATGCACACATGCTTTGAAAACCCAAATTTCTAGCTCATCTGGTCTACTTAATTTGGGACTAAGATGAAAATTCTAGCTGCAGCATGATTTCCGCGGATGCAATGAGTGTGTGCGTCCAGCTTTTTGCGGGCTTGCCTCTGATGACCCCAAATGACCTTTGACCCCCACCAAAAACAAGTTCTTCCTCTCAATACAAGGCATCTATGTACCAAGTTTGAGAACTGTCAGTGTTTCCCTTCTTGAGATATAGTGTTAACGAGCAGTGTCACAAACACACATGCCATCATGATTGCATAGATTCCTTGCCTCCTTCAGCAAGAAAATAGTACTGTACATTTCTTAAAATTCTGCCCAGTGCTAGGCAGTGCCAGGCGGGCGGTACCAAATGTCAACAGAATGAAAGACCTTGACATGCACTATTCCTGTAGTCATGTAATATATTATGCTTACAAAACTTAAAGTTAGATCTTTGACCTCCAACAAACACTGCAAGATACTTGAACTTAAAATATGGAGCATCAATTGTACATACCAAGTATAAGATACCTCAAAGTTACAATTAGGTACAAAACAGGTTCGCATCGCAATTTGCGACCCAAGAAACACCAATTGTGAATCAATTTTTACTTGCGTTTGCATATGCTGCGAACTAAAATCTTCCCACACTCTGCCTATACATAAGAATGTTTTACCTGCCCATTTTATATCTAATCGGTCTGAACATTGGTTAGCAATTACCTGTATTGCTAATCAATTCTCTCACACTTTTTAGTCCCCTGAGTTATGTTTTTTGAGATATCAGGTTTATGAGATTTTCTCAATTTGACCTCCAGTGACTTCAAATGACCTTTGACCTATAAAATAATCTTCCTTCTTGATCTCACTGTGGTTTGCCTACATGTTAAGTGAGAAATCCCTCAAAGTTTCCCTCTTGAAATATCAAGTTTACAAGTTTTTCACCATTTGATTTCCGGTGACCACAATGACCTTTGACCTCCACGAAAAACAAGAAGCATCCACATGATAATGGTGAGATCCAGTTAGGTTACAATGTTTCTAAAGAGATATGTGCTGTTTCACCTGTGTTTACCTTATAATATGACCTCTAGTCATCAAAAACAATAAGGTTCTTGCACTCAATATATTTGGCATCCACATGCTAATTTTGAAATCTTTCAATGAACTAAGATATCATATAAATTTACAAGCAGTTTAAAAGTTTACTTAATTTCACCTCTGGAGACTTAAGGAGAACTTCGACCTTCTCCAAAAACAATACTTTGCTTTCTCTTAATGTAGCAAATGTACTTTGTAACATACATCCATCATGCTTACCTTGGAATATCATGTTTACAAAGTTTTTGTCTTTTGAGCTGTGGTGACTTCAAATGACCTAGAGCTAGAAATGTTCCCTTGTATGACAAATCTACATACCATGTATGAAAGATACCATCATTCCTATCTTGAGATATTTTGTATTTGCAAGCTAAGCATCACAAACACACATACATTCCCCCCCCCCATACCCCCCCCCCCCCCCCCCCCCGGGCATGGTAGCATGATTCCATAGATTCCTATGTCTTCAAATGGCCAGGAATCAAAAAACTGTGAATCCTGCATGGTACTGTATTTCTCTCTGGCATAGGCAGGTCTACCTTACAGATATTTAAAATTTAGCAGACACTGCCTCCCTTTGGACTCCTGCCCAGACATCAATCAATGCCCTCAGTACTCAGAACATCCTGTGCACACTGAGGTAAACTCAATTCTTGCTTTCATGTATAAAAGACATCATAGAGTCTAGTGATAAATTTGCATAATTTTCCCTAGCAGAAACAAGCAAGTGTCCTTAGGTAGCATTAAACAAAACTCAATCAAGTGATAATTAGTCTACATGTACAAAATGATAGGGGTCAAGCAAAGAATCCTCTATTTCAAGTCAGGTGACATTTGAAAACTACTGTACTTTCTTTCAGTCTAAAGCCAACTTCAATTAAGAGGCCATTATGCAACCACACACACACAATTGATTTGATGTACATGTGATCAGACAATTAAATTGTACACATTCCACTTTCTATATTTTGCCCTGTAATAATTTCTAGGCCTTTCATTCAGTGCCACCCATATTCATTTCAATGAACCATTTATTCAAGGTGAGTCTTTCTCCTCTCATTATGTTACAGACATGTAACTTAAACAGGAAGGCAAACTAAGTCTAGGAGAGACTACATGTACCTGAAGCTGTTAGAACTACAAGGACAAGTGTTCAAAATGTAAATAAAACATGAAAAAATCCCCAAAATTAACGCATCTTATTTCTTCTGAGGTAGGAAAGGGGTTGGTTTAAGTGGATTTTGCGATTATTATGTAAATACTTGAGGTGAAATAAAAATTGCGAAAAATGTACTTCCATGTATGTAGTATGACACAATGACTGTGCATCACCATTCCTTTGGTTTCCTATACAGTCATAATCTCTTTGTGACTTCCACATTCGGAAACACCTTACACTGCTACCCATTTAGAGAACAACTCAATATGAAATAGCCAGAGGTCCCCTGGTTTACTTCTTATCATGCACTCTGTTCCATGAAGTAGCCAAGTTGGCAGCAAGGCTGGACCTAAGAATCATTTTATTTTAGACTATAGAGAGCACAAGAAGTGCCACCATCACAAAATATGCATATTACGCTACAAAATAATTCCACCTACAGTTAGTGCACATGTGTGACCTATATGTGAACATTGACGAAAAGGATGGCTATGTCATAATGAAATCGTGCAGGCACACACATGCAAATGCCAAGATTTTTTGGTATTCATACTGTATACTGTATCATAGTGCTTACTCAGTGTGGAAAGCCATAGAGCGACCAATAACACTTGAGTATGCATATGTGCATACTCTGGCAACTGGAACTGGCAAATTATGCTAAACAGTGAAGTCACTGAATAGTACCTCCTGCTTCTTTCACTTGCTCCCCTTGAGTACTACAATGGAAAAAAAGAACTTGAAGCCCTCCTGCCCTCCATGTTTAGAACTGCCTACATATTTGACTCTGTCATTTAGGACACCTATACTAATACAATTTAAGTGAACTTGGGATTTGGTACAGAATGCCTGGAATGTGTCACCTGTGGACTAGATAATAATATCCCACACTTCCTTGTGTAGTCAAACTTGAATCTCTACATTCCCTCAGGTTTCTTTGCCCATCATTCTCCCCTTCTTTTACATACAGTACAGCTAGTGTAACCCTAGGCCCATGAAGCCTATAACCTCATATCACGGCAGTGTAAGATGAGCACTGAACCTGACCACAAATACATCACTAAAGCAGCAATCACGTACTGTAATACGAAGTTTGCATACTTTAAATGTTACATCAGTGCTTGAAGACACACACTTACTGAAGATGGCAATGCCACGTATACAAATTTTGGTGCCTGATTTTAGTGACAAGAATCTAAAAGCATTAGATACAGGTATACAAATTTGTGGATTAAAAATAATGGCACATGCAATTTTGTTACCAGTAAAGGTCCCAATGTCATCCATTGCAATCTTGAAAGTCTTTTCACATAGAGATACCATACAAGAGTGAATTGTATGAAATGGGGATGATAGGTAGCCTGCGGGCCTCAGAGTATGGTACTTGTCATCGTTGTTGAAGCAATTTACCAGCATGATGCTATGCCACACACAAATGCTGAATCCCACAAAAGTGTAGTTTTGAGAACATTTTGTGCAAATGTATAAATCCATGCAGGGCTGCAGAGAACTTTCAACTAGTATTCATCCCACTTTCAAGTCTTTATAAAAAAGCATGGGTTGCAGTGTTCTTTTGATATGGCACCCAAACTTTCATGTGGGAACAACAAAATGTTTGCGGGAAGTGCCCCCCCCCCCCCCCCCAGCAATCATGCTACCAGAATGCATCTCTTTTTGGGCCATGGCTGTGAATCTGTAAGCCACGAGACTTGCAATTTCAGTGCCATTAAAGCCAGTGGTACATATGCACATGTAAGAACCAAATAAATTTATCACGATGAAATAGTTGAACATGTTAGTGGCAGAAAAGAACTGTGTTCTCTATATCATAAGCACTTAGCATTAATTTATTGTAAAGCTGTAGAGACAGGCTACAACCCTAACTAGACTGTAGATTGGTCCAAGAACTTCTGATAGACTTCTACAATTTCTAATCTAATGAGCAGCAGGCTACAAATCTTCAGTATGGAAAATTTGGCAACTGCACACCCAACATGGTTTGTCAGTTTCGGATAGCACATATTTGATTTACTGTCTGCCAGGGGGCACTGATCACCTACAGAACAATATCTTGGCTGCTGGGCAATAAACTGGTTCTGACACTTTCATCTACACAGATTCTTCAATTCCTGAACACTGCAAAATTTAGTATACATGTACCATGCATCTGTCTACCAGTGTTTTTTTTTTCAGGGTGACCACTAAAATCCTTCAATAAATGTTCCTGAATTTTCAGTTATCATTGTTGATTTTTTTGTTGATTTCCTTCTTTGGATCGTTTGTGTGTACCTGGGATGGTTGCACTTTGCACACTTCAATTGCTTTCCTTCAAAACCTGTGATCTTGGCAAAAATGTCATAATGTACGGTCATGCATTATGGAAAATAAATTTTATTTTTTTTATCCTTTACATAAGAAATTTACATATCAGCATGAATACCAGATGATAATTCAAAATGATTGAGTCTCATGCTCAATGCATGGGGGTTGGCAGCCCTGGCTTTACAGCAGGTGGTGATTCAGCTTTCAGGTCTGCTTCACATGTCATATCACAGCTGAACTGCAGTGCAGAGGAATGGCCCTCCACCTCCCAGTATTTGGGAGGTGGAGGACCAAAAATGTCCAAAAAATTGCTAGGCATAGCCTTCTAAATTGAGGGTAAAATCTGCCATTGTTCAGCTTAAACACAAATTAAAACTTACTCAAAGCCAAGGCTGAAGTTATGCCACAGTGTCAGTTTTGTTATGCTGAGGTGTCAGCTTTCATTCATCAACAAAACACAGGTTAAATTTATATAAAACTGCACTGTTTACTTAACGGTGATCACTTCTCATACTGGAAGAAATAATTTTACACACACTAAGGTTTCACGGTACCGCAAAAATTTGGTACCGTCAATACCGCTACAAATGGTACCGGTAATACCGTAGTACCGGTACCAAAAGAGAAAATAGTCTGACTTTAAAAACAAGAAAATACCCGGAAAAACAACAGGTATTAACGTACGTGCCGTGTTTTGATCATCCCTGCCTTCCGCTACACTGTTAATGAATTAAGTACACTCAACACATTGGTAAACAAAAAGTAAAACCCGCCGAAAGCCAGCGTCCGAAAAACACGGGGAGCGGAGTGCGATTTTGAACCCGAAAGTCCCAAAAGAACACTCAAAACTGTACTTACAGTTACAAAAATAATTTCTAAAAATGATGAAAATCTCCTTCGTAAATTATCACCTGAAGTTTTTAGGTGGAACTTTTCCAAATTATTCCCATAAAATATTGGTTCATCAAGCCTATTTCCGACCGCAATTATTACTATCAAAACATTTTTTGCAACATTTCATGTTTTGAGTTCAAGATGCCTAACAGTATGATAGCGCCGCAATCTAGCTAGCTTTTACCCGCGTAAATCATTTACTGATATAACACTCGTAGGATGGGGACTCCTGTATTCGTGCAGATAGGCCAGCTTCACGTAGAGGTAGGCCTAACGATATAGGTACGTTCTGTACGATCTTTGGGACTGCACGAAAATATGAGAACGCCGTACTACTGAGTGTCTCAAAAATCTAAATCGACTTAAGCAAGTCTGAATTCACGCGACCACGACGACAACGTTCAATGGGATTTTACTGTGTAGTTTGTCTCACATACAGTTAAGTCAATGGACAAGTCCCATTGACTCACTGTACAAACTGTTGAAAGAACGTTCTTCCGAAGATTTCTCTCACACACAGTTATGTCAATGGAGAAGTCCCATTATCTTACTGTGTTTGAAATCGTTGAAACAACGTTCATGTCAGAGCCAGCGATGCAATGATTCTTCGTAAGCTTACAACGAATTTCTTAATGATACGATGCCTTGTGTAAGCATAGGCAAAGTGAATGATACTAACTGCTATTAGTACATAATACAAATGTATGTGCTGATAACGAACGATCGTTCGAAAACTGCACACAATGTCGAAAGAAAGCAAGCCACAAGTTAGTGTGGGAAGTATTGGTTGGGCGAAATTTCCCGTTACACGTGGTAATTTACATACATAGCAGTTAAAGGGCAATTTCCGAAATTACGAGGGGAAATTTGTGACAGAAATGATGCAAAACGGTTTACAGAATGAACGTTTCATGGTTACATTTTTATATTTAAAGGAACACAAGGCAGTTATCATATGGATTATAGTATTTATATTTCAGTTATATTCCATTCAATTGCAGTATTTTTAGATTTTTGTTTTGACGTATTGTCGGGTACTGTTCTCCGCGGTACTTCGGTACCTTGTAATTGGTGGTACCATACCGTATCGGTACCGGTACCTACCGGTACTCACAAAAATACCGGTATACCGTGAAACGTTAACACACACACTATCATATTTGGTGGGAAATAATCATATTTGTGTGAGACTGAATGTGTATAAAGTGGAAACACACTGTTGCAGTATATAGTAAATCTTTTGGCTGTGGTTTTGACTTAGGCCTAGTTTGCAATACACAATATACTGTAATTTGATTAGTTGTACGCCAACTTGAGTAACTCCTCACGCTACCACACCAAGTGAAACCCTTCATCTATGCCAAGGATCTTTAGAATGATACACACAGAATGCACCCTGGGGTATTATAAACCAAACCTATCCTGCTAAAAAAAGACAAAACATAATTATTTGCATTGGAGGAATGAGGCGAGCAACTATTTTCAAGACATTTGGACCCCTCCTGCTGTGCTAGTGTAATCAGTAACTGGCTTCATACACAAGTGACATCCCCATTTTCTGAATCATGGCCAAGGCCCTGGTTGGATGCCAGATTGGAAAGTTTGCCATGTGCGGGGGATTTATCCCCGTACAAAAAATGAATCTCAACAGTGTCAGCCGAGCAAATTTGACAACTGACAACTGCAACCATGCAAACTTATTGGCAGCAGCCATGCCAGTTTAAAAACACGTTTGCAATTCAACCACACAAGTACAACAGTTACCTCACCCGAAAGTCTTGAAACTGTACCGCAGGTCTGTTTTACTGTATTTTCCTTACCAATGTTTGCGAGACATACGTACAGCACTGTCTACACTGGTGCTTTTACTAACCGTTTTGGAAGCATGAACGTAGACTATCCATGTATGTAGGTACGTCAGCAGCTTTCCAGCCCCGTAGCCACTATGCAGCTATACAGAACTCTCTGAAGTGTTGCAACCAGGCATGATATGCATAAGGTAAATTGACTTGCAGAATAGTTCGCAGTTTATGTTCTTGAACAGCAGAACAGGCATAGACTTTTACCACTGACTGGATGCTAGATGTTACACATGTAATGTACAGTAGGGCTGTGAATGTTTAGCAAAATTACTAAATGTTTAATCACAAAATTTTGTGATCGTTTTGCAATTAATCGCAACTACCTACTGTATGATCAACATAGAGACTTTAAACCCTGCCCTTGAACATGATGAATATGTAAAATGCGTTAGTCACATCCGGGGACATAGTTTCCATGAACCTCAAACACGGAACCTCATAGAAGCTCAACTTTGATGTCATATGTTTACGTGGTTGCCATTTGTATAATTTATGTATTTCACTTTTTCAAAAAGAGTTAAAGTGAACATCTAATTTTCTGTAATGACTGCAGATTGTATTTTATTTCGTACGGAAAAATGGGTTTTGCCATTAATCGCTGGTAGCTTTGCAGTAAACATTTATTACACATGCGATCGTTTAGCGATTAATCGCTAAACAGTCCCAGCCCTAATGTACAGTGCATACAGGTCTAGGCTGGGCTTATATCGCATACATCTCTGGACTTTGGCAGTTTAAAAACTTGTAAGGACGGAGGGCACAAGAGGTAAGCACAATGGCTGGGAGAGTCGATTTCCTGCAATCTAAGAGGTAGTTTTGGCCAAAATTTGCTTGGTACGTTACGCGCCATGCTTAGATAGTATCGGTCGCGCAATTCTCTTGGTCAATATTAAAATTCCCCATGCACTTTGCAAGCTTTCCAATCTGGGTTGGATGGGGACCATACTGGAAAATTTGTATGCTGTACGCCACAGATTTACGCCAAATTAGGCCTATGTCATGTAACGAGGAACCACACCATTCCATGCCAACTTACTAACGCCCAATCTCAGAAAGATTAAGCCTTAGTTATATACAGTGTGTGAGGCCACTGTTAAGTTGTTAAGTACTGCAGGCTAATACCTGACTTAGGGTGTAGGATAACGTTAATGTTTGTGTCATGCCACAATGACATCGCCATTGTGAGCCACGCCAGTACCGCAAAGTTTTTCAAACTTGATGATCATGCCATGCGCCAAAAAATTTGGCACACAATTTCATACGCCACAGATCTGTGTGAAAATGGTTGAACTTTCCAGTATGGGATAGGGCCATACAATGGTGGTCCTGGTTTGGACATGAAGTCGAATGTTCCTACCTTGTTACCAACTCAACACTAGTCTACACGAGATGGCGAATCATGCTGATGTTCATCTTCAATGATCTTTCTGAACAAGAATTTCATTTAAAGTAAACTTGGCCTTGGCTAGCCTACCTGGAATGTAGCCCAGTGTTTGATTTACCCGGGTGCATGCATGCACAGGTGCATGTAGAATTTCCCATGTGCATGTAACTGTGGAGGCTTACATGCACTTCGTGCACGTAGGCCGAACACTTGCCTAGCAGTCAGATTAATTTCAGCTCACAAACTGCACACACTACGTCAATGCATCAATGCACTGACCAAACCAAGCGGATGCACTTTCCGTACGAAAATCCCACGTATTCTTCTTGTGTGCGTTCGCTGTACTGTAGTTATGTTGCGCTCTGAGAGCCCAATACAGTTGTGGTACAACATAAACTCTCCGTACAGTTTGGTTGTGGCTACTCTGATTGAAACAGACTAGGCTAGGCTTGACATATACATGTCACGGTATATATCATATGCAACACGTTAGGACTGAGTTTGAGCTAGTGCTAGCAGCTCTAAAGAAAAAAATATCGTACACGTAGCTCAAAATCAGCGAAGTAAATTTTTGGAAAATATTGAAAAAGGCTTAGTTAGAGCATTTAACCCATGCCTCATACATATTTTGTGAAATGAATGCCAACTAGATAATTTTGGATACCTGTTTAGCAACGAGTAACGATGGGCCTTGCTACAAAGACTGCAGCCCTACGCCTACAGTGTGTCGAGTGGCAGAGTGGTCTATTCCAGCTGCTGTGCACCAATGTGTTTTACATGTGCGTGGGTTCGAATCCCGCTCGATGTACGTGGGTTTTTCTCCGGGTACTCCGGCTTTCCTCCCACTTGGCATAGGCTTGCCTCTAAAATCGGTTGCCCAGCCGACGAAGTCGGTTGCGCGCCGGACTGAAGCGCCTTCGGGTGGACCAGTTAACTAGCCGACTTTGCTTTTTTGCCTACAGTGTGTACAACAATAGCATTAAAATTTAAAGTGACTTCAAGACATCGTAGTCAATGCACATGGGCTGTTGAAGGTTAAGTGCATTGGTCCTTGTGATTGTGGGCTAAACTTTTGGGACCACAAACTCAGAATTTTAGACGAAACCTGAACTGAAGTCAACAAAAATACACGCTTAAGGTAGGAGGGAATATTAATACATAAATCCCCATTGTAACAATGTGGGGAAACAGAAACGAGCTGGTAAGAGTCTTGTGGAACATGTCACGTAAGAAAAGTGATAAAAATTTTGCTCATGTGGTTTTCACTCGTGGGCCGATAACAATATGCTTACATGTTTCTTCATCACAATGTTTGTAACCAATGGTACAAAATATAATTTATAGCAAAACTGTTCGTCTCTACTTAATTGAACCAATTGTTGGAAACTGGGACGTTAAACCCCATCTAACTAACTAACTTCTGGTATTTCTGATTTAAAGATTGTTTGGTGCATGTAGAAAAAAAATCATAAATCGAACCCTGATGTAGCCTAAGGCCCTAACCTAACCATGCTGCCATGCATGTCACCAACAGTCAGCTGTGCAGTATCAGGTATTGAAACTCGGATATATGACCATGTAAACTTGAAACCCCTCCTAGGTAATACTCATCAGTAATAGTAATACTATAAGGTGTCACCTGGCAATTTAGAGGAGGCTGTCTGAAACTGATTAGTATCCATGGTACTGGTTGTTCCTGGCTTAGCTTAGGCCTAGCCTAACGTTCTTACTCTCACTGCTAGTCAGTTTCATTATGCAGTCGGGTAATCGTCGAACTTGTCTTCAACAGTCATTATCAAACCGTAAAATTATACTCACCTTACTTTTACCAGGCATCTTGACTATTTAAATGTTTCTTTTTATCATGTTCAGAAAACTTCTTTTACAATCCACAACTGATTTCCACAATCAGTTGCTGATTTTGGATTTCAACTGTGCCGACCATTCATGCTTACTTTTGTGTTTTGATGTTCGATCGTCGAGATCGAGTGTGTGTAGTGTGTAACGGGCGTCCTAAGCACCGCGCATGCGTAATTAACGGTAATATACACAGGTATTTAAATGATTGACATCCCATTGATAAAATTTGAGGAGAAACGGTCGATCTCTCCTCACTGAGGATGGTTTGCGTGGGAGGAAAAATAGTAGTGCTGATTCATTGGCACCTAATTTCTTATCCAAGTTGTATTTAAATGCCAGGTTGACAACTTTCCCTGGACAGTCTGAGTAAATACCCCAAAGGTGGGATGGGGTTGGGTGTATTAGGTGGGAAGGGGGGGAGGAAGGGGTACCGGGTGGCACATTTAGGGAGGGACCCATCAAAAGATAGGACTGTTGAGACAGGAGCAATCTGACAAGGGGGGGGGGCAGTGGCGGTACCATGGGAGGGTGCGTGGGGCGTAGGGGGCATTTGCTCCCCAGTCAGAAGCTCTGCCCCTCCAGATGTCCCCCACTCAGCTCCTAAAGTTAAGTGGCCTGACGGGAGGAATGTCCAGATACATTGAAATTATTAGGAATCTTCGCATTGGATGATGTATTATAAACCAAAATACACCTATCCTGAAGCTTAATTTTTTACCAGGAGATATGCTAAAACCTCAGAGCTTCCGGGGCTCTGCCCCCCTGGCCCCCCACCAGGGGCTCTAAGGTGGGCCCCTAGACCCCAACCGCTTTAAAGGAATAGTGGTCTGGCGGGAGGAATATAGCCTAATACGTTGCAATTATTTGGAATCTTTGCATTTGATGATGCATTATCAACCACAATGAATTCATCCTGAGACTTAATTTTTCACCCACAGATATGCTAAAACCTCAGAGCTTCCGGGGGCTTCACCCCCCTGGAACCCAACCAGGGGTCCTAGGGCGGCCCCTGGCCCACCCGCTTAAAAGTACAGTAGCCTGACAAGAAGAATCAGTAGCGTAACTGGGGTGCTTGAAGTGGAGGGGGGGGGGCAGGGATGAAAATGAGGTAATATACCGACAGCATATAGTCATTGTACCGACGCTTAGTGCCAAAGGGTTATCACTTAACAAGTCACCCCCGCACCCGTAACCCCCCCCCCCATCCACCCAGGGGTGGGGCCAGGATTTGCCCCGCGGGGGCAGACTTCCCTACGGGAGGGCCAACGAACCGAAGCCTCGGACAGCTCCGATCCTGTCGAGAGGTTGGTGAGGGAGAATTTGAAGAAAACCTGTGTATTATACCATGTCATTGTGGGGCATATTTTGCATAAAATTTGTATTTACTAGAGGAAAATAGTTCCGCACCGATTTAATGTTTTTGCCGGACTCAAGGCTATAAAAAAGTGAAATTATTTTGGGTGAGCCTATACACTAAAAAGAATCTGTGCTTATTTAAAGCTTACATAGGTCAATTGACCTGGCAGTTGGGCCCTATCGGGCACAACTTACATTTTACTTCCTTCCTCGAGTCATTAGCCGTAACCGCAAGACATACAAGCAGACAAGAGAACATTAACTAAGTCTAGCGAAATGAGTTGAAATTCCCGACATTTACATAATTCCATATATTCTACTTGTGAAGTTACTTGAAAAAACGGAAAGGGTTTGTAGCCTACTATAATTAGCTATAAGTAACGGACTGAGAACCAATGGATAAAGTGTGCTGAAAATTTTGGGTTTTATCTCAGAAAAGCCACAATAAATAAATTGACCATATGTGGCGACAGAACTTTCCCGACAGGGCCGGGCCATGCCAGCGACCCAAAGTTCCGTCAGTTCCTTTACCGAGGGGGTGGTGAGGAGTAGATATGAAGGTGCCTGACTATCCCATGCCGTTGCAGGGCATATTTTGCACAATATCACTTAATTATTACTTCAAGAGCCGACTTGCGCACTGATAGTGTTCTTTTGAGTCTGAACCTTAATTGAAATTGCAAAGCGCGCTGAGCGCGAAAATTTTTAGCAGGCTTACACTAAAAACGTATGTAATTATTAAGAACATTACAGAAAAATTAAAACTGTAGGGGTTGTAGGCCGTATCGGGGATAACATTGTGTCGAAAGTACCTGGACTGCCCGATGGAATAGCCAAACCTTGCTCCGTTAGTCGCTCACCAACTAACCCTTCCGCATGACACACACGAGAGAACAGCAAATAGCTTTGCGATATGGGATGCAATTTACGACCTCTACATAACCTGTGTGCTCTGCCTACATGTTTCTTGGTAAGGGTGACAGGACTTATGCTGTATAGCATGTGGAAAGGAACTATTAAAGAAGCTGGAGTGACCCTACAGCGCGCGTAGCGCGCCGAAAATTTTGGGTTCTTATTAGAGAAATTGTCCTCTTGATAGCAAAGACTGGTAAACCGTCGGTTAGTTAGTTAGATGAAATTTAACGACACACCAACACAAATGTGTTATATAGTGTCAAGCAAAGTTTAAATACGGTGCAAGTCCTCCCTTTAGTCGTCTCTTACGACAGGCGGGAAATACCGTGGGCATATTCTACAACCCCCAGCCCACAGGGGGTTGGTAAACCGTCGGGGAGACGGACTAGTCGTCGTTCACACCGGACGGATGTACCGACAAGATCAGCACATGTACCAACAGACCATCCCAGCAAGCCAAGTGGGGGGGGGGGGACGACCGCCCCCTGCCCCCTTCAGTTACGTTAGTGGGAAGAATAGCCTAGTACATTAAAACTATATTTGGAATCTTTGCATTTGATGATGCATTATGAACCAAAATATATCCATCCTGGGACTTAATTTTTCACCCACAGATGTGTTAAACCTCAGAGCTTCCGGGGACTTCGCCCCCTGGACCCCCACCGGGGCTTTGTCCCTGGACCCCACCAGGGGGCCTAAGGCGGGCCTCTGGACCCCACCCTCTAAAGCTCGGGCTTCGCCCTCGATTTCGCTCTACACGCGAAATTTTTTCGCCTCCAACATTTTCTTTTGCCCTCCATTTGCCCCACTTTTAAAATCCTGGTGCCGCCACTGGGGGGGGGGGAGGGGAGGTGGAAGTTCCTCGATGGGGAGGAGCCAGCAACTTAAACCGAAGCCCAGATAGGGGCAAAAGATTGTCAGAAGCCTCCAAAACAAGAAAAAGAAGATGAATCATTTTGTGAAGGGGTAGGGAACATTGCAGAAGGGAGGCTGAGCACCCTGATGGCAGGGAGGGGACGCTTGTAAAAACTGAAGGTGGCGCATTGGGGAAGGACTAATCAGAAGTAAGCTTATGCCAGGATTCGTCACACTGGTCGGAGGGGGTGGGGGATGGAGGGGGTGGGGGATGGAGGGGGTGGGGGCTGGAAGGGAACCAGCAACCTGAGTCCAGATAGGGGGATAGATTCCTAGAAGGCTAGCCCCAAATTTCGGCTTCCTAGTGAAGAATCTCCCATCCTTGAGTGCAAAAATAAGTAAAGCGTTCGGGACAAAGAGTATAGCCTTTTGTGGCATTTGGGCAATTTTTGCCCATTGAGTGGGTAAGAGCTGTCGATACTCATGTCCAAATCTATGTAAAAAGTGTATTTGTGCATTATTTTTCAATACCCAACATATCATTGGAAAGGAGATGTCCGCCGGGTACCCTGCCCCCTCTCCATGGGCAGCCAGGCAGGGGGAGAGTAGGTCATGTCCCCCAGTCAGGGAAGCTTACCCCACGAGCCCCCACGTCCGGGAAATTTCTTGTTTCGTCTGGGAGCTTTTGCGGTTATGATAAAGAATACAATTCCGACGTCGACCAGTCTCCCCGACGGGTTACTTGTTTTTGCTTTCAAGGAGGGCAGGTTCTTCAATAAAACTTAACATTTTGAAACTCTAAGAAAAAACCCAGATTTCAATTAAAACTCAGGACGATATGCGCTTCGTGTGCACACAAAATAATGTCCAAGCTGTCCTCCTGGCAATTCGTCGCCGTTGTCGGGGCTTCGGGTGACTTCGGGTGACTGGCCCCCTCAGGGAGGTTGTACACCTTCCCCCATTGGGGAAACGTTGTCCACACCACTGCCCCTTCCCCTTTCCAGAAAATGCTACTCTGTACTCAGGGGCGTAGCTAGGATGAAATATTTAGGGGGCCTATAGGTATCAAATGGGGGTCACAACATTGAAAGGGAATGTACTTTTGTACCTACGCCCCTGCTACCTCCTGCGGACAACAAACTTAACTAACCAACCTCTTGACCTTCAGACCTCTACATCATGGGTCTGTCATGCGCGGTCCCGTTCTAGACTGGCTGAAAAGAACAGATAAAACACAAGATCTTAGCCAAAAGGCCTCGGGATTGGAGGTTGATAACCCACTTACGGGTTCCGAAAATGGATTTTTTGAATTACTGTATATAGATCCCCTATTTTCAAAGACTTGAGGACCAATAAGGTCAGTGATGATACAGAGTGAGGGTGGGATATCTGCTCAATTCCAATCGATGTTGGGTTTGAATCTTACAGTTTCTCAGAAGACAATTACAAAATAGTTCTCTGTGAGGGGGTTTGGACAGGTGTCTTTCCGGACAGTAACTGTCATAGCTAACCGTATAGCCTATTTGAACCAAGTTTCCGCCTTCCACGCACGTTCCTTCACGCATTTCTTACGCTCAGTTTTGTTCATGTTTTTGTACGTTTAGTTGTTTCTCAGTGGTTCTTCATACCATAAATACATACTTAGTAGAGTAACCGACAGGACCAACCATACCATCCAGGGGCATGGAGCCAGTCCACTATATTGCGCCGAGTTACTCATCCCATTTGGTCCTTGGCCAGTAGGTCCCCTTTTGTATGTAAAATAATGGAAACACAAGTTAAGTTTTTAAAAATTAATTTCAGGCTAGTAGCCCGACAAGGTACTGATGTATTAAGGTAATAGTAAGTTTTCCTCTCAAAAAGAGCAGATTTTTCAAGGGAGGCACTCCCTGCCCCCACTTAACACAAGGACTGCCTAAATTTACAACTGTAAATTTTATAGGCTTGCGAACGTCTTCCATTAGAAGTATACCGTAATGTAAAATTCTGTTTTCCTCGAAAGCATGGTTTAACCGAAAAAAATTACCTTGGTTATTCTTAAGACATGAGAATTCAAAATATAAATGTGTAGATAGATGCAACTGGTAATTCCCTACAAGTACAATTGGTCCATTTTCTACCAACGTGAAAAAGGTCCGAAGTCAAGAGGGCCAGAGGGAAGCGCCCTTTGGTAAGTTACCCCTAGAAAATGTTCTCCCCAAACTAAAAGATTTTAAGAACAAAAATTACTGTTGCCTTACATTTAAAGATACCTCTCCCGTGAAAAAAACTTCCTGAAGCTCTATCGCCCCCCAGTGGCGTACACAGGGGGAGGCCATTGAGCCATGCCCACCCCACTCACCGATGCCGATTTTTTTTTAAGTTCCGAAAAAACGTAAATTTTTTAGCACAAATTTATTTTACTTCAAAAGGTAGCGTATTTGGCACCAGATTGCATGTAAGGACTCCTAAGTTTTCAAAAATTTTCAAAGGGGAGGGACACCTCTCCTTATTTCCCTTACCCAGGACGGCGATCACACGACATATTGCATGGCCCTCGTGAGAGAAGTCCTGGCTACGCCACTGCTCGCCCCCTTCAACACCCTGTCCGTCTACGGGCCTCATGTGAAATAGCCCACTAGAAATTTGGTTATGTTTTTCTACAAGAAGTTTGGGAAGAAAAACATTTTCTTAATGCACTTGGCATTCTGCTTTATGATAACCAGGGGGAAGATTTAGGGTGCGCGGGCCGTAGGCCGGTGTGAATGCCTGACCCTGAAAAATTCGTATAACTATTTTAATTGAAACGTTGTCCGATTTGAATTACATTATATTCTTACTCATTTACAGATCGCTTTAGATGATTTGACAGTGTCCCTAAATGGAATAAGACCCTACAGATATATTTTGAAAATATGTGTAAGTCAAGAGTATACTGATAATCGTTCTACTGTATTGGTTTTATGCCCTTTAGAGGGAGGCCTCTGAGAGCGCGGCAGTGGCGCCGGCACGGGGGGCGCGTGCCCCCCCCCCCCAATCGATTTCAGAAAAAATTTTTTGAAAATTTTAAAATGATCCCAAAAGGCGTTTAAGCTCTAGATTTCTGTATGGGGTAGGGTGAGGTGTGTTTTCAAACAAGTAATGGATCTATTGTAACCATTTTCCATCACAAATGGTTCTCAAACTATCAGAATTATCGCAAATCCTTCGCAAACTTTCAAAATTTTCGCGCGCTCCGCGCGCTTCAAACCTTACCTCAATATTGTTCCAATTATCAATAATTTCCGGTAGCAACTCCCACAGAAGCACAGCAACAGAGGCTGAAAGCCTCAGGTAAACTCGGACTGGCTTTGTGATTGGCAAATAGGTTTGTTGGGAATTGAAAGTGTCTCGATGCAGAGCATGAATGCAGGTTTTGTCATGGTTATCTCATTTAATGAAAAATTTCGGCGCGCTTCGCGCGCATTCATCACTGTTTTCACTCAAACCCATGACCATTATTAAGGTTATAACACATGCTACTATTCTGATCACAACACTTTTCCGAAAAACAGAAGTACATCCCCAACATCTGTGGGGGCCTATGGGATCTTTCAGTCTAATTTGTAGCATGATGTGGACGGTTGAAAGTGCGTATTTGCCGTTACACATTTTTCAAAACTTTTTACCCAGCGCTTCGCGCGCAGCCTCTACCTGTATAAATGGTGTGTTAATACACTTACGACGAAAAAATATTCTGAAACGCGCCATTTAGTCCTTAACCCCTTTTGCTTTACCTCTAGGGGGTCTAATATCACTTCCCTTCACCTATACTCTCTCTCTCATTCCATATTGATGGAAGATATTCGTCTGGATTTTCTTTCAAATTTAGTAAAAATACCATTGTTGTAACGTGCTCGGCATTATACTCTATAGTACCATTTGGATGTCAGGTAATATCATATCAGTGCCCCATTTTAATTAATCCAGAGCTTCCAGGAGGCACTATACAGGTGTCTGTCAGTATTAGATACCCTTTATAATGCACAATGAGACAAAGGAAAATTTTCGTAATAGGCCAAGAATGTTTCTGTGGACTCCACCCACGCATTTTGTCCTAAAAACTTTT
This sequence comes from Holothuria leucospilota, assembly GCA_029531755.1. Lineage (NCBI taxonomy): Eukaryota > Metazoa > Echinodermata > Holothuroidea > Aspidochirotida > Holothuriidae > Holothuria > Holothuria leucospilota. The sequence goes on along the minus strand of CM055962.1, from coordinate 28,025,330 downwards.
CCCGAATAGAAGGCATTAAAGCCTAACCAAAAGGGGGCTTGGCGAGGTTTGTTGACAACATACCCTTCTCTAAGACAACACACTCTCCTCTTTCACCTAACCAAAAATTAGAATTCACTAAATTATGGATATTTTCCAGCCATGTATGATCAGTTCCAAAAATATCCTAAAGATAGCACCATTTTGCATCTAAGCAACTGTAAATTACCAAAATTTCTCAAAGGGGAGGGGGACACCCCCCTTAGACCCCTCCCCCAGGACGGTACCTTTATGTAGTGACAAAAAGGATTCCACACAGCTGTATATACATATATAGACGCACACTCTCTTCTTTCTCCTTACCAAAATTAGAAATTCACTAAATAAGGATATTTTCCAATCATATAAGATCACTTCAAAAAATACTCCAAAGTTAGCACCATTTTGCATCTAGGCAATCTTAAATTAACAAAAATTTCTCAAAGGGGAGGGGTTCCCCTCACACCCCTCCCCCGGGACGGCACTTTTATGTAGTGCCAAAAAGGACTCCACATTGCTCTGTACAATCGAAGGGCGCACAAAATGGTACAATTTAAGCAGACGGGGGGGGGGCCTGAGTGGCATTATGACATCATCTATTATGCCCCCCCAATCACCAAACTCTGGCGGCGCCACTGGAGCGCGGAGCCGTAGGCCATGAACTAATTGGTCCCTTCTAAATCTACCACTGATGTCAACATGTCGATGCATCTTTCTCATGACACTGAACCAGGGGTGGTACCATGATTTGCCCGACGAGCGAAGCCAAGCTCCCCGACCGGGGGGGGGCAACAACCTGAAGCCCCTCCCCCCAAAAAAAAGTCCGGCGCGCTTTGGGTTTTATTAAATAAAAATGTAGGTATCTATTAAGGAAATTTAAAAATTTGGGTGTTCTATAGGTGAAAAATTAGAAGTTTTTACTTTGTTGAAGAACCTCCCGTTCTTAGCAAAACATTAATTGTAAACCATTGGGGAAACTAGTCACCGTTGGGGATGACATGCTGTATCGTATCCATTAAGGCTCCCTGACGAAACTGAAAAATTTCCCCGACGGGAAGTGGCAGCCTTCTCGACGAAGAGGCCATGGCCCCCTGCACTTTACCTAGCATCACCCCTTCACTGAACTTAGAGTAAGTATTCATATAACTGGTCATAGACGCCGGCGAGGAAGGGGACTGAAGGGGGGGGGGGCGGTGGACGGTTCAGCGTCCACATTTAGGCAGAACATTTGCTATATTCGGGCAAAACATAGGCCTACGCTATTATTTGCAAACAAAAATAAATTTCGGGCGAAGGTACTGCAGCCTCCAATTGGAAAAGTAGTCCAGTGCGTCTATGGAACTGCTCGACAATTCTTCCGGCATTCCTCTTCCCGTCTCGAAATCAATGGCTGTTGAATTTCTCTGGTTTATTCGTAGTCAAAATACTTAACTGATTCTAGCAATTGAATGTGCCACGTGCCCAAGCATCACGATGCACGTGAGAACATGCATCCGTAGAACATTTTAGCGGTGAAGGGGCCCCAATGTCGAGTATTCCTAAGAGCTTTTAAGGGGAGATTCACTCTCTCGTTCCCCACCTTAGTCTCGATGTGAACTTTGCCATTGGTTACAAGGTTACCCCCGACCCATATATCGCGGGCAGAGAGCTAACTGAAATTATATAGCTCCCGGTGAGGATTCGATTATCGCCACTATGAGTCATTTTAAACATGAGTCAGTGAGTTTACCTCCCACTTTTTGCAGTCAAAAGTTGACTCTGCACAGCTTGACTGTATTTGAGAGATGTAGACTAAACAATCACAATTTCGTGGAAAGCAAATTTCCTCTCCACCAATCAATTCGGTGTCCGTTGAACATGATATGAATCTCTGTATGACCACACTTAATTTATAAATTTACCAAATGCCTTGGTTATAACGAGCATTAATGTATATTTTGTGGACTTTTCACAGCGTTAGAAACCGTAAATCACAGTATTCTTAGGCCTAAACGTATATGTAAAGTTGCACAGTCACTGGTCATGTACATACTACATCGACCTGTTATGCGTCAAAATTTCCAAGATTATCAGCGATCTTATTGTAACTCTTGTATTTCTTCTGTACACTATACCCTTAAGCCCTATACTTCAAACATTTTGTTATAGTTCTGGCGAACACTGTTCAGGCATATTGTAATCGATGCATGGGCGTCACCAGACATTTTTAAAGGGGGGTCGTATTTTGTGTGGAGAGGGAAGTTATTACAGCCAGGGTGAGTGGCAGCTCCCTGTTACAGCGTTAGCGGTAATGCTTGCGCGTAGCGCGAACACTACTGCGTGGGGTCCAGGGGGGCGAAGCCCCCGGAAGCTCTGAGGAGTTAGACATTTCAAATGCCTATAATGTGATGAAATTATCGTCAATGTTGCTAGTTTGATAATGCCAAAAATATGATTTCATGTAAGAGCAAAACGTGAACCCATGGATGGGTTTCAAAGAGAATGAAGGTTTTTAAGTCTTAAAATGACAATGGCACCAGAGCGTTTTTCTTTTAAAGTTAGGGGTCTATCATGGGAACCATGGGCTTGATCAAGGGAACCAACTGGTAGGATCCAGAGGCAAACCATTCCCTGGACAAAACCCTCGAAAGCTCGTGGAATATAAGGGAATATTCAAATAACAAATCACAGAAAAGTTTTAAGCAATTGAGCTCTGCAATGCAAAGAAATTTAAGAAAATCGTTCAAATCTGCAATGAAAAGAGTCTCTAAATTGCTTAAGTTATCAGGCTCTATTGAACAGAACAGTAATTTTGTGTACAATGTGATTTTCCCAACTTACTTTGTTTTTTTACTTTCAAACTTTCTCCTTGAAGACCTAGAAAATACTGTATATGTCATTTATTCCGTTAAAATAGGTAATGGAAAATAGTAATTTGGGGGACTCGATCTGCAATTGCAGCGAAATTAACCATTCAACATATTAACAGAAATTTATACTTTACAATGGCAGAAGAGACCTATTTCGATTTTTGATACATCCTTTAAACTTTTCTGTAAAAAAAAGCTTAAGGGGGGGGGTCGTTTGCACACCCCGACCCCCCCCCCCCCTTGGTGATGCCCATGCGATGTTATATTGGCTACTGAAAAAGGGCCTACCTTCTCCTCCTCTATGAGGCAAACATTGGTACTCTTTTGAAAGAATTAAAAAAATCCGAATGTTTATGACATATGTAGCTACAGAATGATCATCCTTATGTTAAAAATATGCCATTAGTTTGATACCATGAATGTTCCAAAGTATATTTTATCCAGATAAAAATATCTACATTTACTTGTACTAGACATTTACTGGTACTAGTCATTCTGAAACCTACAACTTATACACATCCTGCTATCAATTAAACCAAAATAAAAAGTAAAATAAAATCCGGCATTTTTCTGGTATTCAGTGTTTGAATAATTTTGATCCACTTCTTAAGAACATCGCTTCGATGACTTTATTTTTGAGAAAGCCCGAACTTCTGCAGTTGCCAACTGATAAGTTACTGCAAATCGACTTGGAAGGGAGAGGGGGTCGTGCATTTTGGGAAGTAGTCACTTTGTTTGTCTTGCCTTTTCACGCAAATCTCGGCCACTGACAGTCGCAACTATCACCACAACTCTTTTGATTACGTTGGAACTTTGTACATCCATGAACTGGGGCTTAGCGGCGGGACAATTTCGAGGTTAGGATGGGGGATATGTTTGCGATACTCCCAACATAAGCGTAGGGAAAGGGGAAGCGGAGATGACCGTCCTACTCTCAAGGGTGGGGAGAACACCCCTTTTCACCCCTGCACTCTCTAATGATTGTTACCACGATTTATTATATCGCCTGTAACATGCCGACATGTTGTTTTCAATGTATCTCCTTTGCTGCCTGTACATTAAATATAAACATATTTACTGCAAACTTACCGCTATTTTTCGTGCGCGTCGCGCTGCGATATTATCTCTATTCAATCATTCGATGTATGTATCAGTAAACTTGTTACTTTTTACAACCCTGGCATTTCAATACGCACATGGTTCTGTCTAATGAAACCTATGACGAAAGCTCATATTTTTTCAGACAAATGAAATCAAATCTTACAAGGTCTGGGAAGTGCTATATCCTGCAATCTGGGAGCCAACCCTTTGTGGCACCTCGCTTAGATAGTATCACAAACCCTCCCCTTGGCCACTGACCACATACTTTTATCCCCCACCCTCCAAAATACCTTCCTATGCCTATGTTCTGAGCAAAGCGTCATGATAAGACAGAACCAGGCCCGTAGCCAGACAAGGTGCTGAAGGGGGGCGAAAAGGCTTCGGGGGGGGGGGGGAAGTTTTCCAGAGGGGGCGAAAAATACTAAAATGCATTACGGCAATAGTAATTTTTGATCTTCTATGGAGGCGAAAAATTTTCCAAGGGGGCTTCGCACCCCTTGACTACGGGCCTGGATAGAGCATACCGTATCAAAAAAGTTTTTGTTGGACTACCACCAAGAGCGCCGGGAATAATACTTGTAAGGGTTTGCTAGCTTGCAAGCTTCTGCTGCACATTCCATTGCATTTAGAATCTTAACATGTCTAAAAATTGAACTTCAGTAGTTTGGTAGGCCACGAAAAAAGGAAAATTTTATTTTATAAAATTAAGTATACAACACCGCCAAGAAGCCGCTGGCTGAAGAGCTACACTGCGGCTGTGCCCATCTTGCCGTGAGACAAACGTAAGTGGCTCTCGATGGGGCATCTGTCCAAACATTGATTAAGCGTCAGATGGCCCCGATCTAACATTAATTTTGCATACAGAAAGGTACAGATTTCACATTAATGTAGCGGTTATTGAATTATACGAAGCTTATTAGTTCATAAATTGACTGTTAAGGCGATGACACGGCCCTGCCAATAAGTCGTCAGGTTCTGAGTAATTGCAGCGTTTTGCAAATTATTGAAAATACTAGGCCAGCAAAGAACAGCTTCAGGTATTGTATGAAAACCTTTCATGCTGGAATAAATAATTTCAGTATTAAACCGAGAAAAGTTAATATTTCTCACCCTTCAAATTGCTGAATGGTCAGAGGGCAATTTCCAAGTAAAGTTTTAAGTCTTTGTACTTGTGGAAGGTACTTATGGGGATGTACATATGGAGGCAGTTGATCTTTCAAGGTAGTTATTTGGGAAATAATACTTTCTTCAAATTGCTGCCATAAATAAATGACATGAACAGCATCAGCCAGGTCCATCAAGATGAAGTTTCATCTATAAAACTTTCAGCCAGATTATACTGGCAAAACAGTCATAAAACATAGCATAGATGATACTAACTGTTGCTAACCTTGTGCACATGCATAAATGACTGAAAGGGTAAGGGGAAGGCTTAGGCCAGAAATAAATATTGTTACCCTACAAGTGTGTATGTCAACTAAGTCAATAATTCTGATGTGATCTTGACAGCCTAGTTGTTTGCATAGTCATACACATAATTAATGCAACTTCCCCTCTTTGGAAAGTGTAGTTAATATTAAAAAAATCATATAAACAAGATTCACTTCTCATTTCGAATTCCATGTATTCAAGGTAACAATACAAAATATTTTTCTCAAACATTTTTACAGAATTCAAGTATGCCACACCATACCACTCTTTACCCCTCTCGAAACCAGTGCAAACACACCTTGAAACCATAAAACTCTGATACTGTATCACAAATTTTGTCAAGAGCATTCAAGGAGAAAATTCAAGGTATAGACTGTTGAAGGAAAAATTAATACCTAAAGAGTAAAAAAACTCTGTGCTAAAGATAAAATTCCTTTCAAAAACCCCGATATTCAAAAAGTACTTTTAAGTAAGAGCAGGCATGTTGTGGAGGGATGAAATGTGGACGGAACTCTATTGAAAGTAAGACTGCATTCATCTATTTTAATATGAAAGACAATATTATATGCTTAAATTAGCGTTAATATTTTGTACAAGTAAGGCTAAGTTCAATGTATCTAAAACCCTTCTAGACATCAAGAATTAGTTTCCAAAAATCACAGCCCAACCTTCCACAACCCTCCCCCTCCCTACACCCCCTCCACTGCCTGAAACTCACCCACACCCTAGCCATGCTGTTACTCTTTATACTAATCTCATCCTTGCACCAGCACTAAACAACAGTCCATTCCAATATATTACAAAGTAAGCTTTTAAAACACCTTCAGCTAGAAATCTGCCAAACTAACATCCAGCGAGCAGCTGAAAAATGCATACGATTTGTTACCCAATATTTACATCCCTAAACCTAATACTTTCTCTCTGAAATATCAAAAGAAGCATTCTGCATCTTTTTTTCTGATTACAATCACTTAGTTTCTAGTTCTTATAAAGATTAATATTCAAAGGCTTGCCTCAAAGTATACTATAATATACAATAAATTCCATAAAAAATACCAACGAAGTAATGCCACCAAGGTTCGACTTAACTTTTCCCTTACATTACTGACAGCTAAAACCACAAGTATTTTGCATTTTTTTCACCATGTAAATACTTTATTCTAAGCTTCAAGTAATATTTAGATATGTCATTTTTACCTACTACTCTTACTTAGCACTTGACTTTTCACTGTTAACAATTACAGAATTATTTCATGCCAAAAATATTCACAGCAATTTAAATTTGATAAGTTCACCTCCGGTTGAACCGTAACACGTGATAAAATCATTGATGTATGAATATTTGATGCTCTTTCAGCAGGCACTCTACGGGTTGCTCCCTTTTACTTTCATCGAGAGAAAATATCTCTGTGAATCTGAACTACTTACCCTACAGGAATTCAGTTGAAAGGAGAAACAACAGTACACTGTACAATCATTAAGCATGTTACAGAGGATACAAAGAGGGGTCTGGTAACAAATGACCCTGCACTTTTTTGAGTTACATAAAGCTAGAAATGTAATTTTTAAGCAGTTCTAATATATAAATGAATAAATATATGTGATAATCAGTCAAAAGTTTCAAAAAGTAAACAGATGTGATAAGTTTATACAAGTTGTATCTTACAGACAAAGTAACCTCAAAATGGTCTCCAAAACAATGCCTTTTGTGTGCATAAAATTGCAAAATTTTCTAACAGAAAAGCTGCCAGTCCCACCCCCACCCCCATTCTCATCTTTCACCCACACAAGCACTCAACCATTGACACAATACTGTATTCTACTCGATTCCAGATTTCATCATGAAGCTTGTGTAAATAAAATTATCAGCCCACACAGATGGACAAAATTAAAGGAATTACTTTTATTCATTTCCCATTCAATGAGAAAGCATTCATTCTACAACAATTCATTTTACATGCACTGTGAATTCATTTTTCAGAATACATTCTTTTTGATATCTACATACAATCAAAGTTTCAAAAGTCATTCACCATTAAAGGCCTCCACAGCTGTACAACAAGTATTAATTAAACTTTAGACTATATTCAAGGTTTTATAAATTGGATGGAATAATGTTCAAGGTGTTTCATTTTAGACATTCTTAATATTAGATTTTTAAACTTCTTAGAAGTTATTGCCATAAATTAATCATCTAACTGGCATAGAAGAGCCACACCTCTCTTAATCCAGTGCTGGACAGGCTGGTCAGTGGGCAGGCTTATTGCCAAGACAAAGTTGGTGGAATGACCAGTGGTCGACAGGGTACCTCTACGTTCACTTGTCTTGTAGAGTGGACAAACATAATCCGGTTTTTCCTTAAAGTCACTTTTCTTGCCTGTAAGAAATAAATCATACATTGGATATATTTCACAAATAGGGTAAAACAGTAGATCCGTCTGTGGGTAATCTAATGATGATTGTGACTTTCCTCTCAATCTGTCACATGACAGAGCTTATTAATTATATGAACTTTACCTATTCATCCAAACTTTCATTTGTTTTGATACTTGCACTAGGGTAGTAGTGTCTCATCCAGCTTAATACTGCATCACTGAAAATGCCATACACAAATCCTTTAAACTCTTATGTGTATCACTTAAACACTGATAATCTTACTCAAAATACCACATTTTTTTAAAATTGGATTCTACATGGGTACTTGGGTATATTAATCATTCTCAATAGGCAATACTAATCATTCTGGTACCTCAATAGTTGACAGAAGTGTTAAAGGAGTTTTGATATGTTAGATGGGTACCTAATCTAAGCATTCTTACAAAATATATTTCTTTAAATTTCCTTCAGAACAATAAAGTAATAGCAACCTGCTTTCAAAAGCTGGATCCATCTACTGTATAACTTTGAATGTAATATTAACTAAGTTGACTACAAATTCACAAAAACTTAAAGTGATAAAAGAAGTAAGGAGTGCTGCATGCTTAGATTTTCCCATGTACAGAAGGGAAGACCCTTCTGTTGAGCCAAATGGGAATTTTAAACACGCAACACTTTAATTGAAGATCCAGCTGTACAATGGCCGTGACCATTGGCAAAGAATAGATGAAAAAATATAAGTACTGAATTAAAAGGCGTGAAGCATAACTTGAGCTGAATATTTCAACAGTCCCTTTGCAGATCATTTACATCACGATACTGATGGTACAATGCTATTAAGTTTTCACCATCAATGGAGCTATCGTACTTTCAATATGATAACAAAAGGTTTATCACTCCTGGATATCATTAATACTGTGATGGCATTTAAGTTTTATTGCTCTTAGACATTCAGAAGATCAACAAAGCTAAACAAGAGCAGTTGCCTAGCAACAGTGTCAACAGAATCCCAACACTATTTATCTAAGTAGTTAAAATATTCACCTCTTAATAGGAATAATTGCCATCTTATGAGCACTTTAATACAGTGAAGATTAGACATATTGAAAGTATGGAGATTAATTATTAATGCAAAATGCAAAGGGATATGAATTTTACAAACCTGGTTTAATCCAGATAATTGGGACAGGATCAAACAGAACCTTGGGCAAAGATTCTCCCAAAATGCCCCTGCAAAATATGAGATTAAAGACTGAGATAGCTCTAAATATAAAAAGTACAAAGACTAATGTTAAAAACATCTGATAACTACTCTCATAAAGAAAGAGACCTTTTGAAACTTGAATTCTGGGATGAAATGTCACAGTGAAGTTAGCATCACAGAAGTAAAGTAAAATGTTATGCCCCAGGAACTACAAATCCCAGAAGCACCATTGCATGATAAAGACATTTAAGAGTAATGTGATAACGATAACGATACAACTGAAGTACAAATACCAGGGTCCTATTCTGGTATTGTTTTGTATGTGTTTCTGTTGTATAATTGGTTGAAAAGGTCAGTACTAGAAAAGATGCTGGAATTTCCAGCAGATAATATTTCCTTTGGGGGACAATCAGTCTCAGGTTTGGGAATACCGCAATCATATATCTTAGTGTAAACAATGAGTGCCAGAACCACTTCGGACAAATAAGAAAAGTGAGGCTAAGGTTTGGGAAAATGTGACAGGTAGGGGGAAGGAGGGGGGCCAAACCCCCCTCTGAGGCAGAGAGGACACCAGGGGGTTGATTGGCAGAGCAGTAAGAAGTGACAAAGTACACACATGACATTTTAATGACAGACTACACCTTCATACCTTATGGTAATTTAACAAAACTTATATTACATGCTATGCAATATGATGATAAAGAAAACAGAAAAATATGGCAAACCAAGAAGGTAAAAGGAAATAAAATATACAAAAAACAGCTTACCTTTTCCTATCCCACCTGGCTCCATCCAAGAACAAACCATGTACATAGACACCATCCTCTGGGGATGTATCAATGGTTTCACAAGGAAGGACCTTGAGGGGGAGGAATGATATAACATAGGCATCAACAGTTTTCATAACAACATACACCATATTACATCATATTATATCCCTAAGATATCAACAGTATAACAGCCACGTCGATATTAAATCCTTCTTTTGAAATAAGAGCAAAAAATCACATTAAATTCTACACTTAATGCCAAAATCAAAGATTTAATATTTCAGAAATGTTGCTATTTAGGCCAAGCAACAACAACAACAACAACAACAACAACAACAAAAAAAAAAAAAAAAAAATACAGTGGTAGCCTCTACTCAACCGACCTGGCAGAACGGAATCCACATTTTCCCATTTTCAAAGTTCACATGTTTATAACTAATATAATAATTTGGAATGAAACTTTTAAAATGCCCATTTCTTAATACAAACTAAATGAAGAGGATTACACTGAAAAACATGGAGAAAGCCAACTTGTTGGAGCTTTCAGACACCATAATAGGCATACTACAAGTCTTCATGTTGGTAAACATCACAACAAAAAAATCATCAAACTACATAAGCTTCCATGGATAACTCTCCTTTTCATGTTCTGTGTATTATTTTTGGTTTCTATGTAACTGGCTATATGTTTTATACTTTTCTGTTGTTCCTTTAAAACTGAGTATTTAATATTTACATAGCTCAAAAATATCCGAATAGGAGAATGACTTGTGGCATACAGTATCTTCAAACTGTATGCACAGTAAAGCACCTACATGCATTCATTGATAGAGCATCACAGAAGTATTTGTGTTGCACACTGCAAAATTTAGACAATCAGTGTAGTATGTCTATGTAACACATATAAATTTGGCAACATTAAAATTAATTACAAGTTCAAGTTCAATAAATTTATATGGCACACTATTTAAAACAATTACTTTAGTGAGCCTTTCAAAAGAGACAGTGACAAAAGAATAACAACAAAATTAAGGATTCAGATACCACAGAGGGCACAACTAAAGGGGTATACGCTTTCAACAAACTCTGGAAACGTTCCAGAGAGCCTGCTAATTTAACTGACAAGGGCAAATCATTCTACAACTTAACGCCTTTGACAGCTCACCAAACATGAACCTGTGGTATACATTGATGTATCTTCTTACCTCAAACTCGTAGCCACATTTATCAATGGGTATGGTGTATTTTCTAGCATAATTCTGCATGGCTCCAGTCAGGAAAGCTTGTGTAAAGAAGAATCCAGACACCCAGAAAGAATGAGGTTTGCCATTGTCAAACCAATCTTGCAAAAACTTCAGCCTTGCCAAGAAGTCTGTAACATAGCTGCCCAAAGGTTTTAGGCTGGGGTAGGATGTTTTAGCCCACATGTCAGGAACCTACATCAGAAAGTTACAAAGCAAAATAAATTGGCATTGAAACTTCTGAATATTCACTAAGATTCCATGCAATCCACTACATTATCACATTTAGATGAAAAGTTAGGGTTATATCCATGAGGAAATGCATTTCCACAAACAAAGGAATGCATTTCCTTTGCACACATCCATTACAGGTGTGCTTTTTCAGAAGGATATATCCATTAGAAAATGTGTGATAACTGGGTGTGCAATCCCTGAGATGTAAGCATTTTCAAATAGCATCCTATCATTCTCAGAAAGAAAAACTTATTAAAGACTTTACAAGTATCAAAACTTTTCTTCCTTCCCAAGCACATCATATGCTGAGCTCCAATTATTGTAATTACTTCAATTTTGGGAGATGTAGAAATTGCAATAAAAAGAACACTGCACAGGTTAAAGACATGCACTATACAAATAAAATTCAAACACTTTTTTTTGTGACTGTATTAAATAAACAGAATTTAAGCACTCTCAAAACCTTGCAAAAAATGGCCCATCCAAATTCAAGCATTCTATGCATGTCTGTATTTTCCTGTAATGTGTATATTGATAAGATGTTTAACATTTGTAGGGTCACTGGAGTCACCGTGCTTACCTTGCCAATAAGAAGGCTTGATGCGACTGATTCCAGATCTGACGACATCACCACCAGACCTTTAATAGCTTTCTGCAAATTTTGCAAACTTGTCCTTATTGTAATGATGAGCCTGAAATTAAATAAAAGTAATAGAGATAAAGCTCTTTCTGTATTATGGGTTTTAAAATGGAGAGAACAGAAAATTCCAACATTTTCAAATAAAAGAAAACAAAGAGGAATTTTCAAGTTTCAGTTGATCATTAAAAATCTTCATCTACAATACCTTGGGTCATGAGTACAAAACAAGTAAGTACACACGATTTTTTATGAAATGTAAGTGCAAAAGTTTGCATTACAACATCAATGATCAACATTTTAACATGTGAGTATATGTTTGAATACAAACAATACTCTAAAGTATGCATACAGTCTAATGTGCCAAAGTCTGAGTATAAGCACAAACTTACTAAGTATTCTGACATAAGTAACCATGCAGGGTGAATTTCTAACAAATTTTCTGCTACACAACACTCAAAGACAGATCCAAACTTTTCATCACTAAAAGTCACCATGATATCAACCTCTATAATCACAACTAAAGCATCAAAAGGTGACGACTTTGCACTCTCTTTCTCCAATAACTGTGTACTATGGATATCTGAGGGATATCAAAGGGAAGAGATAAAAGCTGGTAATTACTTGTTAAATCGGCCCATCTCCTGAACTAACACAGTATTCATGCTTTCTGAATAGACCACAGGATATTTCTTTAAACCTTCTTCCAAGTCAAAGTCTTTTGGGAGCTGTTGAAACAAAAAATAGAAACAGTTGTAAACATCTGTGTTATCATAAAACTCTGCTTAAACTTCATTTGTTCAGATCATATTGTTTTGTCTGCTTTTCGTTGTTGCTATTGGAAGGGTGATGAAAAGGATAATTTGAGAGGGGAAGGGGGAGGGGAATTCTGACAAAAGAAGTACTTGCAAAGATGTTTAATTGATTTTGCAAATATTTGGTGAAAGGGGTGAGACAATGCTACATTTATAAAATCTTGTTCAAGTGAAGAAAATGGCTCAAAACACAGACAAAAAGCTGCTGGAATGCATTTACATTAATATTGTGAGATGTTTACCAAAATAGTGCTCTTAAACCTTGGTTCTGAAATTATTGTTTCAATCCCACTTTTTGGTCTCCAAATTATTGGCCAAAAAAAAAAAAAAGATCAAATGTGTTCTTTTGTTAGTGAAATACCAACACCAACTTAGTCCAGCAGCACATTAAAGTTTGGGTCATCTTGAGATTTGGCCTCAAAAATGTGTCACATTGGTTAAACAGTTGACAACTGTGGTGCCAAAGTGACCATGGCATACAAAGTTACACACTCAACTACCAAACTCTTGGTTAAACTTTTTCTGCATTTATGATCTAAGCTTCTTTATCAATGGAACACATTTTACCAGTGACATTTACATCTTGAAGCAATGAAACTGTATTAACCACAGATGGTGACTTACACGGCATTTTAGCAATTTGTTCTCCACTGTTTCATGGAAACATACCCTTTGGCATTTTATGAGTTCACAAGCATATCCCCTAAACTCACCACCAGTGTGACAAATGAACTCTTGAACATTATTTTTGAGCACTATTTGTTCCTTCTAAATTGCAGTTTAGTACCTACAAAGGGTACATGGAACCCTGGTTGGGACCCACTGATTTAAGCAATAAAACAGCCAGCCAGAAACCAAAAATTAAGTTCACAAGTTCAATGAGTCTGTAACCAGTGCTGTGGCCGAGTGGATAAAGGTGGTGGCATTTGAAATGAAGCTTAGCAGCCGGAATGTTCAGAGTTTAAACCCTGGCCAGGTCAAAGTAAGGTGGGTTTTTCATCCAAGAGCAATCTACAGTTTCCCATCTGAACTGGTCTTTGAAAAGAAACCAAATTTGATTTATATTATTGAGTTGGTTGCCACCCAATGTGAAAATGTAATTTGTAAGTCTTCCTAAGGCTTCTCCCACATTTGTAGTTGCTTAGGGTCTTAAAACAACTGTCCTTTAAGGCCCAAATTATTACTCATATACTTACCTTTGATAAGATATCTTGTGCAATATCATAGAGTACATCATCTGTCTTCTTTCCCCCTCCTCCACCACTTTTACTCCCTTGTGTAAGGAGGACGGAATCAAACAGTTCCTTGGTCTCTTGAAGAGACTTAGAGATGTCCACATTTTCATGCATGCCAAAAACTTCAGGTTCTTGCAAGAGAGGCAAGTTCTGATGATGGTTCAAAATAAATCAACCTCTTTAGAATAATATGCTCATGATAAGATGTGATATAGCTATAGATGCTCCGGTACAGTTGAAAATTTTCAATACATCTGATTGACTGATCGGTTGATTGATTGATTGTTTTACAGTAAAACCCCGTTTATCCGAACTAGCTGTTAAATTTAACAACAATAATACTCAACACAATTACGGTAGTATCCGCCAAGTTTTCAGTGCTTTACATGTCAAAATTCAATGTAAAGTTTTGCAGAAATGCATTAATTTTTCTCGGGACTTTAAAAGTCATGGAAAGATGTCACGATGGTTAAAACAGCCGACATGTGGACATAGAAAACAATCTGTTATCTCTTTGTCCAAATTTGGAAGAAATACCGTACGTATTCAGCTTTGAAATCTTTGTTAGGAGCAATTTGTCGGTATAGGCTCAATATCCTCTTATACAAAAATACATTAGGCTGGCGTAAGTCCTAGTTTCACTAAATCTGAAAAGTTATTAACGTAGTGAGCTTCATACCTAAAAATAACGAAAGTAGACCTAACAAAAACATTCCGAATTGCAATTTGCGAGTCTCCTGCACATGTGTCTCTAACACTTTTGGAAATTTATGCAGAATTTATACTCTAGATACCTCTCCAGATCATTACAGCTTTTCTTCAGCCCACACACTCATTCAGTGTGTAGAAAGCATTGGTCATTCAGAAGAGCGAAAGCTCGAATTTTAGGAATAAAATCTCTCTGTTTTAGAGGTCTTAAAATTTGTTTGTCATATCATCAGTCACCAAAAATAGTAACAAAATATTTTGGGGGATTTTGTCTGCAACTTTTAGCCTTTTCGGAATTATTTTGGAAATGTGTTGACACACTGTCTTATGGACCCAGTGTACCGTACTTGAGGCAAAAACTTGGAACCCTGTTTATCCGAATTTTTGCGTTATCCAAACTACCTTCGGTCCCGATGTGTTCGGATAAATGGGGTTTTACTGTACTTAAATAACTCTCTACAACATGGAAATGTCTTTTTCAAATAGCAGTTCAAACCATCAATAGCTATCATACTACTTTGCAAAACTTACCCCTGGTCAAGAATGACCTGTCTCAGACATAATCCCTCCAGACAGATGTAGTTACATAGTGTATACCCAATGACATTTACCCCACAAGTACCAACTTGACCACTCGATGGATAGAGGCTACTATAACCACTTAAAGCAGCTTGCTTGAGGGGACAATGTATTATGCAGATATTGAACCAGCAATCCTCAGGTCACACATATGATGCTGTATAACCCTGAGGTTCTCAAGCAGTTTGGGTCGCAGACCTCCCTTTGATGCAGCTTTCCACTTCATGAATGAGGTTAGACAGCATGGGCAGGTCCAGGGTTTGAAGAAAGGGGAAGAGGCCTTCAGTTGTGATAGCTACAGTAGACCCATCTTTACCCCCACATAGAATGGGACATAGCAGAACCTTGAAAGGGGCACCGTACTGGACTAAAGCCAACCTCAGCCTCCCCATGGTTAGGCTGACATTGAAAATATGGCAATCCAAATGCCCTAGCATGCAGGAAATCATGCTTTAAAACATTTCTAATAAAAAATTAATGTTTATCATGCATAGATATGATGGCAATAGGATGTTGTATTCACCACTAATGGCAAGAGACCCATGGGCCTCCCCTGAGGAAATCTGAAGAAAAGAAGTCCATATATGCAGTTTTTCTGATTCTGAGGGTCTTACAATCATAATCAAGACAATGAATTATCAGAATTTTCATCTGCAATAAATTACTGTTAAAGTTTCAGGCTCCTCAAATCCTCTGAGGGCCATTTTAATGCATAATGTGGGCCACAAATGGCCTGCAGGATGCCACATGGGGACCTAGACATTAGCGTAGTGTCCACCAAGCTCTTTTAAAAACAATCATGAAAGACTGTAACAGTGACAACAGGATAAAAGTGGCCAACCCAAAATGGGAAGTAAGGAATGAAAGGATAATGAAAATACAAAGAAAGAAAATTACAAACTTACCTTGATAAACTCAACATAACTGTCATAGCTGCCCTTTGGTGGTACAATGTAAACCCCACTGGGAGAGAATTTGTACTTGGGATCAGAGACTACATTTGGTGTGTAAAAATCAGCCAAGATGGTCAGCAGACACCGACGATCACGGTCATCTGTGACACGACCACCGTAATTACACTCGCCAGTCATGTAGGTGATGGCATCAAAAGGAACCTCATCGTAATCATTCACGAACATCTGAAAAAATTTGGACAAATCTGAGGTTTTGGCTGAATGTTTGGAACATTATGGAGGTTTTGTAATCGTATCCATTGCCAGCACCAGAAGAAATTACTTACGGATTTAACAGTAAATTAAAACTCTAAAATGTCATTTAGGCAGAATTATGAAAGCAACTTTATAAATGCAAGGTGTGCTAGTGGCAACTCCACTTCTTCACATGTTTACACTGTAATACCTTCTTTAGTTCTGTAAGCACCCACTTGCTAACGATGGGATGAATTCATCAAGTTTTTGGTTATTGTTCTACCAATTTTAAGCATACACAGAAATGCTGCAACAATTGTGTTTTCACTGTGTAAAATGTCTTTTTTCTTTCCAACCTTCACTTAAACAATCACATACTTTTTAAAAAATATTTCAATGGTAATTAATTCTTTGGTGTTTTTATTGTACTTGATAATTTGTTCATTCCATTTTATTTATTTCCTTTTTTAATTAGCCTGTTAATTGTGTAATCTCTTTAATGATTATTCCTTTGCTTTATCCCTTAATGGTTTTAGTAGCTTTTTCATATTTTACTTTTTCATTGTTCTAGGTCTCATTTTACCTTTTAAAGCCCTTTGAGATAATTTTTTTTTATGAAAGGTGCTATATCATTAGATTTTTTTATTATTACTTGACATCAGAGTTGTATTAAACCAGTTCACTCCTTTTGTGGTAAATCAAGTCACCTTCAGCTATTTTAGTAGACACTGGGGGATTTGCCAAAAATTTGTAAAGTAACATAATTTTGGGTGGTTCTGACTCAAGTCACATTTTTGATCTCAACTCTGGTTTACATACCTGCAGTTGCCTAATGCTGATCCTCAAATCTGATTCATTAAAACCGTATGGAATGTTCCACCCCAGCGGGCCAAACTTGCGTCTTTCTTGAACCAATGCATGGAAAAAGCAAAGCCCGAACAGGAGCTTTTCCCACACCTGCAGAGAGATGAAAGTTAACAGCATGTAAACACAGCTCTTACTGTGAGATCTAATTAAGTTTTGAATAATTCAACAATTTTAACTGTTGACTTGTTTCTTAAGTTCATATGAGCATGTTAAATTATGAATGAAATGCAACAAATTGAATATTTTCATTTGGTAATCACCATTTCCTTTCCAGGGCAGCTGGCAAAGAACTCTGGGTCACTGACCGGATCACTGATGTAGGACTGAAGTAAATTCATTCTAAGGCCAGTAGGAGGCTCATTGGTCATCTTGACACCATTCTGTAAGACTGTTACTGGAAACTACAAGTGAAAAAAAATGTTTATTAATACCCTGTGCATGCAATAGGCTGTCATTGCAAACTTTAAAAACAAACAGTGAGTGGTTATTAAAAGTATGTGGAACATTATTCTATTAGGCTGGGTACAAACACAGGGACAAATGAAACTGGATAATTTGTGGTATGGCATTTTGAAAGGTAGACCTAAGTAAACAAAAATGATTGAAATGGGCGACTCTTGAGCAAAACATTAGCTTTCTTTATACAAAACACAACAAACAACAGAAAAAGAGCACAAAATAACATGCAAAACACACTAGCTTGTATACTTTCTAAAACTAGAATGCAAAAATGCATTGAGGTTTCGATGATATATGTTCTATTCCAAATAATGACATGATGTCCCATATCTTTCAGTCACTGTGCTATCTTAACAAGTCAAGTGCTATCTTAACATGTTGGAAAATAATTTTAGGTTCATATTTGATCTTGGGAATTCCTGGGAGATTTTGCATTTTGACCGCTAATGACTCATGATCTTGGGAATTCTTGGGGTAAATTGCTTTTTGACTCCTGGTGAACCCATGAGACGATCTTGGGAATTTTGGGAAATTTTGCTTTTTGATCCCTGTGACCCCAGATGACCTTTAACCTCCACCAAAAACAAAAGCATTCATCTTTTCACCATAACGCATCCACATACTGAGTATGAAATCTATCCAAGCTTCCTACCTGGAGATATCGTGTTAACAAGGTTTTTAGTGTTTGACCCCCAATGACCTCAGATGACCTTTGACCTCTACCAAAAATGATAGCGTTCACCTTCTTACCATAATGCATCCACATACCAAGTTTAAACTCTATCCAAGCTTCCTAACTGGAGATACCATGTTAACAAGGTTTTCAGTGTTTGACCCCCAGTGACATCAGATGACCTTTGACCTCCACCAAAAGTGGAAGGGTTCATCTTCTCATCATAATGCATCCACAAAACAAGTATGAAATCTATCCAAGCTTCCAACCTGGAGATATCATGTTAACAAGGTTTTTAGTGCTTGACCTCCGGTGACCGGAAATGACCTTTGACCTCCACCAAAAATGAAAGCGTTCACCTTCGCACCATAATGCATCCACATCCTACGTATGAAATCTACTCAAGCTTCCTACCTGGATATATCGTGTTAATCAGGTTTTTAGTGTTTGACCTCCAGTGACCTCAGATGACCTTTGACCTCCACCAAAAATGAAAGCGTTCACCTTCACACCATAATGCATCCACATACTATGTATGAAATCTATTCAAGCTTCCTACCTGGAGATATCATGTTAATAAGGTTTTTAGTGTTTGACCCCTGATGACCCCAGATGACCTTTGACCTCCATCAAAAATAAGAGGGTTCATTGTCTCACCATTAAGCATCTACATACTAAGTATGAAATCAATCCAAGCTTTCAAGCTTGAGATATCGTGTTAACACGGTTTTCAGCATTTGACACCTGGTGACCCCAAATGACCTTTGACCTCCACCAAAAACGATAGGGTTCTTCCTCTTACCATAACGCATCTACATACTAAGTATGAAATTTATCCAACCTTCCTCTCTAGAGATATCGTGTTAACAAGGTTTTCAGCATCTGACCCCCGGTGACCCCAAATGACCTTTGACCTATATCAAAAACAATAGGGTTCGTCCTCTCACCATAACGCATCTACATACTAAGTATGAAATTTATCCAACCTTACTACCTTGAGATATCGTGTTAACGAGGTTTTCAGAGTTTGACCTCTGGTGACCCCAGATGACCTTTGACCCCCACCAAAAACAATAGGGTTTTTCCTCTTAATATGGGGCATCTATATACCAAGTTTGAGAACCATCGGAGTTTCCCTTCTTAAGATATCGTGTTAACGAGCAAAGTGTCACACACACACATACACACACACATACACACACCCAAACGTATGAACTTGTCTTCCTATCAGACCGAGGACCTGAACAATGGATTTGAGGTCCTCTGAAGGAAACTCAATAGATTTGTCAAGTCCTCGAAAGTTTGAACAATAGAGAGTCTATTGTCAAGGTTAGGGTTAAGGAAGTAAACACAAAGGAAATAACAATGAGGTCCTCGGATTGTATGTAAAATCGACTTGTATGCACATACATACACACACACACGCCATCATGAATGCATTGGTTTCTCTTATCATCGAAACCAAAAAAAAAAAGAAAAGAAAATTATTACCACTTACCTTATCAGAAGGATAGCTAGTCAACCAAAGTCTGAATTCAGGATTAACATTTTCTGATGAAAACTCCTCACAGATTTTTTCAAGGCTCGTCATCCATGATACAGCTAAATGGCAATTCTGAAGAACCACCCAGCTACCATTCTGTACAGCAGCTTCAATAAGTTTGGAGGCGACAGGTCCCTGAAAACAAGATTCACGTTAAGCATTAAAATCCCGTAAAATAGGGAAAACTAAAATACTATGAAAGTCCACTACCCCCTACCCTTGACCACTCCCACTTACCAACTTCTTGATATGAGTAGAGATATGCCAATCCAAGTGTTTTGTCTATGCTGAGTAAAATTTGTACATTTGAAATAGTCTGATAAATCTAGTTTGACAAAAACAAAAACCCCTTTTCAATAATTCTTTAGTACTGACTACCTTTTCCTTTGGTTTTTCTTGTCTCATGATGTGTACAAGCTAACATGCAATGGAGTAGGAAAGACTTTCCCCAAAGGAGATTATAATTTTGCTCTGATCATCCCTAGATTCCGGGTTCATTCTTTCCATTCACAAAAAAATCTAACTTTTACAAATAACTCTTTCAAATTTTATCTTACCTGTCCTTGTCCAAGTGAAATAGCATTGAACTTTTCTCCACTGAAGCCCTTGTCATCTGCAAACTTGAGAAGGGCTGCCATGGGATCAGCCCCTGGGGAGAGGACAAAGATGAGGGGTGCACAGCAGTGGGAGTCAGTGTAGCTTTTGGCAAGGTCAAATGGAGGAGGCTGCACGAACTTCTGGCCAAGTTTGCTGATCACAAAGTCCGTCACCAGAGGAGTGACCTACAGGCAAAAATAAATAAACGAACGAATGAAAGAACGAATGAATGAATGAATGGATGAATGAATGAATGAATGAATGAATGAACAAAGCCACACATTTTAATTTGTTCTTAGCATTTATTGATTTTGCTATAAATTATCATACAGCATCCAAATTTTCTAGAAATAATGGTACAGACCCTGTTGAGAAAGCACTTTACCTTGTCTGGTCTAAGACATCGAATGACAATAGCTCTCTGGAAGTCAGTCAGTTTAGTGCTCCAGTTTCCTGGTAGGGTTTCCTTGTGAGGTTCCTTGCTCTCATAGAAGGCCTTCCATTCAACCACGTTGTCTTGAAAGTAATCTCTGTGTACGATAAAGAGGAACACAATATAGGGACATGGAAAAATAGTATCCTCAAAACTATTCAAAGGAATTAGGGGTTACTACAACCTTACTTTACAACATCAGATTAATATTATCAATTTTTCTCTTCCATCTATAGTTCATGATGTTTCTAAATATAAAATGTTGCATGTAAAATGGCCACCAAGGAGTTATTCTACAGGAATTCAACACCCCAGTAACAAAAAATACTGTTGCATGAATGAAAAAAGGCTGTAAGGACACTGGAGTATACTACATTGAAACTGTCACGACTGCATTTGTCCTTTAAAGGCTCTGTAGTAAAAAAAAACAAATGACAAATTCTCCCTACTAAGTTTACTACTAGCCCCTCCTCCAATTCAAACAAAATACCTGTCTGGTGCACTTCCCTG
Source organism: Holothuria leucospilota (assembly GCA_029531755.1). Classification (NCBI taxonomy): domain Eukaryota; kingdom Metazoa; phylum Echinodermata; class Holothuroidea; order Aspidochirotida; family Holothuriidae; genus Holothuria; species Holothuria leucospilota. The sequence continues at coordinate 28,003,902 of CM055962.1, read as the reverse complement.
TCACAGTACCAGTCTGCACTGAGTTCAAACTGTTCAAGGCCATATCAACATGATACTGTATGTGGGCTTAAAGGCCTGTGGACATGTAACCAAAACAGTTGATTTTTCATCAGGAGATCTTAATCTCCTGATGAAAAATGTGTTGGAATTATGTCAATATCTTTTACCCGTTCTCAATATACCTCTCCTAAGTTGGACCATTTCTGAGATTTCTCATTTACATGTCCATAGACCTTTAATTAGGAACACAACTAACAGCTAAAATGATCACTGACCAACAAGAGTGAAGCTACTGTTTAAATTAATGCCAATCAAAGTGCAGTCTCCAACTGCATTTAGAGATATGATCATATTCCTAAGTATGCTTGAGGGAATGCAACAGCCCCTTTGAACATCTTAATACAGGTGCATGTAAGCTCAATCTCTTGCTAAAATTTCATTTCTTGTTATCATGCGTAATTACTACTGCTCTTAAAAGTTACACTTTGTCCCCAACTTCTTTAAGTTTTATAAATTTATAATGCAATAAAGAGTGAATGAAGTATCTTTGATGGTAAGAGATTATACCAGAGACATTCTCAATAAGGACAAACTTTTTGTACTACCATGTGTGCTGATAGTAACAAGATCAAACATATGACCAAATCTGTCATGTAGGTATCATATATGTGCCTTTAACTCACCTGAAACCCTTATAGCCTGGCAAGTCACACATTCGACATATTTCATCCCAACTCTTGTCTGATAACCAGCTAGGATCAGGATTCTCAATCTTATTCTCCAGCCCCACACCACCAGTCAAGAAAAACATGAACTGCTCTTGATCTAACTCCTTCTTATCCCTGCATTCATTCAAATAATAGAAAACCATTCAGTGTCTGGTACTTGGATATTTGTACAAGGTTATGGCTCTAAAGACTCAACAGACCTTATGCATTGATGTCAAGCGACATTTTTTTAGAGTGCACAATATTAAGTACACTGTATGCACGATGTAGTCTCCGCATTTGCATAGACTTACACACGTCTGATGGGTACACCAAACAGGTGTCTGCATTTGTTGGTGTATGTTGCAATAATACATGCTCACCTTTGCCCAAGGGTGCAATTTCTTAGCTGTGACATCATATGCATAAGGTCAATAATAAGTGCTTTACAAAAGCTGTCTGGGGGTGCAACTTAGGTGCCAGCCTGTGCAGATTATTGCTATGCCTTTAATATTCAATATTTTTTACGTGCAAGAGAGCTCATTCAAGTGAATACCAAGGATCTGGTGTGGCTTAAGATGGCAAAAATGATAGCGAGCTAAGTGAAGAAACATTATGATAGTAAAACTTGGTCATAAATAGACTATATCCTGAAACTAACTTTAATCTTTGGTATGCCCATAAGCTATCATTTAAATGATCTAAATGTTATTTCGTGTGTCATTTTTCATATTGTCTTAATTTAGAGGAAAGCCAGAGAAATTGATCATTAGCAAAAAACTTGTGATGGCAAAAGGTAAAATATTCTCATATTTCACTGTTGTCTCCAGAAAGGTAACACGCTATTTTGGATAAAAGTATACAAATTCATACATAAATGAAGTTAACAACTGATATTTGAGGGCAGATGAGAACTATCTTGGAATAGAACGTGTGGCTTACTCATTTACTGTATGAACGAATCTCTTCAATATAATGTCACTAATAGTAACACATAGTATTACACTAAATACTAATAACAGAGAGAATAATACATAGAGGTATTGCTCTATTTAGAAGTGACATGCAAAGTACAGATGGGTATAAGAAGGGGATGGGGAGGGGAAAGGGGGAGGGGGGGGGTTGAAGCATGAGGAACTTACCCTTCAGATTCCACTTGAGCACTAGGGTTGAACAAAGAGATGATGTATAAAAACATGCAGGGAGAGGCAAGGATCATGCAAAGAGGATGAAAACAAGATATATATGTATATAAAAAAAGCAAAATGTAATAGAAGCAGCTGCACTGGTGCAATCCAGGATATACCTCTAAATTGATGTAGATATGGCTGATGCTATAATTATTAATAAATTTCTACAACTTGAAAACTAGAATCATGAAATCTTGACCAAGTCTACAAGATGACAATACTGAAAAGATGATGTCTATTGTCTCAGAATGAAACACCTAATGATGTACAGAGCCAGACCATATTTGAAAACTTTGATGAGGGTAACAGAAATATGGAGAAGTTTCAATTTGGTCTTTAACTCTCATGTACATAAAACTCACATGAAACAATCTCAAATACTACTCATTATAACTTATGTCCACTATTTAAGTCCATCAATGACTACTCAAGACTAACGCTACACATGACTGAATAAAAGGTGAGGATAGTGCAACTGATATTTGAAGCATTGAGGCAAAGCAAACAGAGGCTTCAGGGTTCAATCAAAGGTTAGGTCATACAAAAGGGTGGATTTTTCATTCCAGATCAATCCACTGTTCCCCCACCAGATGTTTAAAATAATCTTCATTTTACCTAAATTGCCAAGTTTGTTAGCCATCCTGACATGAGGTTCTAATTTTAAAGCCACTTTATGCCTTCATCATATTTTGCATTTAGGGGAAGGGGCATCTTGGCACAATGCCACTCCCCCCTATTTCTTTGCAGCTAGGATTTTATTTACAGGCACTAATGATGGATCCACGTAGATGCCCACCAAGCATTAATTATGACCCATCAAATAATAATTTTGACCCACCACACATTTAATTAGATCCACCAAACATTCTTTCCACCTATTACACATTCATCTAGACCCATGACATTCATTTCAACCTACCAAAAATTCATTTTATCCCACCAAACATTCAAATTGACCCTCTACACCTATGCACACCTATGGCCGCAAGCCTGTTAACAACTGCTGACACAATACATAAAGCAGCTTAAGCAATTTTCTAACATGGGACTAGGATGATGCAAAAGAGTATCACTTACATGAGAATATTGGCGCACAAGAGGAAGGAGAAGAGAAGTTTATCCTTCTCAAAGAGAGATCGGCAAACATTACAGTAGAGGTTGTAGGTGAAGTGATCCGACAGGTACCGCAGACGCTTCTCCAGAATCTTGGACTTGTTGCTGTGGAGAGTTGAACATTGAGTTTACACACTGAATTTAAGAAGGTCAAAGGATTAGGATGGTATGTATTAAGTATCAACCATTTCTCTGGTTCCATCAGAGTTTACAAAATAAGGTCTGTTAGAGAGAGGAGAGATACAGAAAGTATAGCACACTGACAAGCACTTCACCACTTCAATACTTTCTTCAAAACACACAACCACATTTAAAAAATTCCTTGAAATACAATATTTTTAGGTAAATTACAAATCTTACTGTCACGGAGGACGCAAAATTATTTAGGTTCACCCCACGTGATTCTTGCATTAGCTTTGTAAGGAGTATATAGCAATTGTATCAAGGAAGCATTGGCCACGCTTGGCTGGGAGCCAAAGTTTGGAAGGTACTTTGCCTATCAAAGAAACTAAGCTTGTCAATAATGTTTGGGCATAGGAAAGGAATTAGATTTGTATATCTAGGACTGGGGGTTAAAAAAAAAACGACCGATTCGGTTGAAGAGAGGAGGAGAGTTTTTCTCCGCTGCTATAGAGAGCAGTGAGTCTTCGAAAACTTTGCTAAAGAGAGCAAGTTTATCATTCTTGCTAAAGAGAGCAAGCTATTTTTTCTCGACTAAAGAGAGTCGTCCATCGTTAAACTGTATCACGATTATCGTTACTGATCTCAATTCTGGGAAAACCAATTCAAGAAAGGTCTTGAGTTGGTTTTTTTATGGGTTTATGGTACCCGAATAAACCATTGGGAGCAACCTTACAGAACTGTCGTTAATTTTTGACCGTCATTGTGAGTCTCCATATACCCCACTCGTGACACTTACCTTTCCAAAGAAACTGGCATCATAAATTCAAATTAAGATTACCATATACTACCCTTTGAATTAGTCCATTTATAAGTGGAACTTCCAATACATGACTAACAATTAAAACTTAAGTAATTAAAGCATTAACAATGCAATGTTTCCTCGCTTCCAGCAACTGACTCAGTACCCATGACCCCCCTCCACCCCTCCAAAGGAAAAAAAAAGCATATGAAAGTAACCTTACCTGTCATGTATAGAGTTGATGAATAGGTTGACATACCAGGTTAAGGAGTACTGGTACATAGGGTCAATGTTTGGTAGGTCAGCAATAGAGAAAAACAAAACACTAGCATGATTAGCAATTGGCCGGTAGCCAGCCCTGGACTCATTCAGCTTCTTCTCTGTTTCCTCTGCAACCTGTTATAAAGAGAGGAAACATTTATTACTTCCTATGTCAGATAAATATGTTTATATTGGGTCACAATAAGTCAATAAATGTTTTAAGCTAGGAATTCTGTAACTGAAAACATGAAATGCATGGTTTAGAACAACATATAAACATCTCTGAAGTAGTAGGCATTGTACTGTTTAATCCATAAAGCTCTTTGATTCATTATTCATCACAGCATTGAGAGGCAACACATCTTAACTTAGAACACAAAAATTGGGTGACATGTGTAACTTCTTTTCAAGTACCAACATAAGTAAACTTTGACAAAGCTTTCATGGAAAATGCTCTCAAATCATACTACTGCAAAAATAATTGTCCTGACACAACTTAAAAAGGAAAGGTCCTGAAGAGAAAGTTATATTTACAATATCAGGATTTTGTTCCCACATGGACATGCGTTCCTACCAAAATGTAAGGAAAATACCAAAGTATCATTTTAAGAGAAATCATACACACCTTTTGCTTCTTTGAAATTTCATCTGACAGAACTTTGGAGGAATCTAAAACCTTAATAGCTGTCTCATCTTCCAAGATGTTACCCTCAGATGAAGATAGAGTTTCCAGAATCTTGTCCTCAATCTCCTTCAGTTGTTTCTTATTGGCTGCACTCTGAAGAATCAAAGCTTGACGTTCCTCTTCAAGTTCAGGTCTGAAAGGGTACAAAAAGTTTTTTGTATTACTTACATGTTTTGTCAGAGACATTGCAGACTAAACTGGGCTATTACACTTTATTTTTAAATACAGAATATGCAATACTCTTCATAAATACATTACATCTTTCTTCCTTTTAACAATCCCTAGATTGTTTTCACATGATGTTAGATTGTAAAGTGCCTATTGTATGCTGCTCTTGAAGACTAAAAATCCTTAAGTAATAGTAACTCTTCCATAACGAAAGATCCACAGCCTTGTTAAGTTTGGCTGAGGGCACCACCATTTTTTCATCCTTTTCATGAGCATACAAACTTCTTCAGATATTCTCACACCCTCCCAGAACATACTTTACAAAATGGCGCTTTTTAGCAAAAATCGTTCTCACTTGAAACATTTTGAATCCTAAGAGGTGCATTAGGTCTGTAATATATTGAAAAGGTCAAGTGCAAGGACTTACCTTTCCTTAGCAACAGTAATACCCAGCAGCTGATCCTCCAGGCCATCTGGCGTGATCATAAAGTTCAGGAGTGAGACCTTGACAGACAGTTCTGGTAGATAGTGTGGATTTCTGAGCTTGGTAGTGATGTAGAATCTAAAGTCAAAGGAATATTCAATGACACTTTCGCCAAGACGAATACAATCAACACCACCTTTAATGGAAAGAGAGAAAAATAAGGATGCATTAAAGACAATCAAATGATCAAACAAAAAACAATTAATGACCAATAAAGGAAACAATTGACCACATAAACAAAGAAACATCCACAACAGAAAAATCTGAAATGGAACAAGACATTTCCCATAAATTATCAAGTGAAGTAATGTCAGTTTGTGTCTGATAACCCTAATAATCTCAGAGAAAGCAAGAAAGCCACCATTATGAGATAATTACTTACCTTGTTTGAACACCTGCTTCAGCAGGAGTGGTTCAAGGGATGGGTCTAATTCCTCCCCAACATTTTCCAGCAGTAAGGGTGTACCAAACTGAATACAGTTCTCCAGGGTTCTCATGTAGTCACCATCTGTAAGCTTGATGACACTCAACTTGTTGTCTTTCTCAGAATTCTTTACCCATTTGTTGGCCTGTCCCTGTGGATCTATCATGAGAGGCCTGTGAATGAGATGATGACCAAATAAAAATATTTTTAAGTCCCAATACGAATTTGTATACAAATTTGGATAAGAGAAAGGAGTGGTGCTTACAGTTACTTAAACCCAAATATAACCAGAGAAATGATTTGTTGGAGAAAAAAGACATTTACGAAAGTGAAAGGTTGTTTTAAACAAATCGTGACTGTAAATGTAAGGGATATATCAATATGCACAAGGTTCATCACGGTGGGAAGTTCTATATCATTATGAATATTCATTACTCAGCTGCTTCATTGGTTCATACTGCTGACTGATAGGCTCATTACGAGGAGAGAACTTGAATTTCAGTTGGCATTCCGAATTCAACATCTGCATTTCGGACAAAGATTACTCCCCAAAGAAGCTAAGACTGTTCTTCTAGGTATGTTAGAGCCTCTTAAACTGTTACCAACTTCATATATCTGGCTCTTGTGCTATGACGATTTCTGGCAGTTTAAGTATTTCTTTATACAAAGTCGTATTGGGACTTTAAAGCTGATGCTATTACCAGGAAGGTTATGAGTATTCAAAACATAAAATCTTAAAAGTATTTTTCCCAAGTGACAAAAGAAATCTCCAAGAAAAGGTACTGTCTAATGTCTTGGTACACTACCCTCACCTGGAAATGTCTTATATGGTGCCCCCCATCACCATTAGGTTCCCTCCTTGCATTTTCCACCTTTCTATGTACCTGAAAATTTTTGCCAGGTCCTATTAGGGCACATCCCTTAGTGTCTGTACCACTGGTACATTACAGTTCTAATAGGTGAATTTAGACTTTTTAACAATCAACCAATATACAAACGATGTCACAATTAACTTAAAAACACTCACACTTAATGATGCATCATCAGTAGCATTCATATTTTGCTCCTTACCGATGAGACCTCAAACCAGAGGCATCCAAATAATTTCTCTTAACCCCCGCATGGGTATGAAACTGCACAAATAACTCTGTTCGAGCTTGGAGCACCATGAATCCCTGGGCAACTGATTGGTTATCATTTTACCACTATAAAAGTTGGGAAGGGGGTAGGCACCACAAAGTACAACTTTTTCTAGCAACAAAGAAGCTTAAAAGACAATAGAAGAACCCAATCAATGATACAATGACCTAATTCCCTACCATCTTCTTGCATTATCCACAATGACACCATTGTCAATGGAGAAGTTGTCAGTTGGGAGACCAGCAATGTTCCATGCCCTGATCTTGATAGGTTCTCCAAGGGTTTTGCTGAGAGAGAACTCATCTGAACAAGGAATATCCTTGGACTGAAAAAATAAAAGAAGAGTACATTTCAATATTAAATAGATGAAATGGTAAATAAATGTTTAATTATGAATTTTGTGAAACATTTCAAAGCTCAGTTTTTGCTCTTGGTATGAATCAGTTCACTTTATATACAACTCAAATCAACTTTCAACATCAATTATCCTAAATCTGTAAAGTTGTATGCTGATTGGAAAAAAAAATGGCAAAACTGATATAAAAGAATCAGTACTTCTTATATAATGTCACAAACTGACCTTGCAGAGTTTTGTCCAGTCTCCAGTGCATGATAATCTGTAGGCCGAGGTGAATGCACCCAGATATGCAATAACACCAGACGATATCAACACATCACCAATTAGATTATCGTAGATATTCTGGAGGGATGCTGCAGCCACTGTCCATCTACAGGAAGCAATAAAAAAAAAAATTAAATTTACCAGAAATTGCATAAAATTAATTAATACTATCTTAAATTGACTGATAAAGAAAGGATTCATGCATGCTCATCTTTCTTTCAACCTTTTGAAAATAGAGGAACAACACCAACATCTAAGTGACTACCAGGGATGTAGCTATGTCATCAAACACAGGAAGGTCTTTGGCCCAAGCACATGAACTACTGCTGGCCTGCACTGAATGTTTTTTAAAGCCTGTTTTAATATCAAAATTTGCACTAGCACAAATCTGGCACAAACATTTTAAGGGAATGATTTGAAAAGTACTAAAGTGTTTATTTATTCTAAAAACATTTGATCATTCTGGAACAACCATTTTTTTTTATGTTGACCATATTCAACCACATGACTTCATGATACTAGATAGAATTGTTGCTACGTACTGTTACTTAAATGGATGGTATTTAGCTAGCATGGTACTCATCTTTCATTAATACAGTTCTGGTTGTGCGTAACAGAAATATTTTACAACCCTGAAAGAAAAAAATCGTAACAGGGATTGCACTAACTGAAGGCTTTGGAGGCCATGGCCTTTAGTCCCCTTAAATTAAGGCCTGAATGGACTTGATGCCCTCCTGTAACATTTCTAAGGTGTTTACTTTTCAAGTTTTGGCCTTAATCCCCTCTTGCTCAGCCTTAGTGGCCTGAAAATATCTGACAACCAAAGACCCATTTAAGTTCTTATTTCAAGCCTTGCAGTAACGACGTTAAAAAAAAACATAATAATATTTTCATCTGCACCTGTCCTTTTCTCCTCCCAGTCCTCCAATCAGTTTCTCAGCTCTGTCTAGTTTCTTGGCACAGAGGTCAACCTGTTTCTCCAAGAGTTCTTTCTTGTCTGTCATGTCCTTGAACTGCTGCTTCAGGGCAGCTACACGATCCTCTACAGCCTTTAGTTCAGCTCTCTTGGCTGTAAAAAAAGGTTAACACTTTCAGTGAACTAGTGTAATGGATAACTGACTAAAAAATCAGATTAAATTGTAGTCAAACCCTTACATTCACTCAAGAATAATTGCATAAAACTTCTTTTTTTGTACCACAATCAATTGCATATATGACTAAAACATTTCCGATATTGCAATGGCCTTTCAACAATCACAAACTTGCAACAATCACTAAACTTGAAGGTATAATATAAATCTGGGTGCTCAAATTCTTTGGGCTGAGGGCAGCTTGAGTTTTTACTTAATTCTTATGCAACATGTGGGACACCATAAAGCAGCTTATTTCCTCAATCAACTTAAGGACTCCTTGGACCATTCTGTGGGCCATTTTAGTGCATGCTGTGGGCTGCTAATAGAGCACAGGCTACCAATTGAGAACTAGGACCTAGACCATTAATTCAACATTTTCAAAAACCCTTTGCAGCTTATGTCTGACCTTAGTCATCACACTGCATTGCCCTACATTGCATGGCACTATAAAATAATAAACGAACAAGGGTTAGAAAAAGACCTTCGAAGGTAGCTCTAGACTCCCATGGCTGTTTCTACACGCCTTCATTATGGTAACCAACACCACCGCAGAATGTCACATAGGTAACCAAACTTTTATTTTGTGATAAGAAAATACCTCAGAAATTATGAAAAAATTTTAATAATCTTTGGTAATTCCCTTTTTTGCCGTTTTTCAATTATACCAATTTACCAAGGATTTTGTCACTAATATACTGTCCTTCTAACAGTACTAACTTTTCTTTACTTTACCTACTACATGTCACTTTTAGTCCTATTATTATAAACTCATTTCCTTCCACACATCCCAACTTACCATTCAAGATTCCCATTGTCTCTGCCAATTGTGATTCAGCCTCTTTGAGCTTCTCTTTCTTTGGTGCAACCACCTTGGCTACCCTGTCATACACCTCCATTGCCATAACCCATTTGCATAAGCCCTCACAGGCAGAGGAAGCCTTGGCTACTTTAGATGGGTCAAACTCAGGATTGGTCATAAATTCTGTCCGAATCTTCTTCATAACAGGACCCTAAAGACACAAAATGTTATGAAGTGTTTAGATAAAAGCATAAAGGTTACAATGACAACACAGCATATTCTTAAATTCAAGTTCCTGATTAAATAGTTGATCATTTTCTCGAGTTAAACACAATTTCTTTAATAACATTCCATATTATGGTTGCATATCCATTTACACTGAGCTTTGCAAAATTAACTTAAAATGTAAACAAAATGTATATGAAAGCAATTTCGAAGGAAATCTAGGTAGACTAAAAAGAACACAAATTCATGTTACTGCTTCATACCAACATGAACATCGTGACTGTCACATGTACAGAGGTACACCACACTAACTAACATTACCTCCTCTTAAATCTCCCCCAGCCTCCACTCCATCCCCCTGCATCCTTGGCACTCCACCTTGCCAACATTAAAACCTTTATCACCCAGAAGTAAAGTTAAATTTACAGTATATGGCAAAGAATGATATTTTCTATGAAAAGACTATGGGGTCGGTCAGTCAGTCATCCGGGTCTTTGCCTGTTACCCTAGCAACTTTGGAGTGAAAACAACAACTGACTACAGTATGACCGTATGGGAACACTTTATGCGCAATAAATTGTTTGCACTCCAACACATTGTTGTCGTGTGGAAGTGACATGTCTCTGACCGACCCCATTACCAGTCCACCCTCCAACTTCTTAACATTTCAAACCTTGACCATCTTCAGACTCTACCAAAAATGTATGCCCTACTAAACATCACTTCAGCTCTAGCCATAATCCACCTCCAATCATTTGTGAAACAACTGACGAAACAAATTATACCTACCGGAATATGGTCTCTGTCATAGGTCTTAAGTGAATTGAGGAAGGTCATGTCACCAATCATTTTCTTAGCAGGCCCCCAGTAATCCAGAATCTTTCCCCCTGTCCCAGCTGGGTCATTAATTTTCTCTGGTTTGATTTCTTTCATGACACACACAGCTGACATGACCAACTTGACACCATCTGGTGGATTCTTCATGGTTTTCACTACAGCAATGTCAGCAGGCTAAAAAACAAATATGCAAACACAAACAAACAAGCAATGTAAATATGTTGACAACAGTGAAGAGATCCAATAAGGGCATTGTGATTATGATGTCATGCTGGAAATAAAGTACATGATAGCGAAATGTTGTAAATTGAAATAATTTTTACTTTTTTTAAACTTAAATACACAGTGATGGCTTGTATGAAGATGTATTCTCAGATGACAGTTAAAGAAAGTAGTGTGCATGCAATATAAGGTCTAAGACAGCTGAAGAGATTGGAGGAGGAGCTAAAAGTAAACTATGTTGGGATGAGGACACCTCTCCTTACATCTGCCTTATTTGCAAGGTAAAGTGATAGGGTAAACTGACCTTCAAGGTATCCAGGGCAGCAAGGGCAGCCTCCAGAGCTGGGATAGCCTCTGCCAATTCACTCTCACATTCATCCTTCAGGCTTTGAGCTTCTGCTGCCTGGATGTTGGCAGATGCTTCATCCTCTCTCACAATCTTACTTGTTGCTTCTACCTCTACAGACTCCTTCTCTATCACCTGAAAATAATAACACAAATTTATGGCTGATCAACTCTAAAAGCTAAGGACTTCATTCGTAAAAGTATCTTTTTATGGTTTCCAAGCAGTGGATTAAAATAAAACTCGCAATAATTTGAAAGAATTACACATTCAGTTTGCTCTCCTTTGCTTAAAAAATGCATCTTACTTTCCTAACTTATATATTCTGCCCCCCCCCCCCTTCTCAAAGAAAACTTTCCTTTGCATCCCATAAAATTTCACCACTCATGACAGATTCTCATCACATTTATAACCTAGTAAAGACTTACATAAGAACCAACAATTTATGACAGAGGTCTCAAAGGGTACTAATAAGTCTGTCCTAAAAAGGCACATTAGAGAAACAAATGGTCTGTAAAAGTTAATTAGCAATAAGTCAACAAAGATCACAATATGCGTAATGTCTATCAAATGGTGTGTATGGGCCCTGAAGGTTTATTTGGCCACATTTCTCAAAAACATCAAAGAAATCTATTAAAACCAAAAGATTTTGGCTGGCTTACTACCTACCTTCATCATTTTTTCATTCTCCTCTGCTGCCACCACTAGCTGAGGCTGTAACTCCTTCAGTTCTACCTGCATCTGTCCCACCTGACTCTCAGCAAATGCCAGCTTCTCCAAACCTACCACATACCTCTTCTTGGCTTTAAAAGTCTCATCCCGTTTCCTGGTCAAAAGGTTCTTGAATGCTGATATCAGTTCTAGGTATGACGTGGGCGTAACATAGTTGTGGCGACTGAGTTCATCGGCAAATCTATGGATTTTTGTAGAAATGATGAAAATATTGTCTTGTCATTATTGTTTTCATACATCCAAAGGTGAAGACAGTTACCAATTTGTGAAGAGATTATGATTTATGGACACTGCATCTGTTAAAAAATATCAAGCTATCTCTTCATTCAAAAGTAATATCCTGTAAGAATGCCTAATACTCAGTTTCATCAACATTCCAACACCTGTCCATTTCTTTACTGGAAAAAACTGCTGGATGAAAATCTCTTTAAAGATACCACAGAATCAGCTGACTGCAGGCTACTGCACAGTCTGTGGGATAACTGTTGTTGCAGTGAAGAAAACATACACAGTTGAAATTTGATTCTCAGGGAATCAAACACACTTGCATACCACTAGGGAGGCAATAATTCTACTCGACAAGATTTCATCATGAAATTGAAAATTGTCATCAAGATGTCTTTTCTTTCTCACCTCTCAGATAAAGCCCTAGCACTGGTGTGGAAGTGTTTACAGATGTCAACCACATCCACTCTCTCCTTCTCCTCCATTTCAACCGTCTCCAAAAATTTGAAAGCAACTCTTTCCAAGGCATCCTCTGGCCAGGCCTATGGGCAAAGGAGAAAGAAAGCTTTTACCAATTGGTTCTACAAACACTGAAAAATTATTTCTGTGTGTGGCAATTCTTGGATACAGACAACAGTGCTGGTTGTTAATGGACAGGAGTCAAATGGATGGGACTCTGCACACATGTGCTTATGAGCAATGCGTAAGTGGCCTTACTAGGTTCCTTGCTTGAAGTCAGCTTTGGCTAGAATCTGAAGAAATTATCTTAATATCTAATGTGAGAAATTTCAAGTAACAAAAAAGTATACCATGCAGGAAGATTTGCCACACAGGAAGATGTAACTACAGATTTTTCTTTGTTTCTGCAAACAACATAGTATTAAATGCTTTTTCTTCTTGGGGTGGCCTTATTAGTTTCCACCTTCATATAAACAGTTTAATTCATGTGTACTGTGCACATAAGGAATTACTACAGTAACAATCATATTTTCAATTTAAATTTCAAAAATTAGAAAAAGTTTTTTTTTGCAAAAGACAAATGGTCTTTTTCGCAAAAGACAAATATTACACTCACACTTATCCACTTACCTGAAACCAATCAATTGTACAACAATTGATGAGGGATGGGAATTGGCGAAGTCTGTTCCTGAAAGCATCACCGATGGGTGAGAAAGCAATAATGATATGAAGGTTCTCTCGACATCGGTTCACGAAGAATGCAAAGAGAGCAAGAGGACTGAAGTCAGCGTTTTTATCACCGGCCTGTGCTACTGGTCTGACAGCCTGTAATCAAGAATGCAATGTGAACAGAGAATACCATCAGAATTCTTTCACTTTATAAAGCAAAACATGGATGACATCAAATGCTCAAATGCAGCTTTGTTAAATCACTGATCAATAAAAAAGGATGGGTCTTATAACCCTAACTTGATCAAATTCCAATGTCCAGTAGCAAGTGACCTATCAGTTGCTACTATCTGGTATCAAAAGTGAAGATCTAGTTTTCTTAGTAGGCCAATTACCTGGGGACATTCACAGCTCACGGCTTTTCAATTCAATTTATTTCTCATATGTACATCCTCATCAACAAAATTACATATATTCAAATGAATTAGTGTACATACATATGATGGGCACTAGAAAAAACATTACTGTTTATCAAAGCTAGTGATCATGAAACACAAGAAAAAAAGAAAAAGAAGAGACGGTCAGAAGAATAGAAAGAACACTTTTCTGGATACTAAGACATTCAGATACATATTTAGAGCTTAAAAGTGATAATAGCTTATGAGTGAGTATTTAAGATTCTTTTGAAAAGAACGAAGTACTAGATCTTACATCAAGGGGAAGGTTGTGCCAAATATTACAACAATAATTTCGAAGAAGTAATTTACCATGCACAGATTTGTGACATGATACAGAAAAAAGATTATTATTACGAGTAAACATCGTTACTTCAGTTGAATGTGGGGGTTTTATGACATTTGCTAATGCATTTGGTAGTAAGTTATGACGTATTTATATACAAGTACCCCCATACAATACATATGAATATCTTTAAGTTACTATCCAAGTATAACTGATCAGTTGAATAATGCCTTGGTTTTCTAGTATGCAGCTTGAGTAATCTGTTTTGTATAGTCTGTAGAGGTTTAAGTCACCATAGGTTACACTGATAGCTACTACCTACAGCATAAAAGTAAGGCTGCAATCTTTTTCTCAGAGAAAGATTTTACTCGCGTAATTTCAGTTCCTTGCTTAACATTCCCTTTTCAGATTTTATAGCAGATAAGGATAAATTTACCTCCATGATTTCTTGTTTCTCATCAACAGCATAGAGGTTGGGGACCTCTCCAGTGTTTAATAAGTTATCAATGTCCTCTAGAAATGATTCCTCTTTAATCTGGGTGTCTGTAATCAGAAACACTGTTGGCTTTCCCAGAGCTCCTGCATTCTTCATCAGTTGCTATGTGAAGAAAAAGAAAAGGAACGCATCTTATTTTATATCAGCTTCTGCTATACAACCAACATCCTAAGTTTACTGCAATCAGAGAAGCTGAAACTCTAGATACTTAAGTTCAAATTATTTAAATATCCGTGCCTGAAACATACAAGGTTCCTGCCCATTTTCAATGCATAAAATTTGTGACTATTGATGAATTTTGAAGGGCCATGTGAAATTTACCTTCATGTTATGATGCAGAAAAATGGACAAGAAACTGAAGTTCAGTCATTCCTCCAACAGAATCTCCATGACAAAAATTTTGCTTGAGAAGTTTCAGAAAATCAACCTAAGGTGGACAGGACATCTTATAATTGAATGAATTTAAATATTCTTTATCAGCGTAATACCACAACTTTTTCAACATTAATTTTTTTCTTCTGGACATGAAATTAAATTTCCATATTTTTTCCACATTTTCAATAAGGTAAGGTCCCTGAAAGCAAACATTTACCATCAGTGATAAATCCACCTTGGTAAGGTCCAACTTGAATCTACCCTATGTGAGATACTCTCTACTTAACATGAACATAAATTTAAAATTCAGATATGCCCTCCACTAACCTTAAGGTCTTCTCGCCATTCATTCTTTCCATAGCTTTTTGAAATCTCTGGCTGGAACAGGTGGAAACCTGACATATGTGTAGCCAGACGAGTCAGAGATTGTCGGCCACTGCCCCCTACTCCAACCAACATGGCATTACCACCAGGCTGCTTCAAGACACGACTGATCTTTGACAGATGTTCAAGGACATATCTGTGTGATGGAATCATATTTTCTTTTTTTACTATTTCATAAATTTTAGCAAAAGTTTTTTTACAACCTTTGATAGAATTTATAGAATTAGATAACCACTCACAGAAAAATATGTTCTCTTCCAAAGAACTCAAAGCAAAGGCTAAAACAAAATCACTTTTCTGCAACTCAGTTATAAAATGTAGATACTTTCAGGTGACAGTGTAAGTGGCAAATAACTGGAAACCCTGTTAAAGCTGTCTACAATCCTTAACGAAATTATTAGGGACAATCCAGCACCAGACCCTTCTTCATTAATGTTGTCTAAGAAGCCAAATGAAAATGAATTATAAAGAAGATATCACATGCAGTGAGGTAAGGGGTGGGGGACCTCTCCATGATCTCTTGCAGACTGGAAGTCATTTCACTAATTTGCCTAAGGTGGTGTGCTGATGTTGCTATCTACCTCAATGAGATCACTGGTACATTTATGTACATACACTGAGCAAATGGACACTACTTACCTGAAAATGACCAAGTTCATGGCATTTTTGTGAGTATTGTTGTATTCTTCTAAGCTAGTTTCGACCACGCTGTTAAATTCTTCCACCGATTTGACTTCTTCATAAACCCTATCATTTTCTTCCAGGTCTGGGTTCATGTAATCTCCAAACATGAGTGATCTCATATTATCTTCTAAGACTGGTTCACCTGGTGCTGCTAAGTGTTCAAACACTCCATCGAATGTATCCTTGAAGATGTCTTTAATTAAGGTCTTGCATAAACTGAAATAAATAGAAATTAAATAGCTCAATAACAAAAAGAAGTCAGACAGGCAGGTGTTTGAAAGGTGAAATCTGCATATGGCAATTAGTTGAATGACATGATTAGATTACGTCTGTAATTTACGAAAGCAACTCATAAATTCACTAATTAAGTAATACAATAGATCTTTTGAGTAGAAGGTATTAGAAAAAGAAATTAAGCATCAAAACTGCTGGACAAAGGCAACCACATGCAAGAGAAGATGAACAGTGTAATTAAAAGACAGAAAACTTGTTATTGCCCTACTGTAATTGTTAAGCTGTACTTACAAATGATGTCAATGATAGAAGTATTTCAAAATTTGATAATTTCCATTAAATGCTCCCAATACTATTCATGCTGCATACCTCAAGGAAGCATACCACTGGGTGTAGATTCAGACAATAGAAAACCAACTCTATGGCCTACCCACCTGAACAACCATTCTCTGTCCTTGTCATCTATGAGACGATCATAAAAGACTCGGAAGACCTCATGGACCCAGAGACGGGTGATGGTCCTCTTGTTCTCCACAGCCCCCTTTTTGATGAGGAGGACACCATTGACGACCCTGGCAAAATCTCTGGTGTTGAAAGTATAGTGAGACTTAGCAGGAGTGGGGAGGAGGTTGGCAGTAGCCTGCTTGTAGACTTCTAGAGTACCCTGAACAACCATGGTACCACTAGAAAAGACATCTGTTGGGAACTCATTAGCCTGTTGGTGGGATAAATCAAGAATTTAGGACACACATCTTCACAAGAGCAAGGAAAAAAGCTAATCATAAACAGTAAAAACACAGACATGGAATTTTTTTAATTCTAATATTTCTTTTGACCTTGGCAATTGTTTCTATTTTATTGTTGTTTAATAGGAATGTGACATATTTCCAACTTGTTTGCATAATATATTTCATTACATAAGAACATGTTATCTTAAAATGATGAATCTTTCCTCCTTTCAGGTTCATATCAAACTCATGTAGATTTTTCCTTCAACTTACCCTAAAGTAGTAATTGACAATGGAAGAGAATATCCTTTGCATAGTCTCATCATTAAACTCAGTGATTCCGATCACATTGAAATGGCGGAGGAATCTCGGAGTGATGGGATTACGTCCACCCCCCGGTGGGCCCATGGCAGCTAAAAACTGGATGTCCACCAGATTAATTTTTGAGGTATCTTTCCTGTCATACCTGGATTTAGGTAAAAAAGACAAAACATTACACAAATGATCATTAAGCTAACAATTTCAACATATGTATCTCTCTATAACTCCTTGATTTACTAAATGTAAATCAGCTGCTATTAATGGTCACCTTAAAGCTTATATCCTGCAAAAGGTGTAAATGTAGTGATAACTACAAAAACAAAAAAAAAGAAAGAAAAAAAAACACCAGAATACCACCCTCTCTCCCCATCTCTCCCATAAGGGAAAACAATTTATGATTAACTTATAAAGCTTCACAGCCACTTTTTCTTCAATGGAAAATGTTTCTGACATGACCTGCTCTTACTTTAAAAGTACTTTTTTGCAAAAGTTGCATACTTAATCTAAATTTTTAAGCAAAAACTTACCAAATGCCATGATCAAAGAATTGTCTCAAAAGTTCAATTGGAGGTTGAGCACCGTACACTTCCCTAGCTGGCATATTCAGATCATCCACAAAGATGACAGACCTTTTTCCCATTGGTGGACCAAAAACTCCTTTCCTTCGCTTGTCCAACTTTGACATTATAATATCCTGTATGAAGGGTGAAGTAATAAATGTTTATGTGCTGTTACAGATTTGTCATTTGACAATGAATTTAGAAAGCACACAGTTTAGGACAATAACCTATAAATGATAACATTTTGTTTAAGTTGACAAAACAAATGAAACTAACATAGATAGATGGTGCATTAAAGGGTAAAACAAGAATTACACAAATTGCTGGATAATATAATGAACATTTGTTTTTACTGGATCTAAAGGATACAATTAAGTTTATCTTCAGGATCTGTAGGATAGATGCCAATGTAATACAGATAGCTGACATAATCTGTGAGCATATGCTTCCCATATCTGTGGCCAATTCACTTTGTAAAATAAGTGTCCATCAAGGGTAGGCAACATCACTTAATGCAATGATCAGAAAATAAATAGAGTGAGTTGAGATCATGTAAACAAGAACGGAAATTAATGTATACCTGTGTCTGGTTTGCACTGGTCTGAGCAGAGAAGTTTACAAAGAGAGGCAGGTAATCATCCTTGGAGAGATGGTTCATCAGTTTATCCTTTACATACACACTCTTGCCTGTACCAGTAGGTCCAACAAACATCACAGCCCTGCCATGGTAAATATTTGCAAAAGTGTTATAATTTATTAGTACATTGCAAAGTTAACTCCCCTCCATTTTGTATGTTCAATTTAAAAACCAGGAAAGGAAATAATTTTGCTATTTAAAAAAATCGATATGGAATGAGAAAGTCAATGGAAATGTTGGAAATTGAAACAATTAAATGATTTTAATACCAGCTTTAACACAATATGAATGATACCATGTTTTTAATGTTAAGCAGTTATTCCATGAAGGCTAGTAATATCTCTCCACTTTCAATGCCCCTCTATCAATTCAACTGTGTAACACTGTACATATATGGCAACAGACATGCCAGTAACAAGCAATTCATCTTTCAGGCATTCTTTTCAATGAAAATCAGGTTTCAATTTTTAGCAATTATTCCAGTGAAAGCTTGCCATAATGCATCCAGTTTTATTACCAATGTTATCACATTCACAGCACTGCACAATGTATCAGAAAAACCATACCCTTTTCAAAACCATTAATATTTCAAATATTCCTTTCAATGTTTGTACAGCTGTTTTTTTTTTCTTAACTCTCACAAAATAAACTAGATATATAAAAAGGAAGAGCATCTTACCTCTTATGCCTGATACAGATATCCATGAGGTATGTGTACCGTGCTGTATCCATCGTTGGAACAATGATTTCTTGGACTTTGCGACCTTCACCTAATGTCACATTTTTTATGGTCTCATTCCAATGGATCCATTTACCCCTGCCCTTGAACTGGAAACAACCAAATATCGAATACACGATTTTAATATTGGAACAATTCAATAATCTTCAAACT
Organism: Holothuria leucospilota; assembly: GCA_029531755.1. Taxonomy (NCBI): domain Eukaryota; kingdom Metazoa; phylum Echinodermata; class Holothuroidea; order Aspidochirotida; family Holothuriidae; genus Holothuria; species Holothuria leucospilota. The sequence continues at coordinate 27,984,490 of CM055962.1, read as the reverse complement.
CAAAATTTCATTTTGTCTTTTATTGCCTACTGTAACAACCAATATCCATTGATTCCATTTTAAAAGTAATTATGACCAAATTCAAATTTCAAGAACCAGTGAAACCTTGCAAAGACATTGTTTTTCATAAACTGAATTTAACTATTTATCCAAGTGTTTAAACCTGAAGATATAATTTCATCCTGGTCATAAATTCATGGTGGACAAGAGACTTTCCTTTTCAGCTCTGATCTTTGACTGAATACACTACATGTACAATTTTTAAATAAAGGGCTTAAACTAACATTCATGTTTAATATGTTTAACAGGAACTTCATCTGATCGTTACGGTGAAATTTCGTTCAGTCCCTACAAATGGTTTTCCAGATTTTAACAACTTTTCAAACAAACATGAAGTTGGTTCAATCCTTTTCTTAAGCTGTAACTAGAAGACCACTAATTGAACACTGCTACAAAACATTCCATTACTTACATCGTACATGTAGTCATACACCAGACCCTCTGGGGGCAAGGGTACTTCCAACTTGTTCCCCACTTGAGCTGGGAAGGGGTGTTCTTCAGATTTGCTGTTGAGGATGTCTCTTAGGAATGTATCAAACTTGATGCGTCCATTGTTATCCGTGGTACACCCCACTGACCAGACCAATGAAAACAGGAATGTGGACTGTTGAGAGAATTGAAGATGAAATGCTTTATATGTATGAGTGTTGTTTGCAGGATTCCTGCCAGTGGTTGAAGACAGTTATTGCTTGCAACATCAAGTTAACCTACACATATTACATACCTACCTACTTCTTATATGTACTTCTTATGATAACTTAAACTTCTAGCATAGATTGCTTCAAACAATGGAGTTTCTCTTTGTTTTGTGCATACAAGTTATGCGTAGTGAATATCACTTACTACCACACTGATCTGATGTGTAAATTTCCACATCCATCAATATTACAGCATAGTCACATGGTGTTACAAAGCCACATGAAAATAACGAATTCCTACACAGTACTTTAGAAAAAACAATGCAAAATAAAGACTGATTGTTCAAACTACTATGCTCCTTTGAGTGCAGTCTTACAGTAATAATCATTGTTGAGGGCCCTTTTGACATGTTTGACTTCACATAGTAAGCAGACATGTGAGTGGCAACTCAAAAAAATAGAGGAAATTTTGAGTACAAACTCTGCATATGCAAAAAGTTGCATCCGGGAGCCTGAAGCGATACTGTTGCATTATCGGGTGTTAACAAGGGCAAAACCCCCAGAAGCTCCTGGCAATTTCTTAAAGTGGCCTAGGCTTCACCTAAAAGTCACCCTGAACTTTACTTTCAAGCATTCTGCCTCCACCCCACCCCCCCTTCAAATACCCTAGTACAATTTCTGATAAAAATAAACCTAGGCAGCTGGTCTTAGCCACTTGTTTTGTTACTTTTTGTCATCTAGCCTAGCCCAACTTTGGGTTAGTCCTAGGTCCTTAGCTAATTGTTACCTGTACAAATAGCCAGCTAGGCTAGGCTCAATAATTTCGACTTCTTGTATCACATCAAGCACTCCCCTCCCCTATGTAAACAAGCTACCTTAAAGCTTGTTGTAACTAAGTTTCCTAAACGTAGTATGCAAACGTTGAGAGGATGTGGTTAGGCTAAAGTTTTTATATAAAGCAGTACACATCGGTATAGGCTAGATCACTTAGACCATACATAATACACGTTAGGATAGCAAAACTGGTGGGTGCCATGACTCACAAGAAAGGAAAGCATCGTATGTCAAAATTATGCAAGAAACACTCACAAAAATAATGCGGATAGCTCTTCTAAAGTATTTTGCTCATGTCACGTAAATATTACCGGAAATGTGCACTGACTGACTGTGTACGAATCCTCTGACGATATATAATAAATAGCATGAGCCAACTGGCCACTGGGAGCACACAATTAGTGTGTAGTAATCATGCAGAAGCTAGCTGGCCGGCCAGACAAATCTGGCTGGGTTAAAAGCACATGAAACTTGTACAAAAGCATGAGGTAATTGCAGTTAGCTACGTAGGCCCAACGGCAATGCGAACTTCCATCTGATTGGACAGAGTTCGAGGGCTAGTCGTACTGGGAGTCTAGGATAAAACATGTACAGTATCCAAGGAAGAACGTGTACAGCATATTACAGCACACTCTGTCAAGATACTCGGAGCGGGAAAAAACGGAAAGTGACAAAAGTAGCAGATTCCCAAAGTTAAAAAAACGGAATTCCGCTAAATAACGGAAGTCTCACATGTCTGAGTAAGAAATCTGTGTAAAATTCACCACTAAGAAAGGAAAGTAAACTTTTGATTAAAGAAAGCCTTACAATTATCCAAGTTCTGATGGTTTTAGGATCAGCTTTGTCCAAGTTGTCATCCAAGAACATTCTCACAAAATACATCAGAGAACGGGCCAAACTGTTGTTCATTGTGGGGACATATTCCTGAGGAAAAAGAAATACAGAATGAAAATATTAACCATCAATGTTTTTATCTTCTAAAGAGTAAAACACACATGACTATGTATGTTAACTTAAAGCAAACTATGTGATTGGATGTAATTATTGTTTACAAATCAGCAACTGGTCATTTTTAAGCAAAGCCAAGTCTCTGCACTTCTGGTGAGTTTTCATTCCCTTCCCTGGTAAAAACAATGTCCAACATTTATCTTGTAGACTGACCTGCTCTGAGATTTTCTTTTTTAAATAACTCCTTCATGATGAACCACAATTTCAAAAAGGTTTAAATTTTCCAACAATTGTTTCATAATACATACATTCCTTTTCTCATTACAAAGACTGCCACTAAGTTTAATTCAAGATGAACTTCTTCCATTTTATCCATCAGAAACTTATAAAGAACTAGTACCTCATAAAATGTTAAACCATACATAACATAATGCTAAAAGTTTCCTTTCTTTAAATATACATCAAAAAACCATATTTATGACTCATCATGGACTCAGCCAAACATGAAATATTAAACATTTTTAAGTACCCTCAAATTCTTTCTCAAGTAAACCAAACATGGCTCCAACAGCCATTCAAAGAGTGCATTCATCAGATCACTTTCATTCTTCAGCATTTCTGGTAAATCATTAATCCAAGATTTCAGAACTGGTCTCCAGCCAAGGTTGGAAGGCTCAAGGTAAATCATACCACAACGACTGACAGTGGCAGGCTGAGAAGGAGAAAATGTCATAGAGTTTTTATGAGAGGAAATTATTTGTATCAGGTAGGAAGAACTTTTCAACTCTTTAATCTGCAGAAACAACCCATCTCTGAAATGATTCTAGCATTGTGAAGGAATGCAAAGGACTTATAACATCCTTGAAGAGAATGATTGCAGAAATTTAATAGTGCCTTTTCTTATTCTTTCCATCTCCACTCTCCACTGATGCTCTGTGCAGTTATCCAACTATATCGGCAAGTCTAGTAATTTGCTGATGGCAAACTGGTAGTAATCCTTAAATGTAAACAAACAGACCAGTGGTGAACAATGCCTCTCCAAGACCATAGCCAACACACAAATGGCTTATAATGCTCCTACCTCACTCTCTGGTAACCACAGCCTAATCTGTGACCCCCAGGGTAAAGGTACTTTTAACCATGGAGGACAAAGCATAACATGTAATGGAGATGACTAAATAATGCTGAAGGCTGGGATTCTCATCAAGCAGTAGACAGATGCAGTATGAATATCTTTGTACATGTCTCCCCCTCCCTACCCCCTCCCCCTCTACTTGAAATCAAATTGTGAGCAAGTGTTTTCCTTAAAGTTCCATCAAAGGGGTGATTTTTAAAGGAAGAGCACTGCCAGCAAGCAAACTCTCAACCTAAACTGTACACTCAACTGAGAGTTGATCAGTTAAAATTATTCCAAGTGATGTACAACTGAAATAAATTTGGTATTTTAGAAAGGACAAGTTGTAGTGGCAAAATAAAAAGGTGACAAAAGAAGTATTGAACAAGCTTTTGTCATGTTACTTTGTTATTGCTTAATAATGAACTACATTTCTGGGATAAATGAGTCACGGTTATCCCTCAGTCTTTGAAATGAAAGGGAGAAAAATGTATTTCAAGTTAGAGGATTACTTGGTAGGACCACTTGTATGAAGGAGACACTTACAGATGCTTGTGACAAGTCCATAGCTTCAAAAATAAGACTCATTGGAGGCGACATTTGAATGATTTCACCACTCATAAGACATAGCTTCTTGTTGTCATCTAGCACAGTGTTCATACTTTCAATCCACAGGGTGTCAATGGGCCCATCAAAGATGACCCACTTACGGTCTGGAGTGTCCGTTGAGGCAAACTCTCGGAAAGTATTAGCCACCACACCATCTGTCCACTGAAATGGTAAAAACATCAGAAACCAGTTCCAGGTACAACAGGTGCAAGAATCATTCAAACCAAGCATTCTAACCACCACAAACTTTGTGGAAGCTGGTCAAGACAGTACTTCCTTACACTACTGCAAGGCTATCTGAGGCTTCTTGTCAAGACTTGTCTCACTTAACATAAGGTCATAACTCCTTTTGGCAGTAGTTTCAGTTTTTCACCTGTAGTGGGATAGCCCCATGACTTTCTAAAAAATGCTTTCTACCTACCACAAAGTCACATGGTCTTCAAATCCACAAGGATGTTTTGTCAGAAGTCTCCCCAATGGTTGGTATATTACAAAACTCAAAAATGTCATTCTGAAAGGTAATTTTCTACTTTGCAAGTTTTTACTTAACTTGCAATTCTTATGTGAATAACCCTTTAAAGCAAAAAAAAAAAAAGGGTTGGAAACTGACCTCATGAGAAACAGGGTCAAACTGACCAAAGAGCTGGCCCATGGTGACAGATTTGGGGTTGACAGTTCTATAAATCACTTTCTCTTCCTCGTTTAGTCCTTTTTCATGCAAAAGGGTTAGAGCATCAGCAAGGACATGCAGCACCTCTGTCTTACCAGCAAATGGCTCTCCAACCAACATGAATCTGGAAAATATGGTTTAAACCAAACTATGTATGAAACAACTGGGCTTGAAACAGCTGACAGCACCATCAGACATGACTATGGTGTTCTTCCTGATGTCACTGGTACTACAAAATTGAGCCTTTTCTTTTGGCCAAAATGGCCAAAGGACTGACTTGGCCAATGATGCCATCAATGCTCTTTCTGAAAATAGAGTAATAGGGCAAAAATACTTTTCATGAATTTAAAGCCCCGAGTTTTTAACCTCTGATGTGGGCTGCCACTTGGTCAGTTGTGCAGAAACATTATTAATGACAGAGTTAAGGAATGACATGACGAACCTTGAAATGAATGAAAAATAACGAGACTGAACCATTAACACATTCACTTACTGTCTTTGGGTCCAAATGTGTTTGTTTAATAGTGTATACACAATACTACTAACATGAGTTCTGAGCACTGAAACCTATCATTATAATATTACACTAAACTCACCCATGCCTCACAATCATCATTTCATAAGTCTGAATGATTTTTTCTTTGAAAATGTCCACAGTTTGGAGATTTTTACTTTCACAGATCTCTTCCACCGCTTCCATGAATATCTTGTAATCTGCTGTTGGGAGGACGACTCCAGGAAACAGATCTGAGATGATACCATTGAAGAGTGGTATGTCATGTGACAAGAACTTCGGCAGGTTGACATCCATGATGGAACGGAGAAGCTGTAAAATATGAAAGCATTATCTAATTGAGTAACACATATTTCCAAATTTCATGCCCCAAAAATGAAAATTGCTGAATAATTCAGGTATTAGAAAGTTGTTAATAAGTAAAAATGATCCATCACAATGGCAGGAGAAATTTGTGAAGGCTTTGGAATCATTATATTTAGTACTACGTACCAGCTCATTGATCTGACCAATCGTAATTTTAAAAAACTTGGCCGAATTTCTTCCTCACATTCTTTCTAACCACTCATTTCTTGATTGAACTTTTGCAATATTTAACATAAATCTTCAACGTTTGACTTCTTCATCTTTTGCATACACAATGAAATATTATTATAATTGACACATTTCTGGGCCTTGTCACTTTCAGTCAAACATTTTGTGAACACTGTGGTTTATGTAAGTAATCTATACTTTTCTCCCTACCATGATAATCTAACTTGCCATCTCCTGGTCAAAGGTGATCCTTTCTCCATTCATTCACTAAATTTATTATTAACTTCCCACACTTTCCTCCTTACCAAGATATCCTCATTTTCATCAGGAAATTTCAGCTTCAGGTTACCAGCCGCAGCTAAGACTGCCTTGACAGCTCGCATGCCATAGTCATAATGAAACTGAGATGACAGCTGCTCTGAGCACAGACGATAGGTGGTGACAATCTTGACTGAGAGGTTGCGTGCATCAATGAAACCATATGAGTAGAGCATGATCTCTCCAATCATAGCATAGTCAGGTACCATCATAGCCACAGTACGAAACAGGACCTGAAACAGGATAGGATATCAATGATAAATGAACCTGACAGAGAACTTTCCCTCCCTCACATAAAATGTTTTTGGGTACAGTTTTCCTAAACATGATTCGATTGAGCTCTTCATTAGGAAACAGTCTCTTGCTTATCAAACTATCAAAAGGACTTGCTAGTGTCAAAGAAGAAAGTGATGACAAAGATATTAAGTTAGTTTTAAACAGTTCACCTCCCAGGACTGTTATTAAATGTCTCACTAAATAGACAAAAACCTGTGAAATCAGGTTTTCAAGACGTACATCTTATCCCCAAGCACCTTTTTAGTATTTTTAGTCACCTAAATACAAAAGGCTAAATATTCGACCCTTACAGGAACACTCTTACAAAGCATTATAACCACAGACAGAGTAATCACCCACAGCTCACTTTCCCCTGAATACTTCAGTTAAACTCATTGAAGAATATTTTACCTTGAGATTATCAGGAAGTTCTGAGCGACCAGCATACCCAGGGTTCATAGTGATAGCTACAAATGATGTTGGCTTGAGAGAAAGCTCAGTTCCTTCAAAAATAAAGGTGTCCACACCTGCTATGACAGCTCTTTGAATACATAGAATCTTGAAAGAAAGAAAAAAATATTTGACCTGAAAATTATGTTTCTATAAATTTGAGTCGACAATTTTTTTCCATTTAGTATGAATACATCTCTGAACTGGCAATATGTGGCTTTAGATGTGACAAGTCACATGACCAGTTTACAATAATGTAACATTAATGCTTTTTTGGGTTTGGTTCAGGCTAAACAAAGTTCATAAACAAATTATCACCCACCTGTTGGGCTACCACAGACAACACTTCCAGTTCAATCCTGTTGAACTCATCAAAGCAGGCCCATGCTCCTGATGATGCCAAGCCTTTGAAGAATTTGCCCATAGCAATAAAATCCAGGCCATCAGAACAATTGAATACAACACACTGGACAGCAAGAGCTTTGGCTAAATCTTTGGTGGTCTCTGTCTTGCCTGTTCCAGCTGGACCCTCAGGTGCACCCCCAAGGTTGAGATGGTATGCTCCTACCAAGGTTCGGTAGCAACGGTCAGTAAGAGGTGTGATGACCAACCTGTAGCATGGGAAAAATATATAAAACAGATAACCAGGAGGCTGGGATTTAATGCACTTGGGTCATACCAAAGACTTGAAAAATAGGACCTGTTGCCTTCCCGCTTGGTGCTCGGCTCATGATGTTGGAAACGGAATAATAATAATACATATCAAAACTTAACCAGTAGCACTGCAATGGCTGCACTGGTTAAAATAACCCTGCACGCTTTAGAAAGTTCTGGAATGACAAGATTATGGTGGAAAATTGTAACACACATTGAGGTTTATTGCTGACAAAAAGCACTACAGAAAAATGGAGTATTACAACTATTGTAATTATTACTATAATTATGCTATAAGTAATGTAATGAAAGTGTGGACACAGGACACTGCAAAGTTGTTAAAAATGTACAAGATATGCATGATATGCAAAGAGTATTCATTGCACTTTGAATAATAGACATTTTGTTTATATTTAATATGTACCTGCATTTATATTTTCAGAAAGTTTTCAGGAAAAAGGGTTTTTTTTCAATTTTCACTTGTCATTTTCTTTAAATTGTCAGTAAAAGAAGGAAACATCTCATTTAAAAGGATTTAAAGTTATGAACTTAATTGATGAAACTAGATTCCACCAAAAATTGTTGTGCAATTTAAAGCTTTTCCTCACCTGCCAGAGTTACCAAGGTACTCATAAGCATACTTCACTGTGGCATTGGTGATTCTTACTAGTACATTGCTTTGTTCCCAGTAATATCTCAACTGGGATAACCAGTTGAAGTCATTCTCTGAAATGACTCCTGTGAGGAAAGACAAAATAGACTTAAAAATTTCAAACAAAATATAAAAGCAGAAATACAAAAAATAAAAAAGTAACTACACAAAATGTACCAATAATGACAAAAGTAAGTTGTGATACATTTGTGGACAGAGGTGCTCAACATAATTAATGCCTGGGTAACATTTTCAAAGTTGTTAGTTTGGTAGGTTGTGCAAATCATAAATACAAGCACTTGTTAGTTTATTGACAGCAAAGTTAATATATGCTTATACAAGAATAGATCAGCGAGCCATCTATATTATATGATTACAAAAGAGGCTGCCTGGTGACACTGGATATCGTTTTGAATAGTATGCAACCAGTGGTTTCAGGTAGGCGACTGTTGGAGTATTAAAATACCATGTACCCACCATCTTACCAGTTTTGCAGGGTTCAGTTGGATGAAACCTATACTGAAAGACAATAATACCACATTGCTAACATAGTATGGTATAAAACCTAAAAAACAAATGTTTTATTATCATAATTGCTGCAAAATTGAGAAGTAGTTTCAAACCTTTCTGGTCCATGTCCTGTACGACATCACGTGCATGCACATCAATGACAACTAGCGCTCCCAAAGTTGTCCTGGTCTGCTTTGAAAGTTTTCCACGAACCAGCTCAACAATCTTAGCTAACTGCTCTTGTAGCTTGTTATGATATTCTTTGAGGCCATTCTGTCCTGATCGTATGGCCTCATGGACCTCAGCGGTCCAGTAAATTTGAGAAACACAAAGGACCACTTGACCAGGCCACTCCTGGACCCAGAGAACTCTGTCTTCTACAGCATAGGCCTGTCAGGGATTAATTGTAATATTAAGAATATTGACAAGTACAGAAGAAATGTTTTGCATGAAATTATATATTGAATAAGGAATGAAAAATGATGAAATTTGTGGTTTGCAGTCTGTTACCTACCACAACAAGATAAACCTATGCAGAATCTTAGAACCTGTGCTAAGAATCTTGCTCAAAAGCTGTGATGAACTGTTACAACTTTACTGTGTTCAATACTGTTTTAAATGGAGTCTGCTATGCTTTGAATCATTCAAACTTATTGATGTTATTATCTCTTTTTTGCTTCTAGGATGCAGAACCACTCATTGAGTGTACTAAGGGCTTTTGATGACAAAGTTCCTTTCTCTTTGTTCATTCATAATTACATTCACTTTGAAAGGAACACATTTCTAATTTACTTTGAATGTTTTTTTCAGGAAAAACAAGTGAAATGAATGTAAATTTGGGTTTCACTGGAGATGCAAATATTGAAATAAAACCATCTACAAATGGCATGCAAGTTTTCACATTTAATATACTCCCAACAATAGCTTAATAGCACTTAAAAAACAGCTATCATGTCTGTATTAAAACTTAACATTATAACTGGAAAGCAACTTGTGAAAGATTCCATAACTGAGCTGAATTACATTCAAATCAAATTAAGATCACTCATCCAATACGTAAAACATTTCTCAGACAAAAGCTATTGCAAACAGTAGTATTTATCTGTGTTTCACACAATACTATCTATCCACTACTCACCCCAAAGGAAGCCTCAACCACATCCCTGACACTAAGCAGCATCACATCTTGTACCTGAAGTAACCATTTCTCTACAGCTCCTCTTGCTTCTGATGTGGAGATCACCGATGAAAGTTTGACCTACAGGAAGAAAGAACACCCTACAATAAATCTGGATGCTTAGCACTCTTGGGAGAAAGTTGACATATGAGTTAATAGGTTCTTCTTGTGTTCGTTTTTGAATGTATAATACTTGTGAGATGAAAAAAAAATATGACGTCATGCACTAGTCCATTCTCAAAGTTAACATGATGTTGTCATCAAATTTTCTATGTGAATTGTTTGTAATATCAATTTTCCTGTATCCTTTACTAATAGGGTAATGATTATAATGAAACTTGCAAAGGTTATCTGTTATCTGATCTGTATATACTGTTGAAGACAAAACAATGAGTTGAAAAATAAAAACAGATTAGCCCACTTCGACAGTGGCAGAAAACAAGTTGATACGATACTGTCACCACTAAAGTTCATTTTGGAATGCTGGGACCAAATTAGGTGACAAAAAGAATTCTTTCTGTAATCTATGCAAGACATTTGCTCCACACATTTCAAATTGTAATTGTACTACTGAATGAAGCTCACTTCCACAAACACATGGAAAACAACCATGGGTGTGTGTCGGGGAGGGGGGGGGGGAGGGGACAGAAGATTGTAACTATTTAACAGATTTGACCAATTCAACTTTGGTCATGGTATTTGCTCTATAAATGTCCATTATTGTGAAAAGAAAAACTTCCCTTGAAACTTACCTTTTCACCCTCTGAGCTGAGCATGGCAACAATATCCAACACATCAGTAAACTCTAATTTTGCTATGCCCTCAAAACACTTCTTCAGATGAGGCTGTACACGAAGTGGATCTTTTGTCTCTGACAGAATCTCCAACATTTCATCATTGGATAAGAAGAAGAACCTGCAAAGAAATTTTTCAGATTCTCATCAACCATGGCTTTTTATTCAAGTTTATTCTGTTTCACTGGTTTCAAGTTACTTCAGAATTAAAGAGTATCTCATTCTTTGACAAACTTCCCCAAAATGCTGATATATTGATATGATGTTTGAAGACTGTTGTCCATTTAAACTAAAAACTGTCCTTCTCACCCCACCATTCAGAGGAGAAGTGTTTCCTCACAGAGATATGCTTTACAACCACAATTCTGAGCAATGCCAGTAACATGTCCACCTAATTTTTCTCTTAGTTACTGTTAATTAATACAGTTCCTTTCAAGTTACACCTATTGGGAAGAAAATTAACCCTTTTCCACCAAGTTTGCTATTAAATGAGACTGAAAACAAACTTACCTTGGAAAGTACAGACGTTTCTTCTCAAGATAGGCATTCAGTCCTTTTAGGATTTTATCCAGCAAGTCATTGCTATCAACCAACTTCTCAAGAATTCCTGACATAGCAGTAGCTGCTAAAACCTGAGAAAAAAAATAGTGCTTGTTTGTAATGGCACTTGTTGTAGTTTTTTAAGGGTGTGACACAATGAAAACATCTTTCTGAATTTCTCTGAATGTGTAACTAGTTACAATGAGAACTTTTAGGAAGAGTGTGAAAACTGCTGCTTTTGAAAAATGACTACAAAAAGGAAACAGTCCTTAGACTTAATCAATATTGCTATTTATGATCTTAAATTTTACTCTTATAACAATGGTTCCTCTGTGAGGATAGTTATGTAACATAACATGGTGTTTCACCATTCATTTATGATGTATCCCTGTCAATGAATTCAAGCCTCTTCTTACACTTGGATCTTTAGCAGTATGTTTCATCACTTCCTTCCAGTGTTTGTCTACAGTCTGGAACAGCCTGCCTTCCTCTGGCATCTGCTGCATAATGTCTTCAGAGCTAAAGATTGGTTCCAGGTACAACCATTGGGCCTGGACCTTCAACCACTCATCAATGGTCTCCTGAACCCGGAGTAATCTCTCCTCCCAAACCTGTCAACATAAGACGGTAGAAGATGACACTGATTTTGCAGTAAAATACATGCTTTTTCACAAGTTCAGTGACAGTGTCTCAGTGTATTTCTGTTTGTTTGACACCATCCAATTTAACAGGCAAATAAGTTTTTCGAGATATTTTTAAGTCTAAGAGACTTTTAATACTTACTCATACTTTGGTTTGGCTACTACATGTCATCACGGAAAAAAGGAATGGACTTCTTCTTGTACACTTCCCCATGGATTATGAAATTGTGTAATGATGACTATGTAACATTTTATAATTTTATACCTGTAACAAATCTCACTTCCTGATAAAGGGCCTATTTGATCTCCACCTATATCACCACAGTTGAATATAAAGGAATCATGCTGTGAATGGTGTGAGCAGAAATGAAATTTTGACCACTTATGGTTTGTTCAAATTTGACAATGGTGACATGTTTTCCACAATTAATTGACCTTATCTATTAAACATTAACTCTTCACTTAGATGTTGTGAATGACTGGTGCTAAATATCTGCCTGATGTTTAAACCCATAACATAAATGCACCACCCTGAGTAAACGCTATTGACTTCCCACAGACTAAACCTGAAGTATATAATTATCCCAATCAATACCAAAATTTCTCCTCTATGGAGAGGCAACATGAGTAAACCCATTACTTTTGAAAGCAACAAACCTTAATTTCTTTTTCAAATGGTTTAATGAAGGGGGATCCCCTCATAGTCTGTGTCTTGACAATCTGATCATCCAGCTGTGTCTGAATTTCATCCACTGATGCTAAAATGTTGACCCCAGAGTCTCTGTAGGCTGTCAAACCAAACTGTACAGACTCCCACTCTTCCAACATCCGCTGCATTGCTTTTTCCAGAGAAAATTCCTGGAAATGTAAGAAGGGCAGGGATAATGTAGTACACTACAAAACTGTCAATGCTGGAATAAATGTTTGCCAAAGTTTTACATAACATGACTTGATGTCAAAGCTCTTGTAAGGCAAAATGTGCCCCTCAGTAAGATGGTTGTCTAAAGCCTATTCCTGCACCTGTTGAATCTTATCTGTAGAGGATCTAGAGGGGTGCCGTGGGTGCATTTGCACCCCCCAAAATTTCCAAGACTAAACTTTTCATGTACTAAGGTGGACCACACCTTACACATTCTATCCGAGACATCTCACTGTTGCTCTTCTTGTCACAGTTTTGATATAGAAACTTATACACTATATTGAGGGCACCATTTTTTTTATTTAATTCCTTCAGATGGAGGACCCTCTCCCACAATGGGTGAATCTAGTGTACCCAAACAAAAATCCTGGATCTGCCCTAGCTTATAGCCTATTTGGCCCTATTTATGATAAGAGGTTTAGACATTCAGTAACAAACTGACAATGGCAACATCCACCTATCTGATCCTTTATGTGGCACAATTTGGAACATTTTGATTTTTTACCGTGGGAGTAGCCATATCCTTACATATATCTTACGATATTGTGACCACAAAGATCAAATTTCAGAGAAAACTCACTCTCTGTTGTACTGCATACTGCTATACAAGATTTCATATATTTTTAATTCCTATGTAAGTTAACAAATGTTCAGCACATTTTTCTATTCATAACTGCTGGGCTTTTACTGTACAGTCCTCTTTTCTTTCTAACGTATGGACGAAATAGAGAATAAATATGAAAGACAAACCTGCTGATACAATATACATGCCACAGGTAAAAGACAAATATTTTAGTTTAAAGGCAATGACTGCATTCTGAATCAATGTGCATGCAAATGTATAGAGTTGAACTTGAATGTATAGAGTTGAACTTGAAATTGAAACTGAAATTGGAATAGGATATCTGGCAAATCAAAAACCTGTCTTTTCATTCAAGAAGGTCCAGGGTTGGTGATTTCTTAAAGAGCTTGGTGTGTGTGCTACCATTTTACACTGATTCCTGCAAGTACCCAGGATTTAAAGTGGACCCAGGTGAAAAAGGATAGACACAGGATCAACATTCCCAATAGAACAGGTAAAAAGTGGAATTTTCCTGGCCAAAAGAGTGATTTTGTAAACCAAATGTAGGAGAAAAAAAGGACTTTTGCAAGCTTTTATTCACTGACACTCTGCAATGTTTACATCATCAAAGGACCCTTGAGGACATTTTTGTAATAATTTTAAAGGTCATTTATGCACTGGTTTTTAAGTAAAAGCAGTAGGATAAAATGGGAAAAAGTTGGAAAAAGTGGCATTTTCAAGAAAAAAGAACGAACAGTAGGAAGGAGCTTTCAAGCAGAAGGGCGTACAATATGTAGGAGTCACTTACAAGCTCTTGTAGCCCACCATTCAGGAGGCTGTTTGACTTACCTTTGATGCAGCTGCACTGATACCCTCAAACTGATCCATGTAGGGTCCCAGGTTTAGTTTGAGAACCTTCCTCAGAGTACTACCAGAATCTGGAGTCAGATCAAAGCCAGCAATGTTGGACATCTGCTCCCAGTGCCTGGCACGAATACCCTTGTTGCAGAGGATGGCTACAGTGGGGATATATTCCTGCAGGAGAGGAACAAAATTAATTCTGCCTTAATAGGGGAATATATCCCCACATTTATTTGATTACAACATGAAGAGAGAGAGAGGAAAACAATTCCATTCTTTAAAATTTGGATAATTATACTTTCACAGTATAATGGTGAAAATGAGACAATATGAGCTACTTGCTTTGACATGAAAAAGAAATTGAGGTTACTAGCACTGTTATTTCAATGATGACAAATGGGTTACCCAAGCAAGCAGAAGACAACTGGGCTGTGTTTTGAGTAATAGTTAATTGTACAATCGACAGAAGCAGGCTAAGTTACAGAGCCAAGGTGAAATAACCCATACTATTTAAAGAAACCTTCTCAGCAACCTACTGTCTTCTAGCTACAATCCCTGCCAAAACAAATGAAACAAAATCTGATGTCTATCGCTCTTGATAGCTTCCTCCCCCTTTCCCCCAGTTCAATGTTGGTTGGCTAAAAGTGATCATTACTAAGTAAGACAACATTGAAATGAGGGAAAAGTGTTTGTTTCATTTAATTTTGGCAGGGATTGTAGATGTAAATTCAATACACTATCTGTTCACTACAGTACTTCAATGGAGACCCTGAGGTATGTATACCCTGACGTGCTAAAAACAAGGGCTTCTTAGATTTATGATGACATTTTAAGTCATACTCTCTCATAGTATCCTATGTAAATATTTATAAAGAACATATTTTCCATGTTGCTGTATGTTCATTCTCGTCATCATTTCCCTGCCACAAGTTAAAAGACATTTGAACTGAATTTGTAATTTTAAACTTAAGGCCCAATTCCAAAGATGTACCTTTGCAACCCCCCCCCCCCCTCCCCAATACTAATAATCCTTGCTGGTGTATGCTTCAACTAATTTCTTCAATGTTTGCGTTTGAAAGAAAAAGGTCATTATCAGATTCTTCCATGATGCAACTACTCTTTAACTTCTTCATGAGTTAATCCAAAGCAATTATAAATCATGACTCTCAAGTGAAAATTGATTTCTGTATGGTTTCAACACAACTGAGATTAAATCATATGATACCTCAAAATTATTGATTAAGCCAGATTAAAGTCATACAATACCTTAAAGTCCTTGATCTGCTCTTGTACAACATTACAGACTTTCAATGAGGCCATCTCTTCTTTCTTCTCTTCCTCCTTGACCACCTCATCTCCTTTCTTCTTTTTCGGTGCATTCTTGGCTCTTTCTGCCTCCTCTTTCTTCTTTTGAGCATTGAAAGTCTTTGTTATTTTGTAGATTTCTCTCCAGTATTCATCTGCTTCACCTTCAATAGATTCTGAATCCAGTTCCACAAAGGAACCATCCATCCATCTGATGCAAGAGTACAGGAAAGACAAGAATGTGCAAAACTTGCAAATTTAAAAAATAGTTACATCAAGAATTAAATGAAAATTTTTTTTGGAATGTAGAAATATGTGTCTGGTAAAACAGTTATGAAAAGTCACAATACTATAAAGCAATTCACAACAAAAGGCAAAGAAAAAAAGTCATAAATATTGGCAAAACTATCAAAGTTGGTCATAGTGACAGTCTAGTAAATAATGAATAGTAACAGCAGTATAAAAGCCAAACAACCCCTAGTAGTCTATTAAAAGGTGACATACAGTCATAATATAACTTCAAGTATCCTAAAATAGTCATACACAGAGTACACAAAAAGTAATAAATGATCAAACTCGAACAAAAAAAAAGGAAAATAAACACAACAGAATTCAGATTCTAATAAAAGTCATGAACAAGCAACACTATGACTAGAATGTTAACTCTAAACTGTAGTCCAGTGTCTACCATTAATTATAGTCTCATAACTACTCCACACTGACCCATCTCTTCCCAAGTACAAGTCTACTGACTGATTTCAAACATGGTTTTATTACCTCCTTTCTGCTCTCTGCCATTTAACAACAAGTCCAAAGAGTTTCTGGTAAGGTTCAATTGCAGCTGTTATTTCTTCCACTTCAGGATAATCTGTCAGGTCCCACTTGAACAGCTTTTCTTCCTGTAGAAAATGGGACAAGGGAGAATTAAATCTCACCACTGATAGAAAGGCTTGAAACCATCTCTCATAATTCTTCGTCAACCACATTTCTCTGTAATAGATTTTACATCTTTAATGATATGGGTCGAGGGGATTCTTAAGGTGCAGTTACATTCTTGTAGTTATGACAGATTTGATAAATTAAAGCACCAACAATACTAAAAATATCTCAACACTTACTGAAAAACACTTTGAATTTCTTTCCAGGTTGTTATGTACTTACTGAAAAGTGGCATATGTGGGACAGACCTCATTTATTCCCAAAATGCTCATAGTAACTGCAATTTATCGCATTTCAAATATACCCTTTGTCTTCATCACCCAGAATGTAAAACCAATATTTGTGGACCATGAACACCTTCAGGAAAACTTACAGTGTCTTTCCATAAAAACTGACATTTTTGCTGACAAATAGAATGTTCAAGTATGTTGAACTGCTTTTTTTTAATCAAACTCTGTCACAAACTTTCACATACCTACGGAATGTTGTTTTTTACAATAAGCACAATTTTGAAAAAAATTTCATCTATATTGTGATTTGCAATGGATAACCAATAGACTCTCAACAGCTTCATTCTTCAGACCAATTTCGTGTAAACTCATGTTTTGTTTATGATTCCATTTTGGAGGAACACACAGCCGCTTGTTTCTATAGTGCAAGCTTACACCTACACACCTGAAGTACAATGTACAGAGGGTATGTGACCAACTTCAGCTGACTGGACACTTTACCTACTTCTGTATGTCAGCAACTAGCTCATCTTTCCAA
The DNA here is from genome assembly GCA_029531755.1 of Holothuria leucospilota. Lineage (NCBI taxonomy): Eukaryota > Metazoa > Echinodermata > Holothuroidea > Aspidochirotida > Holothuriidae > Holothuria > Holothuria leucospilota. The sequence goes on along the minus strand of CM055962.1, from coordinate 27,967,203 downwards.
CACGGGATGCATTTTTGCATTTGCATTAGAAATGTGGCCTAGGCAAAATGAGTTTATAATTTACACATGAATGTTAAAGTCACAATCCTACCTTATTTATGAAATTGATAGCTTCTTGAGCATCAGCCAATCTCTTCTGAACAGCTCTGACATCATTCACATACTGTACCATCATGTCAAGCTCTCCATATTCTGCAAACTCCGCAGCTCTCTTTCGGATCTTTTCAAGCTCCAGCATTACCTTCTCTCTCTTTTCCAAGAGTTCACTTTCTCCTTTTCGTTTAGAAGTTTCCACCAACTGTTACAAATAGAGCACAAAGTAGTATCATCATTGTAAATGTTACAGACACAATTATTGAAAGTGCTGCTATAATTGTAACCAAGAAAAGTATGAATTCTACCATTAATATCAAGCTCTTTAATCTAAATCAAGTCTTTTATCTCTGCTCTGATGTGTTCATCAAATGTACTTTTTCATACCATTGTTTTTGAGGACTTCAAAACTGTTAAATTAAATAGCACTTTTCACATATCTCCCTCAAAACCAAAAGTATCCAAGAAACAACTTGACAATAGTGGTAAACAAGATTTTACCCCGTCATTTTCTTCAAAGACAGGAGCAATCTTGGTTGGCCAAAGTAACACAGTACGATTGAGTTCAATGTGTTCAGGGGTGAAAAAGTAGACATCTAACAGAAAGTTCATTCTTCTCTTGCTCTCTGCAATGCGTGCATCTAGTTGCTTGATGCCCTCAACTCGTGCCTTCTCCACATAGGCAATCATATCCATCATTTCTTCACTGTCTTCTGGTGCTTTCAGAGCTCTCTCTTTCATGTATTCAAAGTCATGACAGATGCTGGAGAATTAAGTGAGAAGGTAGACATTAGGTTTAATGCACATGAGAACACTGCAGTAAGGAACGAAACATATCTCTAATGAGGGGAACTCCAAATTTTGATATAAAAGACTTGCGTTATCTATTGGTTAAGGGTGCTTTAACTCAATTATGTGTTACTTACCATTGTTATATAAAGTTTAAGGTATTTCATGGTTGTCATCAGGTGGTTTGGAACATCCCTCCCCCCCCCCCTTTACAGCAGACACCCTTATCTCTTAATCATTCAATAGACCATTTTACAAATAGCAATTACAAAGGGTTATAGAATGCAGATTTGGTATGCATCCTTTTTGTCAAAGGCACTTAACTGTGGCTAAAATTAATGCATAACAAAATTCTACCTTACAATTCTTTGTAACTGATGTTCAGTAAAAAGTAAATAGAATGGAAATGTTTTTCTAGTGTTCTGACTTGAAACATCCCCAATATGTACAGATCTGCTCAAAGTTTCCAAACCTTTTCTAGGGGTAATGTATCCAGATACCCCTACCTCAACAGTCAACTCTAGTCTTCTGCCTTCACCAGAATCAAACTTAGCAAGCCCTCTCTTGGAAAAATTCTGGTTATGCCCATCTTTTTACTGTCAAGATGCAGTAATCATTACATTAACTCCTGTTAAAGTGGGCATGACACGGCCAAAATAACTTTTGTGTATTGCAAGATTGGGTAAAGTATTGTAAAAGTATCGTCTCAAACACAATTAAAACCAGCGCAGTTCGGCATAAATAGAATTTGAAGAAAAACGTCCAGAAATCCAATTTCAAAAAATGCCGCAACAGGTCACCTGACTTTTATGACGCAATTGGCGGCACCCTGCACTGCGCTATGTAAGGACGCGTATCTAGATGTGAAACTAATACAACGCTTTGGGAAAGTTTCATATCTTAGAAACTTCATGAAAAGGATTACATCACAATACCCGCCAAACATACAGAGCGCAAAGCGCGGAACATGTTGGGGGCTTCGAAGCATATCATTGGCCAATATGTTCGCATGCATATGTGCCCGTGTTTTAGCTTCCCTGCATATAATAAACAGCTTTGTTTTTGTGCAAAAACATCGCGGTCCGGGCGCGCTGTACAGAACAGCTATGAACATGTATGGACAGTCCATAACAAGCGCGTCTTTACTCAGTGAGCTGTTCAGTAACGTTGCTATTGTGAATGGTAAGCAGTCACCGCGCAACGACGCATAGTTCACAATGTGGTCACTGGTCACGCGCGCTGCTGTATAGTATCGTAGCACAGGTGTTTGCAATGATGTACCTGCTAACACGCGTTAGCATGCACATGACTCGATGTGTAGAACGATGGGTGAGCTGCCTGGTACAGTGTTACTAACCGTGCCTCCAATGATGTCACGATCTTGAGATGCGCTCACATACTTTTTTTCGCTTTGGGATTTCAGATGGCTGAGTCTGGCCTGTAATTGGGAATTCACAAGGTCGTATTACTGTGTTTATGGACATAGTTTAGTCGGGAAAACATTTGCTTCATTTCAAGCTGTACCCAAAGAATATTTACTGAGAAACGTACTTTGGCCGTGTCATACCCACTTTAAGTGTGAGACCATGGGAATGATGATATGTTCAGTGCAGATTTCACCAATACTTTGCATCCCCCCTAAAAAATTGTAATCAAAAAACAAAAATAAATGAAACTGGGTTAACCTCTCATTTTCAATCCTGTGTTCATCTGCTACTCTATCCAAGAGCATGTTTGCAAATCCTTTGGTCTTCTCTGTTAAACCTCTCTTTAAATCTTCACAGTCCAACCAGATCATGTCAAAATGTATAATGCTATCCTGACTCAGAATTTCTTGGACCAAACTTCTGAACTCCTCTATGTACTGCAAAACAAGAGTATAAATAGTGTGAACTAACCTCACACTACAATCCACCAAAATTATGTTTAATGGAGAATTTCTTTCTTGCTGCCATCTTAGAAACCCTGACGCTATTGGTTAGTGATCATTTAGACCATTTCATCTGGGTCACATTTCTATGAGGAATGCAAAACTGATCAATCTACAGTGTAGTTAGGCAGTGGCACCTATGGTGGGCATACAACAGACATTGATACGACACATATCAGCTACTTCCATTAAAGTACGTGTGAAGTACACTCAAGATAAGCTTTCCATGTATTCCCTTACATGATGGTGTAAACAAACAACAAGGCTCTCTAACAGACTCTTTTCCCCATAGGAATTACAAAGGATTGTGGGATAGAATTTTGGTGTGCATCATTTTGTGCCAGAGCAAAATGCCATTGACAACAACATCGCCTACCAGAACTCTATCCCACAATCCATTGTATTTGCTATTTGGAAAAGGGTCTATGGATCAACACAGAATAGCTGGTATTTTGAGGTCAATATCGATTAGATGTTACACTGCCAGTTGGGGAGATATCATCATTAGGGTAAATAAGTTCTTTTGGCATCAAGTGAGTTTCAACTACAGAAATAAAAGTAAGGGAGAATGACGTCTGCCGATCTGGACTGAAGCGATTGAGTTGGCTAGGCTGTATAGCAACAGAACACTTGCGTGTAATACAAATATCACATCACTGTTTTTGACCCAAGTATTGGCAAAGAAACTACAAGTTTTCAAGTTAGGAGTATAAAACAAAATACTTAACACACCATGACTTATTTCTGTTGTAAAAATTACTCCTAATCTTTCGAAAAACCGATAAAATAAGCTATAACTTCTGCAGCAGAATGCACACTGTACGTACAGAGACACCCCAATCAACCAGTCCTTTGCCGTACAACGAAAGCACCTTCACAATTTTCATGGCTTCACCGGTTAAACATGCATGGATGCATTGTGTCAGCATTCTCCCATACTTTTATTTCTATGGTTTCAACTTAGATAACACTTACCTTACAATACTCTTCAAAGGTATGTTCTGCTGCCAAGAATGCTTTGACTTTGGCCTCTTCTTCACCATTGCATAGGTGCTGATACTTATCAACTGCATCAAAGGAAAAAGTACATTTTAATTTGTGTCTCTTTCACAGAACAAGTGCAAATGGGACAAAAAAAAAGTAAAAAAAAAGTAATGTTACCAATCCACGTAAGTCCTTGCTAAAGTACCTCCAATAGGCCCAGCATATTTCTCCTTTTCACAAACACCTAATCTTTTCACCTGATAAGATGAATCACAAAATCCAAACATTTGTGACTGTAATTGTGATTTTTGTTGTCTATTTATTTACAAAACTGTTTGTACAATGCATGGCATGCCATTAGCAACAGAAATTTACAAACAATACTTTCTTTTTTTAAGACTCATCAGTAGCTTCATCACCAACACAATAGAGGACCTGTGAACTGATTGTTTTCAGTTTGAAGAATGCGGAAGAAAATCAATAGACAAAATGAACTAAAATCTTCTTTACATCTAACTGCAATGTTTTCCACAAACCCTAACTCCCTGATCCCTTAAATCAACTTCTAAGCACACTGCTTAAAATGCCTTAAAACAATCACCAGTTACAAAAATAAACTTACTGTAGTATTGTAAGTGGGCCTGAGGTCCTTCAAAGTTTTCCTTGCATGCTTCTTTCAACTTGCGATGGCTTTCCGCAATAATATGTTTGGCAATGGTGACATCAATATTGGTAAGGTCATTGGTTCCTGATAACCAGGACTGCACTGTTGGAACACTCTGCATTGTCTTGGTCAACTGTTGCACAACGAACAATAGGCACTCCTCAAGATCAGAATAGTATGGGTAAAACTCCATCTTGTCGTTGTCGTATGTGAGTTCCATTTTGAAGACTGGGAGGAGTAACTTATCTTCAGGGTTGAAAAGCGCCACCCATGCTTCTATGCTACGAGTGATAAAGTCTTTTAACTGCAAAACAAACAAAATCTCCACAGTGTAAAGATTTGAAGCAAACAGAACACTACAACACTACCTCAGCAATGTCTTCTTGGGATGATATTAAAGTTGTATCATTTTCATAGGAAATCCCCATCCTTCAGTCATGGCTTGCACATAAAATACTTAAAAGGGAAATATTGCATTTAAAATGCACCAACTTGGCATACAAAGAAAACGGCACTAACAATTATCAAACCATTCAGTCTCACCAATGAACTCCAGCAATAGCTTTCTCTCCTGAAATATAATGCATTACAAGAGTAACGGAAGTTGTATTGTTCAACTTTTTGAAAGTTTTGGCTGGCCAACAAATTATTCTTGAGCCACAATAATTGAATATTTTTCTGTGAGAATCTTATTTCTTGAGATGAAAGTGACTGTACTGCCTTATTTTGAATTATCTACTATTCTGTATCTATGAATATTGGTTTTAAAAAAAGAAATTTTCTGTAAAACAAATGCAATATTCCCTTTGATACTAATAACCAAAGCTTCTGTAAGCCTCTGAAATAACTTTCTGATTTATCTGGATATTGATGTTTTTCATAATTTTAATACCTACTTTGTTCTTGAATTAAACAACTTATTTTTGTTCTTTTTTGTATCATTTTGTGTACAAATTTTTCATCTTATTTTTTAATTTTAAACATTTTATCACTGGAATAAAAGAAACTGAAACTATTGGGCTTTACAATATCCCTTACCTGATTTGATATCAAAGTAGAAACACTTCTGTAAAAGGAGTCCATTTTATCTGACCTAATTGTTGAAAATTGTTTTCTATCGACAAAGACATTCAGGACATCTGGCCACCAGCTATGCATTAGTTTTTCTTCCAACTTTTCACAGTCCAAAATGACATCATTTTTGAGGCGCTCACAGTCAACAGGGCCCTGGGCCCGCAGTCCAGAAAGGTCCACTATTAGCAGAGGCATGAGCACTTCCTGACACATTTTAAGGACAGTCTGCATGGATGGATGAGTGACATGAAGATTTGCCTTAATATCTTCCACATTTGCCAAAAATTCATTGTGCCAAGGACTTGAGTAATCAAGGCCACTGTGGAAAAATAAACAAACGGAAGATGTGACTGGTTGAGGTATTCAGATAAACAAGGATGGGGATCACGATAACCAATCAAAAGAAGCCTCTAGTCAAAATGATCCAAAAAGAATGAGTAACAACTATCTCAGCCATGTTTGCCATCCAGTGTTCATGCTAGAAAATGAAATGGAACATCTTTCCCCTTCCAAAGAAATAGGGGAGGGGATATTTGAAATTTGGGACCATGTTTGCTAAAGTTTCCCATTTCCTTATATGAAAATGAATTACTTATGCTCACTAGAAAGAAGTAGGAATGACTTGCATGAGACTTTTGTTTGCAGGATTAAGATTCAGAACACATGCCTGATTCTTCACTAATCCTAATTGAGAAATGAATGCACCCAACCATATACACAGAAATTTAACTTACAGAGGTTCTTCTGGAGGGCCTCCAATGGTGTCATCTTCCAACCCTTTGATACCCTCTGGTTTGACCAATACATGTTGCACTGAAAATTTCAGGAAAATGATTTTGAAGTGAGCTTTTTTGTATTAGTGAACATGCAGATGTTCTTTTGCTGAGAATCTCATAAGATAACACATTTGACCTTATGTATACACCTTGTATCACACTGTTGTAAAACCCAGTGTTTCTCAACCTTTTGTAACTCAAGGCACACTTCATATTGTTCAAATTACCCAAAGACCACATCTCTTCATCAACTGAAAAATGAATGAAATTAAGTTCCACTTTCATATATTATTTTACAACATGAGACAAATTTCAACATTACAAGCAATATATGGACCTAGCCTACTTCTAAAATCCCTTCAGTGCCAGAGGAGATAAATGATATGTTAAAATAAAGTGATAAAAATAAAGGCCTATTGAATTTTGCAGCCCACCACATGACTCCTGGTGGCTCACTGGTGGGAAATGCTGTTATAACAACAAGAACCCAATAATGCAACTATGTACTGTGCAGTGTGTGAAAAACTTTGAGAATGAACAAAATCATCACAATCACCTAATTCATCCACATAAATACTGTATGAAGGTCTTCTAGCCAGTTGAATGAAAACCTATGGCAAGAAACCCCTACATACCATAATACAGAATATTTACAAAACTTTTGAAAAGTAACTTTGTCCACTTGTTGCGACACATCCTTTTTGAAGAGGTCTGGCATCTTTGCTGTTATCCGAGTTACAGTTGGTTAACATAATAGCAGTAAACTAACCTTGGTGTCTTAAAAGCCTAATTTTTACATTTGATATTAAATAATAAATTGCTGAACTGAATTTCTGATGTTTGTGTCAAAAATGTCATCTTATTCAAGATTGAAACCACGAAAATGAATGAAAAAAAAAGAAAAAAAATTGTTACACAATTATTCTGCTTTTGATATCAAATCAAAAGTTTCTCTACAAAAATTATTTACATTATTTACCCATAGATTTTTTGATGCTTTGTTGGTAGTCACCCTTAATTTCTTGAAACAAGTCTTCAACTGTTTCTCTCATCTTTGGATTGGAGCGAAGTTGTTCAGGGATCAAAGACATGATAGATTCAAACCATTGTAGCTCAAATGGATGTATGGGAGCACTCTCAACACACTGCCTCATAAATAAGTAATTTTGCTGCAGATTTAAAATATAGACAAAGAAAATGAAGGTACACATTTGACACATTTTTCCACAATCACAATAGTTAACTTACAAGCAAAGGTACTAAGTACTCAAACATTCTACACTTGGACAGAATAATACATCCATATGATAAATAAACATACAGTATGGAGGTGTGGGTTGAAAAGAGTTTGTAAATGAATCTTGCAATTTTTATTTGTGAAGTTCAACTTTTTACAGCAAAAATATGATTATTAAGTCAAACATGACCAGTCCTAAATAGGCAAAAGTCAAAATATTTTCAAAACCAGAATGCAAAAATGCATTGAGGTTTCGATGATACATGTTCTATTCCAAATAATGCCATGATGTAGCATGTCTTTCAGTCACTGGTCAAGTGCTATCTTAACATGTTGGAAAAATCATTTTAGGTTCATATTTAATCTTGGGAATTCCTGGGAAATTTTGCATTTTGACATCTGATGACTCAAGATGATGATCTTGGGAATTCTTTGGAAAATTTGCTTTTTGACCCCAGATGACCTTTGACCTCCATCAAAAACGATAGGGTTCTTCCTCTTACCATAATGCATGTACATACTACGTATGAAATTTATTCAAGCTTCCTATCTTGAGATATCACGTTAAAAACATTTTCAGTGTTTGACCCCCGGTGACCCTACATGACCTTTGACCTCCACCAAACATGATAGCATTCATCTTCCCACCATAACACATCCACATACTACCTATGAAATCTATCCAAGCTTCCTATCTTGAGATATCGTGTCAACATGGCTTTCAGAGTTTGACCTCCAGTGACCCCAGATGACCATTGACCGCCACCAAAAATGATTGGGTTCTTCTTCTTACCATAACACATCTACATACTAAGTGTGAAATTTATCCAAGCTTCCTAACTTGAGGTTAGGTTAGGTTAGGTTAGATGAGGTTTAACGTCCCAGTTTCCTAACTTGAGATATCGTGTTAACAAGGTTTTCAGCATTTGACCCCTGAAGACCCCAGATGACCTTTGACCTCCATCCAAAACAATAAGGCTCTTCCTCTTACCATAACGCATCTACATACTAAGTATGAAATTTATCCAAGCTTCCTACTTTGAGATATCATGTTAACAAGGTTTTCAGAGTTTGACCTCCGGTGACCCCAGATGACCTTTGACCTCCACCACAAATGATAGGGTTCTTCCTCTTACCATAACACATCTACATACTAAGTATGAAATTTATCCAAGCTTCCTAACTTGAGATATCGTGTTAACAAGGTTTTCAGCATTCGACCCCCGGTGACCCCAGATGACCTTTGACCTCCATCAAAAATGATAGGGTTCTTCCTCTTACCATAACTCATCTACATACTAAGTATGAAATTTATCCAAGCTTCCTAACTTGAGATATCGTGTTAACAAGGTTTTCAGCATTCGACCCCCGGTGACCCCAGATGACCTTTGACCTCCATCAAAAACGATAGGGTCCTTCCTCTTACCATAAAGCATCTACATACTAAGTATGAAATTTATCCAAGCTTCCTACCTCGAGATATCGTGTTAACAAGGTTTTCGGAGTTTGACCCCCGGTGACCCCAGATGACCTTTGACCCCCACCAAAAACAATAGGGTTCTTCCTCTCAATATTGGGCATCTATGTACCAAGTTTGAGAACTGTCAGAGTTTCCCTTCTTGAGATATCGTCTTAACGAGCAAAGTGTCACAAACACACATACACACACACATACACACATACATACACATGTATATGCCATCACGAATGCATTGGTTTCTCTTATCATCGAAACCAATAACTATTAACAAGGACAAGAAGACAGATAAAACACACCCACACATAAATATAGAAACAAAAATCACACTCACACACACACACACACACACACACACAGAGAATTCATGCATATTTTCAAAATAGGCCCTATATATTTACAAAATGTATATTTTAGGTACTTTACCTGCCTGCACATGCTCGCTTTTGTTTAATATAGTAATAGACCAAACTATACTGTAAAGCTCTGTGCAAACATATAACAGTATAATTACTGTATGCTTACTTAAAGCTGGCCAAAGTGTACAAGTTTTATTCATTGAGTAATAAATTTTGAATGAATTGCAAAGTACTGAACAGGCACTTATATGTGCTCTGCAGTAACATTGTTAACAGCTTTGAAAAGATGTCAGACAGTCACAATTCATTTGCCATGACCAGTGAGAGGTGCATACTAAGTCATGTACAGCACTCACATTCATCTCTACTAGAATAATTTGTACCCTTTTGTGACTGCATTATTTCCTGTATTCCCCCCTATTTATGCTAGTTTACATAATTTTTTTATCCCTCCCCCCCCCCTCTCCCTCGAAGAATTTTATCAAATTTTTATGAAAAAAAAGAAGACCTAATCCTTTTGAATATTTATGGCATTCTGTTCTTAGGTACTTAGATACTTTTCACATTTCTTGCTAATTATGCTGAAAATTTCACTGCCCCGATAGAAATGATTGTAAGGACCCTCAAAACCATGTGGTGGTTTTCTCACAGTTTTCGTGGAGATGCCCTCAACCCTCTGAACCTCCCATATAATTTTTAACACCAAAATGTTTTGCAACATTAATTTGGATTATATTCTGCAAGTAATATGTGACACTGCTTCAGTGTACGGTGTATTACATTGATTTTACGCTGAAACCGACTTTGAAGAAGTTGATTCTGACAAGTAATGTTATGCAAAGAGGGAGTAAATGTGTAGTTTATGGTACCAATAAATGACATGATACCTACCAAGCTGTCATTGAAGTTCTATACACACGCATACAACAGCACTGAAAAACATGAACTCAGTTTATACGTTATGAAACAGATGATGATTTATGATAGAAAGAATATTTTTCCCTTGGCTGAAAGGAAGATTGCTGCATGAAGATTAATCACTAGAAGATGGAGATGTATTAGCAAGGCATTTGGTGAAAATTATTGCTATTACATTTCAAAGAATGCATGAAGCTTTTCTTTTCTGAAAAAAGCTCACTTTCACAGCTTATTATCACATCAAGTACAGTACATAGTGCTTTTAAGAGATATTTTGTCAGATGAATGAAAAATTGCTGCACATCACATCAAAATATGAAGGAAAGGGTGGTATTTTGAGAGCTCCTGACAGCCCATAGATGACAGGAAACATTATACAGTTTGGAGAAGAATAGCAAGTTTGTTAGCTGTCCAATGATCACATCAACCAACTTACCCTGGCCAATCTATCTTTACTCATCATCTAAAATATGATTTAAGAGAAAGCAAACCAGTTTCATCATTCAAAAAATATTTGTCTCTTTTTTCCTGCTTTTGACTTCAAATAGGAATGAGTATACCACATGGTTGCTGCACTTTTACTCTGCAGGCACATTACTTAAAATATTTCAGGAGCCTCTTAATTATTTCTCTTCCTACATTACTACAAATTCATTTGCATTTACTGCCAAATCAAATAAACACAATACAATGTAATAGCCATAATAGCCTATGAGTGCTCAAAAGTTGTATGCACATATGGGCATTAAATGTTGGATTATGACACTTTTAGAAGTGACGAACAGTATACAATTTATAATTGAATCTGTGTTTTAAAACTGCTGAAAACTTGGGTCATGTGATAGTAATCACATGACCTAAGTTTTCAGCAGTTTTATGCTCCCACCTTTCCACTTAAAGACACAAATTTACTTTTCCATTTTCTAAATTAGCACCAATTCCATCTTAATAAGGAAGGACTCTGTACTGTAATAACAGTCGTTGCAAGTTGGTATAATTTACAACAGAACCTGAAGATTGCTTTGAGTATTTACATTTTTGGTAGGCTTATGGAGTCTTGAATTACAATTGAGTTGACTTAGATGACATAATATTCTTTTAAAAATGATGCGAATTTACTTAAGTCACTATACATTGAAATTTTTCCGATTTTAAGGATTGTTTTTGTTTTCATAATTTTTGGTCTTCCATATTGTTCTTCTATATTCATGAATTTTGTCTGCCTCCTGCTTAAAGAAAAACTCCTATCTTTACTATTACTAGTCTATGTGATTTGGGGGAAAACTATTTTTATTGTTAAATGCTCTGCAAGTAATACTGAAATGTCCTTAGTTTAAATTATGGATGCATTTCATACTGAAAAAAAGTTACACTTCAATTTTTATGTTAGCGTAAAGATGTTGCAAATCAAGGTTAAAACTAATCATCTTATCATAGAAAGAATACTCAACAATTTAAAAGACACTCTTAATATTTCTTTTCTTCTTTTTTTTTCTTGGGGGGGGGGGGGGCATATTTATTTAGAAACTAGAATATAGCTTGTGAGCCTGTCTGTGTTTTAAAGGGTCTATAGACAAATCAATACCTTTGCTCAATTGCAAACTTTCTTACTGTACTCAATGACTTTTGAAAGGTGTTTAAAGTAAAAATTCTGGGGTACTCACTTAGTATCATTTCATGCACATAAAACCAGGATCCTAATGATAATTCAATAAGCAAGTAGTCCTGATGCAATGCATACTGTACTATGCCCCCCCCCCCCAAAAAAAAAAGTTCTTTACATTAAACATACTATTTGTAGCTAAATAATCCCTAAAAACACTTAATATGTCAAGGTTTGATACTTAAAGTAAATATGTAGGATTAAGGTCATAAGTAATAAAAGGAAAAAGAATAAGGATTTAAAAAGAAGAAATGACAAAATCAAGCAAAATACAATTTATAAAAATCTCACATGATGACTAAACTTGGAAGCTTTCAACGTAATGACAAAAAAGGCTTACACTTGTTGGGTATTCTGGATTTTTGGCTGATGGCGGTCTTCTTCTATTGCTTTCTTCAACATCCTCCATCGTTTTCTGAGCTTTTTCACACATTATCTTCTGCATCAATTTCTGGGTTTCTGTTGATCTTCTATGTTTCATTAGTTTACTCTTACTGTAATCTCGGGAGTTGTTGCTAGAGAGAATGCTTGCTGGTGTGTGAATAGGTGGAAGCCTAGGTTTCCCATTCAGGTGCACATTCTCCTCTCTCCCTCTGGGGGAATGTCCATTTACTTTGGCTGACATCTGTAGATAAAAAGTTCACAAATTTATTCAGCTTGAGCAATTTGATGCCCTAGAACACAGGCTGCGACAAATTCTTTTTCCATTACTTGCCTGTTTACTACTGTAAATCTACTAGCCCACATGAATATTTACTTGTCCAGTTTGAATTTGCCCAATTGCCTATATGGAGAAGACTTTGGTGGGGTACTTGCCCAGCAAACTACGATACTGAACACTGCACTTGCCCTAGTCATTTTTTTTTTGTGCCTCAGGCTGTCAGACCGGGGATCTGTCTAGCCCTGCTGGAACAGGATGTTCCATTGTACTCTACGAACACCATGTGGGCACATTTTTACAAAGATAAACAAACCATAACTCATTTTACAATGGAATCTAAAATTACCTGAGATCGGCCATTTCAGGAAAAATGAATTTAGAGTGTGGAAGCACTGGCAGTGAAGTGCGAATGGGCCTACTTCTTCTGATCTCAGTACATACTGTGAGAAATGACTTACCTCAAGTGTCTTATTATGGTGTATATAGGCCTAGTGTGTGTAGTATGTACGTTACGTAATGTTTCAAATGCCTGTGCTAAGACCACAAGCAATTTCTGGAGTGGATGCGCAGCCAGTATCAGCCTTGGAGCCAGTCTGGAAAACATGTAGGTTACACCAAAGATCTTCGGTGTGGCACTCAAGCCAAATTTCTGGCATATTTTGTCAGCCTGGTTTCTATTTGGCACACCTAGCCTACAGCAGATATTGGCGTAAGTTTTGTCTTGCCTTTGCTTTGGCGTAAATCTTCGGTGGCAAAAAAAAAACAAACTTTCCAAGGGGAGAGAGTTTTTTCTAGTCCGCGGCAGTCGGAAGACAAGGACACAATGGGCTCTTTTAACTGTGTGCACACACCGTGAAATGAGCTCCACAGCTGTCCTGGAGCTTTATGCAGAGTGGGAGGGGCTTTGTGCTATGCATGGTTGACTCTGCTGCAGCAGCCTGGACGATCCTGGTATCACCGTTGCTATGCTCTTTTGTTCTGCAGACAATACAGTTTATCTTGGCAAAAGCATTCAGACCTTTTCATCTAGTTTTGTGTGGCTTAAGTTTCATTCCTTTCAGGGCAATGGTCATTTGATGCACTCTGAAATGTTCCCATAAGCAAGGTGGAGAAAGTTGTTTATTACGTTTTTTTCTGTTCATTAAATACACTGAGGAGGAAATATTCTCATGGACATCAACTGCAGAGAAAAAAATAACCTCCCTCTGGATAAACCCCTTTTTGTCCTTTGAGACGTCATTCATTTTTTTGCTTATCGAAAAAAGTGGAAGACACAAATAAATGAGAAAAAAGATTGTCTGTGTCATTTCTTATCTTTTTGTTTAATACATTACGTACTATTCCCATCATTAAAAGGTGATGTGAAATTTTACAAAATGAATAGCCTGTACATGATCTGTGTGCTTCGTTGTAACTTCAGACTAAATCAATGTTAATAGATTTGGGAAGTTCGAAACATACATTTACGCCGTAATTATAAATGGTACGTCACTATTTACTGTTTTGTTTCCATACTATGCTTTTGCTAAATTGTACTTTTCACCAGAAACAAGCCCTGGGATGCGTGTTTCTAACATCGGGCCGTCCCTATACTCGAAACAACATAGGCCTACCATACTGTATAATAGTCTAGCCTATCTCAAGAAATGAACGTCAAAAGACAGCTCATAAATATCTGCACGCGCACGCAGTGTGTGTGGATGGGTAACGTTCCAAAACTAAGGCCCAGAAGTAGCGCGCAAGACCTGCTAGAAATTTTACACATATCTTTGCCCTATAAACACATACCGAAATGGATATACGGCACGTGGCTCTACTTTCGATGTTGCTAGATTTCATACTTGTGAAGTTATCACTAAAATTTACATGACATGATTTCATTGTCTAAACAAGTAAATTTTGGAAAAACAGTTATGTCCACATAAGGTATGCACTTATTCCAACCACAATAGTATTCTTTTGTCTTGAATCAATCCCCAAAACTTCGTATTTTTGGTGGAGAAACTTTTTCTGAAGCAAAATTTACTTTGTCAGATTTAAAGTCGTACACATTCTTTCAAGGTGTATTTTAGGCTGTGTGCACAAAAAAATCTTCTTTCCGTGTTACTTCTATCCTGGTACTACCTTACATACTAAAATAATTCCTATCTTTATATTGCTTGTAATTTTTTATTGCTTTTTAAACTACTTGCAAGATTTTTACTTCCAAAGTTTCCTAAATATATTGCAAAAAAGAGCAAAATAGTTTCCCTGTATTTTACGTACCCCCCATTTGCGAAAAGTGGAACGTGCCAAAGTCATATGCACTGCATATGCATGTCGAACAGAGAGAGGACCCAGGCAACGAACGTTCCTTCATGCACGGTGTCTGTCGTATCTTACCGTACATTTTTAACGGTACTGTGCGGGTGAAATCTCGGCCAGGAGATGCATTACAAAGATTTTTACTGTCATTATCACGAAGGTACAGTAGGCAGTGGATTTTTCATAAGAGTAACATGAAAGCAGTTTACGAGAAATTTGAACACATGGTTGAGGCACATAACAGTACAGAAGTTGCAGTGACAAACTGGAAGTTATTTTTTGGTTCCGATGCACATGTTACGGCATACATGCACACAAAGCCACAGAAGGTAATGGTAGGACTTGTTTAAAATTTGTACTAACGGCGCTAAAGTATATATGGTCAAATTATTAATTCCCGTCTGATTTCTAAACTCACGATGTTAAGAACAAACGGGACAACTGTAGATAAAGAAAAATGTGACCTACGTATGATTTTAAGTTCGTCAACTTTTAAGTGTAGTCTTTAGATACCTGCCGATCATTAATGTTCTGTCCTCAATGTTGCTACCGACACTGACGTACGTTCATACAAAAAGTCAGCCAGGCACAGATCTACATTTGAGAAGGCCACTTTTTTGAGAGTTGAAAAAATACACAGAAGAGATTTGTTTGTTTTGAGATCATTTATTCTTTAGGAAATTCATTCGGAAAAGGAAACTGGTGATATGGGCTAATTTAATGTTAGTGTGACAGATTAGTATTATTCAGAATTTAATACCAAGCAACATCGTGAGGAATGTCAGTTGAAAAACACAAGTTAGTAAACATAACGCTAGATTGGTCTGTGGAAAGTCAAGAGCATCTTCACCCCAATCCCTGTGGTTTAGAGCAGATAAACGGTCATCAACGCTAACAATAGGCTATTCATAAGTGCCAGCGAAGTGTGCAGCTAAGCTGCTATTCATGCCGTTCTGTCACTCTCTCTCTGGTTGCTATGAGAGCTATTGTTCCCTGCTTGCAGCCTTTATCCACAGCTGCCTCATTAACTTGCTCAGTGAACTGCTTGTGGTCACTGGGCTGTTAAGAATATTCAGGAGGAGCACAATGGGTAGAGTAGTTGCCTGCCGACTGCCGCGGACTAGAAAAGGAGACAACCCCCAATAACATAACATAACATAACATAACATAACATGGTAACACAACATAACAGGTTAAAGGGCAAAGGAGGGCTAAGGCCCCATAAGATGCCCTGAAGTCCATACAACCTTAACTGAAAACAAACAACCAACCAACCAACACCAAACGAGCCCAGCACAAATTAGATCCTACCACAGTTATGGAAGAACTTGTCAATGTTATCCTTACAGCAGTACACAGATGTAGAGTTAACTACCCACTCAGGCAGACTATTCCACTCGTTAACAACTCTATGAGAGAAGCTGAACTTCGAGCCTTGCAAAACACTTAACTAGGCCCAGGCCTAGCTTCTTACAATGGTCTCGAACCCGAGAATAACTTTGAACCCTTTAAGGGGATATGCAGTCACCCCAACTTGAAGTAGTGTAGTAGACTGTCCTGTTTCATGATTGGCTCTTGAGAGTCATGTGACAATATTTTTTCTCCTCAAACGTGAAATTTACTAGAAGTAACTGATTGGTTTACCTTGAATATGCAATATTGAAGTCCTAAAATATTGTGAAAGATACTTTGCAGAGAAATAAGAAGAAAATTGTGAGATTTAGCTGTTGCTCCAAAATAAGTTTGGGACGACTGCTCTTGACCTTTTTAAATAATTGCAAGATGACAAAGGATTCCTTTCAGAGAAAATTTGTAGCCTACACCTGAAGCATGTCCCCCCTAATCCTGGAGTCCAAAGTGCATTCCACGTCAGGCAGACACCATAGATACGCCAAGAAAAACAGAAAACATAAGGAAAATGCCAACTCCATGCCGAAGATCTTCCGATTGAAGTGCACGAAATGCAGACTGGCTTGGAGTGGATGCTCGGATGCCGGGATGCGGAGTCAAAGTAGCCTAAACAGTGTCACATCGCATCCGTGCATCCGGATGCCAGGTGGTGTTCAAGAGTGGCCCTGTATTCTACAGTTGTCCCTAACGTTAGGTATATATAATGCTCCAAACGCCTGTGTTCCTGACCCTCAAACGTTAAACTTAACGTTACTGTAACTTAGTGTAGTTTGTACGTTCATGACAGCAGTCGTAACACTGACTTGTACTTGTAGTAGCCTAAGCTATGTAGCCTACGTTAGGCCTTAACATTAGGCTTGATGCCTAATCAAAACATTTGTCGTGGGAGCTTGAAGAAGATGACAGCATCGAATACGTACAAGTTCTCATAGATTTAACGCGTAATGGTTACCTTTGTGAATTTGGGTTTCTACTCCTTATATTTTGATGTGTCCAACACTTTCCGTCATTTCAGTGCATAAGGTACTTTGGCTTCCATGGTTGTTAGGGCAACTTTTCCTTCATCTACTATGTAGAGGGCGTTTTCTCTTTTGAAAGACATGACATTTGACAAGAAAGTTTTCTTTCGGCACGCGATCGATCCAACGCAGTATGTCTAAGGTTAGCTCTGTTTTAGACTTTATAGTTCACACTTACATCGCAAAACAGTATTCGTTTTCATCCAGGTAAAACAGTTATTTATACGGTTAAACAGGAGAACGAGTCCTAAGATTAAGCAGCTGTTTATGGATATGGAAAGCAAAGTTAATTCGTGATTTCGTGCAATCGGGTGAAAAGTGTATGAACCACGTTGCTAGGCAACTTAGAACGTCAATATTACTTGCACAGCCAGCTACGTACTGGCTAGGCTAGTTTTGACTGCCATGCAGCGGTCTATATCATGTTGCCCTAGACAGACCCTCACTGAACTACATTGACGTTCTAGCCAAAACACATCGTATAGTCGCACAAGGACTGCACTACATACCAGTAGCACTCACACGGGAGTTGTTCGACTTTGAGCAATTCACATAAAGCCTTTGCCTAGGCTAGTTTTTGGCAAAGATACCAAGCTGTACCTGTATACAAGGAACTATAACAAGAACCAAAACACAAGAATTATTGAAAGCTGATAGCAGTGTAGGCTAGAACTCTATCATTGGCAAGGTAGAATCAAGGTTAGTAACTAACGTTATAGGCCTAGGGCCTAGGCCTAGCATAGTAGTCTAGGCTAGCCCTATAGGGTAGGCCTATAGGCCTAGGGCCTAGAATGCATTCAATTAGGGAGTAACTGCAGAGTACCCCGTCCCCTGAAATAGTCCACTTCGACTAACGGACGCAGTCTTAGTGAGAGAACTCCAAGCAAGTAGGCCTATGTATTGCCACTAATACCTGGGCGCAGTCGTAGTCGCAGTGGATGACGTCATCCCTCGAAATATCTTGAACAAAAGCTGATGGACTTGATGACATCATCCAGAAGCAAGTTTGAATGACTAGAGGCTTCGAGTAAGGCCTGGACGCAGTCGTAGTCGCAAAATATCTGATTTTATCATGAGAAGCAAGTTTGAATGACTATTAGGTCTTAGCAGTACTTCCACTAAGGCCTGGACGCAGTCGTAGTCGCAGTTGACGATTGTCAGGAGTGACGTCATTTCTCAAAATATCTAACCCTAACGTACCCAAACCCTTACCCTAACACTACCCCTATCCCTATGAATCATATATTTGATGAGAAAATGTCTTAAGATGGTTACTCCC
Source organism: Holothuria leucospilota (assembly GCA_029531755.1). Taxonomy (NCBI): domain Eukaryota; kingdom Metazoa; phylum Echinodermata; class Holothuroidea; order Aspidochirotida; family Holothuriidae; genus Holothuria; species Holothuria leucospilota. The sequence goes on along the minus strand of CM055962.1, from coordinate 27,948,566 downwards.
GAAGTTCGACTAAGGTCTGGACGCAGTCGTAGTCCCAGTGAATGACGTCATCCTTCGAAATATCTTGATGTACTAGAACTTCGACTAAGGCCTGGACGCAGTTGTAGTCGCAGTGCATGACGTCATTTCTCGAAATAGCTTGAACAACTAGAACTTCGACTAAGGCCTGGGCGCAGTCGTAGTGGGTGACGTCATTCCTCGAAATAGCGACTGCGACTGCGTCCAAGGGACGAAGTGAGGTATTGACTACGACTGCGTCCAAGGGACGAAGTGAGGTATTTGAAGGGCGGGGCATTCTGCAGTTGTACCTTAATTAGGCCTTACAGTTGGGTATACTGGGTACTCGGTGTTCTCCACTAGCTGTTTTGTCCAGGGGCTCCGCCTGTACAAAATCTGCCACACTACTTTACCACCCGGACAAAACTTTGCCGCCCGCACAGAAAGTTGACCCGCCCGGTCAAGAAATTGTCTGTACACTCAGTCACAAACACCACAACTTAGTCATTTCACTGCCTTTTATATTTGATTTCAAATACTCATGAAAAGCATTGTATAATAAAACATTTGCGATCTAAGCCCTCCTAAATTGTCAAAATTATCCCCTCCCCTTAGACCCCTCCCCCAGGACGGCGATCACAAGAGCCTCCGGACAGAAAACAGACCAGTGGAGAACCCTGGGTACTATGGGTCAATCACTTAACAAATATTGTGATGATAAAAATATAAAAACATTGAATAAAATGAATGAAACTTTGCAGTATGCCTTTAGAATATTTTATTGTGCTATCAGCTATATTTTAGTGTTGTCTAGACTGAGTTAGGCTAGGCCTAGTCCTTGAACACTTTTAAGAACAGATTGGATGCATTTTATGGTGAAAGAAAGTTTATGTTGGATTGGAGTAGTGGTTCACCCTGTTGCACACTTGTTTCCTGTCAAGATCTACTAGTACAGGCTTTTAGCCTACAGTTAGAATCCTGCTATGCTATGCTATGCTATGCTAGTCCTCAGTAAAGGCACATGTATAGCCGGTCGCTGATAGCTCCCTATACACAGTCCTTACACCGATCCATTGAAAACCCAGGGTCTTCGACCAGCACAGTGCTGGTCGAAATTGATTTTCTTCGTACAGCAAACCTAGGACCTAAAGTCTAAATTTACTAGCCTACCATTCCTTTTCCTTTCTAAATCATACACTTATATTGCAGTTGTTTTTTATCACTTTAGGCTAAACCTCTGAAAAGCTCTGAAAACTTGAAATATTAAAAATTTACTGTAGGTCTAAGTGTTCGAAATTGTTGTTGACATCAGAATGCTGTGTGAGTAACAAAGTGATGTCATGCACATTTTGATTACTGTAGTTCCCATACATACACATGGCAATTGCTCTGCAAACAGTCTGTATTGACGTAACGATATAGCTCATTAGCATAGTGATGTAAACAACGTTCAGTTGTCGCGCAGTAAATTTTACAGCATGAAAAACTTGCTGATTTCATTTCACATTTTTTGCACTTTCAAGAAATTCTCAGTGATCGAAAACAGCTGCAATACTCCTGTAAGGTCTGGAGAAGAACAGTTCTAGTAGTAAATTAGGATTTTTCTTTCAAAATTTGCTGTGAGAAGAAAGACAATTTCAACCATTACACAGACAGCCGATCCCCCCTCCCCCCCCTCCCTGCTATTTCCAGTGGTCGGTGTAAGGACTGTGTATAGTGAGCTGTAGGTGAACAACCACAGTCCTTTAGTGAGGACTAGGACTGAGTAATCCATAGAAAATGAATTTTGAATTGTAGGTGGCAGTACACAACACAATGTTTATGAAGAAATCTGGAGTCAGTCCCTACAGAAAAAGAGCAAATAAAATACTTCAATTACTTCCTACATTTAAGAATAATAAATGCATATATAAACAAAGAGAATGTTGTCTTTTCTATCAAAATTTTTACCGCAAGCTGCATCAAAGATATTTTGGTCACCCTTTTTTGTAATGTTTCCACATTTGTAGGCCTAGTCCATTCTAATGCTGAAACAAATTGGGCTGCCCTAAGTAATAATTTTTACTGTGAACACACAAAATGATTAGCCAAATACTTGTTTTTGATATTGTTTGAAGAATATGGATTGCAGGTCATGCTTATGTTGGTATCAAATTGGGCCTACACGCTGCACTAGTGTTTAGCATGCAGTGATCAACTCATGATACTGATTGACTCATGATTGGCCTACCTGCTAAAAAGGCCTACTGTTGGCATCATGAGTCAATCACAAAACAAACAAGGAACATTGTGACCATAAAAATATGAAAACATTTAATGAAATGAATGAAACTTTGTAGCATCTATAGATCTATACTGTTCATGGAGTAGAAAATTCAAAAGGCTTGGCACATATACTTACTTAGTGGTTTCCTAGTTTTGTGGTCTTGTACAGTATATTTAGCACTTTTGCACTTTTTATGGTGGTTGTGTCTCCCTTGTTGGCTTTTCAACTGTTGATCGTATACTCTGTGATGGCATTCTTGCCATTTTGGAGTTTACTACTGAAGACTGAAGATGTAGTTTTCATTGACTGAGCATCCAAGCATCCCTCAACTGGCCAGGGCTGTTCCAACAATCAGGGGTCTTTGACCAGAACAGTGCTGATCGAAACTAATTTTTTCTAATAGCAAAGCTAAGATCTATAAAGTCTTAATTTACTACCATAAATTTTCCTTTTCAAATCTTTACAAATATTCCAGTTGGCTTTGATCAATTTAAACCTCTGAAAAGTTCCCAAAATTTGAAGTAAAATCATCAGCTCTGTCACTTGGTAAAATTTACTGTAGGGTTTCAAATATTTGTTGACATCAGAATGCTGTGTGCATAACATTGTGACATTATGCACAGAAAATTTGATTACTGTAGTTCCTCTACAATATTCACATGGCAAGTTGCCTCTACAAACATTCCTTAAAGTGGGTATGACACGGCCAAAGTATGTTTCTCAGTAAATATTGTTTGGGTACAGCTTGAAATGAAGCGAATGTTTTTCCGACTCAACTACGTCCATAAACACAGTAATACGACCTTGTGAATTCCCATTTACAGGCCAGACTCAGCCATCTGAAATCCAAAAGCGAAAAAAAAAGTATGTGAGCGCGTCTCAAGATCGTGACGTCATTGGAGGCACGGTTAGTAACACTGTACCAGGCAGCTCACCCATCGTTTTACACATCGAATCATGTGCATGCTAACGCGTGTTAGCAGGTACATCATTGCAAACACCTGTGCTACGATACTATACAGCAGCGCGCGTGACCAGTGACCACATCGTGAACTATGCGTCGTTGCGCAGTGACTGCTTACCATTCACAATAGCAACGTTACTGAACAGCTCACTGAGTAAAGGCGCGCTTGTTATGTACTGTCCATACATGTTCATAGCTGTTCTGTACAGCGCACCCGGACCGCGTTCTTTTTGCACAAAAACAAAGCTGTTTATTATATGCAGGGAAGCTAAAACATGGGCGCATATGCACGCGAACAGATTGGCCAATAATATGCTTCGAAGCCCCCAACATGTTCCGCACTTTGCGCTCTGTGTGTTGGGCGGGTATTGTGATGTAATCCTTTTCATGAAGTTTCTAAGATATGAAAATTTTCCAAAGCGTTGCATTATTTTCACATCTAGATACGCGTCCTTACATAGCGCAGTGCGGGGTGCCGCCAATTGCGTCATAAAAGTCAGGTGACCTGTTGCGGCATTTTTCGAAATTGGATTTCTGGACGTCTTTCTTCAAATTCTATTTACGCCGAACTGCGCCGGTTTTAATTGTGTGTGAGATGATACTTCTACATTACTGTACCCAGTCTTGCAATACACAAAAGTTATTTTGGCCGTGTCATGCCCACTTTAAAGGGATATGACATCTTTCCAATCCATGGACCCAAACACATTTAGGAAGGGCTCAAGCTCCTAAATACAGTTGATGACTGCACTTATTTACAGTACTTAACAATATAGCTTCACTATGGTTGGTCTATGATGACTTGTACAGTCAGTTGTGTTCCCAGTTAAGCACACAGTTGTGTGCCATTATGGCCTTGAGCAATTGAAACTCGGTGCATGCTACTGTGGCTCTGCAATGGATGTGTACTACTACACAGGTGTTATTGTTTAAATTGGAGGAGGGGCTAGAAGGAAACTAAGTAGGAAAATTTTTACTGTCTGGGATGAGATTAGAGAGCCTTTAATGACATAACAATGTAGCTCATTAGCATACTGATGTAAACAAAGTTCCTTAGCCACCTGGCACCCAGTAAATCTATGGCACCAAAAAAAGTTGCAAATTTGCTTTCAAATTTTTGCACCTTTTAAAAAGATTCCCATGATCAAAACATCTGTAGTACTCAGGCCTGCAAGATTTGGAGAAGAAAAGTCATGTTATTAAATTAAGATTTCATGTCCAAAATTTGCTGTGAGATGAAAGTAAATTCAACCAACACACAAGGGGGCTGATCTTCCTGCTATCTCCATAGGTCATTGTAAGGACTGCGCATAGTGAGCTAGCTGTAGGAGAACAAACCCCTAGTATAGTAGGGGTATTTTGAGTCAATCGGTATCTTGAAGGGATCACTTCATTCTAAATGCTAGTACAGCATGTAGGCATGATGTGATTCCAATTTAAGCACGACCTGCAATGAATATTCTTCAAATTGCATCAAAAACATTTGCCAAGACTTTTCCATTTTTAGAGCAAAAATTTTGCTCACAGCCAAATTTTCAAGTTTCAACATATTCTCTTTTTTTATTTAGATTATTATTGGTTGTGATGCTGTCATGATGGTGTGTTAGTTAGTTAGGTGAGGTTTCCAACCAATGGGTTCAAGTCGAGATGACCACAGCCTTTTTTCCAGTTGTGGTTCACTGGCTTGTTTTTCCTACTCCATTGCTTATGCTGAGCACCAAGCACAAAGGCAGTAGGTTCCATTTTTAAAGTCTTTGGTATGACCCGGCCAGGATTTGAACCCTAGACCTTCCGGCTGCAAGTCGGATGCTCTAACCTCTTGGCCACTGCAGTCATGATGGTGTGTGTATGTGAGTGTGTGTGTTTGTGATACTTAACTCGTTAACACAATAACTCAAGAAGAGAAAGTCTAATAGTTCTAATACTTTGTATGTGGATGCCCTGTATTGAGAGGAAGAACTACATTGGTCTTTGGTGGAGGTCAAAGGTCATCTGGGGTCGCCAGACGCCAAACTCTGAAAACCTTGTTAACACAGTATCTCAAGATAAGAAACATGGATACTCTTCATACTAAGCACTGTAGATGCATTATGTCAAGATGAAGACATCTACTGTTTTTGGTGAAGGTCAAAAGGTTATCTAGGGTCATTGGAGGTCAAAGTTTGAAAACCTTTTCAACACAATATCTCAAGGTAGGTAGCATAGGTACTCTTCATACGTAGTGTGTACATGCATTGTGTCAAGAGAAAGAACCCTCTTGGTTTTGTTGAGTCAAAGGTCATCTGAGGTCATCAGAGGTAAAACTCTAAAAACCTTGTTAACAGGATATCTCAAGGTAGGAAGCATGTATGTAGTATGTCGAGAGGAAGAACCCTGTTGTTTTTAATGAAGGTCAAAGATCATCAAAGTTCATCGGAGGTCAAAAACTGAAAACCTTGTTAACACGATTTTTCAAGGTAGGGAGCATGGATACTCTTCATACTTAGTGTGTAGATGTATTATGCCAAGAGAAAGAACCCTGTTGTTTTAGTTGAAGGTCAAAACTCATCTAAGGTCATCAGAGGTCAAACTGAAAAATTTTTTAACTTGATATCTCAACAAAAGAAGCATATAAATAGATGCATTATGTCAAGAGGAAGGACCTTACATTGTTTTTGTTGCAGGTCAAAGGATATGAAGTTACCAAAGGTCAAACTTTGGAAACCTTGTTGAACATAATATTACCTGACATGAAGCATGGATGCTCTTCATACATACTGTAGCATGTAGATGCACCATATGAAGAGGAAAAACTCTATGGCTTTTGGTAGAGGTCAAAGTCTATCTGAGGTCACCAGAGATCAAACATTGAAAACTTTGTTAATACTGTATGATATTACATGATAGGAAGCATGGATGCGCTTCGTACTTAGAATGTAGATGCATCTTATGAAGAGGAAGAACCCTGTTTTTAATGTTGTTTTTTTATTTGGTGAAAAGTCATTTTAGCTCACCATTTGTCAAATTCTAAAACCTTGTTAGTATATATCTCAAGGTAAAAATCATGGCAATTTCTCATACATGGTGTATGAATGCATCACATAGTTGATCAAGGACATTAACAATTTAGAGCCCTTGTAGTTTTAGATAATGCTATTGGTATACTGAAGTGAATTTATGGAAACGTAATTTGCATTCTGGTGTCATAATGTTGGGCACTTGTGTGGAAAACTGCAACAGTAAAACTGTCAACAACTCTGTCAATAGGTACATGATAAATTGATTTAGCATGAAAAACTATGTGATGATTAGGCAAATGTGGCCTAAATTTGTATCAATTCATTTTGTTGATTACATAGTACACCAGTACAAACAGGTCAAGGACAGTGTATTGGTATGGCACTATGTGATATTTTAAGATGGTCAATGCTGTGCAGTGTAATTTGTCTGTACATTCTCCAGAATACCTTCTTTGTTTATTGTATAGGTTAAAATGGCTGATGAAACTAAAGCTCCAGATCTTGAGAATCAGGATGACGGGGAGCAACAAACAGCCCCAGCTGATCCACCACTGGTAGACAGTCAAGAAGAAGCTCAACAAGAAGGAGAAGCACCCACAGACCCTGTGAAGGAAAGCAGTGATGAGAATCAAGTAAAGCCAAAAGAGAATGAAGCAAAGCCAAAAGAGGGAGAAACAAACCCAAAAGAGGAAGAAGCAACTAAAGGAAAAGAGGCAGATGCCAGTGCTGAAAACCCAGAGGGGCAAAATGAGGAGAAAATACCTGTTGATGGTGGTGAGACGAATGAGGAAGCTGGTGATACTTCTCAAGAGCCAGTGACAGAAAACGGTGGAAGTGGAAACAAGGAAGAGAGTAGTGATGACAAAATTCCAGAAACTACTGATGTAGCAGGTGATAGCAAGGCAGATGGTGAGGTTGGTAATGTTGCTCAGGAGCAAGCAACAGAAGATGGTGGAGATGGTAAAGATGAGGGTAGCAGTGAAGACAGAGGTCAGGGAGAAGAGGTTAATGTTGGTGGTGAAGTAGCAGAAGAAAGCAGGGTAGAAAAAGAAGAAGAAAAGCATGTTGAAGGTGATGGGCCTAAGGAGGAAGATGATAAGGTTGTGAAACAGGAAGAACCTGCAGCAGAAGAAACAACTGTCATCCATCCAAATGATGGAGATGAAATTAAGCAAACAGAGACCACAGAAGAAGAGAACAAGGAAGCCAAGAAAATGCCTGAAGAAGGTTAGTTAGTTTTATGCATAAGTAGATAGGGAAGAGAGCTCAGTGTGTGCTGTTTCAAAGAACAGAGCTGAATATTATCTGTTTCAAAACAACTCCAGTTTGGCATGCTATAGCTGTTAGGCTAGTTTCGTAATGAACAAGTGTAAACTTGATTCACTGACATGGCAAAAGTTGCAGTTTTGACTCTTTTTCTTGATAACTGAAAGATGGTAGGCTTTGGAATTTTTTGGGCTTGATAAGCATGAGGCTGTATTACAGCACCCACGTATAGAGTTCTGTATTTATAGAGTAACGGCAAATGATTTATCTTTCTGATTATATTATCAATGGAAGTAATTAATGACAAAATACATGTTGATTGTTAGATTGGTAGACCAGAAAAGGTGCTGATCTGAAAAGTTTCTTTGCTACAGTACATGCATAATGATCAGTATTTTACTCCATTCTTAAAGGTGGTAACTTTAAAAAAATACATAATACTGCTCTCTGTATGGAACTACTACTATGATTCTGATTCCATCTTTAAAGAGTTGGTAAAATCTGCTGAAAATGAAGAAATATTTACAGTTTGCAAAGTTTGATGAAAAAATATACTGTCTCCACCTTTATCTAACTAGATCCACCCAGTGCCCAAGTTGGTGAAATGGAAGAGGTGAATACCAAAGAAGGAAATACAGAAACTGTTGCTATGGAGACAGAAGCAACCACAGATGCACATGAGATCGATCCTCGCTCCCCTTCCCCTCAAGAATCTGTTCCAGCTACAGCAACAGGTATTTAAATACTGTGCCTACACTCTCACTTCCTTAAGAAAGTGATGTTACATATAGCTGAATTTTACCCTTTTCTGACAGCATATGGTCAGTCTGTTTTGTAAACTGTGTATATAATTATGCAGGTATACTTTAAAGTGAAAAGTAATACTATTTTTTTAAAATAATTATTTTCACAGTGAAGTATGTGCTGATGCCTTCAGCCCATGTTACTACAATGGCATGTCCTTTGGCCCATCCGATGTCACAGTTGAAGGTATCATTGTCTGGCTTGGTGCGGATTTCAGCAGAAAAGCTGCTAGTTATGTACAATGGTAAGAAAAACAACAATTCTGAATGTATTGCACTAAAAATGTGAAAAATTGATAAACAGAATGTTTTGCCGACATGAGACTTAAGGGTAATAATGAAGGATTGTGGAAATATACAGTTACTAGTTTTTTTGAAAGAAAGTGAAATTATTTGACTGCTTTTTGCATGAAGGTAGTTTTATGAATTCTCTTGTGATTATTTGTATCTGAAGATATTTGACTTTTTCATGTAGGTTCCACCGTTGATGACAGCAAGACACTGGCTGACCTTGGTGTGGAAGTCAATGGTGCTGTTCAGCTGGAGGTTTCTTCTTCTGACCCTGTAAATACCCCACTCAAGCCCCCAAAGCCTCAGCCAGAGTATAGTATGCCAGATATCATTACAGTCACTGTTGAGAATGGTAAGTTAACGGAAAGCTTGGACACAGACATAGGTAAAAGATGTTGGTATGACTTTTTCTACCTAGGGCAGGGGTGGGGAACCTTTTTCCTCTGACGGGCCGTTTTGAAAGTCATAATCCACTCACGGGCCGCACTCGGAAAGGGCGCACCAAGCATTTTCCATAGGGCACAGGCCCTGGTGGGGTTTGAGGTGAAAGTCTAGGCAAGAACTGGGGCAAAGCCCCAGAAGCTCTGGAATTTGTACAAATTTGTAGGCATTGGGATGTTCATCCACTACCTTTAAATGACATAGAATGTTAAAGGCTACACAGACCAGGGTCCTGTTTCATAAAGATTTAAGATTTATCTCAAGTTTTCTATCATGCAATCGTGCTACTGAAATCAAACTTAAGATCAATCTTACCTCTTATGAAACAGGGTCCAAAAGTATCGAAGTATGGCCATTTGTCTTTTTATTATATATGAAGTAATAATGAATGAGCAAAAAAGTGTGCGCAAATTGCGCTGAAAATGAAAACTTTTAAACCAACTTTATTTTCACAATTTACATTGCAAATTTGTCTCCTTTCTAACATTTATTTCACTCTTCATGGAGAGAGGGGGGGGGGGGACAGTTGTACTCCTTCTCCCTTCCCGAATGTACTAGAATAGATACAATGCCCACTAGGTTTTGTACTATAATAGTAAAACCTGCATGCGTGGTTATGCAAGTCTGTACAATGTTATGTAGCCTATCTGCCACGCAAAGCTTCCGTTAACTCCAGAAGTACAAGGATTCTGCACCTGGTTTAAGTCTAACGAAACTGTTGGCATGTTACATTGTGCATACAAGGGTTTTAGTCATATAGGCCTACTGGTAGTGTTTCACAGCAGATTTTCGTGAAACACCCAGAAAGTGGTATAGCCTAAGCAGGATAAATGAGTGGGCACAGTGGGCTAAAAGATTATTATCAATTACTTTGAAGTGATTCTGAATTAACATTTATGAATTGCCGCGTGGGCTGGATGAAATGGTCTCACAGGCCGTATGCGGCCCGTGGGCCGGAGGTTCTCCACCCCTGACCTAGGGAGTAGCATGCTTTAGTCAAATGACATTGTTAAAGAGGAAATGCTGATGTTTTCATGGTTTTCATGTTTGACTTCATGTTGGCTGACAATGATTATATTTCATTCAAATGGTGTGTACTGTGTAATACTGGTGCTTACACACTCATTTCACATGTGTACAGTATTATGTATTTATGTGTTCCGCTATAGTGCAGCTGTACCTTTCTGTGTTAGACTTTTTGTATGCAAATACAGTTTAACAAGCTTTTGTAAACAAAGCTGATGATGTATTTTCATGTCGCCTTTTGATTCCATTGAATTGTTTACATCGTAGTTCCATCAGTCCTTAGTACAATACTTTTTTTCAGTACGATTCACAGCTCTCCTGTCTGTTTAATACAAAGATCTCTCCTTTAATAATGAAAATTCTTTAGTTGGATCTAGCCAAAGCCAATTGTCTCAACCAAGGATGCGCATATTTGTCTCTTGACATAGATTCATTATCAAAGGTGGAAGTGTTTTGTCGATCATGTGAAAGTGGGACATCTGCCATGAACATGTATCTTTTTATTTCATGAACAGACGATGGAACTCCACGGGAAGTTGTTGTCGAAATAGAGAGATCTACAAGACATAAGCCGTTCCTAGGTGGCTACAGGCATCGACTTACTGGTGTAGAATTTCATCATGCATCATCACAGACTAGATCTAAGACACGTCCAGATAATGGAATACCCAAATTTTGTCGTGACACCCAGACTGTCTCTCAGAGGAACAAAACTCAGCAAGCCACAAGACATACATCTACCCAGATGACCAAGATAGGGTGCTATGTGTCCAACATGCCAGATAAATTGTACACTCCTGGAAGGTATACCACAGCTGATGAATTCCACCACACTCGTCTCAAAGCTGTAAGTATAATTCAGTTTATCTTTGTGTTGTCCAAAGCAGAGTTATGGAGTGGAGAGGGTCACAACTTTAAAATGCCAGTCATTTTTTTTACGTCTGTTTCCTTTGCAAAAGGAGCACCTTTATCATAATCATATTTCAGAAAATTGTCGAGGGGGACATACCTCAGGTGCCCTGCTTTAAAGTTCCTGTCTCTATGACAAAGGCTGTTGTCAGTCACTGGTTGAGCTCCAGATGACTGTGCAGTCCAATATTGCTAGTGCTAGGTACAAATTTTGGAGTTGTATTTTGAAAAGTCGTGTGCATTAATGTTACATTATCAAAGATAGAGTTCTATTGTGAAAGCAAATTCCTTCCAGTACTGAACAATGTTAAAAGTTTAATTTGCAGTAGTTTGAGGTCACACAGCTCTTAAAGTAGATGGTATTTATTTATTTTTTTTTTAATATATAATTGCCCATCAAGGCCTAAAGTTAGAAGTGTTTGATTTTGAAAGTTATTCCACACTTGGTATGAATACTCATACTTTTTCAAAGCTAAAAGTGTATTGTATTACAACTGCAATCAAGTTGTTTTTTCATATTTTTGACAACATATTTAAGATACACAGTTCATGACTTTTGCTTTTAAATTTGTTTTCTTTGCAGGTGATTGTTCTACAGTCTTACTTTAGGAGATGGCAGGCCAAACAACATGTGATAGCCCTGAAGGAAGACTTACAGAAGAGAAAGGAGTGGGAGAGGAAGGAGGAGATGAGGAAGATACGAGAGAAAGAAGAGAGAATCAGGAAAGAATTTGAGAGAAGAATGAATCCCAGAACCAAAGAGGATTTTGACTTACTCTATCATGCTTTAGAAAGTGAGTTTTACAAGCCACATTCAACAGTACGTGGACTGGTCTAGGTTGGAGGCTCAACTGGTGTATGCCCCTCCTAGTTTTCACAGACTTGAAAAAAAAAATGGAATTCTGTCATGGATCCATTACTATTTGCATTTATTACAGATAAACATGCTGATCATGACTGAAAGACTCTCAGTACCTTTGATATTGCATGTAACAACCTATTCTTCTCAAAATTTTTCAAAGCCCCCTCCTCCTCTTACCCACTCCCACATTTGCAGATGCACCATTCGTACCCTTACATAAATATTCCCTTTGCTAGACCTTTGATATGCCTTTGCAGTGTTACAAAGAAGGCTTATTTTCATCTGTTGCAAAGTCTTTGTCTGATTTTAAATAGTTTTACTGTATATTTTATTTCTAAAATACCATTTATTCTGACTTTCATGTGAGCCTTCATCTGAACTGGAACAGGAGTTTTGCAATTTTAAGTCACTTTGAATTTGATGGTGTGTTACAATTTTAGGCTTAAATTAAGAAACATATTTTTCACTTTCATAAAATTTCATTTCAGAATGGCGCCAAGAAGAGCTAGCAGTCATTGATGCCACTCTCACTGGAGCTAAAAGGAAGGCTGCCCTCTGTCACCTACTTGACCAAGAGACCCAATTGATTGCTGCTATCAGTCGACATAAACTTCAGGCAGACACTGAAAACAGACAGCGAGCTATACAAAACTTTCTGGACAAGGTGATAATAACTTCTTGATTGAAATTTTAAGTGGTGATCAAAATTGTCATATTCTTTGTGAATGAATTTAAAACTTATGAAATTGTCCAGGCACAAAGAGTATTAGCAGTTGCTCAACCTTGCTAAGTTACTATTTATCAGCTTGAATGTGTCAAATCACATACTATAATCATATTCCATACAAGTATAGTCATGATGTTCCACAAAGTAAATAGTGAATATCATAAATAAACTTGTGGTGTTATTTTCCCTAAATTTAGCAATTTTGATTAACCAAAACATGTGTCACTTGATCGTAAAAGACAAGATTTAGTAAACACAGGTTGATAAATTCACATTTATGTGACTGCATTTAATCTTTTAACAGTTGTATTTTTTAATAGTCCTAAAAATGTCCCTGTAAAAAATTACAGCGGATCAAATTACTGTTTGTAACAATCCTTTTGGTGTGACTAACATATATGTAGCACTCATGAAGAAATTTAGAGCATCATTCAATTTGTTAGTTGAACATTTGTCAACTCAAACATAAATGGTTCTTGCATGTGATTGATTACAGGCTGCTGCCCCAAGACGTTGGAAGACATCAGATGGCAAGTACATGGAGATGGACACAGCCTACACAGTGAGGGCTCGTGAGCTCAGAGATATCTACAGCAGTCTCCAAATGAATTTTCTGACCCAGGATGAAAGATTGGATGCATTGCTCACACTTAAACACACTGTTAAGGTAAGAAGCAAGAGGACATGTGAGTTTGTTCTGCTCATGGAAAATGATGTGAGTCTTGGCCCATGATACACATGGAGGAGGGATCTTTGAGGTATTGCTGTTTTGCAATAGCCCTCCCCCTCCCCATATGGAAGATGTTGTACGTCTAGGCTCATGAAAGGTCTAGGCCCATGCCAGCCATGAGGATGGGATTTTAGGGCATTACTATCATTCAATAGTAACCCCTCTTCTTATGGAAAATGATGTAAGTATTCAGCCATGTTAGCCATGGGGATGGGGTTTTACGACATAACCTTTATTTCAATGGTCCAGTATGCAAGTAATCCATGCACTTGCCCTTTCAAATGTAATCACTGCTACCAAAACTGCCTGGTTTATTAGGAGTGATGTGGTCATTAAAATCATTTTTCTTTTTTTATGTCCTTGAATTAAAGGAGTGCTCATTAGGTTTTCTTTCCACTTACAGGAGCATGACTGTAAATTGACTCAAGAAATCGTTGAGCTCATTGACCGTGAAGCTGATTTATTGATGAGGGGCACCAAGGAATCAAATTTAGAAGGACTGCGAAAAAGGATTTCCACTTTATTCCTGCAGTACATTAAAACACCCACCTTCAATGCTGAGGCAGCCAGACTTCTCAAGGTTGGTGCAGCATCATTATTTTACAACATCGTTATTTTTCCATTACTTTTTGCCTAATTTTTTCTGGCATAAACATTCGTACATCTTAAATGACTCTACCTTTGAGAAACTTTCGTTTGAACATTAATTGCTCTGCTCACACCTAGTTTAAAAGTTGTAGGTGTCCACGGGGTAGTTTTAATTGGTTAGAAATCACAGTAGTTGGTGACTTGAAACTTGATTTGTTGCTGTGTTACTTGTCACATGAACAAAAGGACAATGTAATGAGCTGATAGACATGTTGTGTTATGTATAGCCAAAATATTAACTGCTTACATTCCTAGACTCACGTGAGCCATGGTGATGAGTCATTTTCTGCTACAGAATCACATACGAAAAAAATCATGGTGTGTGTATGTGAACAATAACTGGACAGTGATGTTTGAAATCTGTATCCTCTCTGTTGAAAGATAATTTGGTGCAACTTTTACTAGTGGTATGTACAGTGATAGCCTTTAATCAAAAATCTTTGTAGATTTTATTTTACACAATATATGAGATACACAATCACATTTTCATGGTTATTTTTCCCTGCAGGTTCCACAAGATCCATCCACTTTGCGTCAAAACATTTATTTCTGCCCCAGTTGTGGTTCATATCTACCCTCCACAGAATTCCAGCTATCTTCTAATTCTAAGGTGGTTGGCAGATGTCGAAGGTGTGTCAAGTTGGACAATGATGCTAGGGTGCGGGAAGATTTCAGTCACTACCGTTACTTGCTTAAAGCGTTACGCAGATCAGAGGAGGCAGTGCAAGATGGTGCACGTATTGCATTCCTTCTACAGGTATGTTGATATAGCTTGTAGTAGATCAAATTGTTGTGTAGGGTTATCATTAGTGTTCTGCTGATATTGCAAGTAGCTGATATTACCGATACTGATATTTTAGTTCTCAGTATCGGCCGATACCGATATTTGGGGAATATGCATTCTGCATACTAACCATACGGTATTGGGCACCACAACTAAGTGTTGTTTCATCTAGATGAGGTAAAATATTTGATTTTGAATTGAAAATTACTCAAATAGTGTACCATTTTCATGACATATAGGACAATGTATATTGGTCGGGTGATATCTGCATTTCAGTAAATTTTACCAATTACCAATACTGGACGGAAATGGGGAGAATCGGCCGATACCGATGATGAATACTGATAATCGGTCCAATACTACTTGTCATATTTTGAAGGATGACAAGATGATGCACACAGCAAAAAACTTGTGAAGGGCATAAAAATGTCAAAATACCACATTTGAAGCTTTTAATATATTTCTCACTCTTACATATGCTGTCAAATACCATCATTGGCCCCTAAAATGTCAAACATAGTTGTTGTGACATAGGTAAAAATCTGGAAATAAGTGGCACCCAGAACAATTACTTAGCCTGGATGCGGGATATCCAAGTCAAAAGGAGCATATGTCCGTAGATTTTTCAGAGGCATGGTAACTCTATCATTGTACAAGGTTGTGGTGGGTTCCTACTTTAGTTCAGTTGGAGTTTACCTAGTGTGAAACATGTAACTCTGAAAAGAGTGGGGTGTATTCTTGATTTATGGCTCTTTGTCAATGAAACTGGGAATATACAACAAAAAGGTTGATTTTCCTTCTAACTTCCTTCAAAACCATTTGAAGCCATCATGGTTACTAAAGTTGGAAATGAAGTTAGCACAGGGCAGAAGCTGGCTTGACGACCGTTAGTCCTGGGTGCTAAAGAACATTCCCAGGCTCCTCCCAGCACCATCCATTGTAGCTACAAACCTCTTCCTGTATGCCAAAGGGAAGATGAAGCCAGTGTGAAATTACCCATGTTAGGAAGTGTGTATCTTATTAGATAAGCTGAAGTTAATGAACAGCAAAGATCTTTGCAATAATCAGTTACATCTGTAAAGTGTTAAAGACAGACAGTCATCATCCCAAAGCACATTTTTGGTATGGGGGTAGCAAAATTCTCAGTTGGTGACTGCT
The DNA here is from genome assembly GCA_029531755.1 of Holothuria leucospilota. Classification (NCBI taxonomy): domain Eukaryota; kingdom Metazoa; phylum Echinodermata; class Holothuroidea; order Aspidochirotida; family Holothuriidae; genus Holothuria; species Holothuria leucospilota. Next base: position 27,932,695 of record CM055962.1, on the reverse strand, counting down.
CTTTGATTTGTTTGAAAATTCAAATGATGCAGATTAACTCACATTACACACAGTGCAGAGAGAGTGTTTGGATTATACATTATAGCCTTGTGGGCTCACCATGACATGGTCTTAGAGCGATGAAACAGGATTGTGTGTGCACAAAGGAGCTACAAGTTGCTTAGTTGGCGGAATTGGAACTGTCTGGGATGACGAGAATTGCCCACTAACATTTTGTAAAGTATTAAACTTTCTCGACAATGTTTTAATAATTTCCATTTGGTTTTCCTTTTACAGGAAGCTGATCTGCGTTACTTAGTTGAAGACATATGGAATAGTCAGAGTGCACTCAGTGCTTGGTCTGACCTTTATGACCTTGTACTAGTGAGATGGGACAAGGATGAAGAGTGGGCTCCTTGGAACTGCATCCTCCTGACCAAAGATGAAGCAACCTCTCACTTCCAAGTTGAGAATCTTGAAAAGGTAAGAAGATTCTAAATTATTTCCAAGAAATTTTTATGGTTGCTTCTGTTAAAGGAGTATGTAGTTCAGCTGTTATTTGGTAACCTATGATGTGACAAAAGGCAGCATTATTTCCTGCTTTCATCACTATCAATAGAAATCAGACATAGGATGATGCAGAGGGTGGGGGGAGGGGAGAGGGAGAGCAAGGCACAAAGTGGTCTCATGGTAGAAGCCCTTTCCACTTGAGTATGTTTTGTCATTTAAATATCATTTTTTCTTAGGGTAAGACAAACTTTTCAAGCAAATGATGGAATGGAAGTGAAGTAGCCTAAATGAGTTGTGCCTCTATGTCTGCCCCCTGCTACATTCATACTGACATGAAGGTTTCACTGTATTGTCCTACAAAATATGTTACTGAAGTTTTATTTTAAGACTGTAATGTCTTTTTAACATGACACATACTGGAATGAAGTCAATACAAATTTTCTGAGAGTTAAATGAATTCATGAAGAACACAGATTAAGAACTTTCACATCACAGATATGTTGCTGCAATCAAATTTGTTGACTGCGCTTGGTCTTACATCCAGTTTGCCAACTGGTGCCCTCTGAAAATGTTAAAACAAACATCTATAAAACAGTTTGGCCCAGTGTTCACCTGCAATGTTTCCTTCTATATTCCAGAATTATGGGAGAGTCTTTTGCCACAAGATTCGTACCAAACACACCCTGGGTAGGAACTACTTTTCCCGTCTCCCTGGTATGGCTGAGGTTATGAGAGCTAAGTCAAACACCAAAGCTCCACCTGGTCTCATCCCTACAAAACCAACAGCTGCTGTCAGGACTTAAAATCTTAAGGATATCCATTTCATTTGAAATTGAGAACTATTTATCAGTGAGAGTGCTTTAGAGATGTGGTATTTCCAGCATGATATTTGAGTGTAGTGTGTCTGATTGGAATGTATTCATCTAGAAGCAAACAAGGTGCAAAATGGTAAAAAAGACAGTAACTATGTACATGATTTTATTTTGTGATCTGATGAATTGCCAGGCCTGTAGCCAAACAACGTACTGAAATGGGCAAGGTGACTTGGGGAGGGGGGTTGTTGAAAAATTTGGGATGGGGTAGAGGTGTAAAATTGTGTGAAGACAATAGCAACTTGAAATTTTCAAGGGGGTTGCAAAAAAAATTCTAGGAGTACTTAATGCCCTCACCCCCACCCCTTAGATACTTCCCTTGAATCACCATTATCATCTGACACCATGATTGGCAACACTCTTCTTGGAGAGAGCTCCCATGGAAAGGGCATCTTTCCTGGGTGTCCTGGAGTCACCTTCCTCAGTATTATGGTGTTACCATCTTTAGCCTTAGATGATCTGCTAACACATTGTACAAAATGCACATTGGCATCTACCAAGTACATATGAGGCATAACAGCAGATCAGGTATTTGTCGCCCATAGGCCTTTTTGAATATTCAGTACTCTGCCCAGCCACATACCTAAACAACCTCCTAAGTCACATCATGCTACAGCATGTCTTTGTTTGATTCACAAAGCCCACATTGTTCTGTTTGGAAGTTTCCACCATATCTTGTTATTATTAAGTACACAATAACATTGTGGTATTAATGGGTTACCTGCTGGACTAATACAAGAAAAATGTATTAATTATTCTTTGTAAATGCATGTTTCATTTGTCACCTTGATTTTGTAGTTCATCACTTAGCATAAACATGCCTTGATCTCATTGTACCAAAGTCTTTTTTTTTATAGATTACAGTATAGCAACATTCTTTCAAGCACCTTGGTAATTACTCTTCATGTGTACAGTGTAAATATCTGTCATGCCCATACCATCAGTTGTAAATTCTCTTTCCATAATATATGCAACTTTGTAAATACTACCTTCATTACCTAAATAAATTAGATTTAATCAACTTTTACTCTATGTGTAGTGTTTTATGACAGATAAAATGCATCTTTAATAGGAAGTGAGAGCAGTACTCTTAAACTCTGAGTCTTATTGCAATAAAAATCTTTGGAAAGTCATGTGACACTTTGACTTTTCAGTTCAGATAACAAAACTAAATCTGCCTCGAAAAGCTATGGTATCAAAGGAACACAGATGTGACTGATAAACTAATACACCCCCTCCCCCCACTCCCACATTACCCTGGGTGACAAACTTTGCTGTTAGTAGGTCAGATTAATTTGTTTCTGCATCATCCAAAATTTATTACATCTTTCAACTACATGTAAATCATTACAAGGCTCAAATGTCACTGCATGTTGGGCTAATTACACCAGTCAAAATAAGAATTCTCTTAATCCCCCTGGAATTTTTTGTTTTTATGAACTTGTGAAGTTAGAAATTGAATATACTCATTACTCAGTCATGCTCTATTGGGCAAGTATGATTTGAATCATCTGTGCAGGTGCATGTCCAGGATTTTCAGCAAGGGGTTTGGGGGGGGTGTGTGTCTTAGATATAATTTTTCATATCAGGTGGGTATTTTGGGTCGAAAACTCTTATTAAATCTTAAAAATCGTAAGGTCGGTGCAAGCTGGGGGTCCGGACCCCCAGGTCCTCCCCTTTGGACATGTGCCTGCTGTGGCATCAGTTATTGTAGGGACAGCACTTTAATAGGCCTAACTGGTTCTTCAAGAAAATCTGAGGCAAAGTGTGCATACTTATTAAAGCAGCTACTGGCAGGAGTGATTTACATTAGGTGTGTAGGTAGCAGTTGCTCAGCTTTGGACACATGCCTTGGTGGTACATATGTGTACTTCCATCATGGGTCTGTAGGTAGGCCATCTCTGCATACCTACTGATGCAGCTGCTGGTAGGAGTGGTTAACATGAAGTATGTAGCTAGAAGTTGCTCAGGTTAAGGGAGCCAGGCCCATACCTTTGTGGCAAACATATGTTCTTCCATCATGGGGTCTGTGATTTGCAATTTTTAAGGTGGGTAGGGGACATTATCTACCATATGACTTACACAGGTGGGTGTGGGGGTTGACATGGCAAGACTGAAGAAAAGTTGACTTTTTGCCTGGGTGTGATCATTTAATACCCTTTGTCAACATTTTCTTTTATCATGTTAAACATGAATGGAACTAGTGGTATCCAGCATTCCAAGTATAAATTGCTCTGTTTTCAGGTCTTAAATCACAAGAAAAAAATCTTACTATTTGTCTCAATGGAAAAAAAAAACTTTCCTGGGGTCATTATCACTGTAACAAACAACCAGCCAACCAAGGTGAATTTACTGGCTTGCATTGGTACATCTGAGTTGGCAAATGTTCTTCCATTTTCTCAGTGACACTCAGAATTAGCCGTAGACTAAGGGGGTAGATGTGTAGTAACAGGTCTTTATTATCCTTGACATATTGACACCTTTAGCCACCTTTAAAACGGCAGAGCGGCAGGGGAGGGTTGGGTAGCAGTTGCTTGTCCATGACCAACACAGAGAAAACCTCTCTAATAACATTTCTCAGGAGCTTGACAAAAATGTCTTTATAAAAGAGAGACATACAGTATTCTTAAGTTTCCATGTTTAATTTATTTTAAATAGAGTACCAAACTGGCATAAAAAGTTTATTTACAAAATGTTTTTTTGCCAGTTTTCAACAAAACTAAATCTACTTTCATATTTTTATGACTTAAAAACATTTTGGTGATTGCATAGTTTGTATAAGAAATCCTTGTAACCCTCACAATTATTACTTTGCAAATTAATATGCAGCAATGTTGAAAATATAAGTATCTGGCATCTTTTGAAGGAAAAGATTTGGCATTCTACTGCTGTTGTCCAACATCCATATCACTAAGTGATGCATAATTATAGAGAAAATGGCAGAAAATACACCAAAAGGTGACCGCTTGCACACAAGTGCAGTTGAGTCTCATGAATACATGTGATGACTTGATCTAGAGATGAAACACTACCGACGTGAATGGGGCCATGCCCCACAGCCTCCCTGAAACTACAAGTGTTGTCCCCCTCCTGCATATAGACTACACATGCTAAATAATACTACTTCATCTACCTGCATGGGGCCCTATTCCAGGACTGGACCCTGCCTGAGACTGCATCCCCTGTAGGTTGCTATGTACATGCATGACCCTTAAGTTTAACACCCAAATGACCCCTTTAACCACACCCTCTTTCTCCTTCTTGACCTAACGATTATTTCTTAAGGCAAGGTCTTAATTTAAAATGAAATGAAAAATCATTTTATCACCAAACTTCCCCATCAATCTGTTCTAAACAGCAACATTACACAAAATGGATGCCATTAAGTATTCACCATTTAAAGAAGTTTTTTCTTTTTTTTCTTTTCTAATTTTTGAAAAGTGGAAATATATGACGCACATAAATATTTTTTGAAGTGCACACTTTGTGTAACTGCCTAGAATCAGCCTCTTGCTACGGGTGACATGATATGACTAAACTCATAAAGACATACACCAGGTCAGACCAGCCGACCTTTGACCTCTTCAAAACATCTCCTATTTAACTTCAAAATTGCATTTATCTGGTCCAACTTTATTATTATTCTACCATCTGTGGTCATCTGCTGCTGACTATTTTAATGTTAAAGACAATACAACCATTTGTATGAAAAACTTAAACTTTGTTGTACTGTGATACACAAATTAGTTCTGGGACTCTGGGGCACCTGCAACAAAAGATGAAATGAGTTGACTCTATACTGCTATAAACAGCTATCAAACTTCAAATAACATACATTAACAAAGGCAGGCAGAATTTAATATTGTCACAATGAAACCGTCAGCTTAAATATCTGTCTGTCATCAGCTGACATTTGTAACAAGGACGTGGTAAAACTGAGCAGCTAAAAACTGGAATTTTAATAATACTGTCCAGCTGATATTTCAGAAACTTCTTAACAATTAACAGGGTTTTTATCCCTGTTTGAAGAGAATATCTCTTACAATGTACCAGAAGGGTGTTAAAGATGACTAAGGTGAAACTTCACCGCAGCACAGCCACTTGGAATCTTAATTAGCTTGTTACAAATTGTTAAAGAGCAAATACTGGTATGGAATGATGTACTTTCCTCTCAAACATTGACCAGGATGCAAGATGAAGCAGACACACAGGCAAACACACTGACAAACAGTAATTACCATTATAATTCTGGTGATACTAAAAATGGACACTGGACTCATGTCCGTCAGATCTGGACATTCGTTTTACCAGCGTGTGTAGACATCAATGGAAGGTCCACTAAAAGACAGTACCTTCCTCAATCACTTCTACAGTACCTATACACATCCTTAAAAACTTAAAACCTAACTGATCTGTATGGTAAGGTTTGGTATATCTACCCAACTAAACCTGAATGCGAAAATGCAAAAACTTTGTCTGACATCCCATGACTGTCTGGCAAAGAGTCGAACGGCAATAACCAAACATTAACTTCTAAAGTTCATCTCCTCCTAAATGACACCAAGACATAACTGACCAACCTCTTGATCTTTGCAAAAATGCATTGAGGTTTTGATGACTTCATAACACAAGACTTCTGCTGGTCCATTAGAAAAAGCTCTTATAAATGTACTGGACAATTATTTTGATGTAACGGTACAATTAAACTATGGCATGGCAAAATAAGTTGTTATACTAAGGCAGTGCAGATCTTCACCAAAAACAATATAGGATCATGCACTCAATGTGATGCATCCATATGTCAATCATTGTAGCACCCATGATTCCTATTTTAACGTAACATGTTAACAAGTTTTTCAGAATATGACTTCTGCTAATGCCAGATGACCTTTGACCTCAATCAAAAAATAATAAGGTTCTTCTACTCAACATGTCATATCAACATACCATGTATGAGAAATACTATGATTTGTATCTTGAGATACCATGTTTCTAGGGTTTCCATGTTATGACCTCTGCTGACAATTGACCTCCCCCAAAGGCTACAGGATTCTACTCCTCAAATCCGGTAACACTTAGCTCATAAATTCTTTCATGGCTGGACACAGCATTACCTAGCAGATCAGTCCAGATCTGCAGTTACCCAGGTTCTGAGTGGCACCTTTAAACTTCTTGTATACCCAAACTACTCTACCCAAAAATCAGAAAAGCATGTCCAGTTTTCCAAGTTTTAAAAAGCCATTAAGGTGGTTAGCAGAATTTTGGGGTCCAAATGGACTATTCAGCAGGTGCATAGCAAGGGTGTTACAAAATTAAAAAGAATCACACAGCAAGAGTGTACAACTGATTACATATAGGTAAATGTTTGACAGACCACCTACAGGTAATACCTGGAAAAGACTTCTTCAAAACTAAAAACTTTGCGAAGATGCTTAGACAAACGTATATACCCTTTCATAGTAATGTTTATGCCCAGTCCTGAGCATGTATACCTGTACAAGGTACTACTGAAGTAAACTTTAAACATATATGGTAAAAACTGCAGCAAGACTAGTGAGTCACACATTTACATCAAGGTTGTACATAAATGCATACCAATCCTTGATTATTGCACAGATGGATAATTTGGGGGCCAACGATACAGAAAAAAATACAAAACTGAACAATCTTTCATGATGGTAGCATTACAATTATGAACTTACTTTATACCTACAAAAACTAAAATCCCCATTTTTCAAAGCTTCAAACTACAAACTAGTCATGATTACAAAGGGAGAAGTGATCAAATGCATTTCAAGTTAAAACATGGTTATCGTAAAAATGGTTATAGTAAGAATCTGGATATTTAATTCTCACTTTCAAGCGATTGTCTGATCCCTTGCATTTTCACATGTGTCTTAACTCCCAGGAATGAAATTATTCAGACAGACAAATAGCACAAGTTGCAAATTACGCCACCCCTACTGACTGCTGATGTTGTATTCCCCCATCCCCAACCCCCTCCTTTTCCTTCAAAATGTTGCAAGAACAAATCATATCCCATGTTCCTTGGAAAGTGACTGGACAGTCTACAGCACTTGATGTAAAAATGAGTTGCTATAAACAATGGTCTCCCATTGTTCCTCCCCCTCCAAACCTTAAAGAAAAATTACGATTCATTTTTTCCCCAATAGGTCCTATCGTATATCATTGTAACTGCTACCTAGGCACAAGTCTAGTTATATCACCTGTGACATAAATCAAATGCAATATCTACTCCAGACAACTTTTTAAAGTTATGACCATTTCCTACGACATTTTAAAAAATGTCAACAAATGATCCTTTGGTAGTTGTGCAACAGAGAAAGCATTCGTGTTAAGCAATATCATCCTTTGCAGTCAAAGAATTGACTGTGCAAGAATACAACTGTACAAAATTTAAAATACCTGTTAGCATTACATAAAATAAAGACTCAATGTATTACAAATTTAATTACATCCTTCACAACTGAAGTGACATGGTGACCTGACAAACAGGCAATTAGTTAATACAAGAGTGCAAAGATGGAAAGAGGTACAAGGTTTGCATAGCAATTATTATGTGAAATAAACAGTAAAATTCTAGTCTTTCCTCTATTAAACTTCTCTGTCAAACTAAAATTTATTACAATGAAATACTGAAAATGATCCACTATGTGAATGCTGACACATTGTGCAATGTGCATGTTACCTCATTCAGTTTCACTCAATTTGGTATGCTGACTTCAAATTGAGTATGAAACTCTGAATGCAACAAGTCCCTTGTTATTACTAAAAGCAATATAATGCACTGAGTCCATCATTTGTGCAGGGTGGCAAGCTTACAGGCAAGTTTGATCTAAATTTTGATAAAAGTAGTTGGACTCAACGCATGAAAAGCTTGAGGTAACAGAAGTAATTCTTGTTTGGGTTTTGGTGTAAAGTTGAACTCTACACAAAAGACAACACATAACAGATTCAAATCAACTGTATCAAACAAGTTTGTGCTTCACAGTGTTTGCATTGCCAACATCCACGCATAATTAAATAGGTAATTAGAAGCATTAGGGCAGCATGTAAAGTACACAGGGGCATCTGGTGATTTGCCCCCACAGTAGCCAAAATTGCCATCAAAAAGATCTTGAATGCTAGCGAGGAAGAAATGTTATAAAAATTGTCCTCCTCCCTACATCCATAACTGTGAACAAAACTGTAAAAATGGCATGTTTTTTAAGTGAACAACTTCATCCCACCCACATCAACAAAAGCAAATTTTTTAACCTGATTTGGAGAACACTCAGCATCTCATGTAATACACTAATGTCATGTAAAAGGGAATCACATCAAACCCCACCTCCTTAAAAAAGGCGCAGATCCAGAGAGACAGTATTCAAGCTTCAGCCCCCCTCCCCCCTTCCTTTCGGAACCTCTTTCTTATTTGAGACGGTTCCAAAGCTACACTACAAAGTTTATGTATACTAAGTTTGATTGCCAGATGCAAGGAAATACCATTTAACGGTTTGTACTTTAAAGTTTTCCCTAAAACCTCCCCCTTCCCCTTCCTCACGAGGTTTCATACATTTGACATTCGTAGCTTTGAACTTTGCCCTCACAGAATTAGCTCCCCCCCTCCCCTTTTGTGAAATCCTGGATCCATCCCTGATTTTAAATGTGTCATTTCCTGAACCACAAAGCACACCGTGGTGTCAGAAGGTATGACAATGGTTTTTCAATCTTTTAAAAATACATGTCACCAGCATTTCTAAAAAATAAATGTCTGTGAAGACAAGCTAGGGCTGCTTGAGTGATCTTAATCCAGGCATGCTAGTTACAACCATGTCACTGTAACCCACTCAGAAAATTTTAATTCCAACAAAACCCATCTATGAAGAGTAATCCATAAATCCACTAGAAAGAGTAAGTAATTACTTTATCTTAGCTCAAAGGCTGAAAAGTGAATACAATTTTGCAAAATATTTAAATAAAGAATGAAACCAAACCAGATCTCAAAATTCAGCAACCAGAGTTTAAGGCTTTCTCCCTACAGTTAAGTAAATAAATTAATACTCGGACAATGAGACTAAATCTTGTCTCCTCAATCTATCGAAGCTCATAACTTTCTTGTTCAGATTTCTAAAGGACTGCAGACAAAAATGCGATCTCGACAGGCAAAGTCTTGGAGCACCGTTTGTTCATAAACAAAAATAATATTAGATCTAGTAAAATATATCGTAGAAAAGATAAAACGAAAGACATAAATAACTTTTATACAATTTACAAGATTCTTGCAAAGTACAAAAAATCTCCCGAGAGATGAATTTTTCCAACAGGCCGGATAATAAAAAGCAGCATTAATTTTGTCCAGACCAAAGGAAGATTAAAATTGTGACCAGCAGATTTCATCTTCCTAAAACCACTCGGACTCCCTGAAAGAAAAGGAAAAAAGTGAAGATGAGCTTTGGTAAAAGATAGAAATCGATCTACAATAGTTAGGATAATAATTGCTACAACAAGGTGTATGTCTCACAAAGCAACACCTCCCCAACTTTTTAAGACCAACATTGTAAAATTTAATGCCTTTCATTTGTAAAGAAAATGTTCCACAAAAAGCCTCTCCTCCCACAACAGAGTGTCAATGTTTCTCAAAATGTGTACAAGATCAAGTTTGGCTTGCACTTTCGAAGAAGACTTTTGAGACTTAAGGGACCAGCAAATTTGCCTGCACCATTGGGCCCTGATAACAAAGCTACACTTTGTAAGTAGTTCACTGTAATTAAAGAGCTGATGGTCTTTTCTGTCAAAATGATTCATGAAAAATTCTTCATAAAATCAAGGTTTGGAACTGTATAACAGCCCCAGGAACTTTTAGATGGCAGTTCCCCATCCACAGTTCAACCATACTGAAACCCATCCCCCACCCCTCTTGCAATTTTTCCTCTTTTTACCTCCCCTCCCAGTGCCTGAAAATTATAGAAGGCCCCAAAAGGGGCCACTCCCAGTAGCCTGTGGACCGATATCTTTCAGGACATGTAAAATTTTATGCATTTAGGGAAACCTGTCACAGATGCAAAAAACTTGGACCACACAACAGCTTCATTAATCTCATGAAGTTATCGCTGGAAATTGAAAAGTGTATTTAGAATAAGACAACACAATCTCAATACTGTACAACTTGTATCAGAAGGAAAGAAGCAACTTGATCAACTCGACTTGGCAAGAAGAAGGCTTGAAAAGTTACCTGAGAACGTCATAATACATCTAAAGGAATAACTCGGCCTTTTAACCTAGATGGCAAGCAGACGCCGCAATACCCACCACAGTGTCCTTCTATGAACTGATTGGACTAGGGGGTAAAAACAGAAAAGAAATGTAATGTTAATGTAATGTTTGTAATGTAATCTAATGTTTCAACTGATTGTAACATGCCACACGTATTTCAAGAGGGGGACATGCTGAAATTGACCTGTCAAATCACTACACTTTGGTGTCCTAGCAAAACTGTTTTTTTTTTTATTGTCTCATACTTTTAATTCTTTGAAAAGAGAGGTCCCTCTAGTTATCAGCACAGAAAGTCCTTTTGCTATAAATTTTCTTTATTATGTTGCATTGACTGTAATAATAAATATTACGTCACTCTCCATAACAAGACCAGCATGGTTAACAAAGACTATTTGTAGCAGCAACACATCCATACAACAAGAGGGGGACCTGATCGTGGTATGTACTATTCTCAGGCAGAAAAAAGGTTATTTGTGAGCAAACTTGTGAAACCACTGCACAACAAGCCTCCCCCACACCCCATTTGAAAGTAGTCCCATAGGCTTATATGCTTATAAGCTATGACATGACAGTGGCTGGCATTAACACAGGACTTTGAAATTATTTTTAAAAGGCTAAAGAGGAATCTCAATTTAAGCCAGCTAATGGAACTTGCTTTTAAATATTTAAATGCTTAATGGGACTGGATGCTCATCACTCTAAGGAAAAAATTTCACTCTTGATGGTTCAACTTAATTTTGGGGTAAAATAGAGAGTAACTTAACGTGAAAATATCTCAAGAATCATACATAGGATGTGAAGAAAACTTCTATCACAATTCTTAGAGTGAGGTCCTCTTTCATATATAAAACCCCTCTTTCACACATCAAAATACCTTTTGGCATAAAGGCAGTAGGCAGTCACCCCAGTCAGAGTGAGTATGCCCTGTCACTCTAGTTCATGACTGGCCTATTTTCATCATGTGACAATATTTTTGTTGGTGAATTGTGAAATTCAAGGGGAATTTCTCCTTGCTTTATCTATTGTTTGTAATAGTTATGTTCAAAACATCTTCAGAGGTGCTTGTAATGCAATAAGAGGAAATTTGCAAGAGTTTGCAAATTTTTCAAAGAAAATTTTTGTGCTACTGCCTATTGCCTTTAAACACCTCTTTAAACGAGACCTTACAATCAAAAGTCTGCATATCTTACCTCTGTAGCTCGTATCACTTTTGATACAGCATAACCCTTTGTACTCCATTCAGATTCTGAACTGACTGTAAACCCTGTAGTCCTTAGATTGATACGAAAGTTGCCCTGAGGACACTCAACTGCACTGTAGCAGTCCCCTGCAGTGGCATATGGCACAAAGAAACCCTGATGTACCCTGGCAAAAGTGCTGTCTGTAGCTGTAGGTTAAAAAGGACACAAGGGTGATCGACCCATTTTTACCACAGAAATGCTCTGGTGTCTGGTCTGCTAGTAAAGTTTCCTGATCAGATGAAATCTACCTCTGTGTATCTCTGTTTAAAAGTTAACTTCTAAAGCTCATGTCCCCGGGTAGGGTAAGGAAAATGTTCATGAGGTATTACCAGACAACTTCAAGGTGGTGTATGCTCGGCTCAAATGCCACCCCTAATGTTTCTGTGACCCCTCTGTACACCCCTTGAACAAGTTGCCAAAGAGTTGACAAAAGTGCATTGGTTAATTTCTGTTAACCAATAAACTTTTTACCAGAAAAGGTCATGTACCTTCCCCCTCCCCTGGCCTCACCCCCACTCCATCCTCTCCATCCCACATCTGGTAATATTATTGGTTTAGTCATATCTATGGTAAATCATGGTGACCACCCACAACAAAATAAATTGAGGCAAAATTCTTTATGTTCAGACTTCCATATTTTCACAAACCAATAACTCACAAGATAGCTCTGTAATTAATGGGATAAAACTACAAAACTCTTCCTCTTATCCCTTTCATGCTTTTGCCTTTTCCTTGAAAATTCTTCTATCAGGGCTGAAATTTGTATGTGAGTAATGTCTCACTTCACAAGGGACAATTTAAAATCACAAAGAAACCTTAAAGCAATACTCAGGCATGGCCAAATAATGCGATACTAAAGACAGATAGTGAAACCATCAAAAGGGAAAAAGGAACTTACTAATGATTTCTAAAGAAGTGATGTTTAACCGCACTTTTGAGAAAGTTGTATACCCAGCTTCCTGATGTCCTGCATTAGTGCATGAGCAGGACTCATTCCTTCTACCTTCATAAGGACAGTGTAAAGGTGCTAGTAACCTAGAATTAAACAAAATGAGAGAAAACGTTTTACAACAGCTGGACTTAGGTGACAGGCAGGACCACTTTGACAAGTTACAGGGCCCTGGGCAGAGTTCTCTGACAGGGCCCTTATACATGCATCTGAAAAACATGGTGTTGAGTGCAAATTTACCCTTACAACCAAATGAGAGATCCCAAAATGGCATTAACAAAATATTGACAAAGTGAAGAAAATTGCCCTTGTAAATTCTTGTTACTAACACACTGTACAACAGTCACTAGCATCCAAAATTCCTGAGGTAGCACCTAAAAAGGAGATTTTTTTATCAAAAGTAGGATCTGACAGTTGAACAGTATTTTGGAAACTGCCTAAATATACAAAACAGATTTTAGCGTTGAGAGGTAAGCACATTTTCTATGAAGAAACTTTCAGGTCACTACCTTCAAAACTTATGTCAGGTGTAAAATTTTTTTCCAATTTAAGGTAATCTTGCAAAATATATATTCCCCAAAACTCCCTGGCAATGCAACCTATGATATTAACTACACAACCTACTTATAATAACAGGGGCAGATCCATGTATGGTTCAAAGTGCCACCTTCCTTTTAGACATGTTAAAATCAGGCATTCTGTTCTGAAGTCATTACTTTTCATATTTGATTATACACAAAAATGCTGAAAATTTTATTATCCTAGTAATGACTGAAAGACCCAGATTTGTGCACTTGGAAAATTGCATATGAGGGCTTTGTTTTGTGAAATTTTTCAGAGGGAAGAGTCTGCAACCCTGCCATAGACACAACTCTTATGCAAGAGCTTTGCTGTTATGAAGGAGCCCCCTCCCCTTCCCCCAAAATCTGGATCCACCTCTACATAGAGTGTAAACTGTGAGAAGTGGCATAACTACCCTATAGGCTTCTCCTACAAGCCAAACTCTCATTATTACTTATGTAATGCATAAACAAATCACAAGAGTAAACAGAGTTTGACAAACCTTTTGGAATAAATTTCAGAAAAGTTTTCTACATCTTGTGGTAGTGTGAGGAATTCTAGGGGACTAGTACTGCTCATCTGATAGCAAAATATATTCATAAAATGTCCGTTAATGAGAAGCTTGTATTCTCCATCTTCTGTGATGTTGCCAAGCTGCTGAATGTCCTTACAGCTGGACTGCTGACCTGAAAATAAATCAGTATAAACCAGTATGATATGAAGGAAATCCTCTACAGGGAATGAAAATACAGCAATGATACTGCCATTACCACCCTCTCTACATGCCTAGAAACATTTGTAGAGTTAATTTTCTCTGTATGGCTTGAAATGAATTCCTCAAAACACCTACTGTCAAACCTTTAATAACTCCTGCAGCTGTTAAGTACAAGTGTCTTTCATAATGGGTGATGCAAAGGTGTAAAAATATAGCTTGACACATGACTTTTAAACCATAACTTTAATATGATTAATAATTCTTGGGATAAATAATTCTTATGATTGTTATTAATTACCAATGGAAAACAGTAAAACTTAATTTTAGATTCTACCACCTCAAGCCATCCGTTATTGAGAATCCTGCATTCTGATTGGTTAAACACTGACCTGTTATACCTCAACATTCAGTCAGTAAATGTAAACACTGATAAAAATGAAGTTTTTCACACATTTTTGGTGGTAGAATAGGAATAAATCACATTTATCAGACTATTATTGTCTCATAAATCGTCTTGACTCCACATTTGCAAAATAACGGACTCGGCTTCCCCCTAGTCCATTATTTTGTCAAATTTGGAGTCTCGACAGTTTATTCACCAATAATAGTCTGCCAAATGCTATTTATTCCTTAAATATATGTTATATAAGTTTAAAACTATAATTCACTGCAATATTGGCTCAATCAATTACTTTCACCTTCCATTCTGCCTCCCCTATTTTCTATACCCCAGTGCTGCTACTGGGTGGCGACATGTATTTGGTGACCGGCTGGTGTAGGGTACTTACATGACCTAAGTGAACATTCTCTGCTGGAGACTGGTCTGATAGCTGGTACCTGACAGGCATTTTCTGCTATTCTCCTACCATATCTGTCCTGACATTCAACTTCTCGTACCTGGGTTCCCTCACCACATGTAGCGGAACACTGATGAAAGAAAATTCATGTTACATCTTCTCTAGATAAGGCACACACAACAGAGTTCTTCTCCTCAGATAGACATCTATGGCCATACCTAATGTTATGTGACCCCCTAAAGTACATCTTGTAATAAAATGAAATTATTAGTGTAACCAGACAACTTTGTGATTCAGTATGCTGTGTTCACATGTAAACAATTTCTTAACTTAAAATAGGTTTCCAAAATGGCATGAAATACAATCAAATGGCAAACTTGAGGAATGTCTAAAATTCTTATATTTATTGCTTGGTGGCTAACACCCTAACCTTCTCCTTACCCTCTCCCCCAGGGATGTAGCTACGGTGGGCGGTGCTGGGAGGTGACACCCAGCACTCCAGGCAAACACGGCACTCCAGGCAAACACGGCACTCCAGGCAAACACACGTCTCCCCGCCCACCACAAATCTGCCTACTGAGACCTAAAACTAGCCCTAAATTTACTCCCTAAAGTAAAATGTGGGAAAAATGAAAAATTAATGGCTGCAAAATGGGGTAGATGCCATGGGGTGGGGTGAGGTGCTTTCCCCAGATCAGACAATTACCCAGCACTCAAATTTGGCTAGCTATATCCCTGCTCTCCCCTCCTCAAAGTCTCCCAGATTGCTACTGGATGGGAGTTAATTAAAGATACATCATACATCTGTCAGAGGTTCATTTTCTGCACCAAATAAAGCACACTTCTAACTTCAATGAATCCTTTCCAGTGGTGGATCAGGGACACGGGGAATCCCTTCCCCTTGGATTTTCAGAGTTAGTATATATCCTAGACAGAATTTCATGATGTACATCGATGGGCGTGCATTTCAGTGGTTGTTGATCTCAAGTGTGTTCCCTGTTATATTCATTACCAAATAGCTTCAGAACTGCCTAAAGTGTACCTAAAGTCTAAAATTTCAAAAATATATGTTACAAAGCGCGAAAAATGAATCCAACTGCTCCATCTCTGATTTACACAGTACATTCCCTTGAGCTGAGATATAAAATGTTGAAGCTTACTCACTTGATATGAAATGGTAAATTGCACAATAATTTGTGATGCAATTCTTGTACTACTCAAATTACCATCTTTGTTTTTCTTTGTTTTACAAAAGCCACTGCACCTTGTATCCAAATGTGATCACTGTGTTACTGTAATAGTTTGACTTGACTATACAAGCCCTCTCTGAACAACATGCTGTGCAAGAGAACAGTAAATTTTTGAAGATCATATAATTTTAAAAGGAAACAAAAGCATGTAACATGAGTCATACAAGGAGGACATCACAAACAATTGTGCAATGGACTATTTCGAATCCAGTGAATAATTTTCAACATTTTATATCTCAACAATGGAGTAAACTATGAAAATGGGAGTTGGATGAATGAGATTCTTTTTTCAACCTCTAAAATACACATTCTTGTAATTCTAGACTGTAGGTACACTTTAATTTTGCAATTACTATGTACAAACTTTTCGCACCCTTTTTGTGCCCCTTCCAAATTCACTCATTCCCCCGTTTCCATAGGCTTCCATGTTCTTACGGTTAGCGTAGTTTTTCTTTTCTTTCTTCACATTATGATGTTTTACTTAAAGGTGTGGTGACATGCAACTACCTGTTTGTATATTTGATGTATAAAGCATTAAAATCCAAAAAAAATAGCCATATTTCCCATCAAAAGTTGACCATTTTACAGGATAATTCTATTTTACAATTGTTACATGAATAATCATGAGCTAAACATGTAAACTTGTGACAAAGAAAGATGGACCCACCAAATATGGCTAATTTTATCCTTTGTTTTTTTCAACTTTCACTTCAAGTACACTTGTAACATTAGTATCCCCTTAACGATTTATTATGGAAGATAAACTTGTTTTCTTAAAACTACTAATACCACTCACCAAGTTGTACATTACCTGATGAGTAATTAAGACATAATTCAGAAAGCGTTAACAAAAGAAATGTTAACTCTGTGCAACACTCCACATCAATTTTTTGCACAGGCAATGAGTTACTCCACAAATCATCGAACTTTGAAGAGATATATCTTGAGAACAGAAAAGATGTTGAATAATTACAACAGATCTTCCATTCGGCGATTGTTGTGTCACAATAACTTTAAAATTGAATTCATATGCATTGGTAACTCACCTCAGACCATTCTCCAGTGAACCAGACAGCCTCATCTTCACATCCTCCCAGGTTACACTCTGAGCTAGTAGGAGGCTTGACACTCTCATCGCATATATCTGCATTACCAGGTATGGGCCAGCCCTGCTTACTGAAGGCCTGACAGATTACCTGTCTGACCTGAGTTCCTGCATTGCACGTCCTTGAACACTGGTGAGAAGAAAACATATCATACAAAACGTTATCATGACAAGATTGGGCAGAGAAGTTGGTTGCTTTTAAAGTGTTTGAACTAATCACAACTCATTTCACATGTATGACAAACATTACTGAATGTGTATGCTTGGTTAAAGGAGATGTATATCTGGGGTAGCAATTGCAAGATGAGAAAATGAGAGGGAGGTGTGAAATTGGGTCAAGGGATAAATTATACCAACAAGATCATTTTTTCAGCATGAGTTAATGACAGGTTCTGGAATGAAATTCTTTTCCACAGGTGTACCAGGTGGGGAGGGAGGGGGGGGGTGGGGGTGGGGGCACTCAGGCAGAAAATTTGCTATTTTTGGGTAGAACAATCTATTTTACAGGCATATGTGTATTAAATTTCAGGCAGTGTCCAGCCCCACTCCCCACCCCCACTAAATTAAAATGTTCATGAATGCTCATGGTATTTCCTCTCCCCACTGTAATCCTGTTAATACCACTGTATTTTGACTGAATTAATTCTTAGAATGTAATGTGGTTTCAACCAAGGTGCTGGCTGGCAGGCACTAATGCAACATACAACTAGAGCACCAAGAGGTGCGCAGAAGCTCATACCAGATAAGTTTTAAGAAGTCTGTCTCCACAGTCTCTCCACAAATGAACAAGATGATCCTAGAAGTGCAACCCTTCATCCCACTCTATGCATCAAAAACTCAAGTGGCATTCCACCCTGCATTGTAGCTGCACTAACTCAGTTGACAGCGAATGCACAAATACTGTATGTCTTACCTATTGGAGTTACAAACTTCAAGAATCTCTCCATTGGAACTTCACATAAACACTCCATGCTCTCACACAGGCTCCCTGCATGAGGTTTTAGTAGAGGTAGCAATGAAATACCAATCATAGACAGTCCCCTTTAATGTACTCTAGACACACTCACAGAGTTAACCTTTCATTCAGGGATAGTGTTAAAGAGGGTGCAGTAGAAATTTTTTTGTGAAACGGTAAAAACGGGTGGATCAAAACAAAACCAGTTTAGAAAGGTTCCAAGATAATCTTTGATCTGAAATTGGGGATATAATTTTTAATCTTCACATGCCAATCATACCTCAGAGCAACTTTGATGACTAGAGCACCAATGGTGCAGAAGCTCATACTTTTGATGATTGTTGTCGTATGGTGTTTATTATTTGTGGTGGGGGTGGGGTGGCATGATAGTGAAATTGTCATAAGACTTAATTGAATTGATTCTGATGAACAAAGAGTGTTGGCACTAGTTGAGTAGCTGAAGGGCCCACTAATGGAGTAACATTATAATAAACCACCAACATTGTACAAGGGAATCTGTAGGAGGAGAAGCATTTTGCAGAATTTCATAAAAAGGGCCATAGGGCCCACAGGGGACCTAAGACCAAAAATTCCTGAACACCCCAAATGGCCCACCACCCAAGGAACATTGTGTCCTTTTATATATTAGAGGGGTACTTAATATTCTAACCAATCTAGTGAAATTTCCATTGAAATCCAATGTTTGGTTCTCAAGATATCAGCAGATAAAGTTTTCACATTTTCAACACAAAGTGACTTGAAGCAAGAACATGTGGTGTCATACCCTCACATTCATGAGCAGACCTTTGTTTTTCATTTTTTTTTATCACCAAGTTTCTCCTCAACAATCAAATGTTATCATATAAATATGATTGCATAAGAGGCATGGGAAACTATTGTAAAGTGTGTACTGTGTAAAAGTGTAGTAATATCATCCATGGTGAATGTCTCCCCCCTGGCAAACTTTGGGGTCAGCTCTTCTCCGCTCCACCCCCTCCGCAAAATCCTGTGCACATCACTGTATGGTGTGATTGCAGGAAACACACATGATCAAAACAAATACATGTCTTTCTCAACATTAGTAAAATGCAAATAAACTGAGACCTACCAT
Organism: Holothuria leucospilota; assembly: GCA_029531755.1. Classification (NCBI taxonomy): domain Eukaryota; kingdom Metazoa; phylum Echinodermata; class Holothuroidea; order Aspidochirotida; family Holothuriidae; genus Holothuria; species Holothuria leucospilota. The sequence continues at coordinate 27,913,374 of CM055962.1, read as the reverse complement.
CCTCCTCCCCCCCCCCCCATTCTCAAAAGCAAGGTAAGGAAATTCCCTTCGTCCCCCAGTCAAAATAACAGAATTATGCTATTTTAAGTTCAAAGCCTTAACATACCAATTATCTAATATCTATGAAGAAAGATGTTATTCAATTCACAGTGGGCTACAGTGGAGAAAGTCCCAAAGTCCTACTTGACAAGTAGCAGAGGACTGACCTCTTTTGTATCAACTCTGTAAGTCTAAAGGCTTGGTCTCACGTACCCCGTGTTACCCCGTGTTTATACCAAGGCAAAACCGCAAGTTAACACCGAGATTTTTAGCCTGCGTTCTCACGTGCCCCGAGTTCAGTTGATTGGGTTGTGCTACCATAGTAACGAGGTCAAATATTTCGCGGGGATTTTGTCGTGGTTATCATCTGTACTGTGTACATTGCCGGTGAAACTTAAATCATTCATTATAGCTTGTAGCGTAAATGCCTACAACATGGAAGTAACCACCATCTCCCTGTTGGCATCGTTTGCATTTCTGTGCTTTGCTTTCCGTCGGATGCGAATTCCGAGGAATGAATTGAACCGTCGAAGAAGAAAATATAGGGAAACTGCCGTAAAACAACAACTGCTGCTTAGGAAAAACTTCAGTCGACAAGTTAATATGAATGGTCAAGTGCGGCACATTGTCATGCTGATGCTCACGAGCAAGCGAAATGCAAGAGCAAGATCAGTACGGATGAGGCCGCGTACATCGGCAGTGTTTGAAACAATGTGGGCAAATTTCAACGATTAGGAATGGAAGGAGAACTTTCGGGTGGATCGGGAGACGTTTACATTCATGTGTGACCGATCGAGACCTACTATAGAAAAACAGGACACCGTCATGAGGAGGGCCGTATGTGTTGAGAAGAGGAGCTATATAACACTCTGGAGATTGGCCACGAACGCCGAGTTCTGAACAATGGGAGCCATTTTTGGTGAAGTAAGAAATACAGCTTCAAATATTGTATTCAAGGAGTACAACGGCATTTACAATTAACTATTAACTTTACGAACCTCGCATTGTGCACTGTACTATTGCGTAACGTTGCCGTATACTTACTACTACCAGGGAGCTGCCACTCTACTACAGCCTCTTATCCCAATGCACATTTCCTGAAACGGAATTAGAGGTCACATAGCTCCGTAGACCACCAGTGATGCATGATTAATTACACAAACACAGTGTTTAAAACCGCAGAACCCTCCGTTCGGAGGTGGATCGAAATTTTAACACCGACCCTGAGTAAACCCGCGTTCTCACGTTACTCGCGCTCAGGGTAACACGGTGTTACCCAGAGTGCGGGGTACGTGAGAACACACTATAATTGATTACTGTCTGACCTTAGCAGTGCAATCCTTGCTTTCAACTGCTAGATTACAACATCTAAAAGTCCAGTAGCTTCTGGTTTTTACACACATTATTGATAAGTTAACAGTTTGTAAACAATCTAGTATTAGCTCTCTGGCTGCCACATGGAACCATGAAAGTACTTCCTCAGATGGAACTTAGAATAGTTATCAAGGAACAGGTAACTTTGGAAGGAAGAGGCATTGTCAATTACCACTCATGCACGATGATGAATTATGATGCCAACAGACCTACAATACAGGAATTGTTCATACTGTCCAGCAGGTCCCTTTAAACTAACCTAAACAACTGCACAGGACTGACCTCTTGTACACAGACAGTTTTAAAGAGAGTGCAGTACAGAGAAATATATAGGTAGTAAAGTGATTTTGTGAGACTGGTAAAATAGAGGGGTGGCACATCATTGGTTAGAAAGGTATCAAAAGTATTCTTTATCCCAAATTAGGGAAGTAATTTGTAAAAACCATTAACAGAGCTTCATTATGACAAATCATCAACATTGTACAACACAATTTGTAGGAGAAAAAGCATTTTGTAAAATTTCATAAAATGAGCCATTGGGGCCCACATGAGACCTGCAACCAAAATTCAAGGATGCCATACACAGATCACTAAGCAAGCATCATTATCACAAACTGTCAACTCTATTTAACATTAACTGGAGGAGGGGTTGACCATTTTGCAATATTTCACAAAAGGGACCCTACAGCCCATGTTGGGCCTTGGACCCAAAATTCCTGAACACCCTGAAGGGACCACTAACAGAGTAACATAATGACGAACCACCAACATTGTACAAGAGAATCTGTAGGAGGAGAAGCATTTTGCAGAATTTCATAAAAAGGGCCATAGGGCCCACATGGGACCTAGGACCAAAAATTCCTGAACACCCCAAATGGCCCACCACCCAAGGAACATTGTGTCCAAGTTTCAAACAAATCGATGAAAGCATGCGGGAGGAGAAGCATTTTGAACAAGTGTGGACAGATAGAAGGATAGATAGATAGATAGATAGATAGAGTGACCCTGCATGATTACAATAGCTCACACCAGCATGCTGGTATGAGCTAATAATCTGATAATGCATCAAGATGGAGAGACCATATATTAAGTTAAAAAACTATGACATGAAATGACCCTTAGATGACCTTTGACCTAAATCTTTCAGACCCCTCTGAAGGCCCCTCACCCAAAGATAATTGTGACCTACTTTCAGATAAATTCATCAAACACTGCACAAGATATGACTTTTTATGCAATTTCTACTATATGCAATTGTGGACAGATAAATGGACCCCAGGATGATATAAGCTCAAACCAGCTTCACTGCTATGAGCTAAAAAATGAGTATTAGACCAACACTGAAATCATGAGAAAGTATTAAAACTTTTCATTCATTTTAGAAAGTTTAATTGCTATGTGTCAAATACCTGTGAGTTTCAAGGTCTAGATTTTAGGGAAAGGGCACCCACAGCATTAAAAAGGAGAACCATGGAGAATATTTCTGATGTGCTTTGCACTGACCATTAAACAAAGATTTCAAGGAGTGAAGGCAACTTCTCATCTGATGTTCTTCTCGAACATCTCTGCCATTACATCAAGTGACTGACAAACTAAGTTCTATCCATACTTCTGCTCCCCAGTTTCTGCAATCAATCCCGCAACCAGTCACCCACAACAATAGGTTCTCCACCATCTGCTTTAACTTACAGTGGAATGCTACCCTCACAGCTAGCATAAAGTTATAGAGAACAAACTGACAACCAGGCCACTTCTACTAAGATTGACAGCCACAAGGGTCATTCCTAGAACATTTTTTTTGTGGAGAATGGAATCTGTCTCTGAGACAAGCACTAAAAGACTTAAATCTAATTTATATCTTTGAAGCTGTTTCCAACACTGAAGAGGCAAAGCTCATGAATTTGTATAAAGTGAAGCACAATTCTGGGAAGGTCTAATAGGTGTATGGGACTAATTTCAACTGGTAAGGTTGAAAACTCCTCTAGAAAGTTTTAGCACACAAAACATCACAAGTATTCCCAAAAAGAGTGAATAATAATAATCATAAAACCAGTGCTGTGGCTAAGTAGATAAAGGCAGTGGTTTTGAAGTGATGAAAGCTTAGCAAATGGAAGGTTCAGGGTTCAATTCCTGACTGGGTCAAAGTAAGTTGGGATTTTCATCTAAGAGCAATCTACAGCTTTCCCATCTGAACTGCGCTTTCAAAAGAAACTAAATTTGATCTAAGTTGTCGAGTTGGTTAGCCACCCTATGTGAAGTTGTAATTTATAAGCCATATAGGCTTCTCCCACATTTGTGATTGTATTGCGTCGACAAACAACTTCCGTTCAAGGCCTGAATTTTTAATTTAAATTTAAATAATCTGTCTGAGTGGGAAGCTCCAATGCCCAGTCCATACCTGATATGACTGTCATCATGTTCTATGTTTTGTCAGTCCTCAGAACACAAAGCTTGGTGGATTCAGACTCTATCTCTTCTTAGACTTACAAACCAGAAAGCCAAAAGGCTTAGTGATTCCTTGCCATATGGATATATTGTAACAAACATGAATCACCCACATGACAAGCATGAGATATACCTCACAGTTACTCCCACTTGAGATATCATGTTATACAGTAAAAACATTTTGAAATCTTGTGACCCAAAATGACCTACATGCTAAATATGAACAATCCACAGGCCAAGTATGAGATCCCTCATAGCACGAAAAATTTTAGGATCATCTACACAATACGAACAATCCACATGTCAAGTGTGAGATCCCTCAGGTATCCTTCTTGAGATATCATGTTTTCAATGTTTTGACCTTTTGTCCTCTGGTGACCCTGAATGACCTTTAACCTCCACCAAAAACAATACAGATCATCTACTCAATATGGGCAATACACAACCCAAGTATGAAATCCCTCACAGTTACCCTTCTTGAGATATCATGTTTACAAGGATTTGACCTTTTGACCTCTGGTGACCCCAAGTGACCTTTGACCTCCAATAAAAACAATACAGATCATCTACTCAATATGAGCAATCCCAATGCTACATATGAGATCCTTCAAAGTTACCCATCTTGAGATATGGTGTTTACATGGTTTTGAACTTTTGACCACTGGTGAAACCAAATGACCTTTGACCTCCACCAAAAATGATAGAGATCATCTACTCAATATGGGCAATTCACATGGTAAGTATGAGATCCCTCACATTTATCATCCTTGAGATATCGTGTTTACAATTAATTCCCAAGATTTTACCATTTGACCTCTGGTGACCCCAAATGACCTTTGACCTCCACAAAAACAATAGGCTTCATCTACTCAATATGGACAATCCACCTGGTTAAGTATGAGATCCCTCACATTTATCGTTTTGAGATATCAAGTTTACAACTAATTCCCAAGGTTTTACCATTTGACCTCTGGTGACCTCAAATGACCTTTGACCTCTACCAAAAAACAAAAGGGACAATTTATTCTGAATGGGCAATCCATGAGGTAAGTATGAGATCCCTCACATTTACCTATCTTGAGATATCATGTTTACAATTAATTCCCAAGATTTTACCATTTGACCTCTGGTGACCTTAAATGACCTTTGACCTCTAGCAAAAACAATAGGGATCATCTACTCAATATGGGCTATCCACTTTGTAAGTATGAGATCCCTCACATCTATCTGTCTGGAGATATCATGTTTACAAACAATTCCCAAGGTTTTTACCATTTGACCTCTGGTGACCCCAAATGACCTTTGACCTCCACCAAAAATAGCAGGCTTCATCTACTCAATATGGACAATCCACCTGGTAAGTATGAGATCCCTCACATTTATCGTTCTTGAGATATCATGTTAACAACTAATTCCCAAGGTTTTACCATTTGACCTCTGGTGACCCCAAATGACCTTTGACCTCTACCAAAAATGATAGGGATCATTTACTCAATGTGGGCAATGCACATGGTAAGTATGAGATCCCTCACATTTATCTGTCTTGAGATACTGTGTTTACACATAATTCCCAAGATTTTACCATTTGACCTCTGGTGACCACAAATGACCTTTGACCTCTAGCAAAAACAATTGGGATCATCTTCTCATTATGGGGTATCCACATGGTAAGCATGAGATACCTCACATTCATCAGTCTGGAGATATTGTGTTTACAAACAATCCCAAGGTTTTTACCATTTGACCTCTGGTGACCCCAAATGACCTTTGATCCCACCAGAACCGACAGGCTTTATCTACTCAATATGGACAATCCATGAGGTAAGTATGAGATCCCTCACATTTATCTGTCTTGAGATATCATGTTTACAACTAATTTCCAAGGTTTTACCATTTGACCTCTGGTGACCCCAAATGACCTTTGACCTCTACCAAAAACAACAGGCATCATTTACTCAATGTGGGTGATCCACATGGTAAGTATGAGATCGGTCACATTTATCGTTCTTGAGATATCGTGTTTACAATTAATTCCCAAGATTTTACCATTTGACCTCTGGTGACCCCAAATGACCTTTGACCTCTACCAAAGACAAAAGGAACCATCTACTCAATATGGGCTATCCACATGGTAAGTATGAGATCCCTCACATTTATCTGTCTGGAGATATCGTGTTTACAATTAATTCCCAAGGTTTTACCATCTGGCCTCTGGTGACCCCAAATGACCTTTCACCTCCACCAAAAATGACAGGCTTCATCTACTTAACATGGACAATCCACCTGGTAAGTATGAGATCCCTCACATTTATCGTTCTTGAGATATCATGTTAACAACTAATTCCCAAGGTTTTACCATTTGACCTCTGGTGACCCCAAATGACCTTTGACCTCTACCAAAAATGATAGGGATCATTTACTCAATGTGGGCAATGCACATGGTAAGTATGAGATCCCTCACATTTATCTGTCTTGAGATACTGTGTTTACACATAATTCCCAAGATTTTACCATTTGACCTCTGGTGACCACAAATGACCTTTGACCTCTAGCAAAAACAATTGGGATCATCTTCTCATTATGGGGTATCCACATGGTAAGCATGAGATACCTCACATTCATCAGTCTGGAGATATTGTGTTTACAAACAATCCCAAGGTTTTTACCATTTGACCTCTGGTGACCCCAAATGACCTTTGATCCCACCAGAACCGACAGGCTTTATCTACTCAATATGGACAATCCATGAGGTAAGTATGAGATCCCTCACATTTATCTGTCTTGAGATATCATGTTTACAACTAATTTCCAAGGTTTTACCATTTGACCTCTGGTGACCCCAAATGACCTTTGACCTCTACCAAAAACAACAGGCATCATTTACTCAATGTGGGTGATCCACATGGTAAGTATGAGATCGGTCACATTTATCGTTCTTGAGATATCGTGTTTACAATTAATTCCCAAGATTTTACCATTTGACCTCTGGTGACCCCAAATGACCTTTGACCTCTACCAAAGACAAAAGGAACCATCTACTCAATATGGGCTATCCACATGGTAAGTATGAGATCCCTCACATTTATCTGTCTGGAGATATCGTGTTTACAATTAATTCCCAAGGTTTTACCATCTGGCCTCTGGTGACCCCAAATGACCTTTCACCTCCACCAAAAATGACAGGCTTCATCTACTTAACATGGACAATCCACCTGGTAAGTATGACATCCCTCACATTTATCTGTCTTGAGATATGTTTACAACTAATTCCCAAGATTTTACCATTTGACCTCTGGTGACCCCAAATGACCTTTGACCTCTACCAAAAACAATGGGGACCATCTACTCAATATGGGCTATCCACATGGTAAGTATGAGATCCCTTGCATTTATCTGTCTGTAGATATCGTGTTTACAATTAATTCCCAAGGTCTTACCATTTGACCTCTGGTGACCCCAAATGACCTTTCACCTCCACCAAAAACAATAGGGATCATCTACTCAATATGGGCTATCGACATGGTAAGTATGACATCCCTCACATCTATCTGTCTGGAGATATCGTGTTTACAACTAATTCCCAAGGTTTTTCCATCTGGCCTCTGGTGACCCCAAATGACCTTTCACCTTCACCAAAAATGACAGGCTTCATCTACTTAATATGGACAATCCACCTGGTAAGTATGACATCCCTCACATTTATCTGTCTTGAGATATGTTTACAACTAATTCCCAAGATTTTACCATTTGACCTCTGGTGACCCCAAATGACCTTTGACCTCTACCAAAAACAATGGGGACCATCTACTCAATATGGGCTATCCACATGGTAAGTATGAGATCCCTTACGTTTATCTGTCTGTAGATATCGTGTTTACAATTAATTCCCAAGGTCTTACCATTTGACCTCTGGTGACCCCAAATGACCTTTCACCTCCACCAAAAATGACAGGCTTCATCTACTCAATATGGGCTATCCACATGGTACGTATGAGATCCCTTACATTTATCTGTCTGTAGATATCGTGTTTACAATTAATTCCCAAGGTCTTACCATTTGACCTCTGGTGACCTCAAATGACCGTTGACCTCCACCAAAAATGACATGCTTCATCTACTTAATATGGACAATCCATCTGGTAAGTATGACATCCCTCACATTTATCGTTCTTGAGATATCATGTTTACAACTAATTCCCAAGATTTTACCATTTGACCTCTGGTGACCCCAAATGACCTTTGACCTTCACCAAAAACAATAGGGATCATCTACTCAATATGGGCTATCGATATGGTAAGTATGACATCCCTCACATCTATCTGTCTGGAGATATCGTGTTTACAACTAATTCCCAAGGTTTTTCCATCTGGCCTCTGGTGACCCCAAATGACCTTTCACCTTCACCAAAAATGACAGGCTTCATCTACTTAATATGGACAATCCACCTGGTAAGTATGACATCCCTCACATTTATCTGTCTTGAGATATGTTTACAACTAATTCCCAAGATTTTACCATTTGACCTCTGGTGACCCCAAATGACCTTTGACCTCTACCAAAAACAATGGGGACCATCTACTCAATATGGGCTATCCACATGGTAAGTATGAGATCCCTTACATTTATCTGTCTGTAGATATCGTGTTTACAATTAATTCCCAAGGTCTTACCATTTGACCTCTGGTGACCCCAAATGACCTTTCACCTCCACCAAAAATGACAGGCTTCATCTACTCAATATGGGCTATCCACATGGTAAGTATGAGATCCCTTACATTTATCTGTCTGTAGATATCGTGTTTACAATTAATTCCCAAGGTCTTACCATTTGACCTCTGGTGACCTCAAATGACCGTTGACCTCCACCAAAAATGACATGCTTCATCTACTTAATATGGACAATCCATCTGGTAAGTATGACATCCCTCACATTTATCGTTCTTGAGATATCATGTTTACAACTAATTCCCAAGATTTTACCATTTGACCTCTGGTGACCCCAAATGACCTTTGACCTCCACCAAAAACAATAGGGATCATTTACTCAATAAGGGCTATCCACATGGTAAGTATGAGATCCCTCACATTTATCTGTCTGGAGATATCGTGTTTACAAACTAATTACAAACAATTCCCAAGGTTTTTACCATTTGACCTCTGGTGACCACAAATGACCTTTGACCCCCACCAAAAACAATAGGTATCATCTACTCAATATGGGCAATCTACATGCCAAGTATGAGCTCAGTCACAGTTACCCTTCTTGAGATATCGTGTTTAAAAGGTTTTGACATTTTGACCTCTCCTGACCCCAAATGACCTTTGACCTCCACCAAAAACAATAGGGATCATCTTCTCAATATGACCAACTCACACACCAAGTATGAGCTCAGTCACAGTTACCCTTCTTGAGATATCGTGTTTACAAGCTAAAGCGTCACATACACACACACCCACACACACACACACACACACACGACATCACCATCGCATAGATTCCTTGCCTGCCTTCGGCAAGGAATCAAAAATGATATTTCTTAACAAGTATTTATATCATCCCCAAGAGAGGCCACATGCCATCATCTAACTTCAACATGACTGACAGGGTTTTTAATTCTTGCATTAATACTCTTTTTGTAATTTAAAGGGCATACAGTAGCCACCTTTTCAAAAAAACCATGTAGGCCTATAGGCTAATAAAAAATGCACGAACCTCAATGCCACAGATAACACAAGCCACATACTTGAGAAAAGTGAGTAATCCAACTGGTATTACATCAATAATTCATGGACAGGAGGTAACCATATCCAAGAGGTTTTGTAGGCCATACTAGTTCAAAGGAGCAGTCTCAACAGGGCTGGAAAAATATTCATTTCCCAGGAAGCAATTCAAATTTCCTTGTTATTTTTTACATATTAAATACTGTCATGCATACAAAACTAAATTTCCCTTTGCTTGCCATAATTTCCCTCCAAATACCCCAAATTCCCAAATTTTTCCCACCCAGGAGTCTCATCAATTCATCTAAGGGTATACCATTTAAATGGAAGCAGCATAGACTTGCAAAAAATTTCAGAATATCTAGGGATGGGGGAGGGGGAAATTTTTCATTCCCAGACTTACACTTCATTACTAAACATTCCTCACATCCTCCTGCAGCACTAAATAGTAGAAAATTCATTTTCAGTTTACTACTCTCAGGGTATGTCTCTACTATACCTACAGTTAAGGGGAGTTCTAATGTCTTCACTACATCCCTTTAAGTTTTTCATAATTCATAATTTCACATTATCATAACATCTAGTTAATGGTATAGAGATACTAGCTGCATGTAAGACTAAATCCTCATAGTTGTGGTTTGACCACCCTCTTAACTCTTAACCATGACCACTCAAATATTTTAATACGCTCTCTTTACAACTGGTCAATCTTCTCAAGCTCCCTCTGAAGGTCATCCTGGCTTCCAACCATAATTAAGTGGAAGCAATCTTCGTTGGAAGAGGCCTTCTCTGAATATTAAGTTTATTTCCAGTACAACAACATAGATAACAAAGTGGTAAAAACCAAAAGATTAACCATAGCCACCTCTGATTTATATTATTTAGTGGAAAATTTACTTGTGCAATTCCAGCTAATTTTCCAATTTAACCACAAAAGACTGGAAAAAGGTGACTGGAAAAAGACTGGAAAAAGGTGTCAATGCACAACATTCCTTTCCACACTCATGAAATATTTTCCCTGGAAACTGATAACTTCGACTATGTACTACCATACATAGATATGGAGTATTCATTGCATTTCAACAGAAAATATTTCACCTTTCTTTTAAAATAAATTTTAATCCCCACCAAGAATCACAGCACAGCCATTCAACAAGAAAAAAAAACATTTCTCTGAAAGAGGAATTCAATTAAACAATGAATGATGGAGTGATGTGAAAATATTATCTTTGACATATTTGCTGACAAAAAAATTGGGTTGTCAAAGTACATTTAAAGGTTAAGTCATTTTGATTTAATGAGAAGCTATAGCTACATTCCTGAGATTGTCTATCGGCGCGTGACTGAAGAATGAACTGGTTTGAATATACAAACCCCAACTCAGAATGTTCGAGTGGTAGTTTGTTTTGCTTTTCTTCCATAATGCACAACATTCCTTTCCACACTCATGACATATTTTCCCTGGAAACTGATAAGCTCTACTCTGTTATTTATCACTCTCACTGAATAATTGTAAGATTTGAAATAAATCAATAGTTTATACAGCCTTGTCTCTTTACTCTTAAGAAAATAATTGAAACATACTGTGGTTGCCAGGAAAGCTGATGAACCAAATGTAATTTTCCTCATAGTCATTCATCATGGCCTCATACCCCAACTTACAATTCTGATCAAGCCACAATGCCAGGGAGATGATGAGTCCAAAAGGAAGGGAAGAAGTAATGCAAAGTGCAAAGCTCATATACTGGATGTGTGTGCATAGAAAGATAGCTTCCTTCACCCCATTTGAACAATGTACCAACAACTAACAGGGAAATACAGTGGTGGTTCCAAGGGGAGTAATGGGGTAACTTTACCCCACCCTCCAAAGTGAAATCTCTTATTACCCAAAAGTCTTCTTCCAATCATTCTCCAAATGTAACCACAATCTAGCTGTTATGCTATTACCCTCAAAAATTCCTTCTGCCCCAACAAGTATGACATTGTAGGGCCCTATATCTTTTCCTTTCTTCAACAAAAGGTTTTTTGGGTCCAGGAAGAAAAGTCTACAGGTGATTGTGACAAGTACACGTCACCTGCGAAGGGGATGCAGGGAATGGAAACAGTAGCCTTCATATCCCCCCTGTAGTCCCATGGGGCTAAACAACTAATGGTAATCAGAGAAGTATGATACAGGGAGGGTGGGAGAGGGGAAGTGGTTACGTACAGGCCTGCAGCCAAAAAAGGTGCTGAAAGGTGAGACAGCCTCCAGGGGGTGAGGTATTTTCTGAGAAGTGGGTCAGAGCTGTTAAAATATATATGGTTAATGGTAAGTTTTATTTTCAAATATTTTCTAGAGGGGGGGGGGGGAGGGCAAAAAATTTTTCAAGTTAGGTCTCACTGCCCTGGCATCCTCCAGATCACCCCTTGACTGGCCAGAATACACAGGACTAAAGAAGTATAGATAGTCACTAAACAGATATCAGGAAGTAGAGTTTGCTTTGAGTAAGTTTTCATTTCAATGGAAGAAAGAAACTAATACAATTCCCCAACTTGGACTGTAACATACTAATTTATGTCATTGCCCCCATGTGTAGTAACAATTATAAAATATACTTCCTACTTACTTTAAGGTGCATGTACAGTATAAAACCTCAATAACATAAACCTGATCATTACTTGGCAAAATGCCAAGAAATAACCCAATAATGAAAGGAGCAGTACTTCAAAAGCATATGAATGACACCTCAGGTAAACAACAGATTAGCCAGTAACTTGTCTCAAATGTTGCCCAGGATTTAGGAAAGCAGTACTACTGAGTAGCACAGTTGGAGCTCCCTTTACCCTGTTACTTTCTGATTCTGATTTCCTCAATAAATATGTCACAATTCCCTTCTCCCAGCAGCTGACAACAGCACTACAGTTTCCCAGTCAAGTCATCATACCTGGAGTAGTTCATAAGGTCGACCAAGCAGGTGAGAACTGAGATTTAGAACCTTTAGATTCCAGTCATATCTTAGATACCAGCACCTGTTTTAAAAGAGGCTAACCTAAGGTGAATCAAACCTGTAAATTTTGGTTTGGGCTTGTAGCCAGCTTGTCACTTTTGAAGGGCAGAGTTTTAGTGTGAAGGGGACGAAATGTTTGTGTGGCAGAGGGGCACTTACACACGTGCATGTATCCGACATAAAAGGGTCAATATTGAAAACAGATTCAAAAAGAGATAGTGTGTAACCTTAATTTTGGGGCACTGACAAAGACATCTCCCTCTCCCACCCACCCCCATAATGTTTGGCCCACAGCCAGCTGGTCATTTTGTAGAGGTACATTTATTTGGAGGGACTGAATGTTTGGGAGATATATCATTAGCTTGAATCCAATCCAGGGGCCTGCATTTGAAACCATACATCTAAACAATTTGGGAAGGAGGGCACAATCAAAATGGGGGTATTTTACCAAAATGGGAAGGAGGTAATGAAGTTAGCAAACTACCAACAATGAACCCTGATTCCCTTCATTCTCTCACTAACACAATTCTTCACTTCTTCCTCCCATTAGTCATATGCTTCCACCTTAATGTTACCATGGATACCATTCATCCTGGATACTATCTATCAAGTACAACATAACACTCACCTCAGACCACTGCCCTGCAATCCATTTGGCTCTCATGGCCCGACAAGGGTCCCTGTTGCAGGCCATCACTGTATGAGGTTTCCGCCTGTGGCTGCAATCAGATTCCTCAGCTGTCTCTCCCGTGTCTCTGTTCTGACAGACAACGCCCCTCCTCCTTTCTCCACCCCCACATGATGCAGAACACTGTTGACAGAAGGAAGGACCAGAAAATGTAAAACAAATTTTGCTGACATCTGGACTTTAAGATAACAGGGAAAACACGGAGGCAAGAGGGTACGTCAGAATGAGTATGAACTGAATTCAAACTTAAGGGCCCGTCTACATGATCATACATTTGTCAATGAACATGGTCATACAAATGTTTGAACACCTGTTCGGAAGATGAAACATGCAGCTACAAGTTTGAACACTTTCACACATGTTGGATGTTGTTCAAATTTGTTGTAAAAGCAGTCCACATGATTTTATGTTTGTCCATCATCATCGTCATACAAATGTATAATGATGTTTTTGAACAAACGTATGATTGTATAGACAAGGGTTAACAAACCTTTTGCAAGTATTTGTTTAAATGAGATCAAACGTTCACAAGTAATATGAACACGGAGATCCGCAAGCAGCAATGCAGAACAAGGGTACTCTGATAGCAGCCTTTGAAAAGGTGGCCAAAGATTGGGAATCAATTAAAATGACATGCCTACATTGTTTCCTCTCTACATTAGTTGAAAACTGACAGCAGATCTTCCTGCTGTTTGTCCTCAAATTAGGTGACTAATTTAAGTTACACAATTAACTTGAGTATTAATAAAGTCTGGTGACATGAAAATGACACAACTGGCTATTAGGTGCAAAAAACATTTCAACATAACCAGAAAATAGCCACAAGTACCATCAAAATCCATCAAATATTGACCATTTATTTACACATTTATTTCTATCTTATAGTCATGTCATGTATAAGCATAAGCTTAATATGGACATTTGTGATGTAGAAAGGGACTTACAAGATAAGTCTCATGTTATCCTTTGTTTTTCATACTTCATTATAAGGACATCTGTAACATTGATATCCCCTGAGGGATGTATTTTGGAAGCGAAAACTGTCTACTTAAATAATACTAATTACACTTGCCAAACTGTAAGCTATCTGGAAACTGATTAAGAGATAATTTACATAGGTTTAACAAAATAAATATTAACACTGTGCAACACTCCACATTAGTGTTTTTGCATAGGCAATCAGTTACTTCTGAGACCATCAAACTTTGAAGAGGTTTATCTTGGGAATGGTAAAAGATATTTAAATAATTGCAACAGATCTTTCATAAGGGGATTTATTCTTGAGCTGCTGCAGAAACAACTATTTTTTGTAGCATATCACCATACCTTTAAATCCAACTGTGCAAGTATTGTAACATTGACCAGTTTTTAAATTTAGGTTTCATCAGCACTGTTATACGCAGTGGATTTCAGAGTTAATATTCAGCCTTTGTCCTCAATACTGCATGACCACGATCATGAATGGCATCTTGTTATGATGAGTAGAGTGTTGAAAGAAACAACTACTGCCCAATCTGACTTGAATAAGTTAAACCTACTTCAGACGGGCAACTCTACATCACGAAGTCTTATACCAGTGATTGCAATTCCCAGTGGAGTACATTAATGTCAACCCTGGACCTAGTCTTCAACACCTGCTGGAAGGTCCATCCTAACAGCTGACATGACATTTAGTGACTGTCATGTCTTTTTTTATTTGGTAATATGATGACACTCTCTGATATAACTGATGAGAATGTAGTCACATGACAGCTGTGAGCAGCTGTGATCCATCAGTATGTGTATTACTGACAGGTAAACAAACAGACAATGAAGATACTTATCAGGTGACTGATGTCAGAGGATTTCGCTCATTATTTCCATAAGCCCTGCAAGCTCTCATGGCAGGTTTGGACTATGCTGAAGAGCATATCAAAATAATTAAAGACAAATGGACAAGGGGTGATCCACATGATTCAGATGGAATGATTCCAACGAACCAAAAACTAAATACCATGGACAAGCCAGACATTCAAATGATGCAAACTTAAAGTCAATTACATCTGTTGAATCTCACCTCTTGGCATGCCAAAACAAAAACACTTCAAAAAGTCATGTGCTTGCACAAATCTTATCAATAACAATATCATGTTATACATTTTCTTGCAATACTACCTTCCACCTCATTACTTCACACCTAAAGCAAGGACTTAAAAACAAGAAGGGAAACTTTTTCCACAAGAACTACAAAATCACATTGAAAACTTTTTCAACCTAGCACTCCTGGCTTCTTGGTATGGAAGTGCAGGTAGGTGCAGGAGAGGACAACAAAGTAAGTTGTGAAAGTGCAATTAATCAATTGCCACACAGCATTTTACTACACAAACTGGTCAAACTACAACACTAATGCAAACCAGAAAGCCCAAAGGCTTAGTGATTCCTTGCCAAATGGGGATGCTTTGTTGCACTGAGCCTTATCCCTAAAATTTATCTTTCTTGACTACATCATTTTATGATGTTTTAACAATTTGACCTCTGCTGACCTCACAAGACCTCTGAACACCACCAAATATAACAAAAAAGGAAAAAGGAAGGAAGTGTCTTGAAAGGGATTCAACTCCAATGGATCTTGGATCTTGTAAATTCTTGGCAAATTTTGCTTTTTGACCTCTGGTTACCCCAGATGACGATCTTGGGAATACTTGGGAAATTTTGCTTTTTTTTGGCCTCTGATAACCCCAGATGTTGATCTTGGGAATTCTTTGGAAATTTTGCTCTCTGACCTCTGGTGACCTCATATAACAATCTTGGGAATTGTTGGAAAATTTTGCTTTTTGACCTCTGGTAACCTCAGATTACCTTTGACCTCCACCAAAAACAACAGGGTTCTTCCTTACATCATGAAAAATCTATACACTAAATATCAAAAGTGTCCTTCATTCCTATCTTGGGATATTGTTATTACACGCTTTTCAGTTTTTTAGCTCCTGTGACCCCAAATGACCTTTAACCTTCACCAACAACAATAGGGTTATTTCTCTCAACATGGCAAATCTATATACCAAATATGAAAAGTGTCTGTCATTGCTATCTTGAGATATAGTGATTACAAGCCATTTACATTATTTTCGCAGTTTAACCTCTGGTGACCTCAGATGACCTTCGACCTCTACCAAAAACAATAGCATTTTTCCTCTCAACATGAAAAATCCATATCAGCCATTCCTACCTTGACATATCGCGATTTCAAGGTTTTCGGTCTTTGACCTCTGGTGGCCTCAAATGACCTTTGACCTCCACCAAAAACAATAGCGTACTTTCTCTCAACATGACAAATCCATATACCAAATATGAAAAGTGTCGGTCATTCCTATCTTAAGATATCGTGTTTACGAGCTTTTCAGTTTTTTACCTCCGGTGACCTCAAATGACCTTTGACCTTCACCAAAAGCAATAGGGTTCTTCCTCTCAACATGACGAATCTATATACCAAATATGAAAAGTGTCGGTCACTGCTACCTTGAGATATCGTGTTTACAAGCTGTTTAGGAGGTTTTCGCAGTTTAACCTCCAGTGACCTCGGATGACCTTTGACCTCTATCAAAAACAATAGGGTTCTTCCTCTTGACATGACAAATCTATATACCAAATATGAAAAGTGTCAGTCATTCCTACCTTGAGATATCATAATTACTAGCTTTTCAGCTTTTTGCCTCCAGTGACCTCAAATGACCTTTGACTGCCACCAAAAACAATAAGGTTCTTCCTCTCAACATGACAAATCTATATACCAAATATGAAAAGTGTCCGTCATTCCTACCTTGAGATATCGTGATTACGAGCTTTTCAGCTTTTTACCTCCAGTGACCTCAAATGACCTTTGACCTTCACCAAAAACAATAGGGTTCTTCCTCTCAACATGAAGAGTCGATAAACCAAATATGAAAAGTGTCGGTCATTGCTATCTTGAGATATCGTGTTTACAAGCCGTTTAGGAGGTTTTCGCAGATTAACCTCCGGTGACCTCAGATGACCTTTGACCTCTACCAAAAACAATAGGCTTCTTCTTCTTGACATGACAAATCTGTACACCAAATATGAAAAGTGTCGGTCATTGCTAACTTGAGATATCGTGTTTACAAATTTTTCGGTATTTGACCTCTGGTGACCTCAAATGACCTTTGACCGCCACCAAAAACAATAGGGTTCTTCCTCTCAACATGACAAATCTATATACCAAATATGAAAAGTGTCGGTCATTGCTATCTTGAGATATCGTGTTTACAAGCTAGGCGTCACATACACACACACATACACACACACATACACACACACAAGTCGATTTTACATACAATCCGAGGACCTCATTGTTATTTCCTTTGTGTTTACTTCCTTAACCCTAACCTTGACAATAGACTCTCTATTGTTCAAACTTTCGAGGACTTGACAAATCTATTGAATTTCCTTCAGAGGACCTGAAATCCATTGTTCAGGTCCTCAGTCTGATAGGAAGACAAGTTCACACACACACACGACATCACCATCGCATAGATTCCTTGCCTGCCTTCGGCAAGGAATCAAAAAGTATAACAGTTTCTTCATGCACATAACCCAAGATAAGATTTTCTCTGATTTCATAGTAAAAGCATTTCTTAAGAGAACTGCTTTGCAAATTTTGAGCACAAATATAATACAATGAAAGGATACTAAAACCTTTTTGGCCCAGGAGCCCACTTCCTACTCTGTGAAAGGTTGTGAAGTCAACTGGCACACCACTTTTGCTTAATACCTACAGCATTTGATGAATTGTCATTCCTTTTTTTTTGCAGACTACAGGGGTAGCTTAACACTGTTCCATAGGCAGGTTTCTAGGCAACAATTCTGCCCCCCTGACATCTTCCCTTGAGAAAATCCCCACCTGGACAATCCCAAACCTGCCAACTTCCACCAGATGATTCCCAACAGGGCAATTCCAAACTTTCTGTTGGCAGGGGGAAGTTGTCTGAGGGATACTTGTAATGGGTGGGAACTGTCCAGAGTGAGAATTACCTAGGAGAAAACTGCCCAATGAGAATCTTCCTTGGAGAATTTGTCCAGGGGAAGATTGTCCAGGTTGGCATTGTCCAAGGGAGAGTTATTTGGTCACGCTCTTAGACCTTTCACGATTATGTCACTGGTTGGCATAAAGCATGCTCAAGAACATGTGTGCATAATTAGGCTTTGCGCATGGAATACTGGCATGATTGCATGCAGAACGTAGATGAATTAGAATCTACTTTTCATTGTGACAACAACGCAAGTGTGCCTTATCAAGTCTTTTGCCAACCAGCTGTGATGTCATTTGTTTGTAAACATGACGGAGTCTATAGGCATATATCACATGGCTTACCTCTTCCCACTCTCCTTTGAACCATTTATAGCGAGGGCAGTCTTCCATACTACAACCTTTGACTGACATGGGTTTGTGCTGCCTTCTCACCCGGCATACTCCATCCTCCATGATCTGTCCATCACCGACACAAAGGACCGGTCGGAACATCTGTCCCTTTCCACAGGTGACAGAGCACTAGCAAAATAAAGATATTATACAACCAATAATTATAAATATGTATATTGGTTATCCAAAATGTCAGATGATATAATGATTATTTGAATATGCGACACTTGGTACATACATATTAACTCAAAGAAAAGCTACAGGTAAAGTGTGAATTGATTCAAAGAAAGATTCATATAAACCTTTACTAGTACTGCTAATTTTTAGAATAAACCCAATAATTTATTTTAACATCATTTTGTGGTGAAAAGAGACATTGAGTTGGGAAGACTAGCATAGGGTATTAGACTTACTATATAGCAAAGTTCTCATTCCCATACTGTTGTGAAGTTTCCACAAGAGTTGAAAAATGTTGCACAAGAAAAAAAAATTGTGAGAGAATTTCTTGCTCTCATGTAGCTAAGCATAAATCACCCAAACATATAAGCTAGAAACTACACCTTTATGGAAGGAAAGGGAAAAATCTCTCTCTGACTCCATAATTTTTAGTACAAATTATTAAAGTGGTAGTGTCAAATATTATCAAAGGCCTAAATCTTTATGGCATATGGTTCATGAATGAACACCCTACAAATCATGAAACCACCTTCAATCAGGAACATATCGGGGGGAGGGGGGGGGGGGGGAGAAGGCTCTGATATGAAGAAAAAAGGTTACTACACTCGCTCACAGGTCACTACACTCGGCATTGTCAAAACAGAAGTCACACCCCGCATTAAAAATTCTGCATACATTGGTGCCAATGTACCCTCCTCCTCTCCCCTCTCCAAGCTCACTTCTCATTACAGAAAGACATACATATTACAAAGCAAATACAGCACTTGCATAGTTTCCCATATTTCAGTAGTTCACTTGGCAAATCTCACATACATTATCCACTGTGAAATGATCTTTAGGCTACATGTAAATAAGGTCAATATGACAGTATAAACCGATCTTTGAAAAGTAAAAATAATTATAGTTTGTACTTCACAAACAACTAGGCAAAATTTAAGGTCAAAACTGGGTTTCCATAATTTCATTTGTATTTGTTTTGAAGCAAACTGGAAGACTTCATGACAATGAGAAGAACCCAATGGGTCAGCCCTCATTCTATAACATGCCCTGCAACATTACACACAATTAAAGAATGAAACCGGATGACAAGATAATTGATGTTACACCACAGAGCCAGATTAACGATGTCGCCACACTGTTTCAACCCAATGTCGGGGCACCTCCTTGCCACAAACATAAAATAACATTGGCTGGCTCCTGACTGTACACAAAATCAAAAATGTAGTGCACTGGAATTTGGGTGGCCCACAGAGTATCCACAGCAGGAAAGGTCACCAGAGTAATTGACAAATGGGCCCCTGGGCTCATAGCTACTGTACTTAACTTCTCTTTCACAAGAGA
Organism: Holothuria leucospilota; assembly: GCA_029531755.1. Classification (NCBI taxonomy): domain Eukaryota; kingdom Metazoa; phylum Echinodermata; class Holothuroidea; order Aspidochirotida; family Holothuriidae; genus Holothuria; species Holothuria leucospilota. Next base: position 27,893,185 of record CM055962.1, on the reverse strand, counting down.
AGGGTAATGAGCTTAAATGGAATGCAGCCTCTGATCATCAATCTTGGCAATTATGTGTTTATCCTCAGGCATCTGATATTTCTGCACGATAAAGTTTGCCTACTAGCAGTATACTTTGAAACACCACAATTCACTTTGGGCTGATACAGCATAGACCTACATTTCAAAATTTATTCATGTCATTTCATCTGGCTGGTACAGAGACAGTTATATGGTACACTATCGATAACTGTAAAACTGATGGCACTCGGAGAAGGCAAGACAACATCATGCTTAAATTCCGGTAATTTTCATAGCAGACTGAAAGCATTTACCAATGATAAACCCCTTGCTGGATAATTTTAAGTACTTTTTTAAGTACCAAAAGTCTCCAGTATTTTACTTTCAATGCTGAAAGATGAGACAGGGGACATGGTTTTCCATTTGGCAAGGAGTATGACTGAAATTAAAGTCTGATATTCAGGAGGGCAGGAATGGGGTGAGGCAATGGGGAGTGGGAGAGGGAAAAGTAGTCAAATTTAAAATTCACATTTTATACCTGCATGGCACATGTATGAGTTTTCCAGATTACTGCAGTGCATGAAGATTAATATAACCAATGAAACAAATCTTTTAAATAATGTCAGAAGCAAAAAAAAAATAAATAAATAAATAAATAAAAAAATAAAAAATAAGAAAGCTTCCATTAATGGCAAGGTCCTCACCTCTGTCCATGATCCAGTCATCCACTGGCCACAGGGGGCCTTAGCACACTTCCTGACCTCTCTCGGTTTGGGGTCACTGCATTCGCTGTCTTGGAGGATATTGCGGTACTCATCCAGACAAGTCACATTACGGGTCTTTATTCCGTGACCGCAGAGGACAGAGCACTGTAAGAGAAAGAAGATGAAGGAATCGTGTGGTAACATACATATCATTAGTTATACCACCGTCACAGGTGAGTTCACCACCAGATAAGACATTAGCTGGCACTGCGTCTTGCCATCTTTCAGATGACAGAGTGGTAAAGGAGATGGCCAAATTTATGCAAGATGTATACATATAGCCTCTGAGATGGCCAAAAGTTGCTACGAATCTTTCCAAACTGAGAACAAATCTGACATTGTTCAGCTTAAACATGAATTCAAAACTCAGCAATGTTATGAACCAAACTTATTCTAGTAAAATAGACATCACATGAATATATTTCATATGTGGAATCACACTGACAACTTTTCAAAACATCTAAACCCCACCAATGTGACAGGAGGCATTTCAAACATAACACAGTGAGACTTCCATTACTTCCAAATCCTAGCTATGGCCCTACTAGCAGGATTCTTGCACCAGGACAATACAGTATCCAATTACTCTTCAATGACCTTTTCATATGAAAAATCCATTTTTACATGTATTTTCATGGGTATTAATAGCCATTATCCAATATAAAAGACCCATTGTGCAAACACTTATAAAGGGAGTTTATAAAGTCACTCTGTACAAAATTCCACTGATGACTTTTACATAACTTCTGTCAAATTTACAAAATTTCATGACTTTCTGGGCCACATGTACCCTGGACCAGAGAGGGTCAATTTAAGTGACACACATGCAGTGGTACCCAGCTGAATTAAATCAAACCAGTGCCATGCAAAAAATAATTTCTTTTGTTACTTCCTGCAAATTTTCTTTATGACCCATGACGTATTCTAGTCTCTTTTTTGTACAACTAGTGAATCATGAAATTTGACAACTGTGAATAAAGCAACTAAAAACACTAAAGGAACACATAAATGAAACTATTTGAAACTCTCATATCATTCTAGACTTATAAAGTGTGTCTTGGTAGTATTAATAATAAATTATATCTTAGCATGCCTGTTATTTATTAGTAATAACAGAGCAATCAAACCATTTTAAAATGTTCTAAAACATCAGATAAATACAAAACTCGTTCTTATTTGTGTTTTAAACTATCATGATGTCTGAGCTCTAACATAAATATTATATACTAAAGGTAATTTTGCTACATAAAAGAATTCTGTGAAGAAAATATTTTCACATAAATAAGAGCCACACACAGGCAGGATGAGTGGTACATATGCCAGGGGTGGCGGTCTGTTTAAATTATTGGGGGGTGGCATTTGCTTGCATGAACACTTTGTGCCTCCGGCCATGGGTATAGGGGACTGCCATAGGTCCCCGCTGGGGTCCAGGGGCAAAACCCCTGGAAGGCAAGTGATTTGGTGCATTCTAGAGGACACAGATCACATATTTCTGATCTTAAGTTCTCCCCAGCTGCCATTAATCGGCTAATATCACAATTATTCATACTGAAAATGTGTGAAATGTTCAACATTAATTTTTCTGCATACCTCTAAATGTTGAGGGAACATTTGATATTATGTCCCTCCCATTAAAAATACTGGGGAAGGGGGCATGTCCCCCACCCCTATGGTCACAGTCCATGGTATATGCTAACTGGTGGGGGGGACTACATTGTCCTTTATTGTCTTGTCATTTATTTAAGTTAAGATCAGATATAATCTTAAATAACAATTATTTTTGGAGCAACCAGGAGAATGTTGTGTGTGCCTCAAAATATCAGGCTAAGGCTAAAGACAGCTGACAAACAATGGAATGGTGTATATACCCTGGTGAACCTTTCCATAGTATTCTACAAGCCCTGGAGGAAGAAATTTATATCATGTCAAAAACTTCATGGCAGGTGTGTAAATAGTGAGGATAATGGTGATTCCCTTGATGCATGATCACATACCTGATTAACAATTTACACTGAACGTGATTGTGAGACATGATATGTTCATTACTTTTAAAACAAAAACACTTCTGTCAGAGAACATGATGCATGCTGCGAAATAGCTGCAGTGAATGTTTTTTGTTTGGCACTTTTTATATGTATGGAGGGTGCCCCCCCCCCCCATCTTTTTGCAATACTGACTACACATAAACAATATTGCACTGTGTCGGTAAATGGCAGTGTACCTTCTTGGCCTCTTTTACCCCACCCCCACCCCCACCCCACCCCACCCCCATGTCTAATCAGCTTGCCTGTACTACATGAGATTTACCATTATCCAAGTGCTCCTCTGTGTAATTATTTCTTTTACAATTCATATCTTCCAGAATGCTGGAATCCTGCTTTTTACCAACAAGCTGATTAAAGTAATTTGCTCAATTAAAGGTAACTAACATTTTACCATTGTATAATATTCCTCTTGGAAAACCTTTCTCAATGGATTATTCATCACTTTTCAAATTTTTACATAAAATACCGTACATAAAATAACAGATTACCTTTTTGAGGCTGCTATGGACCAATGTGGGCCTTCACTTATTTCATTTCAAAGCATATGGCAGTATGAAACTATACTACAGTGTCCTGCTTTATCATGATACATTCTATTTCACTTTTAAATAATACCTTCTAGAAATGCAGGTTAGGAGACGATTCAGTTCACATAACCTGCGGTGACAATTATCACCTACTGCTGATCTGTAATCAACAAAACCTTCAGGCAAATCCTATGGTCAAAAGTGAGCACTGATTTCCTCTTTGAACACACAGGTTGAGAAACATTGGAAATGGCTTCAAGCATTTCCCCTATACAAGATATTAAAATTATATGTGCATTTCTACCTAAACCAGCAGTAAGTCATACTTTGGTATGTATCTGACCACCTCTGTTGGTGGGCTATTTAGGAGTTCCATGATCTTTCCTCAATATATTAAAAAGATCTATGTCATAGTGCAATTTCACTCATATTCTCTGTAATGCCAATGGCAAGTCTGATAAAGAACTGTAGATTGTGCATCAAACTTACATTTATTTATACAAGACAGTGACTTCCTCTAGTATAAACTGTAATTGTTTCCTATACTCCCTTACCTTCTTTTCCAGAAAAAGACAGAACCCACAAAATTATAACTGCCCCTCCCCCACCACAGTACTGTTGCTTGCTTTTCACAACTTTCCATTGCTCACGAGTGAAGGCCCCACCTGTGCTCCCCACAGCAGAGGTTGTAAGGTTAAGATCAGTCTGTTTTGGGTAAGTGTCCAAGTCTAGTCTGTTCAAATAAAAAAAGGGCCCTGGTTTGGTCTTACCACACACACACACACACACACACACACACACACAAACCCACCCACACTCACACACACACACAAAATCAAAAGCATCTCAAGGCAATGGGTGCCCCTACAAGACCATGGGCCCCAGGACACTAACTCCAGGTCCCCCTTTTGATGGGCCTGCCTGCCACCTTTCTCTGCACAAAGAAGTAATCAGATGACAATGGGCATGCTTTCCCTAGCCTTCCCCCTCCCCTTTCACCCACCCTCCCCTCCAAACCTTTTGCTTCTTTCCAACATTTTCATTACACAGTATGCCGTAATTAAATATGATCCTTTTCAATACTCCATTACACAGTATGCCCTCCTTAAATTTGTTTTACACATTCCCTTCAACTCAACAGTTCTGTCAGTTCATGAAAAACCTTATTGTCACAGCTTTTGCTGCAATTAAAACCCTTTGTTTCATTTTTTGTTTCTTCACAAATTGTATCAAGATCAATTTTAAAATACATTCACTATACAGGTTAATTAAAACCAATGTCTTCGCAATTTAGAAAGTTACCTTGCATACCCAAAAGACACAAATTTATTCACACATCACCACTAGTATGATCTTCCTTCAGTCCTATTTTTTTTTTTGAAACCTAAGATGTCTTACAAACTATTCCACCGACCTCTTCCTCTAAGCCAGAACTTGCATCCTGGGTAAGTATGTCAGACATCTGACTGGAATCTCCCAGATTCCAAATCATTGAGGCCACCAAATCCATTTGGAAGATCAAACATTTTATGTGACAGGCCAAAGCAATTGATCTTTTCTTGACTAGGCCTTGAAAGGGTGGCACAGTTCTCTTAGATGGTACAGGCTAGATAAACGTTGCCTAAAGAAATGCACTACCTATTTCAAGGGTTTCGTGTTTTATAGAGCTTTTATTGAGTTATGCTGTATATATCACTTCCTACACTCTTTGACATTATTTTACACAACAGTAATTTACAAACTTGAGCTTTTTCACAGCCTTAAAAAGGGCCTGACATCTGGCACACAATTGTTCCGAACGGCATTTTAAAGTGTGTAAACTAGCTTGCAATGAAGACCTGTAGCCAGACAAGGTACTGAAGGGGGAGGAGATAGCTTCTGGGGGCATTTCGGGGATGGGGGATATGGGGGGGGGGTAAGATACAGTAAAATGCATTTAGGCAATGGTAATTTTTAATTTTCTAGAGGAGATGCTGCCCCACCTCTAAGCTTGTAATGCAATGTGAATATAATATTGTGAGAATGTGTACCAGCACATGACCTAAACTTATTTTCTTAACTACTACTTATTCACCCTCTGGTCATTTAAATTTTGTCTGGTCAGCATTAAGTATTGGGCAATTCCACAGTAACGCCGTGACGCTTTGGAAGCAAAATTTACATTTCAAGTGTAAATAACAGGGAGACCTTTAATGCTGGGAACAAATTTTTATTACAATTCTACTACTACTATCACAAAGTTAACCTGGAAAATTATTTTTCTTCAAAAAGTGCACCAAGTATGAAAATATGAATATTAATGATTGTGGTAACGCCGTGACGCTGAAAAGGACATGCATTTTCTGGCCACTCGCAAACTGTTAAAACCCTGTGAAGTTAAAGCACTTTTTACAGTTTCTTCACATTAAATACATTTTGTAGACTGTTACCTCCAAAAGTATGGTGAAATATAAAATAAAAAATTATGATTATGGAAGATATGATAAGATATAAAAAAAAAGTGTGGTAACGCCGTGACGGTAACGCCGTGACCAAAGCCTTACTATATGGGAAACACATGTTAAAAAAATTAAGTTAATAAGCTAATGGGAAATAGTGATGTTGATAGTCAGAATGTTGTAATTCATCTAGATATGAGTTATTTAGATAGTTTAAGAAATAATTGCATACTAATTTAGTCTTTCTCTGTATTTATGCTGCTTCTCTGCATTAGACTGCTTGACCATTGGATTGTAATGGTGGTGTATACTATACTGTACTGTATTGTATGTGTGATTGATTGTCCTGCTGCTATGCTAGTTGCAGATTTTCTTCCATCCAAGTTCTTTCTGTAGAAACTTCTCATGCTCAACAGTGTACAGGGACTGTACCACGGACTGGCTTTATGCTATATAAACAGGAAACACTGTTGCTAGTCACATTCGAGCTAACTGAAACAATCTACAGTAGCAGACCATCATAGCTTCTGAGCATAATAGGTATATTCCCATAACAAAAGAAAGAGTCCAGTGTTGCATTTCCTGATTGTACCATCATAGAAGGCCCAGAAAGTTGACAAAAAATCATTATCATACAGTAGGATGCTGTTACTTAAGTACCAGCAACCACAGTGACTGTAACTGTTAGTCACCATACAGTAAATAAATGCCAGTCACGGCGTTACTGTCACGGCGTTACCAAAAAAGTAACGCCGTGACGTATTTCTAATTGGTTTAATTAATTAACAATGAGAGATATCATAACTTTAGTGCATTGAAGTTGTAGGCCTGGGTGGGTGTGATTTGCATTATGAAAAATATTACACTCCAATTTGTGTATCTTACACAAAATTAAAAATTGTCATATTTAGGGTAACGCCGTGACATAATGAGACAACTTTAATTAGTTGCTCGTTAGTGTGGAAGACATTGCTGAAATCATAATTTGATTTCATATGTGGTAAATATATGAAAATAACTCCATGACAGAGTATGAATTAAAACAAAAGTCTCATTGCAGTTGTTGCCAGAAAGCTTTTTATTATGCCATGTTTTGTGAAAATATTGACACTTTGATTTCTGCTAATTAATTATGCATGAAAAAGAGTGAATTTTGCTTTTTTTTTTCAGGAATAATTATTTTTATTGGAAAATTCAAACTTTTAGCTTCAATCTGATACCAAGTTTACTGATATTGGAAAATTCTTAAAATTTGGTGGTCATGTCCACTTTTGCGTGGAATTGCCCTATTTTTTCACAGGAGTAATAATATGCAAAAGAAAGGAAGTGACAATACAGCCAAGCCAGGCCTATCCTTATCTGTATGATAATGTCATAGAATTATACATTAACTTTTAGTCTAAAAAGTTTGTTCCAAATTTCTTTTTAAAGGGGAAATGCAGTCACCCCAACCAGAATTAGTATACCCCATAATCCTAATTCATTAATGGCCTTTTTTGATCAAGTGACAATATTTTTGTTACTGAATTGACAAATTTATGGAGAATAACTCCTTGCTTAATACCTTTGGTTTGTAATAGTTATGTTCAAAAACATCTTCAGAGGTTCTTGTAAGGCAAACAAAAGGAGATTTGCAAGACTTTGCTGATTTTTCAAAGGAATTTTGGGGCGACTGCCTCTTGCCTTTAATGTTGTAATGTCTCCCAAATATATAATAATGAAAACATACACCATTTTTGGACAAATCAGAGCCCTTTTGCCTTTCCTTAAAATTCGGAAACTTGAGAATAGCCAGGGCCCTATAAAACATCTGTACTTGATCTCCCTTGTCAATGTACCTGACAATTCCTTGAAATAAAGTCACTAAGCACTGTTACTGGTTATACTGTACATTTAAAACAATACTTTATATACTGTAATTCTAGATGACTTAATGACTGAATTGGTATCTCCTTATACCTCCTCTCGAGTACTGCTATCATTTTTGCAAGATCTCTTACAAACCCCTTCTTCTAGAACCAGTACCCAAGGTCAAAGGGCTTTTTCAATTGCTGTTCCCTGTCTTTGGAACCATATTCCCGATCACATACGGCATTCTACAACTCTTAATTAGTTCAAAACCCATTGACATATTACTTGTTTAAAATAGTCTTTTCTCAGTAACTGTTTATTTCGCAAATCTTTCTTTGTTAAGCGCATCGAGATGTTTCTGATATTTATGTGCTACATAAGAACTGAAATCGTTATTAAATATAATGACCAGTGATCAAGACAGGAGGCTGCTACAGGCTGTAGGTCCCCAAAAAGGTTTATCTAAATGGTATGAGGGACTGCTGGATTATGAACATAGTAGACCATAAATTCAGAGCACACTGTAACTCTGTTTTACTAGTGTGAAGATGTGATCATCAGACAGGTCATAACAGCTTAATTATCAAAGTACTGCAGTTAATCTCCCACTGCAGGCGAAAAACCTGAAACTACTCCCAAAATGAGTGATGACTCCAAAGGGATATGGACTTGACAATAAGCCATGAGATTAAACGTAAAAGCAAGAGCTGACTTTTCCAATCTTTTGACCTGTCTGTTACAGCTGTTCCCCCTTCCCCTACTGTCACATGACACACTCCTTTGTTTTAAACACAAGTCCAGGATGACAGCAAGGCTGTTGCAACTATCTGCTAAAATCTTCCTAAGATATTCATTTATGTTAAAAAGCATCATCTACTTGTAAAACACTCTTTAAACAATAGAATGATTCATTCTTCTATTTGCTATTGTGATCTAAGGTCCCCAGCATTCAGTGCATTCATGTAACACCCCTGGGGGTTCCAGGTGCCTAATCTCATTAACTTTAATGTCAACCTTATGCAATGTGCCATGTGATGGTGGCCTGTGACAATACATATGGCACGTACACATGTGACAAAACACATGGCATGAACACAAAACAGCTGATGACTTCAAGGAAAGAAGTGAGAATGAATTACAACCCTTAAAAGTACAATGGCTTCTGAACACAATGTTATTATACACATACGAGTACAATGTAGCAGGGTGCTGCAGTCAACAGCTCCTCAATATGGGCAGAAAATTTGCTATTTTCTGGAACTCATGCATAAAATTTGGGATAATGAAAGTGCTCAGCCTCCTACTCCCTACCCCCTCTCCAATTCAAAGAGGTCCCCTTTATGCATCTGTACCCATTTGTCCTTTAGCCTAAACCTTGAAGAATTTCAAGATATTCAACTATTCATATTTGGGTACAAAAGGCAGCATTTTTTCATTGACACCATCAAGCTAAATATACCAAATTTACAAAATTTATATGGCTCTCAATTACAGAATACTAAAATACTGAAGTTAAATGTGCCAGAAATTTAAATCATGTGGCCAACTTTCCTCATAGATAATATGCCTAGGTTACGTCGTAAGAAGATTTAAATGTATCCAATGTGTGTTATCTGCAAGATGAAGCAGACACAGCAATCAAGAAAACTTTGCACTGGAAAGGAAGTCCAAGGGAGCATAATTTCTTAGTGAAGACTTTTGTTCTCCATCTTCACAATGGGGGACCACATGACATCATGTGACAACTTACCCTCATACATACATTACTATATAGTCAGATTTAGTTAAAACACTGAATGTGATGTGTGTTACTTGTAACACAAACTGGACATTCTGATAAAGAACAAATGCATCGGTAAGTTCAGGGATGTGTCATATCTGAAGAATTCTTTTTATTTTCTAATTTCTATCTTGAGTTCTTTTTCCTGGCAGGAAGAGGGTGAAGTTGGGGAATAAAAGGACCCATGAGATCATATGGCATAATCCCCTCATACATACATAAAATCGCAGTTTTTTGACAAGACTGAACTTCATTCACCATATGTGTTTTGTTCTGAGGTGGATGTTGGCAAAGAAGAAAGATATAGGTAAATTAAGGTCATGCACTGGTAAAATAAACTTTTTGCCAGAATTTTAGTTTATTTCAGTTTATTTTAGTTGATCTTGAGTTCTCTTCTTTGCAGTGATAAAATGGAAATTAATGGGGGCCTGTAAAAGCCTGCAAGATAAGATTTTTTACATATTGTAACCTGTAAACTCCTAGAAATTGGCAAATATACAGCCTTTCACTCTATTTTACTTTTTTTTGGTTTGTTTGGGAGGGGAGGGAGATGTGAGAGGGAAGGGGAAAAGATAACCCACATGCTCATCACATCTGAAGTTGTTACCCAAACTTGTAATTTTTCTATCAGTCATTATTTTCTTCTCATAACCAGTGTTTCCTCTAAGAATTATCCATTGGGTCAATATACACAATTTGAGAAAATTTGACTCACTAGAAATTTCAAAGCCATGCATTCACACAGCATCAACTGTAAGGAATGAATGAAACCCTGCTTTTTAACTTTTTGCCATGAATATCAGTGCGTCAAATGGAAAAGTCACTGCATCAAAATCGTGTCACAGCGGCTTAGCAGAAACACTGCTCATAACTACAGTTACAGTCTAATTTTACAGTCACTGTTAGTCAAATTTTCTCCCCGTAACTACAGCTTAAAGTCTTATTTCACAGTTACAGTAAGTCTAATTTTATACACATAATGACAGCTACAGTCTAATTTCACATTAGTCAAATTTTCTACCCATAACTACAGCTACAGTTTAAAACAAATTTTCCAAAATAACACGGGAACTGTCGTAAGCTGAAGAGCTCTTTAACTAGCCATGGGTTGTCACAACTTTTGGAACTACTGGATCAGGGATGAAAAGTAACAAAATGCAATGAATGTTATAACAATTAAAATCAATTTCCTACACAAAACTGCAGGTATGTTTATCCCAAATCATGAATTGCAAATGAATGAAACTACTGGAGACCTCATGAAACTACTGAAGAACCAGTCATGGGTTGTGACTACTTTTGGGACTACTGGCTCAGGGATGAATAATGATGCAATGGGATAAATCTTACTATCTTCCTTTATAGAATCAATTAAGTGTACACTAACTGCAGGCCTGCTTAAAAGAGATCATCTACTGCAAATGAATGGAACAATCTTCATTCTATGCGATGGTTTTCAGTTTAACATGTAAAGGATGACGATATCTTGGCAGCGGTTCAGGAATCCTTTGGGAAATGCTTTTCTGATCCAATTATTAGAAACTGGAACACAGACTTCAGACTTAGAGCAAGTAATAAGGAAGCATACAACTATTATGAAAAACATATGTAAGATGCAAATATCTTCTGGTTACCAACCATAAAATGAACTGGCACTCTGTGGTATTGTTTCTCAAACCACACTCACAAGAAAATGGGAACCAATTTTAAAATTAATCTGATGCAACCTTAGACACAAACCCCAGGCATAGCTTCATGCTGATTGCAAACCTGGTTCGGATGCCCGCAACTATCATTATTTATTAACATTTTAGTTGTCTGCCACAAGCATAGAGGAATTAAGCAGTGCATAGGCTATCATACTGGAGTGAACTTCCGCTGTAGGCTGTACTGGTTGGGACTATTTCTAGCACAACCCGACCTCACGCAAAGAGATAGGTCACAGAACTGAGGGAGGGGTCATGTGCTGTTGTGAAAGAGAATACTAAATCCAGGTGCAGAATGGACCCTAAATCTGTCATTCCTTGACAAAAGCATCTCATTTTCCTACCCTTGTGGTATTAACAGGTGAGGTGATAAAACCTACAATATCAACAGCTGTTTAATTGTACATTACATATACATGCTTGATATTTTATTTATTTCATCGTTAACAAAAGGATCCACTTTATGCAATTTCAAGAATCTTATTCAAATCTAGTAAAGTGTCTACACAAAAATATTTTCAATGTCTTTAAATCCATAGGAATTAGGTAACTAAACAAAGCAAGAAAATTGTTTTGTATTTTGAAATGAAGATGTGATAAAATAGGACCACACAGGAAGAAATTTTTATCCATAAAACTTCATCACATGTACTGACTTAATACTGAACACAGGAAGTTGGATGGTTAGCATTCCATGCATCCCAACACATTCAGTTTTTCAGTTTATTCTCTTTGTATTCTCGACTTGAAGTGTAAGCAATTATGGGTAACAATAATTACACAATGGAATGCGAACAGAAATAATGAAATGCGAAAAGAAAAATGAAGCAATAAAAAAAAAAAAAAAAAATGATAAATTACAAGACAAACTTGGAAATACCTTCAGACTCAATGAAGCTAATAATAGTTCATTAAAAGTACATATGACAAAGTAACTCAGAAAGTACTTTTGGCTCCAACCTTACAACATATGTTGGTAATATGAAGATAATATTATATATTAATAATTTTACTACAAAATAAACTTAAGTTAACTAATGACTTACTGTTACCTATCTGAAAGAGCTCTTTCACCTTTACAGCACTGGAGTTTCAGTCCTATGGTAGGGTTTAATAAAATTGCATCTCTCAACTGAGAATTTGAATTTTGGACACTCAAAATTGTAATTTTGTAAGAGCAAAGTGAATAAAAACTGGCCTGAAGGAATTGTCAGCCTCCAAATTCTTCCCCTTCGCACACAACTCACCGCTGCCCCCACCCTTGTGGTCAATGTCCACTATTGGATGAACCATCCAAGTTCCAGATTAAAATTTACAAGAAGAGGACATAACAATGAATGCACTTTGTCACTGGTAACCTATGAAGTACTACAAAAGCTTCAAGATATATTAAGAATTATTTGCTAAGTTGTTATTGTTAACATATTAATTTTTTACTCATTTGGTTTTGTTATGGCTGTGGACTGTTTCTTAGCCTTCTTCCCTTTTCTCTGTTTTCTCTCCCTGTTGTTTTTTGTGAAACAGGAATTTTGCATTGAATAAGCTTTGCTTTTCACACTTTCCATGCTTCCTGTACATTGAGTTTTAATTTTATATATCATTTTCCAACACTGTAGTTGGACAATTTTTTATAATTATGCATGTTAATGAATAGTTAGGCATATGGAAGTAAAATAAATAAACAAACAAACAAACTGAACAATCCTAACACAGCTTGAAAGAAAGGATCCATGCAAGAAAGCACCACTGTGTTGTTTTCAAAGATCACTTTAACTTGCCCAAGTCATTTTTTATTTGTCTTGCACATGCTTCCCCAATATCTTTTCAGACTGCATTCATAAATACATCACTGTGTGGTGAGACTAAGGAACAGGTCAACATACATGTACTACACCCACATGGTAACTAAAGAAACAAGGGGAGGGGGGTCCAAAAAGTTATGATTATTCCCAACCAGTTCTACAAATTCATGAGACAGCTTCACCCCATCTTTGCCTCCAATCTTATTCCTACCCTCACCATCTCCTATGAATGGATAGCAGGATTATTAAACTACAAACAAGACCTGATTATTTCTCTAAATAAATGCAACGAGCCCCTTGTAAATCAAATATATGGCTGGACATCCTTAGTTTTATCCACTACAATATATCCACATATAAAAACAAACTTTCATCATACACCCTGATCATGGGTGGAAAAAGTTAGGAGGCTCCTTCCCAGGAAATTTTGGAATTTGGAGGGCAATTTTGAAAACTGGAGGGAAATTTGCTCTTTTGCATGTACAGAAGCAATGGTGGAAAATTTGACTTCCTTCCCAGGGAATGAACATTTTTTCCAGCCCTGTCCCTGATTCTCCTAATTTACCGTTAATGCTATTACTCGATTCTTGTGTTGCCCCTGAAAACATGGAGACTTGAAAAACTGAGTATGACCTTATAAAAAAGACAAAAAAAAAGATCCTTAATGGGAAAGGTATACCCAGAAAGTGTAGGTGTTCCTTGACACAAAATCTTACCACCTGATAGGCAAGTAATCAGACTGACTGCAACAGTTTGAGGATGAAAGTCTAACCCAAGCCACTTCAACTTGACCTCAATAAAACCAGGATAGTGCCAACAGGGGTACCACATGCTGAGCCTCTAACAGCTTAACGCCTGTAAAACTGACAAGCGCAAACAACCTTGCAAAGCAAAACTGGTGTTCCAGGGGAGCGGAAATTGAAATTAATATTACAGGTTATCTTCAGGGTTAGGGTTCTTTACCCAGGCTTTCCTTTGAAGTAACCTAAACTTTCCTATCTTCAGTTTGTCTTGTCACCATTTGTATTGGTAGACTTTTTGATCCCAGAATAACCTTCAACTGAATCAAAAATCACAATTTTACAAAAACATTACAGAAATCATTACTGAAAAGATCAACACAGACAGTTTTGAAACTAGGACGGCATTGATAAAGGTACAATTCTCAATAGAATCAAAACTAGCCGCAAGCTTCCAGGGTCCAATATATGCCCACAGCCAAGGAGGGGGCAGGGGGTGGCACACCCTTCATGAAAATTTTTACCTCCTAGAAAATTAAAACTACTATTTGGCTTAATGCAATTTAACCATATCTTGCTCCATAAAGACATGTTGCACCCACTCCCCTCTGGAAGTGGAAGCTATCTTGCCCCCCCCCCTTCAGAACCTTGTCTGGCTACACCCGGTCCAATGTCATTATTTGGGGCAATTACATCTAAATGTAATCCATTATGATTATGATTACAGCTAAAAATGTAAGTAAACGATTACGATTAAGATCACATTGCAATGTAATCATGATTGCAATTGTGATAACATTTTGTCTTCCTAAAGTGGAGATCATTGAACCCCCTGCACTTCTCACTCAGTTAGGCTGGAGCACCCAAGGAAGCAGGAAACTTTATAATTACAGTCACTCCAACAAAAGTGAAAAACATTGAAAAAATTGTTCAATAACTTCTACTTCTTCTGCACTTCTTTTATAAATTGTAATCATAAATTGAACCACGATTACAATTACAGTACTTTGCCATTGTAATCGATTACTATTACTTTGCAACTTTCACAAAAGAAATCGTTTACGATTACTGTTTATGATTACCCCAAGTCTGGACTCATTAAGTCCTCCATGATGCAGGTGACCACAGTGGAACAACTGCAGCCTGCAAATGCAGCTTGCAAGCAAATTTCAGTGTCCCACAGTACAAGATAGCTTCCCTAAACTCTACCACTGAGAGGAGCCTATAGATAATTAGATATTACAACTTCTTTTTTAAGCTGTGGGTACACCAAACAAAGTATCACCTCTCCCTCCTCTTCCAACTTTTTGCCTCCACGAAACACTTAAGTGTCCTAACATCCGCACAGAGAGCAGTCTGACTTGAATTTTACCAAGCAAGGCGAAATCAAAGTGGTTGTTGTGTGAGACGCCCAATGTGCTGTACATTTATATTTATACAACAATCATGTTACAACAGTACTTTGGTTATAGCAGGCCTGGACCCCATTTGGCAGGACAGATCACAGTGCAGTGTCTTAAGTTTCAAAAGTGTACCATTTCCACTTATTACACCAGTGATGTCCTTCTCCCCAGATTTCAAAGGCAATCAGTACCCACAATTCTTATGGTCTTTTATCTCCCATGTGAGCTTCTTACAATACTTAATTCATACAATTCTCCTCCAGGAGTATATGCTGGTAGATCTGTCCAAGACTGAGCTGCAAGACTTCACTCGATATCTGATTCACTGCATGATATGATCATTTGTGACCTCATCCATGCCATCATGCATTCAGTGCACTATCTGATATGGTTTGCCATATTACCCCATTTTATGATCTAATATATGAATATTAAAAACTCGCAATGAATGCCAGAACTTCTGCTGTACCATTCTGCAATATTTTTGCATGCAAACACAGCTTCAAGTGACCATTTTTCTCTCTTCTTACAATAATATGTTACATCATTCAACATTTTCACTTCATGTTGAAAATTTGCAATTTGAGGACAACATTTTCTTCAAAGTCAATCACTAAACTGCATATCTGATGTTGAAAACCACAATTTCAATGTAAGATTGTCTCTGCTAATGCTAACTGCTGCAGCCAGTCTCTGGCATTGGTAAAGCAAAAGTGCAATCCTTCCTGGCATGTATTGTAATGTCAAACTGGCTTATTGACGACTGATAATTGTTTTATGCCTCAAGTAAGAAGGTGGATGATTATGCTTAGTATTACAGGGATGTAAGTGAGTTAAACAAATTGCAACATGGCAACAGATCTATGTGCAGGGCACTTCACCCAAGTTTCCACTGGTTTGGGTGGGGTAGGGGTCAAAAGTCAGTCATAAGGGATTCCTTTAATAATCCAGAATGCAAAAATGCACTTTGGTTGCTTTTTGGCCTCTGGTGATTTCAGCTGACCTCTGACATGTGACAAAACTCACTAGGGTTTTGTAATGGATTTAATGCAATACCATGCGAAGTATAAAATCTATCCAACCTTCCTAAATTGAGATATCTTGTAAATAAAGTTTTCAGATTTTGACCCCTGGTGACCCCAGATGACCTTTGCCCTTTACCGAAAACAAAAGATTCTACCTCTGCCATGTGACCATGTGGCATCCACATACTAAGTATGAGATCTATCCAAGCTTCCTACCTTGAGATATTGTGTTAACAAGTTTTTTCAGAGTTTGGCCCCAGTGAAATCAGATGACCTTTGACATCTACCAAAAACAAAAGGGTTCTTCTCGCCATAATGCATCTTAACACCTAGTATGAAATCTAACAAAACTTTCTTCCTCAAGATATCATGTTAAACAAGGTTTTCAGAGTTTGTCCTCTGATGACCCCAGATGACCTTTGACCTCCACCAAATACATGAGGGTTTTTCTTCTACTATAAGGCATCTACATACTACGTATGAAATCTATCCAAGCTTCCTACCTTGAGATAACGTGTTAATATTTACAATGTCTTCAAAATTGACCCCTGGTGACCCCAGATGACCTTTAACCTCCACCAAAAACAACAGGGCTCTTCTAACCATAAGGCATCAACATCTTAGTATGAAATCTATCCAAGCTTCCTACCTTCAGAGATCATGTTAACAAAGTTTTCAGATTTTGATCCCCAGTGACCCCAGATAACCTTTGACCTCCACCAAAGGAAAAATAGCGTTTTTCTTCTAACCATAAGGCAGCCACATATTAAGTATGAAATCTATCCAAGATTTCTATCTTGAGATATCGTGTTAACAAGGTTTTCAGTGTTTGACTCCCGTTGAACCCAGATCTTTGACCTCCACCAAAAACAATATGGTTCTTCCTCTCAATATGGGGCACCAATGAACCAAGTTTGAGAACTGTCAGAGTTTTTTCTTCTTGAGATATTGTATAAATAAGCAGTGTCACAAACACACACATACACATGTTCCATGTCACTGGTTGTAAACCTTAGACATGTACACACATACACACATATATCAAGGGCGTAGCTACGATGAAATTTTTAGGGGGGCCTAGGTATCAAATGGGGGGTCACGGCATTGATTGCCTCCTTAATTCTTACAACTTTTATTAGGACATGCACAATTTCTGGGGGGCTAGCAAAAATCTGGGAAGCCCAGGCCCCCCCCCCCATAGCTATGTGCCTGACACATATACACACACACACCATCATGAATGCATAGGGTTCTCTTTTCATTGAAACAAAAACTGCAGCACTCAGTGAGTTTCTTCACAAATACATTGTTCATGAGCCTTCCATCTAAGCAGGGCTAACAGAGGTAAAGCCACTTTCAACTCTTGTCAGCACTTATTTTACCAAGAGTGGGCAGTACACAGTTTCATCTCCTTTTCACTGATATTTCCAGTGAAGAAGGTTTTATTTATTTACAAAACATCTGCCTTTCCATAAAATTCTAGAAAAAATTGAATCCCTGATATTATACTGAAAAATCATTCTCAGTTGAAGAAAAAAAAACAACAACAAAAAAATAGAAGGTAAAGAAAAGAAAAAAAAAAACAAAAAAACAAAAAAAAAATGAAAAGGTGAATACTGATATTGTACACAAGGCTTGTCCCAATTTCAAAGCTCGCACTGGACAAAGAGTCCATTTTGTCAAATGAACTTAATCATGCACCTGCTACTGTAATTTCTAGACTGCCATTTCTTACACCCCCAGAAATGGTCACTGTATTTACCCCCAAGTGCTGTAAAAACTTTACACACATCTTACCATGAAAGAACACATAAAATTTCACACCATGGTCACAAATTTCAAGATTTGATGACCAAAACTGTCTCTAAAGTGATAAACTGCAGGCAAAAACACTAATACATAAGACCAGGCTAGGATATAACTGAAAAACACCTAGCTGGCAACTGACAACTGTGCCACTTACAGTATGTGACATACCCTACAATGGCCACAAACACTGTGCATATATTATGCACAGTCAATTTTGTTTTAACAAAGTTAATTTGTGTCTCAAAAGATACCTCTACATCTATTCTCATAGTCATACATGATAAAATTTCACAATGTGGGGAGGGGGTGTTTGCTCTTAAATTTTCCCAAAATTTGCAAACAATGCAACATGAATTTTGTCCTAAAATCAGCAACCCCTCCTTCATATGACTATATCTATTCTCCAAGTCATTCACCATAAATGTATTTCAAGTGCTTATTTACAGCAGTTCCTAA
Source organism: Holothuria leucospilota (assembly GCA_029531755.1). NCBI lineage: Eukaryota > Metazoa > Echinodermata > Holothuroidea > Aspidochirotida > Holothuriidae > Holothuria > Holothuria leucospilota. The sequence continues at coordinate 27,874,839 of CM055962.1, read as the reverse complement.
CATCTAATCCATATAAATTTTTAAGTACTACATTTCCAAGAAACAACCTAACTGACATTGCTCCAAGAAGACATGAAATTACAAATTCCCACAACTTCAGTCCAACTCAGCATAACCTCTGAGAATACTTGTTCTTCAGTCTCCTTTCAAAACAATGGGGACAATCACCACATTTCACTATAAAATTCTCCCCACCCCCTTTTGGCTCATCATTTCAAAGTAGCAGTCTGTATTATGGATAGATATAGACAGAAGAGTGAAATATTTAATGGTACTAAGTTGAAAATACATAAACAACCAAACCTTCAAACTATATTTCCTTGTATTTCCCCACCCCCAGGATACCCATGAGGGGTTTACCGTTGACACCATGCCCTAGTTGTCATGCTGTTTAGGATAATATATCCTCACCTTCCTTTAACTGAATGATGCAAAAGGTCAGTTTGTTTTATGCCTATTCCTGGATAATTACACAGTCATACGTAAACATGTATTAATCTAATACTCACTGACCTTTCCTTCTTTTACTTGGCCTGAAGGTGCGTCAAAATACAAACTTCCCAAAATTTGAAAAGACTAGAACATGGCCTTGTTAAAATCCCCATTAAAACATTGAGCAAATATTTACTGTGAATGAAAACATTTCTCACATATTTACAAGGGCATAGCCTAGCATGCTGAAAACATAAACACTGACACAGACCCGAGGACGTCGGCTGCATGCTGGGTACCCTTTGCAGTGATTACGAGGAGCAACTGATCCAGTCAGGTTTTTCGTTTCTTCGAAACACGAAACGACAAGGCCACGGTTGCCTCTTTAATTTGTCTGGTTCTGAAGTATCAGTCTTTGTACTACAATCATCCCTACTGTCACCCCTGCTGTGACTTCAATATCATTGCCCTAGGACTCAAACTTCATTTCTTATTCGAGAAAATGGGTGTGATCTAGATCGCATCTAACGAGCGAGTTTTACTTCAAATACGTCACATAGGCACTGACTCATCTTGAGTTGTCCTGACCTCTTTCAACATTTTAGAGATTTCTCTTGAAGAGGAATTCCACAACCTTTGGCTGTTTTTCAATTTTACTCAAGTTCAATTGAGGATCTATACTGAAACATCCTAGAACCACTTGAACGATGATGGGATGTTTATACATTCTCAAAATGTATAGTTACTATGAAGAGGGTTGGATATTAGTACATTAGCATCCAGTTCAATGCTTGGGATAAAATTTTGGTTGCCAAATAACTGTGCCAAATTTTAATTCTTAAGTCACAGAAAGTGTCTCCCAGTAAAAGCAAACCTAATCTACTAGGAAGGGAGGAGGGGGAGGGGGACAAAGGGAAGGGAGAAGGGGTGACAGAATTCAACATAACCACAAGATGTTTTAAAAATTCTACACCTGTAACACACTGAAATTCCAGTATAAATTATGTAAATGTAAATAAATGCAAAAGAGGGATAGGATTCTTTTCTTATACAATTACAATGCACAAAATAATAGAACACACCATGAGCTCCATTTTTGTGTACCGCTTTGGTCATTTTCAAATTTACAAATTAATCCAAGCACACCAACCTCATTCACAGCCTAGAAAAGCCACTGAAAAGTCATAAAATTTCATTTTTACTTTCCATACCTGGTGAAGTCATGGAATTTTGTATTACAAAAGTCATGAAGGAGTCAAAAAATTTGGAAAACAATTATTTTTTTCAGGTGCCATGTACAATGCATAATTTCCTGCAAATTTTTGTAACCAAGGAAAGTGTACAGTGTATTTTGCCTAATTCAGACATAAAAAGGTCGTGGAATTTAATTTTTTTTGTTTGTTTGTTGTCCATCAGTTGCAGGAATGCTGTTTTTACAAAACACTGATTGGACCTATTTAAAACAGGGTTCTTGGATTTTATTCCTTCTATAATTCTGTTACTATATATGACTTTTACTATAGCAATCATTCCATGACTTCCAGAGCCTTATCACTTTCCAATTTTTAAGAATGCTTTTGCATCTGGATTTCACTGGATCATGTCATGATATTCTGCATCATGTTTAAAATTCCATGACTTTCCATGACTGTTATATCAAAGTGACAATTTACAGGACTTTTCCAAGGAATGGGAAATACATATAAAGTAAAATGCCATGACTTTCCAAGTGTTTCCTGACATGGAAAAAATCTTTGGCTTTCTATATCAGTATCACCTTAAATGCCTCAAATAATTCCACCTACATATTAATTTATGTTATTGATTAAATTCAGGCATTGAAGGTAATTATTTTCAATGCCACAAGACCAGGAAAGAGGGAGATACCTGTATTTCATGAAATCACAACTTGACATTGGCTCAATTTGAATGATAGTTCCAGTTAAACAGTTTCAGCTAAAATTTCTGATATCTTTGCTTTAAAAGGCTGTTAAGATGGGGAACCATAGACTGCTCTTTGACAAACACTACCTTACCCCTGTATGTAATAAAATATGACACAATATGATAAGACACAATAAATATGTAGCGCCCCCTTTCACCCCACAGGCGACTTTTTCTTAATCTCTCTGCTATATTCCAGTGACAGATTAGTTATGTAATCTAAATGGACAGCCAATTCTATCCCATCACTGGTTACACAAAATGGCCCTTGGCCACAAGTGGGTAAAAATTGAAATTATTTCAACTTGATTTTTATCGCATCTTATCTTGCCAAGTGTGAAAGGGTCTAAGTAAAACCACTTTTTTATCGTATGGTATCACGTTGCTTCATGCCTAGTGTGAAAGGGGCTTTACTTTCTAAGACCCAGGCTGGGACACAAGTCATATTCCCAACCTTCTCCAGTCTTTTTGTTTCAAATGCCATCATCCACTCAGCTGTGGCACCAAAAATGACTGGTATTAGAGACAAGCATATCATAAATTATACTACAGATATGCAAAATTTCTAAAGGTTAAGTAAATAATACAAACTTTTCAATGGGGCCAGCCAGTGTCATTATTTCACATGGAAGTGAATGTATTAAACTTTTAATGATACACTTTTTCCTAATTAAACAACACAGACATCTGCATTACAAAGAATATTTCTTATTTTTTTCCCCCACGCTCATTCCACAGAAACTGTTCCTACATAGACTATTCATTGCAAAAATTTGAAATTATCGAGCCATTTCATCAAAACACTACTACTTTTCTAGTTACACAAGTTTTGCCTTGTAGCCGCTTAGTGTAACTGCATATCAAGCCTGGGAAAGTCACATGAACATTTTACTTCTATGACAAAATAAGATTTAAAGTAGTGTTTGCACCGGGTACCCGACTGACGATGTCAAGACCCGGTTCTGAAATAGCTACCCAGATCCAAAGTTTCACTCCAGTAACATAGATTGCACGTGTGACGGAACACCTAACATGTTACTTTTTTCTTGCAAACTTTATCACGCACACACCTAAGAACACTTGTCATGCCCGTACGTACAGTAAGATACATTGGTGTTATGTTATATCAACATGCAAAGCCAAAATTCTTATTATGACTTTACAACGAACTCGTAGCCTAACGGAAGTTATATTTTCGGGTACCCGGGTACCCAACCGACCATCGACTTTGGGTACCCAGTTCCGAATTTTGGACCCGGTGCAAATGCTAATTTAAAGGGATGTTTTTAAATCGCAAAAACTGCTAAAAAGGAACAACCAGTGGCAGTTTCACAACATTTCTTTAAGTGCAAAAAAATGAACTTTTCATACCAACATCAGTAAAATTTTTTTTTTATGGTATAGATACTATTAATCTACATTAATTAGGTGCCAAACTTTCCAATCTTCAACCCTCACGAGAAACCAAACTAAAACCAACTTTTACTACAATGCAAATCAAATTTAATATGGTCCTTCTCTGTGAAACAGAGATATCTCAGTACAACACTGGCAGCCTCTTCACCAATAACTAACGAGAAAATAGAGATCAAACTACAAGAATGAGATCAGCAGAAGCTGGACAAAGGAACAATTGACAGACAGAACTTGCATGTTATGACAAAATAAATTGCTTTACAAAAGAATTAATTTTTGGATGTAGTCATGTCCAGAATCCCACCTCGCTCAACTCAAAAATCTCTCAGAACTAGAAACACTAAATTCAATCCACAGCACCAAATCAAAAGACAGCCAGAAAGAATAATTATGAGGCAAAAAGGAAAGAAGTAAAAAGAAAAAACTTTTCCTCAAATACTGATTTTTTTATGTTAAGAAAACATGAAACTACAACTACTACACAATGAAATCTCAGCAGACAAAAACACCATGAAGAAATCACACCATATTAATAGATGCTATGATTACTACTGGTTAACAAAAAGGAAAATACAGAATCCTTATAGATGACTTGAACATTTCTCACTAGAAAAACAAAATTTGAAAATATAACTGCAAAGAGGCAACCTATTAAGCTCCCATGAATCCTATTTAGGAAAACAGAAACTTGAAGAGCCGTGTAAGGAAACCACTGAAGCAAGCTAAATGGCTATGTACAAGTGTAATGAAACAGAATACAAGTGAACCAGACAGGTCTATTCCAAACAACGGAAATGAATTGTGTCAGAGGCAAGTGAGTAAAGATTCCACAGACAGAGGTTGGACATACTGAGAAACATTGTGTTTAAAATATACAACTTCTGGGAAGAACTTACTGATTAATAGGTTCAGATGCACTCATTGAAGAAAAGTCTGGAAAATAAGGGGTGGAGTCAGGTCTATTAGGATACTCTAATTGGTTGAGGTTCCTGGAGACAAACTTCAATTGCCAGAGTGACTGGTCTCCAACCAATTAGATTCCAACTCTGGCACCACATCCAAGACATGAAAAGGAAAGTAGGAGTGGTACCTCTTTTGTGGCGACCAATAGTTAATTGGTTGCAATTTGATAATGCCCACATTTGCATAGGTCAAAGGTCATCAAAAACTTATTTTAAAAAATACCATTGAGTGTGTGACTCCCCTCAGCAGGGAGTCACACACTCAAGATCACGTTCAATATTTTGCTGTGTATGACACTGTCATTGAGATATTTGGCTGCTGATGTAAAGGGGATGGTAGCAGGGAGACCAGAGTTAGGCAGCTGTCAGTGTATATCATAAATCATGGCGTTGGCTGGCGGTACTTCCAGGATGTCACAAAGCATTTCACCTGGGGGCCTGGTAGATATATCAACACTTGTTGTCATGAACTGAATGGTCCAGAATTGTTGCAGAAAGAATAGGATGATTGCTAAACTATTGTTCTCTGTTTAAAGAGAGATGATGTCACAGGTGAAATTCTTAGCACCTGATGGCAGGTAACACCTTGGTGGTTAAAGGGGTATGGTAAATAGCATCATGGTAGTGTTAATGTATGTATTCAGTGGCTGCTTTGAGTGAATCAGTGAGTGAGGTTGAGTAAATCAGTGAGTGAGGGAATTAAGAATTTTAGACTAAAAGATGAAAGGGACACAAATAAAAGCTAATTGAGAATGATATTACTTAAAATACATGTACTTGTAAAAGTTTCTTAAAGCAGTTGACAAACATTGATCCAAATATTCTGAAGAGGAAAATTGCATCCAGTCATTGCAATGGTATTAATAGAGTAAAAGTGTCTTGTGGCTTTCAAAGAAAAGTCTTCTAGTAACAACTTAGTTTGATAAATTGTTCAAGCGTTCTCTGCTGCTTTTTGCTCATGATTTCAGATCAAATAGTTGGAATTAGTTTCATAATATTGTTACTCATTATTAGGTACACATGAAAATGTGTACACTGGCAAAAAATGCCTTAAAGAACATGAAGTTTGAAAATCATTGTGCAACTGATGGCATCACATGTTAAAAAGGCTAGAAATTATTCTTGGCTCATACTATGGGGAGCTGATAATTTCAGGAAAGTTTCTTTAGTATTGGATTTGGATCAAAGAAGGGGAGGTAATATTCAAATATGACTGAAATGATGAGTGTGTCTGTACCATGAGATTACATAATCTGACATGCTTTTTGCAAAAAAAAAAAAAAAATCAGTAGCATTTTACAAGTGGTTTCTTCCTGTATAATGTGCAATGTAAATAATATGAGTGTTTAAAGCAATATTGTCAAAGGTTTATTTTCAGCAAAAAATCTCTGACCCAAATGTACACAACCATTTCCTATACAGAACACTTTGTTGTAAAATCTTTTAAGCAATTTGACATTCCAAACGTGGTAAAGTTTCTCCCACTCTGAAAGGACAACAGTGCCTAGGCCATCTGCCCTGTACATCTAAGTTTTGATCTACTTTAAGGACAGTGGGGGCGCTATGCACAAATAAAGAAGTCCACAGTGTGACAGCCAACCTAAGTTTCAGACATCAACTGAGCTTATCTAAATGTCTAAATGTTTTTCACTCTGAGGTTATCTAAATGTTTTTCACTTACCAACCACCCCAACATGAAGGCCCATGCAGAACAGAAATTATTCTAGATATCATTTTATGTCTTTGTCACAATGTTATGAACACACAAATGTTTGTAAGAGGCTTAAGAACATTGAAAGATGATGAATATTCATGAAAATTTGCAGAAAGGTTTAGCATAGGATATACAAACACCAAGTAAACTTTTCAAAAGTCCTCTTAACTTTCAGGTTTGGTGATGTTTCAGGATATAAATATTGAATGTTTTAGGTATATTAAAACAATTAGGGTAGTATAATCTTGCATGAATGTACAGTAACACTTTTGTAACCTATTGTAACAAAAATATTGTCACGATTTACAAGAGTAATAGATGAAATTGAAAAGTTGGGGGTGGGGGGATATCATCATCAAATTTTGATGCATCCATATTTGTCACTTTATTACCTGATATCACATATTCAATTAACACTACTCACTGTATGGCTACACAAAGAATACACTGTCCCCCTTTAAATGTATTTTTTCCTTTCATATTAGCTTAAACTTTTAAGTTGCATATCATACTTACTTTAAAAATATACCAAAAGACAGCCCTATCCTAAAGGTATTATGTGTATTGATTACATACTAGGACCTACATTCACATCACCCTGCCCATCTGATGTAAATAGGCTGACATACTTTATTCCCTAACATGTCATAAAGAAAGCCGTTTATTGACAGTCGTTTCAACACGTACCACATGACATGACCTACATTCAAAGATGCCTTTGATAAAAATTTAAGAAGCGCTGTGGGAGTTGACTGCTTAATACATTCAAACATTTCAGAGAAGTTAACTGGTAGGTTATCAGGTACAGTAAAGGGTAAATCTTTGTTTTGCACTATCCTTGTGAATGTCTAACATAGATGACATGTAGACAGCTCATGAGTTTCAATAAAATCATTAAATTTACTTGTGTTGTATGGCAGAGATATACTAAGTGTTAGAATCAAACATTTTAGACATGGGACTGGCAGTAGCGTAACCAGAAAATTTTGTGTGTGTGTGTGTGTGTGTGTGTGTGGGTGGGGTGGGGGTGGGGTTCTAGGGATCCACCATTTCATGGGGGGGGTTAACTATGTCCAGAATCATGTACTTGTAAATATTTTCCCCTCTTGGATTTACGGGGGGCTCATGCCCCCCAGGCCTTACCCTTTGCTATGCCACTTGGGACTGGTGATTTTGATAAACTTTATCAACTCAGCAAACGGGTTCAACAGATTCTTTCGGGAATGTGATGAGCTTTTGCAAAGATACATTACAAAAAATACCTACACAAAGTCAGAAACCATATGAATCCACAGAGAAGGCCCTGTAGCCCAGCAAGTGCCCAGAGGCCATGTCCCACATCCCACACTGAGTACTGGGCCCACACCTCATTTGGAAAGTCAACTGCCACAACAATGATCCTTGTTAAAACCTTCCTTGAAGTATGCAGCAGACCATCCTTTCTCCCCACCCCTCCCTTATCAGACTCCTGGCTATGGGCCAGCCATAGCCTAACCCACCTCTAGGGAAACTGGTTCACTGGTCCCATTTCAGTTTGAAGATATCTATTGCTGGGGAAATAATATCATGGAGTTCCAGCTGAGCCCCCAAGCTGCATTCTCATGGCCCCACTTTGTGGCTAACCCAGTGTAAAATACTAAAATGTATAACGTCTTTACTTTGTGCAACATACAGTAGGGTAGTTTGAGGTGTGATCACTGCAGGAATGCAGGGAAACAATGACTTATTCAAACTCTCTCATCAGAGCCAAGGGCATATGTCAGGGTTAACAGATATCATAATTAAATAATTCCTTAACTGTAAAAATGATGATGTTGGGAAAATGTGTTACAAGCAAAAAATCACCATTTCTACCTTTTGGTGAAAATTCCAACATAATGCAATTCTCAGGAAGAATGGCAAAAAAAAAACAAAAAAAAAAAAAAACAGAAACTTTGAAAAGATGAGGAGGAACTGAGAAGATAGAAATGAAGTTTCAACTTTAAGTGAAAAAAAAAAAGAGAAGAAGGGGAATAGTCCCTGGGTTTCATAGAGGAAAGCAACAAAGAATATACAACAATAGAGAACAACGAAAAAATCTTGATGTAGCAGGCAATTCTCCAAGAATTAATATTTTTGAAGTCTAAGACTATACAAAGTGTTCTCAAGGAAGAAAGGTAAGTTATAAGGTAACATTCAGAAGAAAACAAATATCAAAACTTACAAAAAATTGTCATTTTTACAACATTTTTAACCTTTCCACGTAAGAGGAAAGACCCTAAGTAGATTTACAAATGCCAGGGTTATAACAGAAAAGCATCTATATATGAGGGGTGATGAGGGTCTAGGATTTTCTCTGGTGACCATACCTTCATACACTCTCAAACCCAAATCCATGAGGCAGTGAGCTTAAGTTCCATAACTCTATCAAACACATCCGAATGTCAGTTCAAGGAAAGGGTAGAAGGCGGTTTTTAACATAATTTATAAAGTCACTAGAGTAATGCCATTATCCCTACATGGAAACTTTAATGTAGCCATTTCAGTCAAATATCATGTTGCAATCTGGAGCGATCTCCTGACTAACACACTGAATAGACTGCTGAAGAGTGAAAAGTCACAAGAGGGTAGGTAGCAGGCAAAATGGTGGCTAAGTGTACACAAGTTTAACTTTGTACCTAAAAAGTCACAATGTATCCAAATAATAAAATACATTAATTCAGCTGTATCTGCTATCTGCTTCATGATACTGGTACCATCAACTCTCCCTCCTACTGCCCCCACCCCCCCACCCCACCCCACTCCTTTCAAAAAAAGAAAAAGAAATATATTCTACTGGTACAAAAATGCCCCAAAAGGTTTATTTCAGAGATGTGTTTTAGATTATATGGCATATAAGATTCAAGAGCTACCATAGTATTTTGGAACAAAATTGCACACAAAAAGAAAATATGGTTTCTCTGCGAATACTACACTCAAGCAAGCATTATGAGCCACATTTTTAGGTTCAGTCATCATTCCCGATACGCTTTAAACAGATTTCTTCTTTCCTTACAAGAACTTCCTTATCATGTTGATAAATACACACATCACTGAGAGTACCAGATGCAATGTCGCTGGGCCAATTACACAATAAAACCACATAATTAAGGATGGGAAATATAACTCTACCGCCACAACAAGAGTAATACAATAAATAATAAACAGAAGGGAGGTGTTTTAAGTAATCTCATGCTTGCTTCACACTAGACTACAACACCCAAGCCAAGGAGATACAGTACTTTAAAGATTCAACCTCTACTGCATATTTTCCCAAGCTTTAGTGTTACACAACCACAAAAGATGGCTAGCATTTCACCTAGTGTGCTCAACTGCTGAGTTGGGTCCATCTGAATGTCTGACCATACAACAATATATTTGCATACATTCAATACTGTCTGCATGATCATACCAAACACAGGCTTTTGCATAATACCAAAATACTGACAAAATGACTTTATCTGGAGAACTGAATATCCACGGGTTCATTTAACTAAGCAATGATGTGCTGTATACATTGATGTATGCCTAATGTCCGTGTGTTTGTAAACACAAGAAATAATAGCATGGCAGAAAAGTGTGAAGCACAGAGCTCTAGTTTTCCACTTCAATTGCAAATACACATCTTTAGATTCTTTACAAGTTTCATACCAGTGAAACACCACTAAATCATCTCCTTTACAGCATACTGACAAAAAGGCTAAACCCTTGTTTGGCGGACTTAATACAGTAGTGAAAAAATAGCAGATTCATCACTTAAACAAATATAAGTGTTTGCATTTCTGTCACTATCTTAAAGGGAAAGTGCAGTCAGCCCAATTTGATGAAGTGTACCAACATATCCATTCATGGATGGCTCTTTTTAATCATGTACAAATTTTTTGTACTGAATTGTTCAATTCATGCTGACTAACTCCTAATTCTACCATCAATATTCAATATTTATGTTTGAAAACATCACTTAAGAAACTTGAAAGTAATGAGGAGATATGAAAGATTTGGCTGATGTTTTAAAATAAATTTGGGGTGACTGCTTATTCCCTTTCAACACAGGATGATATTCTGTACTATTGTTATTCAGCAAACCAATTAACCCATATATTTTTATGCCATATTGCCGCATCCTTGCTCCCCCCCCCCTTCTACAAAACTTGCAGCTGATATGTAATCACCTGCAGCTAATGAAAGGAGCTTTCTTAAACACAATTTGTGTATCTAAAAGTTACCTAAAGAGCAACAGCTCCAGTGAAATTTAGATTAAAATACTGATTTGGTGATGTACCCTTTCTGTAAATAATTACAAAGTGTTACAGTCATTATTATCTATGTACACTTTGTACAGGGATCAATATCACATTTTTTACGTGTTCCAGTTTTTTGTTTCATGTACAGGTTTTGTACTAATATACACTAATTACAAACTCCATAGAAATTCATAATATAAAACTATAAACAAAAAAAAAAAAATATGCAAGAAGTGTTCCCCAATTTGAGAAACAATGTAATTTTGTTCCCAAAGATTCACCTCAAAAGTTATATTATGCATAGATTTGGTGAGACTCGAGATGAGACAAAGAGTGTGGATGTAAAAAGCTGCTTTTTCGAAGATGGTGGCAAGCAGGACTGGACTTTGTTTGAAGTAAACATTACCTGAAGAAAACCCTTGATCCTTAACTTAGTAGCAATACAACAAGTACATACACTGTGTATGATACAAATGTTACAACATCAACATATATGTTTTTACATTCTCAGAAACTAATTCATCAGAACACCTCTTGGGTAGAAAATGGCCAGAAGTCATGGTTTTGGAACTTTTCAATTTTTTCCAAAATGGCTTCGTAAACCATTTTACCTTTCTATCTAGTACGATACCAAGGAAAACAAAAATATAACATGTAGAGGTGTTTAAGTGATGTCATAGCATCACTTCTTTTTGTTTGCTGGATATTTTAACATTTTAAGCATTCAAACTACCTAGCATCCAGCAGCTTGCGCATGACGCAGAAACACCTACGACATATAAACTGGGACCACCAGCAAAGCAATCAGAGACTAGCTAGCCTCACATATATCACCTCTGTGCAATAGTTAATGAGAGACAAGTATGTTACAGTACACTAGTCTAATGTCTTCTCTATCCACAAAACTTTCCTCTTTACCTCCTCCCTTGAGATTTCAGGTCACAGCACTCAGCTGTACCCTCAGACTATCCTTAACAAAGCTAACAATAATCTGATTTCTGTGAAACCATTACAGCTTAGCGAAACCAACTTCCTCGATGCTGCCTCCATATCACAGTACTACTTTGCTTCAAAATTCCTAACCACCAAGTCTGAGGGCCAAAGTAACATTTATGTCCATACATTTTGGAGATTGTAGTTTGTGTTTTGCAGAAGTCCTAAAGGCCAAGTCCAAAACCTTTCTTTCTTGTTATTTTCCCACCAAAGATGTATCATAGTACCATGTTAAACTGAAGACTTCTTTCATTTGAAAACTTCACCTTACAAACTTCCTTTTTACATACAGGGTTTGTACATTTTTTATATGCAATTCACTGCAGTACTTTAAAAGCCCTTCTCCTGGACAAAGGCTGACAGTATTTTGAATAATTTGTTTAGTTTGCAGAAAATGAAGACGATAATGAAAAGAATACTACCATGTCTCCAGATACTTTTCAACAAATGACATTTCCAGTACTTTTTCCACTATCCCCCCACCCCTACCCCCCCCCAAAAAAAATTCCAGTAAATGTATGGCACTCAAATGTGACATGATCACAGGCAAGTATTTTAAGGTTTTCACAGTCATGTAAGACCTACGTATGTACTACTGAACAAAATCATGTTACGTCTAATGTCAATCATACGCCACATCAAACATTACAGGTCTTGCTATTTGTATTAAAATTGAGGATACAATTTTTCAAGGTGTTTGTATTACTGAATACCATATTTTGCCTGAATTTTCTAATTACATCAAAAGTTTTGTCCATGAAATAAAATACAGAACTTTTGTTTCAAAATTTCAGTTTTTCTCCTTTGGTTTGAAGTACAGTAGCTGTTTTTGAGAGTATGTGAACAAATTTTGGACTTTTTCATTGCAAAAATCAAGGCATTTAAAAACAAAAATGTCTTTCCAAGGTGCTAATTTATTTCATTGCTACATTTCAGTTCAACTAATCTTGCACCTTTGTTATTCATGAGAAATTACCAAACTACAGATGATAAATAAATATTAGAGTACTTTGAAATCAAAATAATTCAACGGTACAAATTTCACATCTGAGTACACAACTGTTTTCATTTGTAGATTTCAGTCCATTTTCTATTTTTTTTTTTTTTTATTTTCGTTTCTTTTTTTGTCTCTGTTATAGATGCAAAACTACAAACCACACACTGCTGTTAACAAAATTAAGTTTCTAACAAAGTTTTGGCAATTACTTCTTCATATACCAGTACACACACCAAAAGTATGTAAAGGTATTAAGCATTTGAAATATCCAGTGAAACGGTGAACTACTTGTCATCCCATGTGGTCATTCCACTGAATACAAAAACCCAGGCACACAAAGTTGTAAAAAACTGATTCTATTTACCAGAATCTTTGAAGTATGAAAAACACCAATGATTATTTATAAATACTGCTTCATATCTATGATTACACTACAAAGAAACTGAATACACATTAAGCGACACATTCAGTGTTTAATAATCAGTTTGAAAAGTAGACACTTCAACCTTAAAATGACTTTTATTTCATTCATGTTGGTCCAAATATAATAAAATATGCTTGATATCAAAACTTTTAGTCCCATTCTAAAATTTCAAAGCATAAACTGTGGTAAAATGAGCACACCTAGCACAAAAGAACACCTTCACAAAAGAAAAAACTCTTTTGCATTGCATGCCTTAAACCAGGTAAAAAGTACACAAAATCGAAGCTGCTGTCTCCAAGAGTTTGTCATCTTACAACTCAGACTACAGCCGTTGCAAAAGTAAATCTCTACCAAACATGATCTTATGTCTTAAGTTTCTAATCCTACTTAAAAAACAGAGGCACATCATAGTTTCATGCAAGTTGCACATTACTTTGACAAGAGGTATTGGCACAAATAATCCCCACATTTTGGGGGTTACGACAAAGTCGTAACTACTTAACGTTTGCAGACCTGTTTCATACCAGACTGACTGATGTAACTACCACACCCTTCCTCTTTCACATCACTATCCTCCGATCATCGAATGATCTGATTCATCTTACCTGTGACCATCTTTCCTTCTTCCATCGCCTCTGTTTCCTCCTACAAGAACGAATCTTACATGATTGCCTGGTGTCTGGCTTTTCCTCTTGTCCACAGTAGTCATCCGAAATGTACTGTCCATCCTCATGTCTGCACAAAACTGTCCTTTGTTTGACTCCCTTTCCACATGATTTTGAACACTGAAGTGAAATAAGATAAAATGGAATATGAAGTTAAGCAATCCAGAAACATGCAAAAGTAAGAGAAGTTACGCCATCAGCTCATTACAACTTGAAGTCCCTCTTTTTGACTCCAAAAAGATTTCAAATATAAGCTGAGAGTACTGACAGGCGCTTCACATCCCCATGGCAATGCACTGTATAAAACTTAACACTCTCCATCCCAATGATGCGTAAAGCAACTGAGGAAATATGTTTCATGCCCTATTAAGAGGTTTTGGCATATTTTGTAAACATTGCAAGTCAGTTTAGTGAACAACACTTTAGCTGCACCATAAAAATTATATTTTAGGCAAAACCCTAGGCAATTCTATGTGAATCCAGCCCCAAGAACCTTCATGCAAAACCCAGTTGTACAACTAACCAACAACTAACCACACTACAACTTACTGGTATGACTAATATTCCGTTTCTCAATTCTCAGTATATGAGCCGATGCTGATTCCATATTGGTATTTCAGAAATGAGCACACTATTACTGTTAACCAGATGATATTGTGCACACAGTAAAATAGTGTACCATTTCAGTGAAGTAAAGGCCAAGAACTATCGGCTGGGTAAGTTTGACAGTGTGAAAATGATTTATAGTATCATACAATATCAAATCGGAGTACCAATAATTGATGCAACACTAGAAAAATCACAAACTAACATAATACAGCATTCACATTTGTTGTTATGCTTCTATTGGTAATACACAGTAGAATAACTTCCAAATCCTTTACGAGTTTTAGTTTTTGCGAAGAGTAAATCCTCTATCGCAGTAAAACTAAACATTTTCTCTGTGGTACCTAAGAACAACTGATTACGTCTTCTCGAAGTGAACGAACTGACCATGCATGCACGAACCGGATCTCACATTACATCCAACTAATTATAAAATAAAAACAATTTTATTTACCTCTTGCCAGATTCCACTCTCCCAATGAGTGCAGGGCCTCACTTCACAGACCTCCATAGAAGAGGGCCTCAAGACAGGGTCACACATGTTGTCATCCGTAGGGGTCCCATCCAAGGAAGAACAGGTGACGTACCTCTCCTTTTTCCCTGGTCCACAAGTTTCTGAGCACTAGCAAAACATAAAACAATGCAACAAGTTGTAACAAGTTGTAACAAGGAGTTAATAATACAATGTTTGGCTCATACTACAATGACATATAACTACATCTTTAGACATACCTGTACAATAAGATGTAATGCAGTGTAATGCCAATGATTTTCCCCTGCCATGTGGCCTACGAGTCAGATGACATAAAAAAACTTTCATACTTTACATAAAGCCTTTGAATATTTCTAAACTTGGCATGTGGTGGGGAGGGAGGGGGTGTGTGGCTCATAGGGTCCTTGCTAAGGATTTTATATCCTTCCTAATCCTTTTCCTACTAAACTGAATGAAAATATACTTTTTCAGTCTGCTGGTAAACTACCACTTTCATATTTTGGCTAATATCTTGAACACTGCAATATGGTAAAAGCCCCAGACTTCCACGACGTTATGTAGGTGAGAAAGCAATGCTGACTCTCAAATAACTATCATTTAAGGCAAACAATACATATGTGATAGCCTCATGGAAAGATGTTTTACCAGATGAAAGTTAACAGAGTCACTTATTTTCATACTGAAATACACCAACAAGGAATTTCATCTTGTTTAAACAATATATATTTTCATGTGAATTGCCATCCTCCACAGTTTAAATTCGCAAGCAAGTTCCTAACTGTCTTACCTCCGTCCAGGCTCCCATTCTCCACTGGCCTGCGAAGGTCCTTGCACCCAATGAAAAGATTTGGTCTCCGTCACAAGCAGGCATCTCACAGCTTTGATCCTCAACAGGTTTAGTAGCAGGATTGCACATATCATCATTAATTTGCATACCATCGTACCGCAGGCATCGAGCTGACCTGACTTTTGTCCCCCGACCACAGGACACTGAACACTGTATGTAAGAATAATGGCAAAATGCAGTACTGAAAACAGAATTTGTCGAATCCAACCCGAAGAAGACAGAATCTTTTCCGGAGTAGAATACAACAAACAGGAAAAGAGAATACATTCCAGAAGCATATAACAGCTTTGTATCAGAAGTATGACAAATGATACCCCTCATATTAAGATCTCAAATACAACCAGAGTCCCTTGTTTTTGGCAAAAAATGGGAGAGGAAGAACCAAAATGCAGTCAAAAATGAGAATTTGGCAAACCCCACCAAAAGAAGACATGGAATCTTCTCTAAAGGAAGATACAGCAAACATGTTAAAGGAATAAATTTCAGATGCAGCTAAAAATTGTGGAGTTATCAAAAGTTGGACAAATGATACCCTCTTCCAAAAGTGTTGGGTATTACCCCACCCTCCTTACACCAGTGGTGATTTCGTAAAGTATACATCTTTGAATGTATAATCTCCAGGCTGACTGAAAAAAATGATACACAACTACAGTAGGCACCATAAGGTAATTCCATATTTTTGGAAGCTACTTCTTGTGGCCACCAAAAATTGCTGTTATGAATGACTAACACTCACTAACACATTTTCAATTCTGATGTCAAACATGTCACATCCTACATTTAGGTAATGTTGCAAATTGTTGAACAACAGCCACCATTGATGGCTTGAATTTATTCCATATCATTCAAAAAAAAAAAGCAGAAAAAGAGGCAAAGAAAATTAATTTTGATTCAAAGTTTTACTGAAAATTTTACTATTCTTAAGAATTCTTCATGATTTTTTACTCAAAAAAACAACGTGGAGACTGAATTCCACTAATGATGGCATCTTCATCTAAATTCTAGACCACAAACTGAGACCCTAAACTGGCACAGGGAAAAAATGCTGTTGTAAAGGTTTGAACAAGTCTTTGGAAACAAGTACCAACAGCTTTCAACAGGATTTCAATAAGTAATAAAAAGAGCCTGTTAATTTCATAAAATTTACCTGCTGATACCAGACTTGTAGTGTGAGTGCAGTGCCATGAATACGAGTAAAATTGGGTGGAGTGTCTCTGGTTGTGAGTAAAGGTACGAGTAGGGGTATGCCAGTACAAGAGCAAAACTTTGCATTAACCCCAATGTATGTCTGCCAAAATCTGTGAGTACGAGTACAAGTCCATTCTCACCAGTAAGAGTGCAGGGAATTGTGCAAAACCATGAGTATGATCAAGTACTCACTACAAGTCTGGTCCATACCAATTGACTTTGTTGAATCCTAACAGGAAAATGATAAATTGCCATTTTCTTACTGATTTATCCCAGTTCAAATGTGTTGATGTGTCAACAGGAATTTGCTCCTATGGAAGAAAAGTTACTCAAAGCATTCCATTAAAGATTTTACAGAAGAAAGCTATAACTTACCTCCCCCCAGGAACCATGCTGCCATGATGGACACATTGACTCCTCGCAAGGTCGGACATGCTCGGGTCGGAGAGAGGCAGGACACAGCTCATCCCTCACCCTAACTTCATCTTGATAACACATCACCGTTCTCAGCATTTGTCCTCTTCCACATGTGACTGAACACTGAAGACAAAATAGGACAACACTTAGCAATTAACAAAAAGAACACATGTACGATTTACAGTTAAAAAAACTACCTACGCCACTGATTCATGTGATGCTAACTGCATATGAAGTGTGGGACACTGTTAAGTCTTTTTGTTAAGTTCTGAGACCCACTACACTAAAAGTTGCGCAATGTTGTTGAAATAAGGTACAGAATGATCTATGATCGAACTTATGTTAAGGTGACCATATTTTGGGGATTTAAATCAGGGAGGCTACTAGACCAGGCACCGTGTAAGGAAAATATACATCGTTAGTGTGACTGGTAATTGGCTACAGTAAATGTGTGTGATCACAGTAGTCAGTAGTAGAAAATCAGTGATGCTTTTGACTTTCGATCTCTGTGATTGCAGATTACATGTTACTTGTATGCCTACTTACGTTGTACTTCGGCTCTACAATATATACCTCAACGGTGTTGATGTAATACTAGCCCTATAATACATTACTAGCTAGCCGGCCATTCAGCTCCTGTCCAAAAGGTACACAGTAGGCTACACAATCGACAAAATATTATTTTTAAATTATAATTCATATGTTGGGAAATTTGAAATTTCAAGGGCATTTGTTCAAATCAGGGACATTTTCGGGGACACTTGTTCATCGGGGATGGAACACTGGATTCGGGGACTGTCCCCAAAAATCGGGGATGTCTGGTCACCTTAACTTATGAGAGTGTAAACTCTCATTCAGATTATGATCAGATTGCATAACAACTTTTCAAGCATTAATTGTAAACACTTTCACAATCATGACACCAGTTCACCATCACACTAAAATTGCGGTCTAAGGAATGACGAAGACTGAGAGCATGCAATCATATTTTTTCTGAACTAGCCTTGCGAAAACTTTCAGGGAAGTACACACACAGCAACTATACTTTAGATTTCGCCCCTACAGTCAAAAGACTTTCCCCATCCAAATACTGAAGCATTTATGAATAATTAAAATTTTATGAAAGAAAGCACAAATTTCACAGCATCCTGACATCACAAGGATGCAAATCCTCCAAAAAGACAAGCACTTGATCATTGCTTCTTGACCCCCCCCCCCCCTCCAACTGACTTGACTAATTATGTAATAATCATGCATGGATAAACTACACAGCTTAGACAATAACAGCCCAGTGGAGTGTGAAAATAAGCCAGCAGAATCTCCTCAAGTTGACCATTGTTTGCAGAGCATGTTGGCCAGCTCAATCAGATAATTTAATTATCCATTGCAAATTGCTCTGAATGTTCCTAACCATGTCTTCCAACATACAACATGGAATGTAATATGCTGTAACAGCTTCTGGGCAAGAGAAACCCTGTCAACAAACCACCACTCTTTATAGAAAATAAAAGTCATAACCGCTTACAGAGCTATAATGTGAAACCCTCCACTGTGGACATGGATCTATATTACACTGTTCTTTCACATGTTTGGGCTCGGTACACTGGCTCTCGTTGACTGTTTGACCTCTTGAGTTACGGCAGATGGCATTTCGGACTCTAGTACCATTGTTGCAGGGTCTTGAACACTGTGGGAGAATGAAAGTGTATTTATATAATTCAAGACTTGCAGCACAAAATTTTCAAAATGAAATGTTTCACCAGATATGTGGTCTTCAAAGTGGTTAAAACTCTTTAAAGTATATGGTAGTGAATACAGTCTCAATACACTGCCAACTCATGAATATGCATAACATAAAAAGCACAAATGAGAAAGAAAGACTTGCCAATCTACATACCATTATACAAGCAACTGAATCTTATTATTAATTTTATAAGACTAACTCATTAAAAACTAATTTCTGGCACACACATGCACGGATGTAGAAACAGGCATACAATAAGGCCAACTTGAATAAATCAACTGCACACTCCTTTCATTTCGGGACACATGAAGCAATTCAGAAGAAAATTCTCATTCTTCAATGAGATTGACTAGGGAAATTGGAACATTTTTTCATTCAGTCTCATGTAATTCTGAATGAGAATTAAACGAGACTGAATGGGAAAATGTTCCAATTTCCCTAGTCAATCTCATTGAAGAATGAGAATTTCCTCCTTGAAGCACCTTCATAAGTATTACACCTGAGACACTTAAAGTGGGCATGATACAAGCAAAATTAAATTTGCATACAGTTAGAAGAGACACAGTAATACATACAAAATTAACTTGCACTTATCAAAAAAAAAAAAAAAAAGGAAAGGGTGCTTTACGAGAATGTCTTAAAATGATGTTTTGCAAAAATTTCCAAGCTGGCCACATGACCATTTGAGGTAATAAGCGGCAAAGAGGTGCTGACTAGGCATTGTAAAACTGTGTACTGTACAAGCTAGCCTGCGTGAAGCACTATTGTTTTCGAGTCAAGGTTCACCGGATTGGCTGATCTTGATGCAAAGAAGCCCTACTGCAGTGCAGTAGTATGATGCTTGTGTCATGAAGCATTTACAACAGGTGCAGAAGACTAATGTTCAACACAGAATATGTATCCATACAGTATACAGCAGAACTGTCTGTACATGATGAGCATGTAAGTCCCATGTACATATGTGGTATCATTTTTACTGTAAGGCCGGGCAGTCATTACTGACCCCAGGCTGTTGGGTCTCTACAGCCAAATTTTTGGATAAATATGACCCAACTTTTGGATTAATATGTGAAGGAGAAAATTGACAGCTATAACTTCACCCTATTAAGTTGTTTCAATCATCTCCTTCCACAAAACCTAATCAGGTTGCCTTTCTTTTTTTTTTTTTGTTAGTTGTACCCTGTACCCTGCTGCTTGTAACATTAGTTCCAAGGTTACAGTGTAATGGTACATGCAATTCACTGTAACAGAAATGTTCCATCTTGGTGGTAGACTGCTTTCACTTTTTCACTTCAGCAGTTAACTAGCGGAATTTTTGACCTCTACATACTATGAAAGCTTTGAGAAGAGAATTGTTTAGTTTGAGCTGCACTGTTTTAGGCTACTTTATTTTGTCATGGACAAAGATAAAGCTTAACTGCTGCATGGTAATCTATTTGCTGTAGTGGTAGTTACAATAAGTCTTGGCCGGCTAGTAACTTAGTGCTTGCATATCGGCAGAAGCTTGAGCTTACATTCATGCTAGTGTTGTCTTCTTGCTATGTACTGGATCAGATTTCTGGGCAAACACAGTGTTCAAATGAGCAATGCTTATAATGATGTTCAAATAATGACCATCAAGAATACATTCTGATTTTTTTTAAAGTTAGTGTAGGGTCTAGAATGGGTATTCAGGTGCTAATGTTTGGGGACAAACTTCATCATGTAATAGCACCAAAGACATATGGTACATATTGTACTACTGCTTGTCAACACATCTAGGCTGTGCAAGGGCGCTGAGCAGGATGACTGCTGTCAATGACATCATTTTGATTGAACTACCAGTTATTGCTTTTCACAATTTGGGTTTCAGACGGACTGCACTGGGTCTAAAAGGGGCATTCAAATAGAGTTTTGTGGTAATTGATTTTGGTATGGAAAATGATCATTTCACTTCAATATATATCTAAATATTAAGTAGCTGAGAAGTAAAAAGGCACATGCCATGCCCACTTAAAAGA
This sequence comes from Holothuria leucospilota, assembly GCA_029531755.1. Taxonomy (NCBI): domain Eukaryota; kingdom Metazoa; phylum Echinodermata; class Holothuroidea; order Aspidochirotida; family Holothuriidae; genus Holothuria; species Holothuria leucospilota. Next base: position 27,853,735 of record CM055962.1, on the reverse strand, counting down.
TATTTAATACCAGAACATGCAGTACAATAAAACAGACATGCTGGTAATCAATTTATTCCTTCACTTACTGTTGTCCAATCAGAATACTGCCAATGGGCACTGGGGCACAATCCCTGGCATGGCCTCACTCGAGGTGGCTTCCGCTCTAAAATTGCACAGTGATCATCATGTTCTATCTTTTTTCGTCCAGTTTTCTTCATCACCTTGTAACACCTCATGTCGACCTGCTGGAGGCCCTGACCACATCTTGATGAACACTCACTGCGGGCTAGCTCCTCCCACCTATGACAGAATATAGTACAGTATTAAATGATGTTGCCATTAGTGCTTCATCTCTTTAGAAATCCATTGATGCATAGTGAAGAAATCATAAGGACTGTGTTTGGCACTCATCAGTGTAAAGGTTTATCATTGCCATTCAATCAGGAAATGAACAGACAGATGTGGGTGGGGTAGGGTTAGAGTAAGATGAGGTTTTACGGCTCAGTTTCTAACCAACTGGTTTAAGTTGGGCCGTGCCGGACACAGCCTTTTTCCAGTTGTGGCTCACTGGCTTGCTTTCCCTACCACATTGCTTATGCTGAGCACCAAGCACAATGGCAGTAGGTTCCATTTTAAAGTCTTTGGTATGACCTGGCCGGGAGTCGAACCCCAGACCTTCCGGCTGCAAGTCGGATGCTCTAACCACTTGACCATGCAGTCGGGTAGGGGTAGGGATAGAGGAGAAAAGATATGGGGGGATTTGCAGCGATATATGGGGAAAAGAAATTATTTGCTAGGGGTTTCTACCCACATAAAACAATGAGCTACAGCACCTTTAAAATGTTTAATTTTTTGAGGGCAAAGTGAGTCATAAATCTAAGCATGCTGACAATAATACTGTAATCATAACAAAGCTCACATAGAAGGGCAGAATAGTCAAGACTAAAATTTATTTTTGCCATATTTAAGAGAAACCTTTTTATCATATTGGTAAAACTTTTAGTTTCATTCCTGTGGTAGTACTCTAGAGATAAGCAGCTAAAGTTGTCACATTTTCTACCAAAAGTGAACTTGAAGCAAGCATGTATGATTACATGGCTTCACTCCACCACTTATAACTGTATGAGAAGTTCTCAGGAATTACTGATGACCATCAATACATGTGCCACCTACAGTATCACCAGACCCTTGTGTGGGCATTTCAAACAGTTATTTACATCAGACACAAAGCCTCTCACCTGAGAAAACACTTGTTGTTGCATGGTTTGTATATTCTCGATGGCATGGGTTGAGTGCACTTTGAAGGGGAGACACGAGTAGAATCGTCCCTCCTGATGCACCACAAAGCACGAGATTTGTTGCCTAGAACAAAAACAAAACAAACAGAAAAAGAAAAAAAATTATCAATCATGTGGATATTCAAATAAGCATGTTTCTCATTTTGTTGGAATATACACCCAATAAAACTATGGTACCTTATTGCAAGGAGTTTACAGCACAGCTTCCAACTGTAAAAGTAACAGCCCTGACTTTCTCATGAAATATTAATAACTCATGTTTATGCATAAATGAATATGCATACCTAACACTATCATACTTTTTACAGAGATATGAGACTAATCAATGTATCTTGTTACTCCTTGCCTCTCTCTCACTCTGAACAGCATTTTCACCAGAAATTTCACAATTGATGTAATAAAGACAAATGCTAACATGTACACCTGTAAGGGACACTTTTATAAACGATTCATCTTAAAAGATGGTGTCTGTATGCCCTTGAATTATGAACAGACACACCCACAAACATACAGTAAACAGGATTGCAAACGTTACCACATGAGCCTGTCTGCAGGGCATCAAACCAGTAGAATTATCTGATTGGTACATTGTGATATTTTGGGTGTGGTGTCAAATCCTGAACCAAGTACAAAGATGGAAGGGACAGTTGTTGTATTTGAAAGCATGATTCTATCACCAAAGTATGTGAGACCTCAACTTTTCTTCTGAAATTAAGCATATGAGCAAACTTGTGCCATCCCCATCTTCAGTTCTCTAGATATAAGCAGCTGGAGCACTTGTATTTGCTGCCAAGAGTGAACATACAGGCCAAAGCATGTGAGATGTCTTCTTTTAAATTCTCTCATGAACTTTTATTTGAGGTGGCAACTACATGTAACAAGAACTACACATAAGGGGAAATTATCCTTTTAGGTGGCTGAATTTAAATTGACTTTTTAACATCCTTTACAAAACATGGACAGACAATCAGTGAAAAACACAAATCATATTTGCCTCTTATGCACAAATAGAAAAGTAAAAATGTTTCAAAACAACTGAAAGAGAGGAAAGCAAGCTGAATATGAGAAATGTATGCATATGTCTTAACTGTGGAATTAAATGTAGTTTAAAAACTGTGCAACATGTGCAACAAACTATTGTGGAGTTTGCAGGGGCTGTTTCTTTAATTTCAGCACCAGTCATTTGGGAGGGGGCATTTTTTCTTTTTGAGGTGGAGGAGGGTATTTTGTTTTTCCCTGGTCAAATCCTTACAAGGGTGACTCTGGCTGCTGTGAGGTAGAATCACCTGCTGCTGCTGTGTGTTCTGAATGCTGGATAAATCACTAAGGGGTGAGAGCAATTCTTCAATATTTCGCTAGTTAGGACACTTTTATATGGAAATAGAGTCTATTTGTAAAAGATTTGAGTTGATTTATTTTTCTACTTCAAACCAAGGTTTGTAAGATGCATAACTTCTTTCTTCTTCAGACATGTATCTTCTTTTAAATATGAGTGATGTAAAAATTCTGCCTTTTTAGGCTTTCTTTCTTAAAAATATCTTTCAAAATGTTGAGTGGCTCTACGGAATATGTTACAACGAGCATGGTACTGTGATGTATGCTACATATTTTGGCAGGGATTTAAAGGGAATGAGCAGAAGCCCCACATTTATTCTGAAACATCACATCTTACAAATTTCCTCTTATTTTCCTTAGAAATATCTTTCATGAAGTTTGCAAACAAAAATACTTCATATTAAAGGGTAACCTACATAGTTATTCTACATGAATTGAACATATCAGTGACAGAAATAAAATGTCACATGATTAAACAGAGCCATTGATGAATTAGGATGTGGGGGTATACTAATTCAAATTCAGGTGACTGCATTTTCCCTTTAAGCCACATTTTACCCCTTGATCATGTTAATGTCATCATGAAATTTTTAAGCTTTTTTATGATGAGATGATCATTTCTAAGTCAATATTTTATTTTTTGAATGAAAGTTTTTGAATGAAAGCTTTTGAAATTTATGATTTTATGCCATACTAGTATTCCTTTATCACCCACTTTCTGATGTATTTCATGAACCATTCATCCACATTGTGCAAAAAACCCTTAAAAGTTCCAAAATTTACCTTTTAGCATGTTAAAACACAGAAAAATTGAAAACAAAAGCAAAATAGCAGCAAGAAGGAGGATATGACCAAAATCAAATGTGCAGAATTGGAGAGTGAAACAAAAACTTCATGTAATGACCAGTGCTTTTTCAGAAGTGTTTCTTTTTTGAATCGTATTTAAAAATGTCTTACCATGTGCCTCCTGCATAGATGAACAGTGTATAGAGAAAATAACAATGAATCATTAACACTAAAATCTCTTACTAAACTGGTCTAGTACACACCAGACTTGGGAAGGTTACACACCTCCCCCAAAACTTAAAGAGTTGCCAATCTTGGCAGGGAGTCAAGTCTAGCAACCCCATACTCAAAAGTATGCACAAAAATCTTATTTTCAAGTTTTCATTTGCAGTCATTCAAGTGCCAAAAAAGAAAAATAAAGGTTCTTTAATGGTTATAATTTTTAACATATAGGCCCGCTTTCCCCAAAATACAGGCTTTCTATAGGTAAAATATAGGTCGATCTTTATACATCAGAGAAAAATTAGGCACTGGAGTACTAGTAGCTGATATTTGACAGACATGTCCTGGCAGGGTGCTCCCTGTCCACTTTCATACTTCACTTGTCCCATCTCATCATCCAAACATGGGTACCCAGGTTATGCAGTGTTCTGAAAACCTTCACATGCATTTTTTCCTTTACTTATTCACACTTCACAGTTAAAAAATACAAAATAGTAGATTCAAGCAACAAGTTCACTTGTACAGGGATATTTAAAGGATTCAAAGAAATTTCGAAATCAAAAAAGTTACTACAAGAAGACCCCCCCCCCCACTTCATGAGAAGTCCAAGTGCAACCAACAGTGGAGCTGTCATTTCAACCTTCACTGACCTTACAGCATTTGCTCACTACACCTGTATCTGCTGGACAGGAGAAATAGGCTCTTCTCCTGTCTTTACCTCCCCAACAGAGATATTTGACATATTACACTACTGTCACATACACAACACCTGCGTAACATACCAAACACAATGGTGGGGAGGGGGGGGGGGAGGTCAAGGAAACAGCTGATTTTCTGTATGATGGTGCTTTCGGTAACTCAATACCATCCTTTGGTCAGTTTGTTTTCCTTAGTCCAAGAATTTGACATTCAGTTCCCAATGTGGGCTTGTTTGGGCATGCCCTCCCAATCCCCCACAATCACAAGGCAACATTTCCATATAATACAGTGGAACCTAAACAATATTAAGAGCTTGAGATGAAATCAAAAAATGGTAAAGACTTACCTCCACAGAGGCGACTACAGGTACCCCAGGGACCATTGTTGTCCCATGCATAGTCAGCTTCACCCTGGAGAGGGACATAGTAGCTGTAGGTAATGTTTGGTGGCAAGATTGTTCTACCCACTGATAAAACCTGCAAAGAAACAAAATCTACTGATCAGGGTCACTGGAGGGTTTCCAAGATTAGGAAGGGGGAAAGAGCTGAAGCATTTAACTCCTGGATTTTGACATTCTCTAAGGTTAATTCTGGCCATTTCAGGACACACTAACAATAATTTTTGGAAGAAAATTTACCTACTGAAAGTTATGGGGGGGGGGGGGAGACTAGCCCCTCAGCCACTCCCTACTTTGAATGTTTCCTCCAAATGTGCTGACTGATATGAAAGACACCATCAAACTTTTGCCAGCTCAAAAAACTGTTCCATTGTACAATGTACATTTTTAATATTAAAGGAAGTATTTGAGACTTGCATGCATCTTGTATGTGTGCAGACAAACATTTTGCATCGGGAGTATGCAACCTTTTTTTGCACTACGATGTACTATAGCAGTCACTAGTCTATCAACATCTAAAAGCATGGCCTTCTATCTTTCAGCATATCAAGAAAATTATCCTGCAAATGCATTCCTGATTGCCTGACCCAGCAACTCTAAAGGTTATTAAGTTGGTTGTGAACATTTTATTTTTATATCTCATTCCAGAAACTAACACCCCCCCCCCTTCCCTCCATCAAAAAAGGTACACTAGACAAATTCTACTCCTTGGAATTGATCAGATCAGGCCTTTGCCATCAACTAGGAATACTGGCCTAGCAATTGTCCATGGATGGCAAAATGGGCACCACTGTTTTTCACCAACCCAAGTTTCCTTGTTCAATTAGAGACCAAAAATATTTCTAGAAAATATTTCTATTTCAGGACTCATCTTAATTGTAAAATCATACCTCAACCATTATAGTTTTATTGAATTGACCTTCTATGGTGATACTTTCAACAAACTGATCTGACCCTCAATATGTTTTATTCTGACATGTAATTTTACAAATTAACACTTCCTCCATCAAACAAATGTATGCTACACAAACATTATTCATTGAAATTGATCAGGATTTTGCCATCAACTAGGAATGTCCATCATGCGATTGATCATAAGTGACAGGGTGAGCACCATCGTTTTACGCCAATCCAGCTCCCCTTGTTCAATTAAAGACCAAAAAAATTTCTAGAAAATTTTCTTTTTCAAGACTAATCTAAATTAAGGAATCATACCTCAACCGTTATGGATTCGTTGAATTGCCCTTCACTGGTGATACTTTCAACAATCTGATCAGACCCGCTATATGTCACAACCACTCCTACCATTTTGATCTTACGCAACGACGTGCTGACAACAAAGTTACCGTTGAAATAGTAAGTTCCAGTCCTGGATCGGAGAGCTGGATGAAAGAGAGGAGAAGAAAATCTAGAAACCATTGTGAAGGATAGAGGTCATTTTGCAACAAAACATTTTTCTCCCATACAGTTAATACTATATAAAACTTATTTTAGAATCTTACAACATAGCCTGATATTTCAAAGTAATGCATCTAGTAGGTTGGGTGAAAAGGTGGATTGTTTCATAGTCAAGTTTCATTCTTAACACTTGCACTTTATTTCAGGCATTTCGAAGTAAAGGTGGTTTTCTCTTTATTTCCAATGTCCATGATTTCATGTTGAAACTGTTAAAAGTGAAATCACACCCCTCTGGTGTGAAAGGTAAAAACAGACCAATATGTTTTGCATGCACAGTACGGTTTGATTATAAGCCAAAGAGGATTTTTGTATGAGCTTACACTTTGTATGTATTGTTTTAATGTTAAATAATATTATGCTTTGTACTCCTTTCTTTGATATTTTAACATTTAAATTAGAATAAATAAATTAATATTAAATAAACATGGAAGCCTACCACAGGAACAAAATTTGCTACTTGCAGAGAAAGTTCTCCTCAAAACAGAGTTCACACTTACCAAGGAAGTTATCATCCTGTGTACTGTAACTACGCTGAGTTACAACCAAGTTGGTGGCATATATTGGTATCTCCACGACTTGACTGTAACCTGTCAAGGGAAATTTTTTTGAGACCCATTACAAATATGACCATAGTCACTGACTTGTATTGACATCTTATAATTACTTGTGGTCATCAAATAAGAAGAAGGAATATGAGCTATAGGTAGTTCATGCCATTTGGAGGACAAGGAAAAATCGAACAAAAAATTGACAGCAAAATGCCCTATTCTTGTTAATGCCTTTCCAAGATAAACATATCACATCATTATTTCTTTTACCCATTTAGATTTCCTTAACCTCTTTAAAGGCAATAGGCAGTCGCCCCAAAATTTTCTTTGAAAAATCAGCAAACTCTTGCAAATCTCCTCTTATTGCATTACAAGCACCTCTGAAGACGTTTTGAACATAACTATTACAAACAATAGGTAAAGCAAGGCGAAATTCTCCTTGAATTCCACAATTCACTAACAAAAATATTGTCACATGATCAAAATAGGCCATTCATGAACTAGAGTGACAGGATACACTCTGTTTGGTGTGACTGCCTACTGCCTTTAACCATTATAATCACTCTACCACTTCCTCCCCCTCTCACTTTACCAGTTCCCCTCCCCCAGCCCATCTCCTCTCCCAGTATGTGACAGCACTCATTTACCTCTCTTCTCATCATTTTATGACTCCCAGCAAGTTTCATGAAAACAAATTTCTTCATATTTGGTCTTATATGATTTGTTTAAAATTTCCAGGGAATATGACAGGATACACTCTGTTTGGTGTGACTGCCTACTGCCTTTAACCATTATAATCACTCTACCACTTCCTCCCCCCTCTCACTTTACCAGTTCCCCTCCCCCAGCCCATCTCCTCTCCCAGTATGTGACAGCACTCATTTACCTCTCTTCTCATCATTTTATGACTCCCAGCAAGTTTCATGAAAACAAATTTCTTCATATTTGGTCTTATGATTTTTTTCAAATTTCCAGGGCATATGTTTCAACATATTCCTAGTTGTGGCACATAATTACGCTTGGATATGAAATAAAATGAAACAGACTGATGACTTCCCTGTAAGGCCAATAAGAATTCCCAGACTTGATATTAATTTGAGGGAGTTTACTGGAATTCCTTTACTTTTTTTCTCTCTGGAGAAAGAAGGAATAATTTTCCTGGTTTCGCCTAATTCCAGGATGGCTTGGAAAACTACATTTCACTTCCCATAACAGACCTTATTTACTGATGCCATGCTGAGGTCATGTTAGAGGGCAATAATGACACATGACAGCTCACTGGATAAGGCACATGACCTTGGCACACACACTGTACACGACATAGCCGTCGCACCTGCACACAGACTTGGGTTCCTCTCCAACCAGTACAAATATTAGCTGTCTGCTTTTGTGTTGGTGTCAGTTGAACGTGCTTACCTCTGTTGAGGGCGCAAGTTCTGTTCTGTGATGATAATCATGTTATATGAATAAAGTCTATACCAAGAACAAATCCAGCTTACCCCACTTTTGTTGACTGTACGTTCCACTTAACTGACGACATGTAGAGTTATCTCCCCCACACACATAACAGTTGTCTCGCTTTGTAAGTGACCCTAACCTATGATCACAACCAGCTCTCTACAATCAAATACAAAAAAAATTTACACTGTTACAAAGAAACATTTAACTGCACTTTCCAAAGTGCTACATAAATCAAACATGCATTTTCATGACCTAAAGTTAACAATGTCAGTGAAAATGATACTTTTGTGAACTTGATCTTTACATAAATTCTGCAAAATACTAAGAATTATCTGTTTACATGATTTTATGTCCTCCTGCAGTCATCCTGTGTACTATTGATGACACCACGTGCTGCACAAAGGTTACGTCTAAGTGGAAGTCATCTGAATTTCCAATAAAAATAAACTACTTCCATAATTTATGTGAATGGCCTCTGTCAAACAAATAAATCCCAGGAACCACTGACTAGAAGACAAGCTGACAGTACATACAAACCTGACCCACTGGAATGAAAAAAAATTTGACCCAGCAGAACAAACTATAAAAGTATTATGCTTGCATGAAAAATATAAAATCCTCATTCTGTCTGTGGTGAAATGAACTTCATCCAGTGGGATGCAGTTCACCAAGATTTCAATGTATAGTAAATGGGTACAAAAAAAAAACAATGCTTTTGTCAGTTTGCTTACTGGATACATCTTAATTTGCTACTATCATCTCCTTGGTCACGTATGGCTTTTCTTAAATCACATACGAATAGTTTTTATCACTGAATTGTTAAAATCATGCAAAGTAGCTTCTTTCTTCACATTGACCGCGTGTTTGGTCTAGCGGTAGAGCATCCGCCTCTCACGCGGAAGGCCCGGGTTCGATTCCCAGGTCGAGTCATACCAAAGACTTTAACCAGAAAGCCTAAGGGCTTAGTGATTCCTTGCCGAATGGGGATGCTTTGTTGTACTGAGGTTTATCCCTCAAATTTATCTACCTTGACAACATCATTTTACGGTATTTTAACAATTTCACCTCTGCTGACCTCACATGAACTTTGAACCCCACCAAATATAACAAAAAAGAAAAACGAAAGTGTCTTGAAAGGAATTCAACTCCAATGGATCTTGGATCTTGAAAATTCTTGGAAAATTTTGTTTTTTGTCCTCTGGTGACCCCTGATGACTATCTTGGGAATTCTTGGGAAATTTTGCTTTTTGACCTCTGGTGACTCCATATAACAATCTTGGAAATTCTTGGGAAATTTTGCTTTTTGACCCTTGGTGACCTCAGATTATGATCTTGGGAATTCTTGGGAAATTTAGCTTTTTGACCTCTGATAACCCCAGATAACGATCTTGGGAATTCTTGGGAAATTTTGCTTTCTGACCTCTGGTGAAACCAGAGGACAATCTTGGGAATACTTGCGATATTTTGCTTTTTGACCTCTGATGACCCCATATGATGATCTTGGGAATTCTTGGGAAACTGCTTTTTAACCTACAGTGACCCCGGATGACAATCTTGAGAATTCTTGGGAAATGTTGCTTTTGATCCCTGTGACTGCAGATGACAATCTTGGGAATTCTTGGGAAATCTGTTTTTCTACCTCAGGTAACCCCAGATGACCTTGACCTCCACCAAAATCGATAGGGTTTTTCCTCTCAACATGGCAAATTTATATACCAAATATGAAAAGTCGCTGTCACTGCTATCTTGAGATATCGTGATTACAAGCCATTTACAAGGTTTCTGTAGTTCAACCTCTGGTGACATCAGATGACCTTTGACCTCTACCAAAGACAATAGCGTTCTTCCTCTCAACATGACAAATCTATATCCGCCATTCCTATCTTGACATATCGCAATTTCAAGGTTTTTGGTCTTTTACCTCTGGTGACCTCAAATGACCTTTGACCTCCACCAAAAACAATAGGGTTCTTTCTCTCAATATGACAAATCTATATACCAAATATGAAAAGTGCTGGTCACTCCTATCTTGAGATATAGTGATTACGAGCTTTTTGGCCTTTAACCTAAGGTGACCTCAAATGACCTCTGAACTTCACCAAAAGTTTTAGAGTTCTTCCTCTCAACATGATCAATCTATATTCCAAATATGAAAAGTGTCGGTCATTCCTACCTTGAGATAGCTTGATTATGAGCCTTTTCGGCTTTTAACCTGCGGTGGCCTCAAATGACCTTTAACCTCCACCAAAAACATAAGGGTTCTTCCTCTTGACATGTAAAATCTGTATACCAAATATGAAAAGTGTCGGCCTTTGCTATCTTGAGATATCGTGTTTACGAGGTTTTCGCCGTTTAACCTCTGGTGACCTAAGATGACCTTTGACCTCTACCAAAAACAATAGGGTTCTTCCTCTCAACATGACAAATCTATATACCAAATATGAAAAGTGTTGGTCATTGCTACCTCGAGATATCGTGTTTACAAGCCGTTTACAAGGTTTTCGCAGATTAACCTCTGGTGACTTCAGATGACCTTTGACCTCTACCAAAAACAATAGGGTTCTTCCTCTTGACATGTAAAATCTGTATACCAAATATGAAAAGTGTCGGCCTTTGCTACCTTGAGATATCGTGTTTACGAGGTTTTCGCCGTTTAACCTCTGGTGACCTAAGATGACCTTTGACCTCTACCAAAAACAATAGGGTTCTTCCTCTCAACATGACAAATCTATATACCAAATATGAAAAGTGTTGGTCATTGCTATCTCGAGATATCGTGTTTACAAGCCGTTTACAAGGTTTTCGCAGATTAACCTCTGGTGACTTCAGATGACCTTTGACCTCTACCAAAAACAATAGGCTTCTTCCTCTTGACATGACAAATCTGTATACCAGATATGAAAAGTGTCGGCCTTTGCTATCTTGAGATATCGTGTTTACGAGGTTTTTCGCAGTTTAACCTCTGGTGACCTCAGATGACCTTTGACCTCTACCAAAAACAATAGGGTTCTTCCTCTCAACATGACAAATCTATATACCAAATATGAAAAGTGTCGGTCATTGCTATCTCGAGATATCGTGTTTACAAGCCGTTTACGAGGTTTTCGCAGATTAACCTCCGGTGACCCCGGATGACCTTTGACCTCTACCAAAAACAATAGGGTTCTTCCTCTTGACATGACAAATCTGTATACCAAATATGAAAAGTGTCGGTCATTGCTAACTTGAGATATCGTGTTTACAAAGTTTTCGGTTTTTGACCTCTGGTGACCTCAAATGACCTTTGACCTCCACCAAAAACAATAGGGTTCTTCCTCTCAACATGACGAATCTATATACCAATTATGAAAAGTGTCGGTCATTGCTATCTCGAGATATCGTGTTTACAAGCTAGGCGTCACATACACACACACACACACACACACACACACACATACATACATACACACACACACACACACGACACCACCATCGCATAGATTCCTTGCCTGCCTTCGGCAAGGAATCAAAAATGGAACCTACTGCCATTGTGCGTGATGCTCCGCATAAGCAATGGAGTAGGGAAAACAAGCCAGTGAGCCACAACTGGAAAAAAGGCCGTGGCCGGCTCTACTTGAACCAATGGGTTGTAAACTGGGCCGTAAAACTCCATCTAACTAACTAACAAATCTTTCTTCACATTATGCAATATTTATGTTCTGAAACATCAAAAAAAGAAAAAAAAAGAGACTTGTTAGAGAAATTAGAAGAGATATGTAAAATTTAGACCATGTTTGATGGCAAGTTTGGGGAAACTGTTAGATTCCCTTTAAGACAAAAATATCTCAAATGTGTCCTACCTTACACTGACCCTGGACACAAATATCGTCCCCTCCTGGTTTACAAGTCGTTCCGTCGATCACTTGCTTACTCTTGCGCTGGAAACTTGTTGGGTTGTTCTTCTTTTGACAGAACAGCTTACAAACATCATTATCATGTACTGAAAAAGTCACATTGTAATTATTATAAATATTTCTGGAAGCTCAAAAGAAAATTATCTAGGAGTTGGGGTGGGGGTGAGGAAATCATCTGGTTATGCAGGAAAACATCACTGTCGAAGAACATGAATAGAGTGGCATACTTAGATATTTTGAGACCCCTATTTGTGCAGTCTTCTTCACTGACTCTGACAGCCAAGAAAGTTTTTAAGCTCCGAATTCCATATGCAAAACTAGGGAGGGACTCAAGTTGCAAACAGCAATGTTGTGTAAGTTCACTCTAGGAGATTCTAAAACCTACTGGGTTGGTGTGAGCTCAATCAGCATTAAATGATGCAAAAGTATCCTCATTTCTCTTGCAAATCTTTATATTTGCAAATAATATAATTCAAGTCTGCTGCCTCCTAATTATAAACTCCAACAATTTTTTTGGCTCTACTATCCACTTTGGTACCCATTCCTTTCCAACAGTGAAAGATGATTCAAGCAACAACCAAGAACCTGCACTACAAGGAAGGGGCAGGAGATGCAACACTTGTAACTAAGCCAGGATTGGTGGGGGGGGGGGGGGGCTGGCTGATTACAAACGATGCACCTCTTCATGAAAGGGAGGTTCTAAATAGCACTGGTCACTGTGAATATGGCTGGCTGCCATATTGTAAAACAAGTCAAGGTGTATTTGTGTATGGAGCATATACCCAAAAATGGCAGAACATTAACACCTCCTTTACATGACAAAGATGCATTGAAGAGTCCATGATCACTTCTGTTACTTTTACACTTACCACCAGTAAATTTAGCCACCCATTCTGTTCCTTCTGTGTTGAAAGCTGCACACTGCTCCTCACGAAAATCCTTTGAGTCTGGCGGACAGGGCTACAATGAACGATTAATAAACATGAATGAAACGTGAGGATTTAATTGGCAGAGTTCCCAAATATTGAATCATAACGTTCAAGACATTTTTAAGACTAAGATAGCCATTTTCAAGAATTATGAAGTATTACGCTTGGGAAAAAAATGCACTTGTTGTAATTCATAAGCCATGTAAGCTTCTCCCACATTTGTGGTCACTTAGCATCGTAAAACAACTCAACTGCCCTTTAAGGCCTGAATATGTATCTCACACTCTAAAACATCTGCTTACAATGTACTTACCAATATCACAGTGTAGCTGTACCTAAATAAAGTACATGTGTTCAGTCAATTCCAACAGGTATTTTTATGGAATTTTATGTTTTTCCACATATACCACTACAAACAGTAATGTTCTGCAGAGACTTGTAGCAACTTGATTTTATGAACAGTGGAAAGTAAGGTTTTGAGTTTTCCAGACCATATAGCAATTTTCCCAGGCCAATCAACCAAAATTCAAGGGCATTTTAAAACCCATAACATAATTCCAGACTTTTTCTTGGTTTTTCACATTTTACTACTGCTTGGGAATGCTATAGTTGAGTACCACTTCAATTCATTATGAGCGATGGAAATAGGAAGTCAATGTGAAGAATAGGAAGAAATAAAACGTCAATGAAACTTCCATACTTACCTTCAACTTTCAATACCTAGTCTCATAAAACCAATTAGCTACTTCAAAAAACGCTTCTTTAGAATATTTGGGTCAATGGCAGTTTTAATTACCATAAACCAATGGCACTTGCAAACATAACAAAAATTACGTGCCTATTATTCAAATTGACCTCTCACCTCTATTGCACATGAACGAAACCGCATCCTGTCACCGATGCAGTATTTGCCACCATTCTGTGGTACAGGGTCATTGCACTCTCTCCTTGATTGTTGAACACCCCCACCACATGTTCTTGAACAGGTCCCAAAAGGTGCCCACTGACCCCACCCACCATGAATCTCCACTGCATTTGGGGTTCGAGGAACACATTTCCTTCTGATGCACCACTGTGGAGAAAATAAAATGAAGAAAATAAAACTTTGCCACTTAAACTTGTACAAAATAATTACAAATACTCAAACTGTCACACATTTACCTCTATCCAGAGGTGAAATTAGCACATATTTACCTCTCTCCAGAGGTGGCATTAGCACACATTTACCTCTATCCAGAGGTGAGATTAGCACATATTTACCTCTATCCAGAGGTGAGATTAGCATACATTTACCTCTATAAAGAGGTGGGATCAGAACAGGAGCAAGCACCATGCTTTGCAAAACTTTTTCTCTGATCTTGAGTTGGCTTTTTTAATTTTTTGTCTCTGATCTTGAGTTGCCCTTTTTAATTTTTTGTCTAACAAGAGCAACATCCTGTGTATCTATGGAAAATCCAAATATTGTTCAAAAGGGGGGGGGGGGTATACAGGTCTAAACTTCCGATAATACAGGTCTCCCACTTCCTGATACTAAATCACACCCCTGTCTCTATCCACAATCAAGAATGTGATAAAGCTGCTCTCAGCATTGAAAGTTAAATGTGACATAAGTTTGCACCCCCATTTTGAACAAAAGATATACTTGTACACACAATCAGAGGTGCTAAAACATACCATAAACTTATGCTCACATTAAAAACTTTAAGGAACAACAAATGTCCAAACTTCAAAAATACTTTGGAGTAAACAAACTTGTACAGCCTCTTTCATATTAGTCAATTTTCATTCAGCACACAAACATGTACTGTAAAAGTCACAGCAACTGCAAAGTGACATTTTTCAATTGTTCAAACTTAGCAAATGCAGGTCTATACACAGCAAAATGCATAAAAAATTAAAACAAAAGAGGAATTCTTGCAAAGCCACATTAACTCAGACTGGCATGCTCCCTTGCTCTCTGAAAAAAACTGCTTTAAAAAGCTTTTTATGAAGCCCTTAAAATTAAATGACATTCTCTGCCTTTTGCCTGTTCAATAATTCAACTATATTTGCATAATATTAGATTTTGTTGACAACCAATTACTTAAAGGGAAAAGATATATCTGGAGAAATATTTAGCTTTTGACAACTGCCAGTAAAATTGCAAACCTTCCAAGCATTTCTTTGGGACAACTGTATTCCAAGAATTGGTAAAGGAAATGCCATACATGTTAATTGCCATTCATTCACCTTTTAATACATATATAATATATAATATATAATATATAATGTATAATATATATATATATATATATATATATATATATATATATATATATATTTATATATATATATATATATATGTATATATATATTATATATATATATATTTCACTAATTCGGCACTTAGGGGGAAAGTTGTTGTTGAAAAGTCGACCTTAAGGGGAAAAAAATTTTCGGGTGACATATAAGTTTCGCCTTAACGTTTCCACACACTTTTTCTATAGGAATACGTAAACTTACAAGGGCGCCCTCTTAGATTTACAAACTAGATGCCATTACTTCAAAGTTGTCAAATTTACGGACACCTAGCTGTAAACACGAACGGATGGCTGCCCATTGAAATAACGTTAATTATATGTTTAGACGTTAGGGCGAATTTATTTCTTATGTATTTTATTATCCTTTTTTCGCCCTATGTACAAGCAGATATAACAATTTCCCCTTAAGGTGGGAATTAGCGTTATATATATATATATATATATATATATATATATATATATATATATATATATATATATATATATATTTCTCTCTAATTCGGCACTTAGGGGGAAAGTTGTTGTTGAAAAGTCGACCTTAAGGGGAAAAAAATTTTCGGGTGAAATATAAGTTTCGCCTTAACGTTTCCACACACTTTTGCTATAGGAATACGTAAACTTACAAGGGCGCCCTCTTAGATTTACAAACTAGATGCCATTACTTCAAAGTTGTCAAATTTACGGACACCTAGCTGTTAACACGAACGGATGGCTGGCCATTGAAATAACGTTAATTATATGTTTAGACGTTAAGGCGAATTTATTTCTTATGTATTTTATTATCTTTTTTTCGCCCTATGTACAAGCAGATATAACAATTTCCCCTTAGCGTTATATATATATATATATATATATATATATATATATATATATATATATATATATATATATATATATATATATATATATATATATATATATATATATATATATATATATATATATATATATATATATATATATATATATATATATATATATATATATATATATATATATATATATATATATAATATATATATATATATATATATATATATATATATATATATATATATATATATATATATATATATATATATATATATATATATATATATATATATATATATATATATATATATATATGACTTTAACCACACAACATGCTAAAGGACTGCATTACAACTTAAGTTGTTGTGCTAATTTGTAAACTGGCATCCTTTTAGCAGACTTTGTGAGTAACAGTGATAAAAAATTGCAGAAATCTGTTAGTCACAGTGGACAGCTTATGAATGGTCCTAGCCTGTTATTGTCCTACACAGGATGGTCCTACATTTTGGTGAAAGGCAATGCATTTGTTAATAGGTCACTGCCAATGATTCTTTTCCTCTCAATGGTGATTTTAGTCAAAAAGGCCAGAGACTACGGTAAAGTGAGGAATACCAACAGAAATCACAAAAAGTCATTTTAAGCTCGAAAACAAGTGCATGAGTTTTAACTGAAAATGACACAAATCAAAATTACACTGCAAATTAGATGTGTTAAAACTGGAATGATTAAATGCAACTTTAAAAAATGTTGCTATCTTTACACATGCTTTGAAATGGAGGCTATTGGGAGGGAGATATTATGCATATCACCCATCAGAAAAGAAATAGAAAATTACCAAAAAAATTACATTTTTTCTGACAATTTCAAACTGCTACTCAATGACATGCTCTACATAAAACTACAGAGAGACAAGATGTATAGTATGCATGGGGGGGGGGTGACTGAAAGCTGTAAAATCTATTTGGACACAGATAAAAGCTGTGTACTTACTTCTGGCCCCATCTGTAACAGTGCAAATTAAAACAAAGACAATGTTACAGTAGACTGCAAGGCTGTCTTCATTTGAGACATGGCAAAAGTTTCATGCACATACGTCCAATTGTGTACCCACATGGGAAGAAAGATCCAGACAGCCATCAAGGCATTTTTTCCAAGAACTGATCAAAAGGGTTCTAACTTATGTTAAATGTTTTTTCAAAGTATTCAGGGTGGTATGATCATCAATGGATACTGTGACACAAACTGGAAATGGGGCGATGTCCCAGTAACCTAATTGCAATGTTCCCCCTTTGGCACAATTATTAAACACAGTTAAGATTTATATCTCCGTTTACAGTTGAAAACACAAGCACCTCTTGTAGTGAATAAAAGTATGTAAACAAAGTATTAAATAATCTGGTGTAAGGGGTTTATATTGCTTACATGAGTCCAGATATTTCAACCCTAACAACTTTTTTAGAAGTCTCTGAAAAGTTTAAAGGAAACAAGCAGTGACCCCATTATTCCTTTAAAAATTTAGCAAACTCGTGCAAATCTCTTATTTTCCTTACAAGTATTGCCTCTGACATTTTCGAACATAAATATTACAAACAAATGGTATGGCAAGGAGTAATTCTCCATAATATTTAACAATTCAGTAACAAAAGTAATGTCACATAACTAAAAAGAGCCATTCATGAATTAGGATAATGAGGTATATGAATTCTAATTGGGATGACTGCATTTTTTCTTTAGGCAATCTCCTGGTCTTCTGAAAAACTGGTCAGTTCTCCTGAACTTTCATAATTTGGGGGCAGAAGGTAACAAATCTACCGCTCTTTAGATATTTTCACAGTTGTAGCCAAGTCACTTTTTTCCCAGCAAATCATCTGCAGTTCATAGTCAAGTGACTGGAGTCAGGTCATTGACTCATGTCACTGTGATATTTTGCAGGGGAAAAATTTCTAGAATCTGTCAAGTTAGGTAGTTTTGAAAGGTTCTGACTCAACTACAATTTGATTAAACCTCTGGACGTTTCTTTCCTGGCACCTTGTAAGACCAAAAATGCTCTTGAAAAACAGAAAATGCCACTTCAGAATGAGAGAATGAGACCATAGGCATATGGAACAATTTGGATTTGGGAGGGGGGGGGGGCACCATTTTTTGGTGAATCTCTATAAAGCATGTTTAGCCAAATTTTCATACCAATTTTTACTGTTTCTGCCCAAATTTGGGGGTTTTTCCTAAATTTGGGATGGCACAGTGCCCCCTGCCCCCACCTCATATGTCTATGTGTAACAGGGCAGGTCTGTTTATAAATTATCATAAAGTCAGACACTGTTAATTCAAGTTTTATGTATTATAATGTAGCATTGGCTTAGCCTAGGGCGACAATGTGTTACTAGGCCTAACGTTGGACTTGTTTGTACATGCGTGCAGCAAATCATGTAGGACTAGGCTAACTTAACGTTAGTAACATTGGTACTTGCAATGTAATGCAGTTGGAAGATGGAATACTTGACTTTATTGTACAGTTGTACGTACTTACTAGCTAGTAATTCGTACCGTTATTACTTAAATGATGCAATAACCTTAATATATATTATTATGACGCAGACAGTTAGCTATGATTATGAGTGCGCGGTACTCTAGTAAATTTACAGTTCCTAACGAAACGATCTATTATGGTGTGCTGCAAGGCCAGACGGGCGCTGTACTGTTGTATGTACGGTGCATGCGCACCTAGCCTAGATGCTCCTAGTTTCTATGCTAGCTAGCTGTCTTCGTCCTTGACATCACAATCGTTCCGGGAATCCCCATATGTTTAGTTCAAACAAGGAGCGCGTAGAATTACATTGTTTTCTGCGCGGTGTAAAGCTATTATTTTCAAAGTAAGATTGATTGATTAATTGAGGGAGATCGAGAGAGGGTGGAAGGTTTAGTGCGGGTTGGAGCGGTTGCAACTGCAGAAAGTAAGTGCTGTGTTATAATAAACTGGCCAGATTAGGTAGTAGGCCTAGTAAACAAATAAGATTTAATTAAAGCACAATTTAAACATTATATCACTTGGATTATTTCATCTCTTTCATTGAGTCTCTCAGCCACGTGACCTAGAGTTCAATCCTGGAGAAAGATCTTCATATCGCTCCAGGAGAAACAAGTTGCCAATTTGAAAAATGCGCAGCAAACCCCTTTTACATATGCATGAGATTTAATTTTCTTTTCAGCTGCAGCAAGAACAAATGGCAACAAATGCAGCCTGTGTCACACTCATTTTTGATGACATTATTGAATAACGGTTACAAAAACAGTACAAAAAGTGGTATCTGCGCAGGGCTGGCATTAATGGTGGGATTAACAGCCAAATATCTTAGAGACCCCATCTGTCAAAATCAGTGCATTTGACATCTCTGGGTTTACACTGGGTCATCATAGCAACTGGTCAAATAATCTAAAGTAATGAGTGATTCCAGAAATGTTAAAAATCACAAAAAAATGTGACTTTCCCCCATAAACTGTTTGTTCAGTCCATCAATTCATAAATCTTCCTTTCATCCGTGACACTCCCATTATTTGAAAAATAAAGTAAAATAAACATAAGGTGACTAATATTTGTTCAAGGGGTATTTCTCCTGAGCCTTTTACTATTGTTACATGACTCCCGTGTGCAACTTACCCTGAGGTGAACACATGTAATGGAGGGCAGTTTCTACTCCCCTTAGGGGCACATTTGAAAGAAAACGACTATTATGTCAAACTTGGACAGTTACATAAATGTTTTTAAGAGCCATTGAAATGGATCTTAAGGGTATATACAAACTAATATTACATTTCTATAATGTGTTCCAGATTTGATGTCAGTATTTCAGCTCTGAGGGTTTTTTATATTCATTTTAAGCAGAAGGTGTTTGGAGGAGAAACAGATGACTAGAGTTTACACCCCAAGAGGTGCACCTATGCACCAAATGGTATTAAAAGTTGTTTCATCATGAATAAAATTGGAGGTATTTCGAGAAATTCACACAAAGCACCTTGCCTGAGGCTTTCTTAACTGGGGGAGGGGGTAGGTGGGTTGGTGGGGGTAGGGGAATATTGTTGATGTTACAGCAACACAGTACAGACAGAAACACAGTACAAACAGAAAATATCTTTAAATATTTTATGCCATTCAGTCTCACCAACCAACTCTGGAAATTGCTCAACTTTGCAAAAATATCACACATTACAAGAGGTACGAATGTTGTATCATTTTAAAATTTGAAAGTTTGGGTGAAAAAATTAGTTGTGGACTACAAGGCAGTGGAATTCATTCTATGAGAACCTTATTTCTTAAAATTTCCCTTTAAAAAGGTTAACAGTCACTATAAAACAACAGTGGTGTACTGAAAGTACATATCCCTATGTAGCCGCCTAAAGATGAGGTAATGAGGGGTGATGTAGGTTAATGATAACGTATGTATTGTACCACGGAAAGCCAAAAACTATCAGACTGGTCTAAAAATCAAAGACATGGGAAACATTTCCCACAAACGTGGTCATACTTCTTAAAAATGTGTCTGAAGATTCCATTTCTCTTCTCAAAAAAGTTGCCAACATTTTTCACTTTCTTCTGTTTACAAGTATTCCTCATGCCATTGCACGGCACCACCTCTCTAAGTTTGCAGAGGAAAATGTCCTTAAGGCTTTTCATTTTCTGATCACGATCATTTTCTACAAAGCCTTACATTATAGCAGGAGCCAGTTGATTTTTGCCCCATGGTCCCCGATATTTAGTGTCTCGTTTGCTGCAACATATATTTTGGCTTTCCACTTTTGTAAAAAGCGGCTGGTCATATACCCCACTTACCAAATTCAAGTCTGAGGCTAGTGTTTTTATTAGTGAGTGGGTATTTTTCCTGGATTTGAGGAAATGAAACTTCCTTGATTTGCAAACACTGACATAAGGTCATGAGTTCATTTCACATTTTTGTATGTGCATATTGTAACATGTGATACTAAGGTATTCCCCGTGTCTTGTTGATGCATTTTTACCATGCCAAATACAATGTATAATTTGCACTTTCCACAATATTAAAATAAAGGTTCATGATCATGTGGAAAGTGACACAAGGTTTTGATGAAACTTTCAAGACCAGGGTCCTGTTTCATAAAAAGTTAGGATCAATCTTAAGTTTGATCTGCCTTGCAATAATCCTACTAAAATCAAGCTTAAGATCGATCTTAACCTAATACGAAACAGGGCCCAGGAGCCAAAACATTGTTCGACTGGAGCCTGGTGGAAGTCCACTTTAATACTGCAAGACTTGTCCTCTACTCCCTGACTCCTTTCCCTGACTCCTTTCCCTTCCCCCAGCTCTCTAAGCGCATCATGTGTACTACTCTGTTTACTACATTATTTCAGATCGCAAATCTCTTTTCTAGATGTTCCAAGAGAACCAAAGGTGGCCTCCTTCGTTGGTGTCTTTGACCCCCCTCCTTTTAATTGTACTCTACAATACTTCTTTTACTTTCAATACTGATATACTGCTTTCAACATCTTCTCATACTCTGGAATTCAAATTGATACTAACTTCAAGAAAGCCTTAGCAACCAGTCAATATTTTGGTTTAAAAAGATGTTTATTTGAAACAGTCATCTACTTGTGGTATGTTTCCAAATGTTTCAAGTATGTTAGATGTCAAGGAAAGCTCTTTTTGTTGCAAAAAAAAAAAGACCACCGAGTGCAGGTGGAACTTTGATCTCCAGGAAAATTCCTCATCCTTACAACCTGTGAAATAGCATCTATCTTAGGGGTGTCCAAAGAGGTACCCCAGATACTGCCACAGATTAAAATTTGGGGTACAAAAGTTACAGAAGAATAACATTCAGGGTGCTCCCTAAAACAAGCAGACTAACCCAAAGGCAGGACAACTAGGTTAAGTACTCCTATATGATTCACCTGCCTGGGGTCAAAGGTCATATTTTTATTCCCTCCTTTGATTTAAACAAATAATGCATCCCTATCCCAAGGGAGCATGGGAGCCACCTGGATTGGCATGGAACCGGGATCTGTAGTAACCTGATGAGGTAATTTACAGTAATTGATGGGTGGCGAGGTTTTATGAAGAATGACAGCAAGTGCCCATGGTTAAATCAAAGCTAAGAAGTTAATGACACTCAGGAGAGAGAGAGAGGGAGGGAAGGACTGAGACCAAGCAGATTGGTTTGTAAGGGAAGATAAGTGAATGACATTTTGAGGATAAGAAATATGTTATGAGGTGTTAGACCAGCAGAAAGCTTGTGGAAAATTTTCCCATCAATGGGGACTCTGTACAGTTGATTTTTCATAGACTTGGCTAGTCACTCTTCCATGATTTGACTTCCAGAAGATTGACATGTTTTCAACTTTAAAGGGAAAGAACAGTCGCCCCAAATTTATTTGGAAACATTGGCAAAATCTTACAAACTTTCTCTTAATTCCTTCACAAATATCTTTCATGACAATCCAAACAAAAACATTTCCTATTAGAGGTTAACTACGTACAGTAATTAGTCTGTACAATTGAACAAAAATAGTGTCAAATGACTTAAACAGAGCCACTCATGACTAAGGACACTGGGGTACACTAGTTCATCATGGGTTGACTGCATTTTCCCTTCAAGGATATCATATCAGGATGTTAAATTCAGGGATAACAGCTCTCATTGGTCACTTCATACCTGTTACATTTACTTGAAGTTGAAAATGGTCAACCTCCTTTCCACCTTCATGGTAAACATAGATTTCTGAGAAAAATTTAGCCTGAGTAGACTTAAGATTACATCAGGGTTCAAATTTTCTCAACAGCCCCCTCTCCACATACATACCCGCTAACAGCCCCCCCAAACAAATGATGAAGAAGCTATGAACTGCTCTGCTTTTATCCTGCCTTTGTTCTGCTGCTGTAATGTATGAAACCAATGGCTGTAGGCATCACAGAATCTTCATGTTGAAGAAAAAAAATATATAACACAGCTGCAACCAACATATTTCAAACATGGGTGGTGGCAAGTCAGCAACCACAAATGGTAATGAAAACTTTTCAGTCCTTCTTTTAACCAGTAAACCTAAAAGTTTTCAAGCAAAGATCCTTTTCTTTTACCTTGTTTAGTTCACAAGGTGTTCCATCAGCTTGGGGCACTTGATGAGTATAGCAACCAGCACCTGACGTATCACGTGATCTGTGGGACCCAGTACACCAGAGGAGACTACAGGATTTCTGAGAAAAGAAGAAAAAAATATGAAACCATATGAAAAGCCACATTTTGTAAAAGTATCGAGGGTATTTGGGTTTACTAGAAAAAGATGATGATTCAAGGGATAAACATTTTATTAAAATATTAAGAATGAAAGACACACCCTAAGTGGTATCAGTCCTCATGAACACAGTGCCAACATTATTCCTGGAAGTGTGTAAAGGAACATTCAAGTCTTGGTGAAAGTTTAGCCTCTGTCACTTTGGATATCCTAGGTCAAACCGAGGGCAAATTTATGAAACTATTTTAAGCATGTCTCATTACCAGTAATATCCGTTTTCCCACACACTCAAAAGTAAAATGTATCTAACTTTCATCTCTATGCCTAACCCATTTGGTTTTCGTCTAATAGTGGCCTGTGTAGGGTCAAATTGGAAAGGGCAATTTCCTTTTAAAATGCAAGATGTTCTTGTACCTCAAAAGTCATTCTGGAAGCAAAAAATGAGTGAAACTGCAAACCGCATCTGAGACATAGCCTGAAGGAAAGTAAACATCAACATGTAAATATTTTGTTTCTTTGGGAGGGACCCAGCTACAATGCAGTAGTAGCAGCAGTAACTCTGTGCTTCAAATTATAGTCACCTCATCATCACATAGCCTATACTGTAGAACCTGATGTCTATCACACCCGTGTAACCATGACTACAAGCATACAAACTCTTAACTCCATAAGAGGTCCAACAGTGTCAAAAGTAGCCAATGTGCTAATCTATCATCCATCCCTTCAGGATGGAAAAGGCCACTTTACCACTGTCTGGTTCAACATTTGGAGGTTGCGATGGGGTTGGGGGAAGGGGTGAAGTGAAAGAGCAAAAGTACACAAGTGTTACACATCAAAGCAACATTTGATTTTTGTTTCTTTGAACTTTTGGGTACTAGCTGGCAAACTTCAAGGAAATATTGCATAGTTAATGCAAATTTACTTTAAAACAACTACTTCTTTACAAATGCCTTCATTAAATTTACAAGTATGTTCAGAACATCAATACTGCATATTAACAATAAACGATGCTGTTTGCATGAATTTGCCAATTTTAGCTACTGAATACGTCACATGATTAAAAAGAGACATTCATGAATTAAGATTCCAGGGTTCACTAAATCAAATTAGGGTGACTGCCCCAAGGATTGTCCTTTGAGGACTGCCCCTAGGACAACTGTCTCCTTTAAGGATTGTCCTCTGAATCTGACACCAAGAAATTCAAAGGAACAAATATTCCCTACCCATCCCCCCTTGAGGACATTTATCTGGGGCAGGCAAAACCACAAACCTCTATAAAACCTTCGCTCATTTGCTAGCATCACCATCCAACCTTGCCACTAAATATACCTTCATACTGCATAGGCAAACCAAGGGTTTTAAACTGTTTGTAAAATTTTTACAGTTTTATGGCACACTTGAATATGGGAGAGTGGGTGGGGTGTGGGGGCATTAAAGAAAATTTTCACTTTTTGTGTGGTAATCTTAAATAGGAAAATAAGTCAGGACAATTAAATGATCAAACCATTCATGACATGTGAATAGACACACATCTTAATTGTCATGCCCATCAATACTTTTGTTTTCTCTTTGACTGAAGTGAAAATTATTACAATGGAAACAGTTAAGGCAGACCATAAGGGCCATAATCAGGGTTAAATACAAATTCACTTGCACTCCCTAAATATGGAAGCATCTTTTTAAAACATGTTGACGAGACCTGACTGGCTTTAAAATCACAACTTTGTGATGGGCAGATATTAATGACAGATAATAAATCCCATAGCATTAGCCTACATAAAGGCCCGTACACCATCTTCATTGATTTTAGTCAGATCAGTCATTTGTTTACGAACTAATGGTAGAGGGCATGAGCACAAGAGAGTCTGTTTCACAGGGTGCTCTCCCATCTCACCCCAATAGCTCCTGGCCAGCCAAGAGAACAGTGAACTGATTGCCATGTAGCTGACAGCAGACATAGATGAACATTCTTCGCATATCCAAGATATTCTAGTACCTGCCTTTATGTCAGCTTCAATTGCAAATTGCATAAACTGATCCCTGATGGTGATGGGGCAGCACTATGCATCCCAGGTTTGATGTTTATTGCGCTGGAGCTGAAATGAAGATGCCAGTTTTTCAAACAACCCATAAACTGATCATCCCCTACTTCTATCCAGAAGGCTAAAACACAAGAGCAGAAACTGTGTGGCCTACTTTCCCAATTGTGTGAGCCATGAGACTGATGACTCCTTTTCGCAACGAGAACTGACACACGGAAAGTCCTAAGAGTTCAGGCGAACATCTTCCTGAGAGCAGTCAAGAGGAGGATGAATGGGTATCAGCTCTTGTAAAAGTATGCAGGAGATACGAAAAAGCCTGGGATATGAAATAGAGGGCACCCTCCTGAACAGGACTGAGGGCTACTAATGAACCTTCCACGTTACTTCAAACCTTACTACAATTGTAACCTTGAGAAAAGTATGTAGCCTAATTCAAATCTTAATAGTTACTGCATGTGTATTTATAGCAGAACCAGGGATGAAAGATTGTGGGGAGGGGGGGGGGGGGGGGAGTAGAGGATAAAACAGAAATCAAGAAAACAATTTTCTCCCTTCCAATAACAGGAATATTGAACTTTTTCTTATGACTACTAATAACATGTTGTGGATGTGGGGAGGGGGGGATGGGGGAGAGTAGATGGAAGGCGAAAAGATTACTGGCATTTAAGAAAATATCATTCAAACCCTTGCTAAGTATGGGACATGCATCTGAGTAACTGTTCAAAGGGTACTTACTGCTTGATGCTACTGCTATCAGGAACATCGTAAAATTGAATCATGACAAACTGGCCTCATTAAAAAGGATCAACTGTTACCTAGTGTTAGCTATGGGTGTATACAGTGGAGTAGTGATTTTGGAGACATAACTGATTTACAAAAAATCTTCCACAGAAATGCATTACTCTAGCTTTGTGCAATTGCAACAGTCTCAGGCTATGGGGTTGGTAAAATGACATACCCCACTAAGATGATATATTAGTGGGGTGTGAAAAACAGCATTTTAGTGCAGTCAATACAGTATGACAATTTTCACAGCTTTGAATGTTAGAGAGGATTCATTCAATCAAGTAGGAAAATACCATTTACTTTCAGGATCTTGAAGTAAAACTTAAATAATACAAAAAAAAAAAAAAAAGAAGAAAGTGCTGAAAATGATTGGGAGCTATTAATTGCCTTGGATTAAAAAGTACGTTGAGCTCATTAGTAGGTAAAATGAAGATAATGGCTAACAACGGATACACTTGAACTTCACACACTATTCAAGGATGTTGTCCAAGTTTTTAGGCTTCCAAGGCTCTTACTATTTCCAAGGCCTTGGCAATGAAACCATGAACCCATTAGGATGTGCAGGGCTTCCTCAGGTTTCACAGCCCTAAGTTCTATGATTGGTGAATTATACAGATAACTGGAAGTATTACCAGTCTTTGAGGTTTCTATCTTACACTGTACAGTAAACAATTTTTGAGTGAGGTTTTAGGAAGAATGTTTTATCAAGGCCACACAATGTGTAACAAAGATTGCTACCTCCATCTACCAGATGGCTGGTATCACATGATTTACCAAAAGGTACATAAAATATTTCAAGAGAATGATGCATCAGAAAGACCCTCCAGATGATCAGAATATTAATCACTTCAGAGTTGACTCACAACTCCAGATAGGGGATACAGGTACAAAATTTGACAAGAAAAATGTATGAAGATCAACTTATTGACAAGCAAAACCTAACATAATATTTTGTTGATGAATGGGAAGGTTGAGGAGGGGAAGAGGGCAAAGGACAAGAGGGTTTGCTTTTATGTCACTTTAGGATGGGCACAGGAATGATGGTGAGGGTCAATTACAAATATTATTGCCACATGACAAGTCACAACAACTTTATTTTCATTTTGGAGGGAGATGAGAGATAGGAGGAGGGGGCAGGGGTAGGGATTTAATAGGAAGGTAGAGACTTTGTTACATCACTGTGCTATATCGTTAGCTGGATCCAAAAAAACATTTTTACAAATCTGCTATTACATTTAGCATTTAATCAAATGTTGAGGGCAGTATAAATGATTTACCTGCCTGGAACATGTTTCATTTTATAGTTGCTATTTGCCCCTAAGGGTTAGGAGATCACAAAAGCTCAACCCTCATCCAGTTCTTCAAATAACAACATACCCAGGTAAATCTTTTTAACATGACAGGTGGTTATTTAATAGAGAAGAAAAAAAACAGGAGGTAAAGCTTTATGAGACACTCTCCAGATTTCACTGCTAAGACTGACAACACTGAGTAGAAATCAACAGCTAGTAAATCAAACAGACTGTTCCATATTTCATGTTCCAAAGGAGACTACTAGTCTTCAGACCCGCTAATGATACTCTTAAAGATCTTATAAAAGTCAAAAATGTTTGATGGGTTTCAGAACTCTTTAAGTATTAAAGTGGGTTCTTTTCAGAATACTAGTTGGCCAAAAGTATCCAGACCTCACAGATCAATGACATCTGCAGGATGAGGTCAAATCCTCTGACTATGAGGGGTATTAGCTCCATGCTCTGACTAGACATTGATATGGGTGAGGTCAACGGCTTCTTGATTTTCAGGATACCATCCTTTAATACTTAACCATTCTGTTACATACAAAATAGTGCAGCCCTACCCTAGATGAAATATTCACTGTCACAGATGGAAAACAGATCAAGAGTCTTGAGATGTCATTAAGACTTTCGGACAACAAATTGCTGGTAGTTCCTGGATTTACTGTCTGGACTGGAGGCCAGTCCTTTTCTCCTCACAAAATGTCATAGTCAGGTAAATTTAGCGATGAATGGTAGCGTGGGGGTCATCCTAGCCTCAAACTGACTGCTTCTCTGCCAAATATATATTTACAACTGGCCGAGGTTGCCAGAGTTTCTGTGAGACAACCAGCCAAATTTGGCAATCAATATGGTCGAAAACACCATATGCCAATTCGTTGGCATTGCCATTCCAAAATCACCTGTATGTTGAAAAATAATCTTGCTTTTACGAATACCGAATGAGTTAATTCATTCAGTTATGTTGTTAGTGGAAATTCAGAGGCATAATTTATGCTTTTTACCTGTTTTCAAGGTAAATTGTGGCAAAACATGTATTTTTCAGGAAAATTAATAGTTAAATATAAAACGCCAAACGCCAAAACGCTCAACAATGCCGAATTTTTAGTGTTTTTGGCATTTAAAATGCCAACATGGCAACCACGCAACTGGCATGTATCACAAGCATTTTTTCTTACCTAGAAAATCACAAAATCACATTCTGGAAATGCTTAAAAACTTGATTTTTCCCAGGTGTAAGTTGCCATGTTTTAGACTAGGAAATTTTCTCTAATTTAAATGAATCTTTCACATTCAAAGCTAGCTTTTACA
This sequence comes from Holothuria leucospilota, assembly GCA_029531755.1. Lineage (NCBI taxonomy): Eukaryota > Metazoa > Echinodermata > Holothuroidea > Aspidochirotida > Holothuriidae > Holothuria > Holothuria leucospilota. The sequence continues at coordinate 27,824,925 of CM055962.1, read as the reverse complement.
GTTCTGCCGTTTTGTTACATGAATCTACTCATTGACCCACTTCCATTTTCAAAAGATTGCAAAAAGGCAAACATTAACACCAAACGATTTTCAAAACTATTTCCGGAACGGCCTGACATCAAAGGCTTATTTTTGACAAGGTTACTGGTTTGACTGCAAACACCTTTTCATGTGTGACCTTAATGTGACCAATTAATCCCAGCTATATAACAAGATCATATGAGTGGGAAGGGAAAAATCAGCAGATAAAAACTTCCTGAGGGGAAGTCTTTGAAAAAGTTCATAGCAGTTACATATTATATGGTAGTGCACATATGAGGATAAAGTGTAATAGCTTGCCACTTGGGGGTCAATGTAACTTTTGAATGTAAAGTCTAGCTCATTCTATAAACAGGTTTTTAGTGTGATCTCATGGTCATGCTGTGCTTCCACATCTCAAAAAAATCCTGAATGGAGTCTTCACTTCCCTGAAATGTGATGGCTTAACCCTAAAATTTCTTCATGACACTTCCCACGTGCCACTTTTAATCAGTTTCTTATAGGTGAACATAAAGACAAATTATTCTCTTTCCCAAAAGTTATCAGAAGAAAACTAATGTTTCTCAAGTTTTGTAAAATTTACAATAAACTGGGAACACTGTGGTCTTGGTAATTCTGAAATGATTATGTTGCTCAAATTAGCTCCCATGGTATCATACCATGGTATCATAGAAATACTGTGGAAGAAAAAATGCTTCCATCACATTTTTAAGCAAGAATAGAATATGTCCACAGATCACATCTAAGTTTCGAGTTTTGTAAGTTCCCCCTTTTACAAAAGTTTCAGGGACAACATATTTTACCTAGGTCTTTTCTTTGTGATGTTCCACCCTCTTCTCTGCCCCCTTTCCACACCCCAATCATTCCTACACTTCACCTTGCCACAATGCCCTTGGCCATTAGAATTTGTGTTAATTAGTTAGATGAGATTAAACAACAAACCAACACAAATGTGTTATATTGTGTCAACCAGATAAAAAGGTGAAGTTCAAACACGGTCTCAAATACGGTTCAAGTTCAAGTTTGGTTTCAAATACAGCTTAAATACGATGTAAGTCCTTCCCTTTAGTCGCCTCTTACAACAGGCGGGAAATACGGTGGGCATATTCTACAACCCCCAGCCCCACAGGGGACCATTAGAATTTGTGACCATAGTCTCCATATTATTACTTCAGAATGGCAAGCTTGAGTGAGACAAATTATTTCCATAGATAAGAGATGTACTTACATATTTTGTGAAGGGACACAGTCTTGAGTTTTCTCCGAAGACAATGGCACACTGTTTAGTGGTATTGTACACTTCACCAGGTAAGTAGCTAGGTAGAGCCTGGGTATCATTGGGTTTGTTCCACAGACAGTGAGCATGTCCAGCCCTGATGATAAAAGTCACATCATAATTTAAATGTTTTAGCAAGAATGGTTTTTTCTTCAGTAACAGAAATCAAATGCGCTTTAAAAATTTAAGACTGGGTCATAAAATCAATTCTATGGAAGAAGAGGAAATTAAGTTTGTAGAACTTTGCCTTCATTAACGATACTTTCTACTGAACCTATTTTCAATAAGCTCTTTAATATAAATTCTTCATTTATGGTACGGTGGAGGGCATTTCAAGGCAACATCATGCACCCCAAAATTTGCTTTTACCCACAAGAAAATTTTTCTCACAGCTATAGCTTCAATAGTAGACTCTATTGATGGGTACAAGGGCATCTCCCCTATTGCTCTCTTAAGCCTGTTTCACACTACACATGATACGATATGATACAATATGATATGATACGATACAATACAAATGTAGCCAGCCCTTTCACACTACAGGAAGAAGCGACATTCCAATGACTGGTTAGTCCTGTGATTAAACAAAACAGCAATTTTTTCTCATCATTAGTCACAAAACATATCGCTTTGTGACAAGCGGGTGAAAGGTGAACTTATTGCAACTCTATTTCATCATGTTGTATCACCTCACATCAAATCGCAATTAGTGAGAAAGGGTATAAATAAAATCATTGTTTTCTACTTTTTTTTATCGTTTTGTATCGCGTCGCACGTGACAGTGTGAACGTGCTTTATTCACTACTTAGGTTTAATATCTGACAACAATGTTGGAGAAGAAGCGATGATCTTGAAAAAGGACTGGGGTATGGAAGCAATATCAATGATGCATGATATCTTCCAACAAGATATATTTTGTAGATTACTCCTTCTCCAAGTTGTTCTCCAATTCCAAGAAGTCATCTTCCTCATCTCATAACAGCATATAAGCACATTTCATCAATCAGGTTCTAGATTTACAACCCTGGTAATATACCCTGGATGTGAACTTCCAACTAAAACCTATCACTTATACTGACAGGCCAATTTCTAAATGATGTCAACCATTTATATATTCAAACAATCTTTGGACAGAGGGAAGGTTCCTTAAACTACTGCAGTCCTAGCAGTCATTGCAATCACTGATGTTCTTTCCTTCCAACGTTTCTTGACGGCAACAGTATTGAGGCTCATTCCGTGCTCTCAGGACCCTCGCAGAGCGTGTAAGAGATAAGTTTCATAAACACTGGTAGATTAATAAATCCAACAAGACTTGTGTGTCACATAAAATGACAATTTGTAGATAGGCTCAAAATGAGAATGTTATGGAGGTGAAGGTCTTTTGTTTCTGGCTACTCAGGCAAGACTTGATGCTTGTCGGCAATCCAGATGGGAGAAGTTGCTGTCTGCGATGTCTATGCTAGAACAAATGTGAAAGGACTCGGCCACAGTTCAAGTTTGTTTATTTTGAAAAGTCCCTTGATTATTCTGACACTGAAATGTAGGCCAGGTACTACAGTATGTGACTAAAAGTATTGGTGATACTGTCAGTGGAATAAAGTCATATGGCAAAAACTTATTCCGGCAATGCTCTCCAATTTACCAGTAACAGAAAATGTTGCGATTTTAGTCAGTACCAGCATCAGTTCCCAAGGAAACCAAGTACCCACCTGATGCTTATAGTACATGGTTCCAAATTTTCTATGGGCTTCTAAAAATAGCAAGGTAGAAATTTATTCCCTATTTGTCATTTTTATACAGATACTTGAACCTTTGGCCCGCCTTTTTGCTGATTACAAACTAAGAAAGGGAATAAATGATCACCAAAAAAATTGTTTCAGCATTGTTTTGACTTCATTTTATGATGGAATTATATCCCCCTGAGTTCTCTTCACAATTTTGTCCAAAACCTAGTCGTTTTCAGTCTACGCACTGTGTTCAGAGTGCACGACTAATTTCACAACGACTGCACTTCTAAATGACTAATCATGTTGGGTAGTGATGCAGACAGGATAACAACAACACTAGCACACATTTTGTTAAGAACACAAGGAAGAAACTCTACACCTGTGAGTAAGCGTTAGTGTTTGCACCAGGTACCCGACCGACGATGTCAGGACCTGGTTTTGAAATTGCTACCCGGATCCAAAGTTTCACTAACATAGATTGCACGTTTGACAAAACACCTAACATGTTACTTTTTCCTGGCAAAATTTATCACGCACACGCCTAAGAACACTTGTCATGCCCATACGTAAGATACGTTGGTGTTATATTATATCAACGTGCAAAGCAAAATTTCTTATTATGATTTTACAACAAACTTGTACCCCAACAGAAGTTATATTTTCGGGTATCTGGGTACTCGACCGACCATCGACTTTGGGTACCCGGTTCCGAATTTTGGACCCGGTGCAAACCTAGTAAGCACACACAAGAGAAAATCAATGACTTTTCCTCCCATACAACTTTCACTTTTACAGGATGCAGGACATCACTTTCTGCTGAAGATTTAACTCCAGTTAAACTAGTGTCAGTTTATTGACTAAGCCCATGTACCCATTTTTCTGGTGACTGTCTAAGTAAGAATAAATCTTATGTTTCAGAAGTAAAGGAGGAATGGCTTCAAACTTTGAAAAACATTTTGTTTTTTGCACAAACACAAATGTATCAAAGATGTCCCACAGCTTTTGGAGACTCCACTGACAGAAATGTAATCCATTTCCAGTGCTAATAAAAGTTTACTTTGTGGTGATAGTAAACTGTTGCAAACTCAACTGTAACATAAGTTCTTTATTCCATGATTTTCATGAAAGCAGTCTATTGTACTTCCCACTACTCAGCTATGTCTGTGACCTACATGAAATGTGCAGAGTGCAAATTGTGCCACTGCACTGCTCATACATGACAATACCCCCCTCCAACCTCCCCCCCCCCCAACACATACACACAAGTAAAGCTATTAAAAGAAGATTCATGACTTCAAACCTGTTTGGAGAAAGAGTTTGTTTTCGTAAAACACAAAACTGGTTTCCCTTCTTCGGAAAACAAACAGCCTAAACTACAGAGAATGGTGTCATCCAAAAATCTCTTTAGAACTGTGTCAGTAAAGATTAACGAACATTCATATAATCTCAACAGTCTTCTACGTAAATACAGAATATGCCCTAGGAAAATCTTTGGTGATGAAACTGAGTGATATTTGATTTATGAAACATTGACAGGATATAGATTTGTGTTTCCACCTCTTGAAGGAACAAAGATTGCTACTCTAGGCATCATACAGAACTGAATGTTCAGTAGATTCCTGAATAAAGTAGCAATGACAACCACTTGAATAAATTCCGTGCTCCTGTTTCTTTTCCTGAAATCTAAAACTAGGAAATGTGGGTCATAACTACATGATGTATGGGTGCCTAAATGCTTTTCTCTTTAGAGACATATATTCTGACAGCAAGCATGACAGTCCTTTGCTTCAGACATCATTAATTATGCCAACGATTTCATTCACAGAATTTCTGGACATCTTCAGAGAAATACATCAAATGGTTGTTCAAGGGGGTATTTAACTTTGCAAAAGACAATTGAACATACCACTAATACCACAAATGCCAACTGAGTGGGGACCAAACACAGTCTGTCAATGTGTTGTAAAGTGTCCAATATTTCATTTCTTGTATGTGGACAATATTTTATTGCTGTGACCCCTTCTTGACTTGAAACATGCATTCACGTCTGTGTTGTAATGTAAATTTGTTGACGACTTCTAAAACATACTGAATGTAATTCATGATGGATCACCCAGCGTAGGTGTAGGTATAACATCTTTTTGTCTCCAAGGTACATCAGAAAACAGGTGCTAAAACATAAAACAATGTGAAATGTTCACCTTTAATTAACATTGGAAGATACTTGATACAACAATACCACAGGTATCAGTTTTGAAAATAACAATGTGTCTATATCCTAGTGCCAACACTTAGGTGAATGACCGTAGCACCCACGATCCAGTGAGCTGTATCATCTGGGATCCAATCTAGACATGTTCTATCTTTTCAGCTGAAAAAACATGCATAAATTATTAACTGAAAGGAGGTATCTGACATTCACATCTTATACAGTATTCATATCACCTCAAGACTTAAAACTGTTTGGACTATTTCCGGTCCCCAAGGGTAGTAACATTTTGCACAGCAGTGACACAATAAATGTTGATTTGGATTCTTGTAAGGTTAATGTGAACTGGAAAGTCAAAGATTGCTCCTGGATGAAAAGCCAACCCTGTCTTGAGCCGACTGGAGACCAAGCTTCCAATTTCCCGGACATATTAAAGCTTATGAAACTATGTTCAATGGGGAAGGGGGGGGGGCACGAAAGCACTTTTGCCAGGCATGAGATAGTGATTTTGTAACACAGTTTACCCAAAGCATGTTTATTGTCCTAATGAGTGTGTGGGGGGGGGGGGGCTGCAGTAACCAGTATGCTCCAGTAGCTGGACCCCATTGCTTCAGATGCTTCCAATTCTTTCACCTCTGTTAACCAACTCTACTATGGTGCTGCTTAATTTCACCAAAGCTATGGAAGCTGCACTGAAACTTCCACATCAGCAATTTTTAGAACCTGCTATGAAAGTCCATGGTCTCTGATCCATCTTCTAACAGTGCAACTCTATAAGCGATGCCAATAAGGCATACCAAGATTTGTGGACCTTCCTGGTCATTTCTTTATTGCACCATTTGAGATAGCCACAATGCCTGGCTACTGATCTACACAAATCTTTAGTTCCACTAGCATGGTATTTCAATCATTCCAACAAGCTCTTTGAAGTTCAAACAACTGGAATTCAACTGTGAATCCTTCCAGTACAGGTGCTATAAATTTCTCCCTCAGAGAGTTTGCAATGGTTTTTGATTTATCCCAGCATCCCTTGCCTTTGACTCGGACAGATTAAACTTTTATCTGTAATATTGAAATGATTCCACCTTTTACTCCCAACATCAAAGAAACCTCTTGGTCATTTATAACTCAATCAAGAATGCAGGTCTTTTAAGGGTAGCATTACGAAGGCCTTTACTGCAGCGATTATGATAATCACTGTCACCGCGACGACAGCAATTTGATGCAAATCAAATTTAATCCACCTACATTTCTTTGAAGTCCGACAAAATTGCCGTGACTGCACTATCTGTTAATTACCACAAGAAGCACATACATGTCACTTAAACCTTAAAATAAAACAACTTTTATGAATGAGAATGACACAGTCAGTTAATTATTTAACTGATTTAAACATTCACTACCATTTAAACAGCTTTAATAAACTTTATATGTAGACTTGAAAGCTATTTACAGCTTTCAGGAATGCAACCTAATGACAGCCAATTAAAACATCCCACTGCAATACGCGCTGACTTAACCTCCAATCATTTTCTGGATACAAATCTACTGAAGATGAACATAAGAAGGAAAGTTGGATGGAAAAAGAAAGGAACAAAAACTTGCAAAATACAGACAAATTAAGAGACTTCAAAAGATGATGCTGATATTTTGATATCCTAACTACAATAGCAATGGAAAAACTCTATTATTTTAGTATTGTAGCAGCAACTCAAAAGGAAAATGCAACATGATTAGCAATTTCATTCAAATGACAAAACCTAGCCTATATTACCATAATCCATTCAATAATTAAGTTACAAAAATACGATAAACTAATAATCGAATAATCAATCAGTCAGTCAGTGAGTCAGTCAGTTAACCCTAGTTAACCCTACACAAAAGTCACATAAGTTCATGGTTGTAACCTACTTTCCCACACACAGGGTGATATGAGTTTAAATCATTCTTTAACATGAGCCTACCGTTAGTACAATAAGTCCCTAGAATCAAGCCACCCTCTGTACTACTGACTGTCAACTAAGATTAATTGAATCTCCTGGGCTCTGGAGGACTAAGTCCAGACAGTTGTCAGTGTAAGCCCCTATACCAACCTACAGACAGGAATCCAGGGGCCTCACCATGAATGTATGATGCTTCTACCTAATGGGCCATCCAGAAATTTTCTAAAATGTTTTGAGAGGCAAGACTGGGTGGTAGAAGGAATTACCAAGCATCTTATCAGCAAACTATACGTTACTAGAGCTAAGCATGATTTGTATGGCATTCAGGCTCTTCTCAAGTTTCACATATCAAGCCAAGTGGCAGTCTCTCCTAAATTTTTCTTCCTGAGCCTTACAATTTTTGTCTGAGTAATAAAACAGTAACAGCTGTATTTTTAAACCTGGCGTTTTCAGAACTGGAAAATGACCATGTCAGTATTAACTGCTAGTATTTTCTTATAGACAGCACCACCAACTTTACAGAATGCAAACCTTTCTCGCATATTAATGCAGCTGAGCCCAAACGAAGGGTCATGAAGTGTTTGTAATGTCACTTATTGTATTAGTAAACAAAGAGATATGTTCTGTTCCTTGAAACAGTATGTTTAAAAGGTCTACAATTTTATGTTTAAAGCTTATGGGAAAAACTTCCCAAACACCATTTAATTAAGAGTATCTTCCAATGTCTTTACATGATTACTACTGATCAAAAGATACAAGTCTCCCTGTTGGTTGTAGAAATTGTCTCACAAATTTCCTTCAATGAAAGTCTTTCTGCACAATTTTCTAATATTAAACAAACATCTTCCAAAAACAAACCAAACCCTTACATAAAATAGAAACATACTCCCCTTTTCGTGCAATTAGGCTGGATTAAATTTAATGTAATGGCTTAGCACTATACAAACTTGGAAGCACAAAAATAGGGACACAGGTATACTATTAGGATGACGAAATGTCTGCATTTTGAGTTTTAACACACAAGGAGGGCAGAAGGATAGACAGACAGAGGGATAGATAGACAGGCAGACAGACAGACAACACAAACAGACAGGCAGACAGACAAAAAACATAACTTACTCCAAGAAGCTTGTTAGGTAGTGCCTGCTACAGTTTGACCAGGTCCATGGTTTGGTGGAGTGGTTTAATGTAGGTGCCATCACGTGGTATGCACTGCCGATGTATTCTTCACACTTCCTGGCATCATCGTGGGGCAAATTGAATCTGTAGATATTTTGAAACAAAATACAAAAAGAGAAATTTTGCTTTAGACATCAAAATAGCAAATAACGAAATCAAGGGAGTAACTGATAATGTTTAAACTCTATCTAATTAGCGAGCTTGTGTTGATCACTAATTATTGCATGTACCTAACTGCCCGCGTTATATCTTTTACGTTTTCTCAAATACAAAAATATTCACCTGTAGGCAAAACTCCAACTCAAATGTGCAGACAAGAACCAAATAACCTGTACTAGAAAAATAAATCATATCCACATTTTTGGCACTGGAAAGAGAACAGACCCTTTCATGGTCCCACAACATTCACAAGTTCACCCCATTTCTCACTCTCTGTAACAATCATGTTTACTTCCCAGTCTTCCCCCAAAATGCCGAATGCAGCAAATTTCCCAATAATGATACAAAATTTCATATTCACCTTATCTCTGTAAGGATGGAATTTTTGTGGGGCTCCCTCTGATACGGCACCCCTCAACTGTGCTATCAACTCTGCCAGATACTTATTTTGCATAAATCAGGTTTTCATATACTAGGAGGTAATCGTGAATGATGTAGATTTTTTTCAACAATAAATTACAGATTGGTTTCACCTTATTAACCTAAAATCTCTCCAAAACTGCTCCAGGCACTCAAATTCCAAAAACTGCTGACAAATGATCTACCATCCTTTGGTATTTCCAGTAAAAATCCACTCTGCAAAGTTGGAAACTTAAGACAGAAACAATTACAGTGACAATTTTTATGCTAACAAACAGACAGAGAGGGTTAAGGGCCATGCCAAACTGCTGATTGAAACTATTCCTTTAGGAACATTTTAGGGGTATATGTGGGTAGTGATGTGTAACCACAAAATTAACCAGAACATCACAAAAGTTGTGATATGATGTTTTAAATGAGAGCAAGAGCTGTTTCTGGGATGGGGAGGAAAAGATGAAACCAGTAAGCATTCCAGCATTGATGGTGATAGAAATACTTGACAACTATAGCTCTTCCATCTATTTAGTTTCTGGCACAGTAAGAGCTGGGTATTACCAGTAGTAGTTCCTCTTATACTTCTTGACATCAGGAATGTAAGATGATGTTAGGAGACCTACTACAGACATTATATACTGTTACCATGGTAACAGACTCTACACTGACTACATAAGATGTTTTAAATTAAAAAAAAGGATGTCAAAGAAGGTCAAAATGCAAACTTAGTCCACTATTTATCTAATGTTTACTACAACACTGACTGGGCTTACATTTCACTGACATAATTACATGGCTTGGCACCATATGATCATTTTCCCTTCTCCCTCTGTCTCCCCCCACTCCCTTCTCCCATACCCCCTTTCCAATGTTATTAAAATTCCCCTTTCTAGTAGAGGTCCAAAGTTAAACTACAAATGACAGATAAAAACATTTTTACATCATACAACAACATTTACAGAGTAAGCCTAAATCTTACAAGTAACAAATTCATGATCTCTCCTCCAAAACACCTTTTCATCGCACTTCTGAATAACAATCAAAAGGAAGTGATTATCGACAAGCAAGGGGAGGCAGAGGTGAATTTGCTTTGAGCTAGCACGGGAAATGAACAGTTTAGTTGTACGCCGGCTTCCCCCTTTACTCCAGAAACAGTGAGTGATTCATTACATCCAAAGAAGCCTGTGGAGAGCTTTGTTTTTGTTACTTCAAAGTAGAAATATATCAGGAGGTGTTATCAACCACACATTCTTTTTATGAGTTTCCCAGAATTTAAGACCAAGTAAGGAGCCAATTAGTCCTTGATACTGTATCACCTTATCTTCTCCTCATGCTGAGAGGCAGGCCAGTCTATCCTGTACCAGTGACCTACAGCTTTTCTGTATCCCACTGTTAAGCCCACCTAGGTTTACCAAATAGTTCAAAATCTAAAAATGTGACTCAACAGAAATTTGCCACAGGAAGGGAGAAGTCATAACATTTTTCTATTACAAGAGTGGCTCCAGGGCAAAAATTTATGTATCGGCTTGTGTTTTGTTAAAAAACCGGGCTCATTATACAGAAGCCTTAGTGACGGAAGGATGTGCCAATGAAAATAGCATAAAGTCTTCACATACACAGTTCCCGTCAAAAGGTTCATGTCAAATTTCAAAAGTTGCCAAAAGCGATTATTTAAGACAAATGGGTATAAATCATTGTTTAAGTATAAGCAAAGTCTTTCAACAACGACTCCGGATGCTCTTCCCAGGTGTAAGAATGTTTCTCCCTTGTACTCCTGACACAAACAGCCAATCACAAACTTTCTAATATGCTTACACAAGCTCCACAAGTTTCAAAGTTTTTTTTTTTTTTCAACATTACTTCCAAGATGCAAAGATGGGGCATGCTAACAAATGAGCATGACTCTGTTCCAGGATCCCTGCATGGAAACTGCCATTCGAAGAGGGGGGGGGTGTTCTGGGGCACAGTTCCCAGAGTGTAGGAACTAGGAAAAGATTTCAAAACCCTGCAAACTGATACTGTGTACACTGCCCCAAAATGAAAAAACCCAAGTTGACACTGTGCATTTGAACACATTTAAAAGACTATTAAAACTTTGCTGGAGGGAGGGGAATGGAGAAGGAAAAGGGCCTGAGTTCATTCAGATCTATCAATTCTCCTTCATGGGTGACTAAATGCTTCATGTTTTTATCACTGTCTCAGATAAGGTACTCACTTTAACCTTTTATTTAAAGTTTTAAGAATTATTTTACACATTGGATTCAAAATAAATACATCTCATATTACAACTGCATACTCAGGCTCTTTTGTTTTCCTGAAAGGGGAAAATTTGGATTCACTTTGAAAAAGCCTTTTTGAAAATAATGGAAGCTTCATTATGGAGAACATTACCACACACCAGAAAATGCCCAGGATTTCTAAGTGCTGGCACATTGACCACCATTTTGTGGGAGGGGTATTAGGAGGGGGAATACAACAGAAGTTTACCTGTACCAGATGGAAGTTTAAAGCCAGTTGGGATTTACTACATTTTAATAAGTGCTACGGGAATATTCATTTGTGCAAGGCAAGGCCGCTCAGTCATGACCTGGTGCGGGCACACCCCTGCCCACAGCTGCACAGTAAATGAAACAGAAGTCTCTATCATCTAGAGCAGTGCTTCTCAACCGGTGGGCCGCGGCCCACTGGTGGGCCGTGAAGCTCTCCCAGGTGGGCCGCAAGATCCTCCATAAAAAATTAAAAAATAAAGAAAAAAGAATAAACTTTTTGTAAGGTGGGCCTCAGAAAAATTCTGAGAGTCAAAGTAGTCCTTGAGATAAAAAAGGTTGAGAAGCGCTGATCTAGAGTCACATACTTATTTTCAGGTAAGGAAGCCCAGACAATAACAACAATTACATCACAACCACAGAGTGAAACATTCTCTGCCACTCTGTAGTAATACCTGGCAGGAAACACATGTAGTTCACTGATAACACCCTGCATGGTAGGGCAGAAGTGGTTGTCGAAGTAGAGGCTCCCAGCAGAAAATTCCAGTCAGCTAATGGGTATTTGGTGTTGGGCTTTAACTGGTTATAACTGGTTCTGCCGGGTACCAGTCAAAACCCCAAACCAAATACCCATTAGCTAGGTTGAATTTCATCCTGGGATACTTGGTTTACTCACACTTTCCTGCTTCACATACAATTTCACTGACATGTATAAAGGCCCATGTCATGCTTTGTGGGCTAGCTAGCACCTGTAGTAACTAAAACCTTTCAAACCACACTTTGGATTAAATTATGATTCAAAAAGGGGAATTTTCATGATCCCAGACAGTTCCAATTCTCCCAACTATGCAACTTCTAGCTCCTCCCATAACAGTATGAAGCCCTTCCTTGTGCAGGAATAAACCTGTTTTATTGCTTAAGGCCATGTCCTGGTGAGCATACAAGGCTATAAATGTAGTAAAAGCACTCTCTCTGCCTTGTGTGGAATTTGAGCTACTCTGCATCTTTCAAATTTTCAAACTTTGGTGTCAATCAAAGAGCAGTCACCAACTGAGAATTTTGATACCCCACACTAAAAATATACTTTGGGGTGATGACTGTCTGTCTTTAATGAAGGGTTTATATTTAAACTTAGTTTTGATATGTTTGAGGGGTAAGTAACCTGAAGATTCTGGTGAAAATTATATTCTATCCCTACATATGGTTCTCGAGATATAATAACAGTTGAAGTTCAATCCATTTCAATTCAAATTTATTTCTCATATGTTTTACAAAAGTAACAAAGTTAAAAACAAAAATGTGTGGAAGCAAAAACATATGATGGGCACTTCAAAACAGAGGAAACTATTATCAAAGCTAGTGACCAGTTATAATATTTTCAATTGAAAGTGAACTTGAAGCAAGTGCAAACTACATCATAATCTCACTTTAATCACATTGCTCCGTTTCACTTTAAACCTTACAATCAAAGCAGGGCAAGATGAAGACAGGAAGATTGGTACTACCACACCACCCTCCAGTAGTGGGAGGGCGCCCTCCCGGTGCTGATGATTTATGTCAGATGGTGCTTGCAGGCAAGTTGGGGAATTACACATGTAAAAAAGAAGTGAGGAGGAGTGAGATAGACTAACCAATGTTCTCCTCCATAGTGAATGCTATTTTACCAACTCTACACCTCCATGAGAAACTTTTATCCCTATCTAAATCAAGGTCAATGCAGTAGTTTGAAACACAGAGGAAACAAAGCACTGTCCACCAGTGTTAGCCCTAGACTTCAGAATTAAGGAGAGACCTCACTCCTTCAAAAGGAACTTTAGGAGGGATTTTCATTTTTAAAGGAGGGATTTTATTAATTTGTAGTTTAACCTGAACACATCGGCCAGTAAATGGATGCATGAATTTCCCTCACAGAAACTTTAACTTTGTGGGATTTTAGGAGCCAGGTGCGGGAATAGCGCAATTGTGCACCTTAGCGTGAACACTGTTGTCCACCATTGTGAGTAGATGACATCGTTCTTCTTTGCTTCAAGTTTGATGATAGGCTTTACCAATATAGTAAATTTATCTGCTAATATCTAGACAACAATTCATAAGAACTGAATGAAAAGTTCACCAAAATGCTTCTACTTAGTTCCATTTTTACATATCATGGAGAACTTTGTCATTAACAGCCATTACATAATTCTGTTAAGAAAGTGATACCCAATATCAAAAGCCTGTACTTACACGTGTCCCATTTCATGTGCCATGGTGAAGGCAGCACTGAGTCCATTGTCTTCAACGATGGAACAGCTACGATTCAAGTCACATATTGTACCAAGCTCAGCCAACCCTGTAAATCAAACACACAAATTACTTGATAAATCTAAAAGCATCCATCATTTGTCAAATCTATTCCTAAAGATGGGTTTATGGAAACTTCAAGCAATTGCTGAGTTTAACTGACAATTATTTGCCATTTAGCAGCTTACACACTCAGAACACAGAAGACACAAAAGTCAAAGAGAGCACTTTAACAAAGAAAGTTATGGATCTTTTTTTCCATTAAATAAAAAGCCTGAAAGGAACTACTAACACCAAAGGAATGATTGAAGCTTGGCGGTTACTGAAACATTTGTCACTACAAATAATATACACAATTAATTTACACCATATGACCTTACTATTAAATGTCTTTCAAATGTCTTTTGCACATATCATACCATACCCTAAAGGTAAGTGGACATAACTGTTGCTGCTTCAGTGTAAGTTCTGCCATTTAATACCTTTGGTTTATCTTTCAATCAGGGTTGTTTGTCTCCCTCTCTGTGTCATTTAGCATATCCGCAACATGTTAATAACGGGACAAATCTCCATGCTGTGTAGTATGCACATCCTGATACACCCAGCAGATCGGAAATTCCTAGCGTTCAGGTACAAGGGAACTGATTATGTCTTCAGCGCCCTACCGTTTCGCCTGTCTATGGCCCCAAGGGTTTTTACAAGAGTAACTTGATGCATCCTAACACATTGCCATCAGGGCATCCTCCTTTTTGCCTACTTAAACGACTAGCACCTTCTTGGCCGTTCGGAAGAAGAGTTCCAAAAGGTGACAGACACAGTTCTGTCCGTACTCCAAGACTTGGGATGGGTTGTCAACCTGGACAAGTCTTCACTAATCCCCTCAAGACGCTCCTTATCTAGGAGCCTGTCTGGATCTGGTTAGGTCAAGCTTATCCAATGGACAAATGGTTCCAGAGCTTCAGACAAATGTGCCAGTTCATCATGTTGAAGTGCCTTCTCAAGGCCAGAGACTGGTTGAAGCTCTTGGGTCTGATGGCCAGCCTAGTGGACATCCTCCCGGTCTGCAGACTTCTGATGAGGCCTATACAGATCCACATTCTCAAGCAATACAAGCCGAACAGCCAACATCCCTGCACCAGAATTCCATGCACCCTGAAAGTGAGACAGGCCTTAGCTTAGTGGACAGAGGCATCCAATGTACTCCAGGGGAGGTCATTCATAGACCTGAGACCTCAGACGTCCATCTCAACCGATGCTTCCCTCTCCAGCTGGGGAACACAGGTCAACAGCAGGCCTGTGGTCGCAGGTGGAGGCTGCGGACCATAACAATGTGCTGGAGCTCTGGGCTGTGGAAGAACCGTACAGAAGTGGGCCCAGGGCCTTCAGGGGAAAGCTCTCACGGTTTTCTCGGACTACTCAACAATGGTGGGGTACATCGACCGCCAAGGCGGCACCAGATCCGAGACCTTGAATGAAGCAACCTGGAACCTTCTGCTCATATGTCAGCGGTTGATAATATCGATTAGGGGTTCCTTCACACATCTCAGGAATGGACGTCATGGCGGATGCCCTGTCCAGGGGGACCTTCGATACGAACAAGTGGTCACTTTCGACGAGCTGGGCCAACCACACCTTTGAAGTTTTTGGACGTTCCCAGGTGAATCTCTTCACTTTGGTACTCAACGCAAAGCTTCCAATGTTTGCACAAGGTTCCACCACCCACAGGCTTGGGCAACAGATGCCCTGTCCTTCTCTTGGGACAGGATGAACCTTTATGCGTTACCTCTGTGGTGCCTAATTCACAAGGTGCTCCTGAAGTTACACCAGTCCAGAGACACCGAGCTGCTTAAGAACACTCTCCAAAAGAGGGAGAAAAACCAGAAAACTACCTGCATGTGAACGTTTAGACTTTGGCAGACGAAGTAGGAAGAGGAAGAGCACCCTTGTTTGCACAAGGTTCCACCATCCACAGGCTTGGGCAACAGATGCCCTGTCCTTCCCTTCAGACAAGATGAACCTTTTCGTGTTACCTCCATGGTGCCTAATTCACAAGGTGCTCCTGAAGTTACACCAGTCCAGAGACACAGAGCTGCTTAAGAACACTCTCCAAAAGAGGGAGAAAAAAACCAGAAAACTAACTGCGTGCGAATGTTTAGACTTTGGCAGACGAAGTAGGAAGAGGAAGGGCACCCTCGTTCTGAGGGTGCCTCTATCTACTGTGCTATCACAAATTTGCCAGGTACTAAGAGCGGGAAGGTGAGGGTTACATCTATAGGTAAATAGAAAGTGAGGGGGCGATGTAGATTACCTGTATTCAATACCAGTATCCCTTGCCATTCCTTATACTCCATCTGTATCTGTATCAGTTAGTTGATCTATAAAAATTTTCATACAACCCAACAACATAGGTGTAGGAAGCTATTCTTGACAAGGGGACTGAAGCTTGCTTCTGACCGCCATCCTGTTTGAAGGGGCTAAGGGGACTGGGTGTCCCTCTCCCCTTTGGAAAGGTTCTTAGAAGCAATCTGGTGCATTATTGGAGCAAAGTTTAACAGAAATTACTGAAAATTTTTGACATTTTTTACAGAGGGAACAAATGAGGGGATTTAGCTCTTGAATTGGGGGAGCAGAAGCATACTTCTGTCCCACCACATTTTTCTGGGGACCTTTAGCCCCCTCCTTCCTATGTCCTTGCAACCCAACCAATACTACTACACATATAATTCATAATCATGTACATTATTTTCTTGTCTGACAGTAGGTCCAACTACTCTTTAATACCCCATATAAATGCATAAATGTGGTAGTCCACAAAATCCTGTGGTTTTTGGTAAAATTTAACTCATTTCAAATATTTCTGGCTAATTTTCTGAATTGAGGTTCCTGATTGAAATCATTGGATAACAGTAATATTAGTCTCTGATAAATACAACAATACCTTTCAATGTTGACATGCTGGCTGCCACAGTATCATTCACTCACAGAACACACAAGGGCCTTGGGCTTGTGATCTTTATAAGGTAGAAAAGTGGTGGCACTTCCCCACCCACCCCCACCCACGCCAACACATCACATTCAAATATTTTCTCTGCATTCTACATTAAAAAGAAGATGCAACTTGTAATAAAAAGAAGATGCAATTTGTAATAAAAAGAAGATGCAATTTGTATACAGTACCATTTCCTGTACATACCTACGTCCACAACTTTACATCAAGTACGTTCTTAAGTAATCACCAAAACTCGCTGGTTTGGGAGTCTATGAGCTCCGATACTTACCTACTATTTACATATTTACATATGTAAATGACGTGTGAACACGGTGAGTCAAAAACACAGAAGGACGATTTAGGGTTCTAGGCGCCCTCTACTGTTAGGGGATACCGCGGTGCTATTAGTTTTTTGCCAGACGGTTATTACAGGCAATAATGGTACATATGTAAATATGTAAATAGGAGGTAAGGAGGAGCAAAATAGACTTGTCAGTTTTAAGAAATATTTGGCAAGTTATACTCTAACTAAAACAGGAAAAAGAGTTACACCTCTAATCACTCCACTTGCAAAAATGTCTTCCCAACTAATGTAACATTATATTCATGCAAGGATTTCAAAGGTGGGGCAGAGCAGCTTTATCAATCCAGTCACAGATACAGGGGAGGGGTCTAAGGGGAAAGCTTCTAAGGAAAAACAAAGGTGATACTATTGTCAATATTGACACTCCAGCCCACATAACACCACTCACAGTTTCAACACTCAAGAGACCTGTGTGCATTCATGATCTTTTAAAGGTAGAAAAGTGAAGTCATCATACCCCTAACAGCAAACAAATCGAGCACGAGTATTTTGTTGGTATCTTGTATTAAAAAATTTCAAGAATTTGTGCAAACACTATTTTGTACAACATGAAGAAGTTACTATTTGTTTACTGGCAATAATGGAGTTTCAAGCGGCATGCCAGCTGCACATGACCCACATCCATAAATTGTCTAGTGTTTTGTTGTAGTTAGTCGGCAATTCTTTGAATACTTTGGTCAATTGTTCTTACATGAAAGCAGGACCGGGAGAAAATTACATATCAATTGTGCGACTGCAAAAATATCTTCACTTATGTGCTGTTTACATTTGGCATTTATTTACTTATTCCTAAGGTAGCTGGTAGCTTCTTGTAGCCTGTACCACAGTGTTTGCGTTAGGCAGCAGGACTGTACAATTCCCGCACTTTTTTCAACAACCATGCGAGTTTTTCAATCATGTGCGGGACTTCCCCCACCTGCTGGAAAAACCAGTTGGGCAGAAGTTTACTTTTCATGTTGCATATTATCGAAATCCCCCCTCTTTGAACCAAACTTCCCCCTCCCCATAAAGTGGGAAATCTCCTGTGCAAATTCTGGAACCTAATGCCAACACTGCTTTACCCCCATAAATAATACTGTAATCGCAGTGAACAGTCCAGAATAGTGTTAATGAATAGTTTTAGAATGGCGCTTGAGTCTTACGCACTTATCAATTGAATGACGTACCCCACAACCCCCCCCCAGCACTGTCAATCAAATGTGATTCATTGACCAATGACAGTGTAATACACCATGACACTAGAAACGAATAGCGTTTTAGCCATCTCTAGTTGACCACTCTTAATCCAGAATAAATCAGAGAACTTCCTGTTCAGGTATCTTGAGATCAATAAAGTTAAAGGGGTTTGAACCCCTTTAAAGACTGTCAATAGAGCAAGTTTGTTTGTAAAGGGAATTAACTGTTGCAATTATAGAGATAAGCTTCACCCTAGAAAAAGCCTTTTTCTTGGGTAATACTGGCTAGTAAACGAAGAGAAGTCCTCCTTTAATCCTTCCCAGCACCTAACCTTCTTAGGGGCTCATCTGGACCTGCGTCACGGCAGGGTTTTCCCAGCGGAGGAAAGACTCACCGCCATTGCAGATCTGGCAGAGACCATACTACTAGGCCGCTCGAATGTGGCACGGGACTGGCTCCGCCTGTTGGGACTCATGGCGAGCTTGGTGGATGTGGTACCGCTATGTCGTCTCCGGATGACACCAATCCAACTCCAAACACGAAATTTTCAGAGCTAAGCAAAACACATAGTAAGTCATTCCGCTGGCAATGAAGCAAGGGCTACTTATAGTAAGCAGGATAGGAGGATAGGAGGTGAGTAGGGCGCCCCCTTATTGGGACTTATTCATTGCCAAGAGTTGTTCCGCGGCAAATGGGCTGTCCAATTGTAGTAATAGGGGAGGTAAGTAGGAGGGAAATATATTGTCCTATTCAATTCTAGCAGCATGACATGTCAGTCATTGAATCACTATTGTCAGCCACCAGCATGACTGAAGGGTGAGTCACATTACCTCAATTGGCAGTCACTGTTGTGACCAAGGGCTGGATCACTGTGAGTCAATTGTTACACTTTTTACAGGGATATCTATTGTCATTCTCATTTTTCCAGTCAATATTGGTGACACTCATGTCAGTCAAAATTGCTAATTGTGCATCAATTTTATAACTGAGGGTGTGTGTGAGTCATTTTACATTAACTTGTCAGTCACAGAGTGGCTGAACGGTACGTCATTGTACATGTTTTGTCAATGCTGTTGTGGACAATGACTGACCATGTCTGGGGGTAGTGGGTTGTGTCATTCAATCTATAAGTGCATTATACCCCTTTCACTCTGCATGTGACCCAATATAACACAGTAACACTTTCACCTGGCCTTTCACACTACAGGTGATTTTTTTCATCACTCAGCAAAACCTGATATAAAAAAGCCATTTGTTTTACCAAAATAGCAGTTCTATCTCATGGTTTCTAGTCACACAAAAATATTGTCACAATTTCAACTGAATTTTATCCCATTGCGTCTTCTGGTGTAAGCACCAAGTGTGGAAGGGTCTAAGTAATAAGACAGTTGCAACTTTTCACAGTGTTATATTGCTTAGCAACACACCTTGTGCTAAAGGGCCTTTAGAATCCTCATCTCAGAGTGGTTCCACCCTAATATAACAATCAAATTGTATTTATTTTACCAACTTTCTCAGTCCTGATAGTCCAAAACGGAAAATCACATCAGGTCACAAATCAGATTTTGTAATGGAGGTTACAAGTCAAAGTCAATCATCATCTATGTAACTCAATCCACCTATACTATAAATTCTGATTCCACCTTTCTAATTTTTCTGACTTTCAAAGTCTGGTGAAAGAATGACTTCTAAGGGTCAGTTACAACAGGTTTCAGATATTGCAATTTCTAGATATGGATATTCTTTTTGATGACAGAAGTCATACCCTTGGGCAAACTTGTAACTGTACACTGGTCAGGGTCATAATCCAAATATACTGAAGAAGTGAGAAATTCTTTTGAAAAGAGTGACCTTTTAGTCCAACTTCTTGTCAACTCTGACCCAGTGCCAGGTATACTCTGTTATGACTTGTAACTGAAGCAGTGGATAAAGGAAGAACTTCAAAACTATGCACAGCCTATTATATGAGAAGCTGTATGAACAATGTGTTGGTTAAGGGTGTTAGAAAGAATGTGGATCTTTAATTATATTACGTTATATTGTAATACTGGGGGAGGGGGGAATGTGGGAGATTTAGGTGTGGGGTGTGGTAGACTATAAAGTGTAATTTCTCTAGTAATCTTCAAGTTGCTAAAATTCACCTCAGACTTTGAAAATAGCTACACTGAACAGGCAGTGGCTTAGCCAGTAGATATTATGGGAGGAAGGTGGTGGGGACTCCAAAGGGCATCACCACCATTTCAGTGGGAGGCTCCAAATACATCTTTTTTCACTCTTGAATTTTTCAGTGGGGGCTCCTAAGGGGTGAGAGACTTAGAGGAAGGGGTTGTGTCCCCACTCCTTCTTTAACTACACTACTGTGAATCAGAGATTTTTAGGGCTGGTCCTGTAACTTTACCCTATAGTTGAACTAACTCTTCCATGCTCTCAATCAAAACACAACAGAGGTGAGGTACTACATTCTTCACCCGTCAAGGTTACTATACAAGATCAGGATATGTCAGGGCTCTTATACCTACTCAAGAAGCTGGAATAATTCAGGAAAATGGAATAACTTAAACTTAATTTAATTGAAAGCAAACATAGACTGACACACATCAAATGCAATGTTATTACAGCAGTGACCTCAAACAACTCAAAAAAATAAAAGTAAACAAAAAAAGATATTATATCTTGGGTCATCACATTCTGAACCCTTGTAATAAGTCTTTCAAATCCCGGTTAGAGGGCAGCAGGTCAACACATACAATTAGACTGATAAGTAGCAGTGTTGTGGGCGATGAAAAAAGTCATACTGCTGTTGTTGTAGTGAAATGAATTTGAAGACTTTTGCAACAAGTTACACAAAAACAATTTGGTGACTTCTTCATGTAATGTGCATTCCCAAAAAGTGCCCCCCCCCCCACCAATCTCATGAAAAGTTTTATGCAGATGCCTAATGCCTATGCAGAGTGGGGAAACTAGCAAGATTACTTTGTCATGCTGCTGTTCTTCTTCCCTCTCCCCCCACCCCCCCCCCACCCCCCCAAGTGATAACCAAGAAAATTGTGCATACCAAACTATGCTGCATTATGACCAATCCACAAGTTTTGTAACTGCCCCTTTCACTCCCTTCCTGTGATACAACAGCATGTCCCCATGCCTTACCCTTCCAAAAAAGAGCTTGGATATTCTACACATTTTAGTCTACAAATCTGATATTGTGGCAGATGGCACCACATGTATGTGGCAAAGGAAAGTCATGTTCTTTCTCAAACCCTCCCAATAAATGCCTGAAAATTCACAAAGAACAACCTAGGTATTTGCCAGTTGTGGTACCCATGTGACAAGTGCACACATGTGGCTAAAGAACTTATAGCATACTCTCTCACCCTCAAAAAAGGCTAAAAAGTATGTTTTTCTGACAATCTGGATCTGCCACATGTTTAAGTAGTAAAAGGAGTAATTTTATAGATCTCTTCCTCTGACTTTATCAGGCTTCACAGACAAAAAGTTCATCACTCTTTGGCCTTACCACCCTCCCTGATAATAAGCTATGAATCTGCATTTCCAGGGGAAATGAAGTTCACTGGCATGTACTCAGCTCTTTTGTAGTTTTGGTTTGACTTTTGTGAAACCTTTTTTTCTTCCTCCACCACCTGACAAAAAACACAATTGAAACTTGAAACCTACTCCCAAGATTATTTGAATGTATGCATGAGACAAAAAGATGGATGACTGCACCCAGTGAACTTGTCCTAGATCTTTTTCCATTTTAGTAACAAAGATTGTATCACAGGCAACTAAAAATTTCCAAAATGGCACTTCACACACACTGCAATACAACCAGTGGTACTCTACATACATTACTCACCAAATGTTGCTGCCACAATGAATTTTTTTTCCTCCATTTTCCACTCCTGACATGCTTCCCTCATTCTGCCTACACTTTTAAAATCTCCTTTTTTACTTCCTGGTTTTAGTTATCCCTCATACCCACTTCATTTTAACTCCCATCTCCTAGACCCATCTAAAATAGACCTTATGCACTGAGGTCACACTGATGTGATTTTGGAGGAAAACAATGAAGCACACATGCATGCACGGTATAGATTTTGCACATGCATGTAGTGGACTTACACACATATCACCAAGAGCACAAATCAGCTGTCTCCATTTGCTGGTGTAACTTGGAATGATACATGTTTTTCCTCCAAAAGAGGGAGTACTTTCTGCTCTGTGACATCATATGCATAAGGTCTATACTTTTCTCATAATCTTGGCAGGGACTAACTGCAGCAAGTGGGTATTACAAGTGTAAATTACAGGAGTTAATGGAGCAAAGTAGATTCTTCCCTCCCATGTTTCTCTTTATCAATCCTACAAATTGGGTCTTGTCTCTCCCCCTCCCACTCCTGTCTTCCCCATCCCTCAACAGCCCCTGTGGGCTGGGGTTGTAGAATATGCCCATGGTAAATTCCCGCCTGTCGTGAGAGGCGACTAAAGGGAAGGACTTGCACCGTATTTAAACTTTGCTTGACACTATATAACAAATTTGTGTTGGTGTGTCGTTAAATTTTATCTAACTAACCCATCCCTCAACCCATAGTTTGTGTAACTTACCAAGAGTATCACAGGCTGTTTCTGTTCGGCAAATGTTTTCTCTGCAAGAAGAAGGAAACAACCAATGATCAGTTCAACTGCTTGATCCTACTGTTGTAACATGAATGAAAAGTTAGCATGTACCCATACAAGTAAATTTAGTACATGCCTCCTCAGCCCATCCCCACTACTAGCAGGAAGTCTTCTCCACTCTAACAGAACTTAAAATCTTAACAAGACCCCCCCCCCCAAAAAAAAAAAAAAAGAAAGGACATTCATAAACTTATGTGATGATATTGTAGTTGGAAAACCTTCCTTCCTTCAAAGCTCTCAGAGCAGTCCAAACCTTCACAAATCCAACGGGACAGAACAGTGAGGCAAAAAAGCCAGTTAAGAGATGTTCAAAACATAAAGGATGGTTTATACTTGCAAGGTAGGCATAGCACCACCAATAGCCTAATTGGATCAAAAACATTTTCAGAAACTAATTCTGTGTTAAATGAATTAAATATTCACTAGTGTAAAAAATGAGTTAAAGGGCAAATGCAGTTCCCCCAATTTGAATTAGTGCACCCCTCACCCTAATTCATGAATGGCTCCTTTCAATCATGTGACAATATTTTTGTTACTTATTTGCTAAATTCATGCACAATTAACTCCTTGGTTTACCTTCAATATTCAATGTTTTTATAAAGAGACATACTGAAAAACAGCTATGAGCAACTAAGTGGAAATCTGTAAGATTTAACAAATTTTTGAAAATAAACTTGGGGCAACTGCTTTCTCCTTTTAAGTTGGAGAGACATACATCCCTTTGTTTCAGCAGTCAAGAAACTTATCCTTTCTTTCAGCAGGAATCAAGTATGCAGTGCAATATGGAATCATTAAAGTCCATAACTCACCATGGTTTCCTATCTTGAGGGGAATTCACAGGGAAGGGGAGGGGGTTATAGGGACCTACCATTACCACACATGCAAACTGAAGATGTGGATGGAATAGCAAGGTTGAAAATTACCGAACTGAATTGAATTAATAAACATTATTCATTGCCTAATGCGACATCACTTTGGAGGCAAAACAATGAAGCACACTGCACACACGATGCAAACTTCGCACATGCGTGTAGTAGACTTACGCATGTATCAACTGGTTCACACATCAGCTGTCTGCATTTGTTGGTGTAACTTCAATGATAAGTGCTTGCCTCCAAACGAGGGAGCACTTTCTACTCTGTGACGTCATATGCATATGGTTTATACCTTTTAAAAAACAATCATCAAAACCAAAGCCAACAGTTGGGTCAAGGGCACTTTTGTAGCATAATAACTATTTCAAGTTTACAGCCTGGCCCCTTAAGGCAATAGTGCCAACACAATAAAAAATTCAAAAGAAAAGCAATCACCTCACATTAAGGCTGACAAATGGGAACCAGTTCAATTAAAATCTAGGGCCTACCTCTTTAAAAATTTATGAAAGTATCCACTACCCTATCAGTACTACCCTGGTACACATGAAGTATAGGCCAACATGATAAGTCACAGGAAGAGATATGCTCTGGGAGGTCTGTACTAATTTTATTTCAAGTTCAATAAACCCTCTTCTTCACACAACCCAAGCATCCAGTAATCTGCACACTTCAAGGAGTAACCGCCACATCTCCAAGTCTCCATGGCAACCCTAACAGTATCCTTACAAATTATTATCATATTACCTTACAGTTGTGAAAGATAGTTACTTGGTCTGTCCATTGGCACTAATGACATGGACTATCTTTTCACAAGCAAAACAAACACAGGAATTATTTCATTTTCACTCATCCCCAAGTGATTGGATATTGTGAGTCCATGGGACTAACAACTATATCAACTTACCTGGTAGTGACAGAGGATGAATGACCCCACTAACCTCTGGGTCAGTTGGTACCCTGGGATTCTACAGGGCACACAGAAATATTTTACAAATCTAGATAGATATGGTTTTCTTGTAATATTTACACCACTGGAATGTGGGAATTAAGATTTCTCAGTCTATGCCTGCAGGCTGTGCTATGGAAGAATGAGGGACAGCACCCTAATTGACCCTTGCAATGACTTTACCACTAGTATTTACCTTCTCACCATAAAATAACTTCATAGCTGATGCCATACCACAGCACCGCCTCTCTTACACAAAGTCCAGTATTTATGAGTTTCCAAAGGTAGAAAAATATGGATATTTCATCTTTTGTACAGGTCTGAACTTTGATTTCACTCAAAAGCTATAACTGACCAAAAGATTCTCCTTATGACCATTTAATTGTGTACAGGCCTAAAGCCAGAGTTCTCACTCAAGGGGGTAATCAAGAAATAAGGGGTAATGGGAGGGGGTGAGGGAGGAAACAACCCTGGGCATGAGCAATTACAATTAAACATTGCTTAAAAATCTTAAGAGAGGCAAGATATTTTTCAGGGATGGGCTGAGCCCCCCACACCCTGGTTACAGCCCTGGTCACAGCTGGTAATAGGTTATTCAAATGGGATTTAAATCACTTCCAGAATCAAATTAACATTTAACAGAGCTATTGGCCTAGGCCTAAATTAATAAACTCCAGGGAAGCTTGTCACAGTCTGGAAACCAATCTCTTTGCCAAACCTATGTAACCTAACTACTGCAGATCTTTTACTTCATGCCACCAAAACTAGGGGTGTACAGGATTTGAGGATTTTTCCAAATCCGGCATCTGGCCGGATTTTTTGTTAAATCCAGCCGGATTTGTAGGTAAGCTATACAATACAACTTACAACTTACAACTTAATTTCCAGCAAGTCTTAATTAGATATAATAAAATGCATAGACAACGATTGCAGTGTGCTTCAAATAATATTATTTTGATAGGGTTTATTACTAGTTACAAACTTTCAACATGCTCAAGGACTTCCTTTGTCACCCCCAACTCAGTAAAGAGAAGTAGGCATGCTGCATAGACGTAACGTTACTCACAAGAAGAGTGATGTATTTTGTTAAACAGTTGAAAGTGTCAATGAATCAACCCAAAGCTTATCAAATTGAAATGTTTGCCAAATAGAAGTATTGATATCCTATGTGTTTTAACATATTTATACTGGGTCAAACGTACAGCCCTTGAATAATACAATAGTGAGTACATATCTTGAAAGTCCAAAAATGTAGCATCACACAAAGTATAGCAAATTGAAGTGGTACTTTCTCAAGCTTCAATGCATAAAGTATGTCTAATATATATGTATATATATATATATAGGTTGATAAAGGTTGTAAAAAATGCTAAAAGTTTGCGGAAAATTCCACGATGTTTCGAGTATAGACTCTTCATCAGGTGGCAAAGAAATGCAACTGAACAGCAAAGAAGTAGAAATAGAGAAGAAACACATTGAAGAAAGGCACGAACAAACCGGTCGCACAGAACGAACACGGTGTAAAAAAGCGAAAGAAGGCTGAAAAAAAAACTGGTTAAAAGTAATGAAAAGGGGAACAGGTTAAAAAAGGTCCATTCTAATGTTAAGACCGTGTGGGGAGAGGGTCCCGAGTTTCATGATAAGCCGGTTTTCGGCGGTCTGACGATCACGGTCAGAACCTCTGCACATTAAGGCTGCAGTAACGGCCAAGTCTTTAATTGAGCACGGTGATGGGGGGTTGAAATGTGTGGCGACCGGATAAACTTGAAGGTTTTGTTTGATGGACCTGAGGTTTTCAATGATTCGGTCAGCCAGGCGGCGTTTGGTCTCTCCCACATACAGGCAATTGCAACATCCACAAACTAAAATGTAAACCAAGTTTGTGGAAGTGCAGGTGAAGTGTTGGTTCACACTAAATCTGTTGCCGTTAGAACCCAAAATATTAATAAGTGTGTTCTTGCCAACCACTGGGCATGTGTTGCACCTACTACGACCACAGGGAAATGTACCTGGGGTGTTGTCAGTTGGTTGTTGCGGGTGGGAAGCCCTAACTAAGTGCTTGGAAATGTTCTTTTCAACTCTGAAGGCCGTAATGGAGGGTTCAGGGAAAAGGTCACGGGTTGAAAGGTCTTTTTGAAGAGTCTCTATATTCCTGTAAATGGCACGAATGATGGGGCGTACCGATGGGTGATGGGAAATTACCAAAGGAATTCGTAGATTAGTAGACGTGTTAGACTTCTTACTCAAAGCCTCCGCTCTGTCGATTCCTTAGATTCTATGTAGAGCACCGGTAAGGATTTTGGTGGGATACTGACGCTTCTCAAAGAATGATAGTATATTTTTTGAAGCGGCTGAAAAATCAGAATCTTCTGAGCAAATCCTTCTGGCCCTTAAAAGTTGTGAGTACGGGATGGATTTGGTACAGGATTTGGGATGGTTGGATGGGTACAAAAGGTAGTTATGAGAATCGGTGGGTTTAAAATGTAGGTTTGACTTGATTTTACGGTCGCAAATTGACAATTGAAGGTCCAGGAAAACCACTGAAGTGTCAGAAATACAATGTGTGAATTTCAAAAATGGACTGAAGATCCTACAAATTGAATGAAAGATTCCAGATCTTGACGGGTCCCTGTTGCCACTCCCACAATATCGTCAATATACCTTTTGTAAAGGAAAGGGTGAGAACCGGTGTACTGCGAAAAAAGTTGTTCTTCAAAGTGGCCCATGGTTAGGCAAGCAACAGAAGGACCCATTTTGGTTCCCATGGCTACTCCTTTAACCTGACGGAAAAAGCGCCCATTAAACTGGAAACAGTTTTGGGTGAGAACAAGTTCCGTCAAGCGAAGGAAAGTAGTTGTAGGAATTTGGGGGTCTTGTCGTTGGTCCAGGTAATGGCGGATAGCCGACAGGGCAGCATGGTGGGGGATGGATGTGTAGAGACTAGATACGTCCATGGTGAATAGCAGACGTTCACCGCAATTTTCGGGAAACTCAAAGTCTTGAATAAGTCTCAAGAAATGAGGAGTGTCTTGAACAAAAGACGGTAACGCTGATACCAACGGGAAGAGAACAGAGTCCAAAAACTTAGAAATTAGAACGGTGGGGCAGCTGTGGGAAGAAACGATGGGTCTACCAGGGTTGTTAGCCTTGTGGATTTTGGGAAGCAGATAAAAATTGGAGATTTGTTGGCAAGAGTGGAGTAGTGACGTGGCTGATTTAGGAAGTTGATTGTTTCTAATAAGGTTTGTTTAAGTCTTCTTAACCAATGCTTGGCTGTCGGAAGTGGGGTCAGAGGGAAGTTCAGTGTATGCAGTTTGGTCCGATAATTGCTTATCGGCCTCTGCTACGTACAAATCCTTCTGCCAAACCACCACGGCTCCGCCCTTATCAACTGGTTTGATGATGAGACCCTTCAACCCGTGACCTTTTCCCTGAACCCCCCATTACGGCCTTCAGAGTTGAAAAGAACATTTCCAAGCACTTAGTTCGGGCTTCCCACCCGCAACAACCAACTGACAACACCCCAGGTACATTTCCCTGTGGTCGTAGTAGGTGCAACACATGCCCAGTGGTTGGCAAGAACACACTTATTAATATTTTGGGTTCTAACGGCAACAGATTTAGTGTGAACCAACACTTCACCTGCACTTCCACAAACTTGGTTTACATTTTAGTTTGAGGACGTTGCAATTGCCTGTATGTGGGAGAGACCAAACGCCGCCTGGCTGACCGAATCACTGAACACCTCAGGTCCATCAAACAAAACCTTCAAGTTTATCCGGTCGCCACACATTTCAACCCCCCATCACCGTGCTCAATTAAAGACTTGGCCGTTACTGCAGCCTTAATGTGCAGAGGTTCTGACCGTGATCGTCAGACCGCCGAAAACCGGCTTATCATGAAACTCGGGACCCTCTCCCCACACGGTCTTAACATTAGAATGGACCTTTTTTAACCTGTTCCCCTTTTCATTACTTTTTACCAGTTTTTTTTTCAGCCTTCTTTCGCTTTTTTACACCGTGTTCGTTCTGTGCGACCGGTTTGTTCGTGCCTTTCTTCAATGTGTTTCTTCTCTATTTCTACTTCTTTGTTGTTCAGTTGCATTTCTTTGCCACCTGATGAAGAGTCTATATACTCGAAACATCGTGGAATTTTCCGCAAACTTTAAGCACTTTTTACAACCTTCATCGACCTACATACTACTCTAGTGCTCCGCAGTATTTCGACCCTATATATATATATATATATACATATATATATATATATATATATATATATATATATATATCTGGTGCTTTTCTTTCAACCTTTCCTTCTTTGATAAGGGCTACGCTCTATCTAGGATTGGTTTCAATTCAAGATCGAATGTATTAACCAATTACTCTTCGACCTACACATTCTAACTTCGATCTACCAATCACGACTTATATATATACATATATATATGTATATTATATATATATATATATATATATATATATATATATATATATATATATATATATATATATATATACATATATATATATATATATATTTATGTATATTATATATATATATACATATATATATATATATATATATATTCCACTGGATCGAACATTAGGGGGAAATTTGTATATCACAACAACGTTAAGGGGAAAGAAAAACAATAAAATACATAAGCATATATTTCGCCTTTAAGTAAAATGGTATACATGTACGTAAATTCAATGGCCCCTCAGCCACACATGTTAACACATAGGTGTCCGCAATTTGGTCAACATTGAAGTAATTGCGTACATTACGTGTTGCAATATGGAATTTACCATACAGTTACGTATTCCTATAGAAATAGTGTGTGAAAACGTTAGGGGGAAAGCAAATTTTCCCCGTAACGGCAATTTCCCCCTAACGTTGATTTTTTCAGCAAAAATTTCCCCCTATTCCACAATTAGGTATATATATATATATATATATAACCCTAAATGGTCACTTTGGGCGACACGGTAAAAAATGGTCACTTTGGGCGACAACCAGTTAATTAGATATATTTGCATATTCATGCAGGTAAAAATTAGACAAAAAATATCTTAATGATCTTCAGGAACGCCCTCAAGTTAAATATATGTCCACTTACCTGTGTGACGTACGCACAACGTTTTATTAAATAAAAACAGAAATAAATTGGTATTGCGCAATAAGGGTGTGTACACCTACTGTACCAATTTATTACATGCATGATATACATCCCCAAATTTCAATAGTAAATTAATACACAATGGGATTCTAGTGCAACTTACCTATAGTAACCCCAAACAGAGGGCGCTAGGATACTTTTATATATTTCAAAACTTTTGAAATAACATGCAGGGAATGGTTGTTATAACGTTGTAAACATTTAGGCGACACGTATATGTACACCTAATGTCAATGTCGCCTAAAAGTACCATTTTTTCACCCGAAATGTCGCCTAAAGTGACTGTTGCGACGAATAACAACGAATGACAACGAAAATTTGTCTATTTTTTGCCCTGAATCGGCCTTCTTGTATTGTCACTTGCGTTCACGAAAGCAAGATGGCGACTCAAACAACATGTCAAAATTCAACAAAAATTGAGGGCGCTTTTGAATTATCTTAAAATCTCTCGCAACCATCCTCCCCCTTCTCGATAACTTAATGTTATCGAACACTAGTCCTTTGAAACACCCCTCCAAAAATGATCAAATATATGAAAGACCGCCTACTTTGGCTATGGAAAAGTAAAAATAATAACGTCTTACAGTTAAAGCAGTAAGTTCTTAAAGTAAACTTAACAGAAAACCTTGAATTTTCATTTATCCTGAAAATCTAATACTTAGTCTGAGACTTTTTCTTTTTCTTTTTTGTTTTCTGAATCACTCACACAACGAAACTTAGTAACTCTTTGTCATTGATATACTCTCCCTTAATTTTCACACTCTACAAGGGGGCACAATTTTGTAATAGGCCTTGTAAGAATGTTCTTCCCAACTTGAAGCTTAACAACCCTGACATTCCCATCTCCTCCCGGGAACACTTCGACCACCCGTCCCAAGGGCCAATTCCCTCTAGCACTGCCAGCATCGACAACAACC
The DNA here is from genome assembly GCA_029531755.1 of Holothuria leucospilota. Classification (NCBI taxonomy): domain Eukaryota; kingdom Metazoa; phylum Echinodermata; class Holothuroidea; order Aspidochirotida; family Holothuriidae; genus Holothuria; species Holothuria leucospilota. The sequence continues at coordinate 27,794,090 of CM055962.1, read as the reverse complement.
ACAACATCGCCTACTTGAAGGTTCTTCTGGGGCAATTGCCACTTCCGTCTTTGATTAAGCAATGGAAGCCATTCTTTTAACCATCTGTGCCACACGTGGCGTATCAACTCCTGTACGCGCCTCCATCGTCGCTTTGGGTTGAAACTAATACCGTCGACGGCCTCTACAGCAAACTGACCACCAGCTTGTCCGTGCAGGAAATGATTTGGGGTAAGTGGAATTTGGTCATGCACATCTGCTGTTTGGTAAGTGAGGGGTCTGGAGTTCAATAAAGCCTCTACACCTGTGAACACTGTCAATAACTCTTCGTCTGTAATGTCTGCTTTGTGAACGACAGCTGAGATTGCCTTTTTAGCAGCCTTGATCAGTGTTTCATGGACCCCTCCGAAGTGGGGCCCTAGCGGGGGATTAAAATGCCACGTCACACCTCTGGTGGAAGAAGATCTCACAATCTTATCTTTGTCCATTTGATTAATGAGCCCTTTTAGTTCCTTATTTGCCCTCACAAAGTTAGTCCCGTTATCCGAAATCATCTCGACTGGCAGACCTCTGCGATTTACCATCCTATTAAAGGCATTCAAGAACGAGTCAGTGTCGAGTCCCCAGGCTAACTCCAAATGCACCGCACGCGAGGCTAAACATGTGAAAAGACATAGATACCGTTTTTGCTGGATCCTTCCCCGACCCTGCTTTGAGAGAAACGGACCTGCGAAATCGACGGCTGTTCGTGCAAACGCTCTTAAGGGCATTTTAACTCTGATACTTGGGAGGGGCGCCATAATCTGCGAAGCTGCCTTTGTCTTCCGCCTACGACACCCAAAACACGCTCTTTCCCAATCTCTAATTGCCTCCCTGCCTGCTATGACCCAGTAACGACTAGACAGATCCGCTAATGTTTGATTTGTCCCACCAATGTGATCTCTTTTGTCATGAAAATGCTTTATTATCAACTTAGTCACCCAACTCTTTCTTGGTAGGATGACCGGATATCTACTATCGAAAGATAAGTACATGGCATTCTTTAGGCGCCCGTCGCAGCGAATTAAGCCTTCATCATCCATCTTGGGATTTAAACTAAGAAGTTTACTGGCACGCGGCAATGGTTTTCTTTGCTCTAAAGCCTGATACTCCTCTGAAAACACTCTTCGTTGTGTATGCCTAATGATACAATTCTCTGACTCTTGTAGCTCCTCTGGTGTTAGCTCGCCCTTCTTTCTTTCTGCTATTGCGAGCCTGCAATTGTTCAGGAACCTTAGAACCCAAGCATGAATTCTGGTTAAATTTGACCAACTGGAATATCGAAGTGGATCCAATCGCCAAATGGTAATTTCGTCAGATTTCTCAGGCGCTGCCAAACTCACTGTTACCATGGTAACAGATATACTGCTATTCTTCTTGTTCTCTTCTTGAGAGCCTTTTTCGACTTTGTTTTTTGGCCAGTTTGTTTCTTCTTGTTTCAGATATGATGGTCCTGACCACCAAAATTCCTTGCTTGTTAACTCTCTGGCAGACACCCCTCTTGTCACGAGGTCTGCTGGATTTGATGCCGTAGGTACGTATCTCCACTGCTGTGGACTTGAAGACTCTTGGATTTCACCTACGCGATGGGCTACGAAAGGCTTAAACTTACGACTATGACCTCGTACCCACCAAAGCACATTTACACTATCTGACCAGAATGTCATGTGCCTCATATCTAGCTCCAATGCTTGGCACACAGATTTGGCTAGTCTCACACCCAATACTGCCGCCATTAATTCTAGGCGAGGGATACTTATCGCTGATAAGGGAGCGACCTTGCCCTTAGAGGCTGCTAAGCGGACGACTACCTGCCCACTACTGTACGACGTAAGAATATATACTACCGCCCCATATGCGTCTTGCGATGCATCTACAAAGGTATGTGATGTCATTGAACTTATCGCATGGTTCTCATCTAATCTCAAACATCTTGGTAGTCTTAAATCGGCTAAATGGGGTAATTCTTTGAACCACTGTGAGACTTTCTTTGCAATGCTACCCTCCACTGGGTCATCCCAGTCCACCCCCGCTGCCCACAACTCTTGAAGCAACACCTTTCCCCGTATAATGAAGGGGGAAAGAAAACCCAGGGGGTCAAAAACAGTAGCAAGTTTGCGGAGAATGTTCCTTTTTGTGAGCAAGTAGTCCGCGGGTGGGGGGTTCGGTTGGAAGGTAAAGATATCTTCTGTCGCTTTCCACAAAACCCCTAAGGTTTTGATAGATGGCAATTCGCCTTCCTCTAGTCTCAGTTCTGAAATACGATCCCCTACCGGTATTTGTCTCATCACTTCTGGCGAATTCGATAACCACTTTCTAGCGTGCATACCGGCTAATCCCCACAGTGCTGACAACTGTCGATATAACTCGCCACCAATTTCTTTGTTAGGCACTGATGTCATACTATCGTCCATATACGTGGACTTATAAACGGTTTCCGCGGCCAACGGGAAATCGGACTTATGCGACTCCGCATTCTGCTGTGCAACGAACTGCGCTAGAAATGGGGATGCGTTAACCCCGAAAACGACTCTGTTAAATTCGTACTCTTGGGGTGGCTGAGTTTGATCTAAATTTCTCCACAAAAAACGATGATATGCCCTGTCTGGTGGCGCAAGCTGAATTTGCAAATACATTTCTTCGATGTCGCATACAACCGCCACTGGATTCTTACGGAAGCGAAGCAGAATATCGAATAGGTCCCTCTGCATTTTTGGACCTTGGTTTATCTCATCGTTGAGAGAAATACCCTGGTATTTGGCAGAGGCGTCGAATACTATACGAGTTTTGGTTGTCGCCTTATCTGGCCGGACTACTGGGAAATGTGGCAAAAACCACTTTGGCCCCTCTCCTATGTCACTTTTTTCTACTTTACGAATGTACCCTTTACTTAGATACCGCTCAATTGTATCTGAATAATCTTTTCCAAGACTGGGATTAGCCTTGAGACGTTTTTCAGTACTTTGCAGACGACTAATTGCCATGTCTCTATTATCTGGTAACAAAGGCCCTGAGTCCCCTTTCCATGGAACTCTGACCTGATATCTTCCCATATGATAATCCAAGGAACCTTTGACCTTACTCATAGCACTAACCTCATCTGGCTTTAGTTCCAGCTGTTTCGGTGGAACTGCCCCTAAATTCTCCACTTCCCAAAACTGACGAAGTGACTGATTCAATTCCTCCATTACATCTTTCTGGTGAGAAAAATATACCCTTGCAAAGTTTGCATGACTGCTCGTACCTTCTAACTCTAGAGGACCTCCAATGCAGGTCCACCCCAAGGGGGTTCTCCTGGCAATTGGGTCCCCTGGTTTGCCACAAATATCCCGTAAGGAAAAGTGTAAATCTACCTGATCAATCCCAATAAGTAAATCTATCTTTGTTCTTTTCCCAAACTTAGGGAACTGGATATCTTCAAGATGGGGCCATTTCTTAGCAAACACATTCCAGTCTACTACCTGGAGGTCACCAGTTACCTGTTTAATTGTCGTAGCTGCCATCATGATATCTACTTGCCTATCTAGGCTTTCAAGCCCAAATTCCACGGGCATAGTTTCAAAAACTTCAACTTGACCATTAATGACATTAACTTCTGTTTTTTCACACTTTCCTTGCAGCCCCAATTCAGCTGCAACATCTGCGTTAAGGAATGTTGACGTACTGGCATCATCAAGAAGCGCATTGACCTTCAACCTGCGCTTACCATTTTTAACAATAACGGGAACGGTACGCAAAGCCACATGCTTGTTTTTCTGACCCGACCCTGTAACCAAGGTTGCATTCTGTGACTGATCCTGATCCCCTTTAAGCTCCCCCTCCGTAGGGGGTCCAGCCCCACCTGGAGTATCTTCGGAATGATAAGACACTCTACTTTCATTCCTATCAGGAGCTTTAACTTCATGAAGTAACCTATGATGGCTATTTTTGCAACCATCGATACCACACTCTCGGGTACGTTTGCAATTTACACCTCGGTGATTGTCGCCCAGACACCTAAAACAAAGCCCGCATTGTTTTGCCTTTGCCCACCGTTGAGTTACTGTGAGTCCCTTAAACTCTGAACAAGCCCAAACCCCGTGGTCTCCACCACACTGCTTACATGCACTCTTTTGGTACTTCGAATCTGTAGTCACAAATGCCCTTGCTCTCCGCCCTGGCTTATTATCAGACCCACTACTAAGAACCAGATCACTCACACCACGAATGGCTTCATGTGCTACCGTTCTATACTCAGCCTCTTTGATAACCCACTCTCTAAGCACCTCAATTGATTCTTCCTTGCCATTCTCCCTCACCCAACGTTGATATTGAGTGACCATACTTTCTGTCATTTTCTTACATAGAACTAAATATAACAACTTACTATCAAGCTCATTGTATAAGCCATAATCTTTTAGATTAATGATAGTTATGTCAAGTAAGTCTGCAAAATGTTCTACATCTTTAGCATTACCTGCCCTTATGGGTTTGAACTCATGTAGTTCTTCAAATCGCAAGGCAATTTGCCTTCTTTTACCCCCATATTTCCTATCAAGCCTATCCTTGGCTGCCTGATAGGCCGTAGCTGAATGTCCTAAGTTTTCAATTACCTTAAGTGCTTCACCAGACAAATATTGCCTCAACTGTAGAAGTTTGTACTCTGGGGTCGCCGGTGCCACGTCTACACACGCCAGGAATGCTGCCTTCCAGTTCTCATAAACTTTGACGTCTCCTGAAAACACTGGAATCGAGACCCGCTTAAGCTGCTTCCACATATCCTGGCCGATGCCTGTTTCAGTTGGGTTTCTTGTCGTACTTATAGCCTGTGCTACTGGCTCTGACTGCCCTTCGCCTGCATTTGCCCCACTGGGTAACGTTGAATGTTCCTGACTATCTGCTTCTGTGTTAACTTGGGCCCCTTGTGCACTATGTGGTGTTACGTCTACACCTACGAATTCAGTGTCTGTATTAGGCCCACTGTCTTGTGTAGGCTCGGTACGAACGTTCATAGGCCCAGCTCTTAATTGTACTGTATCTTGTTCTTTGTCTGTTCCAAAGTTCAGACATTTCATTCGACGATGCAACTCGTTATATGCATCAGAAAATTCTGCATCTAGTTTATCTATTTCTATTTCGATTTTGTTAATTTCCTTATCATCAGCATCAACATTCACTGAATGTTCTAATAGCTTCGTTAAAATATCTTGTACAGTACACTGTACTTCATCTAGCCTACTCCACGCACTCTGCAGTATGGCTTTTTCTACAACGTCTTTACTGTTTACCAATTCTAGCAGTTGGTGCCGGGCCCTTGTGAATGCCGACTTTGCCTTGGCTTTCTCGACTTTCCACCGTTTGAAGGACTTTTCGGTGGCCGAATTTGTTTCCTCTACCTCTGGTTCCGCCATATTAAACCTAGCTCTGCTACCAGCTTTCTGTTGCGACGAATAACAACGAATGACAACGAAAATTTGTCTATTTTTTGCCCTGAATCGGCCTTCTTGTATTGTCACTTGCGTTCACGAAAGCAAGATGGCGACTCAAACAACATGTCAAAATTCAACAAAAATTGAGGGCGCTTTTGAATTATCTTAAAATCTCTCGCAACCAGTGACCATTTAGGGAAATATATATATATATATATATATATATATATATATATATATAGGGTTGAAATACTGCGGAGCACTAGAGTAGTATGTAGGTCGATGAAGGTTATATATATATATATATGATAAGATACACATAAAATGATGTGAATATCTAAAAAAAAGTGTTACATGTAGCTGAATTAACAAATGCTACCAAACCACATTACATTACTGTAGTACCATCTCTTGTAAACTAAAAACAGTAAAAAAATTAACCAGAAAGCCAAAAGACTTACTGTATTGATTCCTTGACTATTAAAAGCAGTTTTACAAATCAAGGATTCAAAACTGATGAAATATAAATGCCAGTGATTGATACAGTGAGAATATTTCACATTCACACAGCACAGTCCTATATTGTATGGTTCTTGGACAACTGGATAACTTCCTGAGATAATTCCTACCAATAAAATTGCCCACCAGCAAATTTGTGACCCAGCATGGTTACCCCCACTTTGCATACCATAGATTTTAGAATGAAAATCTTCCGGACCAAAGTTTAAAACCTGCGTGGAATATCACCTTAAGAAGAGTAAGTAAGAGTAAGAGTAAGAAAAACTTTATTACTCCAAAGAAGGAAATTAAGATCTCGCACGTAAAAGTTCAAAACACTACAAAATAAAACAATATAAATATAAACAGATGGAAAGATAAGAATAAGATGATAAAACATCAAAGAACTGTAATTGATTCCATTTCAAAGTGATGCATAGTACATTCAAATTGGATAATCACTGCCAACATTATGAAAGATTTTGATAAAAGCGTATGTTTTCTTGTGAACTTACTCTTTGTCCCCTGATTTGCATGGAGAGACAACCAAACATTTGCTAATTTTCAGCATGTTGCATGAATTAAGAAAAAAGAAATGAAAGCATAGGGAAATAAGGTGTACCTATCCCCCCTCCCCCTAAAGATATTGAATCTTAACTCTGCTGATCTGCCCAAAATTAAAAGAAAAATAAAAGCATAGGGAAATAAGGTGTGCCTATCCCTCCCCCCCCCCCACCCCCAGTAATATTGACTCCTAGTTTAGCAGGTCTGTACTAGAAGAAAAAATATGTAAATTTCTCAGTTTTTGTAAGGTGTAAGGGGAATGAAGTTGAATGTCAATATAGCCCTGTAATAGAGTTGAAGAGTTGTAATGTTGAAAGCTTAATTGGTTCCGTATTTTCAATTTCTAGCCCCCTTGGTATTTAGAGAATACATCAAGGTAAACATAAGATATGTATTTATATTCATTAATGAACAATTTGTAACCCCCTCCCCCCCCCCAAAAAAAAATGCCTCATCTGTACTAATAATAGGGTTGTTAATAAACATTTTGTCATTTTGTCAATTAACCATGTAGACATGCTACCTTTCAATCACAGAAATCAAAATAACTTGAATTCCACAGTTTCTGTGTGGGGAAATTACCAACATAGCCTAATAATAGTAAAGAATAATAGACTACCTGGTTCTATTACTAACAAAAATGCCAAAATTCTACTTACATAGAAATAAAAATAGACATAACCTCACCTAGTAGGGTTCTGTTTCTTTCATTTGACTAACTCTGGCCAGAATTTTTGTATAAATCGGGCAAATCTGGTTCTGGCTGGATTTTAAAATTCCTAATCCGGTGCACCCCTAACCAAAACCTCAGATGGAGTTCCTGCTATTCCCTCAATTGGGCTAAGCTTAAGGAAAGAAGCGGTACACAGTGCCCTAGATGATTACATTCTGTCAAGTCCTGACAATGGGACAAACATGCTAGTATAATGGGTTTTTTTTTGAGGAGACGGGAGGGGGGGGGAGGCACAGCAAATAAAATCAATACTCTCTTTTATAAACCAATGACAATGTCAAGAGTTAAAGTTACAGTTTATCATAAGTTAATTTACTTTTGTAATGAGGGACACCCCACAGAACCACCACCTGAAAAGGGAAATCGCAAGTCCCTTAAAGGGGAGGGGGTATATAAGAAGTACAAATGGTACACACCTTCCAATGGTATCTTGATAATCATATATGCCAACTTTTGCCAAGACATTTAGCCTGCATACCTCACTGTCACCAAGGTTCCTTAATAACTGTATGGCAGATAATGGAGGCTACCTTGGTGATGAAAGAATACAAACTCAAATAATAATGGACTAAGTCACTATGGCTAGCAAGAGGTCAGAACTCATCTTCAAATCTCTGTCCATCCTGCAGTGTGTACTTACGATGGTACCCTCTGGGCTACCACTATCTAAAAAGGGCAGTATACTGTGAAGAAATTTCATCTCCAGTCATCTGACGCAACTGCCCTAAAGCCATACCCACCCCATGATCCAAACCAGGGCATGACAAGTTTATGATCAAACTTATTAGACCCCTGTGCAGGTGGCATGCACTCCATTCAAAGATGACTGGCTTCCAGGTACAGGATTCAGTAAAAACTTGGAAATGAAGACTTACAAATATGACTTCATCAATATGATTACCTTGTTAGGACTGAGAATACTTGTCACATGAGAAAAAATTAAAGAGAAGAAAAAAAACATGGGTGCCTAGTCAGAATTTCACCACGATGCTGACAGGGTGAGTTCCAAGGCCAAGGTGATCCACTGGCCAAGGAAGCATGAAGAGATCGCATCCTAGGAAATTGCCTTAGACCCCTCCCTAAGTGAGGCCCAAAAGTAATACCTTTTGGAACATGGTAAGGAATTTCCTCCATGGGATCTGAGTGGATCCCATGGGAAAAATCCTTTCCACCAAGCTCCTGGAAGTTCTAGGGTACTTAAAAAATTTAAGTGATATTAGATTTCCAATAAGCAAGTTACAAAGATCACAACTCCTGTGACAAACAATAAGACAACAGGAGACTAGCACACCTTTGGTATATAATGCTATTGTGTAAGTAACAAGTTCAATTCAATTGCCAAAACCTCTAAATGACTTGAAACAATTGAATGCAAACTTAAGTAGAATGTTTAAATTAAGGTTTACTTCATGTTTCAAAATGAAATTTTGACACAGACAATTCTTTTAGTACTTTAACTACATCTGTTATATTGCAGTGCTACTGGCAGCTGCATGCACTCCCATATACATAGGATAGGCCTATAGCCTATACTTTACTCTCAATTGGATCACAATTTGTACATTACAGGATAATGGGGTAAACCTCAGTAATTCTTCCATGTCAGCCCATACACAAGTATCTAGAAATTCACTGGCACAAGGAAGCCCCAATTGGTTTCTTCTCATACGCCAGTAAATTTCAAGCCTTCCTCTTATGTCGAAATGTTGCAAAAAAGTCCGAACAAGCCTAAATGCACGTTCACCTGATTATGGCTTTCTATTGTTTACTAAAAATGACTTTACATTCCATCATACTTCAAAAGCCAAGACTGCTATATTTAGATGCAGGTGTAGACCCCTAGACCCCCACTGACAACGCTAAAGTTCGGGATCAACTCTGAGGTGATGAATGATGTCATAATAAAAGCACTATGAGAAATGTTTGTTTCAGAATGACTGCACCTGTATGGTGAACAAAACATGTGCAAACTTATATACCAATCAACATTTGGATGATGCCATGAACAAAACTGAAAAATTTGGTTGATTCTAATAAAATAAAAACATTCTACTTGCAACTGTGAGTCCTGTCTTAAGATGTAGGAGAGGTGCTTTAAAGGTCGTGTGACATGCCACAAAAAGGAGCTGTTTCACCTTTCACTTAAAGAATTAAGTCCTCCAATCAAATATCTGTTGGTATTTCAGTATCTTTTACCGTTTGATGGTTTCTGATGAAACTAATTGCCTATGCAAAAATAATGATGTGGAGTGCTGCACAGTGTTATGATTTCTTTTGTTAACCCTATATAAATTATCTCTTAATTAATACTGATAATATAGATTACAGTTTAGTGAGTGGTATCAATATTTTTCAAGGAAAAAAATTTAAGTTTTATAATAAACCCCTCACGGAATAACAATGCTACCAATGTCCTTGAAATTAAGGTTGAAGAAACAGTGTAACATGTGCCATACACGGTATGTCCCTCTTTCGATGTCATATATTTGCATATTTAGCTCATGTTTATTCATGATACAAGTGTGAAATACAAATTTCCCTGTAAAATGGTCAGTATTTGATGGATTTTAATGGAAATTGCAGCTATTTTCTGGATTTTTAATGCTGTTTACATCAAATACCCAGCTATTTTATTTTCATGTCACACAACCTTTAAGAAGTGCTACTCTGACACATTCCCCCACCCCATTCTTTCTCATCTTTTTAAGAATGATTCTGATGAGCCTGTCTGTCATGTCTCTCACTGCCCCATCCAAACCCCCAAGCCACGAATTAATATTTCAAACATAAACTCAAACCAATCTACAACTGGCTGGTATGAGCCAGGTCTTTAGCCAATATTCTAGATTAGGGAGTCGAAGTCTGTGATTACTGGTGAAATACTAGCACTGACATGTATCAAAATGTATTAGGTAGTCCAGAATGCCAGGGAGCCAAAGTGACTCTTGGACTGTTCTCTGGGTAATGCCCTGCTATGAACACCAATTGAAAATGTGTTTGCTTCCAGTTCAATTTCTTTACTGGTTTGCTCTTTACCAGACTGGTAAAATCAATAGAGTAGTACTTAAACATTCCCTTCCCCTTCTCAAACTCTTTAAATCTTACAACAAACTTGACCCTAAGCCTCCTCTGGCTCTTGCAACCCCAACCCCATCTTCCCCACCCCTCCCTTTTACAAGGTCTTCACTATGGCATCAATCAGAACCATCACTGCTGCTTCTATCCTCTTTTCCTACAATACTTGATTAAAACCCAACCACTTCAGACTGACTTCCAGTAACTCTAAGAGAAGGTTTGGCTAAAGAGTGAGTCACACACCCCTATTGGGACCACACAGAATCCTTTTCCTTTATCATCCTCCTCTGCTCTGCTACTGTATAAAATTTGATCAGATTTAATGCATCTTTACCTTTCAATCCATCTAAAGGATTTAAAGGATAATCTGGTATGCAGTCAATGGGACCATCAACTGGTCCTTGCTGCCTTCAAGCAGGATTAGGTTAGGAGGTGGTCTTTGTATTTTGCTGCACCCTGAGGCTGGTCTTTACACCAGCCTATCACTTTCCACCACCTTATTATACCTTTTAAGCTGGTCCGAGAGGCTCCGCTTCATTTTGTTCAAACTTAAGACATTTTTGACACTTTAAATGGGCCTTTCATGAAGTTATGGCTCATAGTGTTAGCCAGTTGAACCTTAATGAAAGTCTGCTTAACTGGCTGTACGCAATGTCTTCTCCTTTAAACCAGGGAGACAAGCTACGTAACACCAATACAGTATGATACACAGGACACCTAAAATGTAGTGCACCCTTACATTAGAAGACAATATTCAAATTTCAAGGAACCTACTTGTTTTTCAATAAAAAGTTATGAGCTCTTCCAGGTCTAGGAGAAGCTTTCTGTCTCAAATTTCATCACTTTCCCACATTTTTCAAAACTATGGAAAACCTATGAACAGGCATTTCCAAAATAATCAGTTCTGAAGGGAAGCTGATAAGTTATTGCATGCTTTCCCATTTCCATGGAGCGATGCAGACTTTAAATGCTGCAGAACCACAAAATTCTACCAGATGTTGGAAAGATGAGCATTCCATTTTGTCTGCCTCTCCCAGGGGAAAAATATTCAATTTACTTCCCAAGGAGCTTCTGACTGTATCATCTCTACAATACTAAACATGATATGCTCTTAAGTAATGAATGAAAAAAAGAAAACCACAATAGAGGATGGTACATGAACTCTTCAAGGAATCGTCCCTGCCATCACCAAAACTGTTCACCTGTCGATGACTTTAAACCTAACAGGGTTTAACAGTCCCCTGACAAATTATTATAATCTTTCCTTGGCAATGATCTTGCTCCTGAGCTAAGGTGGAAAGAATTTCGCATAAATACACATTGGAATTCCCTGGACCAGCCATGTCAAAAATCATTTCTCAAACTCAAAAGCAAGGAAGATGGCTCAAAGAGATCACCGAGTAATCGAGTTACCCCTTGTAAAAGGATGATATTTCACCAGGGATGTAGAGATCCCAAGGATCCATAAAATTCAAACATAACATCAATATATCTGTCTCTTCTAAGTACACCACTGAAGCTGATTTTTGCTCCTCAAGAATTGTCAATGAACTTCAGGTGAAAGGGTTCAAAATCAATATGCAGCTAACAGTTCCTGAAATGTCTTTTCATACAAGAGGAACAGAAGAAACGACGCACGGAGCAACAAACAAACACCAGCAAGGAGGGGCAAATATAATGGCACCTTTGCTATGGCACTGTGCAAAATATGGGACTTAGCAGTTACACCAATCGTGAATCGCATTGCAAAAATTTGCTAATCTTCCAAATTTCTTCTTTTTTTTTTATTTTACTAACAATTATTTTTCATGTATCTGAATATTTAAAGCTTGAACATTTATAAGGTAAATTAAGAAGTTATTCTGAATGACTTTTCCTCAGCTTCATACAAACTGTCTGTTATTTTGTGAATGAATAATGTGCTAATCAGAGTACCCGATACTAGAGTACCAGAGTAACACTAATACATAAAGCCTAATACATAAAGCTACCATTTGCTCTGTCAGGTTCATTTGCAAGTAACTCTCTAAAGTTGCCCCCTTCAAGGAGACCACTCACAATTTCAAAGCCCCCTTCTTCCATGAAATATTGTACTGTATAGTGGGAAATTTTCATGGGGGTTAAATTTTCGCGCTTTTTGCGACCAAGTATCTAATCGCGAATTTAACACCCGCGAAAGTACTTTCGTTAGTTTGTACAAGACTATGTTGGTTGCCTGCAACAGTGAATTCTTCACTCCGCAAATATGTGAACAAAGTACACATTCGCCAAAAATTAGCCTCGCGGAAATTTTCCGCTATACGGTACTTATTTGCAGGGTTACAAAGTTTTGTCTTGTGCCAGTACTGAAATATTCCCCCAAGCTCCCCTTACTATGTACAGGGTAAATCCTGGCAAGAAAGGGAAAGCAGTTAACCTAAGCTAAAGGAAAAGGGTCAAGAAGGAGAGGGATCCACCACCCTCCCTTCCAAAATGAAGAAGGGGAGGTCCACCCAAGACCCAGATCCAAAGGGACCTTGCCAATGTAAGGCACAAAATGGAACAATGATGGCAGCAAGTGACTCATACCTGTACAAAGTCAACGGGATCAAAGGAGTCAATGAGGATCATCAAAAGTCCTCTGCAAACTAAGAAGCTACAAAACACTTTCAAAAATGAAGGATGCTCATGATCTGGTAGAGTATGGTGGGAAATGAGTTCCCATAGTCAAGTAGAGAAGCAAATGATGCCATCCAAAAATGACAAGGTGAAAAATATACGAAATTTTCACCAGATGATGCAAAACTTTGTTGAACCCAGAACAGGCAAAATTGGAGATTTTCTGTAGGCCTTATGCCCACTAGACTGCTAGGGATAGAGGATCCCATGTTGCTACTGCCAGGTGGTTATTGCAGGCAACAATGGTATACATTTGTAACTAGGAGGTATTAAGGAGGAGTGAAATAGACTTTGAAATAGACTTTGGGAATCTCCCAATATTATTGAAAATATGGCTGATTGCTATTCCTATTCTTTATTAAACATAGTTTTAAACCCTTTTCCTAGTTCTCCTCTTTTACTACTACCCTATTTCTCCAATTTTACTACTGAAATAATTTCTATCAATGACAAATCAAATAAATACAACTATGAAGCAAACAGGTTTAAAATTAATAGTCACATTATTTTATGGAGTTTAAATTGCATAAATGTGGAGCATTTATGATTATCAAAACATTTTACACTGTAATACAGAACAATTTGTGTAATAATGATAGACTAGACCATGTTAATGCAACTTGGGAAACTACATAAATTCACCTTTTACATACTACTAGCTAGTCCAGAGATGAAACAAACAAACTTTTGGATTTATTGTTTGGGATACATTTTATATTCCTAAGTCTGTCAACACTGCAATAATCCTGTACGAAAGTGTACTTATATTTTTTAATGATTCTGCAGCCATATTTCCTTTCAACAAAAGTCTCTTTGATGATGTGTCCTTTTCCCATTTTTATATCACAATTATATTTCACTTATTACTCTGATTAGCTGTAGCTGCAACTCAACCTTAGTTGACACTTGATATTTAGCAGGGGTCCAGATAAAATGTTAAAGTGGACCTAAAGTCTAAAAATTCAAAAATATATATTTTAGAGGTTACAAAATTTATCTTATTGGTGCAACTCCCATTGTCATAGCTTATTCCATTGCTGAGATATTAAATGTTAAAATTTATTCACTTAAATCCAAACAGTTCATTGCGCAATAATTTTTGACGTTCTTGTTGTACAACTCACATTAAATGCTTTGTTTTCTTTTAAAATGAAAAATGTTTATATGACCTTGACCGCCTCCTGTTTTCTTGCATGACATGCTGTACAGAGAGGGCTTATATAGTCAAGTCACCCCAAAGCAGTAAGAACGCGATCACATTTTGGCACAAGGTGCGGTGGCTTTCAGAAAAACAAAGAAATACAAAGATTGTAATTTGAGTAGTACAACAATGACATCACAAATTATTGCGCAATCTACCTTTTTAAATCGAGTGAATAAACTTCAACATTTTATATCTCAGCTTAAGAAAGTCCTGTGAAGATGGGAATTGGACCATTGGAATTCAGTTTTCATGCTCTGTAATATATATTTTTGAATTTTCAGACTTTAGGTACACTTTAATAATTGCCATGGTAACCTAATTTACTAGACTAAACAGCAGAATGCTGGAGGCATGTTTCTTGTTAGTTTCAGATGTTTTTAACATTTTAATGTTTTTCAAGCTTTATGAAGTCCATATGAGGGGACTGTCCACGGTCTCCCTCATGTAAATAAAAAAAAAATATTAAAGGACAAAGTTGGGACATGGTTTAGGTCATTTTCACCTTGCAATAAAAAACTAACCAATTGTTGTGTAGTGCTCAAACATTTTTTATGATGATGGATTTTATGTTTGCTCGCTTCCAAACATGGGAACTTCCCATTTTTATGTGTATAAAATTCATCTTTCTCCCCTTCTCACCTCCCTCCCCCAGCCCCCCAACCTTTAACTATACAGTAATGTGGGTGCTCCCCACTCCCCCCTCACAGTTATGCATTTGTCAATTGTGACACGCCCCAGGTGATAGTGGGGATGTTACAACACTTTGCCAGCAATGTGCAATTTATGTAGCCAGTGCTACAACAGGAATTTGGTGACACTATACTTTTAGCAGGCCAATTTTAATTGGACGGGAAAATTGCCCGGGGATTTACAAGAATTTAGCCAGGAATATTGCAGGGGACTTTACATGCACTTTCAATATCAATGCTATGTATACATATGAAGCTGCCCTGGCTATGCCCACACTTTGCACAATGTTAGCAGGGATGTGCAGCTATATGATGCCTTGCCCTATGAGACTTATTTTAGATTTATTAGTCCAGAATGAAACATACTTGTAACATGTCCAGAACTCACACATGTTTCTTACAATAGGTTTTACAAGTATCCTTTTCATCATGTCAGACGTGTAACCCAACAATACTAACCCCCTTCCCTTAACCAGACATCTTTTTTTTTTTTGCAATCTCCCAAACCAAACAATAGCTTTTTAAAGAATCTGAGATCTGGTTACATGTCCTGTCTAGTAACAATAAAGCCAACCTGCATGCTCTAAATATTCATTCTACATAATGAAATCAAAACCTATCCTGGTGGTGTTCATGTTTTTTCAAACCAAAGGACTTTCAAAACTCAGGACTGTTACACACAATGTGAGGTCACCAAAGAATAAAAAATTCAGATCATTTTGATGTGGTTTACCGCTACACAAAGCTACCTTTTGAAAAGCTAGCAAATCTTAAGAGATCACTAAATGTTATTTCTAGTGTGGTAGAGATACAAAAACAATATCTTCTTTGGGCCCTTCTTCTATCCTGCCTTCTCTTCATCTTCAGTGAAAAATGATACCAGAGGCAGTTTACTTCTCCATTCCCAGGGTACCCTCTGAGGTGATCCAATATTTTCTCTAGAGGTTCTCCCAAAATTTACTCTTGGATTATGTTACTTAGGATCAACAATCACAGACTTGATGCAGTTTCACAAACTTGACAAATGTGACTCTGCACTTTGATGTATCTGAAATTAATTTTACTTTATCCAAAGTTATGTTTTCTTTGAGGGTTGAAGTCTCTCCAATTTTCTTTGAGGGTTGAAGTCTCCAGTGTGCTATGCTACTGTATCAGGACATTGTATTGGAGCAACTTTCTGACTTTTTGGATAAAGATGACCTCCTACTGCAAAAGGTCAAATGAACTATGATGACCAATACATTTCAAGAAATTGTATAACTTTTTTTTATAATCTTCAGATCCTTAGGGGTCTGAAGAGCTTACACTCCTAGTAGATGGGTTTTGATTGTGTTTCAAATTTGTATCTTTGTTGCTTGGGTGCACAATCATAAAAAGTTACAATTCTTCATCTCTGTAGACCTAAGTGCAGTGACCGGGTTTCTTCAAGCTTTCATAATATTACAATTGAAATTATTAAATGGATCACCATTCCCGATACATTGTGCATATACTCACAATCAAAAATTTAAACTTGTACAAGAATCAAAAAGTTTTCAAATCTGTTTTGCTATTTTTCTGCTAGGGTTGTGTTTATTCGTAAAATTTGAAGAGGTGGGCAGAAATGAGTCTCACTAAGCAAACGAACCTTCCTTTCATTAAAGGGAAAAAACAGCAACCCAAACATTTCTTTGAAATACCAGCCAAATCTTACAAACCTCCTCTTCCCCCTTTTCTTTCCTTTCTGCTTTTGTGTTTTTGTTTCACAAAATGTCTCATTACGTTTCAAAACATAAATATTGCATTTAGGGAAATTTACAAGTTATTCTAACTTTGCATTTTATGTAACAACTCAATGACAAAAATACTGCCATACATGATGTAAAAAGAGTGTCTTACTCTTTTGATTTCAAAATGGTTCTTAGTTGACACCATCTGGTATTTCCCACCCAAGTGATTCACCCTGAACAACTTCCATAAGCTATTACCTTCAGACAATTCCCTTCCAAGACAATTCCCATCCTGGGCAAAGTCCACCCCGGACAATTCCCACCAATGATGATAACAGATTTTCTGGAGTGGGAAGTAGTTCAACCAGTCCAGGAGGCTATTATCACAATTGTGAATTTTCTGAGATGGCAAATGTTTGGGTAGGAATTGTCTGTTAATTGCCATCTGTAGGAATGGGGAAATTTGCCCTGGAAAAGGGTTATCTGGGGGAAAATTGCCCTGGTGGTGTGGTGGTGGTGGTGGTGGGGGGGGGGGGGGTTGTCTGGTCATGTTCCCAGCTGCAAAAGTAATCTATGAGTCACTTGCCAAGAACCTTTGCACACTATGGGTAACACTCCAACTTGCAATGTCACCATGGAATATAATCAGATAACTGGCTACAGTACAGCCTTGTCCTACTATCCACAGAGTACAGAGAAAGGAATATCTCAATTAGTGTTGGTCTCATGTGACTTTTGCCTTACATTCTATCAAACCCTGTACAAATTACTTATTAAGGTCTGAATGCTACGTACTTCAACTATTCTACCACTTTTCTATATAAGTTGAGCATTTTGTTTTCCATCTATGACAAATCTTCAGAGTCAACCTGAATACACCAGGAGCCATGAGATATTTCCTGCCAATACACCCAAATGGACATATTTACACTGGGTGTGCTTCTCTTCATTATCTAAAAAGTCTGAAAAATTCAAATAAAGATCTAACCACAGTCAGCCACAATATTGATCTGACTAAGTAATAAAATTCAAGCCATTTTCTGAGAAGGGTAAGTGTATTTGTGACACAAACATAATTTTTTTTTGCACAAATTTTCCTTTATCAAGGTACAAAAAATAACTTTTGGAACTTACATTCAGTAGGTTTCGATTTTCCCTAGGGGTTATGTATGCTCTGTCTACTACTTTCATTTAAAGCAAATACATTTGCAGACTTTATTATCTAGGGTACTTCATGGATGAATCATGCCCTGTGTTATGTTTCCATGGTAATTTGATATAACTTGTTGATTGCTCAGCTGGGATGGATTCAAAGGCTAGAATAAAAAGAATTTTATCAAAGAGTGCTGTCTAGACTTGATAAAATTTTTATAGGGCTGGAACTGGACTCCTGTACTATTATTAAACTGAGGAAAATATCAGGGACAGGTTTAGTAATTAGCTAGGCACAAGCTCAGTGGCAGTGAAAATTTTAAGTAGACAGTGAAAAAGTGAAAATCTGAAAATGTCAAAAATGATGAGGTCATTGGAGGTGTGATGCATGCCACACCTTGAAATCCTATTTGCAGTCCTGTAGAATAAATGGGACTGCATTGGTACAACACCTACCTTTTTGTTCCAAGTTCCATGAGGTTCACTCTTAGAAGTTCAAATAGTACAGTTGCTAACTTGAAACCAATCAACCTCAAAATAGTAATGAAACTGTAGAAATTACAACTGAAGGATGCATGAAAGCATCCTTTGTGAAATTTGGAAAAGCATCATGCTTTTCCTTCTTCCTGGTTTTTCTAGGTTCACCCCTTGCTGTGATTTTAAATTTCAAGGTTCGACTCACCTGGTCAATAAAATGGCAGTATCAAAATGGTGGGGATGTCCGTTAGGTTCATTCTGTCGTTTTTGCCAAGCGCAGAAGCTACGAAGGGTACTTGTTGAGCTTGATGATATCTCCAGGTCGGGCTGTATGAAAAACCAAAATTTTACAGAGAACTCAGATAATGAACAGGCATTGCAAAGACTCATCCTTTGATTAGATATAGGAAACCCAAATACCACAACAGTGACATATACTGCACATGGAATTTTGGAGTTAAAAATATTTCCCATAAAACTGAAACCATATTTGAAGATAATAAAGCATATTAAGACGGCATGATCCACCACCACAATAGGGCCCCTGGAAAAACTACCTATTTTGCAGCCCCTTCCATGTAGAGGCAGATATTTCTTATCTGCTGGGCGTCATATAATACACCCACTCTAGGTCCTATGATTGTACCCCGCACCTGCTCTCCACCCCCACCCCACCCTTCCTGGCCCAATAAGATGTTGATAAAAAATACAATTCTTCCAGTTCTGACAAGGTATTAGATATGAAGAAGACTGCTCAATATCAGAAAAACTTTTCCCATAAAACTGAAACCATATCTGAAGATAAGGAAGTATATTAAGACGGCAGGATCCACTACCACAATAGGGCCCCTGGAAAAACTAGCTATTTGCAACCCCTTTCCAAGTGGAGACAAATACTTCTTACCTGTTGGGCCTCATATAATACACCAACCCTAGGTCCCATGTCTGAGCCCCCACCTGCTCTCCATCCCACCCACCCCTTTCCTGGGGGTGGAGGGTGGAGGGTAAATTAATTCTTCAAAATGAAGCAAAAGTATCAATTTTTCTTCTTACGAACTTACAAGTACGACTAACTTTTTATTGTTAGTATTCAATGTCTTTTTCAAAACTGTCCCAATTCAAACCAAATTAACAAGAACTTGTGCAGAGTCAATACTATTTGAAGTTTCAGTTTTAAAGTGTATACCTGTGACCACGCTTTCCAGTGGTACCACTCCCCTTGGTTTTATTTTATGGTACATTTGAAATATGCACACAACATTAGATACTCTGAATCTCTTGGCAAAGGATATATCTTCCCCACCCCCCCCCCCCCCACCCACAGCACTTCTCAAAAACACCTAGAAATATACAAAACTTTAGCAGGCACTTAGTCACCCAAGTTTCTTCTTTCCTATACAGTACATCATAAAACCTTACAATTCAGCTATTAATAAAACAAAATTTTTCATTCTTTAGGAATGTTTTGTGTTTATCTGGTACAATTTACACATTCTATTCTTCTGTTTGTTCTAGACAATGGGCAACAAAACTGTTGCTAGGCAACCTAGGAATTTTGGTAATCATGGAAGCTGATGACAGTTCAAAGCCAATCTAACAATCAGTGTCAATGATTTGTTCAAACAGGAAGGGGTCATGCACACAACCTGTAAGTGTGGGCAGGACTGGGTGGAGCAATTCCCAAGAAAACATGAAAAAATGATAAAAAGTTGGATCTTTACTACATAATACAGATATTAATCAATTCGTAGATCCAAGTCACACTTCAAGGTAAGAAATGTTTACTTTTATAGACTAGGTTGTCTTCAAAGGGCAATGAGTGTGGCTGGTGCTAAAAAAAATTTAGAACGGGCTAAAGCCTCCTCCCAACCTTACCAGGGTCCAAGTAACATGAACTGCAGAATACATCAGCAGTGGCTGCTGGCTACAATGGCTAGGACTACCCCTCAACCCCCACCCCACCCCATCTGCAAAGCTACCTTGGGTGGTACTTAATGATTCACTTGGAATAAGAATAAAAACAAGTGGGTTGTCATGAAAAAGTTTTGGAAATGGTTTCAAATTTGTCAAGTTTCAAACTGTGAGGTAGCAATAGCGCCACCAGACAGATGGGATTGTTCATACTTGCAATAATGAGGTATTTAAGTACTGTAGGAGTGAAAAAGATTATCTTTTTAAATGCAGTTACCCCAATTTGAAGCAGCATATCATGGTATCCTTTTTCATGAGTAGAGCTCATTTCAATCATATGACAACATTTTTGCTATTGAATTGTTAAATTCAAACAGAAACAACTTGGTTTACCTTTTGTATTCAAAATCTATGTTCCATCTGAAATATCATGATTCTTGTTGGGTAACTTAGCAGAAGTCTGTACAAAGTGCCATTTCAAAATAAGACTTGGGAAACAACCCTTTGAAATTCCGGTAAGTACAGTACTTTCGTGTAAACAACAAAAAACCCTTCCTGCTAAAATGCAACACAGTTGCAAACATGCAGGCTAGTGTAATAAATGCATTTACATCCTTTGTAACCAGACCATTTCGATTTTCTTCTTCAATCTGCAAATATCAGACAACCAAATGCATATTTTTTCGCCATGCTGGTGTATTTTTCTATCTCCATGGTTTGCTAAAAAACAACCATTCTTGTAGTTATGACTTTAAATCTTTCTCTTGATATGACCCGACAAGGACCCCCTGTTCTATTCCTGACCCAGACAAGGCTCTGACAGTATCATTATCTCTGAGAGACCACAAATCATTCATGAACATATCTTGCACCATTCCAGAATGACAATAACACCCACTGTCTGTACAATATTCGGACCAGACCTGGTCTATTCAAAACAGAAAATTGTCTAACTTTACTCAAAACAGAAGAAAAATGTAACTGTAAAGGCTGCTATTTTGATGGCCTACTGCAAAACAGGAAGAAAATAAAACTAATCATTACAAGGTTAGACTGATTGCCATAGCTGAACTTCAAAAAAATGTATTTATTTCATATTTAAAGGTACTGGTCTTCACATTTTTGGGGGAGGGTACTTTATATTCAACAGCTTTATACCAGTATGCCAACATATTAAAAAAGCTACTTAATGAAGCATTTTTTTTTGCTAAAAGATAAAAGTAAGTTTTAGATTTACAGGCAAGCTTTAAAAGTATACATGATATTCAGGCCTTATTTAAATGTAGTATTTAATTGCATGTTACTGTTATACTTTTAAAAGGGTATCAAAATATGTATCTTTAATATTTGGTTAATATTTTCCCCAAATTTTTCAGTGGCCAGCTCACGAAGGGGTTAGAGAAGACCAATTTCTGAATGGGTCTCATCAATGACAATCTAAATGGATCACAGTCAGGTTGGAAACAAAATGCAGTGTGTACTACATAAATTGACCATGATCTGGCTGATTTTCAGCCAGAATGCACCCCAGCCTGAAGTCAGAAATCAAATGGGGGACTCCATCTTTAGTGAAATCAAGACTGATCCATTATTAAGTGTGCACAGGTGGAAATTCTTGAAGTGTTTTAGCAACTTGTCTCTTATGTTTTTGAGTGAAAACTTTCTTTGTTCTTTTCCTGGTTACCTGTATATCATATGGAAAAAGAAACAATTTCAAGCACCTAGGCTGTGTTACAGAACTCAGAACATAATTTAAGTGAAGACATATGCTGTGTGGACCATTTAAAGGCTATTACAAACAAATTTTAAATTGCAAACAGTTTTCATGTGGGTATGTAAGTCTTAAGACCGACAGTGGGAAAGTAAATTGTAAATAGACATGGGAAAGACGGTAGCAATGGTGATGTACTTTTGGCCAGCATCAGTGACCTGGTTGGGTGAAGAATGATGACTTACAGCCAAT
The DNA here is from genome assembly GCA_029531755.1 of Holothuria leucospilota. Classification (NCBI taxonomy): domain Eukaryota; kingdom Metazoa; phylum Echinodermata; class Holothuroidea; order Aspidochirotida; family Holothuriidae; genus Holothuria; species Holothuria leucospilota. The sequence goes on along the minus strand of CM055962.1, from coordinate 27,772,031 downwards.
TTTGATGAAGGTGGGGGTCCACATCTGAGCTGCCCATTCTCACTTTCACCCAAAGTCTACAGAAGGGCCACTTTTTTGAAATTTGAGCATATTCTTTAGATTTGTGTGTGTGCAAAAATTGTGATAGAATTAATTATATTCTAACCAGGTAAATGTCATTGTAACCTTCCCAAATTTATGGTAACAAAATCCAATACTTTTGAGTGAATTTTCCTGGTAGGAATACCAGGACATGGTCTCTTCTACAGTTTGTTTGTGAGGCAAATCTGCTCCTACTGTTATCTATTAAACCAGAACTGCTAGTGAGGTATAAATTGTCAACATTAAAAGCCTCAAATCTGTTATGATGATTTAGTTTTAGTGGCCTGGGTCAAATACTGTGCAAGTTTTGTTGTTGCCCTTCCAACTAAGATGGAAAGGAAACTACAACGCTGTGAAAAACACTCTTTTCTCTACTAGCTCCACCATTTTGGCAAGAAAACAAATGGACCAAGACTTAAACAGCAACCTACAGGGGGCTTGGAATAAAAATAAAAAGACTTCAGAAAGAAAATATTTGTCTTAGTGTGAAAAGTAGACCTTTTGCCCTGTTTGGATAGAGGGGAAGAATTGATAATTTGCAGACAGGTTGTGTTTGATGGTGTGAGACATATTGTTCATGAAAGAAAGCCTGACTTGGCCCTCCTAGTAAGGTCTGTCCGCTTTGCTCTCTGGTTTTAGCACATCTAGTGAGCACAGTTAGTCATCCTCTGCAGGTTACCCCTAAAAGGAATTGTTTTCCATACGCTTGAGGTATTTCGGCGGAAGCAAAAAAGGGTTTTGATGGGTGTTAAAAGAGCTGGATGATATCCGCTAGTGAATGGCATAGTGCAAGGGTTTTTGTTTTCATTCTAGCACCTGGGGATTTTAGGGGTCCAGCGGAAAAACATCAAAGTTGGTTTATGGGGCAGGCTATTGGTACATGTGGTTTATCACAACTTCTGGGTGATAAGTATGTGTCTTGAACTGCACTTATTGTGTAGGCCTATAGGCTATGTCTGCCCTTACTAACTTGTTAAATGGCAGGTGTAGCCACCTCAGTTTGAATGAACATACTGTGGCTTGCTAAATTAAAGACAGAATTTTTTCTTCACTATGCAAATTTTTCAGGATAAATTTGGTATGTAGATTTTTACATTTTTTACCTGCAAGGCTTCTTTGTAAGTGTAGTTATGGTATTATAACTAACTGATATAACCAATAGATGATGTTCAGTTCTCAATATCAGCCAATATTACCCATCTGATATCAACACCTGGTCAAGAAATGAGTGCACTGCACAGTAAACCAAAGACCACTGTGCACTACCAGCAAGATTTGTTACATTTGAATAAGGTATAATACCGAGGACTTGTCGTCAAAAATTGAGAAATAATGTAACATTTTTTCATGCAGTTTAGGCCAAGAACTATTGGTTAGGTAGTATCCCCATTTTAACTTTAATTGTGGGATTGAGTGAGACCAATGAAACAAGGGCGAGTTACAGTGGAATTGTGAGGATATGCATAGGGCGCCATCTAGCGAGGGAAGAATTTTCACATTGCCAGTGATCATTCCACAGTATATGGACTGTCCAATAGTAGTTACAGGGGAGGTAAGGAGCAAAACAGATTCCCCATTTTGACTTCATTTTACTGATACCAGCCTACAATGAGGAATAGCAGTCAACACCCATACTGAAGACAAATGAAGACAAATAATTGGTCCCAAAACTGCTTCATGTAAGAGTAGTTCACTTTTTATGCACAATATTTTGTGTTCTGAAGTAAAGAGCAAGATACTAAGTTATCAGTGAAATTAAAAAGGAGATTCATGTCAGTTATTAAACTTAAAGGAAGGTTGGTTATGGGGATTGCATATACCCTTTAACCTTTTCCCACCCTGAAAGTACCAGACAGTAAGGTGTAGCTATGTTGGCCCATTTATTAAGTGCAACCTGTCAGATAAACTGATTCTCTGAAAAAAGGACAATACAAACTACAAACTCAAAACTTTAAAATATGGAGACATCCTGAATGAATGATACTTAACCAGTGTTTGAAGTGTGGCAATGTAGACAGGGGTATAGTTGTGACCTTAATATAAAAGCAAGTGCCAAGAAGTGTTTGACCAACTAGTGATATTCAAAACTGGTTTCCCCAAATGTTCAATAGTCCTCTATCTGCATCCATACAATTTAACTTAATTAAATGCTGATACTGCTAAACCCATATTACTTGGCCTATACCTCATCCAAAGGTAAATCTTCTACTAATGCCCGATTCACTTTGTATGTTTTACCTCATATATTAAGTTTAAGTCTGTGTGGTGTGCAATAAGCCTATCAGCTTATGCACAAAATGCTCATTTCTAAAGTATCAGCATTGGCTTGGTATCAACTAATATTGCAAATTGAAACAATTGGTATAGAACCTTTTCCAAATAGTAATTACAAACATAGGCAGAGATCTGAAGGAGGATGGGGTCCCCCCCCCTCCACTTTTTGGAAATACTCCCATTGACTTTCACTTCTGCACATAGTAACTTTTGCCTCAAGGGCCCATTACCTGTCCTCCCTCCCCCCCCCCCCCCCCCACTTTGTCACACAAATCCCTGGTACTGATTACAAAGGATTATGGGACAGAGTTTTGGTGTGTGTTGCTTTTTCATTGGCATTTTCACTGAGGCCAAAATGGATGTGTGCCAAAACTCTGTCCCACAATCCTTTGTAAATTGCTATTTGGAAAAGTATCTATTGGTGGTATCAATTTTGTGTGGTGTCTGTACAGCCTTAGCAGTGCAGAGTGCTCTTGCATGTGTACTTTGGAGTGACTTCTGGCTGAGTCCAAAGAAGGTGGAGTTGTCATCAGTGCTGTAGTCGAGACTGGAGGGTCCGAGACCGAGACCGGCCTCTCAGCAGGCTTTACACACTGTTTGCATAGGGACTTGAAACCGGTCTTGGAGACGAGAAAAACAATTTCCGGTCTCGAGACTGGTCTCGCTACAGTACTGGTTGTCATATAAGATTCAGTCAACTGTTCTTATTCAATAAATCAATATGATCTAAATTATTCACAGCCAATCCTGATTCATTATGTATTTCTGGTCACAAGAAAATCCCTTTGTTGTCATCTTCAAGGGCAACATAGAAACACCACCATTTCTTCTAGTTTTCTTTTAGTTTTTGAGTGTATCTCCTACAATTTCTGTGGCATAATTCCCACTGGACCAGCCAGTTTTTTGTTTCCATAGCATTTTCTTCCATTTTCCCCCCATTGTTGTGGAAGAATAATTGACCTATAATTAGTTCTTTTACCTTCCAACAGAAAGAGTTATTGGGATACTACTATTGTTAAAAATATCTGAGTACAATGGATTTGATAGATCAAAGGATTTTAGTTCAAAAACACATCTTTTGAAATAATTTTCACTTGGGTACTTCATAAATTCTTGTGGCTTTGTGGTTTACGGTTTACACTGATAATGAAAACAAAATGGGGGTTACCTCATTTATGAAGGGGTTACGGTACAGACTTTTTTTCACACCAAGCATTTTATGCTTACATCAAGGGAAGGGTGTAGAAGTGAAGTCTGGACTTAAGTCACAGGGAGGGGGTACTATAGCAATGCTCCCTCTCCTCCCTCCACCTCCCATTTCTGTCAAATCTACAGAATGGCTTCAATAATGTACTTATTATGGATCCCTAAATATTGCCCCCAAACAACCCCAAACAAAATCTGAGCCCCCCACAATCAATTAGCATGGCTACTACAGGCTTGTGTGAGGTGGGATATTGGTGGGGGAGTGGAAGAGTAAAACTTGAAGGAGAGGAGGGGTGGGCGAAAGGTATAAAAGAGCAACAGACTTTTTTGTATCCACTGCTGACTTCTAAATGACACCAGTTTGGGAGTTGGATGAAGTAGGCATCAGTATCTGCTCTTACAAGAAGTCCCCCCATCCCCCTCCCCCTTTGCTACTGACCTTCTTATACTACTTAAGCTCCATTTTGAGTCCACACTTCTCAAAGACAGTGTGACACACATGTCCTGCAACTCAAGCACTTACATAGAAATGCCAGTCATTAGATCCAGTAACTTACAGGGAAAATGCAGTCACCCATTTTGAATTATTATACCCTCGTATCCTAATTCATGAGTCGCACATTTCAACCATGTGACAATATTTCTGTTACTGAATTAGTTTAATTCATGCAGAATAATTTCCTGGATGAGTCCTTTTATATACAATATTTATATTCCAAAATTCCCACAAACATCACAAAAGATACTCATAAACAAAGTTAGAGGATACATGCATGGTTTATACTTTATACCAATTATACAACATCGCTAAATATCATAACAACTCACACAAACCTTATACTCTGTGCAGTGGAAGCCAACAACATCTATGGGTATTCAATTCATAGTGCCAAGATTTGTCACAAGTGCATCATGAAGGATGAAACTTGTTTGGGTGTTCAATTGGAATGGGAAGGGGCAGGAGGGGGCCCAAAGTTAACTTCCAGACACATATACAATCTCTCTCATTGTTCTAGCCCTTCAGTTGTGTCCCCACCTGCTCAGTCTTCTGCAGTCAAGTTGTACCTGTTGACTGTCGTTTCATTTTCCACAATTTTTTTTTTTAAAACAAACATGTTGTTTTTCAGAAATTTTGAGAAAATTGCACAGACTTTATTTTGTGAACAAACACTAGCTATTTTTTCTTCTCCCTCACAGATCTTATCAGTGAGAAAAACTTCAAGATTCAACAGGATTCATTGTGTTTAGGTATCACCTCTAAAATACTTCTCATTTCAAACTTTTCAATGCCAGAAATTGATGGGAAACATTCACAGGGTTTGGCAGGTTGAAATGTTTTGCTAATTGTGAGAGGAATTCACATGGAAGCCTGGTGTGCCCAGTGGAAATCAGCAAATGAGTCAACTTAGGAGAGGTGTCAACACCTAGAACTGAAGGAGAAACAGAAGAAACTGCTTTCTCTGGCAGTGAGTAAGGAAACTGTAGCTGGGAAGTATTCATTGTTTGTGACAAAACTGTTTACCTGGCCTGTTTACAAGAACAGGAGATTTGTTTCACACATTTGCAGAGGAGTTTGTTTTCACCAATTCTATTTTGGTATATTTTTTCTTTTTTGGTCAGGTTCCACAGCTTTTGAAAGCTGTATATGGCTTTTAAACAACTATAGAGCACCAGCAGCAATACATTCCAACAAACAGCAGCAATACATTCCAACAAACGAAGTCACGATACTAGGCACTTTGAAATAAAGAAAAGGCAGCTATAATGGACCTGCCATTTCAATCCAGGTTCAAGGACTGCATCTCCACCTACACATACTAACCATCCCCATCCCCAGCCCACCCCTCCTACTGCCCTGAGCTTCTTTATGCCACTGTTGGCAGGAGACTACTCCCAGTTTAAAATGTCCTTCCAGAGACTTGTGCAACTTGTGGCAGGGATGTGCCAATACTGGGGAACATTGATTGGCACTGCCTTGTATGAAAAGTTTGGATACTCATCCAAGACTTCTTTCACAGGATTTCAACATCTATACAGCTAGCTTTATGACAAACTTGTATACTGGGAGAGAAAACCAGGTAGGGTACCAAACTGCAAGGACGCTTTCAAGAAAGAAAGACACCATAGCACCCTCTGTGTCAACAGCTTGCCAATAAGGAACTATGGGGCAATCAGCAAAATGCATAGATGTAAACAGAAGGTAAGGAGGAGAAAGGCTAAGAATTATGAATTTTTCGGCTTCTTTTCTGCATACTATACTCCATTCTGGCACTGTCAAATCTTCTTATATAGTCCCCCTACCCTCAGACCCCTCTCACAGGATGGCAATAAATATACCCACAGCCCTGCACTAGCTCTGATAATCCTGGGGACATCGAGACTATGGCCAAAACTGAAAGGCTGAAATGATCCTACACTGCCTCCTCACATTTCAAATTACTAGTTCAGTAGTCTACATAGCATATTTCAGAAGTACAAAGTGCAAAGACTAAAATAGACAAACTTACAATATTAATACTTACCTCAACTTCTGGGAGTAACATTACCCTCTGAACAAGCACTACATCTATACTGTTCCCTATGGATGGATCCCTGAATATTCTATCTACCTGTAGGAGAGAAGAAAAAGCAATCAATAAAACTTGTATTTAAGTTGTGTCATTTTACAATTATCTTCAGTGAATCAAAGGATGAAAAATTAATAACTCTGGAAAACAAAACTTAAAGAATGATGTTGGAAATTTACATCACTAAATGTCTGCATTGATTAATTTTATGTCATCCTCTTTCGAATTGTCTGATTTTTCAGCAAATACACTAATGCCCTCCCTCTGAGCCAACTGATACTATAAAACGTACCCTCAAGATTCTACCATCATCCCACCTCTAATGGACAAAAAGATTATAATAATGCCATTTATAAAGAGCTTTTCAATAAAACTCATGGTACAATGGAAAGGCTTAAACAAAACAAACAATATACAAAGTACACCAAAAAAAAAAAAAAACCAGATAAAATCTAAAACTGGAAACACAGTAAAGAACAAAAACAAAGTACTAAAGCGGTGATCAGTTTAAACAATTAAAAAAGAAGGTTTTCAAGTACTTTTTAAAATGATTAAGATTAGTTAAAGAATGTACATTAGCTGATAGACTGTTCCAAACCTCCGGGGCAGCGACGGTAAAAGATCTGTCACCATAAAGCTTGGTCACAGGGGGGATGGGAAAGAAAAACTTTAGACGAAGAACGTAAACAGCGACTTGGTGTGCATTTAGTAATGAGGTTTGAAATAGAATCTGAAGCCATACCATGTAATGATTTCAAGGTAAGTAGAGCTATCTTATAATTATAAATACAAAGGTAAAGGGGTAGGAGCAGATATTTCTGTGGAAAAGTGGGATGCCCCTCCAGATTTCCACCTAAGAGAAGGAGACCTTCAAGTCCTCAAAATGTTTCAAATTTAGGCACATTACCAAGCGAACACTTGGCTCGAAAATATCTTTGAAGTTTAAATAATTTGTACTCTTTTCATGCCCACTGCTAACCCGTTCTGTCCCAACCACCACCCCACCCTGCAAATACAATCCCCACTATACCCAGCTCATTTGCTACACTCTTTAACACAAGGAGGCAACATTCTTTCCCACCATCTACAGTATTTGCACTGACTATACTTCCAGTCACCTACCCAACTCTTATGGGAAATTAATTCACTCAATCATACAGTTGTACACCCACTCCTGTCAGTACTGCATTTGTGATACATGAATAGTTAAAATTACCTAAATTCAGCCTTTTCATTTCAGTCACAATAATCAGTGCAGGTTCCTATAAAACTTTATGTACTTTTCTTGTTAAGGGAACAATTACTTTTTTGCTCTTTCTCCAAAGAGGTACTACACAAAGTCAGTCCCCTTCAACCTTGCAAAACGTGAGCAGCTTTGTGACTGTCAGGTGTCATCAGTGACGGTACACTGTATAGTTCTTTTCAATTTTCCAACTTCAATGTTGATCAAAGTGTTGTCACTAATTGTGAATTTGAGTTGCCCCTAACCAAGAAGATATTGGGGTGATGAGTCTCACACATACAACATTTATATGTACTAAAAAGTTTCTACAGGACATCTAGCAAACGACTTACGAATTTGATATTATTTATATTCAGAAAGCAGTATTAGGTATGTAGTTATAGTAACCAACTTGAGGGGGGGGGGGGGTCAACAGCATATGAACTGCCATCCTGGGGTGGAATCTGAGGGTAGGGGTGCCCCTCTCCCAATTGAGATATCTGCTTATTTCAGGGAAAAAGACACCAAACTGTGTCTTTCCCATACCCCTGCCCCACATTGCTATGGTCCTGAGCAGTACACCAATATTTTTTCACCACACCACCAGATATCCAACTGCAAACCAAGGCTTTAATACCCAGGGAATGCCCAACCACCATTTGGACACCTCCCATCCCCCACCTTCCTTAAAGAAAAAATGCAGTCCCTCCAATTTGAGGTGGTTTACCCTGGTATCCTAATTCAGGAATGGCTCCTTTCAATCATGTGACAATATTTCTGTTACTCAGGCCTATTTGTTAAAATTCATGCAGAATAACTCCTTGGCTAACCTTTAATATTCAATCTTTTATTCAGAGACATAATGTAAGATACTTGTAAGGGAAAAATGGGGAGATTTTTACAATTTCGGAGATGTTTGAAAATAACTAAATTCTTTAATTACAATTCAGAAATGCAGTGTGTCCAGTATGATAAACGTTATTAAACATGAATCAAATTTTTTACCACTGTATATCTGTGAAGGGTCAAATGTGATCATTTTTCAGCAGCAGAGAGGGTATACAGGCTGCTGAATTATTGTAATATGATGGATTCCCCGATGTGAAAGACTGGCTGAAACCCTGATAATTCCTTCAAAATTATAAATCAAAGTGAAGGAAAGGCTTTTGATGTACCAAACAGAAGTTACCTATTAGCTATTACCTGCAATCTACTACTGAACCACGTGTACTTTACTGAACTTGCACAAGTCCTAAAGACTGCAGTATTCAAATATTTAACACCCTTACTCAGCTGTGATTTCTTTTGTCAACAATTAAATAAAGACCATATTTCGTAGTAAAAACCACATGGTGTAGTTACAATACCAAAGGCAACAAATTATAGGTGTATCAGCAACTCTAAAAACTCACCTGGTATTAATTAAATGGATTTAAAGAGCTGCCAACATTTAACACCTAAGAACTATTCTGTTTTTTTTTCTTTTTTTGTAATGTATGCAAACTCTATGCTCTGAAATCATTCTAAGAAGTAGAAAGAATACTTTACAAATCACAGAATGTCATTATTTTAGAAATATTTGTGGTTAAAAAGTGCCAGGAAAGCTACCTTTTGACAAAAGACTGCAAATTCAATGCTTAAGCTGACAAAATAGGCTACAGTAGCAAATTCTGCGAGTGCATGCCTATACCAGTCCCTAACAAATGTCACCTTCATACCTTTACATGGACAAAGAACTCAGAATGCTGCTTCCATGAACCATTTTGCTACCTAGAGCCTTTTCTTTAACCCTGTTAAGCAATATTGTAGTCAAATGAAGTACTGTAATGGGAAGGAAATGTGATTTTTCTATCACAGGGATAGAGGAGCAGGAGCGGGGGAGAGAGGAAGGGGGATAGAGGGAGGAGCAGGAATGGGATTGGGATTATTTAGGGAAGGGGGAAGGGACTGGGAAAGGGGAAGGAAAGTGAAGTCAACACATAGAGGTAGAAATTAACTTCCCACATAGCTGGCAAAGCAATGACAGGTCTGTCAGACTGAGCCCAATCTCCACGAATCCAGGAACAGCCAATTCCAGGAACCTGCCTGCTAATCAATCCTCAAGATGTATACATGTGTACTACTAGATCATCAGGCCTCGAATTTAACCGCGGCCACCGCGGCCATGGTCGTGGTTGCCCCTTCAATTGGCCTCGGTGCCCTGCAATTTTCAAAAGAGCTTGCTGCCAATCATGGCCGTAAGAGCCGTCTTACTATGGCTGCGGTGCCCCTCACAGCCTTAGCTGATTGTCAATGCCATGCCTTCCCACTGTTTACAAACTTTCAAAAATTTATATCCGTGATCAAAACGTTCATTTTAACACAATTCCTTCACTGGCTAAAAATTATCGATAAAAGAATGTTACTATCAAATTCGCAGTCACTACTCTCGTACGTTTGTTGTACGTAACCAGAATGGGCACAAAAACGGATATCTGTAAGTTATGTCCGTGTTCTGTACTGTACAGAAGTTGAAGTGAACAAGCACTATGAACGCAACGGTAAAATCAGTGTATGTGTAGGTCCGTAAGTTGTATGAAAACACCCATACCTTAGGCTACACATACTCTGTAGAGTAGTCGCCACTGAGATATGCGAAGAACATGGGGCGTGTTACGTAATTAGAAGTACAGTAATTTTTCAATGGCTGCATTCACCGCTAATTATTCCAGTCGTTACCTCATAAGTTTACGGTAGTAACAGTGGGTGTTTTTAGAGAAAGTAAAATTTGTACGAGGTAAAGGCGTGCTTTGTACTGTGTGATTTTCGCAAAAAGGAGGTCTCAATCGTGGCGCGAAGAGCTGTGCACAAAAGTCAGACCCACTCGATTTGAAATGTTGTAATCCATTTGTATGCGGCATTACATGCTTCGAACCGATAATTTAATACGTAGGTTTATGGCCGTGCATGCATGCATTATGTATTGCAATGAAAACTAAATCATTCAAAACAAACATATGCGAGCCATCACACTGTTTATTTAGTAAAGGCCACACGAAGTGCGCGAAACAATAGCCAGGGCACTTTTGAAATATTATGGCACTTTCTGAACTGTATTTCTGTATTAAGATAAGTTTTGGGGTGTGGCTTGGACTAAGATTTTAATACGGTCTAAGCTGGGAAACCTGAATCAATTTGTAAAGTCATTTTGTGTACTAATATGCAGAAAATTTGGACTACTGCTTTAAACAGGATAACAAGCACAAAGGCACTATAGTGTTTGGGGATTAGTTAACGCCCTGGTTTCACTGAAGATCAATTCACATTCACAGAATTATATACTATGATGAAACCGACAATTTGTTTTTGAAACTTTATTTGGTCATTAAACAGGTTGATAAACATCGTTTTGGATGAAAAGGTATCCAAGCAAAACATGGGGAGAAAAACTTCGTATAACCAGAGTGAATTAGTTGGACAATGACTAAAAGCGCATTAAGCAAAAATAATCGGCCGAAGTGTAACTAATAAGAGCCGATTGTGTATATGGCCTTGGTGCCCTATCAACAAATTAAAGTTTGGCCTTGCTGCCCTACCCTTTGGCCGTGGTGCCCCCAGATTTGCCCTGATCCTTGAGGTCAAAATGGCTGTGCCCTTAAACATTTAGAATTCGAGGCCTGGATCATAACAACTTAACCTAAGATCCAATGAAAGCTGATTCTTATTCCAACCAGAGTACTAGCTTACAGTACTTCACCCTCAATCCCTATCCCTCCTCTAATGTCTCACCCAGCCCCCTACCCCTTCAACTGCATGTCTTTAAATACTGCATTGCACATTATTTATAGTGTTGTGTGGGGGGAACCAATGTCGGCAAGGCACAGGCATAGTAAATTGCAAACACAATACCCATACCGCTCCTCCTGACCAGACCTTGAGGTATGCAACTAAGCCAACTATACTGTAGTGTATGAATAGTGTGAATATTCACACTACAGGGCAACTCTACGGTGTACCACTGGCATGGAGTGCTTGTGTTCCAACAATACCAGATGGCTTTACCACCTGACAATACCACTTTGACCCATATCTTCTGACACTTTTCTCTTCCATTATTTACATAAATCTGTCAAGTGGCCCATTCATTTGGGGTATCTAACTCCGAGATCATATCTCCCCATTGTAAATAGCAATGGAGAATAGACTGCTACCCCTCTTTACAGCTGAAGATGTTTTGGTTCTGTGTCATATATTTGACTATGACAGTACACCTCCATGTTATAAAATAATTTCCTGAAATAAATCTCCCAGCCCCTCTTCTCCTAGTTGTAGATACTGGCATGTTGTAAAGTGCTGAAGGTCATTTTACAACGTGTGGTCTCTCCATTTTACATGCACTAATCGCCTGGACCATTCAATCAAACACTAGTTCTAGTACTCTGACCAAATTGTTCTCCTGCTTGAATAAAAGATAAAAGAAGGATCCAGGCCATGGTTTCATTATTAAACCTAGCGTCAATCCTCTGTTTTTCCTCTCAAGAAACTACAGGGGGGTTATTCTATCAAACTACTTGGTGTTTGCTAGCTGAGGTTATATTTGAGGAGTCAACACAACAGACTTTGCAGAGCACCGGAAATGTAGCCAAACCACAAGCCAAATGACACACAGATGAAGAACGATAAAATGTTGATTTTTATCAGATTCAAACCATCTCAGTACTTCAAGGATGCACCTGCAATTTGCTAGCTCATCATCACCAACATGGTAGTTTCTGAGCCCTCCTATGTGAACAAAGCTTGAAACTATACTTACAGTAAGTTTAAACACAATGAATGGGGTAGACAGGCTGCCAGTAGAGAGCACTGATGTAAATAAAGGCCTTTAGTCATGAATGCACTTTGAAAGGTTCACAATTTGGTTCAAAACATAACAAATGCCAAGGGTCTAGACATCAAAACTTGTCCTCATAAAACAAGGATGACTGACTGCCAAGAGCCAGCAAACAAAATATCAAAAGAAATCATTTGAATTTCCCCTAAAGGCTTGATACCAAAAGCCAATTGTTACCTGGATTTGCCTGACAACACAAAAGCCTCCGAAAAAATTAATCAACAATGTGAAACAAGATTTAACGTGCTGAACTCAAACAGTTCAAAAACAGGTTAAGATTAAGCCATTTCCAAAAAAAAAAAGAAAAAGAAAAAAAACCTCTCTGATCACGAAAACCAAAATGTTCTGATCCCTCTGGCAGACATCTAACTGTAGGGCCTACATGTTTAGATACATTCCTCCAACCCTACGCTCTATTTTGCACTTGTCTGAACACACTTTTCTTGTATACATTTCTCACAATTAGGCTTGGGCAACTCCAATACTTCTGCAGTTAGGTACCCACGGCTCTATGTGAGTCGTGACTGCAGGAGTGGCGACTCCTGTAATGACGTCATAACTGAGGCAGGAACATAACTGTAAACTGTCCACTACAAGCCTACCAATGTATATTAATACGTCAGTAAGCCTTCAAGCTTGCAATGGCTGAGGTGCCTAAACTGACAATGGAGATTCGTAGTGGCCACCTGAAGGGAAAACTTGAATACAGAAAAATACCAACCAACCTGTTCTGTTCCAATGTGTCATTGTAATTTGTAAAATGACTCAAACTTACATAAACTCCAAAATTTGACTGTATTTTAACAGCATTAAAAATTACCCAGAAGTCACAATTCTAATAAGGGAATGTAGAGGACTTCACTACTCGACTCCCAACCAAAAGTCGCAAATCTGAAGAAAAGTCAGGTAACCCCCCCGGCCCCAGCCTACTCACCAATCAATAGTAGGATAAATAATTTAGAAGTGCATATGTTGAGGAAAAGAAGTCAAATACCCGACACACCAAACTCTCTCAGCCATTTTCCATGATATTTCCATATTAACACACAACATATTCATTACTTGGTAAAATATGCAACTCTCATGGTCCACACAACAAAGGATGTATTGTGACAATAACAAAGAAGATTCACTAATCACTGGTTTTAAACTAAGTTAAACACCAAACCTAAATATCATTTTTACCAAATTGAAAACCGAGTGCTTACCAGCAGGATACAAATATATACTAGATGGATGCTGCTTTTCTTGCACCTTTCAAAGCGAAAGACGACACATCGTTGATTTTCTCTGGAATGTCACACTTTTAAGGGAGATGTCACTCAAAGCTGGTGGTCCATATGAATACATATCCAACTATTTACTTCTTTCCCAAGTACCTACCAGCCTTGTAAGACTTCAAATTACAGTACCGATATAGGTCATTAACCCATGACACTACCATTTATCTGCCAAAACTGGGACACTTCTACTCACACAGCATCCTCCCTGTCAGAAACATGCATGCAACTTGACCTTTGAACCCTCTCTGTCTGTCCTTTCAAGACATCACACATAAAAATATGCCATTAAATCTCCTCTCAAGAAGCATAAAAAAGATATTGCCTCTATTTCTTTTTGATCTCCTCCATTCTGTGTGCCCAAAATGGTCACTCACTTCCTCCACAGCATACACACAGACTTCAAACTAGGGCCTATTTACATGGGTATTTCACCTTCTCTCCACAAAATCCACAAAAGAACCTACAGGCACCATGCCCATAGTCAGGTAGAGCCATGGGTATCGGAGTTAGGATGGAGAGGCACCCCATGCAGACTACCATGTCTACCCCCACTTGGCAAATCAATTGACAAAGCAATGTTTTAGGTACAAAGAATTTGATTTTTCAACACCCCCCCTCCCCCATTGACGTGGTGCTGTCCCGTCATAGCAGAATTCCTGGCCACAGCTCTGAATGGCTAATTGGCATACTCACTCATCAACTGAAGTTTCCAAAGTCCTTTTAACAATTTAGTTACCATCCTATTACGACAATGACTAACATCGGGCACCCAGTATACAGATTGATAAAATGGTGCAATTTAACCCCCCTCATGTAAAGTGGGATGAACAGGTAAATAAAATTTAAATTTAAAGGGGTAAGTGAAATGGGTGATGAACAGGGGCAAATGCTTATCTCTCACACTCCGTGACAAGACCAAAGCTTACCCAGCTAGAAGAGTAACTTATACGGACAAATCAATTTTTTTAAGAGACATAAAAAGATGTTAACATTAAAATCTATACAGATTGTACAGATACATCTCATTTTCATTCAAGAATCACAAAAGTTCAAACTCACCATAGAAGTTAGAGTCAGGATGTAATGCTGAACATTATCTCCATGGTGATCCACCATTTTACTATCAGCAACAACCATCAGTTCCAGGAAATGTTCATATGACATGAAACGTTTTCGCCGGCTTTTCACTTTGTTGGACTCATTTTTATCAGCTTCTTGCGATTTTAGTCTAAAAGAAGAAAGAAGATTCATTTTAGTACTGCAAGCACAACCAAACATGTCAGAAAACAACTGGTATTTTATTTTCATCTGGGTGGTCTTACATTGTGGCTTCATAGAAGTAGCAAGGAAAAGTTGGCACACAAGTAAACAACAGATCTCCTTCCTCAACCTCAATTCCCCCCCCCCCCCTCCCCCATCTCCACTTTCCCCACCTGGATGGAGTATTTTATTTTAATACTGCAAGAAGTAGCATTGACCTATTACAGTGTTATTAAAGTTAGTTTGCAGGAATTCCCTTTGATTCCACTTTCTACTATAAAAACTTATCTCAACTCCAGAGGGTCCAACTGCACTATTCCTAACAACCCCTGGACCACTGCTAATGAGGGAGTGGCAACTGCAGAGTGGGGAACACAGTTACCTTCACAGCGGGTGTCGAATATGAAGTCCTCTCTCAACGTACACACTCTATGGACAATAACAGAGATCGTCCAATTTTGCTATATTCATGAGCCCAATTTGATGTTACTCTCATCTGTTGATTGGTTTTGATATGTGTGAATATTCATATTGCATGCAAAAATGAATTCTTGCGAAAGTTCGCAGACTGTTGGTATTATGAGTGCAGCCAATATAGGTGCAGGAGTAATGGTATATGTCTGCTAAGCAGGCAAGAAGCACAGACTATAATTCTTTTCACAAAGTGCTTAGCCAATGCTCCTAAGGAACTTCAATGACCATTCATTCAAGCTAAATCCTGTAAAGAATAAGTCAGTACCACTCAGTGTTCGCGCTAAGGAATTGAACCTGGGAGGAAATTACCTCTCTAGAAATTTTTTTGGGAGGGATTTTCAAAATCAAGGAGGGGGTTATCACTTGGTAAAGATACTGTTGCAATTTAATGTGTATATTATAATTGTAGTTACGATCTCAGCTGCAGAAAAGTGTGCGGGATTTTCCCGCATAAGATTTATTTTTGTGCGGGATTCGAAAGACAAAAGTGGGGTTCACGCAATCCCGCTCCTTAGCCCAAACACTGGTACCACTGCATCTTGAATTGCAAACAGGTATCCCACTAACATGGTATTTTCCTTCAGTCTTACCAGACCCTAACAAATCTGGGGGGCACCCCCCCCCCCCCAGTGGCTACATGCCTGGTACTTACTACTTTTACCTTGAAAATTTTCCTATCATGATTTCTCAAGTCTTTTGGAAGCCCCACCTTCCCTCAGACATTGTATCAAATTTATAATCCTGGAAAAGGATATACTCAATCTGACAAAATGAGACTGGTTAATATTGACCAGCCAGGTGTCTACAGATCTGGGTACAATGCGTAACCCATTACAGGCAGTCTCACTGTTTGAAACAAAACCTGGAAATATCTGTTTTGAATAAACATTAAAAAGGACAGCTAGGAAATTCCTTGTAGACCTACTTACCTTTTTCCTATATGTTCTGTCATTGAGTTCAATTGGGATGAGAAGCTATTTGCTATTGGCAGTTCCTTATCAGCATCTGGTGAGGAGAAAAGGAAGGAAGTGTTTTTGAACATGACATCAAAAATATTGGTATAATAACACTCCTGAAACATTTTACAGCTGCACATCTGCGTACTGCACGACAAACATCCTTAGAACAAACTCAAGAGGTTATTTGAGACTACATTATAATGAAATCTGAAAACAATAGTAAGCCATACACAAAAAATTTTCATGAGGGATAAATGATGAACACATACTATAATATTAAACAAACTGATGGAAGTGTTAACCAAGTCCACAGGAGGAGGAACTAGCCCCTCCCTCTTTCTTTTCCAAAAGAAAAGAATAAACTGTCAATGTCATAGACTGTTAATGAGGAAGAACACTACTTTTGTGGTATAATGTTTCAAACTTTATATTCCATGATTATGTTGCATATATACGTTTTCAACTGGCTACCCTATGGCTGACATGACAACGGGTCAGTATAGGAGAATCGTAGCGGTCTCAACATATGAAAAAATTTGTGACAGAATAAAAAAAAAAAATTGCAGTCAAAATAGCAATTTGTGTTAATATCCTTCATTCAAACCTTCAAAATAAAACAACTATTTACTCTAAACTATGATTTTGGGGCATATTTATGACAGAATTGAAAATTATCCAGCAGCTGCCATATCCATAAGAGTGGAGCTATAACTCAACTCCCAGCCAGGAGTCGTGACTTATGATGTAGTCAGGTAACCCACCCAACCCTACTGTGCTTCCAAGAAAGAATAAATACTGTAGTTTGATCTTCCTTTTGGTGGAAAACCTAACACACAGACACAGATACACAGACAAACATGTATGGTAGTAATGGTACACAACTCATGACTGATGGCTGCATCTCTTCATCTCCCAATAAATTTTACAAACACGATCATCCTGACAATTTTAAAATAGATCCTTCCAAAATGTTTCATCTCCTTTCACTGTCCTAAAAAATGCTGTATTTCCTCAACACATACCAAGCCTGCATAAAGCTTCTGTCCTCCCTATCTGTCACTTGTAACAATGACTGCTACATTCTGATTGCAGGGCAATTAAGCTAATACAATTTGTAGATAGGAAGCATGGAGAAGCAAAAAAGACTTAACAGTGTTCCATCCAGAACAGATTGAAGAAAAATACATTCACCATCTAAGAGTTTAACACCACAAAGTCTAGTCTCCTTAATTTATTTCCTTTCTATTAGTAATGAGGTACCCATAGCAAGTCTGCAACTGAACTAGTTTGATTCAAGTCTTTAAAAACTTTCAAAAGCAACCAATTAGCACACTCCTAATAGCCTTCAATAGGAAACCTGCTTCTTTCTTCCGATCCCATGATGAGGAGAATTCTCCTAAGTGACTAAGTAAATTGTTTTCATCTTAGTTCCTACTACTGCATCTCATATCCAAGAAAGCTTGACGGCAGAAGAATCAACTTCTATCATGCATCCAGCTCTCCATAAGTTTTTAGCTCTCCATTAGATATGCAGTGGTGTAGCTTAGAGGGGAGGAGGTGAAGGGGAGCTGGGGGATAGGGCATGAGCCTCATAAAACTTCCCCCCTGAAGCCCCCTACTGAAAATCCAAGAGTGAAAACTTTAAACAAATATGTGAAGCCCCATAATAAAATGGTGGATCTCCCTACAACCCTCCTCACAAATTTTTCTGGCTGCTATGTCACAGTGAAAGTGGGTCAAAGAGTGAAAAGTCTCTTTATTCACTAGATTCAAATCAGCTACCATTGACAATTTTGACTGAAAAAAAAAATCAATTTCATAGATTAAGAATAAATCTTATTTAACTGAAATTTTTCAGTCTAAATGTGAACTAGCCTCTGCTTCCTATTCTTGAGAGCAGTTTTTCAACAGAGACATTTTTGAAGCCCTGCAGAAGATGTTGTGAGACAATGCTACACAAGAACACTAGCTGTAATGGTCATCATTGGGCAAACAAAATAACAAAATAAGTTTCTCTATGCTAGCTGCAACAGGACTGGTTAGAAATAATATGCTTCCCCTTGTAGGCATGGGCGAAAAAAAATTGGGAAGATGTGATTCTCCTTCCTGGGAAATTCTGGCATTTGGAGGGAACTTTTTCTTTTTTGTACAATGAAAATGCAGAAACAATTGCATAAAACTTTACTCCCTCCCTGGGAAATAAACATTTTTCCAGCCCTGCTTGTAGTCTTGAAGCAGTTTCCACTCTAACAAGAGGTTATAGAAGCATAGTACAGAGAGTAAACCCCATACCCTTTAGAAACAGGTTCATGACAGTTAACATACTGTACCTGCCAAATCCACAAAATTGCTGAAATGCATTGAATCTAAAAGCAATAAATATTGACAAGGACCTTAACATTTTTACCCTTCACATGATTGCCCTACTTATGAATAACATACCAGTTAAAAGACTGTCAACAGTTAAAAATGTTGCAATAAATTTGTACCAATGTTCACCTGAATGAACTCTACCCTTTCAAACCCTTTGCCTTGTTGTTTTAAATCATCTTCCTCAAAAAATCTTGAGTCGCAAAACCAGTACAAATCTACTGTTGAGGGGTGATTTGGAATAGATGCTGACAAGACCTTAAAGTTACCCAGAAAAGAGGAAACAAAGTAAAATCTCTCCTTCTACATTAAATAAACCTTGAATTCCTTGATCCCTGCTTCAAAAACTCCCAATTTGAAGAAAAATGGTTTACACCATAATACAGTAACAGTACAGTAGCTTTCTACAGCAGTGAGTGGCACTAGTCTTTCACATTGTTTGCTAGAATGTTGCATCAAAAAGAAATGTGACATGTTTAACCTCAACCAAAAATATAGCACCCTACCATTTTTTTTCTGGAGTAAGACATTCTTTCAATGGTTGTAAGAATAACAATAGGTAACTTCTGTATACAGGCCCTCATATCCCACAAAGCCACATGTGGAACAGAAGTCAGAAACACGTGGAGCGAATTAAAAAATGTGCCTAAGTTTGCTTTTAACTCTTTTAGCCTGAGGAAAGCTCTCTTGCTCTCACAACCATGTCTTAAAAACTTCCCACAAGCTTCCAAAGCAAAATGCAAACTTAAGCAAAATGCTGTTAATCTTGTAAATTTGTAAATTAAATCAATTTGGGATTTGACATGAGGTGTGGATGTCCACAGAATAATGTTCCACCATGGAAGAGCCATGGAGGTGGTACAGTACTGCACTTCCATGGTAACACTTAATCACTGTGGCAGATACAACCACAGGTTAATGCAATATAACTGTCCATCTTATTTTTAAAAGTACAGGTATTAAAGTCATGCTAAATAAAAATTCTG
This sequence comes from Holothuria leucospilota, assembly GCA_029531755.1. Classification (NCBI taxonomy): domain Eukaryota; kingdom Metazoa; phylum Echinodermata; class Holothuroidea; order Aspidochirotida; family Holothuriidae; genus Holothuria; species Holothuria leucospilota. Next base: position 27,752,479 of record CM055962.1, on the reverse strand, counting down.
TGAAAACGTGCTCTTTAGTATAATAGTTCTTTCAGCATATCTGAATTAGGTGAGCGAGGTGGTGATGGTGGGGGGGGGTCCCCTCCCCTTCCCCCTCTCCCTCATCTTTGCACAACCAAAAACCCTGGCAGACTTTTAGTAATGTTCTGGCAAAATACTTCTAAAAGGCCGAGTGAGGGATTCAGGCAAAAAAGTTGTGCATGTGCAAAATAGAAAAGATCCCATACAATGCATCTTTCAGCCAGTAAATTTTTACTTAGGTCTAGTTCCTCCACTTCCACACCAAATGGTCAAGTTTCCTTTTCTATCACCTCTGTCCCGAATTTTTATGACCAAGAATATTAAAATAAAATTTACATGAACAAATAATTGGCTGTGATCAAAGACACTGCGACTGTTCATTTTGCAGACTTTCCAAGAAGAGCCCACTAATTTCAAGGGTACTGAATCCCCAGGCCTTCTCCAAAAAGTTCAAAGTTAGGGCACTTTTATGGCAATTGTCACTGAGAACAAAATGCTGTCAGTCTGACAAACTGTTGGCTCTCCCAGGCGTGAATTATGAAAGATATGACAGTGCGCTCGAATAAACATTCTCTTTGGTCCCTTTTCCCCTTCCCAAATCCCTGTCTAATCCATTAAACAAGTTAGCATGCACTCAGCATTGCACTGAGTCTTTATCCTAAGAGTTCAATTTTGCTGATGTCCTGGAGGCCCCAGGCCAGTAAGTTTCTCACCAAGCCAATAAGAATTCTAATACGCATTACTTTAAAGGATAGGCTATACATATACACTGAGAAAGTTGGGCCAGTAGTTTCTTGCTTAGCCAGTCGCTCTACAGTCTCATTGCCCCTAATGGCCAAATTGGGCCAATAGAAAACCCAATGTTAAATCAAACCATCCTACTTCTCCCTTGTAATAAGAGACTACAGAAGAGAGTACAAACAAAGCTCTCACAGCTGGCCAAAAAATCTCTCCCTAGATCAGTGAGATAGGTATTGGAAGGGTTTTTTAAGGCGGGAATGAGTAGGCAGAGTACCTTTGCTCCACATGGTCGGTCGTTCACACATAGCAGCACTCACTAAGAAGTCAGGCAGGTGTTTTGGAAACATGTTTTGTCTAATGGCACACTCACTGAAATGGTCATTTAATTACTATAGCAACCATCAAGATGGCAACAACCCTTAAGTATAATGTTTAATACACCTGTTTCAATAAAGCCAAGAGGAGATTGTTTGTGGTCTATGTGGCAGAGTATTTTTAGCAGCTGTCTGCACATGATTTAGCAGCTTAGGACATAACGTAACCAAGTTATGAGTCTTAGGCAGATAAGGAAGGAATTATGCCTTTCCTCACATACCTAATTAGTAGGCCTATCTAACAAAAGTACAAAACCTTTCTTATCCAAGCTTCTTGCAGTATGTCTTAGGACATTAGGACACAGCAATTAAGGACAAACTGTGTGTTAGTCTAATATGTTTACTTTCATTTCAGACAAAAGGAATCATTATTGGCAAATAGGATAAAGTTGTGATTTATAAGGGAAAATGCTGTTCCCCCCCCCCTTCCAATTTGAATTAGTGTACCCCATCACACTAGTTCAGGAATGGCTCCTATCAAACATGACAATATTTTTCTGACTTATTTCCTAAATTTATGCAGAATAACTCATTGGTTTATCCTCAATATTCAATGATTTTATACAGGAACATTATGAAATACTTGTGAAAGAAATAAGAGATCTGTAAGATTAAGCAAATTTTTGAAAATAAACTTGGGGTGACTGCCTTCTCCCTTTAAGTACTACTTATAGTATTCAGCTGAGCAACAGCGGCAATTTGTTCTCAATATTGGGAGGGGGGACATGGGCCCATTTTCAAAAAAATTACTGTGTGAAAAATCAAAGTCAATGGACGATTTCTCAGATATTGGGGGGCCATGTCCCCCCTGCCCCCCCCCCACCGGATCGCCACCCATGCAGCTGAGGTTACAAGCAATATAAAGAATCAGTCCGAGGTGTTAACTCCATAATATCATAAAAGTAATGTGTATATTGTTGCATGACAAAAACTGGTATCTTAAAAGATCACCACTACTGTTTCCAGGTATTTTAAAAGGCTTGCATTTAACATACAAAAAGAATATAAACAAGAATTTGCTTCATATTTTTGGCAACTTCAATTTTTTTTTTACTTTCCTTAAATAGAGAAATACTGAAGTTTTCAAATTTTGCACAGTGGTTAAATTGTAGAATTCACAATTTGGTCACGCCAATAGCCAGGGTACTGTACTGAAGGGGGTAAGATAGGTACGGGGGGATTTTGAAGGGGGTGAGATACTGTATGCTTAATGCACCAGACCAATGATTAGGTATAATTTGAACCCCCAACCCCTCATCTACAGACTTGAATTCGGCCAGCCTAAAATAGCAAAACAGTACAATACCAGACAAATCATTATCCACTTCACACAAGTTAAACTACATGCCCTCATAACAACATTGAATGAAGTGGTTCTTTTTCAAACCACATACACTGCTGGATATCCACTCTACTTAGCAGTAAGCCTACAAAATGTTGGAGTGATTCTTTAAAAACAAAAGTGAGAATTGACAAATTTGGAATCTATGACCTCAAGGTAGATTGACCTACATCTGACACAATAACCTGGATGCCAAATATCTCCCCTGCAGCAGTAACATCACATGTGAAAACCCAGAAACATGGAGGGGGCTAATGCTGCTGCACGTTCCTGATATGGATGGTCACGCTTGTCGGGAGCTAATGCAGATGGAAAACTTAAGGGTAAACTCTGGAAACAATTTGTGGTTAATGGGTTCAAATTTTCTGGTGAATGTGAGAAGTAAAGGCCGAGGGAGAGTTCTACTTTTATGCACGAACATGAAACAAATTGAGTGTTGGAAGTCAGTCGCTGGCTTAACTTACATTGTATAACTCAATGTTTTAAGTCAAAAAGCACATAGGATACTTAAAAGGCTGCTACTTGAAAACTTTGCTCATAACAAATAAATGCAAAATTCATTTGAAAAATTTGTTTGGAATTTGGAAATCAATCAATCAATCCCTGTAAAAGTCCTTTTGACTTGCCCCTCATCTTTTGCATATTTCACCTTTTACAACTATAAAGGCTGGTTTATACATCTAAATTTTCATGCACTATCAAGCTATAAGAACCATATATGATCATCCCTTGCTCTTCTGGGCCAATGACAGACATTATAGCTCAGACTTGAACAATGTTCAACTTTCACAGCTTTATTGCACTATACTCAAGTATGAACTGACCTAAAGATTGTCCTTCTGTTTTTAAAATTGCTGAAACATGAAAATTATATTACAGGGAAACCTGACAGTACAAGTGTTGCAAATAAAGGTACAATTATATTAAAAAAGAAAAAAAAAATCAGTTTTCCAATCTTAAGCTATGGAGTAGGGAAAACAAGCCAGTGAGCCAACTGGAAAAAAAGCTGTGGCCGGCCTGACTTAAACCAATTAGTTAGAAACTGAGCCGTAAAACCTCAGCTAACTAGCTACACAACCACTGAGGAGTTTGCCTGCCTGGAGGATGTGTGTTATTCCTGCATCTGTATTGGCTGTACTACCAAGGTAAACCAGATTTCACAAAAATGCTTCGTCAGTCTGCTTAAAAACTGTATGCTATTTAACTATTCATATATATATATATATATATATATATATATATATATATATATAAATATATATATATATATAAAGATATATATATATATAAATATATATATATATATATATATATATATATATATATATAAATATATATATATATATATATATATATATATATATATATATATATATATATATATATATATATATATATATATATATATATATATATATATATATATATATATATATATATATATATATATATATATATATATAACGCTAAAACCCACGGTAGGGGAAAAATTTTAGAGGGCGCTAGACGCCCTTTCGAAAAGGCGAAAAAAAAACAATAAAATACATAAGATTATATTTCGCCATTTGGTAGAATTTGAAAAACAGATATACATCAACGTTATTTCAATGGCCCACCAATTGTACGTGTTATCAGATACGTGTACGTAAATTGGTCAACATTGAAGTAATGGCATATAGATTATGTAGTGAAAAGGCCATTACCATCCGTTAATGTATTCCTATAGAAAAAGCCTGTAGTTTCGTTAAGTCGACCTGATTTTTTCCCCTTTTAGACGATTTCCCCTTATAGGCGGGTTTTTTCATACGATATTTCCCCTTAATCCCAAATTAGCAAAATATATATATGTATATATATATATATATATATATATATATATATATATATATATATATATATAGTATATACTATAAGTATTCAACTAAAATCGACTAAAGCAAGTCAGATTACCATGCATTTCACACGACCAAAGTCAATGCAATCTTAGTGTGTGATTTCTCTCGCTTAACTCACATAATGAAGAAGTCCCATTGACTGAAAGTCAATGGGGCTAAAAGTGGCTAAAAGTGAGAAGTGGGGACTAAAAGTGAGAATGTTGTAAAAAGACATTACAACTAAAGCTTCGTCTTGTAATATGGATATTTATGTACTGAAATCAATCAAGTCGCGAGATACAGTAACTTCAAATTAGGCTTAACAATGTAATGAAATTGGATGATCTCTGTCACTGTTTGCAGGTGTTAGAATATGTGCATGAAATAGAGGCGTACATATTCAACACCTGCTATGAAGGCAATTAGGGAGCCAGTAATCTTCCTACATAATATCGTTGATAGAGCAAATACTCAAGAGCTGGCAGTCCCACTTTTGGTAGATTTGACCCAAATAATGCAAATTTTCAGAATGGCATGAGAGTAGACTCCTGTTACACCCATCATGTATGCTAGTGACCATCCTTTTCTCTTATCTCAGGGTGGGAGCTATGATAATCAGTGTTTCCGCTATAAAGCCACTATGATGCGATTTTGACCTAATTGATTCCTAATTTGACACACTGATGTTTTAGGCATATTGTGCACATGCTCTGCATTTAGCAGTGAGTAAAATTTGCATATATTGGGCAGTTTAACTCACTGGATAATTTCTTAGAGGAAACACTGATGATGATGATGATGATGATGATAATGTCATACTGTAACATTATGATGCAGGTTTGAAAGTGTTTTTTTCCCCAAAACCTGAGATATGTCAAGCATATTTAATGACTTGCAGTTGACTTGCAGTTCCCTCCCTGTACTTTTAAAATGAGAGGCTTCCACTACACTTTCAAAAGTAGATATATCTGGTGAACTTTACTATTTTTACAAAAATATTGCCATGCAGCTACCAGAATAGAACACAGCTCCAACACAAGTGTTAAATTTACCACATAGATGTGTCAAATGACCAAAAGAGTCAGAAACCACATAAATTCTCTGCTTTTGTTTTCAGAAGAGAAACACACTTTTTTCTTTTTTTTTTTTTGCAAGGTGCTCTGACACCTCTGCTTGTCCATTATGTCTAGACTATTATTATATACTTTGTTCTTTATTTCTTTTGTACAAAAGATTAGTCTCAGTTGAGTAGACAGAAAACTATAAAATGATTTGCACCAAGGGATCACACATTGCAGGTTTAAAATCCCTAGGCACCTCTAGGTCAATCAGGGAAAGGGAATACTGTGGGTGGACTACAAGTACACAATAGGGCACCCATATAAAGGACTGGCACCCATTGTGATTGATAACCCCATATATATTTGAATGGGACCAGTCCCTCTTTCTTTTAAATCTGCTGAGTTTGTTCTCAATGACATGAATAGAAGCCAAGCCCATTTTGGTACAAAATCTGTCAACTGACAATAATCTTTGTATTACACGGATATCAGTGCCACACTGTCAGTCAGTGTGTACGTATATCTAGATTTTCAATTTTGAGAGCATTTTTGTGTAAATCTTTCAAGTTTTCACTTTATGATAAAAATTTCTTTGCGTATTTCCCCCAATTATTCAAAAGTTTTAAAAATTCAGAAGCAATTGTTGACTTAACTCAGCATGCTGAGGAACTGAAATGTAATTTCGGATGGCCCTTGCAAATATGAGGAGGGTTGGAATATCTGAGCTTTCAATGTAATAACAGTTCGGCACAATTACTTGTACAATCTCAGCACAATTAGTCATGACAGCATGCATTCCAAGATGTGTAATTCATCACACATCCTGGAATGGGGGGGGGGGGAGAGTAAGGGACATGAAGGAGGATGTCCCTACACTTTTCAAACTAAGGGAACATAACACAAAATGCCCCCTCCAACTTTGCTGAACATTAACCACACCATTTTCCTCTTTGCACACCCCTCATAACCCTCCCCTTCCTTGAGAGGTGGTCGGCAAACCCTGTCAGTATCTGGTAGTACTTAACTAAACAGTCCTGCAGAATGACATTCAAACATGTCACCTGACACAGAAGTATAGAAACTCTAGTTACCAATGATATATTACAAGAAGGCCACAAGACAAGAAGTTCAAGAGCCATTCATAAAGTAATGCATATAAAGTGATAACAACAGCAGTCTATTAGTTTAAGCCTTTCTTCTTTTCTAAAACCTTGCAAAAGCTGTCCAGACAAGTTCTTTGATAAACTACCCACAAGGGGATGCATCAGTAAGTTACAGTACACATCAGGTGAGAAAGGTTAAGATGTCATGGTCCTTGAAAATGAAAAAATATCAGAGAAGGTGAGGCAACTTGAATATGTCATATCAAGTGTCAGAGTTTGAAAGGGTACCACCCCTAAAGATGTAACACCTCTTCTCTTCATACAACTAAGGGGCCATACACACCTTGGTTAGGAGGGCATCTATTCACAAAAAGTTGCAATGCTTTTGGTATAATGAACACTATTTTTCTGCCATTTCAAAAGATTTACACACTATCATGTCTACAGTAACATTCTTCTTTCCTGTTTTAATATAGGCTAACTACACACTTTCAACTTATAAAGCCTTATGACAAAAAACATTCATAATCCTTCACCCTTTGTAAAGTAAGGGAATTATTCAAAAGTTTCCTTTTTTTCCATAGATTAGCTGGGGGAGCTTCACCTTCCCCTGATGAGGTTCTCTCCCCTGAAATCTTTCTAAAAACAAGGCTTTGGATTGTCTAATTTTGATGCTTTTTAGAGTTAAGAGATTTGCTAAAAATTGTGAACATGTTTTTGCAAGTAAGGAAAGGTTGAAAAACCTCCCCATAAACCTCCCCTTGACAGTCTACACTCCCCCTCCCCACCAAAGAAAAACTGTATCTTTCTCTATGTCTATCTCTATATCTCACATAAACATTTAGCCATACAGTCTGGTCAAAATGCTACACAGGTGCAAACACATAAAGCACTTGTCCGAGAATAACCTTACAGGATTTTCTCTGAATTTGTAATAAAGGAAACACAAAACCTCAAAACTATATGCAAAATTTGAACAATAGATTTTCTGTAAGTTGAAAGTTGGTTATTTTTTACTTCAAAAAAAAAAAAAAATTCAGTAAGGCTTGTGTGCAATTTTTCCTCATCACTGAATTTTTGCAGCAGTACTAAAATGAGCAAAAGTTTGCAGAAATGTTTTTATTTGAAGACATGTAAGCAAACCATGTTAATGACCTTAGGATAACTGTTTAAGGTCACCGATAAAGGATAACATAGCAGGTAGATACCACAGATGATCTGCACTATCTATACAATAAACAGAAATGTGACAATCCTGAGAGGGCATGTTTCAACATTCCATCTATGGAATGTCACCTAGTTCTATAACAAGGCCAAGTAGAAATGACTGCTAGCATTTTTGCTAGACAAAAATGTATCCCATCTACTTGGCAGGATGGGACATTGACAAGATTGAGCCCACGTTTTAAGAACCATGATGCTAATGCCTTTTGGAGGGTTATCAGCCCCTGGTTTAAAGGCAAATATTGCATTTAAAATGCACCAACATGGCATACACAGAAAATACCTAAAATCATTATTAAACCATTCAGTCTCACCAATAAACTCTAGCGACAGCTTCATCTCCACAAAATGTTATGCATTACAAGAGTAATGGATGTTGCATCAATTGAATTTTTGAAAGTTTGGGTGAACAAATTACTTTTGAACAACAAATAACTGATTTACTTCCTGTGAGAGCCTTATTTTGAATTGTCTATCATTCTGTATCTATTAATGTTGGTTTTATAAATATGAAAATTTTCTGTAAAACAAACGCAATATTTCCCTTTAACAAAACTGAACATGTGGGCTAGCTATAAATCCCTCACACCACACACGGGTTCAATGAGATGGTAAGGTAACTATTTTCAGAATAATTCTACAGTGTACCAAAACAATTGGCATTAATTCCCTAGACCTAATTCCACAGTACACCAAAATGAGGGTGAGCTCCTAGGTCACAATCCCCAAGTAAGTATAGTGCCGTCTCGATTTAAATTAACTTTACCGAGTCTTAATTCTATGGTAGATTGGATTGCTCACATGTATGATAGTGGAGGTAAGAAGGAGTGAAATACATTAATATTCTGGTATATTTCCAATCATTTCCCAACATTTACAGTACTCAATTCTGGGTCAGATGATAACTACAACCACTGACCCTCTGCCAAAAAAACAGATTATTAAGGACAAGGCCAGTGCTTGCCCATCCTGACAGCTATAGTTGTAATGACCAGGAGTTTCTTAACCTCCACATTATACAAGTCTAAGGATACAGCAGCCTCAGTGAGGTCTTGAGTTCTTCTTCGAACAGCTTTCATTAGCTGGGAACTGCTAAAAAATAGTTTTGATTGGTTTATCAGTTGCTCTCATTTGCAGCTTTTTGGCCTTAGCATTTAAACTTGATCCTACAGTATGCGCTAGGAACCCACTTGGCTATAACTGGCCTATCATTTAATATTGAACATTTCAACCCCTGCGAGTAACTGTAGTGGAACCACTAGTTCAAGGTGGCCAGATGCCCTACAGAGTAGAGGTACTTTTGTCACTCATAACTGGCATCAACTAGTGACGGGAAAGACTGTGTGGCCAGCTTTGCAAGCTGCTGTACATACATATGATGCTTGGTCAAACACTGTTGCCAAAGGTACAGCTGCCACGTGGCTTCAATAGTAAATCATTCATCAATCAAGATTATATCTCTGCTATTACTATCAAGACAGCAAGCAGATATATATTACCTTTACTAGAATTACTCATGCGAATCTCCGCACAACAATACCATTCCACAATTGTAAATCATACACACAATTTAGCATTGTGATAAATTTCCCGCCACACTTTGGATTCAATAAGACCGACTTTTTAGTTTGTCTGCAGTAATTCAATAGTCAAATCAGTCATAATGTGCTACCATCTGGATCATACAATGGTAAGTAAAGTCACCCCAATTCAACTTAGTTTACCCTGGCATCCTTATTCAAGTACAACTCTCTTCTGAAAACCATGTGACAACATATTTTATACTTATCTGTTCAAATGATGCACAACGTCTGCTACTGTACCAATCAGTAGCTGTACTCAATATCAGTACTGGCTGATAATCCTAATTTTCGTCCTGTACCAGTACTTATCAGTATATGATGTACCTCAAATGCCGATATTTGTTAGTTAGTTAGATGAGGTTTAATGTCCCAGTTTCCAACCAATTGGTTCAAGTCGAGACGACCACAGCCTTTTTCCAGTTGTGGCTCACTGGCTTGTTTTCCCTACTCCATTGCTTATTCTGAGCATCAAGCACAAAGGCAGTAGGTTCCATTTTTAAAGCCTTTTGTATGACCCGGCCAGGATTTGAGCCCTAGACCTTCCAGCTGCAAGTCGGATGCTCTAACCACTTGGCCACTGCAGTCGGTGCCGATATTACCCAACCAGTAGCTTTTATAAAACATTACATTATTTAGCTTTGTCTAGCTGCTGTCAGAATATAGCATAAGGGACCATTCAGATTTGGGGGGCACAATTTTGTTTACCTGGATCTCTAAGCTTTTTTAAAAGAATTTTGCCTGAATTTCTATAGAATCTGTCTGAATTTTTCCACACAGTTCCCCCACCCCCATCCCTTTCCCCCTCATATGCCCATGGGCTGTATGTTCCATTATTAACACAGTTGCCCCAACCCCACCCCTCCCCCCTCATATGCCCATGGTTGTATGTTCCATTATTATACCTAATGTCAATGAAAAGACTCTAGTTGCAGTACACAACAGCCTATGGTTTGTTGTACAGTATATGTCTATTTCTTAAATTTTGGTCATGCTTTGTAATATTAGTACTTGACACAAAGAATGACAGTGAAAGGAGGGGGCTAAATGCCCACTTTGGGGGAGGATTTAAACAATTTGGAGATGAGGAAATTGACTCTTTGAATATGTGCTTCCATACGACTGCAGGAAGTTCATCATCACATCAGCTTCTCAATACTGAAACTTGACAGAGTTTGCTACTATGAGCTGCTAATGCAGATGACTTTTAACAAGGTTACTGACATGTGAACACCTATTTCTGGTGGAAATGAGCTTACTTAAAAGTAGAATTACCTTGAACAGTTACATTTCATGGTTGGATACATAAATTTGCTCCTTAAACCTGATATCCTGCTGACAGAAGTACAAGTGTATGCACCAATGACCAATCACTTCCTCTGAAGAAAATGTTTCACTTGATAAGTTTATACAGGTATATAAACATGGGATCTTGTACTTTTGTTTGGAACACTCTATCCTTTTTCATTGCTTCACAATATATTTACTTTAGAAGGGTGAAGGGTCATGTAGGAATTGTATCTCAGAGTTACCACTCCAAAGGCAGGGGGTACCCATCCCCAAAATGTTGGAACTACCAAAGACTACCTCACAGGAACCCACTTCCGAATGACCAAACCAATGTTCAACTCTAGCACACTATACCATGAACAGAGGTTTTAAACTAGACATCTTAAATATTCCCAGGGACCTACAATTGGTTATAAAACAGCTGAAGTGCCACAACAACTTCCTGTTTACATTCCAGTCTGCAGTGAAGTCTCAGTACACTCTGCAGTCTGCCTGGAAAATCTACTCCTGCCATAATAGTACTGATTCCTTTCCAATTGTTCTTGCACAGTTTTCTCCCCCCTTCTCCACCCCTTCTCCCTTCCCATCTCCTTCCCCTTCCCACTCCCCCTTCCATGAACCAATAAGAAGTCCTTGTTGAGGAAGACAAATTCACATGATCACAGGTGACAGATTTAAAGTTACACAAATTATGGAAAACTTATGATAACAGGCACAACATGCTAAATTAGTTCACTGAGAAAAACTTTGCAAACTGCAAAGGATATCATGTATTAAATTTGCGATGAATTAAATTTCACTCTTACTAAACATACACTAAACATAAATCACTGTAATTTACCGCCTTCAAACAATGTAGGTCAATTTTCATTACAAGCATCAGACAACTGGCTAGTAGCCTAAACCCACCATAGACAAAGATCCTGGGGAGTGGGGGTGGGGGGTATATTTCCCTTCATTAGGGGGATGCTCCCATTGACTATCACTTGTCCACACTGTACATTTTGCTGCAATAGAACTTTAATCCCCTACCCCCCTTTTTTACACATTGAAGTTTGGCTGGCAGTCTACCATTACATTAACTACACCGTCACATCATCACTAGAAAAACTCTCATTACAGATTTCATCAGCTTGAACTCTGGACATTTACCCTTTGACCTTGGTTTCCAAATCCAGAGGTGTAGTGATGTATTTTTGCGGTTAACCTTAAGAGACTGGGCATCTATCTTCAAAAGATATTTAAGGATCGATTTGTATTTCCACGTATGATGTGACTAGAATCAGATTCAACCACTAAATTAGTTACCAAATGAATCTTGAACCATGAAAATCGGTTCAGATTTAGTGAAGTTATGTACGGAAATAAAATTCAGCAATCTGTCAAAAAAAAATTCAAAAATCTGTCAAATTATTGATATTTGAGACAAAAAACATACCAAATAGGTAGCGTGCTTATCATTGCAGATGAGCATAATATTTCTTGAAATTTTCAGCAATGAGGTACACCCCTAGTCTTTGTTCGGGCTATGAATACCTGGTAGAAATACCAAAGTCACTTTGTTATTTGTAGTTTTCTATCGTTAAAAAATCGGCCAAGTCGTGACACTATCGGCCAAGTCATGACGCCCAGTTTCAAGGAGAAAATTTACTAATCTGCCTCAACTTTGTTTTTGGGATACGGTACTGCAGAAAATATGGTCCACTAACTTTCTCAACTCCCTCCCTTCCCCTAAAATATTGTATCCAACAAACATTGAATAATACACAAGTGTAAAACCACCAACTGAGTAATAACTGCCTAACATTATAACACTTGGTACAGCCATGGAGGCAAAACGATGGCAGCACTAACTGGTGCAGCCAACCACTCCCCTACAGTCACCCTAGCAGCATTCACTGTGCAATCCTGGAAGTACAGCGTAATCTCCATTCATGAAGATTGTGCAGCATATTACAAGCACCCTGGGGTAAGGCTTATAGCATAGTAGTCTGGCAATAGCGGTCACTGATCAAATGTCTGTAGGGCATGACGTCTTCAGCCTTTCTAACAGCTCAGATAATAACTACAAATTAGCTATTAAGATGATACCCCCCTCAAATGTAATGATGATAAGAAATTAGGCCAAGGACTGAAATTCAAAACAGATGAAAACACTAGAAGCGCAACAGTGACTAAAGCCTGCAGGCTTCCACCAGACATTCTTTTGTACAACTACTGAGTTCGGCGACAATATCATATTAGTAGGCACTAATAGGGTAGCGGATCATTTGAATTACATTCAGGTGGCAAAAAGGTTCACATGGGGAGTCTCCCCTCCCAGGGTCTTTTAAGTACTTCCTAATGGTTTCTCCATTTTCCTGTTGAAACATTCAAGTTTTCAGACATGTTTTCCTCATCAAAGAGACAAAATCCCAAGATGACACAAAGGATAGCTTCTAGGGAATTGGTGGTATACTACTGAAGAAGTCCTTGGAAGTTTTGAACAAGGAGCAGTATATCAACATCACTCATTCAAAAGTGATGATCTCTTGATTCCCAAATAGTGGGTCGCGACCCAAAACTGGGTCATGTGATAAAAGCTGATGGGTACCAAGCCCATCTAGGGGTCACGGGGTTGCGTAGCCTTGGAATGGGTTTACAATGCATTTCATACCTTCCCTGCAGAAAATTTTGCACATGCCCCTTAAAGGGCAAGAGCAGTCACCCCAAACTTATTTTGAAGCAACAGCTTAATCTCACATTTTTCTTCTTATTTCTCTTCAAAGCATCTTTCAAAATATTTTCAATGTTACATTGTCGAGGTAAACCAATCAGTTACTTCTTGCAAATTTCACATTTTAGGAGAAAAAATATTGTCACATGACTCTCACGAGCCAATCACGAAACATGACAGTCTACTACACTTCTTCAAGTTGGGGTGACTGCATTTCCCCTTTAAGTTGGGTCAATGAATATTAAATGCCAAATTATGACATTTGGGTGACTTGAAAAAATCGGCAGGAATCACTCAAGGTTGTGGGTTGTGGGTCGTGGGGGTTGTGGGGGTTTTAGAACTAACCGGAATCACTGCTTTAGACCATAATGGCAGTGTTCAATATTCCCTCTTACCACCCCACCCAAAACACACACCCCCCCAACCCACCTACACAAAGCAAATGGTTTGTACTATGGATGTACATCAACAATTGAAATGGGATGGAAGTAGCAGGGCAATTTCAAATTTTGATCAAACGTTGTCTTTGTAAATTCCATATCGTGACTGTTGTCCTCACTAGACTGCACTGTAATAAAACATCCTTACCCATTTCTTGCAAAGCTCAGTTACCCTTACATGGAAATATTGAAAAGATTAAGATTCCATACTTCCCGAAAAGTTGATCTGTTTTAATATTGAAATAAAGATATAAATTAACCTTTGAGAAACCACTTTTTATGGCTGCAGGTAGACCATTAGGAATCTTTTCATCCAAAGCAGCACCTGTAGGAAACACATATATCACCCCTTGATTTTGAAGACAGCAATTATTTCCTGAATTAGAAACAATAACACTGATGCCGCAGATAAGGTACCTTCCTCTCTCTGACCCTTGACAGTTTTATCCCCATTTACAGATAACCATCACCTTTTCATTTCAATCACAACAAAGACGGCTATTTTGGTTAGCATGCATGCACTGTTGATAGGAGTCAATTTCCAAATGATGTGCTGTGATGTAACAGGCAGACCTGTAGCCAGTCTTGCTGCTGACGAGCAATTTTAATACCTGCTTGCCAAGTTTCCTTGAGATACTTCTTCGCCTGAATTTGGCTTTGAACCTGAGCCTATGGATTCTGAAAGTTTAGTGTGGGTTCTAATGTAAAATAATTTTAATATTCACAGTCTGTAACACACAAAGTAAAAAGCAAAAATTATAAAATACTCTACAGAGCTCTGGGAAATAATAAAAGAGTGTCAGGAGGGTAAAGTGGGGTCCCTATTCTATACACCTTTTATGCTGTACTTTCTTTCCAGTTGTGTCTTCCTCAAAGTATTTAAAACAAAACTTTTTTATTCATACCTGCTCTCCCACTGTAATATTCTTAAACATTTGCTACAAATGATATGAAAAACAAACATTCTTCTGGGACTGAGCATTCACAGGGATCCAACATGACAAGCCACAGTAAGTGGACCATTGAGTAAGTGACCCATTGCAAAAGAGGTCCAACTTATGTTCACAAATAACACTGTGGTGTCTTATCTCACCCCAGATGGTAAAATTCTCTCAACTAGACTTACTTTTAGCCCCTCCTCCACAAAACACCTGTCTAGTACACCTCTAAGACAGAGGCACAGCACTGAGTTTCATTTCCTCTAGGCCATACATATTGACACAAAACCAGCAAAGTCCTGGTTTGGTGGATGCCATATCCCCAGTAACTAAGCATACCCCCTTGGGAAAGATATACTGTTCTGTAGTATCATCTACAGCAGCGCTTCTCAACCGGTGGGCAAGGGCCCACCAGTGGGCTGCGAAGCTCTCCCAAGTGGGCCGCGAGATCCGCCATAAAAAATTAAAAAGAAAAAAGAATACACTTTTTGTAAGGTGTAAAGTGGTGCTCGAGATAAAAAAGGTTGAGAAGCGCTAATCTACAGTATCTTCAGGCTTCAGCTTGGTTTAGTATATAACCACCTTCAATAGAAAACACATCCTTATCCTTGACTCTATTAGTTACTAAAATGATGGATTCTTCATTTTTGTCTCACTTCTAAATAAACAAATTAAAGGACAAAAGCTGTCAATCATTTCAACTGATGAGACCCTAGTGCTTGAAGGATTCTAATTATGCCTTACCCTGCAGAGCAGGCTCTCTTTGCTCATCCCCTTTTCAAGGCTTCCCAAACATACATCTGCCCAAGCAAAGAAGCCTGAATCTAGGTTTACACAAACTTCATTACCA
This sequence comes from Holothuria leucospilota, assembly GCA_029531755.1. NCBI lineage: Eukaryota > Metazoa > Echinodermata > Holothuroidea > Aspidochirotida > Holothuriidae > Holothuria > Holothuria leucospilota. The sequence goes on along the minus strand of CM055962.1, from coordinate 27,736,925 downwards.
TAACATGACTTATAAATTCATTTATTATCTGATTATTTGTGCTATAATTTTTATGGAGTAAATACATTTCACTGAGTGTGTTTACTCCAGTAGTCATAAAACTGAAAGCCTAGCCTGAAACCTTCAAGTCCAGTCATTACTGTGTTGCATAAACACCTGTACAATGATGACTACCAGGGATTGGGTACTACACGAACCGGAACTGTGAGTGGCACAGCTGGGCTATGGCATGATTTTAATAGGGCCAGCTGTTTCTTTTTAATTATTCACTAACAATCCACCAGTCTAAGGGACCACACATTTCCACGAATATCCAAAGAATGTGTTTTGTGTTCACTTTTGCAGGCGGTAGGGATACATACACATAACTGAACTTGGAATGAGAAATATTCCATACAGCCTGATACTTAGGCAGCTATGCCTCTGCTCTGATGCTGTTTCTCCTCTTCAGTTGATGTTATGTCTTCCTCATACATGTATGAAAGTTCCAAGTATGAAAGTACCACCTTTGATACACCCTTGTGTACATCAGGAACATACTGTATAAACTTGCAAATTTTTCCCAAACCACCCAATGAGGGAGAATTTGAAGAGTGTATGAATCTAGCACTGTTTTTTCCAGTCTACTGCTGTCTGCACATGCTGGGGAGATTCTCATTTTAAATGTTCACCAGCTAGTGTTCAATTGTGTGACCAGACTACAGCTTAATTCCTGACAGCATGATATTAGCCTGGTGCTCCCCCAAGGTCACAGTAAAGCTGGATACTTCAAGTGCCCTTTTGTCACATACAACTAACCCTCTAGGAGATGCCGATATTTAATCTTTTGAAAAACAAGCACTATCTCACATATTCCCATGCAAAATATGCCTGTCTGTGTGACCTGTTCAAAAAGCAATTCCATGGTTCCCTTATCCTACCTGTGTTTAAAAGGGAGAGTCATAAAGTTGTAAAGATATTGGTCAGTTCCCATGTTACTGTCCCTGTGCACAGAAAAACTGGCAAAGCTCACTTATGTGTAGGAGTCAATTTGCCGCGATACTTGCACACTATTCACATTTGTAAACTTACCACAATAAGTACCTGGAAAAGATGAAAGGCTGGCACAGCAGCAGGGACATCTAAGGAGAGGGACACCCATGCTTTCCTATTAGATCATTCATGGTTACATCACTGGTTGGCACAGAGCATGCACAAAAACATATGCGTGCATGTTGGGTTCTGTGCGTGTCAACGCTTGCACAATTGCGCGATTGCACAGAGAAAGTAGATGAATTAAATCCTACTTTTCACTTGACGATTGTGTCAGTGTGCCCCCTTTCATTGTGACAATAGTGTAACAGTGTGCCTTATCAGCTCTTTTGCCAACCAGCGGTGACGTCATTTGTAAAAATGAATGAGTCTATAGGTGGTAGGCTGAGGGGTCATAGTCCTCTCCCCCACCTCCAATTTGGACAGAAAATTTGCTTTTTTCTAGCAAAGGAAACACTATTTTAGAGCAAACAAGTTTCAAATTTCAAGCAGAAATGCTAACCTCCCCCCCCCCCCCCCAACTGAAAGAAGTTTCTGATGGTTACGTACAGCACTCATCTTAATTTCTACCAGACATAGCAAAGAAGTTTTTATGTATCCTTATATTGCCTGTCCAAACAATACAATCTCAAACATGCTATTAATTAAATTTGCTAAAAACCACCTGGTCTCTGTAATCATTCTGATACAAAGGCTATCTTTGCAACAATGCAAGTGCTTCCATGTTACCACAGTGAATCACTGTTTCTAAAACCCAAACGGTTGCAACAAAAAGTGTCAATCAAAGTTCAAACATCCTGACATAACCAAAACATAAACAAAACACAACAAAGCCTTACACCACAGAGCAACTCAACCATCACAGGAATTTCACTGATAAAGGGATAATTGTACCACTGTGTGGCTAGCCATGCAGGCTATTGTGTCTGATCATCAAAAGATACAATGAAAATGTTGGTCTTACAAAACCTTTGAAACCTTTTTTCTACAGATAAACTTGAATCATTTTTAAAAGTAACCTTTATTCAAAACCTACATTCTGTATTAGTAAGCAGAAAACAAAATCACTGCTGACCAAAGCTCTTTAATGCACCTCACAAAGCTGATTCATCAACTAAGGGTCAACAGCCTACTGTGGCTACACAACATGGCAAAATAATGGTAACTACCAAACCATTACCAATGGTCCTTCAAAAAATAAACTTTTCTGTTTATAACTGAGAATTACCCTGCTTCCTGTTTGTTCTCTTGTCTACTCTTGCAAGGACAGTAGCCACAACAAGGGATCATGAATAAAGGTAGCCTCCTCTCACTACAGTGACACTCATGGTGACTCACTGCTTTTAATAGTATGCCTTCTGTCAAAGGGCGATGACTTTTCATGTTTTTAGCCCTGAAAACTGAAAAGTACACAAAAGAGAATGCCCATATTTACAGTCATCACCACAGCTGCTTGACAGTTTATAGACTCAAAGGAGTGTTAAATAATGTTGTCACTTTTAACAAAACAGGAAAGCTATTAACAATTATTCTGAGACATTTGCCACTTCAAAGGTTTAACCATGCTTCTTAAATAACATGAACGTAACTTTATATCACATATCTCCATCTGTTTGCTTTTATTATTACACAGCATACATCTTTCTACCAAACTCTAGAGGCTGAGTACTCCCAATACATTACACAAGTATTCTTTTGTTTTATACAAAATACAATTTCTTTTGATTGTACCATAAAACAGACAACTGTTTCTATCATGAACAGCTGACACTAGGCACAGTGAAGTTCAAGTCATCCTTCACCAATTCAAAATTCCTCTCATATCCAAAAGGAACTATTTACCTATCTTCAAAAATATCTACTTGGAAAGTACCCTTTATATCATTCATAATGACAGTAAATCTCTCATGCCTGACAGACAGACTTACAACTGTTACTTAAAGTGTCTGTTATCTTGGAAAATATTTCAAATCTTCAAATTTTTAAATATTAAATATGGTCTGGAAAGAAAAGTAACTACTTTATTGTTCAGATAATACAAAACAAAATTAAACATTGCTGAACTTTTCCTTTTTCCAGTATAAACAACCAGTCTGACCCTTTCCCTTACTCCATACTGAAAAAAAGGAAGAGGAAAGAAAAACTTTCCCTTTACTGCATTAGAATGTAAAGTTCACAAAACTATAAATTTAAATATAATTCTCATTTCCATTTCGATTTCAAATTTTCAATAATTACTTCTTGCTTGTCAAACTTTAAATTTAGTTATGCTTAGGTAACAACCCCACCTGTAAGATGAGACAAAGATCCCTTTGGCATGTCTGTCAAAGATTGCTCCAATGACAAGTCATCAATCAGTGTCTCCTACAACCTTTCCTCAATTATGAATTCCTGGGGTACACCAAATGTTTGTGATTAACTTTCACATATGAGGGCACAGTAAATAGATCCCATGTTATTTGCTACTGTTTTCCAAACTGTCTGATAATTTGTGGCATATCTGACAACCTTTGATGTAAAATACTGCTCTTTTTGTAGACATGTTAATCCCAAAGAGTATGATGAGTCATCAAAATACATCCTCTGATTCTCTGTCTCAACCTTCATCCACAAAAACACACATCTGACTCCCCATTTCTGCAATGAAACCACATTCCATCTTCATGGTCACTCTGTGGTAAGACTAGGGTACCTACAAATACATACTTTACTCATTATTCAGCCATTCCATCTCAGGAGTTCCTTTTCTTAAACAATTTCTAGCTTTTTTAACCTTGTATGACTCAATATCTTTATTTTTGTTTATCCCTGACCAAGGGAACCACTGTGACCAAGAGACGTAACCAAAACAAAACAATTGTGCAAATATACGACCTCAAAACCAAAAAGTTTCCAAGAAAATGTTTCTAAATCATCTTCCCTTTGTGACAGCACATCACTAACCCACCTGCTACAATCTTTAGACCATACCCATTGGACCCTGTTTTCACAAAGAGTTATGCTCGATCCTAAGTTCAATTTCAATAGGACTGTTGCATGATACATAAACTTACGATCAATCTCAACTCCTTATGAAACTGGGTCCTAGTAGTTTAAACTGCCTGAATGAACACAAACTTCATCAGCTTTTCAAAGGACAAAAGATCCTTAAGTTATGTCCATCCACTGTAGATGAGTTTGACCCAAGGTTCTAAAGTGGCAGCAAAACGGGCTATTTACGTCCCATGATGTGCACTAAAATGGCCCACGGAAAACTGGAGTTAATGTCAAACAACTTAAGCCCTCAACTGAAATTGGCCACTACAACAGAGCACCAGATAAAAAATTAAGAGAGTTAAAGGATGGCTCTTACTTCTTGTCAAAGTTCAAACTTACTCCCAATCACTTACACTTAAACAACCACTAAGAACACATCCTTGCTACTGCAACAGGCCCATATCCAGGGGGGTTTGTCTGAACCCCCCAGCACAACTTGGAGTTCTGCCCCGGACATCACGAGTTCCACCCGAAGGCCCCAATAAAAAGGTCCTAACCTCGTTGGGGACACAAAATAGGCCTCTGAAAGGCTCAAAAGCAAACAAAAAAGGGTCTTCAGTTTTTGGACATACCAAATACTGGCTGAGAAGGGCAATATACCGCATGCCCAGCATGCAGAAATCGAATCTCCCCACTGAAAAAGCTGCATATGTGCCTGCGGCAACCCCTCCCTCTCCCTAGCCTCCAAAAAACCAAGGGCATGTTGTATGAACTAACCTACTACACATAATTTTTAAATTGTATATGACCTCATGGGTCATTAGCAAGGACCCACATGTCTGTGTTCTGTTCATTTCTTATCCTCCCCTTGCTCCCCCTCCCCATGCTCCCTGACCCTCACAATTTTCACCTCCACTCAGGCACCCTCTCAAGAAATGTGTTAAATTGTTCTATGAGTTAAGTTGAACTCTGACCTCTTACAACTAGGACGCAAGACCTGTATTTACAACACACAGTCAGCTATCTACAAAGAGTGCACTTGTGAGAACAGAGTCCTGACAGATTTCACTGAGGAGACATTCATTATAATTTGTACAGTACTACAGTAAGCTTTCAACACAGCTGTACCACATACAACTCCCTAGGACAGGGATCCATCACTACTTCCCAATAATTTGAAGACCGTATGGCTACCCTGACTGTGACATTTAAAACCGCAAAACCATCAGGCCAAGTTCAACCAGACCACATGAACCAAAAATGCAAACCATATTTTCCAGAATACTACATCAATGTACACAGGCCTACTTGATTTTTCAACCCTGGATGTTCATACCGTCAAGCTATCAGACAGTGCACAGTGCACACTGATATCGTCCAAGCCTAGCTCACTAATGACGTGCATGCACTGCCCGATCTTCATGGCACCTCCACATACCTATGCCGTGGTGAAGTATGAAGATACATTGGCCATAAACACATGTTCTGTCTTTTAATCCAACTCGCCAATTATTTCAGCAGGGGTGCACAGTGTGAAAATTACAGCTGTGCTCAAAGAGAAGGTGCCTAGGCCAGTACTGACCTAATGACCCGACGGAAAAGCCCTGCCTGGAATTTTGCTACCACAGCGTATCATGCTGTCTTGGGAAGGAGTCATCCCGTTAGGTATTCATCATAAGTAAGGCAGCCTGTAGAGTATGTATGGGGAAAATGCAAAGGAGTTTTCACAGTTGTATAAGATGTATTACCCACAGCATGGAACTACCATGGTATCCCCATGCCCTCAGCTACCCTTCTTCTTCCTCAGAATTCAGAACCAATTTCTCTGAACAGGGGATTAAAACAATGACAGGTGGACATCCACGGCATGAGCACTTGATCAGCTTGTTAGATGAAGCTCCCAATCAAATAGCTTTCTAACCTCAGTAATCAATATATGTACAACAATCTTACAGTTGTGCTTTACCTGTCTGTGTTTTGTGGTTTGGTTTTAATTTCTTGGAAAACATGTCTTACTTACAATTAGAGGCTTGGCAAGTTCAAGTCCAGGTAATCCACTAAGGACTTAACGATGAGTGTGCTTAAAAAGACTTGAGACATTTATTTAAATCCCAAGTTCAAACCAGCTTTAGTAAAATAAATATAATGATTTGGCAGCTTGAGTTACCCCAAGTGCTAAAGCTCTCAACTTTGCATATGCAATGTCTGCATGTGACCTAAGAAGATTTCAGATGGTTTTACAGCCCAGTACATAGTGATTCACTGAAACTAAGTGGAAACTGCATCAGGGTTTCCCCTTACATCTTTTTTGTGAGGTGGCCACCTCACAGTTTTTGGCCACCACCTCACAGAAATTTGCTATACTTGCCACCTGTACTGTACTAGCTATAGAAATATTGATATAGTTCTCACTCACTGATGGTGCCAAAACTGGCATCATATTACCCCCATGAACTAATACCACCTCGCACTCTCTAAAACCCAGGGGAAACCCTTTGCATGGTGACTATCAGTCCACATTAAACGGAAAGTTTATGACTTAAAGGGCATATAAAATGGTTACACCTTTTTTCATTATTTTCACAAGGGTACAAGACACTCTTTCTTGGGACCTTCCTTTATACCAAGGTATCTTGATCCAAGATGAGGTGACTTCATTTCCCTTGAATGGCTAGAAAAAGTGACCAGATAATTTTCTCCAACTCTCAAACACGCCTCCCAAATAGCCTGCCACAACTTAGGTTTTCATTCATTATTAGGCAATCAATCTCTGTTTGATTATATACCGTTAAAGACTTTTCTTGCAGGAAGTTCCTTGTGGCATTCCCTTATTATCTTGCAAGAATTTGTTAACCAAGAATGTAATAAACATACTTGTGACAAAGCATTCTTTCCTCATTTTATTTCATTTATTTTATTTAAAAGGGCTTAGAATACAGTATTGGGTTTGCAACAGAAGAAAATAGGCACCAATGAATGCAATGATAAAATCTACAGGATTGTGCAACCATTATAAGATATGTCTCCTTGTCCTTACAAAAGGTTTGAAAACAATGTGTCCCATGGTATTTATTCAACAAACTGAACAAAGACTCCCTACCTTGTCAAATATTGGAAAATGAGGTTACAACATCAGTTCCCATTCCTTCACATCCTACTAGTTTTCCAAATACTTTGCTATGAGTAAACTTTCATTCTGAGTTCAAGCCAATAAGATTGGAGCTTCATCAGAGTGACAGCAGACACAAAAGTGCACCTATGCCGTTTTTCCACACACACACAATACACTTTAAAATGAATAAGAATGTACTTTGGCATTTTAAGGGCAAATAGTTAAAACTTCAATCAGGGGTAAATGTTGAGATTTGCCAGTGAGGGCAGTCTCCCATTCACTTGAGCAATGTTGATTTGCTCAGTCACTCCAGCATACCAGTGTTGGCACTAGGCCTCAAAAATTGAAGTGGGGGTGGAGATTCCCCCCCCTCCAAAATATTTTGCAGGTAATTTTGGTTCAAAGGGGTTGGGATCTTGGATACATAGTTGCAACATAAAAAGTCAACTTTTCCCCAATAGGTGCAAGCAATTCCTCACCCAATTTTACAACTTGTAGGATTCTAGAGAAAAGGGCAGCGATCGTGCAATCCCCCTGCCTAATGTGAACACTGCAGCATACCCACACACTGATATTAATGAGTATTCAGAAAAACTGTCACCAATTACAAAAAACAGATCACAAAAAAGGAGAAAACTGAAATAAATGCCTAAACCTTTTACCACTGAAAGATTTTCCTTACAACCTTTTCCAAATTCACAAGTGCAATGCCAACAACTGAAAGGTTTGGTAGCCATCCAAATAAATAGGCTATACTTAAAACCAGGGAAAATGAATGGAATTAAAGGAAGTACTATCTCAATCCTTTTGTTGGACACAGCCTGCACTGAAGCAGTCATGCAGATGTTTCAAAAGAATTATTTACAGCTAAAAAAAAACCAGTTGTATCCATCTGAAGTTGTTGAGACCCACAACAGTTGTATCTAGGGTAGCAGATAGCCTTGATCTGAACTTTGGACTAGCTCTGAAAACTTATTGACACTTCTGATCTGTAAAATGGACAGAAAGGAAGTCTGAAAACTTCAGAAATGACAGAGTGCTCTAACAGGTTGGAAAATTTTACTAAATCAACTAGATCGTAAGTACCTGTAGCTTTGGACCATACACAAATGAAACTTTGTTACCAACTTCATGAGACCTGTCATATCAAGGGCAACAAAACCATCCTTCAGACAAGATTTCAGGTGGCGTATCAACTATCCTAACTTCGCTGGTTTTTTACACACTTTAAAAACCCTTAAAAGTTGAAAATAATGAAAAATTCTTGAATCGGGAAAATCCCATACATGGGCTTCTCTCCCTTCCTTATTTTCAAGGAGGGGGGTGGACCCTCATGATACCCCCATCATAGATATACAATGTCCTTAAGTCCTTAGGCATGTGCAATGAGCCCCTACCCCCAAGCTTCTCCAAACCCTGGATTCATATGCCTTTAAAACTCACTGAGAAACATCAGACTGGGCGTGAAAGACTACTGTACCATATTTATTCTTGAAATCGGTACCCACCTCAATATTAGTCATGAATATGTATGAAATTACAACTCATACACAATGACATCATAACTGATGCAGGAGCCGATACCAAAGTCACTATAAACTATCATTTTAATACTGGCCACAGATGAGTATTAATACACCAGCAGGCTTACAACAGAGCAGGGCTCCTTGAGTGTTTTGGGCTGATGGCCACTTTAACTTAAAGGTTTTCAATTTGTAATGAATGGAGTAGCTAGTACCATACTGAATTTAAACATAATTTGGTTTCTCATTTAAAACTTGGGCTCCCAGAATCTTCTCCAGGCCACTCTAGAGTTCCTCATAGGCCACAAATGGCCAGCAGCCTTCCACTCAAGAACCTAGGCACTAGTGGCACTAGACATGGGGGGGGGGGGGGAATCACACTAAAGGTGTCAACTCTGGAGAAAACGAATTAACGAGAAGGTCAGGCATCCCTACTCTGAAGTACAGTGTGGTGGTAATTAACCCACCAAAACCTGACAAAAATCATCACCCAGTACATCATTACCAACCCAGTCTTACATCAATACCAATCTAAAAATAGGAAAATAACCTTTAAAAATCACCTTAACAATGATTATGATTATATGTGGGTGTCAAAACATCTCACTCCTCTAGAAAGGTGCAGTGTAGAAGCTAGCTCACAATTAACAATAAAATCGGGTTGTTCTTGCATGTTGGTCTCAAGGAATCATGAATGGTAATGACTTCATTGTTAAGTCTATTGACTGCTATGTGCCCAACAGTCCTAAATCTGTGCTTTTTGTAGGTAAACAAAATCCCTCCTGTTGTATTTTACTGCCTTGTAGCTTTCATGACTTTTTTTAAGAAACCAAAATTGTGCTTCAATTATGGTCAAACTGTCCTTAGCCTGACTGGGAACTGTGGTATATAGCATTCAGCCTGACCCAGCCAATTCATCAGCAAGACCACTTTAAATAGCTCCAAGCAAATACTGTAATTGCCCATGTTGATCCCAGAGTGACTGAGTGAGCCTGCTTAATATGCTGGCATATACTCAGACTGCACAGATGAGATTTGCATGGGTACTAACTGTACTCCATTTGAGAACTTAAATAATGCAGGCTTCTATCGTCACCTCCGTGGAAATGCAACCTGCAAAATGCACAAAACACCACCAAATTTTGGGTAAAAATGGGTCATAAAATGATCCAGCTTGTAAAACATTTTCTGCAATCTCTAATGACAATAATTAAACATTTCGCTTCAACACTGGTTTCCTAAATTTCAACAGATGTTACCCACAACATATATTCCACACATACAGAAATAAGGAAATGTGACGTTACTCAACTTTGCGACTTTTTTGACTCTACACAAACTACTACCACTAGAATGCCACCTTCACAGTACTGTACAACCCTACAATATATATGACAGACATCTTTGGTGATGAAAGTTATAAACAAAAGAATATTCGAAGTAAATATGTCTCTTTGTCTTTTAAGTATTGATTTAATTCAATGGATAGAGATTTCAACTAATCGATTATGAACAGTGCATAGTAATTAATATGCAGTAATTCATATGAAGGATTATGCTCACAATTATTTTTCTATTGTACCGGGTGCATGGATCACAGTCATCGTGGGGAAGGAGTCTTAAGCCCTTTCACACTGCACATGATACATGATAATACACAACACAATAAAAACACAGCCAGCTCTTTCCGACTACAGGCGACTTTTTCTTTATCTCTAATTGATATTCCAATCGCCCACTAGTCATGAGATCTCACAAAAACGAAATTCTGTCTCAACATTGGTTACACAAAATATTGCTCAGCAACAAGTGGGTGAAAGTTGAAAAGATTTCAAGTCAAGTTTATCCCATCCTTTTGGGTCATATCGCATAGTATTGCGCATAGTGGGAAAGGGTTCATACAGTAATTACATTGTTTTCAACTTTTTTATCGTACGTATAATCATCACATCATGTTGAGGTCTGTCGCACCACGCCTAGTGTAACAGGGCTTTAAGGGGAAGGAATACATTAGAAATTTGTCTGCACCAATGGAAATTCTGGGTGGGAGTAAAAATCTTAATTTGTGCTGGGTGAAAATTTGTAGTGCGAGGAGGGGATGCTTAATGTGGGGTAAATCCCTGTGAAATATCGAAAGATGATAGTTACAAGCAGGCATATCATCACAGTTGTTCGAGTTTCTTAATAACTGTGCAATATCACAGTATTTTGTACTTTAATAGCATAAAGCATTAAAATGGCCCAGAATAACTGAATCCAAGGGATAGGCAATCACAGCAAATTTAATCATTTTGAAAATTTCTTTATGACGGGCATCATGGCAAATAGTAAACACATGACAACTGTTTTCAAAAGATGCTATCAGTTATGTCAAGTCATGAACATCTGTTACCATACATTCAGAGAGCGTAAGTGCCCAAAATTTGATGATACTTTGTTACACTGAAACTGTACTTTTTCACCTCAAAGGTACAAAACGTAAACCCAACTTCAGAAAGAACACACATGTATCGGACAAGTATCATTTTAAATCGGTTGTTGACACTGTAGTATATACATGAGCTCCCCTCTTGACACAGAGAAGATCATACACAGATTTCAAGCACAAAGCAAATTGTTGCTTTGAAAAGACCTGAGAACCTAAATTCCTTCCGCAAACTTTTAGGGCTCTTGTGGACTATTTGTAGAAGCTGAATGGGAGACACATTAAAACTGCCCACCCTAAGATGGACAGAAAATCTTGCTAGTTTTGAATACAGTGGGTGACTTTCAGCGGAGTGTTCCCACAGTCACTCTGACTTAAGATAAGCATAAGGTGTAAAGTTCAGGAGTACAGTAGTTTAACAAGTCTCTGCAATTGATGAGAAGATCAGTCTAGACACATTGCTCAAAATACAGTATACAATGACCATGCAATAAGTAAGTCGGAGAGGGGCAGCCAGCCAGTCATCAAAATCTCCAAAAAGTTGCAGTCAATGGACCTTATGCATATGATGTCACATGACATAAAGTGCGCCCTCCAATAGGGTCAAGTGCCTATCACTGCAACTTACCCCAACAAATGAAGACAGCTGATTCATGTACAGTATCAGTCAAATACAGGAGTAGTCTTCTACGGGCGCATGAGTCTAAGCCGTGCTTGCAGTGTGCTTCACTGTTTGGCTGCCAAAATGACGTCGCATGACGTCAGTGCATAAGGTCTATTAGGATAATTACAGTTACGTACACAAAGAGGAAAGGAGGGGTGATAGACTGCAAAAGCTTGCAAACTTTTACGACAAAATAGTTCTTAGCAAAGTAAATCAGAATGAGGCCTAAAACAGATCTACAGACCGAAGGTTTTCAAACAGCCTTTATTTACTATGGAGGTCAAAAGTAACACAGCTGGCCAAAAGATCTTCCTGGTATTAGAACCCAAGTTAATACCCATACAGGACATCTACCAAAATACTTTCATTACTGGATATTTGATCAACAGTTTCAGTTTCATCAGTAAACAGCTCAGCCTGCCTCAAGTTTCTCAAAAGTCAAAACTTGAAGAATTGTCCAACTTTTGAAAAATTATCATGCAAAAGCAGTTGTTTTCAGCATCATACATGTAGGCTTTGAAAATGGGACCCAAGTCACCTCAAAACAAGAGCATCAACAGCTTTTCTAGAGGGGGAAGGGGGTATACATGATCTTCATCAGAACTATGTCAAGCGCGAACAGTGAAACTCTATAAGCGAGGGATCCAGGGATCACTTACAGTCCCTAGATAAATTTGAAGACCAGATGAACATTGCCATCTGAGGCATTTTCCCATTTTTGAGTTGGACTTCAATGAAGCTATTGCAAGCTATAGACTTTAACATGTGCCTACTATTTATAGTAGGATTTTAGAAAAAGGGAGGGGGACAATCCCCTCCACTTTCAAAAGTGTGGGGGAGAGGTGGCATCACACCCCCCACCCAGTCCCCTATCTGCTGACATCCATTCCCAAGAGTGCAAGGAAATATTTGAGAGTTGACTATGTTATACTGGTTTATCCAAGGGCCCTTCAGTCCAGTATGTAAACGACTTTCAAGGCTTGGCTGGGCAACCAAATTTGATAGTAACTCCGCTAACCTCCAGTATCTTGTTTGATTCTTCAAAAAATAAGGGACACTCAGGACTGGTAATAAGACAAGAGGGCCAAGGTGGCCTTAAAAAGTATGCCATTTTGTATGGCACCAATGTCATTGTCAAAACACCAAGGTTATGTCCTCTGTGGCTTTCCTTTTATTTCCAGCCCTGGACATTTACCAATGGTAGCACATAAGGACACAAAATTTAATTCACATTAAACCACATGTGACCCTTAAGATTTCAACAGATCATAAGCTGTTGAGTACACCCAGAGTAATGCTGCAATCACCCTAATGCTTCACATCTAAATGTCACACAGCTAAAGGAGTTAGATCAAAAGATACCAGATGTGATACAAATGGGAACAGCCTCAGAACAGAAACCTACTTACCAATCTACTTTATTTAAAAGTAGATCTATAAATCATTTGTCTTGAAAAAGGTTGCATGCCATTCCATACAGGCCTGGTTTGCAATATTCCAAAAAGACATACAGTAGGCAGTATGCTGTGGTTGCCGGCTTAGACTTTCAGCTGGCTGTCACAAGTAACATACATGTCTACAGCTTTGAAAGAATTCTTTGAAACATTTTAAATAAATTCTACATCATTTGGCCTTCAAACCAAAAACTGAAAACTCATCATCATTTTTGTGACAGCTGGAACTCTGTAACAGCCAGACTTGTACTGGGTATGTTTTGCATACTTACAGGACCTGTGCTTGAACCAGTGAGAATGAACTTGTACTTACACTAATACTCACATATTTTGAAAGTTTTGTATTACTGCTAAATCCTAACTTTGGTATAGGCATACTTGTACTCATATCCACAGCCAGGTACTATGCAGTTTGGTATTCATACTTATGACATTGTACTCACACTACAAGTTCAGTAACTACAAGTGACTCTCATTCAACCCTGTATGGGAACAAGGGTATATGGTGACAATGATACTATTATTGTTTTAAAACAACTACAATCCTTGCTATACAATTGACAATATTGTTAATTTCAATAAAATATCAAAACCAAACTATTACACATCAGCAGGACAATTTACAGCATGTAAATGACATCTTTCTGTAACATTTTACAATTGCATCCATCACAGTACTGCAGAAGCTAGCCTCTTAACCAAGTACTGTGCACCTTTACAAGTATTAGCCCAGCCTCCTATCAATTTCATACAACACAAAGCCGAAACATGTTTTTAGGAGCAATTAATCCTGACATTGTTCTGTAGAATTGTCAACCTTCATTGTCTTTAGAACAGTGGCCACAGGGTTTCGTTCAGTGAAATGTTTGGTTGCCATAGGGACGGCAATTGAAGATGACGCAAATTACAGGAATCTTTGGAAGCTACTAAGTGGGCCCATGCGGAGAAGACAAGAGGATGGCAACAATGTGTAAGTACGTACTGCTGTTGAAAAGGACACACGCAATATGTTTACCAGCTATGAAAATTTATGACCATGGGAACTTAACCTGAACCATGTTTTAAACAATTTAAGATGTTTTCTTCTACCATTGATTGTCCTGACATTACCTTATGACTGCTTCACAATGTAGTATAGTCTATAGCAGACATGTAGTGAAGGCCACTGTCTGCATCGTCATACAGGCTTACCACTTAATTTTACTCCCAAGACAGAGTTGAAATGCTTAAAACAGTAAATTCTGATCTTAACAAGTGCTAATTTAAAATTAGCAAAAAGCTGAAGTGAAAGTTGGAACTCTTAATTCCATATCATTGAATGGTAACATACAAACTGTGAAACCATGAATGTTTGATTTGAGAATTACAGGGGCTGTAATTAGTAACACATAAATCATTAACAAATAAAACGTTATTGATGACAAAATCACATTTTTAAATTCCCACAAAAATTTATGGACAATTATGAAAAGCTGCTTTGATCTCTTTGAAGACATTCACAAAAACTATGAAACATATAGCAATGGCATTTTAATACACCAGCTCATGGTACATGCGGTGATTTTATGCACTGAATCATACTAAAAGAATGCTCTTTCATGATGAATTTAATTAGGTCTGACCTATTTCTCACCTGAGACAAGCCTAGAAAAGCCATCTTAGTCAGTTTATGGCATAGAGTAGGATTAGGAACTAGAGTGCTCACTCCCCGAAACAGATGTGATCGCATGGGGACTCGGGCGCCATATGGTTTGTACACACATGCTCGCACACAGCATACGGTAGCTTCTTGCCTCCACCAATAATGATAGACCACTGATCTACTGTACATATGCAGATCAGTGTGGTAGACGGGTCCCCATGCAATCACAGCGGATTTACGTACGCAGTATTAAGAGTGCACACTCTAGTTCCTATGTATATCCTACTCTATGGTTTATGGTACTGTAATCATTGTACTGTACTTCTGTGGTTCATGGATAAAATCACCAGGCCAATGATAGTGTTGAGCCAGCAACCATTACCTACTGTACACTGCCTCTAAGAAACCAGTTACATCATTGTTTTATCAACTAAAAGGGAGAATGCAGTCACCCCAATAAAGAATTGTATAGTAGACTATCCTATTTCCTGAATGGCTCTTGAGAATCATGTGACATTATTTTTCTCACTCAATTGTAAAGTTTACAAGGAGCAACTGCTTGATTTACCTTTAATATGCAATATTTATGTCCTAAAATATCATGAAAGATACTTGGAAGGGAAATAAGAAGAAATTTGTGACATTTAGCTATTCTCTCAAAATAAGTTTGGGGCGACTGGACAAATAATTGTCACAAAAAGAATAATACTGCCCTATCCCCAATCCTCCATACCATACCTGAGTGTATGTCAGTCCTGCTGCTACCCATGCAGTGTGTGTGGCTTCTACCAGTTCACACATACTCATGACCCCTGAATCTCTGTGCACAAGATGTGAGTCTTTCTCAAATGATGAACTTCCTACCTGGCACTTCTAGTCCTGACCTGGCGACCTCCAGGAGGGTACCCTAGTGAGCCTCAGTCAAAGCCATAAATCAAAACCACAAAAAAGTGGGCAAAAATTTGGAAATAATCATAGAAAAGGAAGGGAACGGCAAGGATGTAATGCCCAGCAGTCACAATCTGATAAAATCCCTTGTAATGTATGAAGTTTGGTAGATTTCTTTGCAATGGGAGAAAAATTGAGACACGTATAGTGAAGCCATGCTGAAATCCTGCCATATGGACTTTTGACTGTCAAGTTTTGTAACCCTCAAGTTCATTTTGATCAAATTTGAACCTGTCCAAAAACATTTTTATCCCAACAAGAAAATGGCACAAAGACTGAAAAAGGAGAAATTTGTGATGTTTATGTACAGTAGAGGAAAAATGCAGTCTCCCCAAATTGAATTAGTATACTCGGGTATCCTAATTCATGAATGGCTGTTTGAAATCATGTAACAACAATTTTGATACTGAATTTTCAAATTTATGCAAAATAACCCCTTTGTTTACCTTGAGAAAGCTATACTTATGTTCTGAAACATTATGACAGATACTGTACTTGCAAAAGAGATAAGACAAGCTGTGTAACATTTAACTTATGTGTCAAAGATAAATTTGGGATGATGGCTTTAACATTCCCTTCAAAGTATGATTCTGGTACAGAATAACAATTTCATTTTATCTGAGGTAATTTGCAGAAAAAGAACAGAGAGATGAGTTACTGCAAATTATTAGAGTCAAATTAAATAGGACTTTTTCATAATGCCCAACTCCCTCTCCTCTTTGAAAAAATGTGTACACTTCTTTAATAAAATATGTTAAAACTTGAACAAAATTTTACTAACAAGTATTGGTTTGGTTTGCCATAGAGGCAGGTGTGAATAAGGAAGGGCTTGATATCTCTTCAAAATCATGAATATCAGCTTACGTACATGTAAATATTTATGGCCTTATTTCTCCATGGTGATATTCTTTCATACCAAAAATGCCCACACCATTATGCCTACACTGCAGGAGATTTCTCCAAGCATTCATAGGCTATGTGCTCAAAACTTGATCCTTTTCTCTTAAATTTCATTCTACAAAAGTGGATAAATTTAATAATCCTTCAATATTTGCAGGACTTTGTAACACAGTGAGTGTTACTCCATGTCTTTAACTAAATTATGATCTATTTGACCATTTTAATTTTCTGCAATGATTAAATTATCTGGGGGTCAGCTGACCTTTTCCTATCATGCACATGTTAACAGTAATAACATCAATTGTCATTTGAGCTATGTATTGAATGAGTCTGTCCAGGGATTGAGAATCTTCAATACAAGAGATGCCGATCATTGTACCAGGTACTGTTCCATTCAGCTATTCCAACAAGACAAACATGCAAGCAGCCACCTCCTTTCTTAACACAATGGAAACAGGAACTGTATTTTCATTGTTGAGGACTAAATTTATTGCAAAATGTCCTTCACAGTCTGACTCCAGCCATCCATAGAAATGCAGAGCAGATGAGAGGAAGGAAATACTGTACAAGAGCAGATGTAGTAAACTGACATGCTTATACCATGAAGCTACCACCTCCAAGGTGGTAGCTTCATGGTAGCTCCATGTTCATACCAGATGTAAAGAGGGACTCTGATTTAACGTCAGCTTCCAGGCACCATGGAAGTAGTACCTTTCATGTAGTCACCATGAGATTTTTGGCTTAAAATTTGGTTCGTTCTACATTCATACCATGGAATTACTATCCTCTGAGGCAGTAATTCCATGTTCACACTAAAGGCCCACAGCTTAACCAGGGTTAAACCGGTGCTGCAGCTGCATGGATCGAAGGGGTGTATTACAATGAAGCAATAAGGCTTAGCAATTGCAAGATTTGAGCTCAATCACCAGCTGGTCATGCCAGTATTAAGGTGGGATATATATCATAGAACAATGAACAGTTGGTTGACTTGGTTCACATCTGAAATGACCTCAATTGTCATTGACTGGCATTTATCTGTTCATCTACTTAAAACACAAATGGTAGTTAACAATCCCCTGGTATAACTCTGATGGTACATGCAATGGCTACCATACCCACTCCCTCCACACACACCCCCCCCCCCCTTCCATAAATGTTAGGATATGTGAACAAAAAATTTAAGCAAATCAGTTTTTCCCCTCATGACATCTGGGTGTCTTCCCCAGTGAAGTTTAGGCCTATATCAAAATAGCTTCCCACAGGTATCCTTGTTTGAGCAATGTGATGGGGGATGAGGGAGGTACTAAATGCCCAAGTCAGAATAATACTGTACTCAACGGAGAAATCAGTGACTATACTACTACAACCAGAAAATCAATGTCTTCAAAATGCAAAGGGTGGGGGTGGACAGTGGGGGAGGGTTGCAGATTGGTATTCCCTAGGCCCTAAACTTCACTATAAAGGTTGGGGTACACTAGATTGGCTAGCTATCCAGGCTAATATTAAATAGATGAACCCACCCGCCACCGCTATCCAGGCTAATATTAAATAGATGAACCCACCCTCCACCAGTGTTTCTGCTAAGCCACTATGACACGATTTTGACGCAATGACTTTTCGATTTGACGCACTGATGTTCATGGCAAAAAATAAAAAAATAGGGTTTCATTTGTTCCTTAAAGATGGTGCAGTGTGAATGCATGGCTTTGAAATTTCTAGTTAGTCAAATTTTCTCATACTGGCTAAATTGACCAAATGGATAATTTCTTAGAGGAAACACTGCCCTCCACATCTGTACAAACCTTTGTGATGCTGGAGGAGACTGTATTGCCAGCTACGTACAAAGGCTAATGAGATGAACCTACCCTGCAGAACAGCTCCAAATTAGCATGATCACACCTTCCTGGGGACATAAACTTTACTGATGCTGACTGAGACTTTACGGCCAGCTACCCAGACTAAAAGATGAACCTGCCCTACCGAAAGAGGTTCTAAACCTGGTTACACCTCCTGGCTACAAAAACCTCACTGACATTTTGCCAGCTATGCAGGCTCACAGATTCCATTTAAACAATTTGATATATGTTGCACTTATCTCAGAGACTCATTACTGTGATGATAAACTCCCCAAAGTATGAGATCATAATAATATCTAACATAAAAGAAAATATTAATTTAAAAGCCACCCCCACAGTCTAATAGCCTATTAAACCCTATAACGGTTGTTACGGTGGTGCCATCCTGAGGGCTTGCATCAGCCATTAACCCCTCCATAGCACTGAGCAATAAATAAGTCAAACCCCCGGTGACATTTGTTACAAGTAATCATCCTTTTATTGTGGATTCGTACTCAAGTCTAAGGTGTTATCAAAATTTAAAGCTGCCCATATAAAGTATTCTTTATGGTGTCCGCTACCCTCATAACTGATACCTCACTGAGGGGAATGAACGTCAGTGGAATAATACTGATGATGGTGATGATGACGATCACGAAATAAATTCTATCTCCAAGATGTTTGGAAGCTATTGGCAGGCTGTTAGGCTCATGCAAAACTGCACGTATGTTACTGTTAGTGATAAAGCTGAAACTGGTTCCATGCAAGAGGGCCTGTTTTTAAAGTGGATGGAGTTATCCTCTTAAGCTAACCTTGAGATACCAAAGAAATAGTCCAGATAGTTTGCCAACTTTTACAGCCAGGTGACTGATGAGAGGCTTCATCTTTAAACATCACATTCAAGGGACTGTGGAGTGTGTAATCTTTTCAAGTTAAGAAACATCTGAGAATGGTCTCCATCTCTTGAAGTTTACCAATGTGTTGTTTTTATTCTTTTTGATCAAATTTTCTCAATTTTAGACATGGCAATGTTTTAATATCAATACAATCCACTAAAAGCAGGGATTGTGAGGTTTACAGTGGTGCTGTACCAATTATTACAAGTAGCTCATAGTACCAATATGTTGATATTTCAGTTCTCAATATCAGCCAGGCGCATAGCTACGGAGGGGCCTGGGCCCACCCAGATGTTTGCTAGACCCTCCCAGAAACTGTGTGTCCTAATAAAATTTGTAAGAATTAAGGACTGTGATCAATGCCCAGACCCCCCCAATTGGTACCTAGGGACCCCTAAAAATTTCATCCTAGCTACGCCCCTGATATCAGCTGATACCTATCTGGTACCAACTACCAACATAATGAGAAATGAACTTTTGCACACAAAAGCCTGCTTAACACTGTGCGCGATACCAAATGACACTGACATCACTACAATATGACACGACAGAAAGGTCATCAGCCCTTTCAAACTACATTCAACTTTTTCTTCAGGTCTCTCGGTGATATTCCAGTGACCCATTAGTCATGTGATCTATCAAAACATTCCATCTCATGACTGGTTACACAAAATATAGTGGGGGGAAAGGTATGTTTTTCCCATTCAATTGTATTGGCATCATATCGCCACTAGTGTGAAACTGGGTCAAAGTAATTATATACATCGTCTTCAACTCTAATATCATAATTATCATATCCTGTCACATCGGGGCCTAGTGTGAAAGGGCCTCACAGAAACATTGATAATCATAAGGTCTGCAGTGACTTCCTTCAGACATGGTAGTAAAGGAGTATTACATCAAAAGTATAGTACCTTCATGCTTGCCACAAGCATGTTATAAAGCAGGTTACTTGAAGCTTACAGTCTCTAGTGAAACCAAGGAGATATCTACAGTGAAACCACTGACCTAGTGAAACAACGATTTACCATGGACCATAAACTATTCACTAGGCTACCCATAGTCTGTACATTCTTGACAGGCTCCAACCAGGGAGTAGGTTGCAACTCTCTCTGTGGCCAACATCTGATAAAGTCTTGACAATCTCTGGGTTGTAAAATGTAGTAAATCATTCTGCTCATGGTCATTTTTGTGCCATGTGATATTTTAATCAATTCCTGTATGAAACTTGAAAAATAAAACCCCCTGGCCCCTAATACCACCAAGTATTTTTAGAAACTGGCAAAGAGAAGAATCTACCGTTTGTCAAATTGAATTATTGGGACATCTTACAGATACGTAATGGTCATGAAAGTAAAATTCACTATCAATACAGAAAATGTGTTTCAGGTTGTAGGCTGCTCTGGGTCAACGGCAAACTGCAGGGCTATATTTCTTCTTTTTGCCTTTTCCTGGGAAGGGGTATTGAACACACTTGGGAAGGGTTCTAAGAGAGGGGGACACAGCCCCTAGACCAAATTTTTGTTATGATGGCTTACATGCAACATGGTGATCTTTGGAAAAAGCTCTTGAACACCTGAACATTTTAACATAGATCTGCTTCTGTTTGGAAAGTTTTGGGAGGGGGGGGGGGTTAGAAATTCATCTTAGGGTTTGCATTCCCTGATGGTCTACACATATGGGCATACAAGCTGGGGGCTGGGGTGAAGCCTGGACCTCTCAGAGTTTGGGCAAAACCCATTTCTCTGACAAATTACTGTTGGCAAAAACTGGGCAATTTCCACTTGACAATGAAGTCTTTTCTGAGGGCAAATACAGAGCAGCCCAACTCCACCCTTTCCTCAATAAAAATATCATGTTCCCCGATGCATTTGGACAAAACCCTAAATCTATCTATCAGGTATTCAGAGTTACAACCACCTCATTTGACTGTGAGACTTGGGTCAAGTCAATCCTAATTCAATACCCTGTTTGAATGAGCAAGTCTTTGACTCCAGTCACTATGATATTTTGAAGTAGTGATCTTTCCTTGGAATAACTAAATCAGCTTAAAGACTTGACAGTTGCCAGACTTGCAACAACACTGAGTGAATTTACAAAGAAAATGTGATTCATTTGTAAAGGTCAACTTTAAAAGTACATCTATGCATTTTATTTTTGTCTATGATGATACAATTTGGTCAGGTCCAAATCTGTGGTACCTGTAGATAGCAATATGGAACCGAGAAGGGGTCAGAAATTGATATGCTGAGGGATAATGCCATCGTTCTGCCGTATGCACACAATCAGGAAATAATTAAGTGATCAAAATTTGCCTAGCAATTTCGAGGCTTCTGGGCTTCTCTGTCACAAAATCATTAAAAACTGTAATGTTTTATATCTGCTACACAATTTTGCATTTTGCGTAGCAATTTGTCCATCTTGTGTAGCAAAATGCGATGCGATACTGGATAAATTATTCCCTGCACATGAAACCCTAAGTCTTACAAGTGCTTCCACTTTTCTTTAAACTTGCAAACTGCTCTATTTGCCACAACTTCATAGCAACTCTAGTACACAAAGACTGTACCAGGGTTGAGAAACCCCAGCCTTAACTGTATATATCCAAAGAGACAAAACCACTAGGGCTACTTAAAAAACACTTTCCCCTTCTCTTCCAGAAGGAATTTTCAGAAGGAAAGGTCATGCACATTTTGCCAGAAGATTTAAATGCAATTTATCAGCAATCTAATCAGTAATCACTTCACTCTGTTTATATCCATACTAGTAGAAACTGTTTTCCATTTAGTTATGCTGTGCTGTGATCCAAAATGTCTTAATTTTACTACACTTGCATCTGGGTATGGATACCTCCTTTCCAACCACATGGCAATAAATAACACAATCTGGGGTCATGTTTCATGAGATATCTGGGAGGACCAGTGGCTTTATGACATGGGGACCAAGAAGATATCAGGGATAATTTAGATAAGACAACCTAGATGGACTGGCCACAACACATTCACATCTCTCTGACTCATCTAATGTGGTTATATTTCATTTACAATGGGAATCTAGATATTTTCAAGAAAGTTTTTACAGCCAAAGTCAAAGATCCTTCAGTTGTCTAGAAGCCCCTTGGAAGGTCATGTTGGCTGAATGGAAAAGAAGGCCACGAAGAAGACTGCAGTGTATGGCTGGTACACATCCAGTAGAACGATTTCAGAGGTGTTGGAAGGATTCTAAGATTGTAGGAGGGGGAAGGGGGCAGGGCAAATGGGGATGGGGGGAAGACACCCTTCAGCTCCTAGATGTTGTCATTACCTGCTTGATTTTTGGCTGTTCTGAAGCACAGCTAATGATAATCATTTGGAAAAAAAGATGTCAAACTGAAAATTATTTGGAGGGGGATGTAACCCCTTCCTCCACAGCACCATAGCTCTGACTGTCCTAGATTTACAAGGTGCTATTGAATGTATGCCATGCTCTGCAAAAATGGGTAATGCAGAAGGATTCTACCCAGGTGCTGCACAGGTGAATATACAGAAACTGAAAGATTTGAACCCTTCACCAAGACCATTCAGTCATCAAGTTAGCTGACCATAACTTGGAATGTCCTTGAACTCTCACACCTTTATGAAAAGTACATTCCACACCAAATGGTACATGAATTTTTGCAGGAAATGAGTATATTTTATTTATTCTAACAGATGACAAAGGTCAAACTGACCATTGCAATGACCATGCCCATGGCCATCAGAGGGTATGTTCCCCCTCCCCCGGTAAACTTCTGTCACTACTTTTTTATTATACAGAGAGAAACAAAATGAACATTTAGAAAATAGATTGAAATTATTGTACCATTTGGCATTCTGGACTGTAAAATAAGCAAACACTTCTTAAAGGGGAGGGTTTTACCCTTCTCATCCCCCCCCCCCCTGGGAAGAGTCCTCCCCAGTGCACTATGTGTCTAGTACTCAAAATAATTTGGGCAGAATTTCCAGCAGCCCTTTTTATAATTTTTTTTTTTTTTTTTTTTTGTGAAAATGCATTTAACAATTTTCTTGAATTTGAAAGTGAAGCATTTGTTTGTTATGTTAAATATTGTACTAGTTGATTCTCCTGAAAAAAAATCTGAGACATTTCGAGTTCTTTCCCATGAGCTAAAAAGTAACTAGCAAAGTTAACTTGCACTCATGATATTGTACTGGACCTACACACCTGAAGAATGCATTAATGTTGAAAAGTACCTTCAATTAAAGCATTACGATGACTCACAAGCCTATCTAGAATCTTTAACTCTGTAAACCGTTTGGCACCTACCAGTGTATACCTGCTATAGACTGCAACTTTTCTCCTGAGGTGAAGTTAAACAGAAGTGTCACTATACTGTGTACACTTCACACAAACTCAGTGATACCAGCTGCCACAGTGAAAAATTAATTGGTATCAACAACAAGAGTTTGTCAATAAACTAGGAATTTGTGCTTAGAAAACTTTGCAGTTGTTAGGCCATTAAGGGAAGCTTAGCTTGAAAGTAAGCATTTAGTACAAAAGCCACAAAAATCGGACATCAGGGTCAGAAGGTCAATTCACAAAGATATTCACTTTTGCACTACTACTGATCACCTACACAACAATCAACCATTGATAGCTAAATTAATGACTACAGCAAGTAAACCCACCTACTTCTAGCTTGGGCAGACTACTTCCACACAGTTATGTAAGGTACCTGGTTTGCCAACTCTTCGGCAAGGCAAAAATCAGCCAAATTTGGCTACAAATTTGGTTGCAAAATGCCAAATGAGGATTTGTTATTGTTACAGGCAGAAATCAAGATGGAATTGTGAATAAACCAAGTATTTGATGATAATAAATTGTGGACATATCAATTCATTCGATTAGAGAGGCTGGCTGGGCCATAGACATTTTGCCTAAATTTTCCACAATTTCCTATGGAAATTGTAAAAAATAAAGTGCAAACAAGCAAGTCAAATGTGAAAAAGAAAAAAAAATAATGCAAAAGGCCCAAAATGCTGCTCAACATTGATTTTAATAATGCTCCATGCATAGGAAATCTAAAAACAAAATTTATTTTTTTTTTGGCTTTTAAGATGCCATCCTGGCAACACTGTATTTAAGGCATTGGTGATGTGCATCCATCAATGTCCTAGCTATGCTGTTCAAAAGGGTATCCCACCTTGCCCAGTTGTTGAGGCATTTTTTAACTCAGTTGCCCACAAAGGTGTATTTGCTCGGTAGGGAGCAGTTTTAACCTATAGGCTTGGGCAGTCTGGACCAGAGGAGTTTAATGTCTGTAGCATTAAACTTGCTTCAGTGCTTTGATTTTGAGTGTTCGTAAACTCTCTTTAAAGCCTGTGTCACTCTGCCACGACAACCCATGACACAACGGCGACCACCCACCGCGTCAGCTGTGGTCGTGGCGGTGTGGCCGGTTCCTGACTAGAGTGCCGGTCGTGTTGTAAGCCTCCAGTCCAATTGAGCATGTTCGATCACAGTTGGATGCGGTCGGTGCACCAGAATGTCTACAATTTACGCAAATTGTCTACGACAGAGAGTCGCAGGTAGTTGTGGCAGTGTGACCCTGGCTTTAGACTAAAGTGCTTTGTCTTTCACCACCCACTGGACAGGGGCATGTATACAGTTTCATGCTACAGTCATGCTTATAGTAAAGTTTTCACTCACAGCCTGCAAAGAGTTTGCTCCAATGTACTGCACTACACTCAGTATCCTGCATACATAGCAGGGCCTCATATGGAATAATGTCCCTCCCTGGACTATCAGCCAATCTGCAAGACAGTTAATTGAATTCACTGATCTCTGCGGTTTCACCGTGTTGTTTTTTCTATGTAGACTCGCCAACGTGACAATGCTACACCCAGGGGCTTAGGCTATTACTTGGCTTTATCTAGGAATTCACAACATGACATCGTGAGCCATCCATTTAGTGAGTGGTCCCTCCTAGACTGATAAGGGTCACACAATGTCAGCTTCTTCAGATTCCTGCCTTATTTTCTTAGCTATAAATCCCATGATAAATCTTGTCTCTATGATCAATAAGGTAGCCATTTTAACACTGAGGTAATGTTCAAGGCTTATTAACAGTTAACAAAACATGATCTCATAACAGATGAAGTTTATGGTTCTTTCCTGGGCCCACTAAATTAATATCATAGCTGTTTTGAAGGTTTAAGTTTTTAAACATACCAAGTTTTATCAAGTGATATGCATGGAAAAGTCACCTCAGAAAGATTGTGAGGCATTTAAAGACTTTGAATGTCTAGGTCAGTTGGTCAGGTCATTGAAAATCTCAGCCAGTTGGGACAAACCTGTTATGCTTTGAAGCACGCTTCGAGAGTACAGTTTTTCATGCTATGTAGCATCAGTTCTGAGTTCCTAACCTAACCTAGGATACTAACATAAATTAACATAATCCCATACTGCATCATTCCGCAGTTTTGCATGTTTCAAAGCATGAATTGAGAAAATAGTACAGAAAAAATTGTCCCAACTCAGGCCTTGAGTTTTAAATTTTCCAGGTGTGCTACAAATCACACTTCTCAGGAAATTAAGGAGTGTGGTAGGTGTGCTGTTTTAATAAACTTTAAAGTGGACCTAAAGTCTAAAAATTCAAAAATATATATTTTAGAGGTTACAAAATTAATCTTATTGGTCCAACGCCCATTGTCATAGCTTATTCCATTGCTGAGATATTAAATGTTAAAATTTATTCACTTAAATCCAAACAGTTCATTGCGCAATAATTTTTGACATTCTTGTTGTACAACTCACATTAAATGCTTTGCTTTCTTTTAAAATTAAAAATGTTTATATGACCTTGACCGCTTCCTGTTTTCTTGCATGACATGCTGTACAGAGAGGGCTTATATAGTCAAGTCACCCCAAAGCAGTAAGAACGCGATCACATTTTGGCACAAGGTGCGGTGGCTTTCAGAAAAACAAAGAAATACAAAGATTGTAATTTGAGTAGTACAACAATGACATCACAAATTATTGCGCAATCTACCTTTTCAAATTGAGTGAATAAACTTCAACATTTTATAGGCCTATCTCAGCTTAAGAAAGTCCTGTGAAGATGGGAATTGGACCATTGGAATTCAGTTTTCATGCTCTGTAATATATATTTTTGAATTTTCAGACTTTACGTACACTTTAATAGATTTATCTGAGTTCTAGGTGTGCAAAAAATCACACTTTTCACAGTGATTTGAGGTGAGTGGTGGTGTGCGATCGCACTCGCACGCCTCAAAATTCAAGGCCTGCCAACTGGGTGAAAATCTAGGCAATATACAGGTATACTAATCCTGAATGCTATTAAGGCAGTCAGTATGGTAACATATCCAATTTTAGGCTGGGGCTAAATTGGTATAGAGCACAATCATACAATGATCACGTTGTAATAAACTTGATATTAACAAACAGTAACACAAATTTTGACATAAATCTTTGAGAAAGTGGCATATTTGATATTGATAATAAAAGATGTCAAACTGACAGTGGCCTTGCAGATACATTAATTTTTTCAGTACAACTGAACATTCCACTGCACTGTGGCAATGGGAGCTAAGGTGCAAATGCAATTTACAGGCAAATTTAAGTTTGCACACCCTCTCACGCCCCCCCCCCCTCCCCTCCAAGCTAATTCATGTATGGTTCTTTGAACTCTTCCTTCAATCATGTGACAATATTTGCGTAACTGATGCAAGGCAATTGCTTGGTAACTCCTTTGTTAAACATGTATACATCATGCATTGACATGCAGACATATGCAGCGTGGGATGGGGGCAGCAGGGGCAGTTGCACTCCCCTTAGAAAGTTTTCAGATTAAATTCTTTTCACATGGATTTGTGTAATTTTGCATGATTTTAAAATAAAGATTGCCTACATGGAACTTTTAAGACAAAGAAAGTGCCATTTCCAGCAAACTGGAAAGCACTGGAAGCAATTCTGGCAATTTTTGGGGGGCAGGGAGGGCACACTAAATGCCAACTGATGGTGGCACTCTGCCTTACTTGTTGTCCCCTACCAAAAAATTTCGGCTTATGGCATGTTTCACAATAAAGGGGTCCAAATACTCCCACAAGTTACCAAAGTTTAGAAAATGTGCTTTGTCAGAACTTTTTTGCTAATGATATTCTTTAACATGTCCACTAGAAAAATTTACATTCTCCAAGATAACTTTGAATTTTGTTATCTTTTTAGACACAATGTTTCTATTGTAACTTTTGGACAAACAAGGTGTTGCTACTGTAACTTGTGGACGGACAAAATTCATAATTATTATCCTATGAATGTCTGAAATTTCCAGATTATTTTTCATAACAGTTAATAAATTTGCAATAATCCATTAACACTTTGCAAACAGACCTCATAAAAAGTATGAAAATAACAAAAGTACCCATCTTCAGATTAATATTTGTGAAACTTATAGGTGTTGCTATTGTAACTCTTGGACGGACAAAAAATCATGGAATAGGTTTGCATGAACAATGTTATTTTGCTGTTGCATGCACAAATACAAGATTGAAAAGGATTAGTTTCAGCAGGACTACACTCATGCTGTATAGTACTTTACCTTCATTTTTCCCCATTGCTTGTTTTATACTAAAGTACCAAAATACTGCAACTTACCATGTTGCATTGATATAATGTGGAGTTACAATAGCAACATTATGTCTACCCTTATCACTCTATTCACTAAAAGGAAAAACATTTTTCAAATATCATTTCTATATTAGATAAGTATCATTGGTAAAACATATTAGCATTATACAAATTATAAAACTGTATGATGTATGCCTCAACATTGATGATAATTCAACTGGGATGGACAATACAGCACTGTTGTTGCTACTGTAACTTGTCCGTCCAAAACTGATAGTCTTATACACAATATTTGGACATGAATGGCAAAATTTTTTGTTGATATGGCAACATATATGACCTAAATGTTATTCCCAAAGCAATAAGAAAGGATTAAAATACTTCAAGTGCAACTAGTTCAGAATTGTTTGTTGCTACTGTAACTTGTTGCTATTGTAACTACTTGGGGACGGACATCACTTAAGTTCAATTTTATAGCTATACGGTATAGAGCGAAGCTGTTTTTCTCTGCCAAACTACTGAACTTTAGGTAAGATGTGCAATGATATAAAGATATTCAACTGAAGTACTATATCTGAAGAATAATAGATAACATAAATTGTTGCTATTGTAACACCCAAAGGGGACGGACGTTACAATAGCAACATTTGGTCTAGCTTATTTTAATGCACAAGTTCACGGCATTTGAAATCTGTTGGTTGTTATTGAATATTTCACTCCTAGTTTAAAACCAAACATGAGTAATCATTATAGATCACAATATTTGGGAATTATCACAACTTTTAATTTTTCCATTCAGGGGACAGACACCAATGCCAAAAATTGAGCACTTAAATTCAGATAGCCTGTACAGACTATAAAATTACTAGACTAATAATTGGTACTAATTGTATTCATTGCATGTCCAAATAATAAATATGATGTAAAAGCTCAACAAATTATTTCAATTTATTTGTTATTCTTTTATTATAACATTAATGTAAGTTATTGGGAGTATTGTCTGTCCCCATTTGTCACATTCTGGTTGCATTTACCCCCCTAATTTCAAAATCTTGAATGGAAATACAAAGTAGTTGTTTTTTCTATCAGAAAGCATGGTGTTGATCAGCATAATATGTTTGCCAATGTAGCTCTTTCCTTCAAACACATTTTATAGGTACTTACTTTCTAATCCATATTTGGACCCCTTTATTGTGAAACATGCCTTATGGCAAAAGATACTTAGCAGGGCAATGACAAGGGACTTCAAACATTTGGCTGATACTTTACAAGGTTGGATGCAAGATTTATTTGATATTACTATGCCAAACACACATTTTGCCTAGAAGATTTTGGCCAAAAGGTGTAACATACAGAATTGCTTTACTTCCATTGTAATTTAAGTTTACAGCACTTTTCTCAAGTTTCCCAGGACCACAGTATCCTAGTGTATGGCTCTACACATCCACCTGCTATATACAGCTACAATCCATGTGCAGGAGGAGACTTTTCCATTCTTGTAGGATTATCTCCTCATGGTCTCCTAACAGGATTGAACCCAATTTCATTGAGTATATATTCCAACTCACTGGGTCCATTTTATGTAAAGGTAACACTGGTTATCTCCAAAACAGCAAGTTTGAGTGTCAGCTCTACTTAAAAGTTTGCACACCAGTTAACTGCCTTTGCCCCTAAGTGGACTTTGAGAGTATGTGCCAGGCTTGTAGTGTGAGTACAATGTCATGAGTATGAGTACAAGTGCAGTGTCTCCAGCTGTAAGAAATGTAGTAAGGGCAAACAATCCAGTGCCCCACAACTGGAAAAAAGGCTGTGGGAGCCGCTAGATTAAACCAAGAGGTTATGTAAAGTTGAGGCGTAAAACCGTATCTACCTAACTAACCAGCTGTGAGTACAAGTACGTCCTTTTTCATGAGTATGAGTACAAATTTTGCATTAGCCCCTTTGCAGAGCTTTCAAAATCTGTAAGTACGAGTACGAGTACAAATCAATTCTCATGAGTACAAGTACAGGCAATTGTGCAAACCCATGAGTATAAGTACGTACTCACTACAAGTCTGGTGTCTGCAGACTGTTCAGTACACATTGGTACAGTAGCACATCCCAAGTTTAAAGGGATTATTTCACTCATTTTGATACGACAACGAGTCAACTTTAATATCAAAAGTACACTAAATAATGTATATGTTGGAACTTTGACCTAGAGCTCTTACTTACACCATATTTGTTAAAATCCCCATCCCTAAGTTCCCCCTTACCCCTGCCATTTCACAAATTCTATCACAACATGATTTTGATCCCACTCTGCCTCACGCTACCCATAAGGCAGCAATCAGAGGCCAACTGTAGCAGTTAGTAGAGGGGTATTCCATGGGTTTGAATGAATCCTGATTTTCCAGTCCCTCCCTAAGTTTTTTAGGCTAATAAAGAAAAGTGTTGGAATGCACAGGAGGATGTTCAGTACCGGCCCCAGCTAAAAACTGGGGGTTCCCTTGCTGAGATGCAGAGTCATAAACTATCATTCAGTCTGGACGAGCCCCTAAGCTTCCTGCAACTACAACTCAGCTGTTTCTTGTTTCAACAAAAACTATTTAAGAGAGAGTCATACAGAGTATGAGTGAACTGTGTACAATAAACAGACAGCAGGCATGTACAAATAAATTGTTACACTTGGTTATATATTATGAGCTGGATTCCCCATTTTAAACATTTAAATGTGTCAAGAGCAGCTTCTCAAATTTGCACTTTTACACACTATCTGTGTCTTCAAGTCTTAGTACCTACAAGTACTTGTACGCATCACTATTGAAAGCCCAATAGATCTGTTTCCATTGTCCGCACAAGATGATGTCCAGGGTATGGACAAACCACTTCCGCTGTGTGCTTAGAATCCTATAGAGGCAGCTTTAGCAGATAAGAATTGATGAGATGGGTGACACAAAAAAAGCTCAAATATCAAAGAAAAGTGAGGTATTCTTATGGGATTCCGACTTTGTCCTTTCCTGCACCCATCCTGAGTCCTTTAGTGTACAGCTGAGAGGTTAACAATGGAACAAAACAGTTCCTTGCCGAGGACTTTTCAGGAAGGATCTTGCTCACTCCTTGAAAAGCCTAAGGAAACTATAAAAATTAAAAGATGTGTAATTTGAAGTAAAATCCCATCTAATGTGTGCAGGTCTTCCCCAAACCCCAAATTGCATCAGATGCAGAGCTATGATACAGTATGCAGCATAAACCATCCATACTTGTTCTGTATGAGCTACAAGATATGAATGCAAAAAGAAATTATCCTCCTTCTCAAACTGTCTAACAGTTTTCATTTTTGTTTCCATATTATAAATATGTACTTTTTGTAATTTGTGCTCATTTTTGAAGTTTCTACTGATTCTCCAGAAAAACTGGCTGATTTAGGAACCTACGTACTGTACAATTTTGTAGGGACTTCCTGCCTAAAGAATATTATCCTTGCAAAACCTGGACAGACATGGCGAGTAAGATTTGTCCTCATGCAAATATAATCGGCTGTCAGTACTTGTTTTACATCTGGAATCAGCCCAGACATTGTGGAACTCATAAATTTTCCCCAGGTGACATCTCTAAATTATTTGCAAGGATTTCATACCTCACCTGTTGTGTCAACACAAACCCAGACACTCAATGTCACCTACAGTGTGGCAGTCATTACATGTTGGCATGTACTGAACATATTTATGAGAGTACTGAACTAAATTATGAGTACTGAACAAAATGATGACTACTGAACAAAATGATGAGTACTGAACATGATAACAGAACTTAATGAAAGAACTGAACATAATGATGAGTACTGAAGTTTAAAGTGGGAACTGAACATAATGATGAGTACTGAACTTGACAACAAGAACTGAACCTGATGACAAGAACTGAAAAGTGAACTTAATGGTAACAACTGAACATAAGTATGAATACTGAACTTAATGATGAGTACTGAACTTGGAGATGTGTACATGACACACCTGATCAACATATCATGCAAGTCCAATGTTCTACACACAAACTTACAGAACAACTTTTATGCTACCAAGTTTTTCAAGCACATTGTTCTCTGGAAGAAGCTATCATTTAATGCAAGTAACTGTGTCTCTTGGATTTAGGGCTGGTGGGGATCAGGGGTCAGGGCAGTGGACTCTAGGTGGCATTTTTCTTTAGGCCAGCACTTTTGGCCTACTACAATGAAAAAAGGCAGCATGGTGTCCTTACTTTTTTCACAGGTTTCTTTCCCCATAGCCTACCATTTCACTGATTTAGACAGTGTGACAAATGTGGCACATGGCAAACACAAAGGAATATTGCACAAAAAAAAAAAATCTGAAGAGCAGTCTCTGCACAGGTGGTTATTTCAAAGAAATTACCTTCATTCAGTTGTGCAAGGAATCAGTCATTACAAGTTGCACTTCTCACCTCATTTGCAAGGTAATTTGGGTCAATATTGCACCATTTGCCATTCTAGACACTTATCAAACTGAAAAGTTTCTCCAGGAGGGAAGGGATTACCACATCCTCGTGGACCTGTCCTCCTGATGATCCATTCAGAATGTTCAAGCATTCAAAAATTGACCTGGCTAAATCATTGCTGGACAATGCTACTGCTAGTACATCATTTTAATTTTTGTAAGTACAGTATGATGTTTGCTGTGTTGTTTTCATAGCAGGTGACAAACTCTCAAAGTCAAGGACCAGCTCTGGTGGCCTCACCTTGGTACACCAACAGTTAGGGTACACCCACAACATGGGGAAAAAAACAATTCAAAGTTTCATTAACAAAACTGCCATGCTATGTGAATGTCTTGTAACCTGCATCACATTTGTGAGATACAAACTTTGTTACGTGCATCACAACTGGTGTGTAGAGACATTAATTCACAAACTGCAATTCTTTACCACATGATTTGTCCCCTGTCCAACCTCACATATGCTTAAGTTATTTCTTGAGATAGTAATCAGACAATTAAAGAAAACAGGGACCCAATGTTCCTCTCTTTGTATCATCTCTGACATTCAATGTTCATGAGAAACATAGCAAACTGTAGATAATATCTCAAGATTGCTTCCCATTTCAGATGCTGACCTGGAAACAATTCAGTCCAACAACTGCAGCAAAGCAAATCTGCTGCAAAACATTCAGGAACAGAAAGATCAAAGACCAATGTAAAAAGCTCTTTGTGAACCAGCTGAAATCATTGAAGCAACATTAATTCCTCTTAATATCAAAATGAAGTACATGTGTACAAACACAACCAAACGAGCGGAATGAATTAGGATGCACCTCATTGGTGATCTGGTGTCACTGCAGATCTGGTGTCACTGCACCAACCATTTCCTCTTTTGAAGTTGTTAATTTTGGACCACAACAGTTGTACTTTTTGATAATGCATAAATTTATGTCCTTCATATGAGTCCATCAAGTGAAATTCAATTCTGATTCAATGTAGCCAGGGCAGTGGGTAGCTAAACTGAGGATAACAGCTGCACTTGCTGCCAAATGTTTATATCCCTGTCCCCCGGCTAAAATTTGCTCCAGTTATCTCTGTACACCCCTTCCCTTCCCTCCTGTCCCTCCCCTTTCCCTTACTGCAGTTCTATGTAGTGAAACTACATTCACAAAGGCTTTGTTTCCTGCAGCTAATTCCCTAGCAGTCTGTCATGCAGCCCCACTGAAGTTCCCTACTTCATAGTCAAAAGTACAGTATGATGCTATCTAGAGCCCTTTAGAGATTCTTATGGCTGCATGGAGCATGTGACACCAATCTATTGTTATCAAATGCTGATAAATATTTTAACAGAGAAATTACAGCCAATCAGAGTTCACGCATAACTTCCTTTTCATGTGAGAAAACATCTGATCATTATGTTTCTTCACAAATACTTTAAAATTAAACCTGTTTATGAAATTATGAGACGTATGTGCAAGACACTTCTTCTTAGATGGAAACTAATACCAAAAGGAAAATCGGTTCACTTAGATAAGAGAGTGTTTCCGAAGGTGATACAAGTTTCTGGTCACAGAGACCACATCTTCCTGACCAGGTTACAAGATTTCATTCGCTCCACAAAGCAAAATACTTTCACGCTTTAACTTATGTAATGTAACCAGATTACAAACTGGAAACTGGAATAATTAACCAATCAACCACTTCCTAAAAAACAATGATATACGGTTCTATATCCTGTGTACTCAGGGTGCTTACTATAACTGAAACTTAAATGAAATCATCAAGGAGGAAATATTGAAATGTTTTGTAATTCATGCTTTCTTACATTCAGGTTGCCATAGTTACCAATGAATGGATCCAAACAATCTGAAAACGGACTGTAGTTTCAGTATTTACAGCTTGAGACTAATTTGTACTTCCACTTGTGATATTTAAAGTTGAAAGGAAGTTCCCTGCTGGATGCTAGAACATATCGTCTAGTCATGGTGTAACATACTTATTGCACCATCTTTTGTTCTTGACAAACCTACAGGTATTTCCATCCAATAATATGCCTTAAGTTTCATGTAAAATAGAAAGGTATTCTCAGGCATACAGTGTTGTCCAATAGGCAGGGGTGTGGTGGGGCACTGGTGGCATATCTCAAACTTGGAGGGTGCACTGACAAACTTGTACCTCATTAAAGACTGGTGATCAGAAGTGCCACAAGACTTATTCAACTGGCTAGGAGAGGGAAGAGAACTGGAAGGGTGGGGGTAGGGGGCCAAAATATTTTGGAACTGGGAGGTGCAAGCTCTCCCAGTCTCCTGCCTTCTTGTGTTCCAATTAATACTTTGGACTGTCACAATGATGCAACTTCTTGGATTCACAATACGGTAGCTGCATCCAGTTTCTCCCAAGAACACCATGTGCAGAAGAACACAAAACAGGCTTTTTTAGTTCAAATACTGTACATCGCAAAGTTATATGTCTCCCTATTACACTTTCAGCACTGTAGTGTGGCCATCATGAAATGTCGAAATTTTACAGGATGTGAATGATGGACATGATACACCAAAGATTTTAACTTTTGAAGTTAATGAGGCACATTGCAAAGCTACACTCTACATCACAGTGGGTGATCTTTGCGCACCTATGAAGCAGGGTTCGAAATAACGCATGCACACGTGCACCAGTGCATGTAACTTTTTGTCAGTGCATGCAACTTTGAGTTGCTTACCTGCACGCGTGCATGTAGGCCTAAGCCCAATGGTAGTTAAAAGAGAAATGTATTAAAGGTAGAGTCACAGATTTTCCTCTTGAAAAATCACCACATTCCGTTTTTTTACTCTAAAATTCTGTAGAATTCCGTTTCAAGCATAGACAAATTCCGGAATTTTCGTTTGAAGCCTACTGTGTATGAGCAGCCTATGCTAACACACTATTGCATAGGCAAATTGCAGCCTATACCGAGAAAATTTTGACGATTTTCAATAAGTTGCATCTCCTTTTTGGATCGTATTTTTGATGGATTTTGATAATTTAAGGGGTTAATTGCCATCATTACAGATAGTAAAATGTCTGTGTATCTCTTGCATAAATGCAGACATTCATTTGATATGGTTTTGGAGAATAATAGGTCATCTTTTCTATCAAAAAGTTACATGTATTTTGAGCTGGATAAATTTTTGCTAAATTCCGCGGAGAATTGCCACGGTTCCGTCCTTCTTTTTTGGGGGGGGGGGGGGGGCTAGATGTAATGATGGTATCACCGTGCTTGCCTAGCCATTGCTAGGTGGCATGCATCATCTCACTGATTGTTCCTACTTAAAGGGGAATTTTCATGATCCCAGACAGTTCCAATTCTCCCAACTATGCATCTTCTAGCTCCTCCCATAACTGTATGAGGCTCTTCCTTGTGCAAGAATAAACCTGTTTTATTGCTTAAGGCCATGTCCTGGTGAGCATACAAGGCTATAAAATGTAATAAAAGTACCTCTCTGCCTTGTATGGAATGTGAGCTACTCTGCATCTTTCAAATTTTCAAACTTTGATGTCAATCAAAGAGCAGTCACCAACTGAGAATTTTGATATACATACACTAAAAATATACTTTGGGGTGATGACTGTCTGTCTTTAAGTCAAGGCTATTGTAAAAAGGGAAGAAACAGGGGTAAATTAGTTTCTTAATCTTTCATTGTCATACTTCAATGGTGCATGTAAGAATTTCTTTGTGCAGGTAAAATTTTAAAGTTACATGCACAAGTGCATGTAACTTTTTTTTTCTAATTCGAACTCTGCTATGAAGAGCCATATATGTTATGTACATGGCTACGAGATACGGTATGACCTGTGTATCCAGGTCTGATTTTAAGAAAACTTCATGGTCATCCATTGGACCACCTGTCTGCCTCTTTGGTTGTCCAAAAGAAAATTTAGTAGTTCACAAAGATATTTGCAGTAACCCTAGAAGCAGCCTGTTGACTTGTTGCATGAGCTTTGGTTGTCCGATGGACATCCAACCCACCATTTTTTGGGTTGTCCCTCACAAATTTTGGTTGTCACGGGTGACTGGATGACTGTTAAAATAGAGCCCTGGTGTGTAATGTGTAGCAAATTACAAGAAAACACACACTTCCATCCAGATAATGCTGGTCTTCATGTAGGTTCTACAGACTGTAATTTTGAACTACAGGTTCTAGGTTCAGAGGAGTGATGAGAGAATTACCCTGTCTGGAACTGATGTTATGCCTTATAGACACTTCATGTGAGGTGTTTACCAGAACGGCTCCTTTATATTTAACCTTAAATATTCAACTTTTATGTTTGGAAACATTAAAAGGCACTCAAAAGTGAGATGAGAGAAGAGTTGAAAGATTTAGCTGTTTCAAAATAAATCTGGGGTGACTGCTTATTCCCGTTAACCACTCAGTCCAACATTCACCTTTTTCCAATCTATTTTAAAACTTGGGGAATTTCCCTTACCTGACATTTTTGTACCACAGGTCTGAGGTTGATCAACTCCCGCTGTAGGAGGAGGAGCCTGGTAGTCTGGGTTGTGTGTTGATATAATGTGTTCTTTTTGTAGAGGTTGCTCATGAATCTCCTGGTCCTTGTGAGCTTTCACTGGTTCAATAAGAAACTGACTGCCATTGTAAATTTGAAACAAACCAGACTGTGAAAAAAGCGTCAAAAGAAATACATTGGTGAATGACATTTATTAATAAATTCATGAATAACACAAAAAAAAAAAACCCATGGCATTTTGCAAAGTAATTTTATGTACATAAAACAGGTGGTTATTCCACCATTACTGTATATGTTACTGTCATTTAAGGACCTGTATATACATATATAGCATTCACCCTAAGCACATTTTAAAACAGAAATTGGGCCTATTAAAATAACTCTTTATTCAATGCAAGTGCCCATTTATCCTGCAGAGCTGCCATACTTTGCTTGCTCAATCCCAGATGGCTACACGAACCAACCTTAAAACGGTAGGGTGTTCACTCACTTAGGGAGAGACTGAATGGCCAGGTACGCAGGCTTTATACTGTAGTTCAGGGTATGACTGTGTTGGACAGCATTGTAATGACTCAAACAGATTAATAATTTTTGAAAGAAGCAAGTGAGAGGTGAGTCATCTATCCCAATGTCACAAATTACTGGACAAAGTTTCTAAGGGAGAAGGCAGGGGCGGGGGGGGGGGGGGAGGGCAAGGAGGAGAACAAAATCCTGACTATTTAGTGGGACGTGGTCTCATTAAGTCAACATGGAGTTACGGTATAAATAATTTGCCCATTCACCACAATTTTTTGCACAAAGCAACGGTATGTGGAATACGTGTATGTACTTTAATAGTGCTTGTGGTCACTGGGCTGTTAAGAATATTCAGGAGGAGCACAACGGGTAGAGCAGTTGTCTGCCGACTGCCGTGAACTAGAAAAAGCCACACTACTTTATACCACTAAGTATTTTTCAGTACAAATCCGATTTAATTTCCTTTCAAAGAAATTCACTCTTGAGAAGTTGCCACATTTCAAACCAAACTCCACTTCATTCGTGTGCCCTGACTATGTCAAATTTTTAGCCAGCTAGCAGAGACTGACTGCAAAGAGTGCAAAGAACTGCCCTCAACAGACTCAATGACAACAAATAACTGAATAATTTTCTTTTGGAGTAAACAATTCTACTAAATCTGTTAAATCTATACAAAACTTTTTCCTCTTACATATTTTCATTTTTTGTTTGATACTTTGAAATTTCAAGGTTTTTGATAACTTCCATATGAAAACTAGCTGTCTGCCACCCTGTTAACCTCAAACAGAATTCCAGAGAGCAATCCAAACATTCACTGATCCACTTCAAGGCCAACAGCAAATCATGGGCTGTACATACTGATAATAATGAGCTATCATACTGTACATAATGACAGTACCAACCAAGTGTGAAAGGAATGGATGGTATAAATGAACTTTATCTTGAGCTTAAAGCCCCGACCAAGCAATTGTGACAAACTTATTTCAAAATTTTAACTAAGTTCTAACAATTCACTAATAAAATGATACCACATGATTAGAAAAAGCCAACCATGAGTTAGATTTACGTAGGTTGTGCTAATTAAAATTGCATGCAGGTGACTGCATTTTTCCCTTCAAAAGGACAGATCACAGTTACCACAAATTGCAATGAAACTGGTCTCCTTAAATGGATGATTTTTTAACACCCCTTGCATACACCAGACAAACAGCTTTGCTGAAAAGGGGGAAGAGTGGAGAATAGATAAAACAGCCCATGTGCACAGCCAAATCACTGCACTCCAACAGTAACTGTACGTTTTGAAGCTTGATTGTGCGGCAAGCATGGCTGATTCTTTCAATAAAGGGACTGCATGCTATCCAGGAGGCTGACCATTCCTGATCAGGGCTCCATTTTAACAGTTGTCCAGTTGCCCGTGGTGACCAAAATTTGTGACGGACAACCAAAAATGGTGGGTTGGTTGTCCATAGGACAACCAAAGTTCATGCAACAAGTTAACAGACTGCTTCTAGGGTTCCTGCAAATTTCTTTGTGGACTACTAAATATTCTTTTGAACAACCAAAAAAGGCAGACAGGTTGTCCAATGGACGACCATAAAATTTTATTAAAATCGAGGCCTGCTAATTATACCAACCACTCAGGCGTGATGCACAAAGCTGAACAAGGTTTCTAACGATTGGATAACGCTAACCGTAATCCCTAACCCAATCCTGACCCTAACAAAGAGTACAATGAATACAATTACAAAGCAGACAACCAATCATTAAGAATCTTGTTAGGCACAGCTCATCAACCCACCATTCATTATCTTACACTTGCTTTAGTGTAGGTTTATTTAATACAAGACCGTTAATTAGAATAGGAATATTTCAAAGCCTGTTTAGGGACAAGGTGGGCAAAGAGGGAGCACAGAAGGAAAAAAAGAGCCCTATGAAAAAGCACAGCCAGTGTACTTTGCCATGCCCCCAATCTACCCCCTCCCCCCACCTTCCACTTTACCCTACCATCAAGAAACTTGTTCATTTATAAAGTTTGTAAGTTGGAATACTGTCGTGTGTACCTCTAATGTATGGAAGACAAAATATTAGCTGGTCACATTGCTACACAAATGCAAAAATGTGAACCAGTTTTTATGTCTAACCCTGGGATTTTCACTGATTTTAGAATGAAGATATGATGGATAATGATCAAAACTGGGGCAGAAAATTTGAAATTCAATTTCCCCAGTCAACCAGTTCTACCCACACCTTTCAAAAGCTCCTATAATACCTACTATAGGTGAGAGAAACACTAAATCCAACTGAAAGGCTGGCTTTACACCTCTGCTGGATACTTTAATCTGCTTAGAAGGTATGAAATCTAAGACATACACCAACCCCCTCTAGTTTGACCTTGCCCCCTCTGTGAAGTCTTTTGACCTTTTTGTACTGTCTGAAAAGGACCAAGGCAGATTAAGACTACAAGTAAATAAATCCTGATGAGGTACTAGGGTTTAGGGGGTGAATATTAAGTGAGGAGCCAGTCTGAAGTCTACAAGATAGTTTAAAATTGGAAGAGAAACTGAATGAAATACTCCTGCCACAATCTGATGCACTGCTACATTCAGGCAAAGTTTTAACAGAGACTGCTGAGATTTTAGCTGAAGTGATGGCCCGCCATGCATATTGTTTCGTACTGTAGCAGCACTGGTGATTGGAAGTGGTGCAGAAGAAATATATCCAGGGGATGATTCCCTTACTACAGTAGATTTAGTGCTCCCCTTCCGTGAAATGATACTGTTCCTAAAGTCACTAAGTCACTGAGAATTCAAGGAAGAAGGTCGCTAAGGCATCTGTACCATTATTAAATCATGAAGTTTGAATGATGAGTAAAGAACTGTACTTTGCAATAGACACTTTTCCAAATAGTAATTACAAAGGATTGTGTGATAGAGTTTTGGTATACCTCCTTTTGGTCAATGGCATTTTTACTGTGGCCACAAAAGAAGCATCATTCAAAACTCTTATCACACAATCCTTTGTAACTGCTATTTGGAAAAAGGTCTATACAGCCCTTCATGATTATAAATACATCACTTCGTGGTTTTAGGGTTTGTGAGAGGATGAAGTGGTGGAAAAGGAGCAGACGGCCCAGGGGGGAGGGGGATACCATGTGGAGGGTTTATATTCATTATTCAAGGCAATTCATACATGAAACTACAGCATACTTGCTACAGTATATAGGCCTATGAACATTGGATAACACCCTAATTCATCTCTAAACACACTTTACTTGCAGTAATTGACTGCTTTTGATCTTGAAAGGATGCAAGCACTCTACCATACTGTTCAGTTTGTGTGAAATGTCAGGGAATTACTATGTACAGTGCTCACATCACAGAGATATTAACCATAGGACCTACATGTTATACATGCTATACCCCATCTAATCTTTTTAAATTTTAATTGACAAAATGATAGTGTAGACACTACCATGTCATCCACGTGGCACCATGGTACAGTATGTTAGTGATCAGGAATGTCTAGAGCTTTGACCTACTTTTATACACATAAAAACACAATGGACAGGGTTTTAACAGACTTATGACATAACTTTACATACCTGAAACATTCAACCATGTAACTTTATGAATGCATATCTCACAGTACTACTCTATGGTTGAGCTAAATACCATTATATACATGGTGCTGTTATACTGTATGTAGGGTACCCTAACTTTATGACTGCAAGCATATCAAGTATCATTCTTGTACTGTACCTGGTATACAGGGATGTGTTCAGAATTTTCTCAATCACTGGACACACAGAGCATGCCCCATCATGTGGGAGGGGTGTAAAGGGGAGGGAATACACTATGAGAGTTTTGCCTACAGGTGCCAGATATAATCTGAGCAGTATCCATGATTTTGAATTTCCACCAGACGATTTCAGTGCCACCGTAAGGCTGTACCACCCAAGGTTCCTATGATATGGTAAAATTACAATGGCATGGTAGCTCCCAGAAGTCCCTGCCCTGCTGGAAGATGATAGGCTACATATCTGAATGGAAGAAGAAAACTTGCTTCCAGCCATACACACAGCAGTTACCTGTAATGTACACCTATCATTTCACTAGCAAATGTACTGCTTTGAGTTAAAGAAAATGACAAGACAGACTTTGGTAAAAGGGAAAATGCAGTCCCCCCAATTTGATTTAGTGTACCCTGTCATTCTAATTCTGGAATGGCTCCTATTAATCATGTGACAATATTTTTGTTATGTATTTGTTAAATTCATACAGAATAAATCCTTGGTTTACCTTCAATGTTCAATGATTTTATACAGAAACATAATGAAAGATACTGATGAGTGAAATAAGAGGAGATAGGTAAGATTTAGCAGATTTTTTATAGTAAACTTGGAATAGCTGCTTTCTTTAATCCAGTTCTACCAAGTCATATTGATTCACAAGACCACCTGTCTTTCAAACTTGAAACCTCTATCCCTCTTGTCCCCCATCTAGCCCATGCCAACTACTGTATTCCATCACCATAAAAAAGAATATTCTCATCTCACCCAGGAACCCCTCCTCACAAAATAAAACAGCATCTTCCAATTCAAATTCACCAAGAGTTGGTACAAGTGGCCCAGCATCAGGACTACTGTATGTGCTAAGCTAGTCCTCAGTAAAGGACTGTGGTCGTTCGCCTACAGCTCACTATACACAGTCCTTACACCGACCATTGAAAATAGCGGGGGGATCG
This sequence comes from Holothuria leucospilota, assembly GCA_029531755.1. Lineage (NCBI taxonomy): Eukaryota > Metazoa > Echinodermata > Holothuroidea > Aspidochirotida > Holothuriidae > Holothuria > Holothuria leucospilota. Next base: position 27,694,659 of record CM055962.1, on the reverse strand, counting down.
GCCGTCTGTGTAATGGTTGAAATTGTGTTTCTTCTCACAGCAAATTTTGTGAGTAAAATCTTAATTTACTGCCATGAATTTTCTTTTCCAGATCTTACAGGAGTATTACAGCTGTTTTTAATCACTGAGAACTTCTGGAAAGTGCCAAAAATCTGAAATGAAATCAGCAACTTTTTCGCGCCGTAAAATTTACTGTGTGACTATAGAACTTTGTTTACATCAGTATGCTAATAAGCTACATCGTTACGTCAATTAAGAATGTTTGCAGAGGCAATTGTCATGTGTATGTATAGGAACTACAGTAACCAAAGTGTTGTGCGTGACATCACAATGTTACACACACGGCATTCTGATTTCAACAAATATTTCCAGCGCTACAGTAAATTGTTACAGTAAGAAGAGGCAAAGTTGATGATTTTATTTCAAATTTTCGGAACTTTTCAGAGGGTTAAAGTGATAAAAAACAACTGCTATATAAGTGTAAGACATGGAAAGGAAAAGTTATGGTAGTTTATTAAGACTTTAGGACCTAACTTTGCAATAAGAAGAAAATCAATTTCGACCAGCACTGTGCTGGTCGAAGACCCCGGGTTTTCAATGAGTCGGAGTAAGGACCGTGTATAGGGAGCTATCGGCGACCGGCTATACACGGGCCTTTACTGAGGACTAGTGCTAAGCATGATCCAGCTGTCATAACATTTGCTTGGGAAGAGAGTTTTCTACAGGCCTCAAGTCAGGGAGCTACTACAGACAGACTCATTCCCTGAATCCCTGGTCAAATTCAGCAAGCTAACTTCTCAATGGATTGTCCAACTGTACAAACATTTCAACAATTTTGCCAAAGTTGACATCTGTGTAACAAAACTGGCAAAAGGCAACACAATGGCCTTGATCTTCAGTCATGAAACTCCCTAGAGCAACCGGAACATAAACATTGCCCATGGCTGACTATTGACTCAGGGCACTCAGTTCAGGACTTCTAAAAGTGGTGCGCTGCTAGAGAAAAATGTTTGTAGCAAACAGAATTGAGGTCAGAAATCTTCAGTCAATGAAAGAGACCTTCATGTTTTGAAACTGTTATGTTTGACAGGTGATTGTACTCTTTGGAGTGCAAATATAGCAGCGGTATGCCCTTGAGTAATCTGATACGAAGGGCACAACCCAAGAACAAAAATGTTTTACTTATAATTATCTGGCACTTCCAGACAAGTGCTTCTCAAATTTATCTTATTGAAAGTACTCACATTTCAAAAGTTTTCAAGTAGGCCATGTCATGTATTTGCATCACAATACTGTCATTTATGGAGTACCGCAACCTGGCTTAAAAGGCACAATACATACTAAAGGGAAAATGCAGTCCCCCAGTTTGAATTATACACTGTAGTGTACCCTGTCATCCTAATTCAAGAATGACTCCTATTTTCAAATGACAATATTTTTAATTATTTATAAAATTCATGCAGAAAAACTTGGTTTACCTTTAATATTCAATTTTTTTTATACAGAAACATTATGAGAGATACTTGTGAGTGAAATAAGTGGAGATCTGTAGGATTTTAGCAGGTTTATGAAAATAAACTTGGGGCAATTGCTTTCTCCCTTTAACCTTACTGTACAGGTGTACATAAAAACTGAAGTTGTACCTATCAAATCTTAATCTCCTTTTAGTCCTCACAAGGACCTTGCATTCAGATGTATCATGTTTCATAACATAAATGCAATAAAACTCAACTTTTTTTCTTAATCTACAAGCCCTTCTTACTTCACCTCTTGCACAATGGTCAGTCCCATGTGTAGCCAAATTGTTTAACTGGATAACTCCCTACCTCACAGAATGCTTTCAGAATGCCCTTGTTTCATTTCTAGTGGAATGACAACCACCAGGACAATTTTGGTCTTCATTTTTTCCCTCTTTTTCCCTCTTTTTCACACCACTTTTTCAGATTTTGAGTATTGCCCTCCCCAGAAATGGACCCCATTTATCATCCCAGGGTAGATGGGACTGTCCATTTGTGTAAAAGGTGCCATAAGTTGGACCAAAATAGATTGAATATTAAAGGTAAACAAAGAAATCAAATTTTCTTGAACTAATTTTGAAAAATTTGATTTGGAACAAATTAGCAAACACGGGTTTGCCAATTCAAATGAGGGTGACAGCGAATACCCTTAATTTGAATATTTCGAAATTAATTAAATATTCATGTGAACAAGGAAGTACTATTTTGACTTTCAATGATTGTAAGGATTAGATATGTAAAGCTGTAGAGCACCATACTGTATAAACTGTAATGCTATAAGCTATAGCCAGTGTTTATTCTTTTGGTCTAAACCATCCATTATTTCTACAGTAGCCCAAGTATTAATTTACTTTTCTCTACAGCAAATACTTTTTAATGTCCTTGAAGTCAGGAATACATGTTCATACTTATTTGCACTCAGTGGGCAAGAAGGGATTTTGTTTGGAGTCAATATAATTCAAAAAGTTTCTTTTGTAATCAGTGCAAAAGGCACTTCTTTGACAACCTATTTAGGAATCTTTTGTCAATGCTTGGAGGACTGAACTTGATAATTGGGTATGGTAACTGTCACCATGCAGTCTTCACTAACAATACATCAGAGGCCGCGGAGCCAATTTTGAAGTGCGGGGGCTAATCATCGAAGCGGCCCAATATGTTCAATAAAATCCCTGTACATGCTGCTAAGAAAGTGACAGCATGCAGGTAAACAAAAGCAGTGACTGGTAAGAAAAAGAACAAAAAAAAAAAAAAGAAAAAATCACTGAGCAGGTCTTAGTTGTATCACGAATTCAGGAAAATAAGCAATTTTACAATACGATCAAGTAAAGCATCAAATATTAGTTTTGCTGCAAGCCCTAATCATTTTTAAAAAGTTTCCATCTATGTCAATTTCATGCTGACTATAAAAAGAGTTCAAATAATGATTTCAGTAGTCTAAAATGCACACTGACATTGGTCAATCCTTCTTATGCTCACAATTTTGAATATCCTTAAGTTTCCAGGGATATTACCCCTAGACCGAGCAAGGGGCCCAAAGGTTGACTCCTGCACCCTACAACCATGAATGGAGTGCTCACTCACCCTGCATCCATGAATGGAGCTTGCAAGTAGGTGCCTTTTGTGCTGTTGGGTCATTCCATATCATTGCCCTGCCTCCCCAACAAACTTTCTCCCCACCCCACTTTCAAAAGCATCACTAAGGAGGAGGAGGAGTAGTCACCACCTCTGTCTTCTTGTAGCAAATTTTACAGAACTGAGCTAGACTGCAAAGTTAGGCCCTATGCCACAGAAAGACTGAGAGGAATAGTAACTGTAAGTAATACATTTGGATATTAATCAGGCTGTATACTTACCATGCCTCCACATAAACTGAAGACAGCAAAGGATGCATCGTGGTTGTTCACTGATCCAGAGTAAAAACAATGTCGCAGAGAATCAAAAGCTGACTCATTTAATTTATCCTGGCCATTCACATCCACTCTATAGGTTGGTGAAATAAATGAATGGTCTCTCTTAAGATTTAAAAGAAATTGCTCCCCAAAGGCATCAATAGAGTAAAATACAGCCTCTTCTCCTTCCTCATGGAAGCTCAGTTTTTCTTCCTCACTGCCATAAAATGATAAACTTCGCTTTTGGAAGTGTCTAGTCCTATGTATTAATGAGCCTCTGCCATCAAGTCTGTTTGGTGAGACCACCTCTTGCTTCCAGGGAGATGAATTACCATCTGAACGAAAGGAAAAAAAATGATTGCATTCATGAGCAAATGTTTTAAACACTGACCTTCTTTGAAGAATCTATTAAGAACCTTAGACATTTGTGCCTCTCTTCCTTTTAACACTGAAGGAAGGGGCCTACAAATGAAGAAATGTTTTTGTTCATTACCCCATATTCACCCTTAATTATTACTGTAGGAAAAATTTTGCATTTTTTTTTTTAATTTATATTGTTTTTCTTTACTTTTGAGGAAGAACGATGCTTTGAGAAGTAGGGTAAAATTTCAGGGCAACCAAAATGCTGGGGCTTGTCTAAAGCAGGAATAAGTGAGTTTTATCCTTCAACTGCACATGCACACATCCTCAAACTCATCAAGAATTCGGAATTACCATTACACTGCTGTACAGTTTACATCACATGTTCCAAAATGCAGCTTTTTTCAGAAAAGTGTTTAACCATCCTTTCTAGATCCATTGCAAATGCAAACATAAGGAGAGTTCTTACATGTACAGTATTTTCAATTTCATGTCCTTGACTGCATATACTGTAAACTGCCTTTTGGTAAAAATATTTTATATAATAATCTGCACAAAGTGTGTGTATTTCTAGTCATGCATGCTGAGTCTGTGGTTTGTTAATTCTACACCTATCCCAATCCCACATATCCATTCAACATACGAGTTGTCAAACTCGCTTATTGTGCTGCATTCATTTATATGAAGAATCAACTGACATTGTAAGAAGACTGACAAATATTCTTGGGTTGAAATTCAGTCTACCAAACACTGGGACACACAACCAGGTGACTGCAAAAAAGGCTCAATATTACAAGCATATTACTCTGATGCTGAACATGAATGTTTCCAAACTTCTGAGAAAGCAAGAGATCTTGCATATTAAACCTACATAAACAGGAAACATGTTAATGGTGATAAATGTAGGTTACCAGACCTGCCAACTGCCAATATTCCAAATTTAGAGGTATGCATAAAAATACCAACCTGGAGATTAAAAATTTGTCCTGCCCTGTAACATTATGGGATCATGGTGTTCCTCACTGGGAACTCAGACAACAGAAACAAATGAGGGAGAGCCCGGTCTGGGGAAAGACTGCATGACTAATGCCTGAGTTTTGTGTGCCACCAAACAAATTGCACAAGGCACAAACTATGGCTTAGCCTACATACATATAGCCTGGCCTACGACCCTACTTGTCGAACAGCTTTTGAATATGTACCCAGTTTCATTATAATTGAGTTCCCAGATCTGATTATTAGTAAGAAGCCAGACTGAACAAATGCCATACAACTGCCTGACTACATTTCAGTATTCTCTGGAGGAATATTTGTCTGCCAAATACACTACATGATTCCTCCTCCCTGTACAGTAATCTTACAGTATTTTTTTTTTGTGGATTTGAAAATTTGGCTGTGAGATGGTACTGTACTCACTACAGAGACACTGAGTTGGCAAACCTAGACTATTGATGGTTACACATGCATGCACCATCAAACAGTAAAATCAGGCAAATGTTTTGCAAAGTCTGTGCAATCCTCTGTTAAATATATACCTGGGACAAAAAATTCACAGGTGTAATAGCCCACTCCATGATACTATATGGGGAGCGAGCTGCTCTGCACACAGCTCACTACACACTGGCAGCACCCTTGTGTTGGCCCCAAGGTCATCGACACTACACTTGATAGAAAGCCTGATTAGAATGAGATTGTCACTTCATCTAGGCATTAAAAACAGGTTTCAGATTACAAACACATCTTGCTTTATGCTGCCTTATTCTGGCAGGGTTACAACTTTCATGGCTAGGCCTTATTGCAACTGCTCAACCTCAGAGGCTCACTATGGACTCATTCCTGTTCAATCATAAGCTAACCCTGATGTTCGTTGTTGCTACTTATGTCATGCACTAGAAATGTGAATTAGGCCTAGTATTAGTAAAGTAGCCTAGCCTAGGCCCTGGGTACAGCACTGGATAGGCCCATAGAGCAATGGATGTGCTGAAGAAACCTGAGCCTTGAAATGAAGTCTAGGCAGGGCCGTCGACAGGCAACAGAGGGGAGACGGGAACAAATGTCCCGGGGAAATTTGGGGGGCCTGGGAAAATTGGTCATAAAATATATTATAATGTATCATCTATGAAATTATTTCCTCATGAACACCACACTCAGAGGGGGCCCGCATTGAAATTTTGTACCAGGTCGGCTGTCAGCAGCCCTGAGTCTATAGGCCCATGACCAGTCATAGGCCCTAGCGATCCTCTCAGATATTAGAACTAAGTTTGATAATGTCTAGCCTACTGATGGTCTGGATATAGGCCTATGCGATCATTGAATATTAAAATCAATTTAACCTATACATTTTCATAATCATAGGCCTAGCCTAGTTTAGTTCGACCTAACGTTAATACGACACAATGGTACAGAAAAAAAGATAATTTTCTTTTCCATCTTTTCCGTTAACACAACGACACCGTTAATAAGTTAATAAGGAGAGACCGAGTGTTGGTTAGCCTTATCAAGACTCAACGCACTATGCTCCAGTTCTCCACTCGATTGTCGACAGATCTTTTACAGAACACTGTTAAGATGTATAAAAGAAGCTACCCTGGTATAAACTCAATGAGTGGCGGAGGCTATCATAGTATCACGACTTGAGTGAGGTCATACATACCTTTGCCGGCTAACGAGGGTTGATCTGCCACGATAAACGAGACAAGTAAAGGCAAAATTAGCAGCAATGCTGCTGGGTGGAAAGTTCTCATCCTATATGAGGGGCGAACACGATTATAAGTCTGTAAGCACATGAAAAACCATTGTGCCGATGGCAGGGCCATGGTCATTCCCACATCAAATAAGCTAGGCTAATTCTTGAAAATTCGACCAATGATACTAGTCAAATACCATGGCTATTTCACGAGTTCTATCTAAAACCTAACGTTAGTCTTTATCAAAGAGTTATGCCGCCTGCAGTAAATCGCATGCACACCATTTAAATAAATCCGTATAAAACCATGCCGAGATGTCCATGCAATCAGAGCTCAAAACAAGGGCACAGATCCGTGCAGTTGTACTAGCCCGGTTCCGGATCGTAGATCAGCGAGATCGCTTTGAATCACTATGCTAGAACCACGTTGTACTGGAGTAGTAGAGTACACTAATCTGCACTTGTCTTTGCAGTCAATGACATGGCAGCTTGCCAATTTAAACTTCATCCACACATGTTAATATTCCAACTGCTCAAAGAATGTGAGAAACTCCAAGGAACGAAATTTCCTTTCCCAACTTTTTGCGGACTAATGTCCAAGTGGGCCGAAGCAAGTCCTGGTATAAAATCCCTGAAAAAGAATACTGTTACCGCCAATATTTTGTTTAAACACCCCCTGTACACTGTAGACTACACTAGCTGAGGTGCCTCCAGTACATGCAGTACAGTGCATTGCTCAGCTACCATGCATAACGAGCTAGGAGGTAGACAGCCAACCCAGGGTAGCCCTCGTACAACGCACGTCTGTACGTACGTACATCGTACTTAAGCCGCGCCCATTAAACCATTAAACCAATCAAATTCGAGCTTAAGTTTGGTGTCAGTAGAATGGAAGTCACAAAAGTTTGTTTCGGAAGTGCGTGATTCCCATTGACAAAAAGTTGGCAAAGCTAGCTAGGTAAAGAACAGGGTTGGTCTTTGGCCCTATACCGTCAATAAACTTGAATAAAAAAGTTCTCTTTGGAAGTTTGTTGACATCATAGTATTGCAAAAACCGGTAAAAAATTACGGTGGAACAACTTTCCTTGAAAAAGAAACCAGCACTAGTTATACATCTTAAATGACTGACGCCAAACAATTCTTAGTGGTTTTCCTGTTGATAATATAGTTATGTTGTGTAAACTACTGCAGGACTGAAACTTATGAAAGTTCCTTTGACTTTCAATTTTTGAGTACCCTAATACGTGGACATGGACTAAGGCGTTAAGGTAATACAATTCACAAGGGGGTTAGAAGGTGTTTGCTCTGAAAATTTCCTCCGAATAAACGAATGGCGTGCAATCATGACATGAATTTCGCCCTGAAAATAAAGTGCTAATAACCTGAATCGATATTTTATTGTCCTGATACCAACATTTTCTCTCTGCTTTCATCCTTACCCCCACTTCCACCCAACTACCATCCCACCCCTTCTTCACTGATATCAACTCTGACAGTGTTGAATACGGAATTTAAAAAGCAAACGCGTATTCAACGTACATTGAAGCAAATGGAACCATTAAATTTGGATTTGAAGCCTTGAACCAGGGAGCTGCCTGCTTGAACGGTTGAATGTTTTTGTGCTAAAGCCTATATCGTGGAAGAATCTGAGTAATATGAGAATGACTCCATTTACAGTCGCATTACATGTCAGTCCTTTAATTTTAGGATTTAAAGTGTACCTAAAGTCTAAAATTCCAAAAATATATGTTACAAAGCTTGAAAAATGCATCCAAATGGTCCAACTCCCATCTTTGCAGGACATTCCTGAGCTGAGATATAAAATGCTGAAGCTTATTCACTCAATTTTAAATGGTAGATTGCGCAATAATTTGTGATGTCATTCTTGTACTACTCAAATTACCGTCTTTGTTTTTCTTTGTTTTTGGAAAGCCACTGCCCCTTTGTACCGAAATGTGATAACTGTCTTACTGTTATAGGGTGACTTGGCTATATAAGCCCTCTTCATACAACATGCTGTGCAAGGGAGCAGTGAATGTTTCAAGGTTATAAGAACATCTTAATTTCAAAAGGAAACAAAAGCAGGTAGTGTGAGTTGTACAAGAAGAACATCACGAATTATTGCGCAATCGACTATTTCAAATTAAGTGAATAAATTTCAACATTTTATATCTCAGCAACAGAGTAAGCTATGAAAATGGGAGTTGAATGGATGAAATTCATTTTTCAATCCCTAAAATATATATTCTTGTAATTCTAGACTTTAGGTCCACTTTAAATTAAATTAATTTAAAGGGCGAGAATCCGGGACTACCTTTTCAATAGTCACGGCTCTTGAAAACGTAGACCGAGAGGGGGACCCGGGCTACGGGGCCCGTCTTGTGGGTTTAATTGACAACGCCTGGGTGGGTCTCAGCGTAGAACCCTTGAAAGCTCTGAGGTATTGACAAAATGGTGGGCATTAAAATAACATTGCCATGAGCACTAAGCATATCATAAAATCGCAATTTAATCATTTAGGTACTCTGTTAACTCCTAACTCAAATAAAGATCTGTCAATATGATTAAAAGCGGGCCTGTGGATGGGGAGGCTGGTTGGTGTAGGGGCCGTCAATCGATCAGACAATTTCAGTCACAGTTGTCCTACTGGTAGTGAGGATTAGAAAGACTTCGTTTAGTGCCCTGAAGCAAACAGTAACATTTTCAAAGACGTAAAGTTTTACGGTCCCCCCCCCCCAGTTAACATTACAAGTCATTCATTACGTCAAATTTCCCTCTAATTTCTGTAGCTTCCTTTCATTTATTCTATTTATTATTACTGCTTTTGAATTTGCTTTATTTCTCAGAAAAGTGTGTGGTTTGTGTATGGGTGTGGGGAACATCCTCTCACTTCCAAGGGAGGGGGGTTGAATTTCCCCTGATCTCTCGTTGTGCACATGTGTTTTACTAATCGTGATACTTCAACTCCTTGAGTGTCTTTCTTTCATCCGGCATTTTTGCAGTCGTTAGTGTCACCATTAAAATGAACATTTGATAATAGATTTGATAAATTTAAAATTGAAGACAAATTACATGGAGAGACACAAAGATTTGGGGGACTCGCTTATTCCCTTTAATATGGCGTAGCTGCGTTGTGCTGCATTATCTCACGTGTGGTCCTCTAGTTCAGGAAATGGAAGGTACAAAGATATATAAACACAAGGCACCCAATAACCACACGTAGACCTCCCCATCAAACCATACAACCCATACACATAACCAAACCCTCCACACCCCACACTTGCCAATCAGCCAAACACGACATAACTGATTAAATAAATTCTTGCAAACTTATGTCTAAAATTTCAAAAATTACAGAGGTCTGAAAAACAAAAAACCTTCTCTCTTCATGTTTTCTCCGTCCTTCTCTCTTCATCGCGTGTTCGGTCACTGAAATATAAAATGCTGGAATTTATTTCAAATATACCGTAATTAAGTAGGTTACGCAATAATATCATTTTTGTACTATATCATATTACTGATTGCTTTCGTCATCGGTGAAACTTAAAACGCTTATATTTTACCTTGAAAAATTAGATGTTGCATCGGTTCGAGCATATAATGGAGGGATTGATCTTTGTTACTTCGATATTCCAAGTAGGCTATCATCACTTTTGCAGAAGTATAATAAAACTCCTTCATGTAATGATTGTAATCGTTTCTTGGAATGGTATACAGTGTCCTTCGGGTTGTTGAATTTAACAAGGTTATAGATCTCCAGGACCGAGAGCGAGTCAATCAATAAGTAAACTGTTTTGTGCTACCGTAAAGGACAGTTACAAACACACTTAATTCAATTGTTTTCAAGTGATTTTACGGTATGTTCAACTCAACTTATAAAAGGTACTTTGAAACCTCTTTGATAATAGGGTGATATGGATTAATGCCAATTAATGATTGAAGCACAAAAAATATATTTATTTGATCCAAACATTTCATTCTCCAAGGAGTTTTTGTTTGGAAATGGCTTAAATTATTACATTCCGCTATTTAAACAATAATTAAGTTAATTTAGATCACGAATAACATCAATGAGTCACCTCGATTAAAACCCTTACAAAGCCATATTACCGGTATACTGGTATACATGTAAATACGATACACAATAGTACCGTGATCCCTGACAACCCAAGTCCTTTTGGCTAATTGCTACCAATTCCACGTTTACACCATGTCAACCTGTCAGCTTGTCCGTGATAATTAAGAAGTTCCCCATCAGCCGCAACCTCTGGCCTTCAAGAAACCGTGACGGTATGAAAGTTTTCGGCTTGAGGCAGTTAGGGTCAAGGGCTGTTTAAAAGGAATTCAAATTACATGTTTGATAATTGACAACACGTTATCATAGCGGGGATTAAAGTTAATCTAACAGCATAATTTGCCTCTGTTTACATTTCAGGACTGGACGAAGGTGTTTCCACATTGACACTACTTTTGTAGAAGGGTTTTCCTATGACTATCGGAGATTAGTAACGAGGTAGTATCTAATCTCGTCATTATGTACTCGACACAAAGTCACAATAATCGACTTTATCCTCAAAATGATCAGAAAATGCGTGTGGTGGAATTGAAACTAAAAAATCATTAAAAAAATAAAAAAAAACACACTTACATAAAGGTGATGGACAGCTAGAACTACAATTCTGATAATTTTTGGTTGAAAACTTTGAAGTCCGTAGCCAGACAAATAATGTAGAGGGCGAGATACCTTCTAGGAGGGCAAATATTTTTGGGGGGTGAGATCTGTAATAATGTTTAAAGGCAATGGTAATTTGAAATTTTCTAAGGGTAGGGGAATCTTCTAGGGGTACCGCCCCTGCCCCCTTTGGCTTCGAGCTAGGGTAATGGCTCTGTCGGACTTTGTTCCATTGTGGGGGGTCGAAAGTACACACAGTTAGGGTTATGGAGTATTTAATAAAATACGCATCAATGCACTAGCCCATAGGGACTCCCGAGGTTTGATGGAATGAGGAAATTAAAAAAGGAGTATGTTAAAAAAGAGGCGTAAGACATAAGATTAATAACCCAGTCTTTCGTTTTTACTTTTGCCATAATTTTGGAAACCTCATGAAAGAGAAATGAATAATGACCGTAAGCCGGCACAGCGCCCCCCCCCCCCCACTTATAAGTTTCATCTGAAGGAGAGCCATCGTGCATCCTGCCGTTTGGATCACTTCGTTCGGTTTTCTCTTCTGCCATTCGACCCACTCAATGACAACACTTCAGCACTTAAAGGATTGACGTAAATGGATACATGCAGGAATGTCAGTTTTATCGCCATATATATCATTCCTGGTTTCTTCAAGCTAAATATTGAGTACGCAGACAAACTACTTTAATGGAATTAACTAGCCTGTTTTGTGACTTTTGTCCCAGACTTGACGCGCATCCCTGTTTGGAAACACACCACCCGGGAGGGAATTGATCAAACACATGAGTATGGAAGAGGGACACAAACAAAAGATTACGGCCGGGAGATGTTTGGTGGAAAAGGGCGGTAAGTCTTTGACTGTTCAAGACATGAAAGTGACACCGATAATAAGGGCTAAAAAAAGTCGAGAAACACCTCTCATTGCTCATACACTATACCACTTGTCTGCGAGAACGATTTATAATGGTCGGCAAAGAATACAAGCAGGTGAATCTCCCGCCAAAGTGGCAGAAAGATACGGCTGACCGTCTGCTGGCAGTATTTGCTTCGGTTACTCCTAACAAAACAAATAGGGTAGTTCAATTGGCGGTCTCTGCCTCTTGTGTGGGGAAATGGTCATCCATCGGCGGATGAAAATCAAACAATGCTTGAAGTTCCATGTAGGATCATAATAGACTTCGTGACTTCATGCTAATACTGTAGTAACTCAACCGTGACATTTGGAATGGCCAGTAGTCCGTTTAGTAGCTCTACTCCATCGTAGAAAAGATTGTCTTCTTCGCAGCTGGATGGAAATCTCCCTGCACTTCAGTGCTGATGACTTGTAGTAATTTTGGGAACCCTAATTCTTTAAAAGATTTCCAGATTTACAGGTCGCCCTCCTACCCCCTACCCATAAAACCTTCACCCCTTTCTGTGTGTGACGAAGAAGTGACGCAGGTCGAACTCGGTGTGTTAACTTCAAATTCATTGCAAAACATCAGCACTGAAGAGCTGGCAAGGAGAGAGGGATTCATGTACCTAATAAATTTGTCATGAAGGATATGTACATAATCACATGGGCATAATTATCAGATCATAGGGACAACACTCGAATGTGAGAGATTTACAGTCACATGACGTCCTCCGCTCAACCCCTTCCTCGGTGCTGAGAGAACGCCGAGCACGCTTTCATCAGCGAGCAACCTTAATGCGCTTTGCAACACATGGTCTTGAAAAGGGGCAATACGGTAGCGTTGTACAGGCTTCCACAAACAGGCGCGTAGCCAGGGTCTTCGGCCCGGGGGGGGGGGGGGGCAAAATGAAAATTTTTGTCCTGATTTCATGATTTTTCAAACTAATTGTAGAGGTGGGTCCCCCCACCGTTTCTTTTGGGTCCAGTTTATCACCCCGGGACAAGTCCGGAAGCTTCGGAATAGAATTGGGGGCATGAGAATAAATTATCGACTTGATATTCAAATGGCCTTATCAGTATGCGAACTTATAGTCAAGATGATCACAATTTAACTATTTACCATAACTCGATTTGATGAAGCCGGGGTGAACTGTCAGTGGTAAACTCGGTGTAAGATCGAGGAGGAATCATTCTTGAGGGATCAATGCCTTTCTTCAGAGAGACCCTTTGAGACTTTATCATCGCGGAGCGCCACCATCAGTTGGCGCGAAGCGTACAGGGAATATTTTGGCCAAAATGCCTTCCCAAACTACACTGAGGAAATGATCCTTCCCGGGGTGTTGTACGTTACACCAGTGGCGTGCGCAGGATTTGTGAGGTAGGGGTAGACTGTGAATTCCACCGAGTGGCACAGAGAAAAGTCCAACTGGCTAGACGCAAACTATTAACAGGGGCGTAGCAAAAAATGTCAAGGAAGTGGGAGGGACGCAGCTCATAGAAAGTCTCTCAGCGCTCCGCGCCAACCGATGGTGGCAAGGAGCGTAAGGAAATTTTGGTCCAAAATTCCTCCCAGATGGCTGGAAATGGCACTTCCCGGGCCTATTTATCGCATATAAAAAGGGGAAACACTAGCAATATTGTAAAAAGTAAACATAATAAAATACTAAAAATAAGGTGGGCGGCTGCCCTCTTCCTCCACCCCCTAGCTTCACGCTTGCCTAATGACCAGTATAAAGGTAGTCATCTTTATAACTAGATGATTGACCGTTCTTTAGACTGCTATTTGTTTAGTGATTATTGTTATAATAGAGAGACAAAAAATTGATTGTTCGTCGTCCCGGGGGAGGGGAATTTTTGCTTTTAGAAGCTCGCTGAGATGAAAAATGGTGCTATATTTGACACATTCTGAAGCATGTTAAAACACCCATAACGGCCAATTGGGGGAGGGAGAGTGCACCTGATGCTCGGCCAGTCTCGGTCAGACCGATTTCCCCGACTAGCTGACTTTCCCCGACTACTTACAACGGTGGGGGCCATGGCCCCGGCCCCCATTGCGCACGCTACTACGTTACACTCCAAAATTACTACATATTTTGGGCTTTAAGATGTTAGGAGGATTGCTGCCAAAGTCAGCCACGCCAGAAGGTCCCCTGAGAACAAAATAAAATGTAAGTGCATAGAGCTAAGATTTATCACTTTATATCTAGTCAGCTGGGAAAGCAAAATATGGGTGGAGCTTGCCCATGTTCTATTCAAATTCATGCTTATAGTTTCTCTTGGCAATTTTTCTTGACCACTCATTAGGGTTCTGACACCAAACCCCAATAAGTGGCAACGCAACTGGATACTTTCCACTCATTGTGTGACTTTGAAAGAAAATCTGCACCGGGACATTTATTTTAGGTATCCCTTTTTGATAGTGATTAAAAATAAAAATCGGGACGGTAGCTACTATCCCTATAGCTCCCGCACTGACAGCCTTGCTTTATGTCCATTTTTCTATCCCCTTACTCTGACTGCTCTGCTTCATAGTCTGTCCTTCCGGACTCCCTAGTCGTCTAACGCTCTCTATTCCCTTTCCTAGTTCATCTTTTCCTCTTTCTCATGCACAATCTGCCTCGCTTCATCCCTCGTCCCGTTTCTGCCTTCTTAGCCCTTCCCTTTCTCATTCCGTTTGGTCTTTTCCACGGTCCCTAGCCCTACCTGTATCAGTATACTCGTCCTGTCGATATTTGAACCAGTGCTCTACCTTATCAAGCCCGTTTCCTTCTCTCCATCATTTCCTTCCATCGATAATGATTCCTATTGCTTTTATTTTATTTCCCTTTTCTCCTGTTATTTTACCTTTTTTCTCTTTTTCTCCCTTCTTCCCCTTTCCTCTTCCCCTTCCCTTTTCCTTCTCCCTCTTTTTCCCTTCGTTTATTTTTTTTTATTTTTCCGTCGTCCCGATTTTACTTCGATTTTTCGCCCGGGGGGCAGTCTGCCCCCTGTCCCCCCTCTGGCTACGCTACTGTCCACAAATTCTTTTTTTATTACTTGTCCGTCGATGTAGCTGGTCTTTAATCTACTTACCCACATGATATTTACTTGTCCAATCTGATTTTGCCCAATTTCCTTTGTGGAGAAGACCTTGCTGGGCAGGCTATGATACTGAAAAGTGTACTTGTGATTTTATTCTTGCCCCGGACTGTCGGGGGGGGGGGGGGTTCGAATCCTGGGATTGTCCCAAAAACTTATTTGTCATTGACAGCAGAGCTTGTGAGGAAATTAAAGAGGGCAAAAATGATTACGTGAGTGTTCTGTCAAAGCAATTAGAGGGGCTTTAAAATAACTATTTCACATATTATGGCACCTAATTACTTGTTGTTTTAAGGGATATGGTAACCTACTACCGTCTTGTGGGGACCATGTTCAATACAGGGGCTGAGCTCCTTTTTTCCCCTATGTTACGACGGCACATTTTACCAAGAACAGTATGAATTACTTGCAAATAACATTTTCCTCTGTCCGAATGGGAGGAGGGCTACAGCCCTCAGGACTCCGTCATGTAGGCTACGTCCTCTCCTTACCAGACCTATCTCGCTTTCTCACGTTTTCCTAAATTATGCACTAACAGGGCTATTCTAACAAAGAAACACGTAGACAGGAGATAGACACTGCGAGTTTAGCCTGCGCAGCGGCTTTGTGGTGCCATACCCTTCAGTGGACTGCCGCCCGTCACTGGTTTTTCGTACATCTGTAGCGATAAGCTGAACGAAAAAAGTTCGTAGCGGGCTACTTCGACTTGCCGATAACTTGTTTTTTTTTTTTGCTGCTTTTGTTTATATTTTTTGTAATGTGTTATAATTATTTTTTGCAGATACTACTAAAAACAAAGACAGCCATTTGCTTTAGGACACGTTCAATAGTCACTTTAGCGAGCCACAGCCATATTGTATCGTGGTCCGTGCACTACCAGTTAACTGCTTCCGTCATTGTGTTACTTCACGCAACTCCCGAAAACTTGAAAAAATCGGTACCCTCTTTTCCTGGAAGAGGCAATAATGATGTTGAAAACAATAGTAAAGTTTCCGAAAAATGAAAGTTCAATGTGATATGTACTTAGTTTAAGGGAACTATTGTGAACATTGGATCAACTTATGACAGACAGAAATAACTTTTATCATAACTAAACTATTCAATCTAGCCAATGAACTCTGGTTATAAGTTTTCTCCCCACCCCACCCCACCCCACCCCACCTCACCCCACCCCCCAAAATTATTACACACTGCAAGAGCTATGAATGTTACATCACTTGAAATTTTGTGAGTTTTGTTGAACAATTATTTATGGGCTACAAAGCAGTAGCAGTAAATTTGTTTGAGTACTTTAAAAGTTACCTATCTACCTTATTTCAAATTGTCTATCATTCTATAGCCAATTTATAAATCATATCACTGAAGACAGGAACATTTTCTGTTTCACATATGCAATATAAAGACGATATGATAAATCAGGGGTAGTTGTATATAAGACAATTATTTTGATATTAGAAAATTTTAACAAAGTATGATGCCTGGGTTTATCTTTGAAACTATTGTGTTGTGAAACATCCTGAAAGATACGGTATATTGTGAGGAAAATAAGAAGATGTTTAATGGATCAGCTTCATGGACAGATTTTGGTAATTTTTCTAAGTAAGGATGGAGTGAATGTATAAAATGGAAAGGGCTGGTTGTTAATGTAAGAATGCGACACACTAAGTTTCCTGTTGAGTGGTGGCGTCCTTTAGTTTGACTCAGAAAGCTACACCTGACAGACTAACCAACTTCAAAAGTTTGTAAACAACTGTGAAACCATACTAAAACCTTAGTCATGGTATTGATATTTATCTTGGAATTGACTCTTTCGCCCTTACTCTTCGGAAGGTTTAACAAACGCTTATCTCTCCCCAAAATAGGTCTACATTCGTAACGATGACTCCCTTTGACAGAAGGGCATGGTAAATAAAAGTATTACAGTTTGAACTTTAATCATAACACTTATTCCCTTCCAGCATCTAAGTTTGTTACTTGAGTCAGGAAAGAAAGGAAAATGCGCAACAATGGCGAATCCAGGCGGGAGGGGGCGCAACAGGCGCGCGCCCACCCTATTGGCTGTCATGCGTGAAAAAAAAGTTGAGGCAAAAAAAAAGAAAAAGAAAATGATTTAAAATGTATCAAATATAGCACCGTTTTGCATCTCAGCCCTCTTCCAAAAACAAAAATTTTCCAAAGGGGAGAAGTACACTCCCTCCCCTTATACTCCACCCCAGGACGGCGCTTAAATAGACCTTGCGCCAACTCTCTTTTGAAAATTCCTGGATAAGCCCCTGCCCAATATTATAGATATGCCACTACTAATCTATCCGAAATGGAAAATATCATTTTTTGACCATTGTCTACTCAAGACCCAATATGATGCATGCCTTTTCAGATTCACAGCAATCGCATTGAGGGTCATATGAGTGAGTGTAAGAGCACATTTCACAAGGGGGGGGGGGGGGTGGGGAGCTGGTTGCCCTGAAATTTCTCCTAGTTTTCAAACAATCATGACATGACGTTTGAATTTTGTCCTGAAACCTTTTTTGGCGAGGGGAGGGGGCTAAGTCCGCCTCGTTTACATCTGCCTTTTATGATGATAATGTAGGGCCTGCTGTTGTGTTTGTCGAATAGGAAGTGCAGATCACCGGTAATGCTCATGCAACTGTTACAGTTTTTATTTCCTTTGGAAAACTCATATTCACGCAATAGGAAATTCATTGTTAGGAAATTACAGCCGTTATGATATGAAGAAAGTCTGAAAAGTGTTTTACTTTATGACTGCATTCCAGTTAAGACGACCAGCGGTCCTGAAAAAAATGTGAATCCATAAAAAATTGAAACGAACCAAGGGGATTAAAGGATTGGTTTGCACATGCAATAACTAGTGTGATTATCATGTTGGGAGTAGTGACGTAATAAGAGGAACAATCTCCTAGGAGGAAGAGCATAAAATCAGAGATATAAAGCAGCCATCTGAAATTTTTATTTAAACATTGACACCACAAGATATGTCAAAATGTAGGGCATGTACTTTACACAAAATTAAAACACCGATATTTCTTAAAAAGCTGATGTGTTGCTGACGTGGTCTTTGGCAATTTCTTTGCATAATTATAAAGCTACTTCGTCTTTGGGATTTTCCAGCAGTTTCATTCATTTAATTACTTTTTAATCTTAACTTTTAATTCTACAGTAAGTGAGTATTTTAGTTTTCTTACAAATTCGTTTGATATGTCGGATTCACGTGGTCCATTTAAACAGACTTGTCAAACTTGAGCCAGTTAGAATATCCGACTTTACGCAGGCGCGGATCCAGGTGGGGGCGCACCCGGCGCACGCCTTCCCGTTTTTTCGATGACCAACGATATTTTGAAAAAATGAGCAAATAGTTATGGAAAATATGCTTCCGAGATGCTGGGAAATTGCATCTAAGCGCATCTAGAATTCAAATTTTCTTGGGGGAGGACCCTAAATCCCCCACCGTGGCTTCGCGCCTTCGGCGATCGCTCGTCGGCCTTGGGCCGACAGTGTGTGCGCCCCCCTTTCTCAAAGTCCTGGATCCGCGCCTAAAATACGATAACAATAGACCATCACTGCCATGTATGGAGGCTTGTCGAAAAATCTAGTGCAATCATTTAGATATTTCGTCGATGTCAGAGACGTCACAACCAGATATACGAAATGTCGATTTTTTTTTCTTTTTGGAGTGTGAAACGATTAGAGAGCCTACGGTACCGACGAGTTCTCTTTACGGTATGATTTTAAATGTGCCGCATTTTTTACTCGAATAATTTTTACCTTCAAAGGTTCATTGCTCTCAAAGTTCTTTCCTAGTAAAAAGCAAAACTTGGTGATTTATATGTCATTTGCGTGGTTTCTAAAGCGTGGCCTTGAAAAGACCGTTAGCCGATGGAGTGCGGAAGGTAGGGTATTGGAGGGGACGGCTTCCCCTTGAAATGTTTGGTTCTGTCGAGGTGGAGACAACAACACATTGTTAGCATTTACAAAAATAATTGCGCACTGCACCTCTCATGAACAGTAATTTCGAATCAGATGATTAGTTTGGCCACGGGATTCAGTTTGGCAAGTGCTGTTACAACTCACAGGATATTTCACTATGGTAATATTGCATTTAAAATGTATCATCAAGGCATAGTAGAAAATAGGTTTAACCATTACTAAACCTGTAAACCATTGAGTCTCACCAATAAACTCAACCAATAGCCCTACATCCTTAATAAATTATGCATCGAAAGAGTTTTAGATGTGACATCGTTTGAAATTTGGAAAGTTTGGGCCAACAGGCAAATTATTCATGAGGTACAAATCAATGAATTTCTTTCTTTTTCTTGAAACTGAAGCTACCGTGCAGTCTTATTTTAAATTTTGTATCTATAATCAAACGCAGTAGCCAGTCGCCCAAAATTTGCTTTGAAACATCAGCAAATTTTTGCAAATCTCCTTTTGTTGCATTACAAGCACCTCTGAAGACGTTTTGAACATAACTAGTACAAACAATACATAAAGCAACGAGAAATTCTCCTTGAATTTCACAGTTCACTAAAAAAAAACATTGTCACATGATCAAAATAGGCCATTCATGAACTAGAGTGACCTGGCATACTAACTCTGATTGGGGTGACAACCTATTGCCTTTAAAGGTTTGAAAGATGTGAAAATTTCCTACACCAAAGAAAAAAACACGCAACATTTCCGTTTAATGAAGTGATGAAAACGCATTTCAATGTAAATTTATCGGTAATTTTCCCAAAGGGGGAAAGCGTCTGTGTCACTGGATGCTGACCTTAACCAGTTCATAACTGGTAGGTTATGAGATGTGTATGGGCATGGAGCTATAACTACGGAGTAGCTCCATGGCCGAAGTGCCGCTATAGGCACACTGACTGGTACGGTACACAGGCCTTGCTTGACATTGAAGGTTTGGCCATTCGGTGTGAACCTCATCTTCCCTCTTCATCCTCTCTCCCTCCCCCTTTTCCCTCTCCGGTCCCCCCTCCCCTCCCTACCTATTTCCCTCCCTTACTCCCCCCAAACAACCTCAGACATGTTGCTCTGTTCCAAACGATTACAGGACAAATGACATACATTCAGTGTTTCTCTCTCTAATTATGACTACTGAGCAGATAGGGGAACTTCTGGTTAAGATCAGTTGCTTTTAATGAGTGCAGTCCCTTTAAACCTCCAGCACCATCATACCAAGCAAGGCGAACCGTACACTCCCTCTTTAGATCAGTTGATTTGTGATAGTTATAGGAAGGCGTAAGCGAGCAATGACCTGCTCCGCAGGGTAATCATGAAATGAGCTTTATATTCATAAATTTCCTTTGGTGAGCTCTGTTCCATCGTTTTCACTTGTTCGTGGAAAAAGTTGTAGATGTTTTAATTTAATTCCTTTGCATTGTTTGTGGGTTATTGGTTATTGATTATTGCTACGCGGTTAACCATAAAACAGAAGTGACCAAATCTGTTTCCAAAGTTTAACACGCGAATTGATATCAACTGAAGGGCTTGTATACCGTGGTTACTCCAATAATTGGGCCACACTTGCACGCACCAAGTAGCGAACCAGCAAATATATGATAGGATGCATTTGTGGGGTTAAGGGTTCAAATAAAGTGTAATATCACCTTATGTATGGCACGCGAAAAGACTTCTTAAAAATTTAGGAGTTTAGAATGTTTAGTTTCAGTTTCAACGAAAGCATATAATATCCATCTGTAGGTAATTTCTGTAAAACAAAAATCAAAATAGTAAGTCCACACAAAACTGGTGAAAAAGTTTTAATCATTTATAAAGGAAAACAGAGAAAACTTTTGAATTGCCATTTAAAGATGAGGGTAAATATCTTATAAACAAATAGGTAAATGCTTCTTTAAATTTACTTTTCAGCAATACATATAAAGACAAGTACCGACCCTGACAAAAAATTACATGAAAATTACATGTACAAATGTTATGAAAGACCAACAAAACCTGTAATGCTTCTAAAGTCACCAGCAAGGTCCATGCCTTACAAGTACAAAACGGTATCACGTATCCCTAGAAGTGGTCTTCTTATGAAAGTAATACCTCTCATCATCATCGATGCGTCATTCATTAGCCAATTACTACCACCCAACTTTCTGACGTCACACTACGAACCTGCTTCAATTCGAACAGCGGGAGAAGTTGTCCCGCTAGTTAGCTCGGTGTTCACTTCACCTGGGTTGGATGCACTGCCTGCTG
This sequence comes from Holothuria leucospilota, assembly GCA_029531755.1. Lineage (NCBI taxonomy): Eukaryota > Metazoa > Echinodermata > Holothuroidea > Aspidochirotida > Holothuriidae > Holothuria > Holothuria leucospilota. The sequence goes on along the minus strand of CM055962.1, from coordinate 27,673,316 downwards.
GGATCAAGGTTATGTTAGTGTGTTCCTTTATTCTGGTCCAGCAATTGGGTCATTAGTTGACCACCACCTGCGTCATAATTAACATGTGTTACGTCATCAATACGTCATACTAAGTGTGAACAGACAAGTACCTCGTTTCCTGTAGAGACATGGATTAACCTTAAAAACCTAATTTTAAATTAACCTATTTAAAAGGGAAAAATCCTACGTTAGAACTAAATATGGTGTCGTATATACTTGAACACTGTTCTAAATTAACTTCCGTATATTTAGATTTGTTGTTCCAAAACTTGAGTGAAATCTATACAGGACAGTCTGCGGAGACATTCCTCCGTTGCCCACGCGGTTGATGGGGGGGGGGGGGGGGTAGTCAGAAATTAAGTATCTATCTGGAGCAGAATTACGGATGACAGACTTACTGACTTAGTCTGAGATGTAGCTTAGAGTTTACCTTCTCGACCTTTTGGTTAAGATCGTGGGTAGTGCGTGTTCTTTTCAGCCAATCTAGAACGGGGACAAGCATGACATGCAGACCCATTATGTCCGGGTCCGAGGGTCAAGAAGTTGGTCACGATAGGGGATGTAGCTCCTTTGTGGGAGCAGAACTCCTGCGGGAGTAGCGTTACTTTTCGCCCTTCGTCCTTTCGCCAAAGAGTCGACATGGCTTTGGAATAAGTAGTTTGCCAGGGTCGTAATCAAGGGGAAAGGGTCAATGGATTGATCCCTCTACCAAATTTTTTGTCCCTAGAAAATTTTTGAGAACTAAATTTATTATTGCCTTGTCCCAACTTAACACATCTCGCCACTGAAAAAATTTCTCCCTCCTATGCAGTCTGTCAGTGGGAAGCCTATCTCGCTCCCCTCGACATTGTCAGGCTACTGACCTGGAGAATGATCCGGTGTTTGGGGGCAGCGTAAGGTTTTCTATTGTTGGGAAACAATCCCCAGGTTTTGTCACCGTCATTGATCTGCATATTTGTGTATTACTGTACACACACGTTGCTTATATTCGGAGCTGAAGTTTTAATTTGCTCTATTTTGTATCAATCAAAGCACGCCACTAATCACTAAGGTGACGAGACACCCCTAACTAATCTGAAATGAAGCGGATTGATAAGTAGACTCGACTCTCCGTAAGTGCAATTTTTCCAGGACAGACGAGCAAAAATGATTTTTTTTCGAGTTGTATACGGTTTGATATGAAATTAGAGTTTGGCCTATCATTATTTCACCGGACAATACCAATTTTTTCCGTACCACCTCGACGTTATGTGGAAAGTTCCCACATTCAGTATGACTGTATTGATAATCTTAAAAACAGGCATTTGTTTGAAGATATATTCAAACAATACCTATTATTCAACAAATCAAGCACCAGGCCTCTAATATTAGGCTATAGTCCATACTTTCAGTCTTTACTGCTATTCGAGCGCCCTCAATTTTGTCTCAGGGTCTTAGGGTCAACGCAGAGAAATTCGAGTTTATAGGCCTACAGTTCTGTTGACAAGGACCCCCAATTAATAGAACATGTGATAATTACAAATTTACTTATCACTTGACCAAGACTATACGCTAATTATTATGTCAGGAAATTAAGTATACTGCAGCTTACAGTATAATTTTAAGTGAGTTCAACTTCGTCTTCCAAATTTTTTCGGTATCACCACAAAGCAAACCACCTCGTAAATAGCACCTCTGAACGAACCCACGGGACAACTTAGTTTCCCACGGAATCGAACGTAATTTACAAGGTGATAAATAACATTTTGCGAAAAGGTGAAACATTTTGGAGAAAGTTGATATGACAATTTTATGTTCTTTCTCGAAACAATAATAAACAGTTTCAGAACTGAGAAATTCTCTAGTTTTGTCAAAATTGTTGACAAAGTCGACGAGAATGAAAAAAATTGACATTGTGTGAAAAGCTACCCATTTATGAAAAACACATAAAATCTCATTGTAGCCGTCCATATCCCCCGATGCTTTTGGTCGATTTTTACGTTATGTAGGGGTCACGCAAGATGGGGGACAGGTGGCCATGCTCCCAGTCGGGAAAAGGTCCCCCCTTGTCAGGAAAATTCTTCAGTTTCGCCGAGAGAATTAATATGTGCAACAAAGTGTGTAATCCGGAGGGCGACCAGTCGCCTCGACGGTGTACTAGGATTTGCTCTGAAGAAAGGCAGATTCTTAAAAAAAAATCCAAATTTTTCAAATTTTCTCCAATAAGTCAGAAATTCTGTCGCGCTTTGCACACTGTAAATTTTGAGTTCACCAGTCTTCCGGTAACTCATCGCTTTTGTCAGGGTTTTGGTTTCTTCTTCCCCTACCCCGTGGGGGAACTTGGCCCCTACCCTGATGTTACTTACGTTGTTGATGTTACATAGTACATGTACGTCCAGATGCGATACATTGCACTAACCCATTGTGTACAGATACAAACACGAAATGGAAAGTTTCGGCTTCCTATATAATTCGTGGAATTTTATCATTTTAAGACCTACGTCAAATCAATGATATTGGGACTGGAAAACGCACACACACACACACACACACTCACACACACACGCAAAACTTTCTGGCTCTTCTGAATCATGGAATTACAATGTTGCAGCTCATTGGGTGAAGTACAATCGATTTTAACTTTTGTGAACTGCTTTGGGTGGTATTTTCTACTAAAGTATTTGATTGCACATTTCAAATCAAATTGCCTGAACAGCAAACAAATGCCATTCTTTTGCTTCGTGCATTTTCCAACAATTTTCGTCGAAGTTTTTAAGTTACGACATAAAAATAGTTGCTTGCATCACTAATTAAATTGCGTTTAGATTCATCAATACTGTAAGTAGGCTACGTGTCATAAATTTGCTTTTCCTTTCCTATTTTGCATCTCTCAAGATAAATTTCTGAAATTAAATATTCCATAAGAGAGATTTTTTGAAATATAAACTGAAATCTAATCTTTAACGAGTGCATTGTCATTCATTCATATAATATGTCCATACAAGAAGGCTTTCCGAAATACCAAAAAACACCAGGAGACCAAAACAGTACTAATCAGATTAGTGACCTTTTAGTTTCCTTGACTTTGTGTACCATACGGTAACTGTACTCCACATATTCTTTCGTAACTGCAACTGTGTAGTATGCAAGCCCGTAGCCAAGGGGGGAGGGGTCTCTCCCGTAAGTTACCATTGCCTCCATACATTTTTACACATCTCCCTTGAGAAAATGTAGCCCCCTGAAGCTGTCTTTCTACCCCCACCAATTCAGTAACTTGTCTGACTGCGGACCTGGTAATATGTAGATGAATCGTCAATTTAGGCGGTTGTAGAAAAGTTGCTAAAGTATTTTCTGTATGCAACCCTAATGGAAGAGAATCATTCCCGGAAAAGTTGTCTAGCGAAAATAGTACCTACAGACTTGATAACACTTGGATATCTTAGGAGAGACGATTTTACTGAGAGAATTTTTGAAGTAATAATGATAATGTATACTCTATTAGCTGACGTACTGGCTACCGAAAATTCAGGAGGTTGGGATGCTTTATGAGTTTATGTTCACTTTTTGCATTTTATAATATTGCTGGACACAGGCAGAATCGTGGGTTTCGACTAAGTTCAGGAAGAAACCTCCACAAAGGTACATAAGAACCATCACCTTCATTATACGAGTGTTAATCTAGGTGACAGGCGTTGAAAACTTGTGCAAGGCTCGAGCACACGTTAGTCAAGACCAAAATTTAGTGCGTGCTCCAGCGCTAGCTTCGCATCTGCGAGCGTCTGAGCAATGTATGACGCTATACAAATTATTGTATGAAGGGTATCCTCAATTTCCACACCAAATAACAACTCCCTGGTGAAAGTTAAACTTCGAGGGCATCAACGTTTAGAAGCTAATGAATACGCGCAAGCAACAACTTGCCTGCCATGCATTCTGTGAACGATAAGTTGAAGAGGTGGCGCTCTTTCAGAAAGCGGAATATACCTTGGACACAAGGAGAGTAATATAAAATATTACGCTCATTTTACTTTTGCCATTTAAGAAGTAACATGCTGCTTGCAAAAAATAAATTTGCAACTTATAAAACGCGCGTGAAAAACAGGCTTTGTAGCGACTTTCTATGGCCTCCGACACACGGGGCCGTCAATTTCACTCAAACTGTCCCTCAAGTAATCATTGGACAACCATAAGTTCGGCGTATTCAATAGATGGAAGAAGTGTTTTGTTCTGTTTCACGTTGCAAAAGTTACCTATGATATTCAATTCTTTCCTGATTTTTTTAGTATCCTTTCTACTCCTTTTTCATCATTTTTGGGCTGAGACTTAGGGGCTTGAACCCTCAGCACCCCTGCATCCACACCTACTAACACATACGCCCTAGTATACCTGTAAAAAGAGACCATGCCTGGTTTGTTCTGGGACTCATTAGAATGGTTGAACGATGGGACTACTAATCCAGTAATCCTAGAAGTCAGTTCTTTGGGGGAGTGGGGGTGGATTGGGGATGGGGGTGGGGGAGGGGTAGAAGATATGGGTTATACCTCATCCGAGTTGATTCTTTTGAGGCAGATTGCCTGTCATGTTCCTATATCCCCCTTACCAACAATTGAAAACGAAGTTTATTGACCTAGCTGGTCTGCATTCTTCTTCAATACCCTATTCCACTGGCACCACGTGTAAAGTGCCTGTATGACAGCTGCAAATGCACCTATAGACCCTTCTCCTAGTAGAGATTTCAAAGGATTGTGGGATAGTATTTTGGTATGTGTCGTTTTTGGCCACAGTAAAATGTCATTGACAAAAACGACGCATACCAAAACTCTCTCCCAAAACTCAGAACTCCTCATCAGATAAGCAGCAAATTATTGCCTTCAGTAGGCCTTTCATCAACGGAGGGGAAGGGGGGAAGGGGGAAGGGGGAAGGAGGAGATGGGGAGTGCACTGTAGCAAAATTTTCGTCTTTTGAAAATTATATGTTCAAAAATTACTATTACCTTACTACATCTTAACATGTCTCGCCCCAGACAAATGCCTTCCCCCCTAAGCCATCTCGCCCCTTCAGTGCCTTGTCTACCTACCGGCCCGGTCCACAATAGCTGAAATTTTATACTTCATACTTGGGCACGAACTGCATAGGCATTGATCATTCAATTTGTATTCATCACTTAAGTCGGCGACTAGCTCAGAGTGGGTAAGAGAGGCGAGTGAGAGACTAGAGCAGGAAGGAGACAAGGTGCCTGATAGTAGTGTTTCACACATCTTGGTCTTCCCAAAATGTCAAGGTGTGTTAACCGTTTTTTCGTACACAAAGTGTACTCAATACTGCCACGTGAGATGAATTATCAAACAAGCAATTGCATTAAGTTTGCCATAAAGGTGGGCCAGTTCATCATTGAAATCCATGGACCTATCATCTTTCAAGGTAAAATTATGAAAAAATAATAACACAAAATAATAATAGTAATGAAAAAACAAAAGTAACTTTTGTATGTGCACTGGAACTTGTAAAATATTTGCACGAAAATATTTCAGATCTAAACAGGCCCGCATAGCCAAGAAGGGGATTGAGTGGTGTGGTGCCATATATTGTCTCTACTTGAGAAACTTGGAGAACAAAAATTACTATTGCCTTAACAAATCTCACCTCCTTCAACATCTCACTTAACTGTGGGGACGAGTCTATAGTTTGACTCTTCCCCTCCCTCCCCCAAATCCCCTTTTAAAGTCTTCTAAGCTACATTCCATCCTCTAGTTGAGATTGCTATAATATAACTAGCTGAAGTAGGCCTGAAGCGTTTTCCGTTATGTTGGGGTACATGTTCATTTTGGTTTTCGCCCCTACGGAATCCAGCCGAAGGGACTTTAGAAGAACATTATCCAGTTTTTTTATGCAAGGGTAGCGATCTTCCGGTGGGAGGAGGGGATACCATATACTTAACCTCAGTGGCGTGGCTGAAAATATTGCAATAATAACAAGATAAAGGGAGGAAAGGAAAGGAGGGAAATTAGAAAGGGAATTTTAATACAAGGGGTAACTTTTGTAAAGAAAGAAAAATGGAGAAAAACAGTAATAAAAAGTATAAAAGATGTTTTTAGCCATGTGATTCGAAAGATTAAAGATACTCACGTCTCGTTATTACTTCCTCTCGCACAGCCTCATTGGAATTATTGTTCCAAAGCTTCATAAAATCCCTCTTTATCATCCATCCTCCCGCACCAATTCAATCCCCTTTCCCATCCTGAGCATCCCCACGAGCGCAACAAAAGCTTGTCTGCGCGCTTAACATAACTCCATAGACCTCACTCAATTTCGAACACAGGTCGTCGCCCCTGTTTGCATGTACAAAACAAGTCCTTGGTTTACATTTGGAGTGCATGTGTTGTGTTTGGAAATACAAATGCTCTATGTAACAATATAACAAAATTTATAAGATTTATCTGATGTTTGCAGTAACGTTGGAGAAACTTTATTCCCTTCAACTAAGTTCTCCATTGGGAGGGAATGTGAACACGAGGTTCTCAACTTTTTGGCTCCTTCAGTAAGCTAACAATTTCCTTTATTTTAACAAAGTAGTGCATAAACTAATTTTATAAACACATATCTTCCAAATCTGACAATCTTATACATTTTTCCGCACTACCTGCATTTATTGCAAAACTACTTAAATCGAATTTTTCTTTCTACTCGAATCACGTGCAGTTACTTCTGTGATGCAAGTACGTCTTCAATATTTGACTATTATATTTAATTAAACATTTTTTGTCCCTAAAAGTATTTTGGAGAACTCCGGGACCCCTCTCATTATTTGCTTCTCTTGCAACCCCATTACTTAACCCAGGGATGGCGCCAGGTGGGGAAAGGGGGAGGTCATACGCACCCCCCCCCCCCCCGCCGGAGAAGGCTGCCAAGGATGACACGGTATGTCATCTCTATGGCGACTAGTCGTCCCGGATTTTGACTTGTTCTACTCTCCACGAGGGCATACTCTGCAATGAAAACCCCCATAATTTTAATTTACCTCCTGTAAAAATCACAAATTTTTAAATTTTTATCCACAAAAAGTGCAAATTTTTCAAATTTCATAAATACAACCTTAAATTTGGATTTTTTTTTAAATTAAACCCGAAATTCCTGCAACCCGTCTTCGTCTTCTTTGTGGAGCTTCAGGTTGCTGCCCCCCGTCGGGGAGCTTGGCACCCCTCGGGTAAATTTTGACGCCTCCACTGCACCTTCTCACGAATTTGAACAGTTTTTTGTGTTTCATTTTTTATATTGAACAAAGCTCTCCTTTAGACGTCATCGCGACGCCTCTATTCTGCGCAATATAATTCATTCACAGGCCCATTAAGAGAGCAGTCACTGCTTTGAAAATTAGATACGTTATAAAAAGGGGCTAGTTCTTAAGAGCTCGCTGTCCCCTAGCAAAGGGAATCTGTACCCTCTACCCCTCTGACGCTCCTACCCGCGTAGCTGGCCGTATACGGTACTTTATAGGAGAATCTCATATAATCAGTGACAAATCCCGTTGGTTTGTAAAGACAAGTGGAACCCAACACTCGAGACGAGAATTTCATGCCCGTAGAAGAACGAAATGCTGAAGGGTGGGCAGTTAAGTTCAAGGACGGGAGAGAAAATACTTAAGGGGTAGAGATACGCTAAATGCATGAAAGCAATGCTAATTTTTAATTTTCTAGGGGAACGAAAACTTTTCTAGGGGAGGAGGGGGCCCCTTGTCCGTCCTTGGCGACGGGTTTGAAGTGTTTATCACTGTTCCTCTCTAAAGCAGGCGCGGCGCCACAGGGGGCAGGGCAGGCATTTGCCCCCTATGGTTTTTCAACTAAAAAAAATAAAATGGTCTAAAAATCATTTTAAGACACATAATTTTGTAGGGGGTGGGGTGAGGTGTTACAGTATGTCATCCATCTATCACAATATTAGTTAAATTGTTCGTTACAAAATACCTGAAACTTGCAATCCCCTCACGGATAACGTTTTCTGTTTTCTCCATTGTTTACGTGAATGCAGGTTAAGTGTTACATAAACACTAAGGACATTATACATAACGCGCATACAAAAAGGGCATTAGAACCGAGAGTAAAGCAAAAAGTTTTCCCTCTCTTGGAGAAAAGGTGCGTGTCATTGCAAGTTACACCAAAAAATTTGGACAGCTAATTTGTGCATCAGGGGATACGCCTGATCCATGAATCTCTGTCTACCCAAAACCCCAACCCTACCCGTAACTCGGAATATATTTTCGTCCGGGGGAGTCTTCGGTCTTTAGTGAACCTTCGACCAAGTGAACCGTTCGTCTATGGGTATTCCCCCCTGTTCGGATTATGTAAATATTTGGCAGTCTCAAACATTTACTGTCTCTCCATTCCCAGCATGTCACCATTTAAAATTTAGAACGTGAACATATATATTGGGAGTATCATTAGTCAATCACATAAAGAACATTTTGACAATAAAAATATAAAAAACATTTAATAAAATGAATTAAACTTTGAAGTAATATTATATGTCTCCCTTATTGCATACACGTAGGAAGCGGGGGACTGGGGGCTGGGGGCTAAAGACCCAGTCAAAAATCCGGGGGCAGAAGCATACTTCTGCCCCAATAACCAAGGTCAAAACCCCCTTATTTGTCTCTTCAGTAAAAACTTAAAAAGTTTGCAGTAATTTTCCTTAAACTTTGCCCAAAATGTTGCACCAAATTGCATCTGAGGACCCTCAAATACCCAAAAACTTCCAAAGGGGAGGGGGACACCCCTCCCTAGGACAGCGATCCGAAACAAGGTCCAGCCCCCAGTCTCGAAAAGTTACCTACGCCTAGGCATAGCTATGCCTTATATTGTGCTTTATTTTGGCCGTGTTGTCTCGACTGAGCAATCCATAGAAAACGAATTTTAAATAGAAGGTGCATGGCCGTACAAAACACAATCTTTACTGTATGATGAAATCTTGAGTCAATCAGAAAAAGAGCAAAGAAAAACAGGGCGATGCCACATGGGGCAGGGGGCAACCGCCTCCTATCATTGGCAAGAACAGGGGAAAGAGAGAAGGAAAAGAACAGGAAAAAAGAAAAGGAGAAAACGAAAGAGAAGAAGGGGAAGCGAAGGAGAAAGAAGAAAGGAGGAGGGTGGGGTAGGCATATATTTGATCCATATAATTAGTCCAGAGCTTCCAGGAGGCCCTATTCCGGTATCTCCCATCCTTTAGATACCTTGTATAATGCATATATGAAGCAACGAAATTATTCGTAATAGTTCGTGTTTCTGTCGACTCAACGGACGTATTTTTGAGTGAAAACATACCCATATATAAAAGGAGGGGTGGCTTCAGGAGGTTTGTTGACTACATACCCTTCTCTTGGACAACAAAGGCTACTCTCCTCTTTCACTAAACCAAAACTTAAAATTCAATAAAATTATTAACACTTTTCAGCCATGTATGATAGCTCAAAAAATACCAAAGACATCACCATTTTGCATCTAAGCAATCTTAAGTTGATAAAAATTTCTCAAAGGGGAGGAGGGGACACCCCTCCCTAGAAAAGCATCTTTCCCCCAAGCAAAAATTAAAATTCAATAAATTATGAACACTTTCTTACATATATGATCAGTTCAAAAATATACCAAAGATATCACCAATTTGCATCTAAGCAATCTTAAATTAATAAAAAAATTCTCAGAAGGGAGGAGACACCCCTCCCCAGAAAAGAAGCTTTCCCAAAACTAAAATTAAAATTACTAAATTATAAACTTTCAGCCAAATATGATCAGTTCAAAACATGTACCAAAGACATCATTTTGCATCTGAGCAACCTTAAATTAACAAAAAATTTCCCAGTGGGGAGGGAGAACCTCCTCCCCTTAGAACCCTCCCCAGGACGGCGATCACTCATCTCACGCTTTGCCCCCCTATCGAAATACCCTGGCGCCGCCCCTGCTCTAAAGTGAAAGGTCACGAACAGAAGCTGCGGTTTTGAACTACAACGCAGTCTCCTCTTTAAACTTGTTTACGAGCTCTGAAGCTACACCTTTACTGCTTATCCGCATTGTCTTGCATACCTGTATAGCTAAGTACTGGTAAATACCTTTTGTTTAGCCGGTCAGTCCGAACGGGCGGACATAGCCCATACGTCATAAGCATTTGGGACCTACGACGGCAGAAATCAAAAACATCTTTTGCATAAAAGTCATGTGACTCCAAGAGCGGTAATACCAGCGGTATTTGAATCAAACTTAATGACGACATTCAAGATCGCAACTTCGTGCAAGAAGGACGTGTACTCCCTGCGTCTTCCACTCCATTGGTTTAGGACTTTTTTCAGAGGAAAAAAAAGTTGGAGAAACGAAATCAGCCAGAGAATACTACCATTTTGTCAGCCTGGCAACCTTTTTCTCTTGGTTTTCAAGTGGAATAATTTCATCATCTTTAGGGAATTGCTGAGAAAATTCCTCCTGGTTGCCGTTATCGTCAAGCTGGAAGGCAATGTGAATCCGCTGGGAGGGCTCAACTCTGTTAAGGATACCGATGTCGTGTCGCTTATGGACTCCACAGGCGGGAAATTTCCTTTTCCAGTTTACCTATTCTCCTTTTGTCGAGAACTTAAGCCGAATGTACTACAACTTGAAACATCGAGGGTACAAAAGCTGCCTGCGGTAAGTTCCCGACGTTTCATTTGTTAACAAACTACGGCATGTCCATCTTAGTTGCCCCTTTTAGACGAATCTAAATTTATGCTGAAATGTTTAAAGGGAAATTGCAGTCACCCCAGTTTGCATTAGTGTACCCCGTCATCCTAATTCAGGAATGGCTCTTATCAATCATGTTACGATACTTTTGTTTACGCACTTGTTAAATTTATGAAGAATGATTCCTTGTTTTACTTTCTATATTCAATGTATTTATACAGAAACAAATGAGAAATGTCAGTGAGTAAAATCAAAAGAGATCTGTAACATTTAGCATATTTTTAAAAATAAACTTGGGGCGACTGCTTTCTCCCTTTTTAATTAGAGGTGAGCCGCTGTGCTTTCCAAGTTTTATAGATCGACTGCCTGCCCTTCATGTCATGCCTTAATTTTCAATTGTAAATGTCTTCTACAAGCCATGTAGCCAGACAAGGGAGGCGAAATAGCTTGCGGGGGGGGGGGGGGCAGGGAGAGGAATTTTTTCTTACTCCGGGGCGAGACATACCAAAATGCATTAATACAATGGTAATTTTGAATTTTCTAAGGGGAGAAAAGTTTTTGTACGGGGCCCCTCCCCTGCCCCCTGGCAACGGCTTGGCCAGCCATCCCCTTATTCTGAGACTCTAAGGCGATGTTCTTTCCCTAGACTTACGCTTACTACCTGTAGCCTACTTTACATCAGTACGAATCTTCAGAAATATTATTTGTGCAGATGTCTTCACCCGCATAGAGCATTCGTTAATATCAGTTAGTACTACGACGGTGGCACAGAGTGTTAGGACCAATCAGGGTTAGAATTAGGGTTAGGGTTAGGGTTTTAGCCAATCAGAGATGCATATTCATGTCTCAAAGCGTTCAAATGCCCCCATATGAAAGCGAACAAATTTTCCTAACCTATTGTGCCACCGTCACCCTCGTTAGTAAAGGCACGTGTACCCTTATCTAGAAGAACAGTTTGGAGCATCACTACAATTGGTTTGAAATTTAAATGTTTACCGATGAAGGAGGGGGCGATATACTTTTATAAAAACTGTAAATGATGCCTCGTGTGTTGAACATACCACTTACCACACTTTGACTAATATCTAGAATGTATTTCTAATGTTGTATTTCACTGGCCGTCACAAGTTAACACAAACAGCGCCATCTTTTCCGTGTATGTATCCCTAGAACTGTAAGTGGGCCTAATTAGGTTTAGTGAAGAGTGTCGCTTTTCCATTTGAAACGAACTCGGGGTAGAATTGCAACATCTAAATAAACATGTGAAAGTTAGTCCCGTTCTCGGTCGGGATGAGGTATTTTCCAAGGGGGGAGGTTCCATTACTTGGTAAGGGGGGGGGGGGGTCCACCGCCTCCTGTCACGGACAAGAGCCGGCCTATATGGCGTTCTACTTTCCATCATTTTGCATAAGTTGTTAAAGATGATTTTGTTAAAATTTTACAGACAATAATTAAAAGGTGTTAGGTCAATGAATCGGTCAGGAACGACTTTTTTAGACTTGCCAAAGGGGTTCTTCTAAGAGCATTATTAACAGTGACATCTGTTCAGTAGTAGGGGAGGGGAAGGGCATGCTGTGTGTTCGGGGCCCTCCTAAGCGAATTTTACCAGATTTAAATTTTAAATATAAGCTGAAATGGTATTCAAGTGCGTTCTAGATTTACGTACTTGAGGGATAATGTGTATCTTCGAGAAAAAAAAAGAAAAGATATAATTTAAAACTTTTCCTAATCACCAATCGTTAGCAAACTACAGAAATGTTGTATCACCTCCAGTACTATTGTTTATAATACCAGTCTTAGTAAAGTTGTTTTCATTATTGAAATTAGCGGTAGGATGGGGCACTGGACCACCCCGAAAAATCATTTCCACTCTTCCCCAATTATTTTCTTGTTCTCTAAATTTATTTTCCACCAAAAATGGTCTCAAACTGAGGTTTTCGAGTAGATGAATATATCTGGGAATAAAAGGTGATGGACATGGTTAAACTTTCAAGCATACCGTTCGCATAGTACCAGAATGGTGTCTCACCTCTAGTGTTATATATAGTACCACCACAGTGCACTTTCTTGCATGATTTAAATTAATGATAAGGTTAGTACTTCTGTTTGGGCTCTCTGACGGCTCCAAGTAAAACAAGGGGGGGGGGGGGAGATGTCATTCCCAGTAAAGTCTCTTTCCTTCTTCTTCACTTCAATTTTCCTCAGGCTAAAATTTTTGTAGCGTTTTTACTTGAACTCCAATAAGTTTTCTGTACCCATCCTTCATTACAACCTGAGTGTCTTTACTCTTTGTATGGTTGTAAGAGCAATTGTAACAGTACTGTGATAGTAGTAAAGTCTAACACAAGACAGTATACACAGTAAAAGGGGACTTACTGTGAATACAACCTCCATTCACAGTACAAGGGGACTACGTACTGTGAGTATGCCCTCAATATAACTGTTTAGAGTTCAGTCTGTAACACTGATTTATAGAAGTATGTCATAATCAGTGGTTTGTAATGTTAGTAACAGTGGGAACCCTCGAGGGTGTATAGTTCAGCTGACAAGTCTATTTATTATTCAAAAGTGTGAGGAGTAAATATTAACTGTCTTAAACAAGACTATTGGTGAATAGGCGGGATTACGAAGGATCACATGATTACAAGGGAAGGCGTTGTTTGTCACCCCTCCCATTTAAATAAGACATACATTGCTTCACATGGAAAACATTGACGAATTAGGCCTTTCAACTTTCATCGTGGGAAATAATTTCAAATACTTACCTTTTTTCGGCAAGGTTTTGTTCCTTTGGTGGCCCTACAACGTTTCTGCTAAGACAAAGGAAAGGCTATCCCGTAGCACTTGTATCGTGAGTTACATTCAATCGCACTCAAAGCATACAAGCCAAACTGTCAAAATTTTGGACCCCCCTAATTCTATTTTTATTAACGGCTGTAGGGCACGCATTTGCATTATTTGACAGTGGGGCCTATGCACTACCCCATACCTGCACTCTATGAGTGTAAAATTGGGGTTAATTAACCCTTTCTTCAATTTTGTGTAATACATGTAATACATACATTGTTTCAAATCGAAAGCAAAATGTCAATTTTTATCATAGAAAACGATTACCAATAAAGACTTTGCCAGCCAGCTTACCTCACAGGAGTTAACATTGTACACGTTGGACCATCACTACAACTGTGTACAGAATTATTTTATCAAAATGTTCCTTACACTATAACCCTGGTACAGCCCTGACCGTCCATATTATCGCATACATTGCACTTCCAAAATCCAAAGGTCGTTTGTAATGGAATGACATACTTTTGAAAAAAGAGGTTCTCTGCAAGTTTTGTGACTGAATTATTGTATATTCGTTGCAGTAAGGAGGTCACTCTCCTAATGTTTACAATTTTACACACATTAGTCGATATTTATTGGTGCATGGCTAAATTATAAGCAGTGAAGGCGGGATGAAAGTATATCGTCGCGAAGACAAAGTAATTTTTCAGAATGTTTAGATTTATCCTATGTTAGGCTTAAGTGGCCCCTCAAAAGTATTTTTAGTTAAAAAGGGAAAACTTATGCCCATATTATATGTCATGCAATAGGAGGTTGGGTAGCGAATCACATTTCATATCCAAGCCCCCCCCTCCCCACCTCCCTTCCCCGAAGAAAGTCTTCGACAAGTAACAGAACAGTCAGCTTCCACAAAAAACAGTCTTAGGCAGACGACTTTGAGAAATTAGCAATCTATTTATAAATTCCTCAAATTTCATTGACAATGTTGTTTTGTAAGCCTAAAACTATGGCTATCTTAAGTATCTGTCTTAGTGCTAACATTGGGAATACTAAAACTAACCAATCTGTCAAAAATACCATACTCAATTGAAAACTCTTTTCCTTATCGGACATTTTGTTTATAAGTCATCACTCCTCACGAATGCTTGGAAATCTATGTTAGGAAATCTTCTGTTTCTTTCCTTAAATAAGATAATGAATACAGTTTTTTTTTGTGAACCTGTGCTTGAAGCTTATTGAGAAAAAAAACAGTTACTTTGGGCATTAAACCCAATCTTAGATTCGACGAGAAATTTTTGCCAGATCGCAGTATTTTATTCTATAACCACTGTTACAAAATTTCCGGAAATGGGGTGGGGGAAGATGGTTCCCTTTAAGGTACTACTTTTACGGGGCCCATGGAGCCTGGGGTTGGATTTGATGGCTAACGCCCCCAATAATTTTCACTGAAGTTTGCAGATGACAGGCAATTAGAAACAACGTAGCTGGGTAACTTCATTTTCAAGGGTCTCACACAAATAAATTCGGTGCTTTATAGATCAGAAATAATTTGTTTACTTTCATATACTACACCAGTCATTACTCCTGTTAATGCGAAAGATTTTTGGGGAAGAAAAGCTACTGCCAGAGTCAGTTGGTGAAACCGAATTGTTTAATAATGATAAAGGCAATTTAAAATGTTGTTTATATTCATTTCGATGCAATGCAAACAATATTTCCCTTTACTGCAGTAAACATGAACATATTCTGTCCCATTTTTAAGGTAGAACTCTATTACCACAGAAAGCTACCATTCCTAAATGCTGGCCTACATGCACTCTAAAAAATGTTGTGTAGAATTTACACATCGTTGTGTGACTAGTGGTGCACCTATCCCGAAATGTGTAGAAATTACACGTTTGTGTAATAAATTTACACAACATGTGTAATTTATACACATGTTGTGTACATTTATTACGCAAACATGTGTAGTTTCTACACATTTCGGGATAGGTCCACCACTAGTCACACAACGATGTGTAAATTCTACACAACATTTTTTAGAGTGTGAAGTCTGTTGTGATGTTACAGAGTCACGAAAACTTCAGACAATTTCTATGCAGTGCTTTCTGTTTCTGTTATTTTCTTTGATATACTATCACCATTTTGAAGTTTCTTAAAATATTGTTTTCATTTGCAGCTATCAATTCTGAAAAAGACGGCAATTCTGCAAAATCCAATATTCCTCCGATGGACAGAACGAGAGAAATAGTTGCAAATTGGCCTCCCCCTTGTGGCTCTCTGTTGACATTATAGACGTGCACAAAATATCTCAAAAGTATACTTCAAAGTTAACGATGAGATTAAAAACCAAAGAGTATATTTATTTGCTGATCGTAGAATTTTCTTCACTCACCATTTAAAACCTCCATCAACTGTATATTTGTTTCCTTGAAATTCAAAGCTTGGGGTATGAAACACTGACTAAGGACGATAAAATATGCATGAAGTGCTCTCCCTCAGAGGATCACAAAGTAAGATGGATGATGTATCTGGCTTGTTGAAGAGAAAGAAAAATTTTTATGGTTATTTTTCAGCCAAGGGGTCTTAGTCTTTTTTCTGCTTTTGCTTTTCAGATTCCACAGGACATTATCCAAAGGTACGGGTATCGTGAACCTTCGAGACCTGTTACTTTTCATCGGAGAACGGCGAAATGATGGTCTGAATTCGACAAGAATACTCACACGATCGGTAGAAACCTTTGTGCAAAGGGTGTCAACATTCAAACCTTTTCCGGTTGGCTGTAAGTTGAAGTAACACTGTTTTGGTTTGTCTTTTTGCAGATGTTTACTGACTGTCAATCAATGCAATGAATCTTTCATTTGTTTATTTATTTGTTTCGTCACATTACATGTTAAAATATGATGTGAAAGGAAGTTTTCCAGGAAGTCAACAACCGGCTTAACAAGGTGGAAGACTCCCTACAAAAAAGAGAAAAGGAAACAAATATTTGCAGTCTACAAAAAACATACATACATATATACATACATACATAACTAGTTGTCTCCGTATTATTATGATCTGGTTACATTTTGAAAATAAGAGTCGCCGGGAAGGATATGGGGAGGGGGGGGGGGAGGGGGATTGCACCAGAAACTTAATAATTATCAATGATGCTTTCATAACCGCCTTTTTAAAGATAAATAAGGAGCGAGAATGTTTTACTGAGTCTGTCTGTTAGGGTGTTCCACAATTGGTAGTACGATTACACAAGCTGAATGATCCAATATCCGTACGATTGTAATGACGATGGGCAAAGTAAGCGTTTCTAGTATCATGTCCATATATCATGTGTTGCTAATAATAAAATTATGAAATGTATCTGATAGTAACCTGTTCCATGCCTGGTACGTAAATACTGCAATGTTGAAATCAATAACGTCAGTAAACTTAATTTAAACTTTCTAAATAGTGTGGTCTGGCGTATAATCCCGGAGGCCTGCATGAGCTATATGGCAAACAGCTTGTTTCAGCGATTTAATTAGTTGGCTAAGTTAGCAACTGTTTTCCCCGCTTCAAACAATGGAACAATAATTTAAGTAGGGGATAATCAATGTCTGGTATAGTGTTATGTGTATACTGCTAGGTAAAACGTGTTTTAATTTGGATAATAAGCCCACATATCTTGAAATCGTCTTGGAAATATTTGAAATATGATCTCGCCAGGCGAACTTTGCATCTATATGTACTCCTAGGAATTTGGTTGTGGTAACTTTAATAGCAACCCCATTTATACAGACATCACTGTTCCACGTGGTACTATTACCAAAGACAATACCAGTATAGTTAGTTTAACTTATGTTTAAGGATAGATTGTTAGCGGAGAACTAGTTACATATTTTACTCAATTCAATTGAAGCGGTATCATACAATAAATCTACACTCTTATTTCTAAAGAAAATGTTAGTATCATCGGCAAAAGTATAATATCAGCTTTATAGGAAACAAAATAAATATCACTCATGTAAACAATGAAAAGAAGTGACCCCAGAATATGGACCCTTGGGGTACCTACAGCGAATTTGCTTGAGACTAGGTAGTAAGTATATTGGGACCTATTTGAGATATAGCTGGTAAACCTTAGATACCATACGGTAAGTCTCCGGTTTGGTAACCAAAATACTATGGTCAATTGTATCGAAGACTTTACTAAGACCAAGAAATACACTCATCTAAATTAAACTAGTGCATACTTTGTGTAATGTATCTTTTAGAGCTAATTCAGTTGAATAGTTAGGACGAAAACCACACTGTTATTTGCAAAGGATGTGAAAAGTTTTAAGAAAATCATGCACTTTGTTAAACATTAACCTTCTTTCTATTATTTTTGCAAAACATCGGAGATGAGAGAACAATAAGGGCTTCTACTCAGCAGACCCAAGACAAGAAGAGAAGAGAAGTACCCGAAGGGGTTATACCCCATCAGTGATACACTGTTAAGCTGACGAAGAAGAAATGTTAAATGGTGAGATTTTAATTAGTTATGATTAGTACAGTGGTTCTCAGTGTTTTCGGCCGTGGGCCATATTTTCTTGAGTTTTTGATTCATAACTGTTGTTGCAGCCCAGCAAGGGCGGATCCAGGGGTTGGAGAAAGGGATTCATTCTTGAGGGGAAAGCCCACACATAAGATCTCCAAAATGGTGGATGAACAGGAGGCAGTGGCGAGCCTAGGGGTTCTTACTGTGAGTGGTGGTTTTAAGCATAAATTTATAACTAGACTGATCCGTCTTCTACCATGTGTAAATTAAAAAATCGCCCAGATATGGGTGAAAATATGGCATCAAAATGTAGATTGCACTCAGGTATTATCGCACATAATATTACGTTCTGACTCTCCTATTCCGCGGGTCACACATTACTGGACGTCGTGGGCCTCCACTTGGGAACCTGAGATGTAGGGTGTAATATTTTGTCTACCGTATAATTTGTTAATTAATAATTCAGGTCTTGAAGGGCAGTTTTTTAAGGTTGCTAAGCGAACACAAATGTGAAGAAATTCTGTGGCTTATATATTACATCTTCACGTCCGGTGGTTAGCCAACTCAACACTTTACATCAAATTTGGTTATTTTCAAAGACCACTTCAGATAAGAAAACCGTAGATACAGTTATGAAAAATTCACATTACCGCTGGTCCGGCTGGCGATGGGACTCCGAACCTCCCGGTTACTAGGCTTCATCACTTCACAACATCACACTGCCTGTACTCATCCAATCATATATGAACCACATTGGAGGAAGGATGCTTAAACATTCATGAAACAAATTGCTCTCTCTTAAGAATACCATACATGCAGACAGAATGCATTTGGCGTATTTTAAATGAGCGAAACATATCACTTAGTTTTTTATGGTCTAATATTTTCTCTTCTTTTCTTATTTTCAGATTTTCAAATCCATTATTCAACGAAACCCTTCAGTTGAGAACAGAGCATTATAGTATGAATTTTAAGAGAGTACTCCTATTCCTCAGGCATAATTTTACATGGACAACCGTCGTGTAAATGGGAACACCATTTAACGCCTTTTACTGATCGTACATGGTCAAGCTGTGACAGTTTCTTTTTTCTTTTTGCAGATGTGCAATGCCTGCCAGTTGATGCAATGAATATAGAATTTCAAGAGCTTTTCTAGCCAGATCCAGAATGAAAAACAAAGGACCAGGTCCATGCCCTTCGGTGACTAGCTGGTGAAGACCAGAAACGTTGAATGATGACGAAATGGTGAGATTTTGATAGGTCGTGATGCAGACCCATGATGTAGTCTCGCATTGAATGACCCATCCATAGAAGAAAGAACACAAAAGCTTCTACAATAATTCATTGTTAATAAAAACTGGTGAAAATATTATTGTCCTTCTGATTGCAAGGCCCTCAGATCCCGGGAAACAACTAGTAAGGGCTTCCCTTAACCAGATTTTTATCAGGGGATGCCCCACGGGCCCCTGCCTTGAGGGACGGCTTTTCGGCCCATTACACCATATTAGTGCATCACGCATGGTAGACGTAGGATTGCAGTGGCAAATTTATGGTTTAGAGTGTCTGTCTGCATTCTAAGACATTTGAAATGTCAATTTTTCTTGACCTTAGCCCTAACCCTGTTGAGGAACCGGTTTGCCCCATCCACCATTCTCTGCAGTGTTCATAAGTTCTGGGGTTGACCGTGAAGAAATGAGGTCCTGTCTTATTCCAAACCCTCAGTCCAACCCTGCTGTCTACTATAATTATTATAGTAGCTGACCGTTGAGAGGCTCTTGGCCCCGTACACTTAAAAACCCTTGTGTTGAGAATAATTTTCGTTTTCTGCATAATTTTATATCTTAAAGCCTTCATCGATGAGTGATGTTACTCATAAGAACCAATCCCAGCACCAGCCTGCTCAGGATGGAAGAATGACCACTGTCAATACTGTAACAATTTGATTTTAAAAAGTTACAGAATAGACGTTCCCCTTAAGCGATACCCAGATTGACATCCCTTGCTGTCCACTTTGTTAAAATGTTGACCTGGTAAGTTCCTTCCTAATTGCTAACAGTTTAATCGCCAAGAAGTGCTTCTCAGAAGAATCCAGTACCATTTCCCGCACCCCCCATGGATCCACCCCTGTAACCTGGTCAGTAAGTACATATCAGGTTCACCGAGGACCCTGTTGGTGGATGAACGCTGGCGAGGTCGCCCTCTCTTACCAACCTCAGAGGATAATGAGGTGGGCGTGTACACTAATTGACGAAAGTCCTGTTACAGGGGCTTCATCATAGCAACAGATGAGTGTGATCCAACGGCGAGGAGGGATAGAGCTGTACCAAGCAGATCTGATGAGGAAGAGACCTGACTTGGACGATAATTGAATCGCTAAAAATTCCTTTTCATTCACCCTTACAATGGCTTTGATATGGGATCAATACCTTTACCTTCACATGTCCGTCACCATACTCGTTTCCATGGTCCTGAAGTTTGACAAACTCAAGTAGCCTTGGCGAACCTTAAAAAGAGGAAAAAAGAGAAAAGAGTTTATGCCAGCAACCAGGACCTTCATCGTAACCATGAATGAGATATAACGACACTTAGGGTCTAGTCGGGTTATCACAGTTGCATGACAGTTGTTTCTCTTTTAATATGTCCAGTTGTTTCTCTTTTTAAAAGAATGGTTTATAGGCTTTACTTTTGATAATGTAAGAGGGGTACTTTGCATTCAATGTCCATTTGTAGTTCTGGAGATAGTCATAGATATATTTATCACATTTTCAACCCAAAGTCGCCACGTGACATTATAACCTCACTTTAGGGTTGTTTACAACCATCTGTTCCTCTGTAATATTCTTCCGTAAAAAGGCTTGGACATTTTACAAACTTTATATTCCTCATGGGAAAATGCATTCCCGATTTGTTTTAAGGCCAAAGCAATGGATTGAGAAAAAAAATTGCTAATGAACGTGAGGAGAACACATCACTCCTGCTTGCTGGCAGAATACTTAGATTTGAAATGTCTTCCACGTATCAACCTTGTCCCCTTCTGAGAATTTTTAGAACCCCTAAATCAGATTGCAATTTGGCTTACCCGTCCAACCATGGGACATACATAATAATTCATCAATTCATAATATTATATGTGTAGATTGTATAAAAAGAAAACTGCATCTCCCTGCCCCCCTAACCCATAGATTCATTACTATTAGGTACTGTAGACTTGCAACCCCGGAAATTTATGTTCTGGTACCCCTCGAAAGAAAGTTTTCCCATCCCTCCCAAAGAAATTTACTTATCCTTCTTTATAAAGTGACAAGTGCAGGTACATCCAACCAAGACAAGCTATGAAACAGAACACAGCCACAGGTAAGTGCAGACGTTGATGATACATATCTATAGACCTTATGCATATGATGTCATAGAGCAGCAAGTGCTCCCTCGCTTGGAGGAAAATGGCGTGTCATTGCAAGTTACACCAACAATTGCAGACACCTGATTTGTGCACTCGCGTAAGTCTACTACACGGGCATGAGTGCACGTGCATGCACGCGTGTTTCATTGGCTTCCTCCAAAATGGCGTCAGTCTGAGATATCAATGCATAAGGTCTATAGATGCCGGACAATATGAGCCGGATCCGGACGATATGAGCCGCACACATGTGTCGGACACAATGAGCCGGATCCGGACGCTATGAGCCGGTAAAAAGCTACAGAACAGACACTACTTATCGGACGAAGTAGGGCCCTCCGCCAAACTAGAACTAACTGGTGTATATAGAACTTATGCATACGGAGTCACAGAACGGAAAGAGCGCCCTCCAATTGAGACAAGCGCGTTTCATTGCAACTTGCACCATCAAATATGTTGAAAGCTGATTTGTGTACCGGTCGCATACGCCCGTAAATTGACTTTTCTCGCATGGGTCAAATCTACGTCGTACGTGCAGTGTGCTTTATTGTTTTGCCACCAAAATTACGTCGAGTGACATCACTAATGCTTATAAGGTAATTGTGCATTCCGAACACTGCCTACATATACCCCAAGCATAATGAGGGCGCCTTGCGACTAATGACTCTCCCACGAGGACGTACGATGCAAAGACAGACGAGGACTGACTCACAGGTCAAAAGGCACAACCGGACATGTGCCCGACCGACTTGAACCAAAACCGACAGGCTCTCACCAACACGGATCGAGACGTACCAGGACCACCGACTTGCACAAGGACCGACAGACTCGCACCAGGACGGACCGACTTGCATGTGGACGGATCGACTCGCAACTGGACGGACCGACTCGCACCAGGACGGACTGGGAGACACCTGGACGGACCAACTCGCACCAGGACGGACTGGGAGACACCTGAACGGACCATGAGACACCTCGATGGACCGACTTGCACCAGGACTTACCGACTTGCACCTGGACGGACTGGGAGACACCAGGACGGACCGACTTGCACCAGGACGGACTGGGAGACACCTGGACGGACCGAATTGCACCCGGACGGACTGGGAGACACCTGAACGGACCGACTCGCACCAGGACGGACCGACTTGCACCTGGACGGACCTTCGCGCACCAGGACAAACCGACTCCCACTTGGACGGACTGGAAGACACCCGGACGGACCGACTTGCATGTGGACGGATCGACTCGCACCAGGACGGACTAGGAGACACCTGGACGGACCTACTCGCACCAGGACGGACAGACTTTTCACCAGGACGGACCTTCGCGCACCAGGACGGACCGACTCCCACTTGGACGGACTGGAAGACACCCGGACGGACCGACTCGCACCAGGACGGACAGACTTTTCACCTGGACGGACCTTCGCGCACCAGGACGGACAGACTTTTCACCAGGACGGACCTTCGCGCACCAGGACGGATCGACTCCCACTTGGACGGACTGGAAGACACCCGGACGGACCGACTCGCACCAGGACGGACTGGGAGACACCTGGACGGACCTTCGCGCACCAGGACGGACAGACTTTTCACCAGGACGGACCTTCGCGCACCAGGACGGACAGACTTTTCACCAGGAAGGACCTTCGCGCACCAGGACGGATCGACTCCCACTTGGACGGACTGGAAGACACCCGGACGGACCGACTCGCACCAGGACGGACTGGGAGACACCTGGACGGACCTTCGCGCACCAGGACGGACAGACTTTTCACCAGGACGGACCTTCGCGCACCAGGACGGACCGAATTGCATGTGGACGGATCGACTCGCACCAGGGCGGACTGGGAGACACCTGGACGGACCAACTCGCACCTGGACGGACTGGGAGACACCTGGACGGACCTTCGCGCACCAGGACGGACCGAATTGCATGTGGACGGATCGACTCGCACCAGGACGGACTGGGAGACACCTGGACGGACCATCTCGCACCAGGACGGACCGACATGCACCAGGACTTACCGACTTGCACCAGGACGGACCTTCGCGCACCAGGACGGACCGACTCCCACCTGGACGGACTGGGAGACACCTGGACGGACCTTCGCGCACCAGGACGGACCTTCGCGCACCAGGACGGACTGGGAGACACCTGGACGGACCGACTCGCACCAGGACGGACCGACTCCCACCTGGACGGACCGACTTGCACCTAGACGGACTGGGGGACACCTGGACGAGCCGACTTGCACCAGGACGGACTGGGGGACACCTGGACGAACCGACTTGCACCAGGACGGACTGGGAGACACCTGGACGGACCAACTCGCACCAGGACGGACTGGGAGACACCTGGACGGACCGAATTGCACCCAGACGGACCGACTTGCACCTGGACGGACCTTCGCGCACCAGGACGGACTGGGAGACACCTGGACGGACCGACTCGCACCAGGACGGACTGGGGGACACCTGGACGGACCGACTCGCACCAGGACGGACCGACTTGCACCCGGACGGACTGGGAGACACCTGGACGGACCGACTCGCACCAGGACGGACTTGGGGACACCAGGACTGATCGACTTGCACCAGGACGGACCTTCGCGCACCAAGACGGACTTGGGGACACTTGGACTGATCCACTAGCACCTGGACGGACGACTCGAACCTGGACCGACCGACTCGCACCAAAACGGACCGACCTGCACCTGGACGGACCCGACTGATTCGCACCAGGATCGACAGATTCGGTGTGGTTTTTGGAATGAAATTTTTAGTGCACAAAAGCAATATATCTTTCACCATCTCTTTACTTTGAGTTTCTTGTCTCTTCCCAACCACTCTTACTTAACAGCTTTAATAGCTTGGCGTGAAATTCATCAAATTTAAAACATAACCAGTGGTCTACCCAAAATTAAAACCAATTCGCCTGACATTCTCAGTTGAAAAGGGTCTCGCTTGGGACACCCTGCCAAAACTCTTTGTGTTCATGATAGCATGGCAAAACATAGCATGATAGCATGTGAAACATCTGTTTCACATGGTGAAACAGATGTTTCACTTAACAGTGATGTACTGATGAAAACTATGTTGAAATTATTTGAATATTCATTCTCAGTTGAAAAGGGTCTCGCTTGGAACACCCTGCCAAAACTCTTTGTGTTCATGATAGCATGATAGCATGGCAAAACATGATAGCATGATAGCATGATAGCATGTGAAACATCTGTTTCACATGGTGAAACAGATGTTTCACTTAACAGTGATGTACTGATGAAAACTATGTTGAAATTATTTGAATATCTTCACTACTCTTAAAATATATCTCTACAAAGTTTGACCATTCCTGAGATTTCTTATAAGCTATGCAGATATTGTGAGGTTGAGTGTTACACACGGTCTATATTTCTTTTGTCAATTCTTCATAAGTTATCTGTTAATTAGTTACCAGCTAGTTTCCACTTTGATGTTTTATGTGGACGTTTTAAAAGAAGTCGATAGTTATTTCCAAATTAAACTCCTCAGGACATGCCAAAATTATAACTGTCTTTGGAATGAACGTTAAACAAACAAAGGATAACATAAAAAGTATCTCAGTCCTTTCACGTCACAAATTTGCAAATGTAGCCATGTTTATTCATGATGTAAGTGCAAAAAGAGTGCCTTGCAAAATGGTCAATATTCGATACTTTCATGGGAGTTGCTACTACTTTTCACCTTTTCAGTACTTTAACATTAAATAAGCAGGTATGACAGACATGTCCACAGACCTTAAATAAAATTCTGAGAATTGATAAAGTTCAATACTCAGTCCGGGTGGCCTTATTTTTTGTACAGGATAGATAAGGAAAAAGTTTTCCAAGAATTAAAAGTTTGTTTCAAAATCTGGGTTAGGGTTAAGTAAATAATTTAAGAGTTACGTTGTCAACGGGAATGATTTTTCATAATTCGACGTCAAAACCAAGAAAAGGACTCAGAACACTGGTTTTGAAAATGTGTCACCGTGATTGATATCCACGAATTTGATTGACTGCAATTGACTACCTGTTCTGCAGGAAAATGTCTACACCCTAATTATTCTCCTGAACTTTCGCACTGACTTGACATGTAGGTATCATTACATAGACACAAACTCTAGGCATGATATGTACAACAACAAATACCTTGAGTTACCTATTTGAGGACTTCTATTACGACATTCTGTTCAAATTTCTTTTAATTTCTTTTAATTCAGACACACAGATCAAGTGGGCATGCCGTACACTCTAAAAAACGTCTGGTAAAATTTCACCAGTCCGTGTTGATATGCCACCTACACAATCCTGGTTATTTATTTCACCAGGAAATAATGGTCATGTGAACCAATACACCGGTGAATTTAACCAAACACCTGGTTATTAATCTAGTTTTTAGCCAGTTTTTTCTTTAAGTCGAATAAGAACTCCTGGTTAAATTAACCAGGATTGTGTGGGTGGCATATGAACACGGAATCTGGTGAAAATTTCACCAGATATTGTTTAGAGTGTAGATCACCTAGAATAAAATCCAAAACGTACTGCAGACAGACTTAATAAACCCTCAACATTTCCATTTGCAGTAAAGCCTTCAATTATCGCCCTGTCTTTAGACAAAGCTCTGATCAAAAAGGAAAAAACGTCCCTGATAGGAGAATTTCCAGTCAATGAGTCCATAAGCAAAAGGGACATCTCTAGACAAAACTTGGGCCCTCCTTCCGGCCTCTTATTGCCCCCAACCAGATGATAACTGAAATCAGGATTTTTTACAGCAATTTCATGATGGCATTGGATGATTCCAATGGGAAATAGAAAACGAAAAAGGTTTCTGGCAAGGCAAAATAGTCTATCAAGTAATCTATGGCTAGTTTCGAGTCTGCAGAACAAGTTTTTCTGAAAACTTTCTGCGCTAAAGTATCTCCAAACCAGACGTGTATTAAACGAAGCCACTGTGCAAACTTTATGCAAAAGATAAGTTTCTAGAGCTGCAGTAGCAGAGCTATTTCCTCCCCTGTCAGACTGACCAGTCAAATAAAAGTTATCTTCCAGATGTGCAAGACAATAAGTATAAGCAGCAAGGGCGTCTTGCAAAAATAATTTGGGGGGGGGGGGAGGGGCTGTCAAAAGTGGTGACTGGGTGACGGTATAAGAGGCTTCATGCGAAAATTATATTTGGAGGGGGGGGGGGGAGGTGAAAAGTAGTGTAACCTAAGACAAATTGTTATATTTTTCGAAAACACTTAACTTCTCATATGAACTTGGGATGTGAAGGGTTTTCAAACGCATTTTCGGACAAAACCATATGACACCCTTGACAAAATTGGGGAGGGGGCGCTGGACCCCGGGTTCCAATGGGCAGGATGCCTCTGATAAGCAGTAGAGATTGTAGCTTAATAGCCCGTAGACAAGTACTGACAAAATTAACTCCGGTTCGAAAGAAGAGACGATTTGAGGTTTATTCAATAAACAAAAGGAAAGTTTCTGCTCGTGACCTTCTGAAAGAATAAACTACAGTGATAAATACTCCTCAGAGTGGTGGTTAGCTTTTCCCTCTTGACCTTAAAAGCAAAGGTATTTGGCACTGATTTAGGGTATACCGTACGACTATATGCGCAGAAAAGGGTGCCGGACACACGAGGGCAGTCCCTCGGGGATATCCACCCTTCCTCCGTTTCTGGGGCGGGGGGGGGGTGGTAGCTGGTGACCACATTTGTCTCCTTTGTCGATATTTCGGAAACAAAACTATTGAAAATTCTCGCATTCAGCCCGTGATTGTCGTAATGATATTGAGTAGAGGTGGTCACATACTTTTAGTGGAGGTCACTCCAAATGTCATCTGACTTTAGTAAAAATGAAGGAGGTGAAACTTTGCCTCATTGTACAGTAAGTAAACAGGCTTCCGTTTCAATGACACCATCTGAAATGCAGGTAACACAAATGGACGCTCATTCTGGCCATATTATTTCACCCTATTATTTCACCAGAGAAGAAGGTGTGTCTTATTGAGTAATAAATCGGACTTTAAGGAGATTGGAGGATCCAGAAACTCGGGAACGAGTGGGGGGGGGGGAGGGGGTGGATGGGATGGTGCAGATGGAAGGATAAAAATTCCTTGTTTACCATGTAACCACAAGACTATCGGAACCGGGGGCTGAGGGATACTTACCCAGAATAATTTTAGTATGGTTTTTTTATCTTAAAAATATTACCATTGGCTGTCCCTGAGATGGCTAAAATGAACAAAGAAAATGCCCAAATTTAGGAGCTAAAGCTTGTTAGCCCTCTAATCTTGGAAGCAATCCGACGACTCTGAGCCAATGTGATCCGAGCAGATAAACGGGGGTGGGAGCAGGTATACCCCTGTATTTGTTTCTAAAACTGGTCAATTTGGGAGGGATAACGGTATTAAACGAGACGGAAATGATGAAAGAGTTCCAAGGGATTTTCAAAGTTTTTAACCAATTAAATTTTAAAGAAATTATTCGTGTAAGTAATGCGCTAGTACGGTGAAGTAACGGTACGATCTTCAAGGTTATAACAGTTTGCACAGAATGTAAGTTTGTGCGTCATTTTGTAAACACTCAAAATTTTATTAGTGAACCACGGAAAGAAGATCTAAATTGGGAGGCGCGCGTCCCCATCCGCCCCTGGCGGCTCCTCAAGTATCAATCTAACACAATTAAAAGGGCTTTGTTGAAGGGAAAACTAGAAATCGCCCCATCCTTACTTGAAACATCAGATATATTTATTAGATTTGATTATATTTCCGTCACAGGTATCTCAGAATATTGCAAAACATGATTTCAAAGGTAAACCCATGAAGTTATTTTCTTGCTTGAATCTACAGCTCGTGGACAGAAATGACTTCACGTGATCGAACAGGACCACACGTGCAAAAATGAGTATACATAGCAGAGAAGGAGAAACGGAAAAAGCCAGTGGCGGAGGTAGGGTATTCGGTCAGAGGGGGCGAGAATGGCCTGTACGGGGGCTTTAAAGTAGGTAGATACCCTATGCCTCAACATGATCTAAGTCATGACTTTTCAACCCTATCCTTTTAGATTTCCCCACTTGGTAGAAAACTGCTTTCCCATTCCTCCTCCCCAAACAGGGGTTTCTGTTAAAACATATTTCCATTTTCAATCCCTTCCTTTCACATAATAAGTGTAAAGGCGACGACTATAATTCAATTAATGATCATGTTTTTGTCAGGTCCAGATTCAAGATTTTATGTAAAGAGGGACTTACTTTGTGAGGGTAAAGATTAAATCTGCTAGCGCTAAAGGCAAGAAACCTTAAAGGGGGGGGGGGACAAAATTTGGGAAATAAATCACTGTTAGATGTACATTTTTGGCATCTGAAAATCAAGATAAGGAAACAAAGAACCATAACTTTTCATGAAATAGTATATCATTATGTGACCACTTTGCAATAGCCAGTAACTTAGTACATTGTTGGAAATGGCCAAGACGGAAGGTCTGCCTCTCTAGAGTACCTTCTTCATGAAAAATAAAATAAAATTTGTTAGATGTGATTTCCTGGCATTTGAGAATCAAGAAAGTATAGAAAGAAGCATTTCTATGGCATTTTCATGCAGTGTCAGATGACCACTCTGTATGTAAGTAAACGAGCCGGTTATCAAGTCCATGTACCCTTAAAATGGTCACTTGAAGAAAAGCAAAAAGGAAGCTGTTCATTAGATAGGAGTCCAGTATTCTAAAGTCATTCCCACAAGGACAACAGTTTTATTTTCTTTTAACCAGAAGGCTCTTTTCAAACGTTTTGGAAAACAGTTTGTGGGAGCTATTTTTGGATATGCATAGACTAAAATTATTGTTCATACTGGCAATTATCCCTCACGGGAGCAGGACTTTTCGCAACAATTATTTTTGCGCCCTCCTCAACATCATTCTTGGGACGGCGAGGGTGAATTAAAAGTCACCCCGTGTATTTAGTAAGCTAATTATCAAGCCCGGTTGGGAAGCAATGACCTAAGCAAAGATCTAGTGCGTATATAGCGTGTACGCAAGTTTGGGCTAAACCTACCTCCTAGATCAAAGGACATGACCCTTCTCATAACAATATAGTACAGATAATGACCGCTGTTCGGGCGTTTTGTTATCTGGGCCTAAAAACACTATTAAATCATATTTAGAAGCAATGCCAATAATGGTGTAAGAGTAAAGTACAATAAAAACCTTAAAAGGGCCCCGAAAGGCGATTTAAGTCGGGGGGGGGGGGGGACACCTCCCTGACTACATAAGCACCGCCACTGGAAAAAGCTTCCTTATTGGGCTTATTACACTAGCGGATAGGACGAGGTTAAGAAAACATCGATTTTTTGGAGGGGAGAGAACGGGGTCAAATACATTTCGAAAGGGGACGGTAGGGGGTCAAAATATAGCATAGCATTACTTCTTGACAAACACATCATTTGCAATAGGAAACTTCTTTTACTATTTTGAAAAGAAATTTAAGCACAGGCACCGGTATGTAAAGGCTATTATAGGTAATTTAAACGACATGTTTAGAAAAAAACTTTGTTAAGGGAAATTTAGGGAGGAGTAAAGACCAAAAAGGTGCACGTTGTTTGATTTTCGAAATGCTAAAATTCTATTGAAGATGATGCAGGAGTATTCATTGGTGTATCGATGGTGGATTTCCACAGGTGCCGAATTTTACGCCTGCAAGAATGATTTGTTTAAAGCCTTTTGGTATCTTGTATTGCAGGATTTCATTCGCATACTGAACTTTTCAAATAATACTACGTTTCATTGTCATTATTTCATATTCATGAAACTGCGAAACAATTTAACCCCTTCGACCCCGAACCGGTGTTGTTAGAGTGCGGCAGAGCGCCCCCGGTAGAGGTGCAGGGGGAAGCCCTGAATACCTGGGGCGCTTATAAAATGGGAATGGTAGAAAAAATTTTTTAACTGACTTTTAATGACACTGGTTGAACACCAAGCACTTAAAAAAAATCTTAATTTTACAAATTTGTAACAAGAAATCGTACGAACAGATATCCGTCTGGCAAAAGACAGATAAATAGTCTATTTTTGGAATGCCAGTTCTGTGAAAATCTACAGCTACTTAACCATGTAGGCAAAATGGTGATAGGTGCTCATGGGCGTCACCAGACATTTTAAAAGGAGGTCGTATTTTGTGTGAAGAAGGAAGTTATCGCCGAGTTCAAGTTAGCGGCAATGCCGCTCGCGTGTATAGAATGAACACTACGGCGTGGGGTCAAGGGGCTCTTAAGCGGGCCCCTGGAAGCCCTGAGGAGTTAGACATTTCAAGTGCCTATAATGCGGTGAAATGATCGTCAATTTTGCTAGTTTGATAATGCCAAAAATATGATTTCATATAAGAGTAAAACGTGAACCCATGTATGGGGATCAAAGAAAAAGTTTTTAAGTCTCAAAATGACAATGGCACCAGAACGTTTTCCTTTTAAAGTTGGGGACCTGTCATGGGACCCATGGGCTCGGTCAAAGGAACCAACTGGTAGGATCCAGAGGCAAATGATTCCCTGGACAAAGCCCTCGGAAGCTCGTGGAATATAATGCCATGAATGTTCAAGATTAAGGAGGTAAAAATAGCTAACCTCAAGTAACAAATCGTCGGTAGAAAAGTTTTAAGCAAATTGAACTCTGCAATGCAAAGAAATTTAAGAAAACCGTTCAAATCTGCAATGAATATCGTCTCTTAACTGCTTAAGTTATCAGGCTCTATAGAACAGAACAGTAAGTTTGTGCACAATGTGATTTTACCAATTTACTTTTGTTTTTTTTTTTACTTTCAACCTTTCTCCTTCAAGACCTAGAAAATACTGTACATGTCATTTATTCCATTACAATAGGTAATGGACAGGTAAAAATTGAAAAAGCCGAGCAAAAATGGGAGGAAGAACAGAAGAAGTTGGTTGAGATTTAGAATAATGATTGACCCATCACTCGGTTTGATGTGTATGAGGAGTAACCGATGTGTAATTGCAACGAAATTAACCATTCAACATATTCAAAGAAATTTATACATTGCAATGGCAGAAGAAACCTGTTTCGATCTTTGGTACATCCTTTAAAAATTTTTGCAAAAAAAAAAAGCTCAAAGGGGGTCATTTGCACACCCCGACCCCCTTGGTGAGGCCCATGGTGCTATCGCAAAGACTTGACCAAACTCGGTGCGTCAGGAGGGTCGCGGGAGTTGGACGACTCTTCTCCCCCTCCTGATAGCGCTTAGGCCTTCTTGCCATAAATTTACCTCTAAAATGACAACATACTGCACCAGAGAGCAGTCTTGATTATTAAACACTCTTATCGTAACTTCCATAAAAAGAAGTCCCATTCCAGGGAGGTGAACACATTTATAAACACATTCATATATTTGAAATTCTACCCTGCACGAATACCGTTCAAATGGGAAATCCACCTTTCCTTTGAGAAAACTTAGTTACCCCTGATGAAGTGTTTGTAAAGCTTTCGTTATATGATTGTATATACATGAAATCGTTTGCATTAAGCTTTTGTTATTATACTAATGAAATACGATTGCAACTTGATACTATCTTTCCTTTTACTAAGCGAAGTTTCTCTTTAGAACCACAGAGAGTTGCAACACACACCTTGCTTCAAGAAGGATTAGGACTGTATGATCAAAACCAGATTTAATGAACAAGTTTGTTTCATTGGGGAAAAATTAACATCCTTCTCACATGCACTTTTCTGTCGTCAATTAGCCAGGGAGAGAGGCTGGCGAAGATGATTACCTCCCTCTTGAACATAGTTTTCTTATAGTTTATTACTAATAGAATAAATGCTAATGAGGTATATATGGATAAATTTTGAATGTAAAATGACTTGAAACGGTAAAAATCTTCTTACAAATAACTTTTACCAGCGCGCTTCGCGCCCACCCACCATTGTAGTTGTCTTATTATTACTTCCTATAGGACAGCGATTGTTGCATAGCTTAGACCCGCATTATAATCCTCCCCTCCCACAATCCCCTGCATCTTTAAAGTGAACAGCTGTAAGTCATAGTTAGGCTATAAAAGAAAAATTGCCAAATTTTGATTTCAAGAGCACAGTCTGCTTTTGCCCATGAAAATCTTCATAAGTTCATACAAATGTATGATGCGGTATAGGCTATGCTATGACGTTTCAAAGATCCCACTTCGAGTACTAGCATCTACTGCACACGCGTGCTATAAGTTAGTTCTAATTTACATTTGCGTAGGAAGCGGGGCCGGGGTTGGTGGGGGAGTATACTTCCGCCCCTCAATCTAAGGAAGAAAACCCCTTATTTGTTCCCTCTGTGAAGAATGTCAACAATTTGCAGTAATTTACATTAAAAGTTGCCCAACATGTTGCACCAAATTGCACCTAAGGACCCTCAAGTATCCACCTTTTCCAGAGGGGAGGGTCCCCCTCCCCAAGAATAACGGTCCTGATCGACGTTCAGCCGGCCCGCCGTCTAGAAACAGCTTCCTACACCTAGGGTTCTAAACTTCTTGGGTTTAAACCTACGAAAAGTGCAGATTTCTTGAAAAATTGTTGCCCCATAAGTTGAGTAATATTTACTGAGTAATTTATAAATTCTTTTAAGTGACCAGAAACTGTGAAAGAATAACAAGAATAAAGGAAAATGTTTTGGCAAGTGTGGAAAATGTTGCTGAGAGGAAATATGCAGTCAAATATAACTACACCGTCAAGCATGTGGGACACTGTCCACCTTTTTGGGTGAGAAGCCCACATATGACACTATCATACCTCTCTCCATGAATATCGCCATGCAAATTGTTTGTAATGTTTCCTGCAATGTACGACCGTGTAGACGGTTTTTTAGGCTATGGCTGTCATGATCAACAGATCAAAGCAGTATTTTACCGAACGCCATTCAAGTAACAAATCTTACCTCGTATCATAACAGTCGATCCTGATTCGATATGTCTAAAAAATTACGCAGTGAAATTTGTCATCCGCTGAATTCTGGAACTGTGGCAAATCAACCACCTAGGCCTACTGAAAAAACTTAAAACTTCGATGAAGTCCGTTTTGACGTAGGCCTAAGTCACATTCAGTTTGTATAAGTAGTTATCGTAATAGTTTGTGAACGGGTACTTTACATCAGTGTATGTGATGCTGGAAAAGAGGATATGCAACGCGTAATCTTAGCCAAAGGCGTAATGACAGATAAAGCCTCAATGGGAAGACTATATGATAGAATTTTCTACTTCTATTTCGTGCAATATATATGTATGTATATATATACATATATATATATATATATATATATAGCTCCCTTTACAGGTTGAGCACTTTACCATTGACTGGTTAACACCTTTTACGATTATATATATATATATATATATTAATATATAATATATATATATATTATCTATGTATATCATATAATATATATATATATATATCTATATATTATATATATATAGAGTAAGACACTATATATAGATGTATATATATATATATATAATATATATTTCTAATAAAAAAATTATATATATATATATATATATATATATATACTACTCTATATATATATATAAGAGTAAGACACTATATATAGATGTATATATATATGCTCTATCTAGGATTGGTATAAAAATCCAAGATCGAATGTACTACTATTTACCTTTCGACCTACACATTCTAACTTCGATCTACCAACCTCGACCTACTGATTATTCAATCCCGCTTTGGGACTACACCATGGTAACCAGGAGAGAAAATTGAATCACACGAGGTATTTGGTAGCCTGTTTGTCCACTTCTGGAATCACAAGCGAACTGGTGTAGTGGTCACAGATTCTGCCCGGGAAAGCGGAGGATGGCGGGTTCAAACCCTCGGTACGGCTCAATTTTTCTCTCTGGTATTTTCTCTGAACCTTTTCTGCTTTGATAAGGGCTATGCTCTATCTAGGATTGGTATAAAAATCCAAGATCGAATGTTCTACTATTTAACTTTCGACCTACACATTCTAACTTCGATCTACCAACCTCGACCTACTGCTAATATATATATATATATATATCTAGTATATATATATATATATATTATATATATATATAATATATATGATATATATTATATATATATATATATATATATCATATAGTATATATAGAAAGAAGCATTATTAACACAAACTACCCTGCCAAGCTTTCGGGCCCTCCACGGGTCCTTCATCAAGGCTGTACAAAACAAAAATGACGACAAATAGAGAGAGGGCAGCAGAGGACGAACAAAATCACCTACTCGGAATATTGAGACCAGAAGGGCGGTCAGTCACACAGGGGTTTCTAATCCAGAAACGCTCCTTATACAGGCGGCGAAACTTGGACCCAGAACCCAGATGATCAATGACAATAAGTCTGAGGTCGTCAACCGTGTGGTCATTGGTGGAGAAAGTGAACCGCCACAGGTTTATCCCCATGTCTCACCGAGTGCTTGATATTAGAACGGTGGTTGTTCATCCTCTGCCTAATCTCGTTAACCAGTACTCATCCCACATATTGGATTACCACATTTAACCACATTGTATAAGGATAAATAGCATTTCACCGACCTAAACAGCTAGTAGGACGGCGGATGGTCAAAAGTAACAAACACACCGTAACATTACTGGTAAATGTTGTAGTAGCAATAACGTGCTTACACGTTTTTGCAAGAAACATTACTACACTTAGTGCAACCTATCTCCCAGGAATAACAGTACCGACGTCATCACAAGTGCGCGGGACCGCAGCGCGAACTAGGATATCCCTCACAAAACTAGGAGGGCGCCTGAAGGAAATAACAGGAGGTACTTGGGAAAATCTTCTTCAGCCTACCATGGGATATATCAGCCTACCATGGGATATATATATATATATATATATATATATATGATATATATATTATATATATATTATATATAATATATATATATATTAATATATATATATAGTTGAGTCGGGTAAAGCTGAAAAATCTGGGCGAGGTTTTGAAAAATCAATGTTGACTCCTACCGGGATTCGAAAGCTACGGGACCTCCCGCTTGCTAGTTGGGACGGCTCTAACACACTGAGCCGATGAAGCCAAGATGGTTTTTGGCCTTTGTTTCAACCCCATATGAAGCACATCGTAATATAAATATCATATATATATCAATATATATATATATATATTGTTATATATATATATATATATATAGTTATATATATATATATATATATATATATATATATATGATCTCTGGTGTATACTCTATACCTAATTGAAATTTTTTAAAATCTAGCAAAAAAACAATGGCACATTTCACGTTTAAGCACATGGGCAAGTCAAAGCTTTTTCTGGTAATACTTTTCCACACCCATTCCATGAAGATGGTGAAATCTCCCATGACACTTAGCAATACTACTTCTCAAAAAGAGTCCGAAACTATGATTTTTAAGGGGAAAGGAAGACATTAACTGCGGTGGTGGGTCTTCACCAATGAAAGATGTGCTAATTTTCACAGACTCAAAATTAACCATGTGCTAACAATTTACTTTACATACATATTTGGAGTACTGTTATGTCTAGCCTTTTAATCGATGTAGTGCTGGGTCTCTACGACGGCCTCAAATTTGCAATGGAAAAGAAGAAATGGCAATACTTC
Source organism: Holothuria leucospilota (assembly GCA_029531755.1). Taxonomy (NCBI): domain Eukaryota; kingdom Metazoa; phylum Echinodermata; class Holothuroidea; order Aspidochirotida; family Holothuriidae; genus Holothuria; species Holothuria leucospilota. Next base: position 27,637,229 of record CM055962.1, on the reverse strand, counting down.
AGTTTTACTCATCTCATGTAAGTTTACATGAACGAGATCGAATATTTCCTGTGAAGTCGAAAGCTACCTGAGTGCTAATTACTAGTAGATGAGGTCATAGACACTTTCCCAACTGACAATTACAAAGGATTATGGGACGAGATTTGGCATAGGCCATTTTGTCCCCACAATAAAATATCATTGACAAAACGAACAACAGAAATTCTCTATCCCATAATCCTTTGTAATTGGTATTTGGAAGTTGTTCTAAGTGATCACATGTGGCAAGAGAATTTGGTAATCAAAACGCCAACTTGCCAAAATTAGCGTCGTTTGGCAGTTTGGCAGGGACGCAGGTGGGGCAACATTCAACAAGTCACTGCGAAAGAGATTGCTTTTACTATAATATGGAAAAATGTTTTTATCAGCATGTGTTCTAATAGGTGGGCCTCAAATGTCGGAGCAAAAGAACCTTTCCTGAGCCACAGCCGATGGCCACAAGCTCAAACTTGCTTTTCAATATTGATAATTTTAAACGAGAGGTCCTATTTGAATTTAGAATTGCATCACACATACAAATATGCAAATACGAGTACAGTAGCTAACACCAGCCATTACTTGTAATTGATTCAAAAAGGCAGAAAAATTGATGTAAAATTAGACATTTTAGGGTAAATTTTGTCCCCGATTTTTCCCAATATTTACAAGCATTAGTTATTGCTAGTCCTATATTTTGGTATCACAGTTAGAGATATCTAACAAATAGATCTTATGCATTGACGTCACGTGACGTCATTTTGGAGGGAAAACAATGAAGCACACTTCACGCACAACGTCGACTTCGCACACGCGTTAAGTTAACATGCGGGCGTATTCGATTGGTTCACAAATCAGCTGTCTGCATTTGTTGGAGTTAGTTCAGTGGGGGGGGGGGGGGGGGAGCACACACCCCACAGAATCGCCGGGAGCCCAAGCGCCCCCAAGCAACCCCACTGGCGATCTAGGCAAAAATTTACCCACTATGAATAATTTTGGAAAGATTCGGATTGATTGTGACAAACTCTATGTGTTTGAGAATAGAATAAAATCAAAGTTTACATCTTCCACCGAAATTGCACATCTTGATGGCTGCTATCAAGCCTTGCAAGTGTCATTTCCGGCGATCATCATCATCATCATCATCATCATCTTCTTCTTCTTCTTCTTCTTCTTCTTCTTCTTCTTCTTCTTCTTCTTCTTCTTCTTCTTCTTCTTCTTCTTCTTCTTCTTCTTCTTCTTCTTCTTCTTCTTCTTCTTCTTCTTCTTCTTTCTTTCTCTTCTTCTTCTCTTTCTTCTCTTCTTCTTCTTCTTCTTCTTCTTCTTCTTCTTCTTTCTTCTTTCTGTCTTCTTCTTCTTCTTCTTCTTTCTTTCTTCTTTCTTCTTCTTCCTTCTTCTTCTTCTATCTTCTTCTTCTTTCTTGTCTTCTTCTTCGCTTCTTCTGTCTTCTTCGCTTCTTCTTCTCTTCGCTTCTTTCCTTCTTCTTCTTCTTTCTTCTTCTTCTTCTTCTTCTTCTTCTTCTCATGTTAATCGCTGGGAAAATTTCCCTGAAGGAGCATGGGGGGGGAGGTCCGGGTGTTCAAACGACCCCCCTTTGAGCTTTTTTTTAAAGAAACGATTAAAGGATGTACCAAAAATTGAAATAGGTTTCTTCTGCCATTGCAAAGTATAAATTTCTTTTAATGTGTTGAGTGGTTTATTTCGCTGCAGTTGCAATTGCAGATCGAGTCCTTCAAATTACTATTTTCCGTTACCTATTTTAATGGAATAAATTACATGTACAGTATTTTCTAGGTCTTGAAGGAGAAAGGTTAAAAGTACAAAACAAAGTAAATTGGTAAAAATCACATTTTGCACAAACTTACTGTTCTGTTCTGTAGAGCCTGATAACTTAAGCAATTATGAGACGCTATTTATTGCATACTTGAACGATTTTCTTAGTTTCTTTGCATTGAAGATTCAGTTACCTTAAAACTTTGCTGATTTGTTATTTGAGGTTAGCTATTATTACCTCATTAATCTTGAATATTTCATTATATTCCACGAGCTTCCGAGGGGTTTTGTCCAAAGAATTCTTTGCCTCTGGATCCTACCAGTTGCTTCCCTTGCCCGAGCCCATGATTCCCATGATAGGCCTCCAACTTTAAAAGGAAAACGTTCTGTTCCATTGTCATTTCGAGACTTAAAAGCTTTCTCTTTGATCTCCATCCATGGGTTCACGTTTTGCTGTTATATGAAATCATATTTAGAGCATTATCAATCTAGCAATTTTGACGGAAATTTCACAGCATTATCAGATTACAGGCATTTGAAACGTCTAACTCCTCAGAGCTCCCTGGGCTTTGCCCCTGGACCCCACCAGGGGCCCTTAAGCGGGCCCCTGGACCCAACTTGAACGCCGTAGTGCTCGCGCTACGCGCGAACTTTGCCGCTAACGCTGCAATAGTTTCCTCCTTCACACAAAATACGACCCCCTTTGAAAATGTCTGGTGACGCCCATGAGGAGGGCAAGACTTTTGCTACGGTTAGGTCCCTACCCCACCTGGCGTCACTCCTTGATAATTATTTTTTCTGTTGTGTTATGTAATTTTTGTTGCTCTCTTTAACAAAAGGTAAAACATCTGTTGCGTTTTCTTTTCCTTTTAGTGGCATTCGTTTTATTTATTTTCCATGTAACATCTGGGATAACGTACTGTCTTCAACCAAAACAATAGCTTTAGAATTCACTGAAAGGAATTTCTCCTTCAATTAGATTGGCGAATCGAAGTCATTTATTGATATTTACGTAACAGCATAATATTTACTTTCAAGGACACGTCGATACAGTACGATCGTTCTAGAATAACTAGAATTCAGGCATGTTTTACCTACAAAAGTCATTCTTAGAAACCCAACAAACAATAAAAATGTATTGATTGGTAAATATGAAGATAAATTAGATTTAAAACAAGATGAACAACTGAAACGAAGTAAAAGATAATTTTTCAGATCCATGGCAATTATGTAGGCTACATATAAAAGAGATTGACCTACACATATATAGAAATATTATTATAAACCACCCGCAAGAAGCAAAATTTTGCGGTTGTATTCTTCATAGTTCTGTAAAAGTGAACTACTTTCTGATGTGTCCATGTTTTATGTTGCATGTTTTACGGTTGATTTATATGTGAAAAACACAAATTAAAAAAAGAAAATTGAGAAGCAGGTGTATAAATGTTTATATAACACATGGATTGTTCAAAATGATAGATTTAATTTTTAACTTCATCTTCTTAATAACTATTTGTGTGACAATTTTTCCTTTAGCTAAGAACATTCCCGCTGTACAGATGGAAAAATAAGTTTGAAGTTTTCCCCTAGGTCACAGCGTAGATGAAACTAGTATGTAAATCCACCCCCCCCCCCACCAGCACACATGCCGTCTCTGACGGCCTACCCTTTAGACTTGTATCCGCAAAGTATGTCACAACGATGACACGTTAGAGCTTTTCATAAATATTCCTAGGTGTCATCAGGAGGAAGGAGTGAGGGTCTCATTTCTCATATGCCATCTCTGGTGTATTTTGACTGCCAGGAATAGTTGCAATCGCAATCGCAGGGTTAACTTCAAACACTCGAGTTTGTAAAGATTCTCACGTTTATAAACTGGATCTAACGGAAAGAAAATCATTATATCAGACAAGTTTTTAGGGGGATAAAATTCAGTGACTATCATAAATTGTATTTTTAAGAAGAGTAATGTATTGCACAATTTTAAATTGGGGTACCAGATCATAACAGATTTTATTTCATGAAGGCAAGCTGCTGTGTGTTCCTATAGCAATCACCCCAGCATTTGATGTTGCAGAGAACGACAATGGTATTGGACTGCTCTCGGTTGACGTAGGGGGGACTGAGCACTCACCCGGAATTGGGGGGGGGGGGGGAGGTGCAGCTTCGCACACTTTCTTTAACATATATATATGTATATGTATATATATATATATATATATATATATATTCCATCAAGTCAAAACAATACAGCAACAAAAAATCAACAAAATAAACCAAATACGTAATCCACAATGACAAACAAAAACTATCCGAAAGGCAGTGAATCAACAAGATTTGTCGTTTCTTGACACGATCTTAAAATATTCACAAAAGCTTTGTAACTAGGTTTATCTTCTTTCCATTTACAGGTATAAACATAATATTTCGCATGGAGGACCACAAGATTATACTTAAAATTTCCAGCGTCAAAAAGCCCTAAAATAATGTCCCTTCTAGTTAATAAAAAAAAATCCCAAGAAGATTCAACTGAACTTCCCCCCAAAAGGAGCTACGAAATGCAATCCCCAAAAAAGGTGCTGAATTTCCTCGGTCTCCTCCTTACAAAAGGTACAGAGATCCGAATTTACAATGCCCATTTAAGCTTGTAATTTATTGACTGTTAGATATCTATGAAGAATCTTAAACTGGAAATACCGTAGTCTGGGAGACGATGATGATTTAAAAGAGCTAAGATAAATCCCACTCCAATTCAGATCCCACCCATTTAAATCAAAAGCCCACTTTATTTCGGAAGTTGAAAGTTTAAAAATTTTGTGGACACAAATGTCATGAACCAATTTACAAACCCTCTTGGATTTATGGAGCCTAACAAGAGTAACATCTTGAAGACTTTTATCACTAACATCACTCACTACCATTCTAACGCTTCTTTTCCATGATTGTGGGATTGCATATACCAGTGACCAGTAGTCCATAAAATTGACATGCAAATTATACTTATTTTTGAACTCAATAAATGAAGTAAAAATACCATTCTCGGACAAGAGATCTTCAAAATTCCGAAGACCTTTTTCATACCAACTTTTCCAGAAGACCATGCGATTACTAATTTTAACAGCAGAATTATTCCATAAAATTTGCTCATGAGGATTAACACTAGAGATGAATCATAACCCACTATAAACCAAGCCGTAACTACTTTAATAAATCTATTATCGATCTCATTAAGGGAACTGTCTCTTGGACTAATATTGCAGTGCCAGATTAAGTTTCCTCCAAAAGGCTCAAGCTGATGTTTATAAAAGCACTTCCAATTACCCTTGTTATTGTCATCTAACAAGCATTTCACCCAAGCCACCCTAAGACCATTTACAACTGAAGGAATATATGCATCATCTTTAGCCCGCCCCATGCAAAATCACCAACAATAGTATTTCGACTTATTTGATCTGGTTTACTTGACCAAATTTTCCTTTCCTTACTTTCCTTTAGCTTAGTACATTCTCGTTGTACAGATGGAAAAATAAGTTTGAAGTTTTCCCCTAGGTCACAGCGTAGATGAAACTAGTATGTAACACCCCCCCCCCCTCCAGCAAACATTCCGTCTCTGACGGCTTGCTCTCTAGACTTGTATCTGCAAAGTATGCCACAACGATGACACGTTAGAGCTTTTTATAAATATTCCTAGGTGTCATCAGGAGGAAGGAGAGAGCGTCTCATTTCTTATATACCACCTCTGGTGTATTTTGACTGCCAGAAATAGTTGCAATCGCAGTCGCAGGGTTATCTTCACTAAAGATTCTCACGTTCATAAATTGGATCTAACGGAAAGAGAATTCTTATATCAGACAAGTTTTTTCGGGGGTAAAATTCAGTGACTATTATAAATTGTATTTTTAAGAAGAGTAATGTATTGCATAATTTTAAATTGGGATACCAGCTCATAATAGATTTTATTTCATGACGGCAAGCCGCTGTGTGAGGCAGGCTATACTCTCTTAATGTAAAAGAGTGAAATTCATTCTTTGGCAATTGCCTACAGTGACCACTCTTTTCTCGAGTGGAAATCGACTGAAATTCAGCTCTGCCCGGAGTGGTAGTTAACTCTGAAGGAGTGAAAATGCCACTCGATGGAGACTAGGATTCCACTGGAAACAGAGAGTGGTCACTCTAGTCAATCTTTTCGGTAGATTTTCACTCTTTTACATTTAGAGAGTAGCAATCGTCCCAGCATTTGATGTTGCAGAGAACGACAATGGTATTAGACTACTCTCGGTTGACGTAGGAGGGACTGAGCACTCACCCGAAATTGGAGGGGGGGGGGGGACCTTACACTCTTTCTTTCACCTATGAAAAAAATCGTTATATCTGGTGTTATGTATATAACGTGAAATACATTTTAAGGGAGCTTTCGTCGTTACTTTTCACTTTAGGTAGGAATAAAAATTTAATTTTGTAATTAACAAAGGACAAATGAATGTAATTATACAGTGATATGTATCTCGATGACAAACTCTGACGTGGGGGGTTGAAACCCAGTTTTCAACTTGCCTTCCAAAATCGAAAAGTTAAATTGACACTGGAATTGATATCAACTTCGGTAAGTCAAACATTAATAAAGTTGTGTAAGTTGTTAACAATTAGTTAATATAAATAATCTTAAAATGGCACCCTTACATCATCGATAAGACTGTCCGATGGATAAAACTACTCCCCCTACAATTACAAAAGTAACATACATAAGTCATATTAAAGGTTGATAAACCATGCAATTTTATCCGCCATGCTTCATTGGATGAACAGGGTAACTTTTTGTTTTTTTGTTGGAGCGGTCTGGAAATTGAGGAGATGTCAACGTGCTCGTAAATACCTGTTTGTTCAACAGCATAGCTCAAGAGCACTTATTTTCTTGGTGAGCTCCCAACTTTTATTAAACGTTGACGGACGTAGGGGATGCTTTAAGAATTTACTCCCTAATATTACTCGATAGCGAAAAAGGTAGACGATTTCTTAAAATCTCCAACGTCCGGACTTGAAGTTTGCCGTAATACCTTCCAGGATTTACCATACGCATGTCCGTCCGTTTGTTTGCTCTTGATGTATTGACTAATAATCTAAGGCCAGTACCCCATTCTCTCAGTTGAACGGAGTTACATCAAATGATTGATACTCAGATGATATTTGAGACACGTTCAACAACATCGCCTGTGGATAAGCCAGTTTATTAGAGGTCCAATACCTCCTTTATTATATGTAGGAAAACATTGCCGGTCAGTGGAAATATACAAAGCCTAAGACAGAAAGCCATTGACCGCGGACTGGCTCTTTTTTTGTAAGTCCGGTTATATCACTGACCAGGCTTGACAGATGTATGACAGGAACGGAAATGTCAAGATGCCACTGGGGTCTGCAAAACACATTAAGTCCTGAGTATTGTGATTAAAAGCAGTAATTTCCTCAGACAGATCTGTAAACTGATTAAAATAAAATAAAGTGTACGGTATTGTTGAAAGGAAATTATTTTCATTAAAATGACGATTAGATATCGACTGGGAGCAATCTCTGTGTTTTTATTTCAACATTAGAGTTGATGAGGCATCAAGTGTCTTTTTAAGCGCATGTAGAAGAAAGAATCACTTCTGTGGACGTCCTATTTCTTACTCAAACAGGCTGGCTTACAGTAGGACGATGAAAGATGTTTCGGGATGAGAAAAGCAGGATGACATACAGTTTAGTTTAAAGACAGACACTCATTACCCCAAGTACATTTTTAGTAAGGGATTACGAAAATTCTCAATTGGTGACTGCTCTTTGATGGACATCACAGCAAGAAATTTAGAAGATGCAGAGTAGCTCACACTTCACAAAATGCAGAAAGAGTATTCTGATTACTTGGGAAAATTGGAACTGTCTGCAATGAGGAAATTTCCCTTTAAACAGAAATATTGTGTTTATATTGCTCCAACATGACAGAGACAAAAGATGTTTTCATAATTATTAAACAATTAAGTGCAACCAATAAACTCTGCCGATGGATTTTCTTTCCTGGAATATTTTGCAATTGGGGAATTTTGAATGTTGCATCGTTTAAAAATTTGGATGAACAAATGAGCTACAATATACAATGCACTCTAAAACACTTGGGTTATGAGGGAACTGAACTAACATTAGGGTCAAATGTTAACCCGGTTGGGGCCAAATGAAGCCATTCTTTGAGCAAACAATTTTGGTCGGTTTTCTTCTGACCCACTTTTGGGTCACTTGTTCCATGTGTTTTTAAAGTGGTTTTTTGCTTTGTTTTTACTGTGTAACGTTCTTTTTGTGGGAGCTTTTTTGAAAATAAACTAACCGGGCTACCTCATCTTGATTTGCCTACTTTTCTATGGGGTCGGTCGGTGACACGTCACTTCCGCACGACAACAATGTGTTGGAGTGGAAACAATTTATTGCCGTAAAGTGTTCCCATATGGTCATACTGTAGTCAGTTGTTGTTTTCACTCCAAAGTCGCTAGGGTAACGGGAAAAGACCCGGATGACCGACCGACCCCATATGTTGCCTACAAATCATGGTTTTGAAAGTATGACAATTTTTTGTATCACAAACGCAGTATTTTCCTTTTAAACAAATTTCCTGTTTTTGTTAAATTAGGGAGCAGATGTCTTGTCTCACTTCCTAGGTTTTCCTGATCCTAACGCTTAGCTTCTTCTAAAAGGGCATTCTAGGCTAAACTTTACCTTGTCCTGTCTGTTAAAATCTGGAAGTACTACCTTTACAGTGTACCTTAAGTCAAGGATTACAATAATATATGTATATCTCAGAGGTATCAAAATTAATTTCTATTCATCCAGCTCTCATCTTAACATCTTATTCTCTTATTGAAATATAGAAATGTTAAAATTTACTGACATAGTTAAAAATAGTGGATTGTGCAAAAATTTAGAATGTTCTACTTGTACAACCCACATTACCCGCTTTTGCTTCCTACTGGAATTTAAATGTTTATATCGCCTTGAAAAACTACTGTTTTCTTGCATAACAGGTTGTCAGGAGCGGGCTTGTGTAGTCAAGTCAGTCTTCTGTACAAATAATACAGGGATCAAATTTTAGCACGAAGTGCAGAAGCTAAGAAAAATAAAGACAGTTAAGCTGAGTAGTAGAAAATGACATCACGAATCATTGTGCAGTTTACCATGGGAATTATTGCGTTTGTTGTAGCCTACGGAAAAAATCCATTACTTTACAAAAATGATTTCTGTAAAGAAAATGTTAGGCAATTCAAATTTAGTAGCTGGGTACCTTTAGTTTTAAGAAGGACGATTCTCACAGAAAGAAGTGATTGTTTTGTTTGTTGGTAGAGGATGAATAATTTGTTAGTACCACCTCAAATTACCAGGTTTCCAAATGATGCAATATCCATACGTAATATTTTTAGATGTTTGGGAAATAAAACTATACTGCCAAAATTTTGGGATTAGATTGTTTGGTTTGATAATGATGAAACACATTTTCTGTCCGTGAGCCTATTGATGCAATGTAAATACAGTGCGCCCCTTTAACCTATTTAAAGGCATTTTCCAGTGGCTTTTCATTAGGATCCCATGTGAAAGACAAAAAAATTCCAGTTCATGCCCTTCAAACCCCGTAGCAATACTCTTTTCCTAACTCGAGATATCTAACGTTAAAGACTACTTATTTTTGTCCAAAAATACCTCCACTTCTCATCAAGGTCACAGAATGTTATGTACAGTGGGCACATTGCCTCAGATTTCTTTTGTTTTTCCTTATAATTGAATGTTGTGTTGTCCTTGAAATATGATACTGCCGGAATGTTTGAATATCTTTCCATGTAGATTTAGCATAAATCTACACCATATGTAGGGCATAGCAAACAAAGTTGCTAAATATTACCTACAGTGGTGTCAATATCATAAAGAAATTCAATGCTTTGACATATTAATGTGCCGCGATGACATCACAGATTTCCCATAATGCACTTCGTCTTGAGAAAAAAATTGCATTTCTTTAAAAATGTGTATCTTCCAAACGCTACAAGCTATTGACAGGCGCGGTTCTAGACCGAGATTTTTAGGGGGGCTTAGCGGGGGCTTGAAACGGAAGAATAAAATTTTCTGTCATTATCAATACCGACATTGGAGAATGATGCTAAGGAGGACTCCATCAGTGGCGTACCCAGGATTTCTCTCACGGGGGGCGGGGGGATGCAGTATGTTGTGTGATCGCCGGCCTGGGGGAAGGGTCTAAGGGGAGGGGGTGTCCCTCCCCTTTGAAAATTTTTGAAAAATTAGATGTACTTACATGCAATTTGGTGCCACATACGCTACATTTTGAAGCAGAATTTGTGTTAAAAAAATTTACGTATTTTAGGAACTAAAAAAATTGGCATCAGGGAGGGGGCATGGCCCCCCTGCGTACGCCACTGATAGTAATAATCATAGGCGTATGGGACTCTTACAGTTTGGGATCCAGAAAATTTTTGCCCGAACTTCTCAAAAAGTTGCCAGAATTCCGTTGCAGTTCAGGTGCATGAAATAGACCACTAAACCACTACAGGCGCGCGAAGCGCGCGAAAATTTTTGCACATTTTTCGGGCATTCGATCAAAAATTCGGGAACTCAGTAGAAAATTAGGGCAATCTTTTCACTTTTACTTCATCTCTGCCGGAATTTCAGTTTGAGTAAGGTATTAAATGTTGTTCATGTCTGGTCTACTGTTACAAAGGCATACTGAACTGGATTTGAGCAATCACTGGATTTGAGCAATCACTGGATTTGAGACCGACTTTTTGGCGCTCAGAGACCGACTTTTGATTTTCAAGCCCCCCCCCACACACCTGTATTTACGCCCCTGGGACTGGCGTCGAACGTAAGAATGCAGCTGGGTAAGCTAGTAGGCGCCCGCACTATGCCTACCGTCGTAATACAGTACTAAGGCGAAGCGTGGCTGTCGTACTACATGCAGTCAAAACAACGGTGTACGTACGGTGGACGTGGATACAAGAAACGTAATCACATGCCTATCTTGCATGACACATTTGAGAAACTAAATCCACTGGACTAAGATGTGCACAAATGTATCGGACAATTTTGTTTTTCTCAATACACGCAAATAAAGCATGAAGATAACACTCAACCTCAGAAATTTTTTGGCGGGGCTTGAGCGAATTTTTTTTTTGGGGGGGGGGCTTGAGTCCCCAAAGCCCCCCCGTAAAACCGCGCCTGGCTATTGAGATGCGGTTTTCACCTCCTAGAAGGAAAAATTTTCTGCATTTTTTAAAGGTACTGCTTTTTGTCACTGACAAATCCCTTTAACGGTTGGTGGGTTTGAATCAGAGAAAGTGTTACTTAAAGAGGAGGGGACGTGGTGAGTGTACTTAGCACTTAGCAGTGTACCAGAAAGAAGAGATATGGAAGTGTGTGGAATGTGGAAAGTGTACACACAATATACAAGAATTTCTCAGGTATGATGGAAAAGTTGAAAGTAAGACAACCCACAGCCAAATCGAGTCCCACTTGTCTCTCCTACGTCTCTCTTCCTGTCTCTCTTTACAGGTTGTAGGGTGCACGTGATGAGGGAATCTCTGAGGTGGCAGCCCCTCCCCAGCCGAAATGTTGATTTCAGGGCACTGGCATTTCATTTTGCAAGGAAAATTTGTTTGATGATTTTTTACCAATCAGAGGAAAATTTTAGGGGGACAGTTACCCGCCCTCTGTAAAATACCCTCCGACACGCCTGTATGTTGGGATGCCTCACTCATCTCGTAGACTCTTCTCATTGAACTATAGAAACTGTAAGCTCCTGCATTTGTTATAATAACGGAATAACAGAAACCGCAATTTTTAAGAGAACTTCGAATAGGCTTACCCTTTGACACACTAAATCATATTTACGGAGTTGAAACCTATTGCTTTGTATTGCAACAATCTACGTATGACCTTTCTGCATCCAAAAAACTGAGTTACGTCTTTGTTCAAGGGTAAGATACCACGTTAGAAATATGTATGAATCACCAAGATCTGACGATAACATAGTGTTTAACTTTTCACAGCTCCCAAGGATGATAACTCGCTCTCCGTTTGTTTTAACTGGGTGATGTATGGCATAAAAGTGAGTTGTGATACACAATACAAATGTTTGAGCACTTTCTAGGCTACTGAAGGTTTAGAATTGATGGTCGTATGTAAATGTTACTTTTATGTGAAGCAAGACTACACTACGGAAAATAAAGAACGGTCTTTAACGTCATCGCAGTCGTCATTGTCACCGCTTTCGTTTCATGCCTTCGTCATTGCCATGGTTACGATGAAAACAATATTTTCACAGCACATTCTAAAGAAGCAGAGTGATTAATAGCTTGGATGAAACCCCAAAGGCAAATGTTCGAAAAACGACTGTTCCGTTAGAGGACGAGTAACGAAGTATGAATATTCAAACATGGATTGTTTTAACTTGCAAACCAACCTTCAGACGAAATGAACCGAGGACTTCTCAAAAAAAAAAAAATAATCTTACTCTCTTAATGCAAAAGTGAAAATCTAGTAAAAGATTGACTACAGTGACCACTCTCTATTTCGAGTGACATTTCACTCTCCATCGAGTGACATTTCCACTCATTTAGAGTTAATAATCACTCCGAGAAGAGTGGAATTCAGTCGATTTTCACTCGAAAAAAGAGTGGTCACTGTAGGCAATCGTCGAAGAATGAATTTCACTCTTTTACATCAAGAGAGTAGGTACGCTAAGGATAAGAGGGCTGTACATAAAATGCCTTTAATGTCATTGTATTCACTTCACTGTTTAAGACTAAGTTGTCACCCTTTTCATGTCAATAACAGGTTGCCTTCTGTCTTCGCAACCAGTGCTATTATAGTATTCTAGTCGATTCAAATCATTCATATCATGTTCAGGCCCCTGTTTCATAAAGGGATAATATCGATCTTGAGGTTGATTTCAATAGGACGATTGCATGGCAGATCAAACTTAAGATCGATTGTAACTCTTTATGAAACAGGGCCCAGGTCCGTTATTATTGGCTTATTTTAGCGACGTAAATTGTATTCATCACTGACAATGCTACCATAGTTACCATTATTGTCGTCATTTTTGCCGAACTCTTTCATCATCGCTATTGTCGTCATCTTAGTGCCGTAATCCTCGTATTGCCTTCCTTATCGTCATCGTCATTAGCACTGTCATCATTGGCGTCGTCGGCGCCATCGTCGTTATCATTTTCGTCATCATCATTGTCAACCTTGTCATTATCTTCGTCGTAACACTTCCTAACTTTAGAAGCACATGTGTAGTTTTGTTCAGTCAAGAGTATTGTTTCATGCCTATGAACATCATGGGCGTGGATCATGGGGGGTGGGGGGGGGGGTGGGGGACGCGTCCCCCTCACTTTTTTGGAAGGGAGGGACATCTCCAAAAAGTCCCCACCCCACTTTTTCAAAACAATTAAAACTAAAACTGTGATTAATTGTAATATAACATAGATTACGAATTGACACTACATTTTAAAAGCTAAATTGCGCCCAAATATGGCACCATTTGCCATAAAGACACCTTCTAATTTCATTTTTTTCAAAGGGGAGGGGAACACCCCTCCCCTTAGGCTCCTCCCCCAGGACGGCGATTCGCAAGTCGTGAAAAGTCCCCCCCTCCCACTTTTGGAGATGGATCCACGCCACTGATGAACATACACGCAATAAAAAGAAAGAAGTATTCTAATTAATCCTTTAAACGGATCAGAAACAGCCTCGTAAGTCACACTAAGTACCAGCTTACTTAAGTCTGCAGTCTCCTTGGCGCTCTGTAATTCTTAAGAGCTAGAGCAGGGCTTAAATGTCACATTCACGATGGAGAAAACATCAAAGTTCATGACATCACGGATAAGTGTGAACATGTCAAAGCATGCCAAAAGACCAGGCACTTTCCAAAATCATTTCTGTTTATTTCGACGAGGTCAGAGCTGTGAAATTATCAACCTTGTCTGCCTGTAAGGCATTTCAACGTTTCCTAATGCATGTTAAATGATGCTTCACACTGCCGTCAGTTGCGTCAATAGTGAATTCTCACATTATGGGATGGCTGCATACCAAAATTGCAATATTTCCATATTTAATATAGGTAAGAAAATTTACATACATACATACACCATTACTTCAGCCAAGTGAAGGTGACATTTGAATTTTGGCGACAAGGACTGAAGGATGACAAAGACATATGATTCCGATCGGGTGGGTGGGTTTTTTTTTGTACAAGAGCATTTTAGATTTTCTCATCTTATGTTGCCTTCCATTAGAAGGAAAAAGAAGCCAAATTTGCAGGCCCACCGCCAGACAAGATATTGAAAGGGATGTAGCATTCGGGAGCGGAGAGATTAGTCAAGTGAGTGGTTGGGGGATATGTGATGATATGTTAAAGCAATAGTAAATTTTTATCTCAAATGTGTTATAGATGGACCTGAAATTTTATGTTAATGATTCAATTTGTCAGCAGTCCAAGGTAAAGTTGTTAATTGATGTCAAATTCACTTATCAATAAATAACTTTTTTCTAAAAGTTCCCTCCACTCTTTGGAGAAAAGCCGAAGGGGAAATCAAAATTTTACAAACTTTTATAACTGATTATGCCTTCGTGCACAATGGTGGCCATATATTTACATAGGAATTTTCACCCTCACAGTTGGTCTAATTTTGTCAGAATTTCTAATACACTGAATTGGACAGGAAGGTAAGGTTGCCTTTTGCCATAGTTTTAGTCTGTAGCAAAAGTATGTTGTTCAAGAAACAAATATAAAGATATAATGATGTCATTCCATTGTTTCTTGTAAGGTCATTGGTGCTGCGCAGAGTCTTAAGTTTGATAAGTACAGTGGTGTACCGAGGATAATTGCCACCTGGGGTTGGCATACTTGAAGAAGGGTCTAAGAATTTGTGATGAACTATCCTCCACCCCTTTAAGAAAGTTTTGTTCATTAAAGGTGGCTTAGATGCAAAATGGTGCCAACATCTTTGGAAAAGTTTCGAATTCTCTAATTTAGTTAATTGTTCTTATTTTTGTTCGGGTGTAAGAGAAGGGTGTGTCGTCCAAGAGGAGTGTGTGACAACTCCTCCTTTTGAGAATATTTTGTTTATGTTAAACAGTGTAGAAGCAAAATGGTGGGAAAGCTTTTGAACTGATTGCATTCTTCATAATCCTCATTATTTGGTGATATTTTGACTGTGACAAGGTGCCCCCAAGGCTTGTACCTACACTCACAGAAATACGCTTCATAATTTAAGTAAAATAAGAACTCCAGAACTTTTAAGTAAAACATTACACAAAATAGCTGTAAAAATTACTGTAATCTTGTGCAATGGACTACAGTTACTAATAAACAATGTAAAAAGTATCCTTTTCTTAGAAAATTACACAAAATAAAGGCAATTTTTACATTAATTTTGTATAAAATTTTACTTAAAACTTCTGGAGTTCGTATTTTACTTAACTGTTCTGACAGTGTAAGACAGGCGTATTGTTCCCTGGAAACTGTGGTAATTTCAAAGTTGGGACATAAGCATGCTTGTAACTGAAATTCAATGAGTGATATACTTCAGATCATCTATATTACTCTACAAATGTGGGTGGTAATGTAAGATTACCAAATTATCCCCTCTTGAAGC
This sequence comes from Holothuria leucospilota, assembly GCA_029531755.1. Taxonomy (NCBI): domain Eukaryota; kingdom Metazoa; phylum Echinodermata; class Holothuroidea; order Aspidochirotida; family Holothuriidae; genus Holothuria; species Holothuria leucospilota. The sequence goes on along the minus strand of CM055962.1, from coordinate 27,621,756 downwards.
AAGTCTGAGGTTGGAAATGTTCCTATAGTTTTAGGAACGTATTTTTCCCCAGAATAATCCTTGCATTATTTTCCTCATAGTGGTTATCACGCATATAGTGTAAACTGTGGCTTTTGCCTGCAAAGCGCGCCAAATTTTGCAAGTATAAAATTGTTGCAAAGTGCATTGTTGAGCAATCTGAATACGTTTGAGACTGTATTAAAGAAAAACAGTAGAAGAGAAAATAAAGGAATTTGATCATTTTAAAAATTTTGATTGTTCGCGAACGATTTGTGATTGGAAATGGTTAAACAGATCCATCAATCAGTCGAAAACAAATCTCCCCCCTACAGGAGGCTATCATTTAAACAACAACTTTGGGTTTAAAACTTTCAGGGGTCCATAGAAGGGGTCAGGCGTCCCCAAATTCCCCCCTTGCTGCAGCGACTCAGATTACAGTATATTTATTTAGAAATTCTTATCATGTAGCGAATTTTTTGTTGTGATATTGCACTCCCAAAGGCTGGTACCAGGAGCGAACTGCTCCCTCTATAGTACGTTACTGGGTAGATAAAACAAATTATTGGGGGACAGAAATGAAATGACGCAGGGGTCCATCTCTGGCCTTTGATGTGTTTCCAGGGGTAATTCACGATATTTTCAAATGCACTTGATCATTGTGCACTTATTAAATCATAAATATTACAGTTTGATTATTTTTTTATCATAGCCTGACCCAAACCAAGGCAGGACGGTCGGTTTGATGATGCATGGGGATGTTGAGGGGGGTAAGGGGAACTAGATTAATAGTGGTAGCGGTTGCATGAGGCTTTGGTCCTATAATATCATGTAAGCTGTGCATAAGTAATAATAGGACACATACTAAGTTGCGATGGGTGTGCGCAAAGGCCACTGGCAAAAATGCCTATTAAAGGCAATTTAGCAATTATGCAAAGTTTAATGTAGGCCTACTTATTGAAAGCTCTTTCCAATAGAACAAGAACATACAGCTCTATATGTATTTTTGGATAAGAGTTATATTTATTTAAGGGGGGGGGGGGGGGAAGTGTGGACAAGGAAAAATCTGAGGTGACCCATTAACTCTCATTAACCCCTGGTGCCACCACTGTTGGCGGTATAATTCGCGAGCAAAGTGCACCAGTTTTGTGACTTATTCACACACCTTATTTCTGTCGAAAATGGGTTAAATTTGTCACTTATAAATAAGAAAAATAAAAAATATCAAAACGATTACTAAGTTTCAATACCTTTTAAGCTATATGCTTATATGCCGATATACTTTTAAAATATTAGGGGGAAGTTATCTCTGCCCCCTCATTCGAATTACTGGGGGGCTGCCACCCTCCTTCCTAAGCCTAGACTTAGTGCCATTTTGTAACACCGTTCACAAAAACGTACATTTGCAGAAATTCACGGGATAAATAAACATCGAAGATATGAAGAACTCTTTTGAAATTACCAACATGAAAGGTGTTTTCAAGCATTTTAATATCTGGTAGCTTTTTCGGCAAAGTAAACAGAAAACTTTTCTCTTTTTAATTTTTATATAAATCGCTCCCCAACTTAGAATATTAACGATAAAGTTTCTCAATCTGGAGTGCACCACCCAGCTGTGATCTTCTGATGGCTTTAAATTATTAGTTTATTAATTTCCCTCGTCGGCATCACACATACAGAGACAAAAGTAACTAAAATAATTAATTTTCCTGGAAATTTGTGATCTTTACAACTGTTGACAAAATATAAGCAGTATTGACTATTTAAAACGGTAAGTGAATTGCAGCACGTTTCCGATAAGAAAAATTTACATAACCTGACATCGCTGTTATAAAATACAGGTCAATCAGTATTTTAATTTAATATCAAATTTGGAATAATTGATATCCTTACGTATCCATTTTGACACCTTTTTTTCATTTTCAATCTACAAGTCATGCAATTTCTACGATTGCTTCGATAGTTTCGTTCTGGAATGGTAACAGTAATCACTGATATGATCTGGTAATTTGTGAAGGACGTAGATGAGTAAACATTCGAAATACTTTGTGGTTTTAGGCACTATATTTCTGTCTAATATAAAATTCAGTCAGGTAATCAATTGCATTAAATTATTATTAATTAAAACGAGGTCTCTTCTCAAAATATAACAAAAGTAACAAAAGTAAATATTTAGAAGGGGAAGGGAACTTTAACTTAGTAGTCAACTGTGGTGAAATTTAAATAACTGTGTTTAGACCCATAACAATTATTTCTCTAATAGTTATACGTTCCAAAACAAAAACTTTCATCTTTTGTTTGTTCTACGTATTTCGGGAAATTACAGTCATTTTAACAATAGGCAGTTAATTTACTCCTCGAGGAACTCATTGAAGACTCGAGGAACTCATGGACCACTCGAGGAACTCATTTGAAGACTCGATGAGTTCAACGAAGACTCGATGAGTTCACCGAAGAATCGAGTAACTCATTGAAGACTCGAACAACTCATAGAACACTAAAGGGACTCATTGAAGACTCAAGGAGTTCACTACACCGAAGACTCGAGCAACTCAATGAACACTCATGAAACTCATCGACAACCTATAAAATTCAATGAAGACTGGAGAAAATGATTCTTGCACCCTTCTGGAACTCATGGAGCTACACATAGTATGGTCTCAGAGTAGTTCACAAACAAGTGTCTGAATTGGAACAGTATAACCACCTCCTATAGGGAGGCTTCACCGGTGCAAAGTCAACTATCGCAACCGCGTTCTGGAGGACAAGCAGCACACCCGGACGCTATTTCATGTTTCAGTTTCATTGCAGTTTCTTTATTCCAATATAGATATGAAATTTATAAATAGGACATGTAAAACAGAGAAGTGAATAAACAAAATTAGAACATAAATGTTATACAAGTAAAGCACTAAGAATATTATATAAGCCTGAGAGGTTGAAGAAGTCCAGTTTGAATATATGCAGCAGCTCTGTAAATAAAAGAGTTAGAGTTCTTAAAAAGCACAATTCTATAAGTTGGCATGATAGCAGGGTTTCGAAGATTAACGTTTTATTGCACAGAGAGTTCAATTCAGAGTGAAGAAGATGATCTGCATAGCTGTGGATATTATTGACTAATCTTAAAATTTATTTCTGGCAGTAATATTTACTCTATTTACCATAACTTCGTATTCAAGACAAAGTATTTTCGAGCAGTATTTCAAGAAACTTTTAATTCTTTTGTCTTTTCAAGTAGAAAATGGTACCAAACTGGTACTGCTTACACAATAATAGGTAAAACAGATGACGTGAAAACCTTTTCCCTGGCATCAGTATGAAAGTAGGGAGCAATATATGCGAGGGTTGAAACGATAGAGTACACCTTAGATAACATTCTAGAAATGTGGGTAGTAGGCATCAATGTTGACTCCTAAATACATAGTATCAGACCCCGTAGTCAAGGGGGGGGGGGCAAGGGGGCAAAGCCCCCCTTGGACAATTTTTTCGCCCCCCCAGAAGACCAAAAATTACTATTGCCGTAATGCATTTTAGTACATTTCGCCCCCTCTGGAAAATTTTTCGCCCCCCTTCAGCACCTTGTCTGGCTACGGGCCTGCATAGTATTAGTAATACGCTCAACACAAGAGCCTTGAATATATGTCACCTAATCTCTGGTCTCAGTTAGGCCTTCATGTTTAATGTTTAAGTTCTCAAACACCATTTCTTTAGATTTCTTAGGATTAAGCAAAAGGTTTTTCCTCTCGCATAGATTAACGATGTTAGAAATACAAGACTAAAAATGTCTTTGGTTTTCATAACACGTGCGCTTTTAGATATGGCAGGATATAGCTGTATCATCAGCGCACTTAATTACTTACCGGTAACATCCTAGTGAAGAACGTACCTCGTCAGTATAAACTGTAAATAATAAGAGGGCCCCTGTGGGACTCCAACTTTATTTGATTTCTCGGAAAATCCTTTATGCAACTTGACTTGTCGGGACCAACCTTGTGAAAAATTTGCCAGCCAATGGATGAGCCATGACTCTTAATAAAACGACAAAGATCTTGAATTAAAAAAATTTGGTAAAACTGTATTAAAAGCACTTGAAAAATCTAAACATAACACTTTAGTTACCGTGGTATCTTTTTGATTAAGTCCTGATACGATATGTAAGGATGGTACATGAGGCACCGTTTTTATAGGCAAATCGATTTTTATCACCTTTTAAAACAATGACCAGCATTAAGTGTGGTAGTAACAACTTTTGCATGCAATTGAAACCAATACTTGAAATATCAATAGGTCTAAAATCACTGAGAGGTGTAGGGTTTGAGGTTTAAGGCACGGGTGATGTTTTGGCATGTTTCCACCAGGACGGAATAAGATTATCTTTTACACTATCATTAAAAAGCTTAGAAAATATATCAGCTAATCTGATCTGGGAATCTGATCAAAACCAGGAGCAATCCCTTTCTTAACAAGTCCAAATTGTTTTCTCACATCTGTCGCTAGTATTACCGGTGGAATGACATTTGACTTGTCTGGAAGTGTAAAAGCTATGTCTTTGCTTGCAGCATCATTGAAACGTCCAAAATGGTCACTCAACTTTCCGCCAAATTCTTCATCTATTTCGTTTTCATGCTGATAACCAGGTGCCGGATTGATTTAAGAAAATTCCAGAGAGAATTTGTACTAAAGCAGTGTGGTGTGTGGCGCGGTGTCCTCCAGAACAACCAGCGCGTTCACAGCATTTGACCTTTTGACCTTTGGGGCAAGCTCCCTATACCAAATTGGTCTTGTCTAAGTCAGTTACTACAAAAGCAATGTGTGACTGTTACTTGTTTCACCTGCCGTTCCATTTGCTGTATCAGATCCTAACATGACGGCAACCCTAAGCGACTTGTAAGCTGTTGTTTTTGGTGCATAATTATAAACATTATCACCTTCAAATGCGGTAATGTAACTCAATGTATCGATAATCTAGCCTATTTGAAGTTACTTCGAACATAAATTACCATGAGATATCGCCGAAATAATTGGTTGTGAAGCGAAAACTACCAGCTTAATGCTACGTGAAATGTGATTAGGTAAGGTTGATTACCCTCAAAGGTTCAATTTCATGATGAAGGCAATCCTGTGAAATATATGTGGTAATAGGTATAAACTTATCCTTTTATATACAATGACTACGTCATTGATAACCAAATTAAAGCTGGCATGATTTTATTGACGTCACGAAGTAAATATGTATTAGTTTCAAGACTTTTTCATTAATACCATTTCTCTCCATCTTTCCAAATCTCTCTTTTCTTTCTCTCTACCTGGTCAGGAGAGAGACAGGAATGAAGGAATTGTATCTTGGGATGAGTATTATCACGGTCTACCGAAGTTACACAGTAGCTGGGTAAACTCGTCCGCATTTTGAATTTAGGTCAGGAACATGCATTTGCATAAATTCGTCAAGTGAATATTATTTGTGATCTTATTTCATTTCGTTTAGAGTGTGTTCAAGCGTTGATAAAGAGTTGACATCGTTAGGACTTTCTTATTTGACTTGTAAAATGAAGTATGGACAGTCTCTCTCTTCATCAAAAGGTCTGCGTTTTTGCTTCTTTTCCCTTCCTTCGCCCTGGTTCATATATAGATAGGCCTATTTCGTGTGAGTTTGCTTAGTAATCGATAATATTGCTTAGCAATGAAACTGTTCAGCGCAGATACGACTTTGACTTAGTTTGCATCATAAACTAAACGATTGTATTACGTTTTCATACAAGGTGGTGACGGAGGACTTAAGGAGCATAACTTTTATAAGCATTGGCGAAGACAGGGGAAGGGGTGGTTTGGCCATCCCCAAACAAATGACAAAAGAAGAAGGGAAATGGAAAAATGAGGATAATACATAAGCGATTCAACCAAACGACGTAATATACCGCATTGTAAAGATTGAAATGTATTAAGCAGGCGCGTATCTAGGTAAGGGGGGGGGGTGGTTGGAGGTGGGTGGGAGTGTTGGGGGCGCGCCCCTCAGGTTAAGAAAAAAGAAGTGAAAGTTACTACACTGTCTGTTTGGTCGCTTCACCGGCGCTTGTAAAAACTTAAGTTCCTCCCGGAACTAACATAGGCTTGTTCATTTATTTAGCCAGCTTATTTAAGGAATAGCTCGCATTTGGCGGACTATTATTAGTAAATAAACCGTCGAAACTCCAAATTTGGCAAAATAACGGATGAATCCGTTATTTTGTCAAATTTGGAGTCGAGACGGTTTTTTATGAGACAATAATAGCCCGACAAATGTAGGTTATTCCTATTCTACCACCGAAAATGTGTGAACAACTTCAATTTGATCAGTTTGCTTTTACGTTTACTGACTGTATGTTGTGTAATAACAGGTCAGTGTTTAACCAATCAGAATGCAGCATTCTCACTGACAACGGATGGCTAGAGGTGGTAGAATGCAAAATTCTGGCCATGCTAGTGTTCACGAGCAGTACACTCTTACAACCAGAATGAGAAATATTCACACTCACTAATCAACCAGAGTGCAAACTTAATGCAAGGAAGCCATAGAGAAATGTATGGGTCTAATTTAAATGAACGTTTCGTACATTTGTTGTCGGAACTAAAAAGGCTTAATATTCAGTGGAGGGTACCTTCTGATGTTACGTGCGGTAGTCCTATACCCAAATTCCACGTCGGGACTAGAGCACATATCTACTCCCAACAAGTCCACCTTCATATTAATTATGGTAGAAATATAAAATAAGAAAGACAAGACCGTAAAGAATGGCCAAATTGATGGAAAACAAACTGCTCCCAAGGACAAAACAGCTGAGGGAACCGAACTTACGCGTTAGCCCTCTTTTGATCTAAACACGAGCACCTTCCCCACTACGCCATGACATTTCACTTTTTCACGAGTGTCAGTTACAAAAAAGTAAAAATTCACTGCAGCCTTCACACGTCCTACCTTTTTTTTAGTTGAATTAAATTGAGTCTGCTTGTAAAGAAATAAGTTTTGTTGTCTTTAAGTTAGAATCGTACAACAGTTCAGCAATGACATTTAGGTGGTCACGAAACGACACAATTTGGAGGGACGGCATGCACCACGACATGATAAAGAATGAAGAATGCTGGTGTTCGTTGTATAACGGCAACACACGCAGCAGGATGGAAACCCGGTTAGGCCTATAGCTCCACACTTAGAGTGTGTTCTCGTAAGTCTCTCGTATGCATATGCAAGTGCTGTTCGGATACATCGCCTACATGTAGGACAATCTAGTCTCCTACGTAATACTCCTAAGCAAACTCTTGTTTCTGCGCTTGATATATCATTCCCTTTCAACAATCAGTCATTTCATGTTTGCACTGAATCCGTTGAAACCAGTTCTTAAATATCATTGTTCACTTTTTCATCCAAATATTATGGTTTAGGAAAAGTGAGGAATGTGCTTGGAACAGCAATCTTCAAAACAATAACAGATTCCAGTAAGACTTAAAGGATGATTGCTTAGGTGCAAGTAGCACAATTTTCCCCTTCAAATTGTCACCATTGCCTTATTTTGACATTCAACATGAATAGGAAATTAAATAAAACATACAGCCTAGGGTGTTTAATGACAAGTACAGAATACAATAACACAAGAAAAATGTCAACACAGGCCTGTGGGAGGTACAGACTGCATGTGGCAAGTCTGAATACGACAGATATACTTCGCTATTCGCTCGTAATAGGACAAGTTGATAATTTCGGGAAAACAATCAACAAGGAAAGGCGGAAAGAAAAGCCAAACGCACCTGGTAAAAATAACCCACTTCGCAAATGAGTTCTCATGTTAGCATGGGCTTCAGCAGGCGGAGAACAGGGAGGAGCAGGGGACAGGGAGAGGGGCAGGAACATATCTCACACTGGGGATTTCTCCCCCGGGCTACTTTTTTCCAGAACCTTAACGAAAATAGTACTGACATGTTTGATTCCGTAGCTTGCAGTATAGCTGATTCAATGAAATAACTCGAAAATGGTAGAAACAACCTGAACCCAAAATTTTTCAAGGGCTAGAGTCCCGGATCCCTCTTTTCTACGGTTTTGCCATCCGCGCTTGAAGTACTTCTATAGTTACATTGTACAAATAATTTAAGGTTTTATTTAATGCTAGCTGCAGGTTGCGATGAAATGGTTGTAGTGGTTTGAATATTTCATGCGTAAGAGGCGATTTCCTCAGCTGCATTCAATGTATTCGGACATATATCAATTGTCCAATGAATGAGATCAAAAATTCATTTCAGGGTAGAGTTTACCTGAGAAAATGCATCGCTTGTTGCTATGGATACAAACTTTCCGTGCAGATTACGCTCCGAGACAAGCTAAGATAAACGGTCACTTCTTTTCATGTTGCCGCCAAATGATGACAAATCAATTTCAAGAAATGTATATATTTGATCCATAATACATTTACTCTTCCAAAGCACACCTTCCTTTTATTGGTAAGAACCTTCAGGGTGTGGAGGGGATATAAGTTAAACGTTGCATACGTGATCAAATGTAATAAACTGAACGGCCTGTACTTTAACTTACAACGGTGAAAGTGTCGTTCATAACTGAAAGTTTAGAAAAGAGTTAAGTCAGTTGTGTTCCCAATTAAGCTCAACCACAGAATTGTGTGGATATGGCCTTGAGCAATTTAAGCTCATTGCAAGCTCCGGTAGCTTCGTCTACGATTTATATAGACAGGTGTTTTTTCCTTTAATTGGAGGAGGGGCTAAACTTCTTAAAAAAAACTTTTTAGGGAAAATTTGGACTGTCTGGTGCGAGATTGTAGAGCTTTTTCTAGAATTGCACGCATGGTCTAAATCCGTGGCATTCAACCTACAATCCTCGACACAAATGATGGGACAAAACAAGCAAACCAAGAAACGAGCACCCCATTCCCCTTTTCAATGTTGCGGCAGCCCAACGTGTTCTGAGACTTCAACATTGATACGGGGAACGGGGTTTGTACCATGTACTTTTGTCGAGGATTGTAGCTTTACTTGGTGACCCAATTTGTACATTGACCATCTTAAGGACCTCTTTAGTGACAAACCAAAGATGTTTATTTAAGACAGTGGTTAATATGTGTCAGATCTAAGAAGAGCGCCACAATTAGTTGGTGCTTATGGTTAGCGTTCATGAACATTTTCGCTAAACATGTCCTCCCAATGACACTTTCAATGCCTTGTAACTTGCTTATAAACAATATTCCTTCTGCCGTTATGTTTGCCATCTTCTGATATATTTTTGCCACCCTAAAAAGGGTTGCGACACCACATTCGGAATAACGGGGGCCTTTACTCATGTGCTAAGATTGAAATCACTCCCTTCAAATGTCTTATTTAGATTTCTGCAATTATATGGGCTACTTTTCTTGAAAACGTGGGCGAAAATAATAAAGAACTACATTTTGAACCTGCATTTCGACTATTTGTTCTAAATTTGATCCCCTTTGGACGGTAGAAACCGTTGAACTATTTTCGTAAGCAATCACATAGCCTTAGGCCGTATGTTACATCCTCCATGTCATAAAAAATAGAAGAATCCTTGGCAACCACCAAGTTTGTTTTTTTCTTTTCATACACCCTGCTTCAGGTAAACCTTTCGGGCAATTTGTTGTCCACATTTTGTATACTTCTGTTTTCGTAGTAAATATCCTTGCGACGCTTAAATCTCCAAAATAGATCGACGGACATATAAATGGTGACTGATGAGGTATGCTATAATTGATTGGTATGGTTTGGATATTGCTTTAAAAACAAACAAGGAAAAAGATGAAAAAATGAGCAACATCTACTGTGGTGTTAGAAAACACTTGGGATTTTTAAAACTCTGTCTTTGGGTCAAATAAACAATAGCCCAAATTCTAATGAAATGAAAAGCGTAATAAGAGATAAGGTTTTAGGCATATGAACTGTACTTGTGTCCTACTTTAGATGTAGGAGAAAGATTTTTAAAGCTTTTGAAAGAAAAGAATGTGTAGTCTGTGCTTTGTTTTGTATGAAGTGTAAAAAATAGGTAAGATTGCGGGAATTAAAGTGGATAAAACTTCATAAATCAAAATGGGATTAGATTGTGGGAGACATAGCTACCTGATGGGAACATTGGCTTATTACCAATCTATTTCAGTGCTTTGAAAACGATTCGTTAACACCAAAACCGAAATCTGCTGAGTTTGCCGGTGGACGCGGAAATTTTTCCCATGACAAATAGGGGCAAATTTTATTTCAATGAAAATTTAGAAAATCGCCACATTCGTTCTGGGATAACAAATTTCGCGTCCCGCCCAAAACAACGCAGCAGATTTCGGTTTGCAATTCTATGGATTGGAAAAAGTGAAAAGTTTGCAGAACTTCTTAAAAAACGTCTACTAAACTTTGCTTGAAAGTCTAGATCACTCCTATAACACTCTGAAGAAATACGTAAAAATTCTGCACAATTTTATTGACTTTTTTTTTGTCTGTGTAGGTATGAACTTTTCAGGGGAAAGACAAGATCGAATCTGTTAAATATAGTCACAGAGGTAATGCTTGCACCAGGTATTATGGTAACTTTGATCGTGATTATTCCTCTTAAATATTTTTTGAACTGGATCCGTACATCACATTCCAGTTTATTGATGTCACATTAAACTCCCTACAATGGCTGAGCATTGTTTTCTCATTGTTTAAAAATTATTATGGATTAAAATTCTTACAGACTGCTCTATTCATTAAAACTGCAGTATACAACGTTCTTTAAAGGGAGATGGCAGACGCCCGAAGTTTATTTTCGAAAATCTGCTAAATCTTACAAATCTCTTATTTCACTCACAAGTATCTTTCATTATGTTTCTGTATAAAAAAATTGAATATCGAGGGTAAAACCAAGAGTTATTCTGCATGAATTTAAGAAATAAGTGACAAAAATATTATCACATGATTGATAGGAGCCATTCCTGAATTAGGATGACGGGGTACACTAATTCAAATTGGGGGGACTGCATTTTCCCTTTGAGAATAGGCAAATGTCCTTCCTCCTTGCCGCCTTTTGCACAGTAAAAATCATGCTTGTTAGTCTGAAAGTAAAAGCTCAACGAATGCATTTTGATATATTTGCTAGATCATCTGTTTATTTGTTATTTTGTGTAATCAGATCATCACTTGACTGAAGTGATGTGAGGCCTCGGTATCCGAGGGTATGGCGTGCTTTCATACATTTCCTTCACCGGAAAACGTTACTCTTAAGTGTAAACTGGCTTCTTCGTCGTAGTCGGAAAATCTGCAGTCGATATATTAGAGAGATTTCGCTAATTTGCATAATCATTGCAGTTATGTAAATGATGTTTGCAGAACGAAGACAATATTGAGTATCATCTTGCAAGTTCCCACTAGGGAATACGTTTGCATAAAACCTCATGCATAAAACTTGATTGAGCTTGTAAATAATATACAAAAGAGGTCAGTCCCTGATGTGTTAATAAGGACTGGACCTGTTGGTTGGTATTTATTAGAATTTCGATGACGCTGAGCAGGCGTCATATAGAAGGATATTACACTAGTGAATCTGAATTGACTTGAATTTATATTTTGGGTGTTGGCTCGGCAACAAAGTTGATATTTAAAGAAACCGACCTTTAAAAGTTTTGATCAAACTTACTGCCTTATCAATGCCTAGAGTTACATATCGACTTTAAATACATAAAGAAGGGTTTATTATACACTAGATGACTTTTATTTTGACATTCATGCCTTCCTTGGGGCTGCGGGAAACTGTTACTGTAACTAACTTAATATTTCAGCCATCGATCAGTGTAAAAGGTTCACATATCGGGTTTATATCATTTCTTTGCGGAGGATTTCTCTCGCAGTCCCAAACGCACATCCACATTTACAACCAAATTGCCACTCAGTGAAATTCAATATCAGGTATATTTTGAAATACAGAATGGACCGAGGGAATTGTATGACGATATTTCGATTGTTTGTGAATCTTTAAATGAGAGTAATCTGATTATTACGAGAAACTAAATATTCAACTGTCAATATTACGAGTACATTGGCTCCGTTTGCATCTAGGTTATGCAAATCTCGCGGCACGCATTTTGAACTGTCACGTGACTACAGGTAAAGATATGAAAAGCTTGGAAGGCATACAACGCAGTAATACTAACTCATTACTAAAATATGTGCCAACAGAATAAGGACTATGGTGGTACATTATTAGCAGGGGGTTCCATATTTCTGAATTTTCGTTCAAGTTTTAGCATGGAAAAAATGTCTTCATTTATGCCACGTAGTACGTTTGCCTTTCATAACACATCACACTTCTATGGCGAACGTCTGCTTACGTCATTCGTTTTGTTATGGGAAAGAATACCTAGGCTACACTGAATGTAAACACCCGTAGCTCTTAGCGATGATGAGGCTTATATGCAGCTGTGTTAGTACCCACAGCAGTGAATTGAATGTGTGCGTCCAGTGTACTTTGCGTATTGAGATAAAGCCATTGCACTTCAAAGTGACTTAAATCCTTTGTGACGTCATCTGCATGACCTCTATACAGGTCTTCCATTGAAGAAAATGTTATACGGCACTGGACGATAACGACACCATACAGTTGCTTGTTCGAGTCCCGTTCGGAGCTAAATTTTCCATTCAATTAGTATCCCCTCTCAGTGTGAGGTGAGGCAAATGCTTATGTCAGAGGTTCAAGGCCTAAGGTCTCTTGCGACTATATCGTTCATTCACTCATTCGTTCATACTGGAAAGTCGCAACGTCTCTCATATATATATATATATATATATATATATATATATATATATATATATATATATATATATATATATATATATATATATAGACAGTAAAAGTTTCTATCTCTAAAATACAAAGGCCTCTACTGACTTTAAATTGCTCAATGCTATGTCCACTTACTACTGTGTGTGAACTGTCGGCTATTGGTACACTACTAAGTGATCTGGATAAGTAATCATTTATCAATAAAGTTATCCCATTGTTTGAATTTACATCAATCCACCAATAGTTAATAGGGACATGGGGATATTCCTGAAAGACAGATACTCATCACCCCAAGTTAAACTTTTACTTGGGGGTAAGCAAAACTCTCAACTGGTGACTGCTCTTTGATTCACATCAGTTACAAAATTCAAAAGATGCAGAGTAGCTCATATTACACAGCATGCACAGAGAGTGTTCTGATTACACATTAGGGCCTTGTGTGCTCACCAGGATATCGCCTGAAGTAATAAACTAGGCTAGTGTCTGTATAAGGAGAAGCTGAAAACAGTTAATAACCTAGAAATAAACTAGTTGGGAGAATCTGAACTGTCTGGGATGATGCAAATCTGTCTTTAATATGTTTGAAATGATGCAGCAGCCTCTTTGAAAGTACCTTTAAAGTCTAAAATTTCAAATGTAATATGTTACCAAACTTGAGAAGTCTATCCAAATGGTCCGACTCCCATCTTCACGGAACCTTCCTGAGCTGAGATAAAAAATGATGAAGTTTATTCGCTCAATTTTAAAAAAGGCAGATTGTGCAATAATTTGTGATGTCCTTCTTGCACTACTCAAATTACCGTTTTGCTTTTCTTTTTCTTTTTAGGAAAGCCTCAGCATCTTGTGCCAAAATGTGATCACTGTCTTACTGTGAAAGGGTAACTTGTCTGTACAAGCATTTTGCGTGCAACATACTAAGCAAGAAAAGCAGTAACTTTTTCAAGGTAATGTAAACACTTTGATTTCAAGAGGAAAAAAAGCATTCGGTATAAATTGTATAAGAAAAACACCCCAAATTATTGCGCAACCGGCTATTTCAAATTGAGTGAATAAATTTCAACATTTTATATCTCAGCATGGGAATAAGCTATGAAAGTTTGAGTTGGATGAATGAGATATATTTTCAGGCCTCTAAAATAATATTCTTGTTATTCAAGACTATAGGTACAAAGAAACAAAAGGGGACCTAGCACAAAGACGTAAGAGCTTGTAAACATTTAAGAAAGAAAGCTTGGTTATTGACATTACCTCTTACATGTGCCTATTACCCGAAAACGCCAAACGCATCCCAAACGACGGTCAAAATATTTCTAGGGAAATGTTTTGTCCATTGCAAATGAAGTAGGTACAAACCTTTCAGCATTCGATTGTGTAAGTGGCATAGGACTTATGGCTCATAGATTCTAAATTTCGTTTATTTTATGTGAGGTCATCTTTGTGAAAAAAAAAAACTTAAAAAAAAAGTGTTTGAAAATGAAATTGAAATTAACAACCGAAGTGAAAAAAGTTTTCTCAAACCAAAGGTGGAAAGAAACAATTAATTTAAGTACTACGAAAAATAAAAAGATCTTCACTGATTGCTGAATTTTGACAAACACATCTCCAGCAATTCTGAATCACTTTCTAGAATCTGAATATATACACCCAAGAGGAAGAATTGAACAAAAACACCGAGCTATAAATAAATTTCCCAAAGAGATCTCGAACCAGCTACATGAATCTCATTTATCGTATATTTTATTCAGAATCAAAGGGAAAACCAGATCTGTTTTGCTCTTTAATTAATTCGACGTCCCCGTTTAATAGCAATTTTCAATGTATTGACCGCTGTGGCATGAGCTACGTTATTTATTACTCAAAGGGGAAAATCCATTAAATATGTCAAATGAAAAGAAATATAGTTGTTTTCCCCAAAGTGGATTTTATCCTGGTTGTTTATGAGAGGTATATAAATCATCATACATAGGTAATAAAGAAGAACAGGTAAAGACACAGTGGCAGACTAAACAGAGTTATATAATCCCATTGTGGCATTGTTAGGTGCTATTGTGAGAAAAGGAATGACAACTACTCAAATGAAAGCAACATTTACGCGATAGACGAACTGAAACAGTATAACTGGATGATTAAGTACATACAATTTTAATTCAATCCCGGGATCATTATTGAGTTTGTAAAGATAGAAACATCACATTTTGCCTTTTAGACTGTAGCGTTTGCGTAGGTGGTATTTTTTAGTAGAAAGACAAACTTAGTTGGAGTGGTGGGAGTGTCAGAGAAGAATGAAACTGCTTGTGCTTCATTTTTCCTTTATATTTGCTTATCGAGACTCAGACGTCTGCACAAAGCGAACCTATTTCCAAATTTATCAGATGTTATACACAGATATATGCACAGGGGCTGATACAAAGAATACGTATGCCAGTAGATAACCAGATGTACTGAAAATGAACAGGCAATGAACTACTTGTCACTGAGTGTAACTCGTAAAGACGACACGAGAGACGTGGTGGGTACCTTAACCCTCTTTATTTCGCACACGTGCCATTCAGGCACGGTGAAACTGCCAAAAAGGGAGCAAAATCAATTAGAAAAATAATGCATTACATGAATAATTTACGCTTTCCTGAATAAAGAACATTTCACACACAGGTAACATACACAGATAAAACAGACACAGAACGGATATGGAACAAGATTACGAAAACTGCCAAGATTATCTGAGGGAAACAAACTGAACATACATATTAGCATACTCTTTTAACACCCTAAAACAGATGTAATACTTCCAAAATACTTTGCTTATAGATTACTCTGCTTTGACTTACAAAATCGTTTCGCGGTTATTGCGTCACACACAATGAGGCAACTGCGGGTAGCTGGATTGACAGGGACAACTGGGATAACGGCGGTGACTGGGGTAAACTCAGAAGATAAACGGACGGTACCAGAGGATGCGGAAAACACAATGAGAATTAGAAAAGAAGTGACCAGCATTGCCACGCAAACCCACGCGACTCATAAACGAAACACCTTTGTGCATTCCTGACAGGCCTTATTACTTGGAACCTGGCAAAAAGAAAACTTCGCGGTCTGCCGAGAAACTTATCGGTGACGATAACACTACCATTGAATCGTAATGCAATGTCCATCGTTTGGACAGAACGTGAATACTGTACCGTGGGAGGGTTATGTGTAAGCCTAGCCTACGCTGTAAGTATGAATGTAGTAACATTAATACGGTAGAATATGTGGCTCTATAGACTTGAGAACCAGACGTTTGAATAATCGAGAAATAACGTCGAAATAAACTATCTACATGCAACAGGGTAACCTAGGGAATAAGCACGAATATCCATGAAGTGAAGTATGACATGTGATGTGGAATTTGTTCCTAGCAAGTATAACATTACTCATAAATAAGTAATGGAATCATGGAATGCTGCTGGCTTGGTTGCTCAAAGGAAACGCGGGTACAAGCGACTAAATCAAACGCTCGTGCTTGATGACCGCACAGAGCAGCAATGTTGGTCCGACTTAAGTAAGCAGTGTAGAAATAGCCACTACACGATCTTAGCCAAAAGGCCATGAAGCGAATTGGCAGACATGTGTCATTTTCTTGGAAACGACTGATACGCGAGTTATGTGCGTACTTCCATAAGTAAGAAGATGTGATTGACATTGTATAGAGAGAGCTCCGAAAGACATTAAATTTACAAAAGCGTGTCTTTCATGCAAAGAGAAAGACACTCCTGTTTTTTAAGGCAGGGGGTTGAAAGAAGAAGGGAAGGGGGGGGGGGAGAAAACACCCACCGAGATCCTTCGGAACCGACTATCTCAGACTTGTAGATTGAATAAAAATTAAAAAATATGCTAATTCGAGAGAGTGGAAGGAGAGAATCACATAACATTTCTTTTGTTGCCCTTTATTTCAAAATATATTGGATTGATTCAGGAAAGAACAACTGCCTATTTGAAAACTTTAAACACCACCTACCAAAATGTAAACCTGTTAAGTACTTAACTGACCATTCGTATAACTTTGACAAAGAAATTCTACCACTGGACAGCACTCAAGATCATTATCATTGCATAGCTGATAAGTTATGAATTATCATAAAAGAGGTCAAAGTTTGAAGGGACATGCTCAATATTTTGAAGAGTAAAAGGTAAATCCTGAGAATCGGAAAAATTAAAAGTTAAATCTTGTCTGAGAAGGAATCCGCTTGAGCCCTTGAGGTCCCCTGTAGGCCGGTGCTTACATACAATTTCAGTGAAGTGATTCAGACTAAGAGTGTAAGACAGAATCCAGATTGTACAGTGTCACACTCCTCCATAGTGCAGACTGAATGTGTGACATTCTCCTAGAACAGGACGTAAGACCATTGCTGGATAACCTCCTATCCGTAGCTAGTATAAATTCCAACTCGGTGGACTGAAGCAGCAAAAATGAAGTACCTTGCTTAAGGATATGCCTCAGCAACATAGGAAAGACTCAGACTAAAGAACCTTTCGATCGAGAGTAACAAACACTACCACTGGCACCACTATATATTTTCATCGGAAGTTGCAGTAGTTCCATTGAGTTGCGCGTGCATCTTTTATCTACCGTAGGCCAAATCGTTTTATATGTTGCGGTCACTCAGTTTCATGATATGACTAGAAAGCTTTTACTTCTAGTAACAGCTCCCTGGTATAACAAGGCTCAAATTGATGAAATGCTGCGATCCTGCTCCAGAACGGAAAAAGAAAGAAATAATAAGAGAACGCCTTCTGATTAAGTAGTGCCCTAAAGCAACATTTTCGGGTTAACGTCTTGGTAAGGTAAAATCATGGTGATTGCCCTTTCACGCCCTCATTTTGTCAGGTGTCTTATAAGAACAGTGCACAATTGAAATATTCAAAACCATTTTATAAACGTTGCACTTGTCTAGTCCTCGAGAGTCCCTTTCATGCATTCCCTCATAATTGTCAGTTTGGTCACGTCATTGGATTTGTTAGGTGAAATTTTATACAGAGTCACGTGAACAGGAAATGATCAAAACATTCGTTAAAGTGATGCCGTGAGTTTGCAAAAAGGGAAAAACATTAAAAAATCGAGTTTAAAATCTTAGTCATTCGTTTGAGTGGCCCATATGAACAGTAAGGGAGAAAAAATATGGCCTGTTGTGCGAATTCCGGCAACAGCCCTGAAATTTTCGTAAAAATAACGACTAAACTCGAGGAAATCAAAAATGTGCTGATGACAAACACTATTCAGTCTCCTAACGAACATCTGTTGAGCAGACCAATGAGAACGAAGTACTAATGCATATTCACTAGGTGTAAACAGCTGATCGACTTAGCTGCTAGTCTTAGCACAACAACACAAGTGAACAAGACTGACTGAATGTGTGGATCTTGAAGAAGTTACGTTGATATTGCTATATACACCGTACAAGGTAATACCACAAGGCTAAACTATCCCGTTTTACTGTAGTAGCCTAACTTTAGGCTACTGTCGAGTGGTACCTCAGTAAATTAAGCCTACAGTAACTTGTGCTAACATTAGTACTTGTAGTATCGAGAGACGATGCTCTGCCTTTCATTTGCACTTACCATCGTGTTTGACGTTCACCTCAGAAACAGTTGTGGCGACAAAAGAGATGGTAGGCTTATTAGTGGTGCAACTTTCGCAGTAAACCTGTAACGTTCAAACTCAAATCAGCACTATAACGCGTACCAACGAGTGAAAGACTAGCCTGTAAGTTGATTCTGAGCTGCCACTCTAACGTTAGAGTGGCAGCTCCCTGATTAGAGCCGAAAGCTATATTGAGTGTACAAGTAGTTGTACTATCAAGCGATTATGCAAGAAGGTCATTTTCCGGCCGTGAGCGAACAGCTGTACCGTGGAGCTGGCCTGGGTTGAGTGGTATAGTACGTTTCTTAACGTGGTGACACCTCAATAACATTGCATATTCAACATCAGGTTCGTTACATAGGAGTGGTCTAACGCTTTATAATGAGGACCGTTTTTTGAAAAAGGCCTTCAAAATTTTTGTGATTTTATGCTGTTTAGGTTACTTCCCAAGATTATCAATATCAGTTTGAGCTTTCAAATTGTATTTTTCAACTCTGTATAGCACTCGTGGCATTTTGAAGGATAAAGAAAGACAAAAGAAGAAGCAAAATCTTATGTTTTTCCCTTTTTGCAAACTCACGGCATCACTTTAAATTAAAAATCTGAATGAAGAGGCACTAACCAAGTGGTATTTTCAGAAAGTATATTTCTTGATATGACCTGGCCGAGAACGTTTGTTGCCCGAATGAGGATGTTTAAAAGTTAAAGGTAAGGTCAAACCACCCCTTTTCGGTGAATTTTTTTTTTAAAGCTTCCAGGTTTACTTCTCTTAATTGTCATATCTTTTTACAACATCAACAAAAATACAAAGCAATGAATTCAAAGATGAAACGTCCCACGTTTCCTGTTCATCATTTTAAGTGAAAGTATGAGTCTGTTTGTGATTATGTTACCCTGGTTACAGGATTACTGACAAGTAATAGCATTGAAGAACCCCATCAAACACTTTCTTTCGCAGAAACATTTATCAATTCTCTTCATCAAAGCATCTTGAGTTGATCGCAGAATATCAACCCTTTCCCCCTCAAGTGGTTGATATGGCTCATCTCACGGTCAAAAGCCCTCTTTCAGCTGATAGTGATGTGACGTCTTTTAAATAGGAAAGAGAGCATGCACTGCTCTAAGTATCGACTCGTGTTTAAATTATGTCATCTTTTGATAAAAAGAGAAATGTCAAAGACAAATCCTATGAGAAAGGAATCCGCGGAGGTAAAAACTCTCTAGTAATTTTAACCGTCATGCGGTGTAATCTCCGAAGACTTGTTTTCTCCCATCGGCCTTGGCCGTTGGGCCTTTTGAAGGAAACGAATTTAATCTTTCCTCAAAAAATATTACCTGAAGGATTCAAGAATAAAGTTGGCTAACCTCATGAAGCTAAGAGGTTAATCATTAGTTAGCGTCGACTAACATACATCGATTTTGAAATGATTGATGAGAAACTGGAAATAATTTAAAGAAATGTGATTAGACGAAGAATCAAGACCAACCAAATGTCGGCATTATTTGAACATCCTCCAAAATATAAGTTATAATGTTGATCTATTTAGACGATAACATCAACAAATATTTTCAGCAAATGCTATTCGTCCTTCAATATCCGGTGCAGTGATTTTTTTGTTAAAAATGCTGTGCAACATTATGTACGCCTTTCGTCTAATTATTATGAAACACTCAAATCTCTAGCTTTTTGCCGTTTAATAGTTTGACACAATTAAATAACCCAGATGTTAAGTGTCTCATTATCTGGTTGAAACATTATATTTTACACAGAAATGTTACATTTTTATGATTAGTAACGTATGCATAAAATGTTGACTAAAATTTTGTTGTTTAAGTTACTATGGATTTATAAATGTCATTTTGATAGATATTTGAAGAAGACGGGAGACAAGAGATTGTGTTCCCTCGTCGGCGGCTAGTTTCCTAAATAGGCCAAGGACATGGAGTCTTCTCTTCGTAATTGAAAAATATCATGCTATAGCCTATGACTCTATAGTTTTCTCCATGCTATTTTAAAGACTTTTCACGACATAAAGGTAAGCATGATATCACACAATTCATGTGTAATAAAATCCATTCAAAAATATTTAGCGTAATGAAGAAAAGTTTAAATTACAACATGTAGCAAATGAAGATCTAATATATCTATAAAACAAACCCGTAGAGTTGGTAAAACTCATGTTATTCATTAGAACCGTTCCTCTTCTTTGAACGAAATGGTTTTCGTTTAAGCTTCCACTTTCTATATTGAACCGTAAACATAAAACTGCAACGAATACCGCTTTTATTAACTTTGACTAATGTAACTATTTATTTGTAAACCTAAAACGTTCAAACAGTCTTGACTATATAGAATTAAAAAAAAAACGTTATATCAAGAAAAACACTTTTTTCCGGGAGCTGCCAGGAACGTGGTCTGTAATAGCTCCAAAGTCGGGATAGGAGGGGGAGGGGGAGTTAAGGCCACACTTACTCAAAGACGCCAGAGGCATCGATGGACCATTAAGTCCACCCTATGGGTAGGGTCGAGGGACCCGCTTCCGGGGGTTCCTTCGAAATGAAGATGACATGTCAAGGGTGAGGGCAGGTAGTCATTTCCGACTATTCTCCTGATGATTTGGTCATTATATTTTCGCATTTGAATCAGATGCTTGCCTTTTTCACATCTAAAACAAAACAAGAAACCAGACTGTGTGACTGTATAATAAATGCAATATAATTAATGAGTTTAAAATAATACGACGACCGAGCCATCATTAAAAGAACTTTCCTTTTCAGGAAGGCTTTAAGAAAATAGTTTTATGTATATATAATAGATGAACCAAATGTAAAACCGGAGGGAATGTGGAGTTTGTAAATTTCAACACCTCTCATGCATTCACATTATCAGAGTGTGGGCCTATAGGCAAAAGGGGGTGTTAAGTTATAGGAGCAAGGGTTCTCAAATGTTTCTAGCAGAATATACCTCTTGTACGTGAGCTTTACTTTATTTCTTATGCACATTGTAAAAACACTTGAGTCAAGTTGACCGAAAATTGAGTCAGGAGGGAACCGACCAAAATTACTGGGTCAAATAATGACCCAAATAAGGCTCCATTTGACCCAAATGGGGTTAATATTTGACCCAAAGTGTTGGTTCAGTTCCCTTTTGACCCAAGTGTTTATACAGTGCAGTATCCAAGATTTCATTAAGCAGCTTGTTTCCTTAGTAAACTTTTGGGCTCCCCGGATTTTCCTTGGGCCATTTTAGTGCACGCCATGGGCCGCAAATGGCACAAGAGCCGCCACTGAGAACCTAGGCTATAAAGTCACATTACAGTGTTGACTAATGATATCACCGGTGCTTGCTTCAAGTTCACTTGGGTTGATTAAAAATTTGAGAACTCCATCTGCTGATATCTCAAGGACCATACGTAAGAATTGCGTGATAAATTTACCAAAATGCTAATTTTTAGTTCTTCTTTAACATATTAAGTCTTATTTTTTGTTTAAACCATTCTTTTATGGCCCAGTATATGCTTTGAAAAGGCTGATCGTATGACATGTTTTATATTCAGTCGTGCTTTAATAATAATTCGTTTTCTTGGTGAGTTTCTTAGACCTGCCATTTACTTCTCCAAAGATGCATAAAAAGCAAGCAAAGGACATTATCCACATCATTTTCCTCATCAAAATCTACAACATATTCTCAAGAGATATACTTAATTTCTCCTTGCCTCAGACAAGTCAGGATTGATTGGGTGCTAAGAATGTGTTAACGGTTTTTAATACATCATAAATGAAACATCAAGACCTGATGATGTCAGACCGACGTCAATAATCATGAAACATTTGAAAGAAACACTTTTTTCGATGTCTCCTCAAGTCGTCAGTATTTTGTTGACACGACAACGCAAATGAAAATAACATTCGTTGCCAAGGAAAAATTTTAACATCTTTTATGACAAATTCCATAAATGTGGTAGGGAAATTGGCCAATAACGTGGAAATCTGATTTGACACGGAAGCAAGAATAAGGTCGTTCTTACTTAATGTTCCGATGACTCCTCCCCTTACGCTGTGAAGTAATCATGGTTTCAGTTTTATCACATTATAAAGACGAATCTAAGTTAAACTTGTCGGGGATAATTGGCCAACATCATTCTCAACCACATCATTCAACCCTTCCGTAGCAGGTGGAAATACAGAAAACTTTTTATGGCTTTAAAATTAAAAAAATGGAAAAATCATATTTTTCATTCTTAAACACCGCTTATTAATTGGAAAAAAGCTTTTCTAACCCAGTGCCCAGACATGTTTCCCATGATCCATTTCACCTGAATAAACTTATATAAGCCCCCTTTAAATTTGCAACATCCACCTGAACTGGATTTTTTTTTTTTGGTCAAAGCAGAAATTTCTCACAGAGCTTTGCAATGCTCTCATTTTATTAGTCATGCAGATTGTTCAATTAAACAACGAAACCTTCCTTAATTAAACGCAAGGTGTAGCGTTCATTTTCGCAGGTCGTCTTTCACACAGCCCTCAGTAACCTAGGGATTTGGCATTTTAACAAATTTCGGCTTCACCATCGTTTCATTAATGTCTTGACAAGCATTTTGTAGACGTCACTTCATCCTAAACGATATACTACGATAAATACTATGTTATCTTGGTCGGGGGTTTGAACAGCACTTCCTAACATAAATAGTCTCAACTTGTACTGATCTCAGTTATCTAATTGCTTAAATTTGTTAGCAATAAAAATTTCTGTGGAAAAAAACCTGAAATAATCAAACCACTTTTAATTCGTCTTTAAATATGTCACAGTAGAGAAGTGCTGCTGATGTTAATAACACCTCTATCCACGATCCTGACAAATGCAGCTTCAAACGTATAATGACAATCAAACAGACTCGTCAAAGTCAATTCCTACACTGTGGAACGTCCGAATTTCGAGGCCAGTAATTCGCTGATCGATTGTGACGTCACTGTGTCTCTCACAGTCTGTGCTAGGTTTTAAACCCCGTGTACAGATGAACCTTCCAAGTACTTATGAGAAGGAGATATAGGTGGATGGTTGTTGGTGTCGAATAGCACCTGACGTTGGTCTTAATAAGTTTTGCGTGAAGGACACGTGATTTGTATATTTTTTTATAATTTGTTACAACTTGAACAATTAACTAACGAAAGAAAGTTATCCAGTACAGAGGTAGGAACTTTATAAAATAAGACCGATATTCCATGCATAACTGCATTTTGTAAGGAGTTGGAAATAACCAGTGGAAAACCGCCAAAGGAAAACTGTTCAAACAGGAAAACATTAAGTTCACAAACGCTTATTTCTTAAAGTAGATTAGTGAGAAAAAGGTATACTTGGTTCGTATCAAGATTTGGAACAGTTTGAAGGTCACTCTTTGTTGGCAGATTGTTTTGCCACCTTGCAATAAAATTACTCAGAGTTTCTAATTGTTGTTCTGCTATTTTACGTGGGATTACATGTAAACCAGAAGGAAACCCAATTGATTTTGTCTGGGAGTCAAGAGTGTACAATGATATCAAGAGGAACTTTCACAATGGAAAACAAAGTTTTCTTTAGACTTGGATTGACAGTTGCTGTGGTGACTTTTGCTATGATTTTATCAGTGAACTCGCAAGGTAGGTGAATAAGCCAAGTATGTTTCTTTCCTTGTCTTAATTTATTTTGTTTAGGTTCATTTTATTTTTGTTTCTTATTTACAGACTAAATGTAACAAAATATAAACCCAGGTTATTAAGGTAGAACCGTAGGATGTACGATGGACAGAAAGGTTAGGAAAGCTAACGTTTTGGTGAAATAGTAAAATTAAAGTCTATGACAGCTGATGAACTTGGCCCGCACGTATTTATCCATTTTAAATGAAAATAGTTCATGAATATGGTTAATTCTTTGTTTTAGATAGTATCACTTGACATCCTTGTTGATTTTTTTGGAAGTTTCTTCATTCAACCTGCCGAAACTTAAGTCTTTTCCAAAAAGTCACCGCCCAGAAAGGCTCAGTTTTCTAAAAGTCTACCATCATATGTCTTTATTCATGGCTGAAAATATTATCCTAGTCTAAAGATAGAAAAGCAATCAGCACGGTAGCATCACAGAGATTTCTTTTAATGCTAAATTGTAGTTAGACTTGATTTTTTGTGTTTTCATTGCAATTTCAATGAAATGATCAACTTTAAAAGGACCCGAATTGAAGGACATAATTGTGAGCTCGACGAAAACAGTTATAATCAGGAAATAAGCAAAGAAAAGCGGAGTAGAGTATATTTGCTTTACTAAATATATGAAAAAAGAGGTAAAAGGGATAATATCAGTGAGCAAAAGTCCTCAACATTACCTCTTTCAATGGCATTTAATTGGTAAAACGAACGCGTGCACGTTTTTCTCTTTCATATATTTGTATTGATGCTACTTGAAATATACAGAGGACTAGCCAGAAATGTGTAAGTTTCCATAACAACAGGATAACGTCCCTTGCAAATTAAACACTGTAAATTTGGGTAAATTTGAATTATAATTTGAATGATCGATTAGTCTAAAGGAAGATATAAGGTTTACCTTAATGGTGTGGCACTTCATGATTGACATGTACCAGTAATGGAGTTCAAAGGAACACCAAAAATGTAAAGTTACTCTGAAAACTGTGTGGGCCACTTTATGTTTCAAGTACGAGCCCCACCTGGCCCTGTTCAAACAATGTAAGATGTGTGCAATCAATAGACGTTTGCGATGAACAAAGATGATTAGACTGTGGCACCGTTACGTAGTTTCTGTGCTTTTTCTGTTGATATAATTCACCGTCAGTGTAAACAATGACGGATAGGAGGACAAAACTGTCATATTACCCTGAATATTTGTAGTAAGGAATATGAACTAAATGATGATCTCGAGAGATTGTTGTTTATGATTCCAAAAGAGATGCTCAGTTGCGCGAACAAACAAATTACTGTACACGGAGTGACTCTTTGATCACAAATTGCTTTCCTTTGATATAAGGCGTCAGGGCAGCGGGGCTAAGGTATGAAACTTCCTCAAGGAGGAAGTTCCATAGGTTTTAGAATGAAGGGGAAAATTATGTAGTTGTATGTTCCACTTATATTGTGATGGTAACAACTAAAAACAATGTTGTTATCAAAATGGATGAAACATATAACTGTTTACAAAAATATCAGTTTGTCTATGTGCTACATTACTGTTTGCACAACAAGCTCTGTAACCGACGGGATGAAACAATCCTCAATACTTATTTGAAGTAAAATGATTTACTAATTTAGAGGCCTGGGTTCGATATTCCCGAACCAACATCATTGCTTTTCTCATGTGATTTGACCTTAGTAATTGAAACGATTCCAAATTTCAGATAAAACTGTGAATTAGAAATCACTTGTAAAATGTAACCATTCGTGGTAGCATTTTGTCGTAAATTTACTTTCCCAAGGCATGAATTAACGTCTGGTTAAATGGTTGAAATCAAGTGCACCACCAATTAATTTGTGACCACATCTGTTATTTGCTTAAGTAAACTTATCCCCACTTCCTCCTCTCTCGCACATGTCTGACAACACTTCTTGCACATGGGGTTTTTCTGTTGCTACAATGGCGCTAAAATGGTTCCTTGTTCTACTTACCATCTACTGCCTAAGGTCGGACAGCTGCGACCCTAATAATGACATAAAATACAGCGTAAGTGTGTAGAGGCACGAAATACTTACAGAAAACTGTATATAGCTCTTTGAATCCTGCAGTTGCACAAGGAAACTCAAATTTTCCTTTGCCTCTGCATTTTTAAGTGACCGTTTACTAGGATGAAAGCAAGTAATTATGATTCAGTAAATACTTGTACACTGTCATATTATTGTTTGTAGCCTGAGTGGAAAAACAGGGTTCCGGGTTTGTAACCAGGGTAATACCACAGAAGATCGAAAGAAAGATGTGGCTTGAACAGCTCGTAAAGGCTGAAAGGGGGATTCAATACAACATGAACAGTGGTGAGAGAAGTAACGGTACCTTCTTGTCAAAACTCCTGAGGTCATCAGTTAGGTTCCGAGAGTGTATGGACCCCATGCGGATGTTGTTTCCTTTGTTACCATGTGCAGAATAGACTCTCTGTAGTAGGACTCCAAGAGAGGAAGTCTTGTAAATGTAAAGTGGCCTAGATGCAAGATTGTGCTGTCTTTAGGAAAGCTTTGCAGCGGCAATATAGCTGGAAATTCTCATTACTGATGAATGTTTCTTATTTTCTTTTCTGATCCTGGCATGGCATGGTACGGCATGACATCCCTATGTGGCTGGCACCTTAGGCGGACCACCCTCCAGCACCCCGTTAGTGTTCCACTGAATTTCAGCAATCATTGTTCTTCTCATTAAGTTGTCCCCTTTCCGCTTTTCCGTCGTCCTTGCCTGATCTCTTTTTGATAAATGTCACAGGAAATTGGAAAATACTGTAATCAATCATTTAAGTAAGATTTTATCATTAAAACGACTCTTGTCATTTTTGTTGAGAAATGAAAAGTAATTACACGTTCCATTTGAAACAAACATGGCTATAGGCCTTAAACCAAGCACATTTCTAAACATTCATCACTACAATTGTTGTCTTATGACTGAGACGACGTCTGAGACGTACCCTGATGCAGCAAAAGTAAACCGATAGAAACCTGAAGTAAAAAATTGTCGTTTCGTCAGGTTGTGACGAAGTTGCGAGAAGAAATCTGTCGCTCGTGGGTTAAATCATATCAATTTTTCAGCTTATACATTAAGACCATAATTTTAAACGGACGAGTTTAAAATCACTTTAGGCGAGTTTCGAAGGATGAGATAATTTGAAGCTGCTTTGCCTATATATTCACCCTGCTGAGAATTTCTGAATCCAGTCACTCTAGTACAAAAAATGATTTAAATAAATAATTTATAAAGCATGTTATAACAGGAGGAACATTCTGGAATCCATCAAACTCCCCAATGCTCCGAGGCTATAACACGCGTACACTAGAAACTCGAAGCAAAACTCATTTTCCTCTCATTATGTGCACGGTTTATATTGAGCGAAAATATGCCTTAGGCGTATAAATAAAAATTTTGCTATGTCTATGTAATGCTCTCTTATTGTTGGTTTTGTGGAAGTCTTCGGTAGTTTTCCGGACATGTTTGTTTTATTTCTTCTTTTGCTTTGCCTCAAGGAAGCTTTGTAATTTCCATTAATTGTGTGAAATGTCTTCCATAGACTTGCTTGAAATGTACACGAAACATTTCCGTGTTACCTGGCAATCTCTAGTTTTAAATAAATTTCATCATGAAGAAAAAAGTATTTTTAACGTTTTTTAATTAATTTTCTGCCTAATCTTGAGATTAAATTTTTTGTAAGCTTCTATATATTTGGCAAGATGTTTGACGTTTTATAATTAATTTTCCTGTCAAGTTGTGATCAATTATCCTCCGTTCGACTTGACTCAGGAAGACCGATTATCATGCAGATGTGCAAACGTTGAAAGCCCTCTGAAGCTACTGTCTCTCTTACCAGTATGTAGGCTGTTTGGGGGATCCTAATAAAATACACATCATTTCAATCCATCACATGTAAGAACGTCAAATGTCTAAAGTCCAACGTCTCAGGATAAATGCTACATGATTGAACTAGATAATTGTAAAGTATGTGGTGGAGGGGCTAAGGGGGAAGTGGGGTAATGGAAGCAATTACTACCCGAATTTCCCTCTCGCCCTTTATTTGCTACCCCAGCCCCCACCACAACACACACAGGCGCTTATCTAAAATATGAAGGCTAAAACTTGGCTTATCGCTTGTAATAGAGACTCCAAGACTGTGGATAAGTATTGAAATGTCTTTCAGAATACATTTCTTTTATTGCGCTCTTCGCGCGCATTCATGACAGATACTTGAATATAATTATGTCTAGTTCCTGTTTAACAGCTTGGGTAATGTAACTTTTCCAAAGCTCCATGTAACCCTTACCATCATCCATCTCTCCGTTCACATTCCTCCTGTGTTATCAAATAGACCAACGATTAGTCTAGAGTTAAGGTATTAAATATGAAATACCGATAAGTGTACAAATTGATCGTCTGTTCAGGGTGCATCAAACATTATTTTAGGTTGTCAAATGCTTCATCCCCATACCAACATTTTTTAAATTCCCGAGAGCCTTTGGGGACGTTCCCCTGTCCTCCGCCTCGATGTTGCCCCTGGATCCCACCAGGTTCACTTGGACCCCGTCAAGGGGAATGCTTCGTGGGAGATGTATGTGGCCCCTTAGGCACCATTTGGTCATTCAATCTATTGCCCCAAGTAATTTTATCTACCCCATTTTCCCCCACTTTCAAAAATTTGGTGTCGCCACTGAAAGTGTGGTGTATTTTCGTGGGGAGGGGTCTGGGGTGGAAGCCCCCGACTTAGATAGACTGGCAGTTTCAGAATACAAATAAGCCCGTTGTAAAGGTCTGGGTTTATGATTTGATAACTTATTTCGTATTCAGTACAGAAGTAATTTTGTTAGTTTTGTGACAGTGGCAGTGAACAAACATGGAACTTTAAGCCTTAAACTAAGTTACTGCAATGGACATGTAAATAAAGTTACTGCAATGGATATGTGAATAATTGCAGGCCATGTCAGGGGAATGGAAAACTAAGAAAAAAGAACATGGAAGTACTACCTCCGATGTAGTGCTTTCATGGATTAAAACAAAGGCAGTTTGATAACGTCATCAAAGAGCAAAGTATAAATGTTTTAATATTAGGACGCACAAAATGGTCGGTATATGTTTTTCTAGCTGCGAACAACTTCTTTCGATATCTCCAATGTTTCCAGTACAGCATTGCCTAAACCCAGACTTCGAGACATTAACACCGGCAAATGAAGACAGAGGTTGTACTTTTAAGCAGCAAAGGGTTTTGCGTGGAACCACCACAGACTGGTTTTTAATACAAGAGTCCCTTGTAATGACATTCTACAAGTGCAAAGGACGATGCGTATGATCACACATAACGTGAATCCATTTCACAGGGAAGAGGGGGAGGTGTTCACCTTGAAAATTGTCCTTGATTGGCAGACCATAATGACTTGAATTTGAATATCACAACATGGTTACTACAGACTCCCGCCTTATAGGCGTATGATTGAGGACTTGATCAACAAGCATTACAAATCACTAGTTTTCTTTTGGCACGGCATTCCACAATTCAAAAAGTTCTGGAACGAAATCCCATTTTTTTGAAATTTAATGATTACTTCCTGAAATTTGTAGGAATATTTCCTGCATTTCACTGTCGTTTAATCGCGCTAACACATATACGAAAACAGAGACACTTACATACACAGTTTTCTCATTTATTCTTCCCGGAAAATCAGAGAAGAAAACCGAAATTTGCCGATTTGGGGAAGATTCAGATACAAAGGAATAATGGATTACACAGGTCATGAATGCGACATTGCAGTCAAGTAGCTCTGGCACAACGAAGGCAGTTAAAAACTGCGAAATGTACTACATGTGGTGGTATCTATAAGAGTATATTGTAATACAGAGACTGCAGACTTCAGTGAAACAAGTAAATCATCACGTATTACTATATGGCCGATTGTGTGCATTTCGTAAGCGATGGATCAGCTTTCGTTGATCCTGCGTTTGTTTAATATCTCCCTAACAAAACACATGGTGCTGTAAAAATGTGCATTTCAGTGATCTTATTGTAGTATGTAGACCTTGTGCTATGATGTCACAGAGCAGAAAGTGCTACCTCGTTTGGAGGAAAGCGCGTATCGTTGCAAGTTACACCAACAAATGCAGACAGCTGATTTGTGAACCAATCGGATACGCTTGCAAGGCTACTACATGCGCGTAGGAAGACTACGTTGTGTGTGTAGTGTGTTTCATTGTTTTGCCTCCAAAATGTCGTCGCGTGACGTAAATGCATCAGGTCTAATATTTGAGCCTTTTGAGGGAAAAATCATCAATCTATTGCTTAATCAAAGTAATTGTTTGTTCGTTTACTAACAATCACTAGTAGGGGAGGATGATGACGTGACTAAAACTATCATTCAAAAAACTAGGAAAAGTAGAAAAAAATTACATGATCTAGCCACTTAATAAACAAAAATGCATTCTTTGTGCAATGCAAAAAGTCTTAAGTTTCCAACTTGGGTCATTTTATTTGCAAAAAGTTTAAATTTTTGTAATAAGTAGTGTTTCATTTAGTGGAAAGTCTATCTTGGTACAATAAAAATGATAAGGTATGGGGATGAATGACTCAGACAACTCTGATACTTTCTCTAGAGTCACCTCATCTAGATGCAGAAGGACGAAACCAAAACGTTACCCCCGAAGGGGATCTGCTCTCCCCCCCCCCCAAGAAGCTACACCTTAAGGGAGACAAAGACTTTCCACGACTGCTATACTTCGCTTTTGCTCTTTGCCTTTGTCAACGTACTAAGTGAATCAGCGGCGTAGCCAGGTTTTTTTGTCAGGGAGGGGGGGGGGCAAGAGCACCAAGATTTCCCCCAATTAGTGATCTGCTTCCTAATAATCAGTGTTCTCCGCAGGTCCAAATTTTGTTCGGGTGCTTTCCTCTGACCTGGCTGATGTGACTGGTCGCCGTCGTGGGGGAGGGGATGTCCCCATCCCCTTTGGAAAATTTTTGCTCATGTAAGGGGGCTAGATGCAAAATGGTGCCACATTTGGTGCTAAATGTAAATTGAATACATCACCAAGAATTCCTATTATTTTAGGAAGCTTTTTTTATCTTGCTTGTCTTGGTGAATTTTTCTTGAGTCCTACTGGTAGTTTAGAATCA
Organism: Holothuria leucospilota; assembly: GCA_029531755.1. Lineage (NCBI taxonomy): Eukaryota > Metazoa > Echinodermata > Holothuroidea > Aspidochirotida > Holothuriidae > Holothuria > Holothuria leucospilota. The sequence goes on along the minus strand of CM055962.1, from coordinate 27,590,528 downwards.
CAATGGGTGAAGTACAGTAATTAAGTGAACCCTGGTACACCTTTCCCTTCATCAGTTCACCACATTCACCACAATCAGTCCAAACTTTACGAGGACCTGTCCTATAGCACTTGACCACTGACCCATTCTAACAAACTGCATATACCACAATGCTGCTCCTTTAATTATCAAGAAACATTGGAAGTATTCAGTAAAAGGACAGAGTCCCTTGTCAGAGGTCCAGAGATCCCATGCTGTGTAAAACAGATAGTAAAACATAACTAGTACAACTATAAGCATGGTGTCATCATTCCATCTCTGGAAACCTTAATGAGGACTGGTTGTGCCAGTGTGGCATATACTTTTTAATAAGCAGGGGTGTCAATCCGTATTCAAATGTTGGGGGGGGGGGGAGGACGGGGGACGGGGGACGGGGGACGGGGGACATACATGACTTAGCACAAACCAATCCCTTTGGTTTTGAAGAGGGGGCGTCTTCCTATAGGCCCTTTCCTCCCCCCCTCCCCTTATGATGACTGACGTTGTCCTATTCTAATAAGAATTATCATTTCAAAGTTAACATGACCATCATAGATGATCTGCCAGGTGAAATACACGGAGTCCACGGAATTACTTCAAGATGTTATTTTCATCATGTCCCAAAATAGCTGGAACAACGCTTTGCAGCGTGGATCATTGTCAGAGATCATGAACCCGACCAGGCCCGTTGCTAGAGTGATATATTTGGGGGTGTGAAGGTTCCAAATTCCGACCGGCTGGATGTTTTTTTCCACCTCAGTGGAGGCGTTTAAATTGCACTTTGTTATGCGCTCTTCGTTTTGTATACAGCAGTGGGACCCTTCCTTTGTCACTACATAAATGTGTCGTCCTGGGGGAGGGGTCTAAGGGGAGGGGGGAGCCCGCCCCCTTTGAGAAATTGTTGTTAATTTAAGGCTGCTTAGGTGCAAAACGGTGCTATCTTTGGGATATTTTTGAGCTGATCGTACATGGCTCGAAAATGTCCGTAATTTAGTGAATTCTGATTTTTCCGACTGGCTGGATGTTTTACTAACTGCAGTGGCGGCGCGTAAATTGCACCTTTTTTATTCACCCTGCGTTTGTATACAGCAGTGGATTCCTTCCTTTGTCACTACGTAAAGGTGTCATCCTGGGGCAGGGGTCTAAGGGGAGGGGGGTAGCCCTCCCCTTTTGAGAAATTTCTGTTAATTTAAGGTTGCTTGGATGCAAAATGGTGCTATCTTTGGGATATTTTGGAGCTGATCGTAGTATAGCAAAGGTGTGAAGGATTAGCAAGTGCGCTTTCAGAATGCTTTATAGTCGTAAGTGTATTAACAATCACCATCTATACCGATAATAACTTCGGCGAAGCGCTCGGTAAAAATTTTTGAAAAGTGTTTAACGACAACAACGTACTTTCAACCTTCCACATCATGCTACAAATTAGACTGAATGAAGTGGTGTGCCCAGGACTTCTCTCAAGGGGGACATGCAGTATGTTGTGTGATCGCTGGCCTGGGGGAGGGGTCTAAGCAATTTTTTGAAAAATTAGGTGTCCTTACGTGCAATCTGGTGCCACATATGTTACCTTCTGAAGTAAAATTTGTGTTAAAAAATTTACGTATTTTTAGGAACTAAAAAAATTAAGCATCAGTGAGGGTGGGCATGGCCAAATGGCCCTCCCCTCTGCCACTGATTGAATGATCCCTGATGTGAAGCCCCTACAGATGTTTGGAGATATATGTCTGTTTTCGGAAAGTATTGTGATCAGAATAGTTCCATGTATAATTACCTTTTTAATGGTCATGAGAAGGATTGCAAACCGTGACGCATGCGCCCCGAAGCGCGCCGAAATTTTGTCATTAAATAAGATTTCCCTGACGAAATCTACATTCAGAATCTGCATCGAGACAATAATTGCCCAACAAACCTACATGTCACTCAAAAAGCCACTCAAATAGAGCCACGAGACTACTCTTTAACGCAAATTTGGGGCGGGGGGCATTTGATATTGTGTCCCCCACCCATCGAAATGCAAGTCCCCCCGTCCCCCAGGGTTGACGCCCATGTAAATAATTAAAGTGTACTGGTTGAGAAATTTAAAATTTTAACAGATCATGCGCAAATTTCACCATATATTCACTTTCAAAATTTCCCCCAAGATTTTTCCAGAGGGGGCAACTGGCCCTCTGTCTCCCCTGGCTACGCCACTGAAGTGAATGTCAAGTTTTGCACAATGTTTTTACAGAACAGGGTTTACTGGTGCCAGAACAGGGCAGAGACTGAGTATTAAACACCAAATGTTTATAAAACCCTATTAAATATGAATGAACATAAGTGATAAAACAATTTACAAAATTGAATAAACATTCTACATAAGAATTCCTATGAAAGAATGAACAATGACTACAAAGGGTTCTTAACGATGATTATGATAGCTGAAAGTATGGTAGTTATAGAGAGCAAGTGATAAAACAATAAACAGTGCATATGTAAGAAAAAAGTACATTGCGACTAAGATTCTTAATATGTTAATTCATAACAAACATATTCCACCACTAAAATTAAAGCAAAGATTCCAAATGATCACATTGGAGAAATGTTGTTATACGATAAACGGAAAATTTCCTGTAAAGGTGAATTCTGTATTTTGGCAAGAAATAAGTATTTCTGACATTCCGGCTGGACTTTAATAACAGACGTGTGAGTGGGGCATTCTTTGGGTGATTTTATCGTTCTCTGTTTTGTTCGTCGTCCAGCAAATTTAATTCTAGCAGCTCCATTCACAGTTTCACTGAATGACCGGTAATTCAATATCTGAGATGTATACTTAAGAAAGTGAATTATCTGTCCTTATCTCTCAACGAAATAAAGTGATACCAGACAGATGCAGCATAAATAATGTGCAGCAGAATAAAAGAATAGAAATACGTTTTCTTTTGCACTTTTTTCTTAAATTTTATACATACAAGCTTAACTAGATACGATGTAACACACTTTATTCAGTATCCTTGATATATGTCGTTTTTCAGTTTTGGATCCTCTGGGGTACACCACCTTTTATTTCAGAACTTTTTGATAGCTCTTCCTTCCATATTTCTTATAGGAATCAACCCATCAAGGCTCAGTGATATAGATGGTAATAGCCTCCATAAATCTTTAACTAACTAATTTTGGTGAGACGGTTTCGAAAACACTTGAGAAACCCAGGAAAGCACCTTTGATGTAGAGATTGATTGCTCTTTGATTGCGTTGCAACTTCGTGGATGGCCAAAAGCACAGGGTCAACGCATGATACATGGTTTTGGTAGGCAAATTGACGTTAATGTTCATACTGAACAACACTATCCATCACCAATCTGGCAACCGAATCTTTTGCTCAAAGAAATACCCGCTAAGTCGATGGGATTTAAACATACTGTATTGGCTGTCCTACGAAGCTGTTTTCCACACCCCACCATTATATTGTCTTAGTGGTACATTGTCACCAACCCTCCTGAGACCGTTGTCAATACAAGGAGCTCTGAATTGCGTTCTTATGAAAGAAGTTTGTATCAATCGTGTCTTTGGGCTCACTGCTTCACATGAACTGTACAAGCATTGAAAAAACTAGGGAGGAAACAGCTGACCTTGTTAGTCTGTTAGTGGAAGGCAGCTCGTCATGATTTTGGGATTCTTGTCGCTGGAACAGGGGATGTTAACTCCGCTTCCATAGTCTAGAAATAGTACCTGTCTTAAAACTCTCTTGGAAGGATTGATGTTTATCTGGGGCTAACTCAGAAGAGAAATGCTAACTGACCCTACACACGATGATGCACGTTCTACCCCACAAGTAACACACTTTTCAAACTTTTGAAATTGACGCGCTACAACAGTGGGATCTAACTCGGGACAACCACCATTCACTTCAGGTGAACAGAATTAAATATTTTACTTTCAGAGTCATTGAAATATCCAACATGTTCATGTAATTCCTCTCCTGAATCCTTATTAGTATGTCTTACAGATTAAAAACATCCTAGAAGGTACGAGAATTCCCTCTTATTTGTCCAAGGGTTGTACTACTCAGGCTACTTACCTACGTGTTGCTTATCCTCTGCATCTTGTTACGCAGGCTTTTATTTCCATCCACAAAGGCCACCTGATTGTCTTATTCTTGTTGTCAATGGCATTTTGCTGTGGCCAAAACTAGGGATCCCACAATCCTCTGTAATTGCTATTTGGAAAAGTGCCTATGGTTTACAAACCACCCAAATTTGTATTATGAGTCATTCTTGTGTCGCTACCATAGACGTCCTGTACAATAGACCAAGTATCATACACTGACGTGGTATCGTCGATATGTCACCACCGTCCACCTTCTTGGTAAACGTATGGACAATGCCTAGTAGCTTTCTGGTATACCAAGCCTACATATAAGGGATGCCATTTAGGTACCATGCATGTTCAAAAGACTTATCTAGATGGCGGATAGTGGTAACACTTTGTCATGTGACCCCTGGTCTATGAGTATAGGATGTTCAGAGTTTTGGAAATACTGAGTACAAATTAAACCTTAATCAGGTAATACATACTTTAGTGGCCACGGAAACTAAGTAACATACGTTGTGAGAACGTCCCCATATTTGCACTTTGGAACCTTTGTTACTCGTATATACTCGTATATAAATTTGTACACAAATTTGTCACAAATTTTAAAAATAGGGCATCGCTAATAATAAAAAAGTTTGTATTCGGACTCCTGAAATGGCGTTTATTCCTACTCACCACTCACTATCACAATGTACAAAGTAAGGCACCTACATTCTAGACAGCGTGACTCTGATGTAGGGGGCATGCTCCATTTGGTCTTTTCACTTCAACTGGAGGGGAAGCATGACCCTCACGTCAGGGTTACTCTGACTACCAGTTACCGTACTTATGGTATTGTGCTATCAATTCAAGTCTGCAGGGTAAGATATTTTGCCATGATTTCTTTGGCAATATGATTATGTTTGATATCTTTACAATGTCTACATACCGTGTACGATGGCCTTCTCCTATCAAGCATTGCAAACAACACTGTCCAGGATCCTGCTCATGTCACCACGTGATGTGATATTCACCTTTGAAATTATCGTTACAATAGTACAACACATTGGGAAACATTTTGCATTTTTATTGGGATGTAGTAAAACGGAGGCCCTTGGTGGGGCAACGACTTACTTTGAGGCCTGGTAAGATTGGTTTACCGGTAGGATGTTTTTAAATTGTATGTAAAATAAACAGTTCAAGACCAGTCGAAAACAGGGGTCGACACGGCTGTGAATCAAATACAGTTACTTAAAGGACATTGAATTGCAGTAGCCAAGTTAAAGGGCTATGATCAATGCTTTACCTAATTAAGTGACAAGTAGCCTTGGCACGGTACAGATACCTGTTTTTTCGATCGAAAAACGCATTGTTAAGTCAACACGCTCTTCTAAGAAAAGGTAGGCAGTTCACTTCATTCAAGAATGTCACAGAAAGTTCATGTCAATAACATACTGCCATAAAAGTTAATTTTTTCTAAAGAATCAATGACTTTCTGCAATTCTTTCGGAATGGGTCAAGGTAAACTTAAAATTTCCTCGCTAAACGAGTGAGAGTAGAGATAAAGCTTTTGATGCAGTTGGGGTGGATCGAAGAAAAAGCGGGAACCAGACCAGGAGCAACATGACAACAATAGGTAGTAGCACAAACCACCCTCTAAAACGTCCTTTTCAAATCTTAACCGAATTTAATCAAAAGGGTACCTAACTAGGAGTGTGATCAACTAGTTGACTAGATTTTGTAAAAACTGACCAAAATTCACCCATCTCTTAACTAAATCTAGTCAAATATTGACCAGATTCCGGTCTTTACGAGACACACAATATGAGTAAAGGCATTTTTTCAGACAGGGTCTACATCGCAACCTCCGAAACAGCGTTAACGTTGTTTAAACACACTTTTTTGTGGGCTCGGATTTTTCAGAGTTCTCTCTATCTGTAAGTTGTCAAGTCGACCATCCAAACTCTTTTCAAAAAGATGTGTTCTACCCATGATCACTTCATTCCTAAACGTTTTTGCACAACAGTGTAAATGACAATGATTAGTAATTTCACTTTTGCAGAAAAAAATGTTTGCCAGAATGGCAATTTCTATTTGATTCCAAAAGATTGATGTTAAGCTATAAATAATGAAGAAAGCTTGATTGCTTGACATGATAGCAAAGAATGACTTAACGAGGAATAACCATGGAGTTACCACCTCCGAGGTGGTAACTCCATGGAATAACAGGAACTTGAAGTCGCGAACTAGAACCATGGAGTTACCGCGGAGTTGCAGGTCGTAACTCCATGCTCGAACCAAACAGGGGGAAACGTGAATTACATAATGACAAATACCAAAGACTTGAATATTCTGTAACATTAGGCTGACAGGTACATAAAAACTACTATTATCCTATACATCCTAACATATACATGCTTGTAGACTGCAAAACATTAAGCCATTATGTATGCAGTGCTGTAGAACTAGGCGAAATAGTGCCCAATTCATTTTGACTTGACGCAAGCTTGTTTTAATTTCTAAAAATAAATAATATTTCCATATCAAGAATATGTAAACTGCCTATTTCAAAACGTTCTGTAGGTCTATAGTGCAAATATATTGTCTACATAGCTTCTCGGGCCCGGTGCCACTAAAGGGGTTGAGGGGGGGGGGCATAGGGCGATTTCCCCCAACTTCTCTTATGCACCCATTTTTTTGTCAATTCTTTGGTTTCAATGCAAACAAATGTCTTTCAAAGAAAAATAAAAAAAATCAGAACTCTAACCACGGAGTTATCACCTAAGAGGTCGTAACACCATGGTCCAACATACCCTATGCCAATGGGAAATGTACAAGCTTGGCTAAGGGCCCGATTGTTTACTGTAATATTAAGTAATGCCTGTGTTGTAAAATTTGTTACGTGCAGAAAATAAAGAAATTTAATTGAGTGGAAAGTTGTGACAGGAGGAGGACACATGGGTAAGAAAGGGATTGTTGTAATTGTAGTGTTTTTCCAATAAAATCAATAGACCTTATGCATTGACATCACACTGACGTCATTTTGGGTGAAAACAATGAAGCACACGTGCACCGCAATGAACCGCACGTGCAGTAGACTTACGCGCATACGATTGGCTGACAAATCAGCTGTCTGCATTTATTGATGTAACTTGCAATGATACGCGCTTTCCGCCATTTTCCTCCAAAAGAGGGAGCGCTTTCTCCATTGTGACATCATATGCATAAGGTCTATTGGCAAAGTTCAACTTTCGACATCTATCGGCTACTCTTCAGCAAGATATTGGCCCCAAGCGAATTTTCTGGGTAAGAATCATATCATGACAATGTCTCATTTAAAATGAAGCTGTGTTCTTTTAAGCCACACGGTTCTAATTTATAGAGGTAAAGATTTAGTTGTGAGATGTGCCTGACTGAATTCCTTAAGGAAATTTGTCAAAAAGGCAAACTTGTGTTTGCACACGTGGGAATAAAGAACCGAATGATAAAAAAGAATAAATTAACTTAAAAAAAGAGACACGGATGAAGATAGCTGGATACCTCATAAGGCCTTCCTGTAAAGAAACAAAGATGCAAAATACTCCAAACATTAACCCAAAGACGCCTTTGTATTGTAGGGGTGCTAGCCCCTGATAACACCATTTCACCATTCATATCATACTGAACCATTCAGCGAATAAATTTGTCCCTGTGTGACGCTTTGACGCTGACGGTGCTACTGTCAAACACATAAACCTTAATACCCAAAGCCTAGGACACCTAATAAACGTTTTGGGCGTGGAAGAATTGTAGTCTTAACTTTTTGGAAATGTTACGTTTTGGACTTTCCTCACCGTGGGAGACGAAAAGTCGACGAGGATTTCTTGCTGTCTGGGGCAACTGTTAACAAATAAATCTCATACTTTAATGCCAATCCATCACTATCCTTCTGTCGTGACGTTACTATCTGTTTAGAGGGATTTCTATGACAAGTCCAAGCCCCTAGGCAGGAATTTTTAAGATGGGGTTCGGAATAGACCGTGTTACTTGACTTCATATTTTCCTTAGATGGTCATGTTGGGGGCACACGTGGAACAGTGTTTTGTACACTACGTCACGAACTACACTAGTTTTACACTACACAGTGGATATACGGTACATTTTACGCGCACCTGTGACGCCACTGCCTGACTATCATTTAAATACGTATACATGTATATTTGCGCCTCGCGTACTTCCCCAACATGGTTGCTTTTTGCGTAGCCATAAGAAAGAAACGGGACGTTGGTGACATAGGTCTATATTGTTGAATCCTCATTTACAGGGGAATTACAAGGGTTGGTCATTGACTGGCACAACAAACTGACAAAGAATGTCATAACACCCTAGACTGCAGAAAAACTTATTCTAAAGCAGAAGCATGTCATTGCAGATTTTCGTCTATCATACATCGGTCGCCAGTATAAGATAAATTTTGCATTTTATATGGAATCATAAGTTACCGTAAATCGCACTCTAAAATACTAACTTTGTCACCAGAGTTTCTCGTCTATCATACATGAGATATATAGTGTCAGAGAAACGTAAGCATTACAATCGTTCTAGACTGAGGAAAATTGCACTCTAAAACACACATTTTTTTTTACTATATTTCAAAGTGGTGTATCTGCTTGTGGCGCCAAAATATTGTGGGAAGGGATAATACACTAAAACTAGGGTTAATAGGAGCGGTCTCAACTGCCCCTTTAATCACACATTGGTCTATATTATTATTAATAAAAAGTAAAACCGTAGTAGTTATCTTTCTGAAATTTATATCGGACGGAACCAGCTCAGTCATTACCGTACAAGAGAATGAGTGTGCCAAAGAAAGCAAATAGCCTCACCCCGTATTGAACATTACATGATAGAAGGAAATCGAACCAATGGTATTGCGCGCGAAGCGCGCCGAAAAATGGAGATGGTGGGATAATTTACGTTACCATGTTTATTATGTTATCCTAATATTTATATAGGATGTGTTTGATTTGTAACAATTTCAGTTTAAGCAATTATAAGCAATTACGAACCACCCCTAGTTCACAAAGGGAGTTCGATCTCAAATGGGGTTCCAACCACTTGAACCCCCTTCGTAGTCATGCATGACGTAGGCTAGTGAGCTAGTAGTAAACTACTGCATTATATGTACCGGCGTATGACGAAGGCTAATAGTAGCAGTAGCCTACCAGCATCCTTTGCACTAGAGTATGGCGTAGTCTAGTAACCATCTACTAGCAGCGTATCGTTGGATCGTGCAGACCGGTCAATTTATGGGACAGATTCTTTCTATAGCCTACATTGCAACTAGATTAACTTACATCCGTCATAAATAAAGCTGCCAAAGATACGACGAGATAGGAAAAGGCTTGCTTATTATAATGAAGATATAATATCTACGGTTACATGCTATGATGCTACAGATGTAAAAACGTGCTGTCATCACCCATTAAATGCACACAATGCAAGCAGTCCTTTGCAAAATTGACTTGAGATAGTTTCGAATGTTACACATAGCCACAGTTTTGCTTGTTTTCAACACCATTATCCTACTAAACTCAAGGCTAGGCTATTGTGTAGGCTCACTGACCCATATACTACACCAGTGCACGTTTTCCATGTTATTTTCTTCCTTCGAGTCATTGATACTTCGAAGATAATGTCCGGATATAGCCTAAAAATTGACTTTGGGAATGAGAGAAAATTACAGCCAGGTTCGTGAGGAATATGAAAATCAACATGGGAGTGACAATCGTACCGTTGGGAAAGAAGCAAACACATTGTATGGAAGGGGTTGAGAACAAAATAAGCCTCAACATGTGTTATTTATATAAGGGTAAAATAACCCACATGTAGTGGCGTATTATACATTAAGCGGAGTACATTAGGACCTAGAAGCACGGAAGGGCGAGTTGCTCGCGAAAGGGAAAGCTCTACAAACAGAAAATTGTTTCCGAGTGGCACTCATAATCATTGTGGTGCTGTAGGCATGTTAATAATAGTTTTGCGTTTATCAGCCCTGTAAAACAACAAATTTGGCGTGAAGGGCTGAAAATTGTTTGTTCTATGAAATACAAACCTTAACCTGAGTAAATCCAGTCGTGAGACTAGACTGATGGGAAACCCTCCCTGCGCACACGAAAGACGATTGAATGATGTAAACGGCAACTCTGTTCGTATACGTGTAACACCTAGTCTCTAAGAATATCTCGTTGAATACAATGTTCTTTTCCCATTTCAACATGACAATGTAGTCTTAATGATGTTTTGAAGCTGACGACAAATTCTTTCAAAACATTAATGTAAATGTCCTATAGCTCTTTCAATTGGCCCTGCCGCCTTTACAAACACTGCTTAAACATTTTTTTTTATGAAGTCTAGGTCCCAACCGGAAACCCTCACCCAACAGCACTCCAAAAGTAATAATTAAGCAAAATGCGGAAATAAAGACGGTATATACTGGGTGAGAGAAGACACCCCCGTTGGATACACATTTCGTGCAGGTGCGTCCTATGAAATCAGGTGGTACATTCTGAAAATTTTATTGCCCTCGTGATAAAAAAAGTAAAAAGTAAGCTATTTTACAGGCATCATGAATGATTCAGTTTTATTAGTCCGTACAAATCGACGATGCTTATTACGCCTAATAAATTCTCCGTATGCAATGAATAACATTTGAACAGATGTCGGGCGGGAAAGAGCGGCCGAAAAGCAAGCAAAAGGCCTTAATCATATTATTTACTTTGACAGTGTTTATAACTGTTTAGTTTAGGATTAATGTATTTGCAGATCCAATTATGCATCAAATTCATAGAAATTTACTCCTAAAATAAAGGTTTACAGTGAAATATTTGCCCACAGTTGTGAAGATCAATGATACAAAGAATTCTTACAAATAGGCCTATTTTATGAATATATTTTTTAAATCGATCTATCGTATTATTGTCTTTGTTAGTTCATATCCTATCGTAGCGTAGATGACACTTTTTGTGTGGTACAGCATGCCTTCAGTTGGAGAAATACTTTCAAACTCAGCGTTCACTAAGATAGGTTAGGGGTAGGTGATCAAAGAGAGTAAAGGATGTTCTTTTATAATCTGGAGTTAAAACTGCGAGATATGGTTCAGAACATAGTTTTTCAAAAATACGTCACTGAATGACATCCAAGACTTTGGCTATCTTTGGAGAAAAATAGGATGCGACCGGAGTCAATGTATCACTTTTTAGGGGTAGGGTCTTTATTTAGAGGGCAGAGCGTAGTCAGGAAGGGAGATGGGCACTCGCCTCTCTTCCCACAGGCCTTTCCCCTGTCTCCCCACTCTGTGAAGTGACAGAATATACATAGGCACTCACAATTTGCATTAGTTATCTCGCCTCTGCAACATGTAACCCTGCCCCATTCTTGCAGCTCTAAATGCCAGTTTCTGGCTACGTCACCGTTTGAGGGGCAGAAGTTTTGTGTCATAAATATTTTGCCGGTGGGCATTTTAATGTATTCACCAAAAGGGGCTAACTACTGAAACTAAGACATATTTGAAAAAAAGTGGAAGAAGGGCGTAATGGAAATGTTCAGCAGTCCAACTAATCGGCATGAGCAGGCGCGGAGCCACACATTTCGAAAAGAGGGGACTGAAAGCTCCCTTGACTATTCTCCTAGATTGACATTAGGCTAATTTTCGCATATTTGTTATTGTTGATTTGACGAAAAAAGGGGGGGGGGCTGAGGTCGGGAAAACCCCTCCCCCCTTGGATCCGCGCCTGATGAGTATGATCTTTAATCACAATTTTAGAATACTTAAAATATGGTGCACTTTACGTCTCATACCTCTTTCCCCATAAAGAGAGGCAGGGAAGTTTGAAAAAATACAAACCAGCAAAGTTTGAAGGATTGAAAGCACGATGCAATTGTGAGTCCTTATAATATTTTATGAATAACGTTTATTTTATTCTTTAACAAAGGACCATGCTCTACATCTGGAGAAAAAATCAGAAAACGTTCATGTATCATGTAAAGCATTTAACAATTGCAGAGGAAAGTAGAAGGTAATCCAGGGTCCATTTTTTATGGAGAGGTGTCCGCTCCAAAGAGGTGGGCAAGACGGAACCAAACACCACTTCAGCATCACGTGATATGACGAAATTTGGTAGTTCATACCTTTAAGATTGTGTCACTATGTTTCGGTGCCTTTCATGCGTAGGCACAAATATGTTAGAAAAGGGCGCAAAATTTGCCAAAAAAGGTGTGGGCGTCATCCCCTTTTTAAATCGCACGAAATTGTAGACTGATTTACGAACGATGTCATCTTCATACGAAGCGGTACGATCGAATAAACATGATTCCGTTTCCAATAACACTGTTAGGGGAGGGGACCTTATGCATTGACGTCACGCGACGTCATTTTGAAGGGTAAACAATGAAGCACAATATACGCAGACGTAGAATTGGCAGGCTCGCGTAGTAGACTAACGCGCGTGTCCGACAGGTACACAAATCAGCTGTCTGCATTTGCTGATGTAGGTTGCAATGATATGCGATTGTCTCTATTAGAGGGCGCACTTTCTGGTCCGTGACGCCATATGCATAAGGTCTATCAGAAGAGTCATAAGCCGAAGAACCATCAGGGGACAAAGATGCAAAGATGCTAGCTATGCCACTATCCGTTTTCCAATTCTGGTTTGGTTCACGGATTTTTCATGGGTACCAACGGTATTCTCTATATAAGAATTTCTTTAATGTACAATATTGGCAATTCATTCATACTTAGTTAAAATCCTCAACTTCTATTGGTTCATTAAGGTCAGGTGACCGTGCATTATCCTTGGATAACCCACGGTAAATTAAAAATAAAATTACCGGCGGATGAATACAATACCGTACTATATACACTGTGTTTATAAGATCACCTAGCTTTAGATATGGCTAGCTGGCTTGACACTATTTCTGTGCTTGACACACATAGGCCTAGCTGAGCATGATATGATATATCCAACGTTAGGCCTGTGGTGTGACACTATTCACTAGTCACATCAAGGCCTACGAAAACGCTTCCATTTCTAAGAAACACTTTTGTTCCCAAATCTTACGTGAAACCCTATAGAGGCAAAGGATCCATAAACGGTTATAATTCAAAGTCAAATAACCTAGGCTCAAGCATGGGCGTCAATCTTTACTCGAACGTGGGGGGGGGGGGGACATGGCCACTTCTGTCAAAAATTTACTGTGTAAAAATCTTAAGTCAATGGGCTTTTTTCCAAAATGTGGGGGGGGGGGGGACGTGTCCCCCTGTCCCCCCCCCAGGATTGACGCCCATGGGCTCAAGCCTCAGTAACGTTACAACTTACACAAAAGTTCCTTGTCGAGCACTGAATCCTCGAACGAAATCAGCGTTACTAACGTTACCGCTGTTAGGGCTGAGATCTCTAACACGTCCAAACTTTTCTCCAAATGTACGTTTGAAATGCTGTGACTGGTTATCTCCCAAAACCAGTAGCTGAATCCTAGGCAAATTCCATCATTTAAAGTGACTTACAAGCTCAAGAATACCAGAACAAGTCCGTTAGGGTTTGAACAAATGACGAGCAATTTTAAAAAGACCGCGCTACTTAAAGCATACTGGTGGATATGTCACTACGTACTGCATGTATTATAGCCTATACGTCGTACGTGCATGTGTTTATGTACACAGCATGTGCACCCACAGCGTACACAACGTACCATGATAGGCCTAGTAAATATGCTCTGTGTGCAGTGCAAATGTACATGATACAAATGCAAGATTTCGTGGCTGAGGGGTTACCATGGAGTCATAATACCTCTAGTTATGTTACCAACTGTTAATTTTTAGTCCTTTTCGGCTGTTGAAGTCTTTAAAGAAGAATACCATTTCTCAAATTTAGTCACATCGTTGTTATATTTCATGACTTATGAATATTTCATTGAATTCATTTTGTTTAACAGTATAGGCTACTTTATTAATTGCGCACGAATAGGCCTATTGTTTTGAAAGGTTGTGAATAGGTCTCATCTTTCCTCGGGGTTTTGATTTCAATAAAAATGTGGTTATCTGCAAACACAAATTTTCTTTCTTTTTACAATTTTTTCATCAAATTCTTGTGTATGAATGAACAGGGGGTTAATGCTATCGCTAGATGCACTCGGGCTGCGCCCTCGTGCATCGCTTGCATTAACCCCCGATCGTGCATTATCCTCTACTTAATGCACGGTCCAGCGTTGATTAACCCTTTACTAAACGATCTTCCTGACAATAAGCTAGTGACATACAGCGGAATCTCAAACACTGATGTGAATGGGTTCTCGGTTATTCAACTTCTACAACAGGAAAACGAAGATCACGTAACCATGATAGAACAGCTATGATATGTTGCAGATGCTTTAAGAGTCTATCACCATAAGATTTTACCCTACCTTATTGTACAGTCCCAGACTTGAGAACACTTAGGTTCTCATTTAAGCCAGGAGCGAGGTTCTCATTTAAGCCAGGAGCGATATTGATGTGTAACTTGAATGCGAGTATTTAGGGAACTCCAATAGACCAACGCGTCATAAATCAAAGCTGACCTTAAATAGAGGTAATTTACGTAGCAATAAAAGAATGACACCTTTAACAGTTTATTATGAGCACTGCCCGAGGAAACAAGTTCTTACCAGACTGTTAAACGAATTAATAAGAAGAATATTAACAGGGATAGGATTGCATTATAGTAAAGAGTGAAACAAAATTTAACAAAAAAAGTCGCATTTTCTTCGTATGGAAGGTTAATAACATTTATCACAAATATATAAGAAGTAAACTAAGAGGAAATTTTTTTTCATTATTTGTAGGCTTTCATTAAACGCCATAAATAGTAATTTTTCGTTCGTATTACTTTCAAAATTTCTCAATGCCTTGGAAAAATTCTTTAGAAAAGATTACAGTGACTTAGGTCAGAAAGAACAAATATTATTGAAAAGAAATTTAATTTGTCCCTCTTCAATATTTTCATGCTTGTTCGCACGTTTATTGTATGTATGCATGCCTTGCATGTTATGAGCTTGAGTCCTACATGGTCTTTGTGCATAGATGGCATAAAATACGTGCATGCATCGAATATGTATACACGTATCGAAGTGAAATGGGTCATTACGTAAGCCTTTTCATTGCTAAATAAGATATAAACTAGATCTGTTGACCAGATACCAATAAGGGTAGATGTTACAAAGCTCGTAAGTATAGGTCAGTATTGAAAAAGGAGGGTGACGTCATCCAATAGAATCTTCACGAAATCTGCCCTTACTGTGCACACATTTTGTAATAAATACGGTACTTGGTCATGAATAAAAGATCGCAGATGCGTTCTCTCACGTATACCTATTTTATCTCCGCCGTCTGCAAACAAGGAAAAAATAATTATGGTATTTATTCGACTATGATATGATTTACTATGTGACACAGTTTTATGGCAAAGACCCATAAAAAAGGATGTTTCGCTTTGCTTCTTCCCTATCAAGCAATGAAGCAATTTTTACGATGAAGCCAACCTTTGTTACCTATGTTACAAAGATTTATTATGAAACACAGGAATTGAAAAGCACAATTAGGTTATGGCGTGATAGAGTGACAAACACAATGTCGTGTGAGACTAATACCAAGTTTATCACCTGTATTCGTACACTGTCATATAAGGAGGATTTTTGACATATTTCCAGACACCCTTCCTGGTTCATACATACAGACATATTCGAACGTTTCTTACATTGCAAAATGTGTCTATTGTGATGAACAGACAAACTTCAGGAAATATACGATACTCAGGTAGCCTTTTTGGAATACATAAATTTACTAAATTTGATACATCTTGTGGGGAACATTGTTTGAAGGGTTACCATGATTGCTCAAGCTGGCAGAAAAGTCCAACGTGGGCCTATAAAGTAAGGGTACAACGTCATGATTACACGAACAAGCGAAGTGAAGTGTCTCTGATTGTGAGAAGGCCTGTAAGGAATACATGTACACGTCTTCTTCATGAGAATAAGTGTAAAAGGTGTAAATTTCGAAATCTGTGAATACGCATGCTCTATTTATTCCTCTAGTTGTTTTTAGGCCCCACTTTTCTTTTGTTCTACTGGTACATTATCATATTAACGACCCCATACCACGAGGCTTGTTTCCATAGCAACCCTAGGATTATTTTCCACTCGGTTTACAAACAATGACACAACAATGCCTGCCACTCTCTATCCATTTTTTCTTACTTGCATCTAAGTTAATGATAACATGGAAATTCTGGTTGCAAGAAAATTACCCTGCTGATTTTTGTTGTGTAGATAGAGAGAAGATGTAAAGAGGTAATGCATCTTTCTGCAAGAAGTTTGTGTAAGTTAAGTGTCTTTATACATTTGAGCTGTATTGTATCTCATGGTCTGGGTCACCCTCTGGTCATTTGTTGTAATAAAGATGAGGGAAAGTCGAAGGGCTGTGAATTAAAGGAGAGCTGTTCGTCATGGAGCACAAGTCCAAATCGATATTCATCACGAGCACAAGCAAGTGTGTCATAACAAGATTACGAGTGATGTACGTAAAAGACTGCAAATCTAGCATAAAATGCACATGCTAGTACGAAATTTGCTCTTACTAAAAACGCCAGAGACCCCTTTCTTATGGGCTGAGCACTTTTGCCTGGAATTTCAATGCAAAATTACTAGAAAAGTTTACCCGTCTGGAAACAGCATCATTTTACCCGAAAATAGCAATAAATTGCCCAACTGGGTAGGGGAAGGGCTGCAGCAGCTCAGCCCTCCTCCTCGTACGCGTATGGTTACTAGCCTACATTACAGGACAAGAGTATGATGATCCATCAATTTGTTTGTGATAGTTTATACTGAATTCTACGCTATACATGGATTAGTAGTATATCACAGATTGTAGTATACCAGCCAATTACTTAGAGAGGGAGACAATTGAATGCAATCACTGAAGCAGATAGTGCAGCCATGGGTGAAATAGTTCTATTTCTTGCCTTAACGTTTATTTTTGGCGGTCGTAAACGGTAACGGTTTAAATTGTGATGAGGAAGTGACACGTGTCAGGTGGCTTCCATTTGTAGGTAGCTCACCACTTATTATTCCTCCATTTACTTAACACAGCGATTTTAGTCAGTTTTCAAAAATTACAAGCTACCTGGAAGGAAAGCTCACAAGTAGATTTAGAGAACTTGTAACGTAGGAAGGTGCTGTTTACTTTTTCACTTCGTTCAAAATACCATTTTGCACAGCGGAAGGATGACATTGTAACATAAAAGGGCCTAAAATACCTTCAATTTTCCATTTTTCTTAATCAGTACGTGAATTCCTTTCCTACCACATCCATTCACAAATTCAGCACATTACTCCTCCAACATGTTCTGAAATGTGCGCACAAATTTTTCAACTTGAATTAGTGATGTGTTACCTGTAAACATTTTCTCGGTTAGAGCCGTCTTAGTTCAATCATCAAAGCAGATTGGGCAGCCATGAATGCAATCAGTCCACATTTTGCCTTTTTCGGCAGTCTTTAAAGCTTCATTTTACCTATGAAGGGCCTGTTTGATAGTTATAACCTACTCGCAGGCCAACCGCATCGCAAAATGCGAAAGCGGGCGAAAGTATTCCCCATACAAGGCGGGCCCAGGGGCTCCAAGCGGGTATGGTGGGTCCAGGAAAAAGACTCGAGCACTCGGGCCAGGAGTTCTGACCCTCGCCACATACTTGTTCTAACACAATGCACACAAAAAAATTGCTCACTAAGTTTCGTACAGGTGTACGTGTGAAAGTGCACTTCTGTTCAATGATTTGAAGCCTATCATTCACGTAAATTTGCAAAGTTATCACCAGAATGTACAAGGGACTTGCACCTGGTTTATGCCTACGGAAACGGCATACACGTGCATAGTGTAGGATCCAGTACTATACTAGCAGTGTAGGCACGTAGCTTATCCATGTGAAACGTCCCGAAAGCAGGGCGAATGGTGCGTTAAAATGTTATTATCAACTGAATGCTAAATTTTTCTTAGGTGGCGTATCAAATGGTTTCTCGGGCCGCGTACGGTACGCGGGCCTGAGGTGCTCTAAAGCGATCAATTTGAAATTTGCTGACGACGTGAAACATACTGGGTTGCTTAATTATATCTGTCAACTTTTACTTGGAACGGTCATAATTATTTGGAGTCACCAGAGATCATTTTTAACCTTTTCCTGAGAATTCCTTCTTTTCTAAGCGGTTATGATATCCATGCTCGAAATTTTGATCAATTGTAAACTGGTCCCTCTTCCAGAAAGCTTGATCAGGAATAATCGGTTTAAAACGAAAATGGACCCTTCCGGGTTTTGGATAATTGCTCTTAATGTTGGCAAATAATGAATACGTAACTGAACTCATTTGATAATTAAATTGTGTTGATTGTCAAAAGATTGTGTTGATTGAGTGTTTTTGATCTTGGAAGTTTTGAAGAAAATAAATTTTTCTTTTGATATGAAACTGGTCTTCTTCACGTGAAAATTATCTTCCTGTCCTGGGCAGCAAAGGTTAATTTCCATTCATTACTGGACTTGATCACTTATAGTCTCAGTGATTAGGAAGACCCCGTACCTTAAGCTTAACAGTAACCTAGGGTGACATCAGGTGGGAGCAGAGGGCCATGGCCCCTTAGGGAAAGGCTGTCCCCTCAAGAAAATTTAACAGATTCTTCGGAGAGCTTCAATGGGTACATTAAGCTAGCAGTACACTACACGACTAAGCACACCGCAACCCAACTCGATCGTCGGGTCGCCAACAGTCGTGAGGTGTGCAAGAGTTTAAGACTGCGATTGGCAGTTTTAAGATCAGTTTTAAGTCGCGCCGACTTCAGTCGGGAAGAACCAACATGTTCGTTCTTCCCGACTGAAGTCGGCGCGACTTAAAACTGGTCCTAAAACTTCCAGTCACAGTCATAAACTCATGCACACTATACGACTGTTGGAGATCCGACGATCGAGTTGAGTTGCGGTGTGCAAAGTCGTGTAGTGTACGGCTGGCTTTAGGGTATGTAATCCCAGACGGCGAACAGTCTCCTCTATGGTTCAAATGATTTTGTTCCCAAGAAAAGCAGTTCCTTCCATATTAAATCCCTCAAAAGTTCAAATTTTCTTCAATAAAACCCAAAATTGTCAAAATGTTCCTCAATTAAACGTAGCAATTTTCAACATACCTGCCAAACACAGATATATTTCAAATCTTTTTCAAACAAATCCCGAAATTTTGGGCGAGCATGAGCACCGAAAAAAAATTTACTTTCGGGATCCTTTAAAGTGGAGAACCAGTCACGATTTCAGAGTTTTGGGTTACTGTGGCGTAATGTTTTACGATAATCCTGTTGATATTTGTAAGATAAAACACTACTTTTGTACTGAATTTTAACATACAAACCTACGCCTTTGCCTACCATGTTAAACTGCATTAGTGGGATATAAACGCAAGAACATTTGTACATTTGTAGCCTTCCCATGAAATTTACTTTCAATAACACCAAGCACACAAAAGTTCATTTACCATTTACATTCCTTTAAATGTCTGACCCGCCTGCTGAATAATTGTACACTATTTATTGACGTTATTAATTGTATCGATTTAATCGAAGACAATTTTTGGGAGAAGGAGAGTAAAAATAGGTTAAAGTTCTAAAAAGCTTCCAGGGATCACAAAGTATGCCTATAGGGACTACTGTTTTCCAGAAACATTTCTAACACAATAAATGAAAACTTCAGATTCTTAAAGCTCTTGATTTTAGTACATATTAAGGAATTTTGGGTCGGAAAACCATTTTCAGACATATAAAAGGCTGGATCTCGGTCTGAACCCTCTTCTGTCCCTACCTTGGACTCAAATGATGCGGTTCATAACTAGGTTGGAGACCCGACAATGTGCTGAATTCGGGGGCGAGCCATTTTTCATGAGATATGTGATATATGTAGGCAATCGTAACTCATTGTTTACCCTCTCTCTAAAGAAAGGGAAATAGCGAAGGAAAATCCTCTTAAAGGCGGTGCCCTCTAAACTGCTTTTTGAAGAATCATCTATACGGGTAAAACTACAACGTGGAACGAGAACTAGTAACACAATGTGATTGAAAAAAGGAAACTGGGAATAGAAATTATTCCCGCTGGCCTGGGATAAGACATATTCTCTTTCAATTCTAAAATTTTGTGCCTCTAGCCTGTCTTCCATTTCATTTTTAGGGACTGTTGAGGGAGGCGGCAACTTTGTTTTCAAGACTCCTCACCCTCCCTTAAAATCATTAGAGCAACTTTTTTAAGTAGTATACACATTATTCATATGACGTCACAGAACAGAAACTGTACACTCGGTAAGGTAAGAGAGTCACATTACAATGTACACCAAACAGCTAATTTGTGAACCTGTCGGATACGCGCATGTGCGCATGCAAGGGTTACGTCGTTCGTATAGCTTATTTACCAATGTCTCGTACTAGATCTAGCGATCTTCATTTTCTGTCATTCGGCGTGACGCCAGTGCATAAGGTCTATACTGAAAAGCCATAAGACTCATTTTTCAGTGCTCAGGAGTTTGCATACACACTTAAGTTGAATCTGACTGCCATGCCCAAAGGCTTGACTTGATCAATACCAGAGGCCGTAAGATATAATTCATTCATGCATATATAATCAGTTCTAAAGTAAACATTTGATATCGAAAAGTTCCTTCAAGTGTTGAATCACTCCTTTTAGTTAGACTGTTTCTACTGCATAAAAAACGAAGATAATGAATTTTTGACTTGTAAAACATGTTCTCGCAACCTTTAGCCCAAAGCAAAGTTTTAAATTATCCAGTGTTCGTTATCGACTGTGCAAACGACGGTTCTGCCTCTGATACGTTCGAGAATAGCGGATAGCTTTTTAAGTGACTTAAAAGCAACATTACTAGTAGCTCAGGATTTTACTACAGCGCGGATGCAGAGGGGGCTTTTCAGGCTCTAGTCTCCCCTTTTTCGGAACCAAATTTTTGAGACGATTCCAAAGTTGCACTACAATTTTCATTTGTACATATTTTGGTTTTCAGATTCCTGGAAATCGCACCTAACAGTCCTTAAATTTCAAAATTTTCCTAAGGGAAGCCAGGACTCATTGCGTTGCCTGTTTTACAGGATAGATGCAGGGTGTAACTCCCGTGTCCAGACTCGAACTCAATTTTCCATCTCGAGTCCCTTTTACTGGACTCGGAATTGGCCCTGAATGGACTACAGATGGACTAGAACTCGGAGCTTATTTCAATCTGGCAAATCTTGGCATCAACCGGGCTATATAGGCTAAAACAAAATGAATAGGTTAGGCTAGGGTTTTTGCATTGTACTATACGGTAGGCTGGCATCGGATCACGGCCTCGTAGGTGTGGCCTCTGTCTTGGACTGTGTGGCCTCGTTCTCTTGATCTCGACTACAAGACTGGTCTGCTTTCATATTTTTCCCTTAACCCCCCTACCATCGAGACTTCGTACGTTTGACGCTTTTTAGGTTTGAACTTTGTCCTTAGGGAGTTATCCCCCCTTTTTGAAAAATCCTGATCCGCCCTGACAGCAATATGAATGAGGTAATTTTTCTAGAGGGGCGGTCCGTTTTTGCCTAAAGAAAACCTGCATTGCCGAGAAAATTGCCCTATTTTTCCCAAACATTTGTCCGAGAAATAGGTCTTGCCCAAACTCTGGCGGGTGTGCCGATGGTTGTAAAATGCCCAGGATAATTAAATTAGATTCAATTCAAAACACCTTATAACTCCCTACCATGCTCATGTCATGTCGAATCACTGAGAAACCTTTGTACCACTTTGAAAGAAGTTGAACTTTGCAAGAAGGTGCAGCATCCGTAACACTTGAGTAAGGGGCTTTGTTTTCTTCGGTGTCCTCTTGAAAAATACAGGACCCCAGATGTGAAGCACGCACATATAAAAGTACTCTTTTCGCAAAGGTAACACAGTATCCTTATGTCCCTATGCAGACAACTTTGTAAAAGGAGAATGCTATTATTCTATTGTTGGAATTAGACCGTAGATTACGGGAATTAGACTGTAGAGTACGTAGGAAAGAGAATGATGACTGTCTAACAGTAAAATGAACTTCACCCTTTGATTTTGCTGATCACGTGCAGCCTACACCCTATTCCAACAGAATGATGCATACATTGTAAGGATGTTTTACGTACTGAAAAGATCCCAAGTAATCCCTACGGTTGAAAACCCCTGGCTAAATTTTAAGGAAACTTGAAAACCTTCCTTTTTCTCTGTAAGTGTCAAAACATTTAATACCCTACATACATTACTTCAACATCTGAATCATCAATAAGGAGATTATCCAAGATTAGGCTATGAGTTGATAAGGTTAGATTTTCCTTTTATTGAATATTCCGCTTAACAAATACTCCTGTTTTCACCCACGGCGACAGGTCTTTCGTTGTAAGACAGTTTGCCGGGCAAACGTCCATATTGTGCCACAGTAGTATCTATGCTTATGCCGTACTCGTTTGCTGTAAGTACGCTCACTGCGCGTGTGCTGTGCCTGGAAATGCCGGGCAATCCCAATCGCGTGATGTCACATGAAATACATGTATAAGTGCGGTTAACTAGTTATCCTTGCTTACATTGTCCCCCTCTCTGATACGAAAACCAGGAGTCTCTAGCAACTCCCTGCGAAAACTTTCTTCCCGAGGGGGGAAATTGTTTCCCCAGCATGACAACCAAGGATCATTATATTCATCGGCCTTGAGTGAAACACAACCTATCACTTATCAAGAAACATCACTCACAAAGGTAGAAATAAAAACAATTCCATCACGGAGGCAAAAAATATTCCCTCTTGGTGGGAGGCAATTGCAGTCGCCCCAAGTTCAATTAGTTTACCCTGGTAAAAACCATAATCTAGGGATTTCCAACCCTTTTTCATGTCTACCCGTCGAGTATTTATAACCCATGATGCGTATACCCTTAGGCAGAAAAAACTTCTTTTCGTAAGTATAACACAGCTTTGCCACATTTCGTTGTGACTGTATGCATCTCCGTCAAGTGAAAACCAGGGAGTTGATATTTGACGTCAATTAGCAACTCCCTGCTTAGACTTAAACTGTAGTGCACTTAGGGCTTACTGCATTGCGTGGTAGTGACAGAAATATCACTTATTGGCAAAAGCTTTTACAGTTTCTCAAAACGCGGGGGGGGGGGGGTATGACCTTACCCAGACCTACTTCAAGCGCTTATTGCAAAGCCCTAGAAGTGAGGCATCCGTGGTCAGTTAAGGAGCCCTAGACACCTTATAGGCCATATGGTCTGTGGTATGATCTCAGACATTTTCTAAGGATTTTAATACATTTAATGACTATTTCAACCATTTTCGAGTTTGATTTCGTTGAATAAACTATACTGCAAGCTATGGAAACAAACATGTACCTACTATTGCGTTAGGATTCTGGACAAAGAGCGTGTGTGTGTGAGGGGGTATTCCGTCCACTTTCAAAAGTGGGGGACATGTTCCTGGTTCCCCACCTGTCCGAAGCTCATGCCTGTTGGTCATTCTAATCAAGTGACCCTAACCCCATTTCAAACAAAAAGATGCATATAGAAAAGGATGTTTCTCATTTTTCCTAAATTGATCCTGTGCACCACTAGAAGTTTTAAGCATGCCCAGTTTGAAAACACATGTTCTTATTGCTCTAATGGCTCTCTTTTATCACGAGACGGTTCTTTTTTCTACTTAACTATCAAATCAGTTCAGACTCTCTTCTTAGTTTATCTTCAGTATACAGTAATTATGCCTTCAAAAATCATTAACAATACTTTTCAGGAAGGAAGACGAAAAGTGGAGACCTGACCAATTTTTTTTTTAAAAAATAAGGTTGGAGCAACTGCCCAAAAAGTTTCAATGCTTACACAATTGCGACAATATCATATAGTCAACAGTGGTGACTTACTTGGTTTGAAGTCCAGACAGTTCTTTTGAACAGCCCTTCTCACTTCATTTTCAAGTGTTTCCACTTTGATGTCTTTTACATTATGTCCTTTTGTCCAAAGGTAACTGTTTCGATCGATAATTTTACAATGGGTTCAATTCCAGCGTTAACTTTTGACACGGTTGGAGAACTCAGGTCCGGGTTCGGACTCGAGCCTGAACTCGAGCCCAATTTTTTGTGGACTTAGACTTGACTCCGACTCCAGCCTCTTTGGAAAGTAATAGCTTCGCAATTTGAGTAAAAGGTTGCAAGGTATCACAGTGTTCGTATATGGCCAAGGTTCAGGGATCCTTGCTGCTGTGACGGGTCGCGTACGTTTAGCACGGCGGTACCAAAACAGGGGCCCTAAAATGCATTACTTCACCTTAAAAGATGCATAAAGAGTTACTCAATGTGTTCAGTAACACAGAATAGAACACGAACACCTACATACCAGCGACATTAAATTTCTCTTGTACGTTAGACAGCAGCTACAAAGGGCCCAGGTCCAGTACGGTTTCTTCAAACAGCATACTATTAGTTTCTCGAAATTAATTATTTATCTTTGACAAGTCAAAATTTTCTAAATTGTCGGAAATGCAGGTTGACCAAGTTTTTCAAATTGTCATCGTCTATCTTTCCATCAAAAAGATAATCATAAATGGTTAAAAACAGGCACGATAAATAACGTAATGTAAAATCGGTGCAAATTCTATTGTAAGACTTTAAAATAAGACACTCTTAACATTTTCCATGACTGTTTTGAATGAAACAGGATAGTTTTGGAAGGAGGTGGCCAACAATATCTGTCATGAATCTTATTTCCATCTCATCTCGAAACTTTCATTTTACTGAATTTTAAACTTAGATAAGTACCGAGAGTGAAGAACTTGAAATCATTTGGCCTTCTCAAATAGCAAAAATTGGTTAAACTCTCTTCTTTGTAGGTACCCGTAGATAATTACAGAGTTGTCTTGCCTTTAGTAAGTTTCATTCGTGCTCTAGGAGCTGATTCTGTTTATCACTCTTATGGCTTTAATTGAATTAAAATTGTATGTATGACTAAATATGGAACTTATGAAGGCACAGAAACTGCGGACAGGCAAAGTGTTCCTTTAAAGTTGTAGCTGCGAGAAAATAAAACCAAAGGACTGTGAATTTGTTAGATGTTAGTTAGATGAGGTTTAACGTCCCAGTTTCCAACCAATTGGTTCAAGTCGAGACGACCACGACCTTTTTTCCAGTTGTGGCTCACCCTACTCCATTGCTTATGCTGAGCACCAAGGCAATAGGTTCCATTTTCAAAGTCTTTGGTATGACCCGGCCAGGATTTTAACCCTAGACCTTCCGGCTGCAAGTCGGATGCTCTAACCACTTGGCCACTGCAGTCGGTCTAAAAGGATTGTGAAAGCATGCAGTTAAATATAAAATACGAATGCTTGCAACTGTTTAAGCTCAGGCTTTTGCGGTTGAATACACGCCTAATTAAACCTATTTAGGCTCCAATTAATCTCTAACAACACGGCCACCATTTTGCCATACAATTGTGTTATTCTTTCAGTCATTAGAGTATTGTTAAAGTTGCCTCTTGAATGTGTTACATGACAGTTTTGTAGGTTTTAGAATATTTTAAATCAGAGTGACCAGCGAATTGAGATTAAAGTCCTGTTGCCAACAACAGTTCTAATAGCTGATCTTCAGTAAACAACTGAACTCTGATTATTTCGATTGTCATTTTTCACACGTGACTAACACATTGTGATTGTAGTGTCCATATCATGAAATTGTTGACTTTCAGAGGTTGCTTGATCTCGAATACGACATTGACGTCAAAACGTAGAATTATAGACATTTATTACAGAAATCGATTTTCTGCTTTAACATTTTAAGATGATAGAATACACCGATAAAGACACGAGAATTGATGTTGTTTCAGGGAGTAGAAAAATAGGACGCTATACACAGATGTAGGTCTCAGAAACTCGGTCGTCAGTTACCAATAAATTGTTGACAAAACGACAGATATGCCAGATTTATAGTTTTATTTGGAAATGTGACGCCGCCGTTACAGACGAAGTAAAAACACCCAATGATCAAATTCAAGTCAGAATCTTATATTTTAGAAATCAACAAAAGTTGGACAAATTTTAAATGGTCTTTCCAGGATGAAAATTTTCCATGTTCTGCAAAGTTTGTTCTAAAGTAAAAACAGAAGATTGATATTGTATTGCAGCGACTCACAATATACTCAAAGTATTGTGTGTTTTGTTTTGCTTTTGAAGTGACACGTAATGATAGCCATATGTCGTCTTTCGAAAATTATCTCAGTGTATGGGCGACATTACAACTGTGATGATCTTCTTTCATATTAACATAATCATCGTGCCATTTACTCCAAAAGTAATAGAAAGATCGAATTCTCCCAAAACGTCATCATTTTGAAAACTGTTCTCACTTTTGATGGAATGAAAATGAAGAATTTTACAAAAATCATGTAATATTTTAGTTACTGATCCATGTTTCCATTTCAGTTCCAAACAATTAATTTTTGTGAAGATGTGAATTAGTCATACAATGCATCACTTTGATTAATAGTCGTCAACCTTTGATGTTGCACATGGTTAATTACAGTTGTTTTTACAGTAAGTTATTGTAAGAGCGTATACAGCTTTTTCAAGTGACGTCAGAGCGTTTCAATTTAGCGTGCTGGCCGTCACAGCTCATGCGCAGAGGGTGTGTTGTCCATACACGGGCACAGTATAACCTTAGATACAATTGTGATTTACAGTCTTGAAAATGCCCAACAATCAGGGAGACGCGCAACGGAGTGATGTCGGTAAACCTCTATGAATGGGGACGGCCTGAGATGCAGTCACAACAGGTCAGCACCAAACAAACCGATGAAGACAAGTACTGCGCGCGCAATTTTTTCCCACGAGGCTATGGGCAAATCATGCCAATGGACCAATCAGCTTCTTGGAAATAGGCCACACCCCTAGTTCCAAAATGACAGCTTTTCGACCATTTTATTGTAATTCTGACACTGGATTATGAAAGAACAGGCCAAATAACCCCAGTTTACGTAACCCTAACCCTAAAAATTAACCCTAACCATGATTTTGAAACAAATTTGAAAGTTTTGAAAATCAAATTTGCCCATAACCTCATGGGAAAAAAATGAGGCGTACTGCGCGTATACCACAGACATTCTATACATATAGACAGATGATCACGTGACTAGTAGTGTCTCCACCGTTCGAACAAATTAGGCTAACCAAGATGGTCCCGCGTCACTGTCGATTGCGTACTAATTTGAGGATGAATCTGCAACACTTCATACAAACTACAACATGAATGGAACCACAGTCCTTCATTCTGTTCGTTGAATTTGACCAAAACTTGCTTTTTCCGAAAACTTTGCAGTTTCTCGCATAATCTGTAGATACTGAAGCACTTGAGCAAGTCCAAACTTTACGCACAAGATATAGGGGGAAGCCATATTGGTAATTATAAACGTGTACGTACGGTGTCGATACTCTACGCATAGGGCATTAGCTTGGGTGCTCTGTCCATGGTATAGAAAGTCCGTGGCGTATACACAGTGTATGCAGCAACGGAATCGGTCGGGTTTCCTTTCATCGACTAGGTGACCTTTGACCCAAATGGCCATATAGCCGCCCCAATCCGTAGATTATCATTGTACTGATCGGCACCTCGGAACTATTGTATAAAGGACAGAAAAGGAAAGATCTGGAAATCTGAAGACCCTGAAAAAGATTTGGTCAAATTTGAACCAAATCTGACCATCTGGGGATGACGAGGAATCCGGTCAATTATTTGAATAGATTTGGTTGAAAAATGACCAGAAGTTAATTATATTTGAAGTTAATTTAGTCGAATATCTGACCAGACATTCGGGTTGGTGCACTGCAAATCAGACATGTACTATCGTACACTGTGCAGTTGACTTTTTTAATTTCATATCATTTTATCAATTGGCAAAAAGTGGCATTATTTAAAAGTAACAAATTATAGCAGTGCTAGGTAGTTTACGAATGGGGACGACAGTCAAACTATCCAGACAGATTTGAGAATTTCGTCTTCGACGTTGTTATGGTGCTGTCTTTGCGAGAAATTTCGCAAAAGTAGTATACTGCATCAACATAAAAATACATATGTATATTACATATATATATATATATATATATATCGCATACATTTCCCCTTATGTTTAAAATAAATAACTGAAAATAACTAAACAACAAAAATTAGTAAGTTACCTAGAAGCCTATAAAAATATGTGAATATTTAAATTTTAAGCAACAAGTTTTAATAAATCTGTAGTAAAGAAAAGATAAGAGAAGCTACAAAACCGAGATAACTTGAATAAACATATGAAATCATTTGTTATGTACGAGTCGATTCAATTCGTGACTTTTAGCGGATTTTCATCAATTAGTATCCTCGTGAGACCAATAATGTTTCAAAGGAGTGATACAGATTTCTTTGCAAATTAAGAGTAACACAGAGGTTTTGCAAATTTAAAGACATACAAAACTAATTTGCCCCAGGGGAGAATAGAAAGAGGGTTCAATTTTGTACTAACACAAAGTAACTTACTTGTTGTATTCAGTTAAAATTCTTGTTATTAAAATAGGCTGATAGGTATATAAATTAAACGCAAGAATGCTAGGAAATTTGCCGGTACTAAACTATCTTAGTTTATTGGGATTTTAATGTTAGGTAAAGCTGGTAATAAAGGTTAATTTAGGAGTTAATAGATGAGTCACGGAATGGTTAAATAAGAAAAGTTGTAAAAAACGTCACTGGTATTCATGAGAGACACTTTTGAACAGTGGGGCTTTTTATCATGTATGATCTCTTTGCTTGTTTGTATAAAATTTGCTTGAAAGGCAAAAAATATAAAAGCTATATCCTATCGTCTTACGAGTTTTAGGTTTTTAAAATATGAATTGTAAATGTTGTTGCCATGTTATGTTGAATAGAGGGAGTATAAAGTGAAAACCCTTCTCAAGTACCTAAGGGAGGACATTTTTAACAGAACAAGCGTGTCAATATATGTATTTGTTAGCATACATTTTTGAGTCCTTCCTGGAGGGAAAGGAATCTACGCAATGGCAATGGCGTGTATGTATGTATGTATGTATGTATGTATGTATGTATGTATGTATGTATGTATGTATGTATGTATGTATGTATGTATGTATGTATGTATGTATGTATGTATGTATGTATGTATGTATGTATGTATGTATGTATGTATGTATGTATGTATGTATGTATGTATGTATGTATGTATGTATGTATGTATGTGTATGGATGGATGGGTGGAAGGATGCATGTACGCATGCATGTATGTGACTTCTTCTTGTAAACACGATATCTTAAGAGGAACTGTGAGGGATCTCATCATACTTAGCATGAGGATGACCCATATTGATTAAATGGTCCCTATTGTTTTTGGTAGAGGTCTAAGGTCATTGGGGTCTCAAAACCTCAAAAAGTCAAACCTTGGGAACACGATTTCTCAAAAGGGGTAATTGTGAGGGATCTCGTACTTGGCATGTGAAAGGCTCATAATCACTTAATAATCCCTGTTTTTGGTGAAGGTCAAAGGTCATCTTGAGTCAACAGAGGTCAAAAAGTAAAATTATTGAAAATTGCTCGTAAACACGGTATCTCTGGGAAAGTAATTGTTGGGATCTCACACTTGGCATGTGGATGGTACATATTAAGTAGATGATCCTATTGATTTTGGTGGCTGTCATAGGTCATTTGGGGTCACGAGAGGTCAAAAGATCAAAAACTTTTAAACACGATATCTCAAGAGGTGTAACAGTGATAGATCTCATACTTTTATATGGATGACCCTTATTTAGTAAATAATCCTTGTAATGTTTAGTGCAGGTCAAAGGTTATTTGGGTCAAAAGACTTCAAAAGGTCAAAGTTTTAAAAGCATGATATCTCCACAAGGATAACTGCTAGGACGTCTCATACCTAGCATGTAGATGGTCCATTTTTATTAAATAGTCTACACTTTTTGGTGGAGGACAAAGGTCATTTGGGGTCAGTAGAGGTGAAACTGTAAAAGAATTGTAAACAGGATATCTCAAGAATGAAAACTGTTATTAATTTCATACTTGGTAATTCAGTATTCCATATTAAGGTGAAGATGCCTACGGACTTTGATGGATGTTAAATCTCATTTGGGGACACCATCCATAGGTCAAAGTGCATATACCTTGAAAGCTGTTCGTATACACGATATCTCAAGAGAGTTACCGTGAGGGACCTCATATCTGGCATATAGATGTCCCATATTGAGGATAGATTCCCTCTTGTTTTAAAGGAAGGTTAAAGGTCATTGAAGGTCAAACTGCAAAAATCACGATGTCTTAAGAAGGAAACGTGTGTTAATGTCATATATGGCATGTGGGTGCAACATATTGAGTAGACGATCTTTTTAAATTTTGGTGGCGGTCAAAAGTCAATTGAGTTCATGGGGGTCAAACTGCAAAAATCTTGTAAACAGGACATCCCCTTTTTCAATAAGGGGAACGTGTGTTGACGCGCCCCATTTGAGTGATATAATCTCTATTGTTTATGGTGGTGGTCATAGGTTATTTTATGTCACCAGAGGTCAACCTGGGAAAACCTCAACATGATATGTCAAGTATGAAACGTGTGTATGTTATATTTGGCATGTAATGCCCAAAATTAAACGCAAGAAACTAGTGTATGACCATGTCAACACAATTTCAATATCTGAGTTTTACCCATTGACTTTTAATTTTTGATACCATAATTGAAGTACAGTAAGTTCACAATAGAATTGTGTTAACTTGGAACCAAAGTACTTAAATTACATCCACTTGGCAAGGAATCACTACGCCTGTTGGCTTTCTGGTCTTTCTGGTTGACATTGACAAAACATGAAATAACTGCCCGACTTGTTGTTAACAATCAGTTAATCAAGTGAAGCAAAGGGATGCTTCAAAGATACTTGTTTATAGGGTTTCAAAAAAATGCTTGGGATTTTATCTATGTGGAAATGAAGTCGCGAAGAGAACAAAATTTGGACTTTCCCCATTAAAAACTGAAAGAATTATTCCAGGAGGTTGTTTTCTAATCAGGAATAACTTAGGCAACATATCTTCTTGAACTAGGACTTAAACTGGTTTTTGGGAAACTGAATAAATACAGACCGTTTTATTGTATTTTTATTCTCTTTCTTTCATTCTCTTAGTCATTTTCATACGATGGTAGACAATCTGTTCTTGCTTTACAGCCTATCGAAGACATGCTACCATTTTTACAATCATTTAAAAGATTAATTTACTCTTTCTCACTTCCAGCATGTGCACCACCGTGTCGTAATGGCGGTACATGTGAGTACCGGAATCGAACTTCCAACAGGTGTCTGTGCGAACCCATGTATTATGGCCGTAGATGTCAATATACGAATCCGTGTGTGATGTTTTCATACTGCGAAAATGGCGGATCTTGTACAAACTTCAACAGGCAGGACTACGAATGTAGTTGCCCTGAAGGATTCGCTGGGGATAGGTGTCAGTACAAGGACGCCTGCGTCGATTCCCCTTGTCAAGGACACAGACGATGTGAAAATATTTGGCCCAGTTCCTACAAATGCGTCTGTGGAGACGGTTACTATGGAGAAAACTGTACGGAATACAATATGTGCCATGACGATCCTTGCCTCAACGGTGGCAAATGTACCCATCTTGGAAGTTATCAGTATGAATGTAACTGTGCGAGTGACGAAACAGGATTTTACGGGCAAAATTGTGAGAATTATGATTTCTGCTTAACGAACCCTTGTCCCACACAAACATCGAAATGTGTAAACGACTCAACTTCTCAAGAAGGTTTCAAATGTGATTGCTATCCTGGATTTTATGGACGTGACTGTTTGCTCTACGATAGATGCTTGCTAGCACCGTGTAGAAACAACGGTACTTGTGAGTCGCGAGACGATGGGGATTCTTACCTATGCCATTGCCCTCCCCAGTATGAAGGCGATATGTGTAATGACGTAGGTAAGTTTTGACACAAATGAAAGGACGTAATCGTCAATCCCTGTCTTCACACTGAATAAAGAATAACAACGATAATTTCAGGGCTATTGCAAGAACCAAAATATGCTCCATAGTATCAGTATAGTACCACAGTGTTTTGATCGTGGTTTAATGTCATAACTTTGCATCATATTTGTACCTAAATGTAAAGCATAATCAGAGCGTGACGTGGTAAGTACTTTTACTAGCAATATTTTGTTAAAGCAGCCAAAATAGCTGGCGCACTGACGGATTGCCCCGGTTTATTGACTTACCCAAAAGGCCAAATGTGGCATATAAACGCCACCCTAGCAACACAGGTATATCTAAACAGCATTGTTAAATTTTGAAAATGAAGTTACCAATTTTGTCTTGCAAAAGATCTTTCTTAAAAGAAAAGTATCACTGGTTTGTACAAAGTCAAAACTATCGCCCAATGAAAGTCTTATTTGTATTGCTGGCTGTATTGTCAACGAATTTGTGTGGATATGTTGTGGATTTCCTTTACCGTAGCAAGTAAGCCTACTTATCCAAGGGGCAAGAAACTCGACCTTGTAGGCAAAAAAGTCAAATATATAAGACAAGTTAAAATAACCCAAACGATGGTCTTTTTAATTGGCATTATTATAAATTCTTGGATTTTGATTGTGAGGTTACTACACAAATTTTAGGTTTAGAAGTTTATAATCAAATAATCTGTATTCAAAGGTATAATTACGTCTGGGAATGGATGAGACACACCTACCCATTTCATCAAAGGAAGGCATATCAGTTTTACATAAAAATCTGGCTCACCTATGAAAATTTTAAGTCCTTCAGAATTTATTGATTCTGCCGTACAGAGAAGGAATATATGCGATTGTGAATTCGTGTGCGTGTGTGTATGTGTTAGAGAGAAAAAGGGAGAGTGGGTTTAAAGATGGACAGGTGTGTTTGTGAGACTTTTCATGTAAATACACTATCCCAAGAAAGGTTATGGCGAGGGATCTCACAGCTATTTCGTACATGCCTCATATTGATTACAGGATCATTATGGTAGAGGGCACATGTCATCTGGGGTTACCAGAAGTCAAATGGTTAAAGCCTGGTAGACGCCATATCTCAAGAAGTGTAACTTTTAGATGCCCAATATTTGGCATGTGTATTTTCCACATTAGTTAGCTGAGCTGTATTCTTTGTGGAGTTGAAATGTCCATTGAGCCAACCTGAGGTCAAAGTTATAAACTTTGTAATTATCATACTTCAAGGAAGGTAACATTGATAGGTCTCATACTTGGCGAGTAGGTAAAATTTAAGACTATTTCATCCTTTGAAAGTAAGATTCGTCCTCTGTACACTCGTATGGTCGATTCTGTTACTTAGGGTACGGGTTCGTACTACTACAACCCAACCAAAAATTGCTTCTAGGATGTACATTCGAGAAGAGACACACAAGCGTCTTGAAAGAATTGATATTTCAAGGTTTCTTTGATAAAATCTTTAACATTCTATGTATGAGAGTTTTGTTTGTATCTAATGTTTTTGCCACAGTTTATTGTGAAGCTGAATCTACCGTTAGCCTAAAGGGATCGTTTCTCTGGCCCTCGGCTACTATCGGCGATGAGGTAACATTACCATGTCCGACTGGTAACGGAGAAGCCGTGAGGACTTGTAACTTCATCCGTGGAAAGCCGAAATGGTCACTACCGAACACCTCTCTCTGTTTAAATGTGAGTGGTCTCTTTCATATCATACAACTGCTTTTATGAATTCGTGTTGTTATTTATGCAGCAAATTTGTAATGTTTGAATGATTAATCAAAAGCAGATGGCTCTCTTAGCATGATTTCCGTGGCTGTGAATAACATATTTTGGCCCCTTCTTGAAAAATTAACGGTAAAAGATGATAGTAGGTTTTCATAAAATCAACGATTTGGTTTGTGAATGGTCTTCCTTTTGTTCAAAACAACTTTGAAATTTGCTGTTACTAGTTACTAAGTAAATAACAGGGCCAACAGAGGAGGGGGGGGGGATACCAGGGCTGACAGAAAGGAAGGAAGGAGGCTGAGCGCTGGAACCCTCACTAATTTTCAGTTTGAATAATTGTTGTCTTAGAATGTCCAAATTACCCTACTAGAAGTGCCATAGTACGGGTAGTTGAATGACTCGTAAGTAAATGAGAATGGATTGCTTTCCGTTTCTTTTGCAGCAGTAATAATGAAAGGGTTGGTGGGAAATTGTATTGTTATGCAGAGCATAAAAACGTTGGATTTGTTTTTAGATATTATTAAATCATCTGCATTTTTTCAGACGGACGAGGCGTCTTCGAATTTTTCTTGCTAAAAGGCGAAAAGTTGTCAGTTGGAAATTTTATTTTCCTGACAAGAGTAATCAGAAAGAAATTGGCCAGACAGGAGAGTTTTGCAATTAACTAGAGTGGTCAAATTAAATTAATTTTATGGGTTAACCACACGTTCTTTAAATTCACATTTTGAGTTTCAATTACAAGCTTGTATATAGGAGTTTAAAACTTGAATATCCCCGTACTATTGGACTTTTGTTCATGAAAACATGATGAAGACATCGAAAGAGCACAGCTACTGTATACGAACCTTCTCAACATGAACGACGTGTGCAGTGAAAAGGCAAAACAATTGTTAAAAATGAATGTTATCTTCCTTAAAATAGTAAATAGAAGACAAAAATTAATAAACAGAGCAGTTTGCAGTCAACTTGATGGTTAGATTAAATTACTTCTTAGGTGGAACCTTTGTGCTTTTACATTCCAATTTCAATCACAAACTTGTGTATAAAGTTGAATAACCTCGTACCAATAGCATGTTGTTGTTGAGAATACGATTAAAACGTCAAAGGCAAAGAACTACCGTTATAACAAACCGTCCCATCATAAACAAATTTTGAACACTCAAGCACGAACAGCATGTTCTACCAGGGAGCTCTCTCACAGCTCCCTGGTTCTACGTTAAAACTATAGGAGACTGAGTTCTTTTATAGGCACCTGGCAATTCCTAGGTAGATAATTTATTCCCTGTATGCGGCAATATGGTTAAATACCATACCTTGAGCTATAGAACAAAACCTAAAATAACCTTCAGTGTCCGCAAACGATTCAAGATTTAGAATCATAAACCACGTTGGTTAAAAGCTCCCTTCTTCATAGTGCGCCGCTACGCAGAACCACAAAAAATATCTCAGTAAAGAGTGGCATGATTATCTGATCAGACTGAGCCCATAAAATTTTAATGAAGTCAAACAAACGTCGCAAAAATAACTATCATCCATTAATGTATTCATAAATGTTAACAGGGAACAATATTACCAAAGCATAAGCAGTTGAAAGTTTAGAGTGTTAAAAAAGATACGGTAACAGCTGCTTCTCCGATCATGTTTTCTGACATCTTGTTCTGAAACTTCTGCGAGCGTTTTATCGCTGATTATTAAAACAGCTGTTTCTTGCCAAAAAATCTATAAATATCTATAAGCTAATTACTCGTGCCAACAGTAGAAAGCTCTTGAATCTCACCTCTACAACTGATTAAAACTATACGTGACCTGTAAAACCCAGAGGAATGCAAATGGTGTGTGCTGGTGCCATTGATTCGGATAGCTTCCGTTTGAGACGTAAATTTAGATGTGAACACAACGTTCTGGAACATTTTACTTTAGAAAGTGAGAGGCAACGAGTGAATGAGATAGTAATAATTATTTTATGAATTAATCAGAAAGAAATTTAAAATAACTAGACGATTGGTCTAAACAAGGGTTAAGGTTTAGGTAATTTTAGTGTTAACGTTGGTATTAATGTTAATGTGAATTTGTGTAAGATATTGCTACACTGTAAAACACCAGTGTCATGAAGGCTTCTAAAATTTTGGGGTCATTCTTAGCTTTAAATTCAGTCACATGGATGCAAATTGAAATCAAGGTGACCCAAATTTGACACGAATTGACTCAAACTTTGAGTCAGTTCCCCACGAACCATTCTGGGGATGAAAAACACCCAAGTGTTTTAGAGTGTAGACGCAGTTAAAGTATTCGTGTAAGTCAGTTCACCAGATTCCTCATTTTGGGAGAATCTAGTTTTTCCCAGACCGTTAGAAAAATTGGTCATAGGCCTCGACAATTTGCCTATTTTAGTGGCAAATGTTTTAGAACTCCCTTGCAAAGTCTATCGGGCTAATTTAATGGAATAAAATGCATATTTAGTAGGTGTATTATCATAGCTACCCAAAAAGCTACACCCTAAAGGGTGGTTCACCGCTCATTTATGAGAAGTTCTTGTCTGGTCTTCAAGCTTGCTAGATATTGATACGTTAGGCTAGCAAACCTATGTAGTTTGATGCATACGTTCCCCCCATTTGGTGCCCAAAACGGCAGGTAGTTTCTGTAGTTATTAAATGATAGAAAGGTGGTATCATACTTGTAAATGTAAGCAAAATAATACCTCTGTTAACAAAACATTCATAGGTAGGCTTGGGCTACTGGTATGGCTTCCCCTCAACTAAATTGTTTGGGGATCATGTCTCCCTACTTTCCGTGATTGCTGCTCCTGAGTGTAAGATTGGTTTTAGTGTTGAAAACGTGTTAATGTTAGTGTTCGGATTATCGTCAGTTTTTATTTTATTTGAAATCGACAGGAGTTTGCTTCAGTTTGTCAAATAAGCCTATGTTTAGAGGTCTGTAGATAAACTCAACCTGTCTATAGAACTTAGATCAAGGGGAAAACATCGTTGATGAAGAGACAGTAAAATAATGTTCATCTGATCAGGGATGTTAGCAGAAACGAAAGACTGTCCCATTTATCAGTGTCATCATTATGCAATTGTTCATTGGGAGAAGGAGGAAAAAATTAAGAAGAGGATTATAAAGCAAACAAGAAAAATCTTAATTTAAGCTGGGGGAAACAAGTTCGAATTCGAAGTATTAATATTTCTACATGACAGACTATGTGAGACGTTTGATCTGTAAATTTTCAAGAATAAGTCCTAAGCACCCTCAAGTTTGTAAACTAAACAAAAAATTTTCCTTGACTCTACCTATTGACTTTAAACCTACATGTGTACTACCAAGTGCTTCTCCTTAGCTTGCTCGTCAGCAAAATAGAGGTGGATCAATGACAGTAGTGAACAAATCGATGTTAAGTCGCATCATACCGAATTAATCAAACACACTAATTGGTTTTTGGTGGATATGAATTAGCTCAAGGCTCAATTGTTACGGTTCGAACAACTTTTGAAGATCGTTTATTGATGGAGTAAGTAGGTCAAACATATATTGACAGCATTTACGGGCAAACGTTGTCACCGAGAAGCCGAGATCCATTGCGGATTTAAGACAATCACTGATAAATTATCGTATCGAAAAGGACCTATGACATGACTTGACACAGTAAGACAGCCCATGTGTTTCCTAGATCAAGCAACCACCAAATTTAAATTCTAACTGGCGAGCCGTTGTAGTAAACCTTGTTCCTCAGCTTTTATTTTCGTTGGTTGTTATATTAAATTTAGGAAGCATACCTTGGTTATGTCCTCGAAACTAATGAAAAATACCAAACAAGCAGCATTTGTTTCTTATACGGGATATGAGTAAGGCCGTTTGTTAGTCAATTTAAGATCAATGGCTCAAAAAAAAAGTTAATCACATTTACCTGAACTCGACACTTACCTGGTGAATCTAACAGGATTAGCATAAATTAAAGTTTCCGGTGTTTTTCCTTTCAATGGCCATCTTTATGATGCAACGTTCTGTGAGTAATGAAAAAAATTCAAGTGTAAGAAGACAAAGATGTCAGACTGTACAAACCTAAGAAACAAAACAATTATTTTAAAGATGACTTTGGTAACGACGACCAAGATGATTGGAACAAGGGACTAATCTTATGAAATTTGTACAATTTCCTTTAGTGAAAACTTTAAGGACTTGAACACGAGGAATTTACCAAAGTTCCTGATCTTCTGTGTGCCTTATTGTCTACCACTGACGGTGGAGTATCCATCATTTCTTGGAAGGGTGGTGTCAGAGGGATAAACTGCTCCAAAGCGAATACCAACACATCAAAGCACTAGTAACTAAAGTAAAATAGTAAAATTTATTGACGGAAGGGAGGGGAAAGCTTTCATGACCTCATCTAGATTTGCTCATGAAACATGGGGACGTATGAGTCAACCTTCTTTATTCTAGCAGGATCTATGATATGGACATGTGCTTCGTATAATAGTTTTCAAACCTCCTATTTTATGATGCCATGACTCATTTACTTTGTAGAAAGGAATACTATACTTCATGTCCAAAATAATTTTTTACATTTGTAACTTTCCAGAAACTTTGCCTCAATACCTCACGGAGGAGGGGGACCAAAAAGAACTGTCAAACATGAGAAATAACTGAGAATAAAACAAACTTTCTGCTACTGCACAATGTACATCACCGACCAAGTAGAGACATCAAGCACAAACTCACCCTGTCAGTTCAAATCCTTCCAGCTTTACTCTCAACCACTTCTCCACTTTAACAATAATGGTATTCAGCACATCTCAGGCATATTAAGAGTTGTAGTTTTAAGACTCGGTGCTGCATACTGTAAAATACATTGCTGTATGGGATCCGCACAAATCATTGACAACATCCAAGTAGCTTACATTCTAAAAACATAATTTGAAACTGTCCATCACCAATTGTGAAATTCTGCCTACCAACCCTTAAACGTATTTCGAGGTTATGGATGGCTGTCTTTAGACCTGCATACCCAACAATAAAAAGAGACACCTTTAACTGTTTAACATGTACAACCAGTGCTTTTCGTTCGGCATAAAAAATAACCGTTAATTGCCTCTTTCCCTCCTCAATTTACAGCCTTGACTTCGGAAAACACTTGCCTCAAGAGTTGGTATCAAAAAAGCTTCATACAACACCTTAGCTACTTTTAACTTTACAGATCGATGTGCTTTGTCAATTTGTATTTATAGTTAACGCATAATCCAGGATTAAGTATGTCATATCCACACCTTATCAAGCCTCACTGATATCTGGCAAAGTAAACCAACTCTATCTCCCTTCTTGACTTGGATACAAATTCATGTTCTGCTTATGGAAAAGTGTTATTGAACATTGATAATACTGTCAGGAATTATCTTTACAGTACTAATGTTTGTCTAGAAGGAAATTTAACATTGATATGCATGGCTGCCTGGCAGCATGCGAATGGAAGTTATATTAAGCAAGATTCGGGAGGAATTAGGCCGGTAAGGTTTCACTAACAATCACCTTAGTCGGCCCTACTTAGCAGAAAGTCAGAATCACAATGACGATATTTTGTATTACAAATGTGCAGTGTAGTTGGTACTTTAAAACTGCACCTGTTGGAGATTTATATCCTCAGAAGGAACACAAAACTTCAAGTGGTTACCTTCTCAGCCTTCAGACCTTTGCGCTATACGTATATCATGCTAAGGTTCGGCGACGCCACAAAGGAAGATAAGCTTGGGGGCGTATGACCTCATTCATGGTCGTAGCCTTTACATGCCTCCCCCCGTCAGCTAATGTACGAAGAAATAAGCTATTCTTCTTTCAAAAGACCTAACAGCCAAGGTAAAGGGCCCAAATAATACTTTTTACAAACGACCTAACGAAAACTTTTTAGAGGGTGTGAATATGTATCTCTTTCCGGGGAGCTGTAACAAACAAGAAACTGCTCTTTTTACCATACATATTGACAGAGGTAATGCACGTCCGCCGGTAAGTCATATTTTGACCAAAAGATTGAGAAGGAAAAGTTGAGTGTGGACCTTGATTTTAGCAAAAATATTGTGGAATTTAACCCAGAGCGTTGGACTGAGGTTAGAGGTTTTGAAGGTTAGCGGTTATTTTGATTTCGAAGCTGGAGAAACTGTGAACAGGTTCTGAAGATGGAGTGAAAAACAGCTCGCTGCATTAAAATAAATTTACCGAATCATTTCAATACTTGAGATGTCTTTCTCAGTAACATCAATACCTTCACAGTAACGTCTGAAATCTTTGTGAAAGGTTGCCCTGCTTCGACCTTTGATCAACATAAAAACAGGCAAGTTCAATCTGTACCTCCAAATGTATATTCTTGTAAGGCACTTTGATTGGTCAATGAAATAAATAGTGAGATGTAGGTGATTGTTGCGCAACAGAGCTGTAAAAGAAGGAGGCAACATATCACATTGACAAAGTCCAAGAGAAAATAAAGTAGATTGTTTGGAAAGGGATAACAAGCTTATGTAGTGTTTTTATTGGTAGGAGTCTAGCAAAAGATACGCTCAGCGTTAGTAGCTTAACAGTTGTCTAAATTAGAGGATAGAGTACAATAAACCTTTTAAAGAGAACTTGTCCCCTTTGGAAGAAGGATATGTACCATGATGGTACATGCCCTTCTACGGTGGGCATGCTAGTCAGTGGAGAAAGATCAGGATTACATGTGTCATTGAAAAGCATTGGTGCAGAAAATATTGAGCATCATAAGATTAATCTGTACAGGCAACTGAAATTTTGAAACATTGCAATATCTTAATTACTATGTATGCTTTTTATTGTCATATTCGATGCGCAGTGTTTCTGTGAATTATAGATCTGTAGGTGATATCCTCGCATCAGACCTTGAAAGCATGGTGTCCACTTTTGGGACTCGATTTTGTTATTAAGCCAATTTAGCCAATGAATACCATATTGGTATTCAAGAAGAGCTATAATCTGAATGGAAGCCAGTCATTAAAAGCCTTAGGTTTTATAAATAAGGTTGTGTTTTCATGTTAAGAGACTTATGTCCAAAACTTGAACTAATAAAACAGGAAATTCTAAGGTCAGAAATGCTATATTTTAATTTCATTGTATGATATCGGTTAAGTGCCTAAATTACCATTTCTTACAGTTTTTGGCATTTTGTAATTTAAGTTATCAAAAGGCTAGATTACTTCGCTAAATCTGAGTCTTTTTAGATCGGATGCGACCACAGGACACATGGCTACAAATGGTCGGTTTCATGAAATTTTACGTTTTGTACAAGTATAGTTCTATACACTTAACCTTGCTTGACATTTCAGAAATGATTGTGATCCCATATTAAAGGAAACCATTTTTCAAAGAAAAACTCAAGTATGCTTTAGTTTTCTTTATATAATCCGTAGAAACTTTTGAACTCAGCCTACACCTATTATTGCCTAATCCCATTAGAAACAAATGCACAATAACCCTCCTAGCAGAAAATTGACCGTTCACCCTTACAGCACTTCACAAGATACCTTTTTGAGATTGACAACTTTTACCACTTTAAACGACCTTGTGATGCTTTGATGAAAGACATTGTATTCGTGATTTTAATGCTTCAATTCAAGTGACAAATTATTTGCCAAAAACTACAACAGGTAAAGAAACGAAAGGCTTATAAATTATATGATATAAACGCCGTCTAGGAGATAGAGTTCGGTCTAAGGGGAGCTTAAGTGAGAATTTTTGATATCGTAAATCAACGCTGCTCAAGTGATAAGTGTTGTAGTGTTTTGGATCTATTTAAGTAAATATGTATCAAAGAGTTAGCCTTAGAGGAACTCTCGGTAGAAGATGGGGGGGGGGGTCCGCCTATCCCTTCTATCCCCCGGAGTAACTGGCCTGCATGGTATTTTGTCAAATTTGCAAGGCTGTCGTCTATTCACGTAAGTGACTATAGGAAAGGTAAGAGCAAGTTCACATAAGGATTCTCTGCATTTCCTACTAATATGAAACATTGCAATATTGCATTAGATGCCTATTGTACACAATTGATGCTGATATTACATATGAAAATAGAAAATAACTTTATTATTTAGGAAATGTTGGGTGTTGGGCAGAAGTACATCTCATTGATTTAACCTTATAGGCATTGGGACTTGAAAAATCAAAGCAATATTGGTGTTCATTAAACGCTCACTCTTTCGAGACAAAAACATCTCATACAAATGATTGGTACAAGATCTTTTCTACCTTATGTGACTCCCAATAATTCACACTTCTAAGAAGGGAAAAGTTTTAAGAAAGGAAACTTTCTTAACTTAAATGATGCTTGCATAGTTTCTTATGTTGAAGCTGATTTAATAGTCTTAATGCAATAAACCTAGTCACTTTTCTGACACCCAAAAAGGTCTTAAGCAGAAGCATTTATTTTCCACCTGGATGAAATGTATACAATTAAAAAAGGCGGACCATTCTTATCGTTCTTTCCCAATAACAATCAACTATGTTCTCTCTCAAGTGGAGTTTCATTTGTCGTTAACCTAACTTTTCTGCCAAGTTTATGTAATGAAAACCGGCAATTGTCAACATTTTAAGCAATTTTCGAATTTAAGTTTCCGGATTTGTGACTGAGCTATGGCTTGCGTGACAAAAGACACCTTGCAACACGACTTATTGCTCAGAGTATTACCATACTCTTGTTAAACCATCCTTGTAAATTTCTTTTCTTTTTAATGTCACAACTTGTCACTTTTACTTAAGAGCAGAATAAACGTTTAGGAAGCTTGGCCAGTGCTTGGACGATGTTCGTGCAACGAAGGTACTTTCGGAAACTCTATAGTTGCTGAAATCGCTAAACTAATCACTAATCACTACAGGAACTGATGCTATAGAATTTAGAGTTTAAATGTGAAAAGTTTGGAGTTGTATAAAAATATCAGATTAACTTGATACGTGATCAGTGCCCAGGTAGTCCATTATGCTTAAGTAGTTTGAAGCTCAAACATTTAGGGGTGCACTCCAATTGTGAATTTATTTCAGTTGATGAAGGGACGATGGATGGAAAGATGAATAAGTGCGAATTGGTAAACCTGTTTTCAGCCAGAGTGATGATGGAAAGTCAGGCCGTTTACAGCAGGGTCCAACACACTCTAAAACTTTTGGGTAACGAGGAAATTGAACCAACATGTTGGGTCAAGTTTAAATCGACTTTGGGTCAAATGAAGCCTAATTTGGGTCATTATTTGACCCAATAATTTTGCTCGATTCCCTTTTGACCCACTTTTGTGTCAAATCGACCCAAGTTTTTTACAGTGTAACTGAGTCTTACATACCAAGTCAGAGAATCTTATACGACCCAACCACTCTCAATCAACTGCAAACACAAGGCCCAGGATAACCGTATTGATGCAGTGTGTTGGGTGTGTAGGAATTTGATAGCACGCGAGTCAAAACTTGCCATGATGTAATGTCGATTGCGTCATGACCAACAGCGAGAGGCTCATTCGAAGTTTGGTGATGATTCCCTCTTTATCAACTGGGAACACTAGGCCCAGGTTGAAGGTATATCTGTTGGGACACCACAAAGTTAGATGCTACAATCGTTAGTCAAAAGAGATAAAGTAGCTACTTGCAATTAGTTTTATAAATCAAAACACCAACATTTCGTTGCTGATGACATGTCAGGACTCATTTCATTTTGAAGCGTACATGTAGAAATAAATGTGAAGAGTAATGCACACTGTTGGTAAAGTAAGTGAGGAATGATAAAAATAATCTCAAGTCGGACTGTTTATTGGTAG
This sequence comes from Holothuria leucospilota, assembly GCA_029531755.1. Classification (NCBI taxonomy): domain Eukaryota; kingdom Metazoa; phylum Echinodermata; class Holothuroidea; order Aspidochirotida; family Holothuriidae; genus Holothuria; species Holothuria leucospilota. The sequence continues at coordinate 27,546,818 of CM055962.1, read as the reverse complement.
GTCATTAAATTAGATGTTAGCTTTCTCAGTACCTGACTCAAAGAAACATACGTCACACTGTTGTCTTGGTCCAAGAGTTACTAAGGAGTATTAATACAAAAGACATTTGTTAAAAAAGTCTATGCAGGAATGCAAATTGTCTCCTCTTTGACAAATTTGAAATATAAAGTCTAATTGAAAGTATTATGTAAAGCAGATTAGAAACCCTTCTAAGCTCACTTGATGGACACATTTACAAAATTGCTATATAATTTTTTACCCAATATTTGTTGGGTCAAAAAGCACCGTCGTTGACAGCACTGTTCTGAAGGTTGATCCACGTATTTTCTTCTGGAGATAGATCTACATATAAGCCGAAACGTAACTGAATCTGAGTGTTTTTTGCGAAACGAATGAAGACATACGTATCCATAATTTCTATAGCTGTACCCTATAAATGTTCAATTTCGTCTTTACGACAAAAGTAAAAAGAAACGTGTATTCTAACAGCCGAGGTTTTTTTAATGAGCAAATCATCCATTTTTTGTCACAAGCACGTTCTTGGTCTTTCAAACGTCGACAAGTAACTTTCATAGACAAATCAGAGCGTGTTCTGCATTCTCGCACAGCAGTAAGTTTTTGGAACAATCGATTTTCTACATGGGTAGAGGCCAGCAATTTATTTAAAAGGACTTGTAGAAAAGGATTTGCAGAATTGAGACCAATGCTTTATCTTTATGGTTTGATAGCCTTAGCTGACTTTTACGAGTTCTGAGAGCTGCAAATTCTCTGTTAAATGTCACAAGTTATTATCTCTAACTAATGTAAGCATCGGTTTCCGATGTCATTCTCAGCCTAAGATACGATGCATCATCGGCGTGCTAATGGACGACAGATCTCTCTCAAGTTATCCATTTATGTCGTTTTCTTCCTAGACCGAATTGAACACCGACGTCGCTGGAGATTTTACGTCACAACTGGCTACTAATACAGAAGATGCCTCTGACATGATAGAGGAGGAGCTTCAGTCTGCCGTGGAATTACTTTCAGCTGTAGTCGAGTATTCTTTCTCGAATCTGTCGGTAAGAAAATTTTATAACCTTGCCCTGACTCAAAAGGAAGAGGCTCAGCAAAATGTGAACAAGGTATCATTCAGTCGCAAGAGCTATGAAACACATTCCTCTTTGTAACAAATTTAGTTTGTATTGCTCAACATTGCAAAGTTAAGAAAGATACGTCTGATCCCAAAACATGAGTACACTTTAAATGGTTATCAATTATTTACAAGCTAATATTCAGATTTCTGTTCAGAAGCTGTCAAGGAGGTGAAAATATAGGAACGTTTTGATTTGTATCCACATTATTTTTGTTTGAAAGTGACAAAAAATGACCACATACCCCAAACGAAATGTTGCTACAATGTTGCTGTCTGCTGAGATTCAATATGACTCGATGGAAGTCTCAGAACCGTTTCACAGTTTTTGTATCAACATGTTGGAAATGCATATGCATTTGGTAAACCTCTACATCTGATGTGTCCTTTATGCCAAATGCATTTAATAATGGCAAAACCGTAAAATATCTGATGTTGAATTTACCTTTTTGTGGAGAATATTTGGGCTATCAACAGTGAAGAAAGTTATCAAAAGGCGAATTGAAATCGTTAAAATAGTTGGGTGTTGACGTTTAGATCTTTGTCGTAACTTCCTGATGGTCAAATATTTTACAACTAGTTTATAGTGCGCACTGAAGCTGCTTTACGTATGAAATACCGCTCTATCCCTGTTGTTTTCTATATAAAAAATGATTTGAACGTCGCATTGGAGTACAGCCCAGGAACATGACGTCTAATGGGGAAGGTCGCTTGACAATTCGCAGGGAACTGGGGGTAATTTGAAATATTTTTATGAGTGAGAAGGCCGTTCTGGGGATACAGTGTTTTCTGTCGGGTTCAGCTTGAAATTTGTTTCCTAATCAAGGGTGCTAAGATGCTAACTGATGTAGCAGTTTGCAGTTTTTCAAGTAAATATTTTTAAAAAAAAATCTGAGGGGAGGGGAAGGAAGGGGAGGGGAAAGGAAGGGAGAGGAAGGGAGGGAGGGAAGGGAGGGAGGGGAAGGAAGGGGAAGGGAGGGGAAGGGGAGGGTGTTCGTCAGACTCTTCGAGCACCCTCTAATTATGGACGTGAAGTCACTTAGTTGCCCGCATCTTATACAAATACTCCTAAACGTTTTTCCTCCTGTGACTGTTACCTTTACATTTCAAACAAACTGCATGCTTATAGCGCACTTTTTATCTTTCCATCATGCTCTGGATATACACTGAAGGCCCCTTGCTCGTAAGCCCAGTGCACTGTGTGGTGAAAAGATTATTATACGATATCAAAGGTTCAACGATCAGATGAAATCCTTTGACTGTTTGATGAATTTCCCCTTGTTTGCATGGGCGAAAGTCCTGAGGAGGTTAAGGAGGATATACCTCCTACATTTTGAGGATACTCCCTTTGACCTTTACTTTTTGAGACAGTAAACTTGGCACCACGCACCTTTATTCTCCCCCTTCTCTTTCAGACAAAGCTCGCTGCTGATGATTTGATTGGGATTTGAACACCCAAGGAAATAACGTTTTACAGTGTTTTGGCTCTTTCAAACTCATTTTGCAATTTTTGCTCACGTTACAGCTGGCATTGGTTTTCAACATTTACTTCTTTGAGTTTTTATCGTAAAGAAAATAGTGTACCTTATCCAATTCTCCAAAATGATTTAATTCTCTTTTTTTTTCGAAATGCTCGGAACAAAAGAATGAGACTCAACACCTAATGACGGTGTACAAGGATAGGATCCTATCCTTACGGATGAGCTCTGCTAAAGGTTTCTAGCCAAAATGTTTGAAAGCTGAAGAAACATTTTCATGCACAGAAGACCAACTACAGCAAATTTCTCATCAGTATATTCCCATAGGAAGCTGTTACCTTCAAATTTTGTGGAAGATGTAAATTGCTCATTCGTATGTCTAATTCTTGTCCAGTACGACCCTCTGGGTCCCCGTGCCCTGAAATCTGACAATATGATAAAACTATTGTCAGACTCAGGATTCGAATGAAATGATCAAATTCTTTTAAAATAGGTCTCAGTTGGGTTGGACTTTGACTATACGGATTTGTAAAGTTCTTTGTACTTTCCCCATTTCTGCAGATCGCCAAAGACGTAATGCGTTGCGTCAGTAACGTCCTTGACGTTGACCTTGAGGTTATGGCCCGGAGCGACACCGAAGAAAATACAAGCCAAGAGTAAGGAATTTGTCGTCCTTTTCTTATTGATATTGATTTTAGCATCGTATTGTCCAGCTGGAGAAAGTATACGCTTCAGTGATTATTCCCCTAGTGCGGATTTATGGAATATTTCCAAACCTTAAAATGCCATAACTACCCGAATTTGATTGTCCCCTGATCTATGGGACTTCGAAGGTGAGTCCTTGCATATTTTAATATTTAAGTACTCCGCCGTTAAGAAACAATAAAAAGGTGATTACACTAATAATCTGTGAGTGGATAAAAATTTCTCCACCATATTCACAACCTTTACAGCTGATGTTAAGCTTTAAAATACTTAGGCAAACTGTGAATCCAATCTGTAATGCTTGTGGATAAGGCAGACAATATTCTGATCCTCTTATTCTTTTTAAAAGAATATTCAAGTGTCAAAAAATGAAAATCTTATAATATCAGAAAAATATTTCTCTCTGTGTTGGTGAAAAACAGCTCTATAGCATGCTGCGTTTGAAACTATGAATTTCAAAAGATATTCATTTCAGAGCACTGTAGTGAGCGATGGGAAATCTGTCATGTCATGGAGGCATAATCATTTAATAAAACTTTTTAATTTCTCTGAAAACACTAAAATATATTGAAACTGTGAGAGTTGTAACCATAATTTCACATAAATTTATGTTCAGTCTAATATGAAGAGTACTCGATATTCTCACTGGTGTCAAATAAATACTTCGATTTTAAAGGACAACAAAGATTTTGAAGGTAACTTGACAGTGTAAGGTCATACGTTGTAACCTTAAAGCAATAGAAATCTACTCTTTCTTGCCAAGACTCACCTATCTTTAAGCAGAAATATCTTAAGTTATTAGCTAGTTATTGGTGTGGAGTTTTAGGGGAATGTGAAGGAAAAACTTATCTTCATCAAGGGTCTTAGTAATTTGTTACAGGAATATTCTTTTAATTGATGAAATTTGATCAAATATTCCACCATTGTATCATAAAACTAACTTTACCAAATGTTCAAAACACAGGACTATGTATCAACTTATTTACTCATTACATAATCAAGAATTGTATAAAATGCTGGGGTATTACCTCAGACAGAAGTGAAGCAACAATTTTATTGAAAACGCCCTTGAATTACTAGATCCGAGACGAAAGGTATGTTACATTTATTAAAAAAATTGAACATTGAAATTCTACACTCTAAAAACATCCTGGTTAAATTTAACCAGTATCCGGGTCAATAATTTTCCACACATTTCCTGGTTATTATAACCGAGAAACCCGGGTCAAAATTAACATTTTCCTTGTTAAATTAACGACTGGTTAGAAATCCTGATAAGAATTTAACATTTTCCTGGTTAAATTTAACCAAGATTTCTTTTTTACTTTGAACCAGGAAATGTATGGAAAATTATTTACCCCATCCTGGTTAAATTAACCAGGATTTAACCAGGATGTTTTTAGAGTGTACCGATAGCCAAGTTGAACAAACTCGAGAAACGGACACTTGAATATGAAATACCTATGAAGATTTGTTAGAAAGACAAAATGGATGGGACGCAAAATCACCCTGTGCCAACAGAATCGTATATTGATTTGAGAAGGTCACTTTTGCCAACGTAAGGTGTAGGCGATTGCCTTTTGTCACTTCAGTTTAACGCCTTTATATGTAAAATCTATATTAAACTGGTGACCGTAGGTGTGCCCAAGATTATCCCTCGAGGTTTTAGTTAGGTATTTAATTTAATTAGGCTGTTAGAGAACAAGGCTAATGGAAATTTAGGTTGTTCGAAACTTTGGTTAAAAATAGTCAGAGCTGTTTCGTGTCCAAAGAAATGCTCTAAACTTAGAAATCAAGTGCTTAACCCAATCAAAGCCAAGCAGAAAACGAACTTAGTGTGGATCAATCCTAGCGTTTCAGAATGGAGTAGGAAAGTCGATCTTCAAAGGATTCTTTACCTCATCCCCCTTTTCTGTCGAACCGGCTTTCATCAAAGTCGGTGCTCAATGATGAGAGAGCAGTTTTGAATATTTACTTCTATAATTTGACGTAGTATTGAGGTGTTATTGATTAGATTATTATCTGGTCCATTTGTCTTGTAATCTCGTAGGAGAAAGGAGACACGAGTGAGACAGTTGCAAATCCTTTTATTTGATAACAATTTTAGTTCTCAATATCAGATTTGGTGCAACGAGCGGAAGAGTTTGATATAAATGACAAGAGATAGAAGAGAAAGAAGTTGGATAAGCAGAAACTAAAGCCCTAAAGTGAATTTTTTCCGCATCTTCCCCTGTCTCCAGATTTTAATCAAGTATAAAGAAGAAAAGACATTTTTTTGTTTACTTGAACGTCGCATCATGTTTCAATGTTCTAGCCGAATGTATCATTCAGCGTATCAAGTGTTTGCAGCTGTCCTTTGCCTTTACCAATATTAAATAAGTAGGTTTTCTCCGCTTTGCTTTTTCATATCCTCTTTATTTCGAAGAATAATTTGATTTCAATAGAGGAAATAAAGAAAAAATAGGTAAAATGTTACATTAACGTCATTATAAGGTATGGTAATCTATCCATGTATCGAATTTCTTCGCAATCCTTGATTATGAGGTTTTCCATCAACGAGTCATATTTTTGGACGTTTATTGTTCATAAGTGGAGACCCCAAAATAAATTTATCACTTGTCATTTTAACTGTAGTAGTTGTTCAACAAGGGACGTGTTATTTCCGCTACCCACATCTCTATACTAACTATGCGATACATAAATGCGTTAGGGGATGTTAGGCAGTTGCGAAGGCAAGAAAGGGGTAGAACCGGGGGAATTTTCCCTCACTTTCAGTTCTTGGTGGTTTGTCGGTACTTTCACTGATTTCGTCGGTATTTTTGCTGCACCAGCGTTAACGGTATAGGCATACGCCACGTTTATCTCTCGAAAGGTATCTTGCGCGTGCTTCCAATCATCAAGTGATTATTGTAGCGCACTTTGCTCCGCACTCATGGTCAGTGTTCCTCTGCTGGTAAGGTTTTAACCATATGACATAAACGATTTTTCCAAATAGCAAGCCTAATGAAAGCAGAGCTTAAAACAGGGCATGGACCCTCGTGATCGTGAAATTCGATCTTGCCCAACAGTGTCTTATATATTTTACATACCAAATGTGAGAGATAATTTTCAGAAGTCTTTAAGTGGTTCTACTGCTATGCTTTAGACTACCGTCTACTTACATTCTGAAGGATCCATACCAATAATCATTTTTTGGTTGTCTTTCCGAAATTGGTAACATTACACTGACGATTCCATAAAAAATGTGTTTATATGTACTTACCGTAATTGCCAGATGTTAGAACGTTGTTTCCCACAATGTTGTATTTCCAAATTTTCCCAGGAAGACCCCTTGACCCACCGTAGGGGCATCTCTCTTTCGGAGCTGGAAGACTCAGCTTTACTCTTACAAAGTAAACTGCTCATTTTCTAAATCCCGAGATTCGCGCACGATTCATTTATCATATCAATCAAATATATTTTCAGATTGTTTTTCCTATACAACCTATGGATATTGTCAAACTGGGGAAATTCTGTGTGACTTAGTATCGAAGGACTATATGGGCTGGCGGTACATTTGTAATATTTTGTCGGTTCAAGCTCCTTTTCTTGCCCTCCCCACTTGTCCCCCACTTGTCCCCACTTGTCCCCACATTTGTCACCCTAGATGCGCTACTGATTCTAGCTATTCTTTACAAGGGTCTGGGTTAAATTGTCGATGAACTTGTTTTTATGACGTAAGGTGATGTGCTTTTTAACAGTACGTGATAATTGGGGTTCGGGGGAGTTGGTGTGGAGGGGGGGGGGGGAGAAGAAATTCAGAGAGGGTAACGGAATGCAATATCGTATCGTCCACACATACGTACCTTTCTATTCTGCAATAGTCAACTTAAAGGTTCAAAAATTGAAAGGTACTAAAATTTATATGTCATTTCCTTTTTTTTAAACGAGTTAAAGGAAAGTGATCTTTAACTAGTAGAGTTAGTTGCTTATTAGAAACATAAGTAGATTAATCATATTCAAGACACAGATATCGCAGCAAGAATTATTGGTATGTATATTTGTGTGCGTAAGAGTGCGGGAGAGGGGGGAGGCAATGCAAACTTTCACGCTCTACATATAAGCATATTTGTAAGTATAAAATCACTTATATGGAGATATATATATATATATACACATATATATATATATATATATATATATATATATATATATATATATATATACGCTGGAGTTAAGGCATATATGAAATGGATATACTTGTCTGTGTATAAAAAGCTATCACTCATGTGCCAAAATGTCCCATAAAACGTTTTTCACTGGTTATCAAGTGATGGTAAAATCGTCTCTAAATTTTACCGGCAAAGTATGCCGTTCGTTGACCAAAGCTGCCAAAGGGCAGCTCTTGTAAAAAGCATTGAAGATTCCACAAACACAAACTTTCAATGCTATTCAATGGCATTACATCGTAGTTCGCATTCAAAAGTTATTTCACCAGACTTAACTCTTTTTTAGTTATTAGATTTTCTGTTTTGTAACAAGGATTCGGATTCCACAAAATGGTTTTCACTTTTTTCATCGCAATCGACAACATTCCAAATGTCAAGGATATTTACCTTGATTAATCGTGAAACAGCCATGTGTTTAAAACAAAGAAAAGGTTACATTCTGTTACGGGTTTTTCTTATTTAATGAATTCTAGAATTTTGTGCCAGCCCGCTCTTTATTGAATAATCAATTTCCTATGAAGGTTAAGGTAAATGTAATTTTCATGTGTCTACAACTGCAGTCACTCACAGTGTACAGATCGTGATAATTTGGCTATAACACTTATTATCCTTGAGAGGAAAGAATATTTTTTTCTTTGCCTCTGTTTATGTGGCGGCTGATCTTGCTGGAGACGTGATAAGATAATTATGTAGAATTGAATAATCGTATTTGGAGTAAGGTTCATGTAAGACTTTCTCGATATGAATTTTACATTCATTCAATTTTCGATGGTCTGAAAGGTAGGTCCTTTCGGAGTCAGTGAAACTGATTGTAAGCAATGACAAACTAACAAGGGGTGAGGGTTGTCTAACCCTTGTGCCATCTTCAGATAGTAGCAAGCCACAGTCTAAAATAAAAAAAATAGACACCGAAAATGAAAAACATTTACCATGTAATAAGAAGTCTTCCGTATAAATCATCTGTCCATTCTTTTACCAGACCCTAGCACAATTTTGCCTGCGGGGGGAGGGGGGAGGAGGCTTTGGGGGTGGGTATTCCATAAAAACCATAACCCAGTGGCCTAGCTAGACTTCGGAGGAGGGGGGGGGGGCAAGCACCTAAATTTTCGAATGCATTAGGGTACGTTCTGCATTCTGCAATGTAGCTTACAAATATACGGCTTACTGTACATGTAACACATACCAGACACAAAAGTGTTGTTCATTGATAGTGTCCTTTTGAATCTGTATCGTGGAATTGCAAAACGCGCGAAGCGCGCGAAAATTTTTGGTAGGCTTACACAAAAACATATGTTATCATTAAGCAGAAAAAGAAGAAAAGAAAAAAGAAAAAAATGTAAGGGTTGTAGACCGAATCGGGGATACCATACACTGTATCATACAGGGCTGTAAACTTTTAGTGATTGGTGAGAGTGAGATTTGTTGGGAAGACTACTGACGCGGAGCGCGACCATCGGTTCGCGCGGAGCTTCCCTCCAGGGGGACTTTTTGCCAAAAATACCCTAGATTGCAGGAAATGACACTTTCCGGGCCTCATTACTGCATCCCCAGAATTGCCAGTTTTCAGACATTTCATGTTCCTGGAAAAGTTTAAGGAGACATTTTGTTCATGTTATAAATAGGCCTTCGAAAAACTGGAAATTCTGAGGCCTACATGCATGTATTACTGTATGATGCACTACTGTCAGCTTACTGCAGACTATGACCAGTTGGACGAGAAGGAACTCAGGCAGTGTGAAAGCTGGCGTTTTACCGACACCGGACGCATCGTTTGCGTTGAAAGTGGAATTTTTTCAGCACACTGAGACATTGCGTGAGGAACTGATGCTTTATCATGAGAGCGTGAGATTGCGTGACCCACACGCTGAATGCGTGAGAGGTAATAGCCCTGTGTTACAGTACAGAACCACCTGGAGTACTAGATGAAATATCCAAACTTCGCTCCGTGAGTCGCTCACCAACTGATCGTACAGCATGAAACACACAAGAGAACAGCAACTAGGCTTTGCGGTATTGGACGAAATTTACGACGTTTACATAAACGGTGTACTCTGCTTACATGTTACTTGGTAAGGTGGGCAGGACTTGTGCTGTCTAGCTATGTGCAATGGAACTAATGAAGAAACTGGAATTACTACACAGCGCGCTGGAAATTTTGGGTTCATATTAGAGAAATTGTCTTCTTGAGAGCAAAAAACAGGTCAACTGTCGGGGCTTCTAGTCGCCATCAGGGACTGCATACTTTATCGTAAATTTCCGAATTTTTCATTTCTTTGATCGGGGGGGGGGGCGATTGCCCCCTGCACCCCTGTAGCTACGCCACTGCCAAAGCCTCCCCTCGGCCTTTTAGACCCAGCCAAAAGAAAGCATTATCAACACTTCTGAAAGGGGATAGGATACTCACATCAAGACTTTCCCCGAGGACGGAATTACTGACAGAGGGTGAGAAAGGAAAGACCAGCCCCGGATGCCAACTACCGTACTCTAGGAGCGCCACTGAATGTGGACATCTGATGGCATTGAAATTATAAATACATGTCGAGGATGTCATAAATGTAACGATTATGTGAATTGTACGGTTGTTTTTTTTTAAGAGGAAAGAGGTTCTTGCAAATCACATGACATATCAACAATTGCAACTCATTCATTGCGCATTCATACGCGGGATTATAAAAGTAACACTTTGTGTGTGACAAGGCCATCACAGCAAAAATAAAAAAAAAATTAAATCTTCTTTGAAAGGTTCATAGACTTTCATGCAATTTTCATCTACGGTCTATACTATCAACCACAAACACACATTTTCACCGCTTTACACTTTTCTGTTATTTGCGGGTCTTCTAGGGCAGTCAAAAGACACAGAAAATGCTCCTTAAAAGATGAAATGTTTGGGAATTCTGACAAATGGTTATGAGGATATTGTCAAATGTATGTAAATGGTCCTGGCCAAGGACATAGAAGGGTGACTTTAATCACAGTCATGGGGTAGGTTGAAGCACACTTCCTTCCCTATCTTTTCAAACACGGTAACTCTCTATTCATTTAGCCGGTGAATATACCAGACAATTTGGATAATTTTCCAAATCTCACCTTTCTATTGCTTACTGGATATTATCAACTTATTTACCGTATTGCATTTGATATTTTTTATTACCAAACGGTGATTCTATTCCACTTACGTGTCAAACAAAAAAAAAATAAATTAGACTTGAATGTCAACAGTGCTTATTGCCTACTCCTTACCTGGTGTAAATACTACCCGTGGGTTAGTTAGTTAGATGAGGCCTAACGTCCCAGTTTCCAACCAATTGGTTCAAGTCGAGACGACCACGGCCTTTTTTCCAGTTGTGGCTCACTGGCTTGTTTTCCCTACTCCAATGTTTATGCTGAGCACCAAGCACAAAGGCAGTAGGTTCCATTTTTAAAGTCTTTGGTATGACCCGGCCAGGATTTGAACCCTAGACCTTCCGGCTGCAAGTCGGATGCTCTAACCACTTGAATATTAGCCGTGGGCGATGCAAACTAGCAGTGCAGACTACACAGATTCATAACAGGAAAGACACTCCCCTTTGGGAAGCTGCCTCTAAATCTTAGAGCAAGCGGACATTTTTGACGTTAAGAGTGCAGTACTCTAGTTTTCGACAAAGTAATAACTTTTATTATGATGCATAACGATTAATGCACCAACTAAACAAAACGCTTGTCAAGGTACCACTGAACAACTGACAAAAAAGTATTTTTAATCAAGAAACGAAAGGGAAAAGGTTAACTAGAGAAAAAACTATCAAGTTTGGTTTTTGTTATCATTCATGGGGACCATTTACCGAAGGGAGAGGCAGAAGGCCTCCCTTCTTAAAAGATCCCCCCTCCCGCGTAGAAAATTTTGAAAGTAGAAATGACTATTGGCTTATACATCTTTAAAAATGTCGCTCCGAACAGTATCTGTTCCCCTGAAAGCTCTCTAGGCATCCTTCAACACCTTGCCTGCCTACGGGTCTATACGTAAGGAAATTTTGAACATTCTATGACAAAAAACAGTGCATACCACATGACGGTACCGGTTAAAGGCAACGTCATGTAGCACTTTGTAGGATCGTATATTCAAGAGAACATCTTTTAGTACATGTGGTCCAAATCTTGAACAAAAACTCTCCTTTTAACTCAAGATACATCTTTTTGTGAAGAAATCCCCCAGGTTCCCTCAAGGTCACAGAACGTGATATCAAGTGAGCAAATGTCCTCATATTCCTTTTGTTATTCTTTATAACTGAATACCTTTTTTCACCCTGAAATTTGAGATACTGTTGGAATTTTTGGATATTTTCCCATGTAGATCTACTTTAACACTTAATACATATGGTATAAAAACAAAGTTATTAAGCATTCGGTGTACTCGTATCAACGTTATAAAGAAATAAAAACGTTATGTCTTATTCATTTGTCCAGATGACATCACGGATTTCCCATCATGCATTGCGGAAGCTAAAAGATAGCAATTCTGCAAATATTTACATCTTCTACATGCAACATGCTATTAAAATGAGGATTTTCACTATCTTCCACAGAAAAGTTAACGTGAAATTTCGTCACTAGAATACACTTTAAAAAGTACATTTTACTGCAAACGCAAATATTTCATTAGTTATGAAAATGACAGACAACGCATTTCAACATCGGCTAGCTTAATACTGAAACGGCATAAAATGCATAATTACAATGCTCCAACATTTCACTTTTCTTCCAATATCAAAAGAAAGGTGTTTGGTAATTAAGTATGTTGTGTGTTTGTTTATGTCCTATACACTTACTTTCAATAAATAACACTTTAAACTACAAGGGTTGAATTTTACAGTTCATTTATTATGCTCGTGATCCTTCAGATAATCTAGTTATTCTTCTACCTTCGATAATTATTCATTTGAAAAGCCGTAAGCTGTATTACCTAAGTGTAATAACAGATTTGAGGCCCTAATATCTTAAACAGATATCGTGGAGTAAAGAGCCTGACAGACTCAGAGAACAGTTTAATGACTTATTTAAGAATAAATTTGTATTAAGCTAAGTCAGGTACCAATATTAGTTGCGATGTCAGTGTATGCGTGATCTCTTTAAGACCCATTCATCATCACCTATGAACTAATACGTGCCGTTTACGTTTGACATCTGGGTTGAATATTCCGCACTACGCACCTGTCATAGTCATCAATATTACTTAACTGTATGTACACTGTTGAGAAAAAACGTACTTTATTCAATATTTGACGTAATTTCTCGTAAGTATCCATTCTCATCGATAAGCGTAGTTTCACATTGTGACAGAATTCTGGCCTCACCAGGAATGAAAACGAGATATCATATACAAGTGGAGTTTATGTAGATTTCGTAAACAGAAACCTTCATTGAGCACAAATGGGTTTCGAGGCCACCTAAATTGAGAGGCACAAAACATTATCCAGACAGGGAGTTGTTATTTGGATGGAGATACATCTCTTTGAAGTGAGGTTTGTACCGCTAAGGTCAATCAGTAATCCATCGCTTGTACCCTTCTTGACATTTCCATAAAACTTAATGCTGGATTAGGAAGTTAACACAAAGGGATTTTTCGTCTGCTACATCTACAGTAAGACTGGGGGTTTCCTCCACTGCCACAATATTGCCTGCCGTCAGGGAAATAAAAAAAAAAAGAATTATTGCACACTTCGACGCTAGGTGACGCGCATGACAGTATATCAGTTAGGTTCCATGTCGAGAATTTATATCTGGTAAGTTTAGGAAACTTCCGGAAACTTTTCATGTTGTTGCAACAAAACTTAGACTTCTACCTCGTCAGCTCATTTGGTATCTTAAAAAGAAAGGGACTAACTATATTCTTTTATTTCAATTTAATAGTCGTTTCAAATTTAATATTACCTGCTCTAAACGTGCTGTCGGCGTAAACCTACACACCAAAGTATTGTTCTGGGCCCCTGTTAAAAGATTTCGTGACTTGAATAATATTTCTAGGAGAATGATATCAAATTGAAGCCATCAAACAAAGGAAAGAAATCCCTTTGGGCTAAATAAACGGTTTATGGTTGGTAATCTCCCCTCGATTTAGTGGGTCTTAAAGTATTTACATAAATTAAACTTTTCGATATATCTTTATCCAAATAAAACTCCCTGATCCAGATAAGGAAATCCCTATCAGACTTTTTTCCCCAGGTGAGTTTGTGTGTCTTGAAAGATGTGTTCACACCAAAACCGAAATCGGCTGCCTTTTGCCGGAGGGAGCCGCAAAGCAAATGGCATGTAAGTATTTTTATGGAACACAGAAACTTTTTCAAAACGCAATTTCTGTGTGAACAGTTCCATAGATATACGTGCAAACCATTTGCTTTGCGGCTCTCGCCCGCAAAACGCAGCAGATTTCGTTTTTTGTGCGAACGTACCCTAGCTAAGACAGAACGTTTTATTCCGAGAGCAGATTTCTTAATCAAGATTGTTCATCCATGAAATTGTCTTACGAATTTAGTTGTTATGTCTCTAAAGCACGACTGCGACTGAAAGTTTTAGGACCAGTTTTAAGTCGCGCCGACTTCAGTCGGGAAGAACCAACATGTTCGTTCTTCCCGACTGAAGTCGTCGCAAGTCGTGTAGTGTACGGCTGGCTTAAGGTACTTAACGAGGATATAGCTGTTCATGGGGTGTAAAATGAACGTGTATCGTAAGTTTTACCCGACAACCTCAAATGTAAATTTTGTAAAATAGAGAAAATAACAGAAATAACAGCACCAACAAAACAACGATTGCAGCAAAAACAAAACAATAAGTATTACAAAGCAACAGCAGCACCACCAAGGACAGCAACAGCAGCAACAACAGCAGCAGCAACAATAACAATAAAGAATCACCAAGCAACACAAATCTTTGGTCTGTCAATGCGACAAGATTATGGTAGAACTGGGATGTTTTGGGGACATCTCCCTGATACACGATAACGTTGTAGAGAACTAGTGAGCCAGGAACCTTTTACCCCGCAGAGCGGACTCTGTTTGCTCAGCCCCAGGGATATGATTGAACCAGGAATATGCCGTACAGCCTGCTACGTAGGCAAGCAACTATTGGGTTAGGTGCAGCCTCAGCTGGCTAGTATGAGGCGATCTTTGTTAATTTTTCCATACGACCATCGCCAACGGCCAGCTAAGATGACTCAGTCGGATCCTTGATCCGAGAGATTTTATTGTTGTTTACCATCGTAAAATCAATTAAAAACAACAAAAAGGGCTTCAATAACTATTAAAAAAGTGCTAAAGATTTTTGTATGGTAGTTTGCTTGAAAAAATTGACTGGGATATTTCTAGAAGGTTGAAATTTGATGTCTTCTGTTGTAACATTTGCAGATTATTGTCAATCATTAAATCTTATGGTGAACAAGCTGTAATGGAGAACACTACCATTATTGACTTTAGAGAAGCAAACATGAGGCTGCATCTCAGGGAACTCAATGAAGATGAAATATCTGAAGGGGTGGAGTTTGAAGAGGAAGGAAGGAATCAAACTGTAAGTATTCCAGCTGAAAAGACAGCGAACATCTTGTTATAATTACCTAGCATACAACTCCAACGGGAGGGGGCTAGAGCACTTTTGCCAGGAATTGTAATGTATGTCTGGCCGAAAACAAACTATATTTTGCCCGATAGTAGCAAATTTTATGCCTGAGTAGTGGCTACATCCATAGCCTCGTGGTTCCATGTCTGTACTCTGAGTGGAAAAGGCGAACAAGAAGTGAACTTTTGGTGGAAAACGTTTCACTTCTGCATACGTTGACGGAAAAGTTACGAAACACTGTTCTTAAAGCTGATTGCTGTTTATCATCTTTAGTACATCAAACTACCTAGCTAGTTAAGAGTACAACTCAGACGAAAGCTGCATTCGATTTTCTTTCCGTTTTCGTAACCTGTAAGTAAAGAAAACGGTTCTTCTCTAGATGTACTTCTGAGGTCTTTTAGACACCCTAAATTTAAGTCGTGTAATTGTGAATGCTGTCCAAGATAAACCTTCCCAAGAGAATAATTTTAAGATAGCCCTTTTTATACTCAGTCAATCATTGACAACCAAAACAAGACGAACACGGCATATAATTTCCGCTGACGGGTTAAGCGTCACTCAGGCGACACATTTCCAAGATGGTAAATTATCATCTAATGGCTTTCCAACTTTCTGTTTTTCGTAACATTCCATTTTAATTTGGAATTGAATTAATTGATTTGTTTTGACCACTCCTAGGTCCAAAGAGACTATTCAATTGTGACTCAGCATCCGTCCGAGCTCGTTTTCGTCTCCAGTGACGCCACGTTTGCTGTCATTTGACAAATTTTAGCAAAAGCACTATTTCGCATTCACAGGTTCAAGTGGACCACACATAAAGAAAGGACATTAAAACTGGGTTCTTCAGGCGTTTCTGTTGTGAAGCTTTATCTCTTAAAATGAACTATTTTGCCTCAATGGATAAAGAAAGACTGTTGAAAATCGTAGTCGATGGGTTACGGAAAAGAATGTAATGTCTTAATTGAAACTTAAAGAGCAGCAAGCCTGTTACAAGTCTGTATAAGCTAATTCGAAAAATAAACTGATTAAAAAATGCGAAAGGAGTATTAGGTGTGTCGTCTGAAATTATGAGTTGTGGTTGAATTAAATATTTAAAGCAAAATACAGCCAGGTTTAACCGCTACATTAAGGCGGATAATTGTCTGATTTGACAGTGTATTGTAGATGTGGTTTAACAAGGAATAAATATCTCCAAGTGAACTGAAGCCCAAGAGAGACGGAGATGATTATGTTTCAACCCCTAATACTAACCTATAACAAGATTCATTTGCATCAAATATTCAGAAATCCCTGAATCGTGCAATGTATGGATTGTTTAATTGAAAAGGTCTACTGCAGATTTCAGTTTTCGGATTTTCAAAAACATCGGTAAAACCGTTTCAGCGTATGAAGATCAAAAGCCTCAATACAACTTGTTTTGATGGCATTGAAAAACCCTATACAGAGACAGACAACATGAATACACGCATATAATGAGCATGATATGCGGTGTATTATTGTCGTCGGTCAAGAGATGGTAAGAGAATAGTAAGACAGAGAATGCACAAGAAGAAATGAAAAAAAAAAAAAAAACGCAAGCCAACCACATCATGTCACACCAAATCGAACTAAACCAAATTAAACTTAACTAAATGAAGTTAACCAAACCAAACCAAACCAGACCAAACCAAACCAAACAGAACTGAACTGAGCTGAATCGAACCGAACCAAACCAAACTAACTCAAACCAACAAAACCTAGCAAAACCACATCATACCACACCACACCAAACCAAACCAAAGGAAAGGAAACAAGAATATAAATTTAAGTCAATAAAACTGAACTAAAATGAACAAAAGCATAAAATGAAGCCGATGTAGAAGAAAAGCTGGTGTTAGAGGCACGCAGTGCCTTCTACCAGAATTCATCTATGTATCTAAAACTAAATGATAATATCTATTTGCACTCAAGTAAAGCAGAGAATTACTAACCTCTCAGCCTGTCAGAGCAAAACGTCTTTAATGTTATTTATTCATACAAATCATAGATTCTTACCTCCCAGATTGCAATATTTTTAAAATATTGATAAGTTTGAAGTTTATTGACATTATGCAAACATAGTCTGACATTTAAATCGAGTGCTTGAAGCAACAACCTCAAAATGATCGATGTATCTGCAATTTAAGACGGTCTGAACATTTGCTTTATGCGATAACACTGTGTTTGACTGTTTAGGCTGAAAACATAAGGAACAACTCTAAATTCATCTGCCTGAAAGAATCCTTTTTTAACTTCTTTCAATTCCATTTCTTTTCTTTTAGGTTTCATGCAATTCATCAATTAAATTGCAACTCGTTGCAATGGTTTTAAACTTATGTTTTCTCCATATTTGCTAACACATATTGTAGTTGTTTCATGGAAGCTAATGTTGCTAAGTTCCTTATCAATGTCGGTTTCATTTCCAGAAAATGAAGATCAGTCTCCCTCCAGAAGCTTTGAAAGGGAGTGGAGGGAAGACCCGTGTTCGCTTCACCGCAATGCATAATGGCAAGCTATTTCTGGAAGATCCTAAAAGGAAAGAAGAGAACCGGACTAGGTACGAGATCAACCCGGATGACCAAATGATTATAGCAGCAGAGGTCGCAAGTCGGAAAATCAATGGACTTAATCAAACCGTAAATTATTCCGTGAGCTTAACAGAGGTAAGTTATATCAATATACACTATATCAAAAGTTTAAATGACTACTTTACGAATGACAAAGTATAAAACGAGTTCAAGTTAAACAGCAGTCAAAGCATGAGAGGTGGGTAGTTCACTGAACAAAGTAATGTAAGAATCACGATATTTATTCAATGCTAATCATGTAATGCCCCATCACCTGCCCAAATATGCACACAATAGTACCCTGAATTCAAGTGACATCACGATTGACAGTCAGTCTACGCCTGGACTGTGACACACAATAGAAGAGCTTTTCTCTTCATTCTTTCCCATACTGCCCTTCCTTTAAGCCGGCTCACACTTTATGGTGGTGGCTGCGGTGGTATTCGAGCCCATCGAATGAATCATTCCTAACATAAGCTAACAGCTACAATCCTCAACAAAAAGTTTTTGCGTGAGACAAACCCCTCTCCCGTATCAGTGTTGAAGTCTCAGAACACGTTGGGCTGCCGCAACATTTAATTGCGTAATAGCGATGCAAATAGGGGAATGGTGATCACACGGTTGCTTGTTTACTTGCTTTGCTTGTTTTGTTCCGTAATTTTTTGAAGAGGATTGTAGATATATATACTGAGAGACAGTGTAAAAAGGATTAAAAAGACTATTTTGTCATATACCCCATATCGAGAGGAAAACTTCGGTGTGCTAGCCTAGAAATTCAGTTGGCATGAAATCACCGTACAAGGTAACTGCAAAAATTCACTATAAGTCTGGTTCCTGCGATATTCTTGTAACTTTCTTACAAACTCAACAAAAACAAGTAAAATATTTCAATAATGTAGGTCAAATATGCTTTTCCAAAACCCATTCATTCACAGACTACAAGTGTAATTTTATTTCGCTTTTAAATGCGCTGATGGCTAAAGCAGCTTACGGGGGCAATGTAACCGTCGGAAGTAAGGTATTTGCAATTTTACACAATTTGACACCCCAGAGCTTCTCTGAAAAAATGACCACCCAAACCTTTATTAAACCAGCATTGGATGGAGTACATGTGGAATTATTGGACCAATCGTATTATCAAGATTAATTTCTCCAGCTGTCAAGTTCGGCACGGAAGCTTTCAAATGAAGGTCGCTCCACATTCCTTCCTCATTATAAAGTCAGCAGCCTCTAATTTTATAACCAGATAGTACTGGACAATAAACGCATCGAATAAGGTGACACCTTTGCCTAATTTTCTTGTCAAACGTTCTGATTAAGTAAAACAAATAGGTATCACACGTACTAAGTTATGTTGTGACAGTAAACAGAATTATTCAAACGAAAGAAAAGGTTACATGATTTTAGGAGTAGACTTCTTGTAACCTACTCATTATTTTCTTTTGAATATTTATCTTCATGATATGGAGAAACATCTTGATGTCAACTTTGAACACTTTTTTAATTGATACTATGAAGAATATGGCTTTCAGAGTTAACAAGAACGGTTCTTTGCAGGAACGTAAAAAAATTAATGACGTAAAGGCAAGCCTTTGTTTATGTTACGAAATTCGAACATGTACTATTTGCATATAATGTGTTTAGAAAGGAAATTGCAATGGCAGCGTAATAGTTTCCGAGGATCTTTTTACTTGTTAAACAACCAATATTAATGAACATAAAAAGGACAATAAACACTAATTTTTCTGTTTGTGTTATAGATGTTTCTAAAGGCTTGTTTCCATGTACATTCTGTGAGGTTCAATGCAAAGACAGATTGAAACAAGTCTTTATTGTTCAAATCCAACATGAAGAATTCTTATAAAGATTATTTCAAGTACTCCCGAGAAGAGACACAAGACTTAAAATAATGCAATATTCTACAAAATCATTTCTTGAATCTGTTGGCCAGATTTCATATGGTGATTTTCAATATTTTAAACATTGGATCTGGATGGCAGATATTTGGTGCCGTCAAGTACAATGGCTTGAGACCTTATCACAACGACTCAAGGAAAGTCATTCATACTTATTCATTAGTTTCCGCTAACAAGATGACAGATCTGCATTTGATAGGACCCAGTGTACATTAGTGACGATATTGTCTATTTAGTCATTTCCCTTGTCAAATTTTTTTTTGAAATGCGTCTGTTAAAGTAGCTGTACGATGACCTTCCTCACTTTGGCTTTTTAAGTTGACATAGATAAAAGATACCTCACGGATGTTAAGTGCATACGTGTTTATTTTTCTGACGTGGGCCTTGAAGCTTAACAATGTTAGGAACTCTCAGAATGCAAAAAAGGTTCCCCTGGGCGAAAAAGGGGAGGAAAGGTCAGGTAAGTAAAACGAGGCAAACTTAAGTAAAGATAACATGGACAGAACAGTTTCTTTTAATTTACTTTATTTGCAGAATGGGCAAGACTACAGATGTGTATTTTGGAACGAAACAGGTAGAGTCCTTCCATTTACACATATTTTATCTTTAAAAAGAATTTAATTTTCATTCTTTCAAGTTGTAAATGAAAGGATGTCAACATCTGGAAATAGGGGTTGGGGTAAGGCTTAGGGTTAGCGTTAAGAGTGGATTCCTTTGACCGCTTCAACCCCGGTAAAGTCTGGGGGTAATAACTGCGTGTGAAGCCCTAAAGATTGAGTGTTTTATGTATTTTATGAGCAGCATAATGAATAAATGGAAAACTTGAGCATGAAGCTATTACCTGGACAGGAGAAAAAAGTTTGATTTAATTTTTGATAACCCAATTAGACCCAGACATGCGTGAGGAGATAGTCTTGTAATGATCGATGAAACTTACGGCTTTTCAGTTCTTTGTCTGGCACTTCCAATTTTCACTTCCTATCATTGGCAACCTCATTCATTTCTACTGATATTCAAACAAATGGATTAAATAGAACAAGCATTTGATGCAGGGAAAATTGCCGACATCTAAATTTCTTTTAAGAAATGCGGAGTAAAATTTCAAAACGAATGGTGATTGCGTAAGAATACATGCTGGGGTTAGGAGTAATGTTAATGCCATATGCAAATGAGCAGACTAGTTACGAGTCTATTTTTTGCAGTTGAATTTTAACTAATTTCCGCATAGTTGCGCACATTGTAAAGGGTTTATACATATTCAGCGTTCAACAAGGAATGTATAAGCGACACTATGCGATTAAACGATCAATTTAATTTAATTTGCATTTAAAGTGACTGGCAATGCTGAAGTGATTGGCAAAATTCGGCGATGTCCTCTTCAAGATGTAACAGACGACGTATACCTATTGTTTTAAGTTCCTAACGCTTTTTAAGTTTATTGAATCTTCAATGAAGTACAAAGAGAGAGGGATTAGTGGTGTTAACTAGTTTTATGAGTTTGACCTTTGCGGTATGATCTTCGTTTTCAAAGGGACTTGTGAAGTTTCTTCTCCTGTACAGGTATTAGCTCCATGACTTGAGGAAGTTCACATTTTTTGTAGTTAATTGATTAGGCATTCCATTTCAAATAAACGGAAAGAGAGTCGAATTCAATACCCGGTGACCACCAACCTAAATTTTATAAGCATAGAAGTGGTTCTGTTGCCACATAAGCCACTTTCCTCAAAATTCCATGATGATATTTTGTGAAAGGACGTGAAGAAAAGATCTAGAGAGGAAGTCATTTCAGTATAGTTCTAGCTGGGGAAGACAAAAGGCAAAATAATTTAGGGTCATCTTAAATTGTAGTAAGCGTTATATAGACTACACGCTAAGAAAGAAAATTGGTCATAAGACTTTAAAAATTCATATGGGACATTATTATGAGTACTAAAAATGATGCATCTTATAACTTATGAACAATGTTTGCACTTAGTTTTAGGAATTAAGATCGTCACTGAGTATTTATATTACATTCCAACTCTGGTGATTTTTTTTTACCTTAGGTAACGTGTGGGCAACATATGGTTTGGATACATTAGCCTTGTCGGGAGATAATTTTACCGTTGAATGTACTTCCTCGCATCTTACATATTTCGCTGTTCTCTTGGTGAGTTTTCTAATTAAAAGCCACAAAATTGTACGATAAGAGCCACTTAATTACCAAGGAAGGTGCCAAAATGTTACATTTGCCTGAACCGACAGGCCTGCAGTCAGATATGCTGGACTTTTTAGGCGTTTAAGACTTGTGTTCTTGACGTCCCTGTATCGGTTCAGTTTCAATGGAACTTTATTCCACAAGGGATTGTGATGGCATTGAAATAGTTTTAAGTACCGTCTTTGTCAATACGCATGTTTGAACTCACAATATGTGCCCGTATTGCCATCACAACAAAAATCATATTACATCAGAACTAATCGTAATCCATATTTTTAAATCATAATGGAGATTCTGTACCCAAATGTTACAAATTCAGATTCATGTACATCTTATTTCCTGCCGAATGTACCTAATCGAAATTTTGACGTCTCCTTCCTGAATTACCGGCCTTAATTCATTCAAGGCGATCCGGTTTGCATTGCTTTCATCCATTTCACTATCCACAACCCACTAATCGACCAGTGGTTTTCTTTGACTGATCGATATCACATGCTAGACGTCACCAGTAGCATTTTAAGATCAATTTTTTACTCGAATGTACAAAGACAGGAATCTCATCTAATAAAGATATACATTCATCAGTCTTAAATTCTTTGGGCAATGTTTGATGTTTTCTGTTAGAAATTTCCTTTTGGCAATGAATCGACTTTACTTTTTACCTTCACGAGACAATTGCGGTCAAAGTAGTGTACATCACATGTATGTGGAATCTTGAAATTGATCGTTGTGGTCCTTTGACCTATAAAAACATTGGACAATTGGGACAAGGATGAAACTTAGACGGGAAGATCAGTTTACAAGGTTTCTCATCTGACGTTGAAGTTAATTTAAATCTTTCATCATAATTCTCAGTAACTTTGTCGGGTATAGACACGTTGATCTATAAGTTACAAGAATCTCGGTTATTCTTAAACAAAGTGACAAGGAAACACTTCCGGTGTCAAAAATCTTTAACACACAGACAGAAATAGTTAAATGGACAATGGCTATCTTCGGACACCTGAGATAGTTTACATACTTTGACATTAACTCCACCAATGGCTTTTCAAGTATGGAGGATTATCATTTGGTTTCACGAAAGTCTTCAATACATACATGCCTTTATGTGTTCGTGAATATCTCAGACTGTAGACAGATCATTACCCTCTGGTAGGCCGTGCATCGTGTATAGGACCTAAAAGTGTGAAAGTACAAAGGTATATATTATCGAAGGGAGAAAGGAAACTCTTTACTTCAACTCCGAGTTTTTACAGGACATTTCTGCCTTTGCTAAGAAAATGAAAATGTGGATCTCATTCAAGTCAAGATGGCAGATTATTCCTCAAATATGATGCCACTCCTGTAATACTCAGATTAGTTGAGTTTGTACTCTTTCTTTTCACTAAAGCAATGGCACTATGCTCCAAAATGTGATCAGATTGTTGAAGAGTCTCACATAAAGGCATACGAACTGGGACGGTGTATCATACAAAACATACATTTTATAGCAAACACCAATCCAAGTTAAATTTTACTTAAACTATTGAAAGATTTATCTTTCCTTTCATTTCAGCTAATCAGAAGTTTTTCTTTTCGATTTTTAGGATACTGGATTTAGCAATGCTGTACCTACCCAACACGTCGTGTCTCTAACCGTTATTTCTTATGTTGGCAGTATCATCTCAATGATAGGCTTGGTGGCGACGTTCCTTACGTACTCACTTTTCAGGTATTACAAATACAAATTTAGTCTAGTTTTCATGGCTGTCTCCATCTGTCTTTGCTATCAATCAAATGTATACCAAAGAGTTCCATTTTTACAAAAAACGTCGCACTAGCAATCAAGTAACTTTAACATTTAGTTCAGCTACATTTTAGACATCTCCTTTGTTTCTTTGCGAAGCAGACACGGAGGAGAAAAACATTTCAATTTAAAGTGTGAATTTATGAATGCTGTAAATTTCTCATTCGGTGATTACTTAAGCATAAACTGACACTAAATACCACAAGACTGGTTCTCTATTACCATCACGATATGATTTATTTATCGACACTACCATCTTCCCTCTTAATCTTCGTTCTCTCTTTCTCTATCGTAAAACTGACGCTCAGATAATATTCGCAAAGTACCACGGTTTATAGTAATAAATTGTATTATTTCTCCCCAAATTACAGAAGTCTGAGGAAACAACCATCTGGGAAGTTACTCATAAATCTTTGCGCCTCTCTCTTTCTACTGAATCTAATTTTCATCCTTGATGGCACTGGTTCAATCACAGGAACAGATGGTGGATGCAAAATAGCGGCTATTTTATTGCACTACTTTGTCCTTACAACCTTCCTGTGGATGGGAGCTGAGGCGATCAGCATTTATCGATCACTAGTTGAAGTGTTTCAGGGCAACCGATCCAGTTACTATGTCTGTAAATGCTGCATCTTTGCATGGGGTATGACCAAAATCGTTGTTTCATTTAATAGGTCGAAATTCAAGAAAATGTAACAAATGAAGTGAAAATTAATTCATATTCTCCCACCAACAGAATTAATGATGCAGACAATCATCTTCTTTGAGAGAATTTGAGTCACTCCTCAAGAACTATGCGATCGGAGCTCCTCTCAACCCCAAAATTAACAACGATTAAGATTGGGAGGTGGTGGGGAAGGGAAAGCAATTATCAGGTCAATTATAGCCGTAAAAATCAGTTCTTGCTTCATAAATACTGAACGTGTAGGTGGGAGGTTTACCTCACGCAATAACTGACTACAAACGTGAATACAGCCACATGATTTTTACGATTCCAACTACCGTAGCTTTTACTATTTCGAGATAAAATATATAACTTGACGATGACGCCTTTTCTTCCTGGATGGAGATTGTTGTGGCTTTAGTGTCGTTGGTATTAACTATAACCATTTATTCATTCATTATTTTTTTTGTACGCACATTTTACCTAATTTGATGGGTGCATAGATAAATTCAGGAGGATTTAAGTAATTGTCTCTTAGTCTGGCTTCTTCTGCAGGTGGCGCTGTAATTCCTATCGGCATCGTTTTGGCTATTGACGTCAATTTATACACAAGACATCAGGTAGCAGATGTGTAAGTACAACCTTTTCAGTCCATGTAGAAACTTGCATACTATGGCATGCCAAAAAGGTGGTTTTCAACACGTTAGTAACACTAAGTGCTCACTTTGCGGTCTTTAATTGTCAACATAGAAGTCTCCCTAAAACAGCGTTTCTAAAACTTTTGTAAGTCTATGCCACTTTTCGATACTGGAAATTACCTGAGGACCACCTTTCACTATTAACTGAAAAATGAATAATATCCGTTCCTTATACATTAAATGACTTAATCATACGAGACAATTTTCACTACTTAGGAATCTAAACTATACTCAATTTAATATGTTTGGGAAGGTGTAAACTACACTTCAGTGATAATGGAAACAAAAATAGGCAAATATGGTAATTTCGTTGCCGACTTCGATGATTACCAGACAGCCTTCCTCGGCTCATTAGAGAGCCGCAGAGCACCGGTCGAGACACGCTGCTCTTTATAAGACAGAGAGGTCTGGGCTATATGCGGTTATCATTCAGTGCCGCAGGGATAGGGGCGAAACGAGACCAAAGACGGATTAGGCCTGGAACCGTGGATGGGACTGAGGCCCAGAATATTCGGCAATCTAATAGTCTTAGATTGCAGGAGGTGCTCTAAAAACAGTTTGTCACTTAAAGGCAGTAGGCAGTCACCCCAAACAGAGTGAGTGTATCCTGTCACTCTAGTTCATGATTGGCCTATTTTGATCATGTGACAATATTTTTGTGAGTGAATTGTGGAATTCAAGGAGAATTTTGCCTTTCTTTACCTATTGTTTGTAATAGTTATGTTCAAAATGTCTTCAGAAGTACTTTTAATGCAATAAGAGGAGATTTGCAAGAGTTTGCTGATTTTTCAAGGAAAATTTTGGGGCGACTGCCTATTGCCTTTAAGTCGTGGATATTCTATGCGTGGGGCTTTTATTGTGAACACAGGACACCCCAAACACTCTAAATTAGGGGTCTCCAAAATTTTTTGCTTGGTGGCCCCAATTTTCGACTCCGGAATCTTGGTGGCCCTCAAATTAACAGGTCGGTGAAAGGAGTTTGATTTTACTTGGTTATGCAGTGTTAATAAAGCAGATCACTGGTTCTTAGATTAGAATCACTCCCATTGCTTATTTTTAATGAGATATTTGACAATTATTTTTCGCTCCTGAATCCTTTTCGCGACCCTCCGAAATATTTTTGCGACCCCTAGTTTGCCGACCCCTGCTCTAGATGGCAGCAAATCGCACACTTAAACATTATTTTATCACTATACCCTTCTGCGCCTACCATGTGTGGGCGCTGGCATTGTGGAAGGGGCGTCCGATCAAGTTTAAAATTGAATTGAGATCTACTTGTTTATTGAACTTTGTGCCCGCTGAGAGACCTTCATGTACATTAAAGTTTCCCATTAGAAACTTAATGCGAAACCAACAAACATAGCTTACTTATAGCAAATACTGATACATAGTCACTTAATCGTTTTAAGATTAATAACGAGATTTTTTTCTGGCATAAAAGTGGTATAAGATGTCTCGCACTATAGGTTCAAAATACAACGATGGTTGTAATTTGAGTCCAAATTCGACACGTGAAATATTTTGACCACATCTTTCAATGAAGCAAGCACAAACTACCGGTAATGAAGAGTATGCACGAGGCACAGGATCAAACTAGGGGTCCAGGTCGGATCATATGTGCTTGATATATTAAACTGAACAGCCTATGTATGCTACTACCAATCCTAACACTCTTCTCCCACATGTATAAAAGGTGGTTCATGAAGCTTAATTTTTCCCCAAAATGGCAGAGGCAAACTTTTCATACATTTCCCAAGCAATGATTGAAAACGAAAGATAATGTTCCGATAAAGGTGAGAGATTGGGCTAGGGTTATAGGGGGTTGAAGATGGCGGCAACCCTCCTAGGAAGTGCTCGTCCCGGATAGTGGTTAGTTGTAGGCGGGATGTTAGATGTTAGTGATGATACTTTTTTGGAGATGATTGTCTGGAATTTTCTTTTTCACAACAGATGCTTACTGACACCGGAAAATTTGCTTGTTTACTATTTCTTGTATCTGGCTCCCTGCTCGGCAGTCCTAGTAGCTAATATGATAGTATTCATCTTGGTACTGAGGGCGGTCTTTGCCTGTAACAAGCAAGTCCATCACAACTCGGCGAGACTTCGTCGCACACAGGTAGGGTGTGCTCTATCGATCACCTTCCTGCTGGGGCTAACTTGGCTGTTCGGTTTCTTCGCCATCTCAGAGGCTACACTACCGTTCCAGTACGTCTTCTGCATCCTCAACTCGCTACAGGGATTCTTTATCTTCCTCTTTCGCTGCGCTCTCTATCCGGAAGCTGTACGAGCATGGAGAATGTGTTGGAAAATGCGTACGTTATCAGTTGACCGTCACATCAACAGCTCCCTCGCTCAAAAGCACAGCTCTCAACATCATGGCGAGAACTCTTCTTCTTCGTCTTCTAAGAATGCAAGCAAAAACAAACACAACACGAAAGTGACATTTGCTTCATCTGATTCAAACAAAACTTCCTTCCGATGGTTGCGACGAAACGACTGCAGCGACGGAAAGTCCGGTAAAAACACCCCTTTTGTAGAAAAGTATATACCGAAGACCTCCACGATGGAGGGAGCAAATAACAACGCTTCCACAATTGAGTATCCCTTCAGGTTACGTTACCAAGAGGAAAATAACGTTTGAGAGAGTATTTGTGAAAGAGGTGACTCACAGGAACGCCAGGTAGGCAAATATTTACGGAAATTAGTTGCCAGGCAGTTACAAAACATTAGTGATAGTTACAATGACAGAAAACTTTTAATGGGCTACGAGAAGTGAAAATCCCACCTTTCAGGCAAGTTTAACTTTGCAGGCTTTCATAGAACTGTTTGAACTTAAAAAGTAGCGTGACTCTTGCGATGAAAAGTACATGCAACGGAATTTATCGCACCTTCTTATTAACACAAATAATGTCTGACTTTTCATGGGTTATACACGCAACATATTTGGTCAGGTGACGATATTCTTTCTTAAGAATATGTCATAATACGTGTAAATCTTATTACCGCAACATAATCCAAAACCGCTCTTTTCAATATCGAAGAAGCTTCGAGGAAATGTGATACACCCTCTCTCGTCGAATATCTTTAAAAATGTAATTTGGAATGGAAATTTGTCTGTCGGAGCGAGACTATCGACTTACCGTTCAATATAAAAGCGTGGTACTAACGTTACATTAATCATTTTGTGCTCACCTATCTTTTAGCTGAATGGTTGCTTGAGATGAAGGTCATGATTGCCATGTTGTAATGTTACGTCTTCAGCTGCTCAGTAATGTCATTTCTTGTCTGAAATAAACTTGAGTCTTTCTTTAGTTATCTTTAAGTAAGAATGTATGTGTTAGAGTTAGAGTTAGATGAGGTTTTGCGGCTCAGTTTCTAACCAATTGGTTTAAGTCGGGCCTACCACGGCCTTTTCAGTTGTGGCTCACTGGTTTGTTTTTCCTACTCCATTGCTTATGCTGGGCACCAAGCACAATGGCAGTAGGTTCCATTTTGAAAATCTTTGGTATGACCCGGCCAGAAGTCGAACCCCAGACCTTCCGGCTGCAAGTCGGATGCTCTAACCACAGTGATGCATGGTTGCATGGTATCACAGGCGACTACTATCACACAGCAATCTTGTATATCATTTTAACCATAATATTACAGTTTCCAAGATTATTGTCGTCGTCATTACAAATTGTAAAATATTAACTATTGGTATCTAACCTTCTGATACCGATATCTAAGATTATGAAATCGATATCTAAGAGTATCAAATCGATATCTAACATTATGATATGTAATATTTTGATAAAGATATCTAATATTTTAATATCTAAATCTAAAATATTTGAAATGTTGATACTAGTATCTGCTATTTCGATATTGCTACTATTTGATATCAAAATGTATCATTCGATATCGATATCTAACAATTCGATAACGATATTCTAATATAGATGCCGATTTCTAATGCAGATATCTAATATCGATCTCTTATAGCCTATTGGTATCAAACTATTTTACATTCCTTTATCTACTCGCGAGTAAGCAAAAGCAAAGCAAAGTCGGCTAGTTAACTGGTCCACCCGAAGGCGCGTCAGTCCGGCGCGCAACCGACTTCGTCGGCTGGGCAACCGATTTTAGAGGCAAGCCTATGCCAAGTGGGAGGAAAGCCGGAGTACCCGGTGAAAAACCCACATACATCGAGCGGGATTCGAACCCACGCACATGTGAAACACATTGGTGCACAGCAGCTGGAATAGACCACTCTGCCACTCGACGAACTCGCGAGTAAGGTAGACTGCCTACATAAATATTTGCTACACCCAGGGAGTATCTTGATTTAGCCAAAGAAACCCTTCTAAATATCCGAACTACGAATTTTCAAGAAAACTTCAGAGAATCTGAGGCGAAGTATTAACAACTGTAAAAAAATTGAAGCAGTGCCGTTTAAAATACTTTTACAGATTTTACAAAAGATATTTTGATTCGATAGGTCAAATTTAATACGAAAGGAAATAATTTATATTAAACTCCTTCTCCTTTTGAAAACTGACGCCGTAACAGCTCAGGAATGAGAAACAATTTACCAAAGCATATAGATCCTTTACAATCGTCGTCGTAACCGTGTGCCCTGTGACAACTATATAACTCGATGGGTGATAGGATGATTCTTTTTTGTCTTATGTTGTGGCATAGCCAAATGTAGACCACGCACCAATATGCGTTTCTACTCTTATTTCTCCCAATATGTACATGTAGCTGAGGGCGCACTTGAGAGCGAACTATCCTTGTGGTTGTTATTCATGTTGTTAATAAATTCATACGGTATTCCCCAGTGCAAATCACAGACATCCCACGCATATAGACAGAGGATCACATGACCAATATGGTCGCCACTGTTCGAACAAATTTAGGCTTTACAAGAAGGCCGCCGCACATTGTCGTTAGCGTAATTTGACGATGAATCTGCAATTTTCAGACAAAATACTAACATTAAATGGAGGAATAATTTCAGTCCTTCATTCTGTTTGTTGAATTTGACCTAAACTTGCATTTTTTCGTAAACTTCCAAGTTTCTCGTATAATCTGTAGATACACCACCACTTGAGCAAGTCCAAACTTTACACAGAAGCCACAGGAAGCGGCCATATTGGTAAGCCTTAAAGTGTACACACGGTGACGACACTCTACGCTTAGAACGTTAGTGCAGTATGCTCTGTCCATATTATAAGAAGTCAGTGGTACAAATTCCTAGTTATTGCAAATTTAAGTTTTAAGCGAATGACATAACACAAGTTCTGAAGTTGCAAAAACCGAAGAAAACTCGTAGAAGAAATGTAGTATTTTACCTATGCTATTCTGTGAAGTGTCCGCCTTTTGGTATTCATCTTTTCACTTAACGTCAACACCTAGACCAGGCGTTTACGACCGAATTCGTGTCTGGCCCGGATGATATACCAACGGTTTTAAAATTTCGGACCATTCTTTTAAGTGATATTTGTAACAAGTAGGGTTAATAGCAATTCTACACCCAGTGAATCGTTGAACATAGATCAAAATCCCTTACTTTGTGGTTAATAGAAATTTTGAGTATTTTGTTCTGTTTATTAAATTATATTCCTAAAATTGCCATCATTTATTTTGTCATAATGACAGTGAATTCAGTATTACAATGGATATATTATTTATGTTGTTTCATAATATATAACGCTTGTGTATATGTTGTAGTAAAAAAGAATATTGATGGGGATGACTTATTTTACTTGTGAAAAGATAAATAAAATTATGAAAATTCAGATACCTGTCTTTTGAATATTAATTTTCTCTCACAGTTCTAGGCGAGTACTGCAAACGATAATAAGAAAATTTTAAAACTTTTCATCCATGAAAAATTTTGCAAAATCGAAGAAGACGAAGAAACCTCACATATCTCCCCTAACTTGATTATAGTGTTGTTAATATCATCGATCAAAAATAAACACCTTCGGTACGCTAGGAAGGTAATATGGAGTATCTAAAAAGGTAGTAGCACCTTATTGTTTTATAATTCAAGTTTTCATTTTACGTGACGATCCCATTAGTAACGTGTTTTTAATTATCTACTTTTCCTTCTCTCGCGAATCTGTATGCCTCCATAATTAACTTAGGTGAAAGAGGCACGTCTAGGGTGGCAGAAATCGAGCATAAAAAATGTCTATTATAGGGCACTAGCACTTTTTTCACCAGGTCAAGGTTAAGCTTATGAGACTAACATTTAGCTACCTGGTGATAGATTGAAGGTGGTTGTTTTATAAGTTTAGGACAAGCACGTTCTTCTGACCCCTATGAAATGTCTTTTAAAACGCATTGATGGTTAGCATCAATCGTGACCACTGGTGAATAAATTTGTGTATTTAAGGCAAAGGATAGTCATCTATTTGTGATGACGTGTTCATAAGAGCTCCTGCAACTCTAATAAATGTAGTCTATATCTGTGGAAGCACATCTTTTGTTGACCTTACACTCACGAATGAGTTCCTTTTGAAGTGTAAGACATCAAAATGTTTGTTATCGTAGAAGAAAAATAATTGAAAAAAGTGATATATTGTGAAAGCCATAACTTATCTTACAAAAAATTATCCACAAATCCTACTTCAAAATAGGTGAGGGCTGACAAACGAACGACCATGGTAAGGAACAGCCGTGAGGCACTATAGACAATGCTGCTTAGTTTTCTGCATAAGTAAATAATTCATGTCTGAACAACATATTCAAGATAAGGCCGAACTAACCAGTTGTACAGACTAAAAAACAGAACCATCGTCAAAAAGAAGATAAACTTCACCTTGATAAAATTTGAATTTAATTTCAACTGGCGTTTTCTAAGCAGCCCCAGCACATCGGTCAGAGAGCGGCTGCATAGACAGATGAACAATCTACACCCGGGTCCCTTTCAACCAGGAAGGTGACAGAGACATCAGTGAACACTGTACTAAGTATGCTGGAGTAAGGAAAGACTATTACCCGGAGCCAGAGACAATACTCCTACTTTTGCTGTCATGCAATAACAAGTCTTTAAACATACGCGTACTCGATCACTTTCAAATTGGGAAAGGGGGAATGACCAAGCACTTTTGCTCGAAATTTTATTTTGCAGGAAAAGTACCACTAAGTTTGCTTTTCTACTCGAATGGGGAGCTGGAAACCCCCCTCCTTGCCCTCAACCTCTTAAGCCTTTGCCTGTGACCACAAACAAAGATGCAGGCCTACAGGACGATGAATGTTCAGCATAAGCGTATGAGACTCTCTTCAAGGGGCTATTTTCGGACAAACGTGCTTAACATTTTCTGTCCGACTGGGGGGCTACATACTCCGTCTTTCTACCCCAGCCCCTTCCCCCCCCTCTTACGCTTATTTAAGTCGCGATAGACTGCAATTCATGATTTCTCAGACTTAACGCGAAGGTACGTGTAATGTAGCCTACTCTGTGACGTTCCAGCCCTGTAAGTCAATCAGTCAATGCAGGTTTCCATTATTTATTTTCCAACTTCTTGCAGGTGTCTTAAAACACACTCACGCACACACGCGGTCTCAGAACAGATTTTTCAAACCTTTGATAATTAATTATAACTTGGTTTGTCGTGGCCGTAAGGTGACCCAATCGGAGACCTGTCGTACGTTCCTCAATCACAAATATTTGTCTCCCAATTCCTTGGAGATACTGAAATCATTGTAATCCCGTCCATTCGGTTATTGTCCATGAATATACTAATTAACTCACACTTTTGACCTTAAACGAAGTATTAAGATTATGCAAACGTAGTAATCCTAAGCCTCGGTCAATAAAGAGACCAGATATTAAAAGCTCCCTCTCTCCATCAGAATCGTAATTACTACTTTTGTTTTCTAGTAAAGAAAACCATCGACAGATCCTGGTACAGGAAACAAGTTTTCTCTTCGGAGACTTATTAACGGAATTAATTCAACCAGTCTGCCATTTAAGATACAACCACATGTGAATTAGTCTTTATCTTATCATTGTTATAAATGTTCCCATGGGTGTGTTAAAAGTTCACGCGTGTGGCGTGACATTCCTTTGGGAGCAAGTCGGACGCATCGATGGAAGAGGGGAAGCTGGGACAAGTAGCAAACTGTGATATACGATAGCTGATGAAGAACATAGTAGCTTGCATATGGCATATGAAGAGTAATCCTAGAAATTGTTTCAGATAATAGAAGGACCACATTCAATTCCTGTCCTGTCAATTCCAGAAAAGATTATCGTGGTACCCATTTTACAAGAAGACGATATCACCTATACCGATATTTCAATTCTAAATATCGGCCGATACCGATATTCGCATATTGAGAGTATAGTGAACACTAAACCTCAGCCTATTGAGTGCTCACAGTGTGTGTTTTGTCAAGTTTAATCAGACATGCTGAAATAACGTGGCATTTTCATGAAGGATGGGACAAGAAATATACATTACGTAGCATCGGGCTTTTTGGTAAATTTTACCGATACCGTTACAGGACGGAAGGGAGGATTATCGGAAGATACCGATATTAAATAGGCCCTACTGATAATCGGTCCAACCAGGTAGGTGTAAACACCTTTCTGGTCCACCACCCGTAATGATACAAACTTAACACGGTTGTCATGAATGTGAAGGATTGCGTTACTCATCACAACATTGACCAAATTTTAATTCCTTAATTCTCATTTTATGGTTTACAAAAATTTTCCACTTCTCATTTTGTAAATCAATTGATAATCAAAAAGGATTACTTGAAAGCTGAATTTGTAATGTTCAGAATAACAACTATTCCAATCTAAGTAACAAAGATGTCAGCGTAGATGATTCACACAGACAGAGAATGAAGGAAGAGAAAGGAGGTCAGAAATTTGGGCATCTCCAACACCAGGAAACTGAAGGAAATCGAACTCTAAAAAAAAAAAAACTTTGGCTGTAAAATTTCTCTTTCATATGCATACAGCTGCAGTGCCATTGTTTAAAAGAAAACTGGAATAAATGTGATTTCCATAAATCGGTGGTTTGAAGATTTAACCTTGAAAAAAGACTTCGCTCGAAATAGAATGCAACAATTTTTGTCTTAATTTTGTTATTTCAATGTGCTATACGGTTGTCTTAAATTTATCTGAATCAGTCATTTTAAAACTAAAAAAATGCTCTCGATCCAAAGATAAGTTATTGCCAATTAGTGTCAAACCTAAGTAGTGTATCGTTCTGTGATAAGAGTAGTAGCGACTTAACCTTTCACTGGTCTATCCCAAAAGCGTACCTTGAACTCGCACTAAACGATAAGCAATTTGCTATACACTAACTTGGACATCAAATTTGATATCACAAAGATATCAAAACCTGGACATCAAATTTGATATCAGAAAGACCTCACTCTGGCATTATCCCAGGAGTTTTGTCAAAAAGAGTTATTTCGGAGTATTGCATGGCATCGTGGGTTTTAAGGTTTTAAGTAGTTGCAAAAGCTGTGTTTTTGCGACAGTTTATGACATCTGTTTCTTCTTTTTACCCCAAGGCGCATTTGATAACATTTGATAACATTTGAAATGAATCGTCTCAAGGGCAATGTGTAGCTGAATTTATTATAGATATGTCCTTGAAGTGACACAAATACAGCGAGAATCAAATCTATGTATATTGCAGTCTGTACAAACAAAATATGTATGAGGACATAATATTTATACCAAACATAAAGTCAAGGGAGAACGTTTTGGCAAGACACTGTTTGTGTACATTAAATCTTGTTTATAAAAAATACAATTTTACCTTAAAAATTACAAAACTGTTTCTGTAATGTCATAATGTGTGTGAAAAGGGTAATGTCAATCGGAAATTTCGACATATATTCTCAAAGTAACACTTGCAGTGTAAGCAGGACATGTGAACCAAAACTGACAATTGACCTTTTTCCAAAAAGAAATTACATAGGATTGTTGGAAAGGGTTTTTGGTACGGGTCGTTTTTGGTTACAGTAAAATGCGATTGACAAAAACGACGCATACCAAAACTATATCCCACAATCCTTTGTAATTGCTATTTGTAAATGGATCTATATAGGTACACACTTACAGACTAACACGAGCGTCAACATCTTCTCAAAACTGGAAGGGGTGGGGATGACTAGCAGAACTAAATGGGAACTTGAAGCGCATGAAGCTCTAAGGCGTATGTGTGTGTGTGTGTGTGGGGGGGGGGGGGGTGGTGTTGCACCTAGGTGCTCTGGATGTGATCTGAGGTAATTTCCCACTTTCCTTCCTAGTGACAACGGTTCAGTTGCCGTCATCATCGGATGTTTATGAATGAAAAGAGCTGTTAGTTTTATTTCATTGGGTCAGCCATTATGAGTTATAATATCGAGCACATGCCTAAAATGTTTTCCTGGGTTTCTGGGAAAATGTGTAGCAGTGGACAAACGATATGTATGACCCCCTTCAAAGTGGGCAAACGTCCCCCCCGTCCCTACCCCTGACCCCTATGCGCACTAATAGAAAGAATGTTTTGATTGGATTACTATATTAAATCTTACATACATCTAGAAAAGATCAAGATGTTGAAGCCGTAATAGTAGGAGAAATGTAAGTCAGTATTTTTACATTGAAAAGAATACGTAATTTATTGCATCTCTACTTTAAATTTTAAACAAAAGTAGAGTGACTGAAGTTTTTGTAGTCTCCCGACCACATTTTTGAAAACATTTACAAACATTTCAAATCTTATTTTTCGTATAAATATCATATAGGTAAACCGATATCATGAATTTCACAACTTACTAACAACAATTAAATTACATGAATTAAAAGAACAGTTCACGGTGTGAATATATAAGGATACCATGAAGATAGTTCATCACCAATCAAAGAGATTTTCTCCGACAAAAATGGTGACTGATAAACATAAACCTTAAAAATAATAAAAAACTAAGGGTGCAATGTATCTCATGTTAATGGTAGGATTTGCTCAATCTGTGATGTGGATGTTGCAGCAAACGAACTGAAGTTTCCATTACGTAGAAATGATGGAGATTGATCGTATTATTATAATGAAATGGACCGTGTGTAAGTCAATGGAAGAATATTAAGTGATGTACTACCTTCAATAAGTATTATGACCTAATTTATGACACCTTAAACACATTCGCAGTGCAATCAATCGGATAAGAGTTGTATGGCGCCAAGGTCCCATGACTCTTATTTCAACTGCCATTGGCTATTTCTGCATAAAAAGATAGGTGAACTTATTCTTCATAAGGTGCATCACATTTTATAGAGTATTCCGTCCACTTTTCCCTACCAAGGGCCTCTCCCCGGCGTCAGTGTTCCAGTGTACTGTGCCTGTAGTATTTACCAACAAATAGCTTTCATGTGGAATCCATCGCGTTTGCAAACTCGTTTCCGATTTTCGCCGTTTGTTCCTTCACTTCTGTCTTTTTAGCCAAACGATCACCAAACATTCTTTGTTTTGCTTGTTCCAGATACGTACGGCTGAGTGGGAAACCTAGAATCGGAATAACAGAAAAGATAAGACTTATATTTTACTCGAATAACGCATGGAAGAACTGATAATTTGAGAATACACGTAAAAAGTGTTAATGACGTAACAAGGCTGTCATCTGAGGTATACCTAAAGGAACGTATTCAATGATGTCACTTGCCAGCTAATTAATGGGTGGTCTTCCTCTTTGATAACGGAAGTGTTTCTAAAGCGGTCATGTTCTCGAGACTGGAAAAAGAGCAAAAAGTCGCCTTTACTGTGTACTGTACAGTGGCGGATCCAGGATTTGGCAAAAGGGGGGGGGGGGCCCAGGTCATAGTGGTTTGTATAAAAGTCCCAGGGAGAGGTCTAAGGAGAGGGGTGTCCGGGGGGGGGAGTGCCAGGGTATTTTGATAGGTGGCAAAGCATGTGATGAGTAATCGGCGTCCTGGGGGAGAGGGATCTAAGGGGAGGGGTGTCCCCTCCCCTTTGAGAAATTTTTGTTAATTTAAGATTGCTCAGATGCAAAATGGTGATGCCTGTGGTATATTTTTGAACTGATCATATATGGCTGGAAAGCGTTCATAATTCAGTGAATTTTAATTTTTGGTGGGTGAAAGATGCTTTTCTGGGGAGGGGTCTAAGGGGAGGGATATCCCCTCCCCTTTGAAAATTTTTTGTTAATTTAAGATTGCTTAGATGCAAAATGGTGATGCCTTTAGTATATTTTTGAACTGGTCATATGTCGCTGGAAAGTGTTCATAATTTAGTTAATTTTTAATTGTACACTAAATTCACAGTGCATTCCATTAAAATAAATTACAAGGCTTAAATGAGACACTACAGGGTAATATTGCAGCAAGTTATAGTTAAAAGCCTGATGTTGTCGAAAATATTTCTCTAAATATTAAAGAATTAGGAAATTTCCTTGAAATTAGAAGCAGTGCTCCCAATGCTGTGAGCCTGGCCGGTAAGAGACTGAAGTTAGCAGTCCATTAATACAGCGCGCATGGGTAACTCCTTGCTATGCCCAGAGAAAGTTACTGAGGCCAGTACAAGCCAAAGTGTTATCAGCTGAAAGTCAGTAGCAGAGTTTTTAAAATAACACTTATTTTCTGAGGTAGAAAATAATTGACAAATTTGAGTTTCACTCTGACACATGTCATACTGTATGCCTTTTTCATTGTAAGTGGGCCTTGTCCTTTGTTTTATGAAGTTGAAAAAATCTTCAAAATTTTTTGGAAGGGGGGGCCGGGCCCCCTGGGCCCCCCTAAATCCGCCCCTGCTGTAACTGTAGAAATGTTATCACAGCAGTGAAAACAAACGTTTGGAAACCATTAATGTGCTGTGGAAGAAGTGCTGGTCGCAATTCAAACGAAATTCTTTAAAAGTTTGTTTAAATGGAAGTTTTCTAAATATAACGCGGAAGACGTTGCATATCTGTAAACTGTCCCAACCCTACGACCCTTGTTCCCGTCGTGAAAATACATTTTAAACATAAAAAACAAGTTTTTAAATAAAAATAACCAAATAAGTGAATGCTTCAAATAAATATTGATAATAAATCAGTTATGGACATGACGTACCAAGCTATTATGAAAACCTTCACCCCTACCTCCCAAAAGCATAATAAACTCTGCATATGCAAATATTATGTCAAGATTATGAATTAGGCCCTTTGAAGCAACTGACTTAAATTATGACAAACAGTGTAACATCTGTAATATAATTTCAGTCTTACTGTACGCATTTTTTCGAAGCATAGTAAAATTTCTTGATTCTGTTTCCGCTGTTACATGTATACTTCTTTTGTTAACGGTGACTAGATAATTGGTGTAGGAAAGGTCTACTTTCATTTGCAAGTCATCTGAAAATGTTGTATCATTAGTTATTTTGTCAGTCAATGATGTAGGTATGGGACTGGACTTCGCTAAACTCACTTATGACAAAATGTTTTAAGGTCATTCAAAAAACAAATCTAATTAGAGCCAAATACAGGACTGGATTAGCTGAATGTTTACGAAGTGCTGATATGTATGAGTGACGAATCTTAACATAGTGCACCCTCCATGAGCTCAAGACCGTTGTAACTTTTTTACTTGCAAGAATTTTCATCTTGTAAGGCATAACTCTTAAAATATCACTTGAACTGATAAAATGATAGCCTTTAAGTTTTTTTATTCTGAAATGTAATATGAAAACATTTTCAAAGTTTAATGAAGTAGTTGAAAAATCAAGTTAGTATAAGGTTACACCATTTTGTGAAGAAGCGTTCTTTTTATATCCATCTGTCTTCCCCACCTTTCTGAAGCTCATAAACTTAAAATTAATACTTGGGCCTACTATCAGTCACATAAAATGCATAAACGTTGCAAGCTAATGACCTTTTCATGGGTTTGATATGAAAACATATCGGACAATTGGGCAGAAGGTGCACGGAGCTATTATTTCGGCCTGAGTTCTCACTCTCAGGGTAACTCAATAAATTTTCTTAATAAAGGTCGCCAGTCAGCCTGTCCTGCGGGCAATAAAAGAATATACTTTGTAGCAAAGCGATCGTAATGACACTACCACAGGTTTTTAAATGATGCTTTTGCAAATTTCATTGCAAAATTGGAACTCATTAGTTCAAGATTAAAGAATCTGTGTTTTCAATCATCACCATTCACAAGTCATAAACATCACACAACATCCACTGCCCTGGTTTTTCTTTCTCCCAAAAGACATTAAAGTATACTGCAGAGTACAGAGCCATATATCATTCTGGTCCAATGAACTTATGCTATCATAAAGGTATGTCTAACCATTTATTTAAAATCCAGAAATTTGTTTTTCTAATTAGAGTTTTAGGACAATTATTCTTGCAGAGCAATTCGTTGAACGGCTTTGGAATCTTTTAATACAAGACAAAGACTTTATTGACATAGCGAGGCAAATCATTCTTGGTTACAGTAGCGGAAAAATGAAAATCACGAAGACAAGAAAATGACTTCTGTCATGATATAATTCAGTTTTATCATTTTTTGCATGACATAAGCTCCTTGAGGCATACAGGCCGGTGGCAGAGTTGTGCCCAGCTAAAACCAGTTTCTTTGCAGCTTTAGTTTGTGTGTTAAGAATTATGAAAAAGTATGAAAAAGTTATCATTAGGTATTGTCATCTACCACTGCTAAGGAAGTAGGCGTGACCTCGGTCATAGTGACATGTTTTTCAGAAAAGACTTATTTGCTGAAAACCGAAAAATGTTACCAACTGTCCTCATAAATATATATATATATATATATATATATATATATATATATATATATATATATATATATATATATATATATATATATATATATATATATATATATATATATATATATGTGTATATCAAAAATGATCGCATGGTAAGATGGTGTAAATAATGAAATAACTTCTAGTGAAAGAACAGAAACAATTTATATCACCTGTCCATAAAGTAAAAGGTTACAAGGCTATTGTCCAGTCGACAGAGGCGTCGTGCCCATTGAGGCCCGGGGGCCAGGCTCCCCAAATTTTGTCAAGGTTGTCATGTGATTTTGTCTGAAAATGCGTTTGAAAACCCTTCATATGCCAAATTAATATGAGAAGTTCACTGTTTTCGAAAAATATTGCACTTTGCCTTAGGGGACACTACTTTTCACCTCCCCCCCAAAAAAAATATTTTTCCTCACGACGGCCTCTTATACCTTCACCCAGTCACCTCTTCTCACACCCCAAAATTTATTTTTGCACGACACCCCTGCCCATCGGTGCATCTTTCTCCCCTGGTCATGTACTTACCAAGTGGATTCATGTCTCGCTGTTGTTCGTCGGTCGGGTTGTTGAACTTTTCTTCCCTGTCGAGGGGATTCTCGACTATATTTTCATGCATCGATAAGAAAAGAGGAATGTAGGCCATGTAATCGAAGAAAGAGACCTACGGGAGATAATAAGAAACCGATACGACCATCTGCCATCCTCTCACATAAAATCTCTTGCAGTTAACGCAGTTGACAGGAAGATGGACAGCCAAGTTTAGTTCAATAACCGTTACGGCACAATACTTTTTGTAACATTAATGTTTTTTCGTGCATAGATCTTAAACTAGTCTTAAAAATACAAACATTAATCTTGTGTCATTCTTGCGTGACGGTAATGTTGCAAAGTTATGTTTGTAGTTTCGCAAAAAAGTGCATTTCTCATTCTTACTCATGTTGAGGTTTTAAATAGAAATACATTTTTCATTCCCATCCATGTTGAAGCACGAAATGTAAACACAGGTAAGTCTTCAGGTTCATCTAGACAGGTGAAATTCCAATTTCTGAAATTTACGTCATTTGCTATATTTTGTTTACATAAAAATAAACAAAGGTATTATATTTCCTATCAAGACAAAATTTTCTCTTCTGCTTTTCAGTTCCCTTAGTTTGTCCCTCACAAGCTTCAACCCAAATTCCGTAATCAAGTAGGACATTTCTACAATAGTGCACAGTTTTTGCACTTATGAAAGTATGAAAGTTCATTGAACCTTGCAATGAGATAGACGGTTGGAAAAGAATGTCTCGCTCAAACTTTGATTACTTTTCAGGTTATTGGAAAATATATTACAACATCAAACATTTCTTAGCTTTATCACAGAGTCAGATAACCGCAAAGCAAGAGGCCAATTTTCTACTGCAGAGCTTTGGTATGTACTAAATCACGAATGGAGGGACTTATTTCATAATTACCTTGCCTGATTCACCCTAAGGTGGTTTCTCGTCTTGGTGTACTTTTGCATTTAAGAGCGCAAAGGATCGCCTTCTCACAACATAAAAAATGAAGCGGCGTATAGACGTAATTTGGGATAATTAACGAAAGTTGAATATAATAATACGAAACAAAGAACCGACCGCAAAATCCGAAAATAAATTTCAAAATAATTCTCTCATGTAAAAATCTTATTTAGTACGTTCAAAGTCCTGTACTTACCTATTGTACTTTTATAGTGGGTCTAAAAGGAGAATATTGTGCTTACTACCGCACATTGCAATATCTTAATTTCCTGAAGATATTACACATTACAAGTGTTATGAACACTACGTCATTGTAAATCAAAAGTTTGGTCCAGCAATTTATTTATGATCTGCCAAGCAGTAAATTCCTTTACGTGAGATCTCATTTCTAGAAAACAGGATTAAATAGTTACATAGGTTTGAATGGCCCTTAATTCTGCTCAAATATAAATCATGGTTTTTAAAAGAAATGGAGGTTTTAGTGTACTGTACCAAAAACTCAAATGACATCTTATTGAGGTAAGATGACATAAAAATACATAGTTGGCTATTTGATGTAATAAGCGTTTTATAAAAACGTTTTAGCCACAATTCCCTCAAAATCTCTTTAAATATTGATAATTTTATAGGTTAATTTCTATTTTAAACCTTAATGAATAAACAGTTAGCCAATAATACAAATCTGTGACGTCGTAGAAAGAACTGACAGCATGTTTCCTATGTTATTCTTTGATTAAATAACCTCCATTTTCAGTACAGTTGTAATCAAAGACAGTATAGCGCCGTAAGGCGCAAGACCGGTTACTCACACGAAATTGCACACAAATTTTCGTAGTATGCAATGGAGCAGAGCGTCCGCCATTTTAGTAAGCAGCTTTGATGCATCGTATGGAACGCGAAAAACGCTGCGTGTTGTAAATGCGTTCACCTGACGTTTATAAAATCAATATCTCGATAACCAACGATGCTAAGTCAATGGGAGTTTCACTGTTGGGTTTGATATTTTCATTTGATGTTAGACTTTTCTTTTAAATACTAGTTCAAAGAATAGTTCAACACTAAATGAAAACTACATATATTATAGGCCATGGGCGCCAGAGTTAGCTCAAGGTACCCCAACCCGCAACTCTCCGACCCAATATTATTTTGGAAACCTTAGGGTCCCCTGAACGCAGAATCAAGCGGTAACAGTAAATATTTTGGGTCTCACTTATTCAAAATTACTGCCAAAAACAAAATGGTGGCAAAACTTATGAATATTTTGTATTAAAATATATAAAACTAAATATTCCTAAAAATATTTTTGAGGCATCGACTATTAATATTTGGTCATATTTTATGACAAAAATTCCAAAATTAATTTCTGAGACTGTTTTGGTGAAATGCAGGTTCTGGTTCTGGTGTAATACTACAAACAGTTCTCCACAAACGGGATATAGGGTTGTAGGTTAACCAAGATGGCGGAAATTCCAAAATGGCTGTCCATGTAATTATTATAATATATTGAAATAATGTGAAAAATATTCATGAAAAATATGTTGGACACACCGACTCTTAAAATATGGTCATGGTTCATGCCAAATTATTAAATATTTTTTAGAACATTTTGTTGGAATTCAGGTCAACCAAGATGGCGGAAAAAGCAAAATGGCCGTTTATGGTGTAGTAACAATGTAGCATAATAATAGATAATAATAATCATTAAAAATATTTTCAACACATTTACATCTAAACTCTGTCCATATTTGTAATAAATATTCAGAAAGATTATGGACAGATTTTAGGTTTAAATGTGTTACAAATATTTTTTAAGGATGATTTTCCTTATTTTTTATAAAATATCACTGGCCGCCATTTTGCTTTTTCCTCCATTTTGATTGACCTAAATTGCAAGAAAATGTTTTGAAAAATACGTTCAAATTATTTGGCACAAAATATGGCCAAATATAAAGAGTAACTGTCACAAATATAATTTTAAGGTTGATTTTCCCTATTATTGTGATATAGAAATTTTAACATTAGAGGTCGTTTTGCTATACCCCCCATCTTGGTTGACTCAGATCCTAAATAATGTCTAGAACAACTTTTTGCATATTTACAAGAGTAAATGGACACAGGTTAAGTTTGCCAGTGTTCAAAAGTATTTTTAATAAATATTTTTACTATTATTATGTTATATTGGCATAATTATTGCATTGGCCGCCATTTTGCTTTTCCGCCATCTTGGTTGACCTGAATTCCCCAAAATATATTTTAAAAAATAATTTTAGAATTATTTGTCGTAAAATCTAGCCAGATATTAAGGGCAACTGTGTCAAAAGTATTTTTAATGATTATTTCTCATATTATTTTTTATACATTTTGATTGTTCTA
This sequence comes from Holothuria leucospilota, assembly GCA_029531755.1. NCBI lineage: Eukaryota > Metazoa > Echinodermata > Holothuroidea > Aspidochirotida > Holothuriidae > Holothuria > Holothuria leucospilota. Next base: position 27,503,225 of record CM055962.1, on the reverse strand, counting down.
TTGGAGGCCATTTTGTTGTTTCCACCATTTCGGTTAGTACGGGGTCCTGCATAAAGTATCACCAATCATGCTTTGAATTTTGTGTACAATCTGCTGTAAAGATATTTGGGGTTTTTAATGGAAATATATTTTTAATGATTACTTTCTGAGATTTTGTTGCACTTTTTAATTTTCTTATTTTTTGTGGGGAATTTTTACTGTATTGTTTTTACTTCGTCGGTGCGTTTCCGCCATATTGGTTGGCAATTACTTTTGTGTCAGGATTTTAAAGTTCAACCTTAATTTTAAAATATTAATTTACATCATTATGGTTGAGGACTGTAGAAATTTGCAATGTGTTTGCACATTTATTGAAAATTTTTCATTCAGTTTGGCGGCCATTTGGTTTTTACGCCATCTTGGTTAACCGAAACCTCACCAAAACAGTCTCAAAAATTAATTTTGGAACTTTTGTCATAAACTATGACCAAGTTTTAACATTCGATGCCTTAAAAATATTTTTAGGAATATTTACTTTATTATTATTTAATACAAAATATAAATTTTGCCGTCATTTTTGGGAGCCATTTTGAATGAGTGAAACCGAAAATATTTGTTGTTACTTCTTGATTTCGTGCTCAGAGGACCCTGAGGTTTCCAAAAAATATTGAGTCAAAGATTTGCGTGGGGGGGAGGGTGCCCGTGAGGTGCCTCTGGCCCATGGCCTGCTCCTGTTATGGAGCAAATTTCCACTACCAGTAGCTGAAAACCGCACATGGATCCGTTCGGTAGTTTTGGAGTTATCACCCTTTGGTTAGTTATCAACGTACCAAATAAACAATGTTAGCTCTATGACATCACGGTTAAACTTTCGTCAACAATAGCTTATGTTTTTCATTATATTTAGGTGACTAATTTTACTTCCATTTTTTTGCAGTTTTGAACAACTTAACCAATCAGTCGTCTATGACTTACTCGTACACACTGTCTCAGTACGTTACGTACATATCAGCGTCCCGGCGTTTTGCTTACTAAAATGGCGGGTACTTCGCCCCATGACGTACTACGGTTTTAGAGGCAGAGTAACCGGTCTTGCGCCTAACGGCGCTATAGTGTCTTTGGTTGTAATATTGATATGCACTAAGGGATTCAGTTTGGAAGAAAAAGTTGTTCTTTTGAAAAAATGTCAACATCACTCACCAAACTGTTAAATAGCTGGCAAGCAATTAAGAGCAGTACGTATGCCCTAAAAAGAGCATTTATTATTGGCAAAAACTGGCAAATTTCTGCCCGGGCGAGTGGGCGGCTGCAGCCCAAGCCCCCTACGCCTATGTACGTAATGTTGCAGTCTCTTTCTGAACAATTTGATTATGCTGGAGGACCAACTAGTTATTCGTCTTGAAAAAGATACCATGGTTTCAAAAAAGTTCCCATCAATCACTGCCTGAGTTTTGTCTTTGGAAAGAAAATGCAATTTAAGAAGGAACGACAGAAACTTTAAATGGGACAGGTCATCACATTTTGACAGGTCAATACATTTTGATGTGCTCCATGTGGCCAATAGTTTGATAAGAGCTGAGATAATTCAAATCATTTTCACTTAAAACTTTTGTCTACCTGGACTCTGCAGACTCTGTTCGGAGAGTCTCACTCCTTCTCTTAGAGGATCTTTAATTGCCGCTCATACCTAGGAAGGCCAAAGATTTGAGATTAAATGCAAATTTTAAAATTGTTTACAACAGCAGTAAGGAAATAGAACGAGTAAACACTCAAAGAAAGTTTTTGTAAACTGTATTGTCTGCCAAACTGACGATCAATCATCTTTAACAAAGAGTAGTATCTTTCAAATTTACAAAAACAATGTTATATACAAGGAAAGGGAGAAGAAGGAAGGTACTTGTAAGGCCCCATCAACGTAGTTTAGAAAATGACTAACCGATAAATATGGCCGAACACAAAAAGGAAAAATATTATGAATTCCGAGGAGATAATATTGCTATTATCTTGATAACACTAAAAACACTTAAACTACAAGGCTGTTTTATGGAATTGTCTTTAGAGTTAGAAAGCGTCCGAAACATAACTTTATTCTTGAAACTGAAGAAGAAGCGAAAAATGTTGCAAACGATCCTTTCAATACAAGAATCTGTAAATTTATGATTTAGGGAGTTTACAGAATGAAAAAGACGCCCGTTATGGTAAAGCACTTGGAAGTTCAGATGTACAGCATTGATATCAGAGACACCAACTTTAGTTGCGTTTGCGATAATGATATGGTTTGGATAGATAAGGTGGTTGGGTAGGGAGGAGCTAGGTGGTCGGGGAGGGTGGGGTATTCTTTGCCTTAATGTAGCTTACACCTTTCCATAGGCTATCTATTTTTTCCATGAAGGTGTTCGAAAAACTATATGCTTAAGTCAGCATTATTATGAAAAAATCCCCACTCGTCCCGGGGTGGACCCGGTGTTCGAACAGGGCTGTTCACCGTCGATGACCGGCACATATAAAGGGTCTTTCTTTCAGCAACCGGCTCCAAACGGCCCTCATCCCATTCCAACCGGGTGACTATCTCCACATAGATACAACGGCCAGCCGGCCTGTGATCGCTGTCTAGTAATTGTAGACACAGCAATCGTATCCTCTCCAGAGATATATGCAAACATGAGACTACGTTCAATCACTTGATCGCGGCAAGTTATTGCTGTGTGGCGGGAATCGAATGACAGTACCAGTGTCTACTTACCTCATTATAATTGGTAACCATCCTTGACATGACATACTCCTCTTGCCAGCGATTTAGCCCTCCTGCCTTGAGTTCAATCCTCAGACAATCCGCAGGGATGTAGTTGCTACTCCTGTCTGGATCTATATTGCAGTAATACATTGCCTAAACACGAGACATAAATATTCAAGACATTTATTACTAAATAAAAGTTAATCACATTCGACTCTAAATCTTGGAAAATGGACCAAAATGATAGCACAATTTATTTGACAAGGTGAGGGCAACGAACGATGTGAAATTGATTTTGTGAAAAAATTAAGCAATCTGATATCCAAAAAAATGAATTAAACAGGACAGTAAGATAATTATAACCCGAAATATACTAGCACTGATATCCAGAACAGGAAACAGACGACGTAAATTATAGAGAGTAACTTCAGGTCAATGTCAGCCTTTCAAAATATAGAAATTATTTGAAACTGAAAAGAAAATAGCGGTTAACGTTTTCTGTCTTTTTAAACTTGCACCAACGTCTGTTCTGGTCCAGTGGCGTAGACAGGATTTTTGAGCAGGGGGGAGGGGCACTAGGGGGTCACAAACCTTTCCTATGGGGGCACAATTTCTGAATTCTCTCTCTCTCTCCCTATAGGACTTACAGACAAAACTGTACATTCCAAAATTTTCCCCGGGGTGGGGGCACCTGGGGTGGCACGGCTTCATCGTGGGGGTACGTGCCCCCTCATCCCCCGTAGCTACGTCACTATTTTGGTCTAATTGTAGGAACTTCAATAGTATAAGACTGATTTCCGTGTGCGTACTTGTATATTGTGGACATTACAGTAAAAGGCAAATCAAGGTGAAACAGATTACTTAACAGCTTTAAGGAGATTCATAGCTCAGAACGAGGGAAGGGGCTTATGCCCCCGCAAAAGTCTTACCCCCAGCCGTCCCACTGGATAACTCAAGTGTGAAAAAATATCCTTTCCGTATTTCAGGCCCTTTACGAAATGGTAGGGCCTCTTCCCTGCGCACCAGTGCAGTAGAGTTTGGCTATGCCCCTAACAGTGGCCATGACAGCAATCTTCAACCAAGGATGTGTTACATGGACCTCGATGGGCAAATTCCGAGGGAAAAGCTTTTTAAATTTTATCAACCGTCATAGTCCTATCTGCATGCTGTTCCTTTCCTACCAGAGCTGCCGACAGCCGACCCGGGCCCCTGTACAAAATTTCAATGCGGGCCCCCTCTCACCAAAGTAAGTGTGGTGTTCACGAGGAAATAATTCGATATAATATAATATATTTTACCACCAATTTTCCCGGGCCCCCCAAATTGCCCAGAGCCCCGGGACATTTGTTCCCCTGTCCCCCCAGTCGGCGGCCCTGTTTCTACAGTATCCTAGTATTTGTGTTTGTAGTAGATTACTCTTTCAATACACGCTCTTATGTTTGAACAAAATGTATAGAGAGAAGTAAATTTACATAGAAAGGGCTTTCTTCTCATAAAAAGTACTCACGCCTGAAATAACCTAAATGCTACCTTCATACTTGAGAAAGAATATCTGCGATTTATCGTGCTCCCATGACACTGTTTAAAGTTTCATTAAGGGCAGAAACAAAAAAGAAGTAACCTATCATGCAAATGGTTAAAATGTATTTAAAGTCTAAAAATATATGTTACAAAGCTTGAAAAACGAGTCCAAATGGTCCAACTTTCATCTGCACATATTCCTGAGCTGAGATGTAAAATGTTGAAGCTTATTTACTCAATTCGAATGGTAGATTGGGCAATAAATTGTGATGTCATTCTTGTACTCAAATAACAGTCTTTGTTTTTCCTTTTTTCGAAGCCAATGCATCTCGTGTCAAAATTTGATCACTGCCTTATTGATATAGGATGACCTGACCAGACAGCTGTCACTCCCTGACTTGACCATACAAACCCTCTCTGTACAACATACTATGCAAAAAACAGCTAATTTTCAAAGGTTATGTAAACATTTTTATTTCGAAAGGAAACAAAAGCAGGTAACGTGAGTTTTACAAGAAGGGCATCACAAATTATTGGTCAAACGACTATTTCAAATTAAGTAAAGAAATTCAGCAATATTTTATATCTCAGCAAGAGAGTAAGATATGCAAATGAGAGATGGATGAAATGAGTTTCATTTTGCAACGTCTAAATTATATATTTTAGGGTAATTCTAGACTTAATAATGATCAAGATAGTTTGATAGCTGTATGTGCCTACTAGAAGGGCTTTGCAAAACAGTTTCATTTACGACACGTTTTAAAGCTTCAAATAAACAAGTGCCTTTTAGTCTAGTGAATGGAAATTTTCCATTTGTAGCTCAAAACAGCTTCATTACTGCGTGGTAGCTGTGCACACCGCGAGAAATGTGTGAGGATCGTCTGTAAGTGTTAGGTGACATCACTCATCCACGTAAAGTGGTGATAAATTAAATCCCACACTTCGAACTGTTAAAGAAAGGTCGCCTGAACCGTTACAATATTTTGCAGTAAAGTTCTGTAAGGTTCAATATTTATTGCACCGTTAAACTTTAAAATGACAGTAATATGTGGTTAAGTTAAAAGAAAGGTTAACTTGCTCAAATTTACTTCTGATACGTGAAAGAGGAACTAAATCCTCGCATTCTGCTGAAATTTTTATTCGACTTTGATGTATTGTTCTCAAGATATTAGCACATGAAGTGGATATATTTTTAACCTAAGTGAACTTGAGCAACTGAGAGAGTGACGTCATTTCCTCACATTGATATTGATATTCAATACTTTGCTTTCTCTGCTTTTTAGTCTGTTGTTTCAAATCTGACATATACAAGGATATGAGTCTCCCTTAGGGGATGTAATGTTTGCAAAATGAGCACGAACCTCATGCATTCAAACTAGGAAATCACTGATGCACTTATTACTGGTTGTTGTAAAGTTGAATGAAAAACAAACCAGTGTTGATTACTCTCTAAATGTAAAAGAGTGAATTTCACTCTTCGACGATTACCTACAGTGGCCACTCTCTGTTTCGGGTGGAATTCCACTCTGCCCGGAGTGGTAATTCACTCATTTGGAGTGAATTACCACTCTCAGCAGAGTGAAATTTTCACTCGAAGAAAGAGTGGGCAATCGTCGAAGAGTGAAATTCACTCTTTTACATTTAGAGAGTAATGTGAGGTTATGATGTCCCATATGCTTTCTTCAAGTTTACTTTGGATTAAAAATGTGAAACTTCATCTCTTAATGCCTCATGAACTACAAAAAGAGACTGAATTCAAATTTCATCAGAATGCCTATATTAAGTAGCTCCGGTTCTTACATATCAAAACTAAATGTAAGCTTAAACCCGTCTTTAAAAAAGTCACACCTTGTAAAGTTCCATTTTCCTCTCTAAGTCCATGAGATCACTTTTATCGATCAACTGTTGGTCAAATGGTCTAGGTTGAAAAAAAAAAAGAAATTATTCCTGTGTAAATAATTATGACAAAGCGATACAAACAGAATGAAGATAGACGTATAGCTCGGACGAGCATTTCATTAGAATTCCAAAATTAAAATAATTTTCTAATGAAACTTCTCGACTTCCGCTGTTCCGACCCTGTTCCTTACGGCAAGAACTCATAAATGTAATCCGAGTCGAAGGTTCAGCTATGTACAATTATTATGAGCACGTACAATTATTATGAGCACGCAAAATGAATGTCAATGTCAACTTCAAGGTAAATTTTGGAAGTATGCATGCTTCACATTCAAATGTCAGATGTTACCAATGTTAATCTGAAATTTGCAAAATGTCCCTAAGGCCCTCCAGGGAAACAATAGGGACTTTTGTTCATTTTTCATTTTTTCATCAAAGTTTAAGTTATATTCAACTGACTGGCAAGCCCGCCGATTTTCCAGAGGACTGTGAAAGGTAATTGACTTTGATTCAGAGAATTTCCATTCCTTAAGGAAAAAAATATTACAATATTGCTGTTAAAATGACATCGTATGCTTGGTCAAAGCATTTAAGGACAAACGCAAGCAGGAAACATTTTCTAGCAAGACACTGAACTCTTAGGAGCACCTCACGTTATTCCAAACTTTAAATATAAACTAATACGAACTAAATTACTAAAATATAACATCTTGAAATCTCGAAATTTCTCGCTGGGTAGGATCAACTTTGTTTTAAAGTTTTTAGTTCTTTAAAAAAAAAAAAACAATATAGAATTCATCCGTCCGTCTGTCCGTCAGTACGTTAGTCTTACCGTCCTCCGTTTGTCCGTTCGTCAGTCGTCCGTCTATCCATCCATATACAATACAAAGAATTAAGTTACCGACGAAAATTATAGGAAATCATGAAAGGTGGAAGAAATGTCATTCGTTTATTAATGGAGAAGCATTTACTTCTTCCGTCAGGTCAACTCGTCACTTAACAGTGCACTTTGAGCGTATTTCAAAATGGTGGGGGCATGAACAACCACTTACGTGATCCTTTACCTGTAGTGGCACAGTGGCAGGAAATGAATGAAGTCATTTTCGTTGATTTAACAAATTGATATCTTTCTCCCCTTACTTTTTTTCCTAGCACAATGTATCACGTTTTGTGTATTATCAAGTGCTTCAAAAGCTTTTTAAGTATGGGGGTGGGGGATACATGACCTTGAACAGTAATTCAAGCCCAGATTGCGAAGCCATAGCAGCGTGTGATGAAGGGCCTGGAAAACTTTAAGTTTGAAATCCATATGATCTGTGGTACAATCTTTGTCATTTTCCCACGACTTTAATCCATTAATATGACTGCTCCCACCATTTCGAGCTTGTTTTCATTGAACTAGGGAGTTGTAAGCTAGGGAATCAAACTTTACCTACTATTTTCGTCATGGCCGTACGGGCCGTGGGGATGGGGGGCAGCCGCCCCCAAATGTCAGAAACCTGACTAAATCGGGCAGATATTTTATCTCAGTCGGGCGGAAAATTGGACAGTCATATTACGTCTGGAGTCGGACAAAAATCACCGCTCTCACTGAGAAAAACAGTCCCGTACGGCCATGATTTTCGTTGGGGTGCTGGAAAAAAGTGGGGGACTGTATGATTGCCCCACTTCCACTTTCAAAAATGAGAAACATGTCTCCCTGTCCTCAATTAATGACGCGCATGTATTGTTCCAAAAATCTGTCACACTTACTCCATGGAGCACATTCTCTCGCAGATTGCAGCAATCACAGAAAACATCTTGAATGTCATTAAACTCTTTTCATTAATATCCAATACCTAGAAAAAGAAAACACAAAACACGTTTACATGGTTACGATTTTGAAAAAAAGCCTATGTTAAAGATTTCTGCCGATATTTTATAGTAAAAAGAGACGGTAAGACTCAAACGGAAAAAAATCTCCAAAAGTCAATGGCGCTCATTAGTTTGGCACAAGAGGAACAATTAGTTCGGAAGTTATTTCAGGGGAACGAAACACTAGACGCTGAAGGCGGTGGCAGGGGAGCAAGTTCCTTTCAACGAGAACTCCTTCGCTGAAAAACCATTTTTCATTTCAACAATTGGTAAGCCCTCGCGGCTTTCTTCCTCATTGTGCCTCCTAGTGTTACTGCCCCTAAAAGGTTTGAATTAATTGTAATATTTCTGAGTTTATTGTGGGTATCTACTGCTGCCTTTAAAGTGAAACATTGCCTTTACAGCGCACCAACATGACACAACAAAAGTGGCTATAACCATTATTAAAATACTTATTCTCACCAATAAGCTCAAGCAAAAGCTTTATCTTCCCAAAATATGATGTAGCACAAGAGTTTCGGATATTGCATCATTTGAAATTTTGAAAGTTTAGGTCAAACACTTATTCTTGAATTATATACAACTGAATTTCTTTCTGTGAGAACCTAATTTCTTGAAAATAAAGCTACCATGCAGGGTTATTTTGAATTACCTATCATTATGTATCCATAAATCATGGCTTCAAAGATATGGAAATTTTTCCTATCACAAACTCAATATTTCCCTTTAACCAAACGAATTTGATAGCATCTCTTCTGGGGAAAAGGAGTCTGCTAATGCAATTATTTCGTTAAAAATCGACTTTCATTCTGTTTCTTTCCTTCTGACTTCCGTTCTTTAACTTTAGACGTAATTAACTTTTATGGAATGTTGTCAGAAATTCAATTACGTTTCTATTAAAATTTGGTAAAACGTGAAATGACGGTGTCACAAGTTTATAGAAGAAGCTGAAGACAAGTTACTTCTGTAAAGGATAAAACTGTTTGTATTATCCTCATAGGTCCATCGTATTTATTACACTCGTCTTTCTCTCGACATGTGAAAGTATGCCTCGCCTTTAGGTTTGTGCTTGCAGAGTGAGAGTAACACAAGCCACTAGCCAAGCAAGGGTGGGCGTCAGGAGTTCGGAGAAATCTTATGAAAGAATCTGAAACCTAAAATTTCAAAGCGGGCGAAGCGCGCGAATTTTTTTTTTTTAGACTTTGCGATATGGCTGGAGACTCTACCGCGCGCCTAGCGCGCCGAAGTTCTTGTGGGGGCACTTTGAAAAATTTTTGCCCCCTTAGAAAGTCAAAAATTTTGTATTCCCCTAATGCATTTTAGTATAACTCTCCAAATATTTTGAGCTCCCTGGAAGCTATCTCGCCCCATTCATTCAGTACCTTGCCTGGCCACGCGCCTGGTGTAACGTTGTAAATGTAGCTGCAGGTGAACCTTGTAGACCTATCATATACAGGATTACGATTGCCTATTTTCCTTATGTGGAGTACATTCGGTTTTTTCATCCGTGATATTAGTAAGTATCACAGCGCTAAACAAACATCACCCCTGGTCAACGATGACCTGTCGTAGAGACCTACCTTCAGTCAGCTTCAGTTATACATTGCGCCCAATTACAAGTTTCCTGACATGCAACCATTTAACCCCTTGATGGAGAAAGGCAAGGGGACGAAGCATCTCGTCAAATCTGATCATATTGTAAAGCCAGTCAAGAACTTGCCTGCGTAGCAGGCTGTACGGCATATTCCTTGTTCAGTCATATCCCTAACGCCTGCCAAAGTGAACACCGAACCAATTCTTTTGGATATTCATAGAAATATGTGGCCTCAGGACTGGTTGAATGTTAGTGAATATTTACAAGAAGGCAACATCTGGTCCCGTTTAAATTTTGCAGTAGCCCATGCCACCCACAGAGTTGGTATGTCCTTGTAATAGCCACTCCCTGGTAGGGCCCACTGCACAGGTGGTTATACAATACAGTAATGACAGGGCTTCGTCTCCGGTTTCAGTCTAGGCTTACAGGAGTACACACACTCACTAAAAACCAGGGAGTTCCTATTTGACAAATAGCAACTCCCTACTCAAAACAGTAGTATGAATAATGAGAGAGCACATGAATAAGTCATATTATGGTAATGAAGTTTGCGTCTAAAATTGGACGCAATCCTCTTCGCTTTGGCGGACGGTGGTTTGGGAAGCTGAGGAGCTGAGCAAACAGAGTCCGCTCCGCGGGGAAGTCAAGAACATGACCACGCATGACAGACCCATGATGTAGAGGTCTGAGGGTCGAGAGGTTGGTCAGTTTGGTTTGTTGTCCCTTAGGGACGTAGCTCCTTTGGGCAGCAGAACTCCTTCGGGAGTAATGTTTGGTTTCGCCCCTTGGCTCTTCGCCAGAGAATCGAAGGGACTTTGGAAAAAGCAGTAAAAGACAGGAACAGACCTTATGCATTGGCGTCAAGCGACGTCATTTTGGAGGCAACACAAAGAAGCACATGGCACGCACGCAGTAGACTTCGCACGCGCGTGAAGTAGACTTACGCGCGTATCCGATTGGTTGACAAATCAGGTGTCTGCGTTTATTGGTGTAACTTGCATTCTACCACCTCTAGCCATCCGTAATTGAGAATCCTGCATTGTGATTGGTTAAACACTGACCTGTTATTCCACAGCACACGGTCAGTATACGTAAACACTGATAAAAATGAAGTTTTTCACACATTTTTGGTGTTAGAATAGGAATAAACCACATTCGTCGGATATTATTGTCTCATAAACCGTCTCGACTCCAAATCTGCAAAATAACGGACTCGGCTTCGCCTCGTCCGTTATTTTGCCAAATTTGGAGTCTCGACGGTTTATTCACTAATAATAGTCCGCAAAATGCGATTTATTCCTTAAATTATGCGCGCTTGCCTGCAAACGAGGGAGCACTGTCTTCTCTATGACGTCATATCCATAAGGTCTATAGGAGGACACTCAGTCACTGGATCACTGCAGACGCCTTAATTTATTGTCCATAACGCTTCGTTTGACTATGGAGCCTTTTGGTAATAGCTCCATGGTTTGTAAACTACTCCATCTTTTAAGTTCTTCGTAATCAAACTTTAGGAACAGCATCTCCATGAAAGGCAATTTCCTTCGAAAAGTACTATAATATTTAAGTTAGAATGTCTACTAACGTAAGCTTTCCATAATCGCAATGCCATAACCGATTTTAATTTTCAAAGGGTTCAGAGTATTCCCTTTGCTTCATACTGTACAAGGGCTTCAACGGAGGCAACTGCGCCTGTTATTTTGCTTTTGCTCCCCTGTAAGTGGTTACGTTTCCGTATCTGTCAGTGCAAGGACCAATTCCTTGGTCAGTGCATTTTCATAACCATACTGACTGAACAGCACACGTACAGGATATCGAACAAGGTCTGACTCAGGCTTTTAGCTGTTGGTTACTTATGATAGCCGTTTTAGTTTTAAATCTAGAGCGAAAGATATCTTTAAACATACGAAGATATATGCAAGTAATTGAAAATACCTTAGTAAAAATAACGAAATCTTAAATAATAAAAACAAATTCAAAAATTGATGCTTATATTACTTTAACATTAAAAAAATTATTATTTAAAATGCCTATATTTCATTTTAAGGTATCTTCATTTCCAGCATAACTTAAAGATATCTTTACTCCTTTTAAAGTTAGGCTATCTGGAGATCATTTAGAGATTTACACAATTTAGTTTAAAATATTTTAAGTTCAAGTAGATATGCCTTCAATTTATTAAAAATATCTGCAATTCAGTGTTGTATAGGTATTGAAGATATCATAATATCGTATTAAACATCTCGTTAATTCGAGTTACAGATAGACCTAACCAAGTATTTTGGATTACAAATATCTTTAAGTCATGTTACAGATATCTTTAATTCAAATTACAGATATTTTTAGATACATTAAAAATATGTTCCATTAATTACAGATAAGTGAAAATAATTTCAAATATCTACAAATCATGAAAAAATACGGATTGCCTTACGTACTCGCGCTCCGTGTCTGGTTTCGAGTAAAAACATCACATGAAAATTTAAATTCGGAAACACAATGGGGGTAAGGAGGGAAATAGTTAAGATTTGACAGCTTGCGTCAGTTGGATTTCCCTTTTCCCTTTTAACTTATTTAAATCAATAGAAAAGACTTTAAATCACCTTGAGAACATATTGTATTTGCTTCGGTTTTATGTTGACCAGACTTGGTACACCATCCAGAGCCTCTTGCAGTTCCTGAAGAGTTAAAAACAAAATGCCATTGACGTAACAGAAGTCACATTTTACAACCATCTGCGTGTTAAAGAAACAACCTAAGGGTGAAATCATAGGATGACGTGCTACATGCTATCTTACAGACGAAGATTTTTACAGTAACAAGAAAATTTAAAAAGGCATCGATACAGGAACGATGGTAGTTAGAGAGCAAAGAAACAAGACTGGTCAAGACAAGGGTCATCTATACATGTCTGTATGTTTTCGATACTAAAAATTCACAATGGTTTACCATAGTTTACCATGGTAAACTGGCACTTTTACCATGGTAAACCATGGTAAATTTTTTGCTGGGACGTACTTCAAAGATGGTGAAAGAGATCAAGTATTTAACAGAATAAACAGCTGCTCAAAAGTTGGAGGGGAGAGGCGGGGCATGGCCTTTACAGGGCCTAACACAAGCGCGAACTGCGAAGCCCTAGCAGCGTGGGATCTGGGGCCCGCTTGAGGGCCCTGGAAAACTTTGGATTCCAGATGATATCTGGTATAATATGAGGTATTTTCTAATGATTTTAGTTAATTAAACGGTTGTTTTCACACCATTTTGAGTTTCATTTTATTGAATCAGCTGTTGTTAGCTGTGGAATTTGTCCTTCCATCTTTCAAAAGTGGGGGGCATGTTCCCTGTCCCCGCCCGTTGACGCCATGGCATTATGTAAATAGTATTCCCCACTTAAACCGACTTAAGACTTGTTAAGCAATTCGTCCTTAAATACTTTAAAGTTATCTGTAAGTTTAGCAAGAGGTAACAATGTTAGAAAAGGAATGTTTAAGAAAAAACCTCAAATGTAAGAACACAGTCCATGTTCTCATCACCAACGACGAATGCTCTACCATACGGATCCAGCTTGGCGTGTTCCACCAGACGAAAGTGTGATAAATAGTCTATAGTATCAACTGTAAGGAAACAGTGAACACTTTACTTAGTCAAAGTAATGAAGGGTAGGTAATGTTTTCGGCCATTAAGTAGTGACAAATTTTCAAGTTGAAAAGATAATATCAACATATTAAAGGTTAAATAGATATTCATTAGATAATCTTTTTAGACAGTAAACATGACATAACATTTAAAAAACAATGAAAACTTGGATAATCTGATATAGATATGATAAGGTGGACAAGATGAATATTTATATAAAAGTCCGTCATTTGTATTTGATTTTTTCTGTATTTGTTTCGATGTTTTCAACTTTTATTGTACAGCGCTTTGAGGTCTCGGCAGATTGCGTCTTATGAGCTGCCATTGTTATTATTTCTTTCGGGCAAAAATGTTATTTTCGGAAAGGTGAGATATTTTTCGGGCAAAAGCGGTCACCCTCCGCCTCTGAATTGACAGTAAGTCCCGTAGGCTTATTATTACGAAGAACGGTAAGCGGTTAAAATATACTTTGGGGGAAATCTTCCTTTTCGTATCTAAGCAACTGATTAAAATTTAATCTTGCATTGAAATGAAATTGTTTATTATTTATTCAGCAGTATATTTTTCTCGGAAGGAGGGAGCAAAGTGTCCCTCCATGGTTTTGACCGTGACGGAAAGGTACTACTGTTATATTGAATGTGCTAACCTAGGGGAAACCAGGTTAAAACTGTTCAATCTTTAATACCAGTCAATACTTCGGTGTGTGCCTTCCCTGGACATGTCTAAGAAAGGGTCGATAAAATATTCACCGAGGGAGAAGACACTTTCCCCCTTGTGCCCCACATAAATGACACTTTTATGTCTCTTTTACAACCATGCGTTTAAACCTATGTGCAGGGGCGGATCGGGGCCGGGTCGGCCCCGGCCCCCCCTTTTTGAAAATGCAAAAAAATAAAAGAGAAAAAAGAGAGAAAACGGAAAGGAGAAGAGCTAGAGAGAAGGACAGAGAGTGGAGTGATAGAGAATGAAGCTGCAATTAGCAACCTCGAAGCATAGGAGTCATAGCGCACAGCAGATCAGTTTGAACGTCGATTGGGACGTTCACACGCATGCTATCTTACTAAACATGATTAGATACAATCAATACGATACAATACCGATACAATACCATCAGTCAATCGAAAAATACCTTACGAGACAGTGAGCATCAGATGGGATGGGCTGCTATCAAGCCTGGCAAGTGCCATTTCCGGCCATCTGGGATGTATTAAAACTTCAAATTTTCTTGGAACGCTCCGCGCCAACCTATGGTAGCGCTCCGCTTAGATAGTAAACGCAGTGGCGTACACTGGGGGAGGCCATTGGGCCATGCCCTCCGCACTAATGCCAATTTTTTTTTTTAGTTCCTAATACACGTAAATTTTTAACACAAATTTTACTTCAAAAGGTAGCATATGTGGCACCAGATTGCATGTAAAGACACCTAATTTTTCAAAAATTTTCAAAGGGGAGACCCCTCCCCCAGGCCGGCGATCACACAACACACTGTATGCCCCGTGAGAAAATCCTGGGTATACGCCACTGAGTAAAACGGGATTCAAAACGTGCAAACCTGGGACTAAAAGTCAAACCAGCTGAGGTAAACTGTCCTCATAGATATGTGTGATAAAATAAAATCAAACTTTACATTTTGTTCACAAAAATTGATCTTCTTGATGGCTGCTATCAAGCCTGACAAGTGCTATTTCCGGCGATCTGGGATGTATTAAAATCTCAAATTTTCTTGGTACGCTCCGGGCCAACTCATGGTCGCGCTCCGCTTAGATAGTGACGGGAGCCCCTCCCCAAACAAAAAATCCTTGCTACGCCACTGCAAGATAATTAAAATGGAAAATCATGCGAATTACAAAGGCCTTAAAAGTGTCTTTTCCGGCTATCTGGGATGTGCTTTTACCCAAGTTTTCTGTTATGCTACGCATAGGCGGCGGAAAGTGGGGGAACGGGGGGAGGACACGTCCCTCCCTAAATTTTTTCAGTCAGGGGGACGTCCCTCCATAAATAAATTCCTAAGGAGAAAAATGAGGAATTATAAATTAAATAAAAATCAGCAATCAACAAGTATAACCATAATCAATGACAAACCAAATGGCCAAATGCTGTTTTGTCAGTTAATTAATCCCTCGATTTTTCTCTGAAAGACGTTAAGATTGGCCTACAGTGCAGGTCACCACCAAAATTTCATTTAGAAATATAGTGGTCGGAATCATTACAATTCGGTCATTCAGTTTTGATACTATGTAAGGCCTACAATAATACCATGATTACACTGCCCGGATGTACCCCCAAAACAACGGACAGGGCTGCCAAGTCTCGTGCATTTTGAGTCATTTTTCCTTTCTCATGAGTCCACGCAAAAGAAGAAATTAGGCAGAGGGGAACATGCGCGTGATAAAACGTACATTTACGCCCACATGTCAGTGCAAGGTATCTGGGTCCTGGCATCAAGTCGAACTAAGATATGGGTCACAAATTTCTCAAGGAAGTCCCTCAATATTCACCAAGTTAGAACATGACTACTAAAGATCTGATTAGACGCCTTGAACAGGATGCATTGTAGTAAGGCACTGTGCCTATGATAACTGTCTTCTGTTAATAACTTGTGGAAAAATTAATGTGTTGAGAGTTGAGACATGAAATTATATGAAGCAGAAAATGCAAAAATAAGACATGGGAAGTGCTATTTCCGGCGATCTGGGAGGTCTATTTTGTCAAAAATTTTCTTGTACGCTCCGCGCCAACTGATGGTGGCGCTCCTTGTAGATGGTAAAGTGCCCTCAATCACAGGTCGAACAACTTCGGCCCCCCTTTTCAGAAATCCTGGATCCGCCCCTGCCTATGTGGTAAATGTTAACACATCTTCTTATGTCAACAATTGATAAATATTCTACAGAAAAGGTAGAGATGGGAAAGGGAGTCAGAAAAATAACTCTTATTAGTGTCAAATGGCTCATAACACAATAGAAAATCTTTTTTTTTTTTGATAATTTAAATTACGTTTAATACCATCTTGAGTTGACGAACCTTTCTCATCAATGATCGGGGCGATATGCTCTTTAACTTTAGTGACAGCGGTGGGCTCGTCATGCTGAAGCTCTTCTGCTGTTTTTAATACTCGCTCCAGGTGCGGCAACAATTCCTCTCCTCTTTGGCGAAATGCTCGATTGATTTTGCGAGAACCTTTCACTAAATGTCAAAATAGCGCGGAAGTAAGAAAGCATCTTCAAAGTTAAATTTATAGGTCAAGCTCTTCTCAATTTGCACTGGGCTAAACAAATTTAAAAGTGGATTTAATGTACGCCTCATTGACATTGGGATATTGACACACTCTCAAAACTGTTGTGAAACGGTTGAGTGCATTTACGCCTCCTGTCAATTTCTTAGATGGAAAACGTACACAAGCTGGTCGAAAAAGTACACATTTTGGGTAAAATGTACAGTTTGGTTAAAATATACACAGTTTGAGTAAGCTTTTTTGCAACCTCAGTGGTGCTTTTACTTGAGATTATGACTACTAAGTATTTCAAGTGGAACCATGGATACTAAAAGCCATAATGAAATGATACTAAGGCCCCTGTGGATAACATAAGTCTCCCACCTCTCTGTCTTCAACTCCGAACATAATAACTACGAACTAAATAATTGAAGCAAATTTAGCTAGTTACATTTACTTGTCAAAACTTAGACTTGGCCAAGTCTCTCGTGGTGTCCTCTGTTCTCTCTGCATAGTCGTGTGCACTGTGCTGATGTTTTGATCAAGACGCCCTCTACAACTGCCTATTGGTATCTGTGCACTGTGCCGATATTTTGATCAACACGTCCTCTATCGGCTGCCTATTGGTATCGCTGTGGAAAGCGATACCAATAGGCAGCCGATACAGGGGGTGTTGATCAAAACATCGGCACAGTGCACACGACTATGCAGAGAGAACAGAGTACACCACGAGAGACTTGGCCAAGTCTAGTCAAGACTGGAACATGTGAACCTTCTTGTCTTCTTATTTCTAGTTTGCAAAGAATGTAGGAGACTCTTTCTTTATGAATTTACATGACACTGAGAACAAAGAGAAAGGCAAGTCTGCATTAATTTACGAACTTCCTTTTCCGACATTTCTTATCTGTTACAGAGTCATTCTGGAGTCACACTGAAATTCGTTCGTTTCTCACAACAGTTTTACGTTTAGTAAACATCAATCTTTATATTTATTTTTGTATAATTTGTAACAGACTACTCTCGTGCTGCCCCCAAAATTTGAAGTATACCTTTAGAATCATCTTCATCTGAAAGAGCTGACGCTTGTGTTGTTTCACTTTTCTCTTCAGTCTGTTCATCATCCTTTATTTCTATTGTTTTCTCCTCCTTAACTGATTCTTCGTCCTGTTTCTCATCTTCTTCAATTTTATCTTCATTGTCGTCTTGTTTCTCCTCTTCTTGCTTTGTAGTTTTAAGGACATCCAGATTTTGCTCGATGAAAAACTTAAATCTATTAGTTTTCTTGGGTGGAGAAATCGCATTATCCAAATCTCTGAGAATGTCCTCTAAAAGAAAGAAAAAGTTTAATAGTGGACACGTAAATTAGCAATTTAATTACCATTGTTCCTACAAGAGATAAAATTATTGTAACTTGAGTTTCTGGAGCAACGTGACTCGGGTACGGTAAAATGTCACCTTTATCTTCAATGGCTATTGAGTGGTCCTTGTCCCATCATTAATGGATCATTTTTAGACTTTCTGTCGCTTGCCTAATTACGAACGTGACCAGATGTACTTAGGGCCGGATTTAGGCTTGAGGCCCGAATAAAAAACTTAGACCAAAGTTCTCACAAACCTTGAGAACACGCGTGCAAATGGATGTTTTTTAAGACTGAAGGTACGAGACTCCTACGCTGTAGCTTATTTAGCTTCTGTTTCAATCCGGCCAAAGATTACTCCTACTTTGCTTGCTCTTTTGGAAATTCAAGTAAGATTTCAAATTTGACGGCTTTAAAAAGTTTACCTTGTATCACGTTTGGATGTCTGAAAAGAATATTTAGCTGTTTATAGGTCATGCATACAATTTTGCAGAATAATTTATGATACTGTTATCGTTAAAAGAGTGTTCGCTTTGCGTCATTTTAAGAATCCATCGTGTGTGGTTTACTTCATCTTCGTGTAAAATAGAAGTTAGAGAATATTCATCTTTCAAATATCTCGTCTTATTTTTTTCTGGAATACATACTTGATATAATTTGCAGTAAACCTAATCTACACATTCTGTTCTACGTTAATATCCAATACAGTGCGATACTATACGAAATACGTGAAACAATCTAAGACATACTAATGCAATTAAAGACAACAACAAATTATTCTTCTATGAATACTCACCCATTGTTCTTTCTTTCTTTTCCTTTTTATCTTTTTTCTTCTTTTTCTTTTTTTCTCTCTTGACAAACTTCCACTCTGTCCTGAAATATACGTTGACATGTCAAACATATATTTTCTGTAGCGATACATGGAGTACATGGAGCTATCAGTTTATACATTTACCTGAACTAGATTAAGTTGAATAATGTTCAAAAGAGTACGAGCCATTGTTTTGATAATGAATTATCATTGCCCAAACGTATGTTACATTATTGTATCACTTCATTTTTGTTAACACGTAAAATGTCTTATATCCTTGCCTGACATGCATTAAATGTATAAAAGTTTAAGTACGGTACTACTTCACAAGCCCAAGAATATCTTACGACATTAAATAATCCATGTCAAGCACATTTATTTATTTATCTTTTCCTTCATTTTTCTTTTTGCATTTCGTTATTTTTCTTTTTGCATTCCTTTATGTACCGTAACTATAATTATAGTCTCTTATACACCACAAGACGAGGATACAAAGAGAATAAAAACTGAAACTGAAACTGAAACCGATTCGGTAGGTCCAGATCCCCGCTCTCTGAAACAAAACACGCACACACACCACAGCAAAGGAAAGGAAAGTATGCGAGAGAAATTAGGAAAGTATTTTAATAAATTTAAGAAAATGTTTCTGAACTTGGTCCGCTAACTTAAAGAAAGAGCTCAGTTTTCGGCGTTCTTCACACGTTTCAATCATGGGTGTTGTCTATAGTTAATACATCCTGTAGGAAAGCTGGAGTGGTATTATTGTTACAAAACCCTGTGCAACCCTTACTATCATCTATCTTCCACCGGCAACCTCTATGCAACATTAAATCGATCAGTCATTAGTCCGAGTTAGTTAATTGTAAGAAGTGGTCAAATTGTAATTTGTTTTCTTTTTTGGTGCGCATTTAATGTCACTCGAAAATGGTCACATCCTTCGAGCTTTCCTAGGTCACAAGGTTAGCTAATACCCTAAAACATGCCCTAGAAACAAGAGTTTGCTCCCCCCCCCCCTTTTGCAGTTGAGGTAGGATCATATGTTTTTAAAGTAGCCGGTTTGTTTTGTTTCAATTGTTTCCTGGCTTTATAATGTCGTATCTTTAAATGCAACCAATCGGGGGCACTTTTTAAGCTAGTTTTATTTATAAAAATTCCTTACTTTTCATCATCACATGACAGATTAACACTGTTTCCTCCTTTTCTTTCTTTAGCCGCCTTCATCATATTTGCCATTAATTAACCGCATCTCAGAGCATTAAAATTTTGAAATTTTGCGTTGGGAACCCCAGGAGTAGTTGCGTGATCCGCCCAGGATACTGGTGTCACACCACAACCAAAATTCACTGTAAAATAAGTTTCCAACGTGCAATCAGTTCAAGGCTTGGCCAAAGACTGTGACAAGTTTGCATCTGAGCCACCTTACATGAACAAAAATTTCTACCAGGGGAGGGGGAACTCTCCTCGATCACCCCTCCCCTGGAAGACAATGCATGGGGTGATAACGGATGGATCCGTCCAGGGTACTTATTATACTAGGTATTCCGTAGACCTTAGCAGCCAACAATGGTCGATAATTTAGATCCCAAAATAAAGAATGTTTAGCTGCCACTTTGCAGGACTGGAAATGCCATTTCCGGTAATTTGAGAGGCATTCTAGTCAACATTTTCTTGGCACGCTATGCGCCAATCGATGGTGACGCTACTCTTACATAGTGTCACGACGTTTCCTTGCAGCCTGCTAATCAGAGGTAGCACCAAGAGGGGTAGGGGCCGTGGTCCCTCGTCAGGGAAGCCTACCTCCCGTATGGTAAACTTTCCAATCTGGTAGGGGACGCCTCAGTTTGTATGATAATTAAAGAATGTAATCCCTACGAGGACCCTTCACCCCAATAATTCACATATATTCGCTCTCGATGAGAATAGAATGTCCATAAAACCATTGAAAATTTTCAAATTTTCTTCAAACAATTGAAGAACAAATTTTCCGCAACCTCGGGGGCTAAAAATATTGCCTTCGCTTTTCTTCTGACAACCAATAGCCGTTGTCGGGTTTCGGACTGCATCCCCCTCAAGGGGAGCTGGGTCCCCGTCGTGCAAATCCTGGCCCCATCATTTCTTCTAATGATGAAGCAAACTTACCACTTTCATGACATTTTGGGGAGTTTGACTCTGCACTCATCTAACAGATATTGATCTATGAATACTTTAATCTTAGTCACATATGTATATGTAGACATCTAATACAGAAATATGTTTAAACTCACTCCCATTCCTCCCCTCGTGGATCTGATTTCTCGATCGGATCCGTAAGACCCCTACTGGCGCCCTTCTCATATGTCACCATAGACTTTCCATTTTGATGGCGTTCATTCTCTTCGTCATCCAGACTTTCCTCAGATTCGGTAAAAGGGTCTCGCTTGCCTTTCTTTTTCCTATAAAAAGGAACAAATTCAAAGTAGTTGTCCAATTCTGTCACACATGTTTAGAGTACATGTTTGTATTACAAAAAGCTTACTTCATCCTTTCCCAGAATAGGGTAACATAAGAAAATAAAAATTTAAGCATACAGTTGGAAAATCCCATTTGATGTTAGGGACCATGGGATAGATAGAGGAAAAATCTGGCTCAGCTCACGTGAGTATGTGTGAAAGGGAAAAAGGTGTAAGTGATAAATTTTACGATAGAAGATTCGCTTTTAATCAGACTAAATATTATAGCTATTTTTTCCAAGACGAACTCATTTTCTACAGTAACTGTGTAAAGCTTTTAAGTGACTCATGTAACATTCTGGGAACATAACTTGTTGCAAAAAGAACGATTAAAGTTGTATAACGGCGGTAACACGATCAAAAGATCATTCCTATTTTACCAATTACTGTGAAAAGCGATTTGGAAGGTTAAAGGTTTTCCAAGCAGTTGATTCATCAGAATGGAAATATTCAGACTCCTACAAACTAACAGTATTACTGAAAAAGTCGAGGCTTGTTTAGTTAAGCTCCTTTTTGGTGTCTTAAAAAACCAAAAACCTAAAAGACATAATTTCAAAAAGTTAATTTTAAAAAGTAAAATTAAAACTAAAAGATTAAAAGTTTAACTTACCTTTTCTTCATAACAATTTCCATAGCAAGCTTTAACTTTTTCATTCTTTTCTTTTGCTTCTTTTGCTTTTTCTTCTTTTGTTTTTTCTTCAATTTCTTTTCCTGTTCAGTCAGCTTTCGTCCATCTTCTGAGTCGACACTTTCACATGATGATACCTCACTGCTATGAACGCTACTAACGGGGCTGACAGTCACACGCTCTATTTCTTTGGCAATTTTCTTCTTGATTCTGTAGAAGCAAGAATAGGATGACGATTGCAACAAATATGGTATCGGAACTGGACAAAAGCCCCCCAAAATATGAGTTCAGATGCTGAAATTTCCTTGACACTATTCCTAAACAAATTCTCTAAAGGAATTTTAGTTAAATGTAAGGAGCGTTTCATGTTTCAAGTAACAAGTTTACTGATATTTAGATGTAAGTACATGACAGCCTTGGAAACACTAGTCCGTAACATTTTCTCACTGTCTCTGAATCATGCACCAAATAAAATATTCAACTTCCTTTTTTTGATTTTTCTAGTGATTTCCTTTCAGTTCCACTCAATTAGTTCATTCATGATTTAAATTCGTGAATCAGAAGACATGATTTTGCATGCACGGATTAACGAATCGAAGAGAACTTAGTACGTGCACATGTCAAACTTTGGAGAGTTTTATACCTTCTGGATCATAACATGCGATACAGACTTTGGTCCCGGATGCGCAATTTTTTATGGGCAAATCATGCCATATACCAATCAGCTTCTTGGAAATAGTCCACACCCCTAATTCCGAAAGGACAGCTTTTCGACCCTTTTCTTGTAATTCTGGGTTATGAAAGAACAGGCCAAAACCCCAGGTCACGTAACCCTAACCGCAAAAGTAACTCCAAACCACGATTTTCAAACAAATTGGAAACATTTTGAAAATCAAATTTGCCCATAACCGCGTGGGAAAAAATGAGGCGTCTCGGATAGACTTCAGAAGATGGCGCTCTTTCAGAAGGCAGAATACACCTTACGGGAGGAGCCAACAGGTCTTGCTAAGATTGAATCATGGAGCTACCACCTCGGAGGTGGTAGCTCCATGGTTGAATAATTAGCGATAAAACGAACAGTAGCCTACTGACCTCCGGCTAATGTTTCTCTGGCACCATTTGGTTTAAAAAGCTCACAGGCAATTAGATCGGTAGTATACTTAGGCTTTACTGCGAGATTTACACTTATTTTGATCTATTGCATGTCAGAATCGCCGGGATGTTGGCAAGACTACTCAGCAACGGCATTACAAAGTTTTGCAACGTGTTACAGTAACTGAAGATAACAAATTTGCTCTTTTGTTTCCCTCAGAGGAGTATGAGGAATAGAAATAGCTTGATTGGACATGAATTCTGTCCCTTTCTCTCTTTCGCTAACCCCAGAACTCCGCTAACTCCACTTACTCCGCTAACTCCCCTCCGCTATAGCCCCCTGGAAACGACTGTGAAAGTGGTAAGGCTGAGAGTGTATAGGTCAAGGGGGATCCCTTCGATGTCAACCCCCTGGTTGACATCGAAGGAAGCCCCATTTAAAGATTCTACCTTTTAGCCAGATGTTTAAAAATGAAATGTCAACTTTCAACAGTAGGTTCTGACAATTAATTGCTGACATAAAGAATCGAATGATAATCAAATATAAAACGCTTGTTTTTTTTGTAAATGTTTTTACAGCTGTCTCTTACAGAAATTTACTGATTTCTTTTTAGAGCTGAAAAGTAGTATCTCAACTACCCTTCCATACCTGCTTTAGCGCTTCTGTTGGCCGTGGTGGAAAGTTTTCAATAAGGATGATATTTTAAGGAGTTCTTCTACTTTCTAGATACAGCTACCCGTTTATGGAAGGAACCAGGCCTTAGTCGGGAGAAGAGGGACGGGAAGCATGTGGCCTCCCCAAAGTTTTGAGAACAGAAACTAATATTGCCATAATACTTTGTTACATATCTCTCCCTTGAAAGTTATCTCTCTCCACTGAAAATTATGTCGCCCTTGTGAAAAGCCAACTCGCTTCCTTCAACATCTTGTCTGGTTACGAGGCAGCAAGGAACAATAGAGACTGTTTAACATTCATTTAAACAGATTTTTATATTTTGTAAGAAACAATTCTCGCAGTAAGTCTAAGCTAGTAAGCTAGTATGTTACGGCTTGTGGTCGCGAGTCAAACCAATAACAGCGAAAGATCACAGAAGAACGAGATTAAAATTCAACAACTTAATGATTATTTACAATCTCCTTATCTCACTTAAATTTACAATAATTAATTAGACTTACTCACAATCCTTTAATTAATATTTCTGGTCTGGTCCAAGGGCTGGTAGTGCATGCACGTTGACGGTGGTACAGTAGTAGACCTGCAGCGTGCTGTAGCGTAGGAACTGGTTCCACGAGCGAATAACGACAAGGCTAGGCGATGATGGATGATAACAATCTCAATACACAGCGTAGAAACGGCGTAAGGCAATTTGTCACAAGTGTGAATTGTCAGTGGCTGGCCTCATATGATTCGGTTAATAAACGGACAGCAGAATAACGTCTGGACTCGATGGTGTCTCTCTATGTCTCTCCAGTGTGATAGTTGTTGAACTGCCTTTTATATGCTAGGCTTTTCTTCGAGAACTCTCCAGAATTTAACAGAAACTTCTAGTGTACACAGTCCAGCAATTACGAGAACGTTCCTTAATAGAAACTTCTAGAACACACAGTAGTTGTAAACAATTGTTGCAGCTGGCTAGGAGTGTTGCCAGGTCGCTGCTATAATTGGGACATAACGTAAACAGTTCTCGCTTCTAGATAGTTCTAGAAAGGCTGCGTTGAAGTTGAATTCTCTGGAACTTTCCACTCGCTCGTCGATGGATTCAATCCAGTGTTCCTGACGGGTCGTCTTGTAACACTCCCCCCCTTGAAGAAGTTTTGGACGTCTCGGACAAAACTTAAGTTACAGTATTTACAATGTATAACTTTACAGTAATAACTACAGTATGTATATTATGTAGTCCAATATTCAATGGAAGGTATAATCATAACATATAATTTGTCTTGCAAGGTGATGATACATGAA
This sequence comes from Holothuria leucospilota, assembly GCA_029531755.1. Taxonomy (NCBI): domain Eukaryota; kingdom Metazoa; phylum Echinodermata; class Holothuroidea; order Aspidochirotida; family Holothuriidae; genus Holothuria; species Holothuria leucospilota. The sequence goes on along the minus strand of CM055962.1, from coordinate 27,478,453 downwards.
TACAGTAACATTATCAATACACATTGTGCCATAGTTAACACAAAATTTCAAAACTTACAGTGAGATTTTCAACATACTGCATCAAATCAAATTCTTGACAAAGAGTCTGGTACAACATTGTCTTTCCCCTTAATATGCTTAATATCTACATTATATGATTGCAGAAATAAACTCCACCTCATCAATCTTTGATTCTTATTCTTCATCTTAGATAAAAATGTCAAAGGGTTATGATCAGTGTATACAGTGATAGGGAAACTAGTAGTTCCCAAATAAACATCAAAGTGTTGAAGACCAAGTATCAAAGCTAATGTCTCTTTTTCAATTGTTGAATAATTTTTCTGGTGTTTGTCAAATTTCTTAGAATAATAACAAACAGGGTGATCAACACCATGCTCATCAGCTTGAAGCAAAACTGCTCCCATGCCATTGTCACTGGCATCTACTGCCAACTTAAATTGTTTTTCAAAATCTGGAGCGATCAACACTGGTGAACTCATTAGTGCCTTTTTCAATAATTCAAATGCTGCTTGGCAATTATCCGTCCAATCAAACTTTTCATTTTTCTTTAACAATTTTGTCAGTGGTGCAGCAATGTCAGAGAAATTCGGACAAAAACGTCTGTAGTAACCAGCCATGCCTAGGAAGCGCATGAGCTGCCTTTTATCAGTTGGGGCAGGGAATTTGTCAATGCCCTCAACTTTGGCCTTAATTGGTCTAACTTTACCCTGACCAACCACATGCCCTAAGTATATCACCTGGGCACAAGCAATCTCACTTTTGACCAAATTGACAGTCAAATTAGCTTCGGCAAGCTTGTCAAATAATGCCTTAACATGTTGTACATGTTCATCCCACGAGTTGCTGTACACAATAAGGTCATCAACATATACTTCACAATTTTCTAAATTTGACGTAAGATTATTTACTAAGCGCTGAAACGTCATCGGTGAGTTTTTCATACCAAACGGCATGACCTTATACTGAAATAACCCATCTGGCGTCACGAATGCCGAGATTTTCCGAGCCCTCTCAGTGAGTGGTATCTCCCAGTACCCCTTTAGTAAGTCAAACTTTGACACATACGTAGCTTTCCCAATCCTATCAATGCAATCATCGATACGGGGTATCGGATAGGAATCCGTTCTTGTGACCGCATTCACCTTTCGGTAATCAGTACAAAATCTGTACCCACCGTCTGGCTTGGGGACCAATATACAAGGGGAAGACCATTCACTATTACTAGGTTCTATAATGTCATGGTCCAACATGTACCGAATCTCATCCCTGAGATGTTGTCGTTTTCGAGGGTTAACTCGGTAAGGATGCTGCTTGATTGGTGTAGCATCTCCCACATCAACATCATGTTCAATCAAATTTGTCCTAGTAGGATCATCTGAGAACAAGCATGCATATTCATAGATTAATGATTTCATTTCCGACTTTTCTTTGTGATCCAGATGACTTAATTTCTGGTCAAGATTTTTCAACACATCAGAATTTTGTAACTTAATACACATGTCAGGAACATTATTAGCCTTGATCTCATCATTACTGAGTTCATGATCAGCATTGATAACACACACTTGATCACCTGTATCATTAGTGTTACTATTTACATCATGTACACTTTCATCCTTAGAAATGTCACAATCTTCTCTTTCATAATATTTCTTCATCATATTAATATGACATACTCTTTTAGATTTACGCTTGTCAGGTGTCAAAATGACGTAATCTGTGTCACTAACTTTTCTCTCAATGACATAAGGTCCTTGAAAGCGAGCTTGAAGTGGCTGACCAGAAACAGGCAAAAACACTAGCACCTTATCACCAGGCTTAAACTCTCTTTTCACAGTGGTCTTGTCATACCACGCTTTCATTTTCTTCTGAGAGTGCCTCAGATTTTCCTGAGCAAGTTCACATGCTCCATGAAGACGATCTTTAAAGCGGGATACATAATCAAGTAGATGTATGTCCTCACCTGGATCTGATAACCACTTCTCCTTTAACAATTTCAATGGTCCACGAACTGTGTGTCCAAAGACAAGTTCAAATGGACTGAACCCAAGTGACTCTTGTATAGATTCCCTGGCAGCAAACATTACAAATGGAATGCCTTCATCCCAATCTCTCTCATTATCATGACAATATGTCTTTAACATATTCTTCAATGTTTGGTGAAACCTTTCTAAAGCCCCTTGGCTTTCCGGATGATAAGCCGAAGACTTAATTTGGTCTATGCCTAACTCATACAACATCTGCTGGAATACAGTTGACATGAAATTAGACCCTTGATCTGATTGGATCTCTTTTGGCAACCCAAACAATGTGAAAAATTTAAGTAAAGCTTGTAAGATTGTCCGAGCCTTAATATTCCTCAGAGGTATTGCCTCTGGAAACCTCGTAGAAGCACACATAATGGTTAATATATACTGATGCCCTGCCCTACTCTTAGGTAGGGGACCTACACAATCAATGATGACTCTACTAAACGGCTCTTCAAAAGCAGGAATTGGCTTTAAGGGTGCAGCCGGAATATTCTGATTCGGCTTCCCAACCATTTGACATGAGTGACAGGTCATACAAAATTTGGCCACATCACTTTTAAGTTTTGGCCAATAAAAGTGATTTAGAATTCTGTGGTAAGTCTTATTGACTCCTAGGTGCCCTGCAAATGGCATTTCATGAGCAATAGTCAGTATTTCCCTTCTATAAGTCCTAGGTACCACAATTTGATGGTAAATTCTCCACTCTTCATCTAATAGTGCATCAGGTGGTCGCCATTTACGCATCAAAATATTGTTTTTCAAATAAAAGCAGACTGGGACGTCTTTCGATTCATCCTCAGTGAGTGCACCAGCTATTAATGGCTGAAGCTCTTCATCATGTTGTTGTTGGACTGACAACTGGTCTCTGTAGAGTGTGTCAGACATTGTTGATTTTTCCTGTTCTACCCCCTCACTATGTGTGGGGCCAGGAGACTCACAATCCTGACTATCATTAAGATTAGTCATAAAAGATTGGCTGAGATCATACCAAGAATCTTCACTTTCATGAATATTTTTACTGGAATCTTTTTCAGACTCTGACTCCTCCTTTGGGAGTGTTGTTCCATTTTTAGGAACCAATTCCTCAATTTTAGAGGGTGGATGATTAAGTTTATCATCCTTATTTTCAGAAATCATGCCCTCATTTTTAGAGAGTGGATGTTTAACATTATCATCCTTACATGATTCCCTACTTGTTCCACTTTTGGGAACTGTATCCTCACTTTTGGAGGGTGGATGTTTAAGATTATCACCCACGGCGAGCTTTTGTGACATAGCTCTAGTGACAGCACAGGCAGGGAATAAATTTGGAAATTCCTTTTCTAATTGCTCTGTGTTGTTATAATCACATGGTTTATCTGTCAAAATTGCATTGGCTATTACCTTTCCACCAGCTAGGTCATTGCCTAGCAACAGAGATACCCCCTTTACAGGTAGAGTAGGTCTGACCCCTACTATGACCGACCCAGAAACTAAATCTGACTTCAAATTAATTTTGTGGAGAGGGACAGAAATAAATCCACACTCAACCCCCTGAATTAGTACATTTGCCCCTGTGGAAGTAGAGTCCGATAATGGCAAAACTCCATCAAGAAGCAACGACTGAGTTGCGCCTGTATCACGCAAAATTTTAATTTTGACGGGTGGATGAGCTGAATTCCCATCTAGGGAAATAAACCCCTCAGACACGAATGGAAGGTATTCTTCCTTAATTTTGTCGTTAGAATTAGGCCGTAAAGTCACGACTACCTCAGAAGAGTTCTCTACATTGGCTAAGGCATTGGAGGCTGTTTCAGTCTCCTTTAATTTTGCCAGTGTGAAGCAATTTGCCATTGTGTGGCCTTTTTTGTGACAGAAACCACAGCTTATGTCTTTAAAGGCAGCTTTGTTTGAGCTGACCTGGTCGTTCTTTTGACGACTTGAATCTGGTTGTTTTTTACCAGAATTTGTTGGAGAGATAGAACCAGACTGAGATCCACTGTTACCCGTTGTGCCACTACTGTTGCCATATTTCTTATTTGGCCTACTAAACTGACCCTTATTTTGAGTCCGACCCACTTTACCGAATTTATGGGTAAGTGCATACTGATCAGCCAAATTTGCAACTTCACTCAACTTGTCAGCCTTATTTTCCTCAAGGTGAGTCTTAATGTCATCATTCACACACCGTTTGAATTCCTCGACCAGCATCAGTTGTCTTAAAGTGTCAAATGTGGAGACCTTTTTGGAAGCACACCATCTATCGAAATGCCTTTCTTTTTGATAAGCAAACTCTACGTATGTTTGTGTATCCGCCTTACGATACTTTCTAAATTTTTGGCGATAAGCTTCGGGCACCAATTCATAGGCTTGTAATATGGCCTTTTTAACCTTATCATAATCCATGCTGTCCTCTATTGACAGAGCGGAATACACTTCTTGAGCCTTGCCTGTGAAATTACTCTGGATGAGTATGGACCATTTATCTCTTGGCCACTTTAGTTGCTCACCCAGCTTTTCGAAATGGTTAAAGAATTTCTCCACATTATCCTCCTGAAATTTGGGGACAAATTTTACGTGCTTAGAAATGTCAAATACCCCAGTATCCAAGCCTATTTTAGGGTCTGAGCCTTTTATGACCCCTAACTCTAGTTGCTTTAACCTAAATTCATGTTCTCTTGCCTTTTCCTCCCTTTCCCTTTCTCTTTCCATTTCCTTTAATCTAATCTCCTTATTCATTTCCATTTCTAGCCTTTTCAATTCAAATGTGTTGTCAGTTGGCACAGTGATAGCTGTTTCCAATACTGTACTAGGCAGGACACCTTCATCCACAAGATATTCTAGAACATATCTTTTAATCTCGTCTTTCCGCATTAAAGGCTGAAATTCAATGCCATAATGTTTTGCGACCTTTACAATCTCAGATTTCTTTAATGAATCTAGTTCCTCGACTGAGGGACTAGCCACGAATTTATCTAAGTTGAATGGCATTTTGAAGTTGTTTACGATTTACAACAGAATTTCTCGAATTTTCTAGTATTTTTCGTTCCCGGATGTTAGGCCACCAATTCTGTTACGGCTTGTGGTCGCGAGTCAAACCAATAACAGCGAAAGATCACAGAAGAACGAGATTAAAATTCAACAACTTAATGATTATTTACAATCTCCTTATCTCACTTAAATTTACAATAATTAATTAGACTTACTCACAATCCTTTAATTAATATTTCTGGTCTGGTCCAAGGGCTGGTAGTGCATGCACGTTGACGGTGGTACAGTAGTAGACCTGCAGCGTGCTGTAGCGTAGGAACTGGTTCCACGAGCGAATAACGACAAGGCTAGGCGATGATGGATGATAACAATCTCAATACACAGCGTAGAAACGGCGTAAGGCAATTTGTCACAAGTGTGAATTGTCAGTGGCTGGCCTCATATGATTCGGTTAATAAACGGACAGCAGAATAACGTCTGGACTCGATGGTGTCTCTCTATGTCTCTCCAGTGTGATAGTTGTTGAACTGCCTTTTATATGCTAGGCTTTTCTTCGAGAACTCTCCAGAATTTAACAGAAACTTCTAGTGTACACAGTCCAGCAATTACGAGAACGTTCCTTAATAGAAACTTCTAGAACACACAGTAGTTGTAAACAATTGTTGCAGCTGGCTAGGAGTGTTGCCAGGTCGCTGCTATAATTGGGACATAACGTAAACAGTTCTCGCTTCTAGATAGTTCTAGAAAGGCTGCGTTGAAGTTGAATTCTCTGGAACTTTCCACTCGCTCGTCGATGGATTCAATCCAGTGTTCCTGACGGGTCGTCTTGTAACAAGTAGTATAATTCGGAATCAAGACCTTCATTCTAAATTTTTAAATTGTACTGTGGTTGATTTTTCTAATTTTTTTAAGGGACGAAAATTCCCGTGAACGTCACGTAGTGAGTATTTAAAAAAAAAATAAGCAAAGAAACAAATAAAAAGACAAACTAACTTCTCTTTTTCTTTCTCTTTTTTGTTTTGCTTCTTAATTTCTTTTTTCTTCTGGACCTTTTCCTGTTTCTTCTTTTCTTGTTTCTTCTCTTTCGCTTCTGCTTTCTTCTGCGTAGTTACGTTCATCTTTTCCTCTTGAGTGAGGGCGTTATCAACATCTGATATGTCATTTGTGGATACGCTGCTAACACTGATGGAAGAACTAACGTCAGTCGAGCTGCTGTCATCGCTGCGTATGTAAAGTACCAATCAGAAAAAGTGAAAGGTATAAAGACCACGCAGGGGTATTTCCTCCTTACTTTACAGAGTGTTCAAATAACTCAAGAATAGAAGAGAGGGAGCATAATAGGATCGGGTACGAGAAATGGAAATTTTAAATCAATTTATTTAAGGTATTTTCTCCAATATTGTAAATAGATGATGGAAAGGAGGGGGGGGGGGAATCTGAGAACTTAAAGCGTTAAAACGTCCAAAATATTGCCTCGTTGGCCTTCTTTGAATTCTTCAAATGATGATGAAAATTTAAATAGCTTATTCATAGAGACCAGGGAGGCCATGGTGTGAAATATCACTTACTTTAAACCCACTTGAAAACTTGCATTTCAAAGAATTAATAAGATGATGCAGAACAGAACTAATAATTTTCCCTCTTTAGCTCCGCGTGGATTGGAAATCTACCCAAGAAACAGCCAATCTATAAAGTAAGTTGTATTTAGAGGTTACTTTAAAGTTTCCGGTTTACCTGCTGTCGGACTTTTCTTTATCTTTTCTCGATTCTTTTGCACTCTTTTCTCTATTCTTTTCTTTGTGTCTAGGCTTCTTTTCCTTCCTCACCACATCTTTGTCATTTTCGTGTTTTCGTTCCTTCTTCTCTTTCGCTTCCTTTTTCTTCGCCTCCTTCTCTTTCTTGATTAATTCCTTCTCTTGCTTTTTCTCTAATTTTCGTTTCTGTTTCACAGCTTTTTTCGTTTCTTTTTCAGTTTCCCGTTTTTCAATTTTCTTCTCCCGTTTCACAGCCTTCTTTTCCTCCTTTTTCTTAAGTTTTTTCATTGCTTTCTTCTCTTTCTTTGCGGTTTCGTTCGTGATGACGTCATCATCATCTGTGCTTACTTCAGAGCTGTCAACACTACTTGAGCTGACGTCACTGATGTCTGATGAACTTTCGGTCAATGACGTTGACGATGAAGACGATGATGACGAACTCGAGCTGTCCTCTGAAGATCTGCAAATTCAGTAAAAGGGAGAGAATGCAACCATTTCAAGGCAAAAATTTCTTTTATCAAATAAATAGGTCTTATAGTTAAAATACGCTTGTTAGATTTCAATTGCATATGAACACAGCTGTGATTGTACTTGGTAGGTTTCTGGATAGGTATGACCATTGGACAACTGTAAGTCAGGTAGGAAATAAGCTACAGGAAAGGGTCCAAACCAATCTTCATAATTTACTTTAGGGACGGTTCTTACAACTGTCTTAATACATTTTAGCACATGTAAATTCCCCTTACAAATATTTTTCCCTTGGCCGCTAATTATCATATATATTCAAAAACTTACGATGATGATGAAGATGACGAAGAAGATGACGACGTAGAGGATTCACTTTCTGAGGAACTGCTGGAAGAGGAATCTATACAGGAGAAAAAACATAAGTATGACATCATATCATCGCCTTTCATGAAGTGAAGTAAAGTGTAAGGACGCCCTCGATTTTCAGCATAAAATAGGTGATTCTACCTCAGTGAATTTTTTCGTTACAATGTATCTTCGATTTTGAAATATGACCCAGCCATTAATTTTTACAGGTTTTCTAAATCAGTGTTCCTAAGTAAAGAGTGCCTCTTTAAAGTATTATAATTAGCAGCCTTATAGTTTAAAGTGATGCCGTGAGTTTGCAAAAAGGGAAAAACATAAGATTTTGCTTCTTCTTTTGTCTTTCTTTATCCTTCAAAATGCCACGAGTGCTATACAGAGTTGAAAAATACAATTTGAAAGCTCAAACTGATATTGATAATCTTGGGAAGTAACCTAAACAGCATAAAATCAGAAAAATTTTGAAGGCCTTTTTCAAAAAACGGTCCTCATTATAAAGCGTTAGACCACTCCTATGTAACGAACCTGATGTTGAATATGCAATGTTATTGAGGTGTCACCACGTTAAAAAACGTACTATACCACTCAACCCAGGCCAGCTCCACGGTACAGCTGTTCGCTCACGGCCGGAAAATGACCTTCTTGCATAATCGCTTGATAGTACAACTACTTGTACACTCAATATAGCTTTCGGCTCTAATCAGGGAGCTGCCACTCTAACGTTAGAGTGGCAGCTCAGAATCAACTTACAGGCTAGTCTTTCACTCGTTGGTACGCGTTATAGTGCTGATTTGAATTTGAACGTTACAGGTTTACTGCGAAAGTTGCACCACTAATAAGCCTACCATCTCTTTTGTCGCCACAACTGTTTCTGAGGTGAACGTCAAACACGATGGTAAGTGCAAATGAAAGGCAGAGCAGCGTCTCTCGATACTACAAGTACTAATGTTAGCACAAGTTACTGTAGGCTTAATTTACTGAGGTACCACTCGACAGTAGCCTAAAGTTAGGCTACTACAGTAAAACGGGATAGTTTAGCCTTGTGGTATTACCTTGTACGGTGTATATAGCAATATCAACGTAACTTCTTCAAGATCCACACATTCAGTCAGTCTTGTTCACTTGTGTTGTTGTGCTAAGACTAGCAGCTAAGTCGATCAGCTGTTTACACCTAGTTAGGTTAGGTTAGGTTAGATGAGGTTTAACGTCCCAGTTTCCAACCAAATGGTTCAAGTCGAGACGACCACGGCCTTTTTTCCAGTTGTGGCTCACTGGCTTGTTTTCCCTACTCCATTGTTTATGCTGAGCACCAAGCACAAAGGCAGTAGGTTCCATTTTTAAAGTCTTTGGTATGACCCGGCCAGGATTTGAACCCTAGACCTTCCGGCTGCAAGTCGGATGCTCTAACCACTTGACCACTGCAGTCGGTTTACACCTAGTGAATATGCATTAGTACTTCGTTCTCATTGGTCTGCTCAACAGATGTTCGTTAGGAGACTGAATAGTGTTTGTCATCAGCACATTTTTGATTTCCTCGAGTTTAGTCGTTATTTTTACGAAAATTTCAGGGCTGTTGCCGGAATTCGCAAAACAGGCCATATTTTTTCTCCCTTACTGTTCATATGGGCCACTCAAACGAATGACTAAGATTTTAAACTCGATTTTTTAATGTTTTTCCCTTTTTGCAAACTCACGGCATCACTTTAACAATGTTCTGAGTACCATACAACAGTACTTTCTTGTTTTGAGTGCCAGGACGACAGGACGACAACACGACCTATTCAAAAGTACTAGTACATAATTTTGCCTTATCACCATTAGGTAACTTTCAAAATCTGTGAGTATATGAAGACGAGTACAAACTCATAATCATGAGTACAAATACAGATAAGTGTATCAAAGCGTCAGTGTGAGTACGTACTCACTACAAATCTAATGTAAATCATGTTTGTATTACTGAAATATTTTAAAGGAATGCCTGCTGACCTTCTGTTGAGGATGATGACCTTTCATCATCATCGCCATCATCCCCTGCTGCTGCCACTTTCTTCTTTTTGTTTGTTTTCACTTTTCTCTTTTTCTTTTTAAATTCTTCGGAAGAATCAGTGTAAGAAGAACTGTCGGAGGAAGTTTCTTGTCTTTTCTTTTTCTTTTTTCCTCGTCTTGATCCGACGTCCTGAAATGGAGATAAGAGGGGGCATACAGATAAAATTGATTGATGCACATTCGTATGAAGCAGGGAGGGGCGCTGGGGCTGAAGTTCCCTAGTCAAAATGTGAGGACTGAAGTATGCTTCCCCCACTTTTCAAGGACAAAAACCCCTTACTTGTCCATACTGTGAAATATATCAAACTTTTTCAATTTAAAATATTAAACTTTTTCAATGCATTTATAGGCCTTATTCAAATACTGTTCAAATTTTAGCATAAAATCGCATCTAAGAACCTTCAAATGTTTAAATATTTTTCAAAGGAAAGGGAATCCCTCTCCTTAGAATCCTTGATAAGACGGCAGCCTAAAAATTTTTAGCCCTCCCCCTGCAGCTGAGAACAGCTTCCTACGGCTATGGTATCTCCCTTAAGAGAGGCAAAAATGCAAGTTGAATATATTTAAATGAAAAGAATTGTTAAATTTTCCCCCAAATGCAAAATTGATTCGAGAAGAATTTTCTGGCATCTTCTTCCCCTAGTTCATGAAAAACTAGGAAAGGGTAACCAAACGTTTAAAATGTATCGGTTACCCAAGTAAAAGAATCCGAGAAGCTACTAGGAGAATCCCTCTTCTTCTTTTTCTTTGTATTTGTTTTCTTTTGTTTCTTTTTCCTCTCTTCCGAGTCCGAACTGTCGCTAGAACTGGTTGGACTGGAGTAGTATTCCACGATGGTCCGTACTTTTCGGCCTTAAAAACAGATAAAATATTATAAAACGAGATAATTATACCCGACATAAACATGATAGTTTCTTCAATAATGAGAAGCAAAAACATTCCTATTATAGTTTAAATTAGATGAGATGATTGTCTGTTTCTTTTTGGTCAAAGTATAGAATGAGTATTCGATTAAAGTGAGGGCGCTCGTGATTGCATAGTTACCAGATGTGATATCTTGTGGAGAGTATGAAACATGACAGGTTAGCCTCCCTAAAATAATTGCCACTTTGTTTGTTTAGTTTGCCTGTAGGCCTTATGCATATGACGTCACAGAACAAAGTGCGCCTAGGAGGTGAGCGTGCATCATTGCAACTAACACCAACAAATGCAGATAGCTGATGTGTGCACCTTCGAATAAGCACGTGTATACTACACGGGAGTGCAAAGTCTAAGTCATGGGTGCAGTGTGCTTCATTGTTTACCCTCCAGAATGACGTCGTGTGACGTTAATGCGTAAGGTCTATTGGTATATACTGTAGTTAAATTGAAGCAAGGAACTCGATGACACGTTTGATTGACACAAACATCTTCCACAAAAATACATTTCAGAGCTTCTTGCATTCGCAACAGCCTGAGGTGATGGGTTGGTAACATAATACACCCTACGAAGACAACAGAACAGTGGGGTTTGAAAAACAGGTTTTCAGTGCAAACAATACAGCACGAAGAATCGAAGCATGACAGTTGCCCGCATATGTCTTAACGCACGGTGGTGTCTGTCAAGTTAGTTGGTTCTTTTCCCAGTTAACGTTGCAAAGACTATGTTACCAACCAATGAATCTCCGTAGCAGGAGTGGCGCCAGAGAGGACCATGCCCCTCCCCCCGTAGGGGAAATGCCCAGTTCCGTCGGGAACCTTGATCCGTCCGATTAAATATGTTATCCCGACGACAGTCAGTCGCCCCGATTATCTGATGGATTTTGCTCTTAGGAAGGGCAGATTCTTAAATAAAAACAAATTTTCCAATTATCCACATAATCACCCAATTTCTTCATATTTTTTTAAAATTAAAACAAGTTGTTCAAATTTCTTTCAATAAAAACCCCAAAGTTTCAAATTTTTCTAAATAGAAGCCAAAACATGTTCGTCATCCTTTCGACAACCCGTCACCGTTTGTCGGGACTTCGAGTTACTATCCCCCTCCTGTCGGGGAGCTTACTTCCCTGTCGTGCGAATCCTGGAGCAACCCCTGCTTCGTGGTGACGTCACAGACAATAGAAGATTATGTGATTTGTTTAATTTTAACAGAAAACATGGGGTCAGAGCACAAGTTCTCTTTCTGACTTGCATTAAATGTTTAACTATATATCACTTAGTGTGTTGCAAGTGTTCCTATCATACGCTGATCTCTACAGTTATCGTAATTGTGTTTCGAAATATTTGGAAATGTGAAGTATCATTCAAGGCCACTGTGGTTAGGTTGAACATTTGAAATATTATCTCGTATATAAGAGGATGCATCTTAAAGGGAAATTTTCATGATCCCAGACAGTTCCAATTCTCCCAACTATACATCTTCTAGCTCCTCCCATAACTGTAAGGGGCTCTTCCTTGTGCAAGAATAAACCTGTTTTATTGCTTAAGGGCATGTCCTGCTGAGCACACAAGGCTATAAAATGTAATAAAAGTACTCTCTCTGCCTTGTGTGGAATGTGAGCTACTCTGAATCTTTCAAATTTTCAAACTTTGATGTCAATCAAACAGCAGTCACCAACTGAGAATTTTGATATACATACACTAAAAATATACTTTGGGGTGATGACAGTCTGTCTTTAAAAACAACCAGTATTTATGCTAAAAACTCTAAACATTCCATATCATTTCGGTTAGCTTCCTTTCATGCTTTAGTATATTGCAGTGTTTTGATTACGCTTCGGTCCTCAGTCAACATAACGATTAACCGCAATTACGGTATGATACATGCTAATAATAATGTTCTTTTGTAAAAATATATCATTGTTCAGAACAAAGCAACTGTGTTGAAATCTTTTGTAAGGACTGTAACGAAATCGTTCTTTCAATATTTCTGAATAGTTTGTGCATGTCACTGTTGTCACTGGGCGTGGGCAAATCATCACGAGTTTATTTAAAGAAAAACTTGTAATACAATGCAAAAAATGTGATAAAATAATCCGAGACATACACTCCTTTCAATATTATCTACAGGTCAAACACATTTATCGTTAAGTTTGACCTACATGCCCTGAAAAAATAGAAAAATGCTCTTCAAATGAAAGAAGTATCTATTGTTTCTGGTGTCTTACTGCCCATGTGAATGTGCCCTTTAAGCATTTGTATTATGAGAGAGGTAGGGCTTTTCCCCTTATAAAGCATCGCCTTACTGCAGTGGGAGTCAGTGATTCGAGGGAGGCAGTTCACACAACTGCGACCAATTTTCTATGGGAAACAATGCATAGCTTCGGCGGCTTTGAATTACTTATTTTAATGCAAAAAATTATGCATAATGTTAGAAATGTTTCTCCAAAGTGACTTTCTATTACATAGTTTACACTCGGAATGTCTTATTGATTATACGCCACTGATACAATAGCCAAGTTGGCGGGGAAGGTTTGGTAAGCACACTGCACAGTAAAAAATTTCTCCAAATTAACAGTAAAGTTCTGTAGAATTTTCAAGATTTTTTCTGTATTTCTTATTTTACATATAATTCCTGTAATTTTTACAGAAGTCTTCCTTATATCACATCTTTTACGGAATAAGTTTGTATTTTTATACGAATAAAAATTTGCAGATAATTTCTGTAAAATTTTGCCGAAAATATCTGTTTTTTCATATTTACGAGAATATTCTGTAAATTTAACAGAGGTTTCACGTATTTCCAGTAGTTTACTGAAAAAATCTGTTTTGAAAATGCAAATTAAAAATAGATCTAACTGGTTAAGAGATAACACTGCAAAGACTTTGCGGGTGTAGTTTATTAAAAATATCATAATAAAGCATTGGATAACCTTGAATTGTGTGTAGACTTAATTAAAGCCCTTTTTAGGGGAAGTTAATTAATAAAGTGGGCGTGGCCAAATTTTGAAATAAAATTTGTAAATTGACGCTAATAACAGTCCTACACTAATCAGATCTGTAACAAAAGACACTTTTTTTGGTGAAAAGATAAGTTGTTTATTAACACCAATAGAAAATAATAAGATCAGTGAACCTTACTTCTGTAAAAAATATGTAGTAACATTTTTCACTGTAACTAACCGGTCAAATTAATATAAGACATTCTGCATTTCGCACACAACATATGCTAACGATTATGGACCGTTACCGCCTCTGGCTCTTCGCCAGAGAGTCAGGGGACTTTTGGAAAAAAAAAAAAAAAAAAAAAAAAAAAAGAAAGGGGTGTCAGTTAAGTCAAAGTTTGTCCCTTGGGGACGTTGTTACTCCTTCGGGGAGCAGAACTCCTTCGGGAGTGTTGTTTGGTTTTCGCCCCTGGCTCTTCGCCAGAGAGTAAGGGGACTTTTGGAAAAAAAAGAGAAAGGGGGATGCTTCAAAGGGTAGTTATGCAGCACGGACTATGGAAAAGTCCCATACATGCTTGTATACCACGTATACAGCGGCAGCTTCAATTCAAAATTTTACAGGCAAACACTGTTTTTAACAGCATGATATGTAATGTGAAATTACAGAGAAAGCTTGGAAACTCTGCTGCCAGAAAAAATCTGTAAAATAACATTTTTTTCCTGTAAAATTTTACCGAGGATTTCGGTAATATAAAATTACAGAAAAAGCTTGGAAACTCTGCTGCCAGAAAAAATCTGTAAAAAAACAGAAAATTTTTTTACAGTGTGATGATACACTGAAAACAATGTAGGCATAGTGGAAACATTTATAGCAAGTAAATGCGGGTACCTTAACCCAGCCGCAAAAGTGTGTAGAGATACCTTTATATTTACCGTAGTGCGTATTTCCTTTGTGCATCTCCTTACGGGTCAGGAAATCTTACAATAAAAGAACAATTTTTATTTCGATCGAACTAATTTTTGTTTACATTTTATGAGGGGGAATATGAGCTCAAGGATCCCCTCCCCTTATGTAGAGACAAGTGGCGACTTCAAGGTAAGGGGAAAGCAGGGCAAAATACAAATTTTCACCTTACAACTCACCCTCCCTCAATGTCCAAACTCTATAATGAGATTTGATTTTACACATTTTCAACCGACTTGATTCAAATGAGAAGCTGTTATTATTAATATTTGTCGGTGGACTACCCCTATCAGTGAGAGGGAACCACCTCTGATGTTCTGATGGCACCCTTGACTGCTTAAATATGCATACTGTATTGACTTCGCTAAGAAGCTGCTCTTCACACCCCACCAATGTATTATCTGTAGTGGGTATGTCATTTTACGAACCCCATAGCCTTAGACTGCTGTAATTACCCAAAGCTCTGTAATGCATTTCTGTTGAAGATGTTTGTATCAGTCAATCATGTCCTGGAGACCACTGCTTCGTTTGAAATTCATACCCATAGGCAAAACTGGCAAAGAAACAGTTGACCATTTTTGAGGCCCAGTCGTCATGCTGGGAACGCTTGTAATGGTGTCACGTCATAGGTGTAGGAAGCGGGAGGGTGGGGGTCGGGTCTAACGTCCCCCACTCAGAAATGTGGTGGGATGGAACTATGCTCCTGTCCCCTCAATCTAAGGGCGAAAACCCCTTGTTTGTTTCCTCTGTAGGAAATGCCAAAACTTTACAGTAATTTACCTTAAAATTTGTCCAATATGTTGCATCTAAGGGGCATTAAATATTCAAAAATGTTCCAAAGGGCAAGCGGACATCCCCACCCTTAGAACCCTCTCCCAGGACTGTGATTCGAAACAACGTTCAGCCTCCAGTCTCGAACAGCTTTCTACCCCTATGTGTCACGTCAGGGCTTGGTGACATCACGGCAGTATTAATTGCATCGATTCATGAGAAAAATGATCTGTCATGTCTTTTGGCCTAGTAATATCAAGGTTAGACCAGGAAGTAAACAACGTGCTTCAGTTTTACCTTAAATCGCCCACACAAGCTAACTGATAGTTCGATACTATTCTGCCACGGTAAAATAGGTTAGATGTAATGGTTGTCTGTGAGTAAAGGTGAAATTAACTAGTGGTATTTCATATAGGTTTTCCATAAGACATTGTCAAGCAATGTCGTTGTATATTATTTTCCCATATATCTGTCTATCATAGTGAACTTTGGAACATCCTTGTATGCTACGCCTGGTTGCATTTCTTGGGACATAAGTTATTTAGCTCCAAAAACTTTCTAACGTTAGCCTGTTACTAATTTTAATCAATTTTTCTACTTTTCATTACACCGTGAAGCTTATTTTGCATGTCACTACTCTGCTCAGACCCACTGTAGATCATACCGATATATCAACATGTACTCGGTGTTTTGGCATATAGTAAATACTGACAGTATGGCCGTTAACATAATATACCGATAGGCACATTGAAATATCGGTATTCTCTCAAAAAGGAGCATACCGTTCTCTGATTTGAAGATCAGTGCCGATACAATTGAAAAACCGTGAAACAATAACCGTTCCGAACTTACTTCTTAAAATGGCAAAAGCCTTGAAGTACAGTTTTCCACTTTTTCACTTCCATAGCACATACCGTATCTTAACATTCTCTGTAATTTTTTGCCTAAAAAAAACAGGCACATACGGTATGATCGGTATATAAGGAGCCTTATGACAATATTTGTTTTTCATCACACCACAGGATGCTACTTTCATCGTTGAAGAAACATCTTACCACTTGCAGTACGAGTAGTGACAGTCTCTGCTTCATCAATTTCATCCTCTTGATTGGCATTTGAAGCATGCTTTTTCTTGTGCTTTCCTTTCTTCTTTTTGTGATGTTTCTTCTCGTGTTTCTTCGATTTTTTCTTCGAGCGACGCCCTCTATCACTGTCAGAAGTGGACTCACTCGAGGTACGCATGCTACTGATAAGACGAGCGGCAAAATATAGAAAAATATATGCATGAGAAAGTGATGTAAAGGCACAAATACAGTTTTTAAACGAGCCGTACATTTTGTCCGTTAAGTCCATTAAATTGTGTGCTATTTTGCTTTTGTTTTATTAATTTCTTCCACGGCGACATTGTTTTTTTTTGATCTTTAAGTTCAAACTACCAAGGAAGAAGGGCGAAAAAGAAACAGCTACTCTTTTAATGAAGTGACCCCCCTTGCAGGGTCACTAAACCAGATAACTGATTGTGACCAAGCGTTCAGTCTTTAGACCTTTACATGATTCATTGATTCATTCCTTGATCTAATGACTGGCTCGTCATTGGGGATAATTTAACAATAAAAAGAATGTGATTACCTAGATGTTGCCTGGTACCAGCGTAATGTATTCAATTATCAGCCTAAGTCAGTTGACAAAAGTATAAAGGACAAATAAATATTTCAACAGTCGTAAGATTGTATTTTTTTACCTTTCAAAATCTACTCTTTTCCTTCCCTCTTCTCTGATTGGTTCTCCTCCATTCCAGTCACGTGCGTCACTCTGCCTCCTCGAACGGCTTCCCCTTCTTTTAGACCCTTTGTGCCTCCCTTGACTATCCTGGCTGGCAGTCGATCTTCTGCGACGGCGTTCCATACGGTCTTTTCTGCGTTGTCTCTCTTCATCATCAGAGGAACTGCACCCTGTTGAATTCGGGTCCCTTTCCTTTCTCCGATGTCCTGCATCCAAATTTCAAAGAAGGAGAGGCTTTTCAATATTTCGTAGCCACATAAATGATATGAGATACACGACTCCACCTGAGAATACAACGACAAAAGCTTCCGAGAATTTATCAGCTTAAAGGTATTAGAGGCCTACACTTCACACATGGAAATGTGAAGGGTAGACAGGATCATCCCGGGGAGGGGAAGGGGAACATAGAAAAGTTCTTGTCCTAGGCCTCTTATGCACAGAGACAGAACTTTTTCCCCTTTCCCCATTCGACCAGGATTCCGGACCCCACAGCCCCAAACTTCGCCTATCTTCCGACCCAAGGACGTGAGAGTAAGAGCAGTTTTCAACTATTTTCATATCCATATGATATCTTTGGACATTAAATATTTCAAAGCCTTGCCTTGAAAATCTTTCATTGAATTTTGTACCTGCTTCGAGCTCGGCAGTGTCGTCCCTTAGGCCTTTGTTCTTTCTCGTTGACGTCAGAGCTAGGGCCGTTCGACCCAAGTCATCAAATTTGAATGATTGTTGTAGTTCATCGTCTGTGTACTTCGTCTTCTCTTTCTTAACTGGAGAAGTAAGAAGAGTGTTTCAATCAATTCCAGAGGTGGCGCTGGCAGATGGGGGGGGGGGGGGGAAGAAATGACCTTCTGGGAATTTCTTCAAACTTTCATCGGACAGCCTTAGTTCGTAGGAAAAAGTAGACACCTGAGCCGCCGGATGGATTACCTATTTTGGCTCTCAATAGGGCAGAGTCTTCAATAGTAACCTGAAATTTGCCCACTGTGGAGTTTTGTTTCAGCTTCTTAAATAGCCCAGTTTCATGTATCTGCTACGTAAAAGCCCTTTCTCCCTTACCAAGTAACCTTGGGGCAGACCACAAGTTTTATGCAATTATGGGAAATTTCATCCCATATTGCATAACCAAGTTCTTTTGTCTCTGTCGTACGGTACGTTAAGCGATTGACTCGGGGAGGGAGATCTATTTCATTGGGAAGATGGGTTGAATTCAATACATGTTGCGGATAACCCGCCCGACAATTGATCTGCTTTTGCTTTGCTGATTAAAGGTTCTTATATGTTTACCAAAAAATGTTCGTGCGCAATGCAATTTAACGGTTCAAATTTCCCGAAAACAATACAACCTCCCCCGTTGACATTGTGCCCCCAATTCATCCTCCTAGTCTAGGCTTGGGGTCGCTGGTTTCCCGTCGGGAGCCTGCTGCCCTTTTGGGTATTCCTGACCCCACCCCGATCAATTCTAAATAAGAAATAAGATCTTTGCTACTTTAATTGATTGAAACCCTTGTTATCGCGAAATGAAAAATGCAATGAGGAAATAGTATTTTGGAAAGTATGATCCTGGTAACTTCATTTTCGTCAAATTCTGGTATGACGTGTTGTGAAACTATATATAATAGCATGCAGAAGGCTTCCAATACTTACCATTTGCAAGTTAAACATTTAAATCATTCGAATATGATCCCAGCTTTGATAATTTCCTAATTATTCGCAAAGCTTGTCTTTCTCATTAATTGTGATACAGAACAAAACTGAAAAATTTAGCAAGTTCAGGAGAATGATGGAGATCAGCCTTTCTTTCTGAATAGCTGAGGTACCACGTGACCATCCTTTACCCCCACCCCCTTCTCCACAATCCGCTTCTTCACACCACCTCATCGTTTAAAATTTAAAGTTATTTCATGACAATATATTGCAAATAACTCACCTTTGATCATTTGTCCTGACTCATCCTCTATGAAGTGTTTCTTTGATGACTTGAAGTCGATTACCTCATCACCTTCCTCCATGTTAAGAAACTTCTGTGCAAAGTTATAGTCTTTTTTCAGTCGTTTGTACTCATCTTCAGTCACGAAAATATATTGGGTAATGCATTTTCCGTCTTTTGTTTGAATGTAGACTTTCACTCTTCGTTTGTCTGTCGAGCAAAAAATAAAAGAAGTAATTAATTCTTACATTTCAGATATTATCTAAAGGATAATATCTTCCTGCCGTAACTATTGGTTGAAACGCCGTAGTATAAACTTCCTGTTTTAGTGCGTAATTTATTTTAAAACATTGATCAAAAATAATTGCAACTGGTTGTTGTGTAGGTATTTAATATCATGGAGTCCCTTGGCTATGATATGTATGGTAACATGACTGTTTTAATGTACATCTTGTAATGCTCGCTGTTTTTGGAAAAGTATCAAAGATAAAATTGTTTAAACAAAAAGAAGAATTTGAGATTTCAACTAAAACATAACGGCAACACAGCAAGATCATGAACAGTCTTACTTCGTAACTGAACATGGACATATCAAACATAGAGTCATGAATCACAATCCAACTTACATAATTTTTTGTTCATTAAGAATTCTTCTTGCCTGGCTAAAGCATTTTCTCTGTTTTGATTTGCTCGACGCTCGTTTTCCTGTGTACAAGAGAACATTAATTATAAGAGAAAAGCGTCATCATAGTGTTGACTTGTACAGGGAGAAAGGGGAGCTAGATAAGACAGCAGGCAAGATGAGCCACCCCCAAATATCACCATGAAGGAAAGCTTCAAAAATATAACAATGCTCCCTCCAAGAATAAATATTAAAGTAACACTTTTGCAAGGAGTGTGCAAGTCTTAAATATCAGATAGTGGGCTCAGCTGAAAAGTATTGATTTTTCGTATTAAAAGTGAATTTTGGAACAATGCCTCAAGTTCAAGTGTGTTATACACTGACAGAAATTTTTACCTTCACTTATTACATTCCGTACTTGTGCAGGGTGCCATATTTAATCAAACTTTCATTATTGACAATATCATGTTCTTCACCTAGGTAGCTACTCGTCAATTTGGGATAAGTTGATCACTACATACCGTAGTGGGATAAGTTAAGCATTAGTGATCTACACACTCAGCGAAATAAACAAAGGCTAATTTGTTCATAAGTGCATCATTAACATTTATGTACCTTTATTAAATATGAAAACCAGTTTTCTTGTTATTAATTCAGTAATTACAACCATAATCAGAGTTTAACTGAAACACCATATGTGCACTGTGTTTGCCCAAAGTACCCCACGAATAAGGTTAACTGAGCCATTTCTCTTTTTGTTATGTGCTGCAACTAGTGAGTATTCTTTAATTAAATATCTGTACTACAACATAAGTTAGACAAATGTTTTTAGTGCATACTTATTAGTAATCGAAGTTTCTTTCTCTAGTATGTTAAACTACTCAAATGAAAAAAGGTTCAACTTTTCCAAGCCTCCCCTACATGTCCCCCAGAGTTACGTCACGAGGAAGGTGACGTTTGGGAAAAAGTGTATTCAAATGGAAGGCGGGAGATAGAGGAGTGATTGGGACTTATGGGTTTCAATATAAGTAGAGTTTGATAAACAAAACTACATTTTTATTTTTCCGATAAGGAACAGGCGTGTGCCTAAATTAAGTCACAGTTTACCACAGTTCGACACTGTCTACAACAGTTCGACACAGTCTACCATTCTCAAAGTGTACGTCAATTGCTCTCAGACAATAATAGATTCACCATGATTGATAATTCAAAATAGGAATAACTTTTTCCTAGGTTTTGATATCTTGTATTGCTATTCATCGTAAAAATAAAATTAAGAAAATAACAAAGAACATACAAATGAGAAATATTTACTAAACATTTAGTAGGACACTTACAAAATTAATAGCTTCTAACAGTTTCTGAATGTACCAAAAGCTGTGTCTTAGCGCACCGTTGACTTGTATATACTTATGCTGGAAGTAAAGAAGAGTACAAAGTAAAAAGGATGAAAACAGTCAATGTTAAAATGATAAAAAATACCTCATTTCGGCGTTTCCAGCTAGGTTAGAGAAGATTTAACTCACAGTTAAACTTATAAATAACGAATGACGCCGCAGTTGAAAAAAAAAACTATGAAAATTGTGCCAAACAGTAAGCTTTCTTCTAGAAGTATAGACTATGAAATGAGCAGAGGTGTCGAGTTATTGGGGGCTTAGACGGGAGGCCTCCAATTTTTAACAAGGATAAAGTTTCACTGATATCAAGATAATGAGCGGTGAGTCACTCTCGTGGAAGTCAGGTGCATTTTCAATCATCATTGGCTCAATTCAACCAGAGATATAGGCCATTTCTCTTACAAATTTACAGCAAACTATGGTTACACTTTCATGAGAAATATGCTTATATGCAGTTTGTTAGTTCACGATATGTTAGATGAGGTTGCGGAGGAAGGTATCATTTAATAACAGGACGGCATTTTATGTTGCTTTCTAACCGCATAAAGCTGATGTTCTTCCCGAACTTAAACAGTCCCCGATCTTAAAATAGAACTTATTTAAGACTTGCTGAATTTACGAGGATCTTCGTGTACAAAAGAGTAGTTTGCGTTTGTTCTTCACCAAACTCGTTCCACCAGATATCCAGGTTTTGTTTTTCACTCGGTTTGGGCTTGCCATCAAAATCTGTTGCCTATAGCCAACTGAGTCGATTGCCTGCAGGACTGAAGATCCTTTCGGCAGGGTCATTTCATTAGCTCACTTTAACTTTCTTTCGAGTAGCTGTTATTGTACAAATCTAAGCGTGCACATACACAATGCTATCACAGATAAAACACACGTGCTGCACATATAGATATACACCTGTAAATGTGTGAGGAGGGGGCCTTGAGTGGGCACCCCACTCCCTAACAAACATGACAGTTTTAGTGCACTCGCACTTTACATCCGGTCAAAATTCATGTCATAGATGTTTTGCAGTCAAGATATTTTTCAAGGCAACACCCCCCCCCTCCTCTTGTGAAACGCCTTCCCATACACCTGTTAATGTGGATACAGGTCTTGCCATATTTAAGCACGTGTAAACTTGTTTGACACCCAAATTAATAAACAACCACCGAAGACTCACCTAGAGTTATAGTTTAAGAAAATATTACTCACTTTTTCACACTCGGCATGGTCTAGCCTCAGTTGACATCGAAAGCATTCTTCGGGGCCGAGGAGTTGCTTTGATTGAATCCAAAAGGGAAAATTGTGATTAAAAGTCTGGTTTGAGCATTTCATACCTAGCCAAAACACGCTGAAATAGTTGCAATTCAAACAGTCGTTATTTGCTAGAATTACATGATAGAACTAAGGTCGGTATGTTAGGAGATGAAGCTTTCATTCAATCTGGTAAATATCAAATGTTTTCTCTCTTTCAGTATACGCACTCTATATAGTCCCCCTAACTACACGAAACATACTTAAACAAAAACAAACAAAAAAAAATGGTAAAAGCTTAACATAAGATAAAAGTAGTGACTTTTAATTTAAAATAGTGGACGTAAAGTTCTATTAGCCACGCATATCATCTCGTCTGCGTATGACCTCTTATATTCTACCTTTGCCGCTGGGTGCATATCGCCCTCTCGAGAACCATTTTTGTGGGCCTTCGAGTGTTGAGATAATTTCCTACAGTATAAATTCGAGTAAGAATTCTGTATTTTCTTTGGAAGTTTGGTGTTTTCATGAATGTGAAGAAAATGACTTTTCTTGTCACACTTACCCTCCTTCTGACGAGAGCATGTTTCTGCCTGTATTTAGGAGGCAATTTCTCAAAGGGGGCAGCCGAGACGAAAGAGATGTACCTCAGAATCTGCTCGTTCTTTGACGACTGCACAATATCATGGAATAAAAAGTGGAAGTATTTACTTTCAATACAACATTAATCGGATTCGGTGTGACCCTTTGATTATTTTCATTAATGTTCCTATACCTGCTGCAAATCATGAACAAGCGACGAGTTGGGAAATGTTTCCACGCAATGCAATATGGGAATGGGTCAAAGGTAAAGTGTACCACGCTAACAGTGTCCCAGCGCGGGTGTTGCATGCTGAGCACTCAGAGCTAAACAGGTTGCCGTTGTCATGGTACACTTGACCTTGTGACCCGATCGGAAGTGCCGAATTTCTCAACACGTCTATTCTACAGCATCTTTTATTGACATTAACTATAAGATGTTAAAATTTATCCTGCAAACTTGTAGTCGCACTTGTAACACATGATTTGCAGCCTTTCTCGTAACATAGGACTGGTAGTTACACTCTTACAGACAGTGAAAGCACACTTTTTGTACCTGTATAGCCTTCCACCTGCACACCGTACGAATCTGATGGATAAATTTACAAAGACAATACACTGGAACAATATGTATATCACAATCATCCCATTTTTGTACATAGTTTGAAATGTGACACTGGGGACGGATCCTAGCCTTCCACAATTGCCCCGACACTCCCTCTTTATTCACTTCAATACTTGTATTTGTCACATCTGATCATATATAAGAGCGATTGATTTACATAGTTATATTCTTTTGTTGTTAAAGCTGTGTACGGGCTAAACTTACCCCAGTAGTAGAGTCTATGGCCGGTAGTTTTTGAGCTTCTGCATGATTTGATGGCTTGCAAAACATGTCAGCTATAGCAGGGCGACTCGGTAAGTCTTCCGATAGTAGTTCTGTTGAAACGGTAGGTAAATCGTCAGTGAGGAAAAAAAAAAAAAAGAAAGAAGAAGAAAAAAAACTTGTCATTGGTTTCCCTGCCTTACCATATGGAGTCACAATTTTATTAATCTTGTAAAACGTGTTTATAGTCAGTGGCAGGTCCATAGGTCCAAGAGGACCTTGGGGGGACATTAGTTCTTTCAGTTAACAGAGTATATCCTTTTGAATGTCTAAATAAATAAAATGTAAACAATAAAAATGGAAGTCGAAGGAGAAATGGGGCTAGCTAAGGAACAGAAGAAATTATTAGGACCTAAAGCATTTCAGTTGCATACTGGTTTTGTTTAGGGAATGAGCAGCGTGAAAATGGGGCATGCATAAAGATGTCACGGGGTACGCCCCCATCAAACCACCACTATTTAAAACAACGTAATTGTCTTCACGATTTAGCCAAATGCACTTTATCCATGCACAACATGTCACGCTTTGGCCTTTTGCTTGATTTTTTTCCGTAATTGCGGCAAGCCTCTATTGAACTAACACTATAGCAGGCAAAGTATTTACGTACAATAGACCTTATGCGTGCATCAGAGAACCATAGAAATCGATGTGGGCCCTCGGCTGAGGTAAGCCCGGAACTGATAGAGTTTACATTACATTCATTGCTCCATGAGGTGGTAACTCCATGATTGCTCGTCGTCTAACCATGGAGTTACCACCTCGCCGAGGTGGTGACTCCATGGTCTAACATGACGTCGGGTCAGTTTTCAAGTAGATGAAATCATCATTACACAGGGCGTATAAGCGCGCTTGTAGCCAACTTGTGAATTAAGGAGGGACAGAACGTTTGTTCAGGGAGCTGCTTTTTGCCAAATATCAACTCCCTGGTTTGTTTGAAGAAGCATAATTTTCTTTTATATGGGCATTCGCGTGAATCCTTAAAAAGGTTTGTTATTAACATAGGCTCTAGGTGGCGTGGGCTGGGGATGCCACCTGCTATTCTGACAGACCAGTGCTGTGGCGGAGTGGATAAAGGCGGTGGCATCTTAAGACATGCAATGAAGCTTGGCAACCGGGAGGTTCAGGGTCGACCCCCCGGTTTGGTCATAGTAAAGGCCAATTCATACTTCAGCATAGTGCTATAAAGCTATGGAAGTTGAACAATATGTCCCTGATTGGCCGGAAAAAGCAAGGGATTACCATATATGGTCCTTATAGCGCTTGATAAGTCGGAAGTATGAATCTGCCGTAAGGTGGGTTTTTCATCTAAGAGGAATCTGTAGTTTTCCCATCGCAACTGGTCTTTCAAACAAACCAAACTTAGCTAAATTGTAAATTTGTTGAGTTGCTTAGCCACCCGATTTGAAATTTTAATTTACAAGCCATAGGCTTCCCCCACGCTCGTGGTCGCTTAAAAGCATGGTCTGGTGACCAAATTTGATGCTTTCAAAAAAAAAAGCAGAAAAATTTTCTGTGTTAGGCAGTGAAAACCCCATCTCAATAGCATCTTGCATTCGGAAGATACAAATTTTGGAAGAAATACTACATTTTCAGTTTCATTGGTGCATGATGGGAAATCTGTGATGTCATCTGGGCAAATGGATTTGATGTGGCTTTTGTATTTCTTTATAATGTTGATATCACTATATTGAATATTCCATAACTTTATTTGCTGTACCATAAGTATGGAACAGTGTTTTCACTATATCTTCACGGAAAAACATCTAAACATTCCAATGGTATCAAATTTCAAGGACAAACAAGGTAGCCAATTATAAAGAGTAACAAAAGGAATCTGAGGCAATTTGCCCACGTTGGATCACGTTTTGTGACCTTGAGGAAACTTGGAGGTATTTCTTACTAAAAGTAACCAATCTTTAGGAAGAGATATCTTGAGTTAGGAATGGAGTTTTGATATGGGGTTTGGATGACATGTAATGAAAAATTTATACCTTTCATATAAGACCCCTACAAAATGCCACCAGACAATGCCTTTAAGGCCTGAATAATTATTACTTTGATATTAAAGCTTCAATTCGGGGGCAAAGATATGCTATTTTTGGGAGAAATAAATTAAAATTTCGGGCAAAGTACTGCAGCCCCCCACTCCCATTGCAAGTAGTCCAGTAGGCTAATGGTTATTAATAGTCTACGGTAGATTTGAAAAGTAGGAGAGGATATTAAATGGAAACTGGGATAGGAGAATATTAACTGGGGAGTCGAACTGCTTCAAATTCCCCACCCCTGTGGCTGTACAGGCCAGTGTACATAGTCGGTTACTCCTGAGGGGTGTCTCGACGCCCTCATCAGAAACCGTTAGTTATTATGTTCGACACTTTTGCTTGCGCAGGCTACAACCAGGTCCCGTGTACATTGTCGCGTTTGCCAAAAGTGAATACCTAATACTGTCATGTTGCGTGTTGTATTTGAGATCCGTCGAGATAGTGGCTCATAGGAACATCCAACTTATTTGTGCATTCGTAAACTGTTGGGTTGTTTTATTCCTTTTTGTTTGGTAAGTTTTGTTTCTCTTAGGGATCTTATGTCCCTAGTGGCAGTTGAAGCTATTTGCCAGGTAGGAGAAACACCTTGGTTCGGTTGTATTCATCTGGGTTTTAGTTTCTCGTTTGATCGAGTCCATTTGTAATCACATATAACGCGAATCCCATCTTATTGGAGAAAACTATTATAAATGTTGAGTTTTACGGGGAATCTTTAATACCGGCTCAGTTTGGATTTTGAGCTGGTTGACAGTCGAGTGTGTCCTTGTATCAGTTGATAAGATTTATGTACAGTATAACGTAAAAAATTGTCATTGTATGACGTGAAATAACCAGCCCGCATAAATTCTGGTACTCCACTCATATGGGCTGTGATGAAAAGTTACCTTGAAAAGTCACTCGATACTGTACACGGAACTTCCTTTAACAAAGACACAATATAAGTACATTTTTAAGTGCTTTTGACTGTGGTTATTTGTAGAAGTGAACGTTGAATAGATCCGTAATACTGATGTGTCGTTCAGGTCAAGGTACTTTGCAACTTTACGATAGTAAACAACAGATCATACCCAACAATGGAGTGACAAATAGTGGAATTTTTCATGGGACGGGGTATGGGCCTGCCTCGGCCTCATCATGGCTGCGGCCGACGGGAGAAAAAGCTGGTTTCCTGAAACGCCATAGATTACAGGAAATCGCACTCTAAAACACAAATTTGTCACTACATCTCTGCGTCTAATGAGGAACCAGTAGGGGGCCAAGGGTGGCCTCTTAGAAAGGTCCCCCCCTAGAAAATTAAGCATATCTGTCTCCACAAAAAATATTAGCGCCCATTGGAAGCTATCTCGCCCCTTTCAGCACCTTGTTTGGTTACCGGCCTGTACCAGTCTGTGAAGAGGGGCACCTGAGAGTTCATAGGAGTGGCTGCCTGTAATTCCTTCTAAAATGTCATTGCTTAGGTGATCACTGTACCTACTTGCTTGTAATGTAGATTTAATGAAATCGTCTTACTCTAACGGAAGATACTGTATCCAGGTGGAAAAAATTTAAATTAATATACATAAAAGCTTCCAAAATATCATACACATATTTGAAATGAAATGGAGCAAAATGAATCTTTATCGGCGACTAGAGGGCTCATTTCCAATTTTGTAGGCTTCGCTACGGTTATTATCAGAAAACAGAAAAATTCATGAAGAAAGAGTTCATTCGTCCTTCCGAGGGCGCTTCGGTCCGGCGTGCAACCGATTTCGTCCGTTGGACAACCGATTTTGGTGGAGAGTCGTGCCATGCACCATGCAGAGAAAACCCATAAAACCTCCAAGGCAGCTCCTTGTTTCTATCATCTGTTTTTGTATAAGGTGTATGCCTAAATCAAAGGAAAACTTGTGAATGGTCCCAGGCGGTGATCGACTCAACTAAGCATAGTATGCCCGTGCACGTTGCATTTAGCTTGCCTAACCATGTACAGAAAGTGCAAAATCAACACAAGGAATGATGGAACTTAGTAAGTAGCCTAGAACTACGTTAGTGCAGCAAAGTTACTTAAAAAAAGGTAGGCTATAGCCACTAAGTACTGGCTTGTTGGCTTAGGAAGATAGTGAAGGTTTGCATAGTACTTACAGTAAGTTACTGTAGGTTAACAATATACCCACGTTACAAAATAAAAATGAATGTATGTAGTTAATATATACTGTACTTGTGCCTGACGCGAAGTTACTGCAGTGCATGCTGACGACAGTGGACAAGGAATCTCCAATGACGCCACAATCTGACTGAACGTCGCTATCGCGGTTTCGACTTACACTCCGCGTGTGCAACTTGTGGAAGTCTCGTGTACGGTGCGTTTGTGCATATTTCCCAAGCTGGCGACGGATATGAATTTTTAGAAGCAAACCTTTGAAAAACTATCGCATACGGTTTCGGCTTAATAGAGAGCTTTTTGCCATCGCATGTACGGTGCACTTAGCTAACGCCAAAGCCGGCAATAGATATCAAAAGTAGTCACAGTCGGGGTCGTGGCGGGTTCATTGCACGCTCAACAGGTGAGTGACAACTACGGTTCCCGGCTTCGCCTGGAACCAAAAAAACCACATCACGCAAGCTAATGGTGACGTCACCAGACTTTACTACGAGTTGGGGGTTAGGTGCTGGGTAATTGACGCGCCGAGTTGGATAGAGGGAATTTGATTATTGTCACTATCATTTCAAAGCTGGAGATGCTTCATACTAATTGTCACAATAACCTTCACTGAGTTCGGTCACTCCAGTTTAGAAACTGACGGGTTTCATCAGAAACGCAAGCAATTAAGTTCAAATAAGAACATGAAAATGCTAATAATTTATTTTCTGCTGTATATGACATTCAGTAGAAAGGTAAAGACAGGTTTAACTAAGTTTTAAACTTAGCCTAAGCAAATTTTGCAGTTTGAAATTATCATAGTGTTAAAAATCTAGAAGGTGTTGGGAGAATCGTAAATTGTATAGTTTTGTTTAGTTTTGTTTGATCTCCAGTTTAGACTTAACAGAAGGAAAACACATGTTTTGTCGGTATTCATGAACTTCGCGTAAGCAGTTATATATATATATATATATATATATATATATATATATATATATATATATATATATATATATATATATATATATATATTGAAAGGTCGTGACTATACGGAACTTCAAGACAGCTTGGCAGGCTACAAGCTCGGACATACAAGCCATACAATATATATATATATATATATATATATATATATATATATATATATATATATATATATTTTCCATGTAGTGATAGGCATGTGTTGGCAAAATGTATAACATATGAAATAAAGCGTACAAAAAATGGATATCTTCATGCCAACTTAATTGAAAAACTCTCTAGCAATATATGAAGATATCCATTTTTGTACGTTTTATTTCTTGTGTTATATATATATTTATTTATATTTGTAGTAAAATGTTGTGTACATTGATGTACTTTAGTACATCAATGTACACAACTTTTCGTTATCAATTAATGAGCTCAATGCAAAAATATTGAAGTTCACTTCCGGAATAAACACAAAAATTAATTAGTTCGTTAGTTTAATGGGAAAATTCAGTCACCAATTTAAATTAGTGCACCCGGGTATCCTATTTCATGAATGGCTTTTTAGAATCGTGTAACAATATGTTTCTCACTGAGTTGTGACATTCACGTATAGAGTACGTTCTCGGTTTTACCTTGAATATGCAATTTTTAGGTTCTAACATTTCATGAAAGATACTTGAGGTGAGATTAGAGGATGTTTGTGAGATTTAGCCTTAGTCGGGCCTGTATGCAGCTTTTTCAGTGGGGAGGTTCGATTTTACGCTAAGCGGAACAAAACATTTTCCGCGCGCCCGGCGCACGGTATATTGATTGCCCTTCTCAGCTGGTATTTGGTATGGCCAAAAACTGGAGACCCCTTTTTTTTTTGCTTTTGACCCTTTTAGAGGCCTATTTTGTGTCCCGACGAAGTGAGGACCCTTTTTTCGGGCCTTCAGGGGGAACTCATAATGTCCGGGGCGGAACTCCAAGTCGTGCTGGGGGGGGGGTTCGGACGAACCCCCTGAACGGGCCTGGTAGTTTCAATATAAGTTTGCGACCACTGCTTATGCCCTTTACATTAAAGTTTCTTTACCAGCTCATTGAGATTAACCAATAATTAAAGGTAATCATTGGCTATTGCATCTCTAGCTAGTTTATATTCTGGTGTATTC
Source organism: Holothuria leucospilota (assembly GCA_029531755.1). Classification (NCBI taxonomy): domain Eukaryota; kingdom Metazoa; phylum Echinodermata; class Holothuroidea; order Aspidochirotida; family Holothuriidae; genus Holothuria; species Holothuria leucospilota. The sequence continues at coordinate 27,448,481 of CM055962.1, read as the reverse complement.
AAGCGGTGTATCTTGAAAGAGGAAGATGGTTCATTCGTCGGGAAGAGAAACCCGCATAAGAACGCCTCCAGTAAAATTTTCAATGTTTTAGTACAGTAGTTTTTTTTCTCAAGCAGGCCAACTTTTATGATTTGGAAATCTCGGGGGAGGGGGGAGGGGGGGGAGGGGGAACGGATAGCTATACTTGTCTCAAATAAGAGCAGGTGTAGTATGGCAGGGCGTACGTCAATATAGTTAAAGAGGAACTTATCCTTAGCAATCAGGTCAAATATTCATTCGGTTTCTTCATGGGTCTCTCGGTATAGCAGCTGATAAAGTCAGTACATTACAGTACAGTAGCTCGGCATTCTGGTATCCCTGCATACTTGCCGTAGCTTCTGGAATACGGGAGTGGAGGCAGGTGATTGTGGGGTTGCACGCTCCTCTCATGTGGCCACGATGGCTGGCGAAAGTTAGCAATTGAGTGACGTCATCTCCTCGTGAGCTAGGTTTTTGTCAATGTAAACTGCTTGTTTCAAGTTCACTTGGGTTGAAAATGTATTCATGTCTTGTGAGCCACTCAAAAATGTAATGCAAATTTCCAGGTCGTAGCCAGAGAAAAATTGGGGGCAGGGAGGGGGCATACATGAGGATAGTCGTCATGGGGTGGGGTCCAAGGGAAATTTTTGAAAAAATATTTATTATTGCAGGGTCTAAGATGCCAAATGATGGAAAGTTTTAGTTCTTTTTCCTGAAAAATGATGATTTCATTTTTTTGATTTTTGACATTAAAAACTATTGATTGGGTTTTATTTTCCTTTTTTGGGGACAGGGGCGTCGCCAGAGCATTTATCATGGGGGGGGGTTGGGTGTTGTGCCGTATTTTCCGACTGAGAAGATCAGAAGAAAAAAAATGCTTACTGAAAGTGTTGATAAGCGATGCATTTAGAGCTGAGAACCGTTAGTTCAACCTATAGTGGTCCGGCAGGGGTGGAGCCAGGATTTGCCCAACGGAGGGGGGGGGGGGGCAATAACCCGGAGCCTCGACAGCCCCGATGCCGTCGAGGAGTTGGTGAGGGGAGATGTGAAGAAAACCTGTGTACTATACCATGCCGTTGCGGGGCATATATTGCTTAAAATTTTGTATATACTAGAGGAAAATAGTTCCGCTCGATTTAAGGTTTATCCCGAAATCTAAACTGTGAAATTGCAAAGCGCACGAAGCGCGCGAAATTTTTGGGTAAGCTTACACTAAAAAGAATTTGTACTTATTTAAACCTTATATAGAGGGATTTCATGTGACGTCACGCACGTGGGATTCCCAGGCACTGAAAGGCAAAACAAGCACGCAGTGAGCGTATTTACAGCAAGCGCGCACGGCATAACCATAGATACTACTGTGACACAATGGATGCGTGCCCTTCAAAGCCAAAGAGACGCGCGATTTTGCCCTTCAAAACCAAAGAGACGCGCCATCACGTGACGGCAGTGAAACCCCTCTATAGGTCAATTGTCCAGGCAGTATGGCCCTATCGGGCACAACTTACATTGTACTTCCCTCCTCGAGCCACCAGCCGTACCGAAAGGCAGACTCAAGAGAACATTAACTTAGTTTAGCGAAATGAGATGAAATTCCCAGCATTCAGTGGCGTACCCAGGATTGCTGTCAAGGGGGGGGGGGCTATTTAGTATGTTGTGCGATCGCCGGCCTGGGGGAGGAGTCTAAGGGTCCCTTCCCCTTTTGAAATTTTTGAAAAAATAGGTGTCCTTACATGCAATCTGGTGCCACATCTGCTATCTTTTGAAGTAAAATTTATGTTAAAAAACACGTATTTTAAGGAAGAGAAAATCGACATCTGTGAGAGGGGGCCATGGCCCAATGGACCCCCTGCGTACGCCACTGCCGGTATTTACATAAAACGATAAATTCTACTTATTATGTTACTTGAAAAGATGGAAAGGGTTTGTCCCATAGTTAGCTATTAGTAACGAAACTGAGGAAGAGTGGGCAAAGCATATCGAAAATTTGGGGTTTTATCGCAGAAATGACCCTTTTGAAAGCTAAAATGAGTAAACCGACCATGGCGACAGAATTTTCCCGAGAGGAGGCCGGGCCATGCCAGCGACCCCAAGTTCCGACAGCTCTACGTCGAGGAGGTGGTGAGAAGGGGATATGAAGCAGCCTAACTATTCCATGCCATTGCAGTGTATATTTTGCATTATATCACTTAATATGTCAGCCGAGTCCCGCACTGATAGTATTGTTTTAAGTGTGAATCGTGAAATTACAATGCGGGCCAAAATTTTGGTAGGCTGACACAAAAACATGTTATCATTAAGAACAAAAAGAAAAACGTAAAAACTTTAGGGGTTGTAGAGTGTATCGGGGACAACATACATTGTGTCGAAACCACCTGGACTACCCGACGAAATATAGCCAAACGTTGCTCCGTGAGTCGCTCACCAACTGACCGTATACCGCATGACACACCCTAGAGAACGGTAACCAGGCTTTGCGATATGGGATGAAAGTTACGACCTCTACATAACCTTTGTATATACCCTGAATACATGTTCCTTGGTAATGTTGACAAGACTTATGCTGTCTAGCTTAATGTGGAATGGAACTATTGAAGAAACTGGAGTGACATTACAGCGCGCGTAGCGCGCCGAAAATTTTGGGTTCTTATTACAGAAATTGTCCTCTTTTTTCACATCTTTTCCTCTTTCTTTTCCTCATATTTCCTTCATTTTACCGACTGGAGCAGAATTTGCCGACTGCTGTAAATGCCAGAATACCACATGAACGATGAACTCTTTTAGTATACAATGATACTGAAAAGCCCTATGTAGCTTTGTTTCCGACAGAATATGTTTTAAGTTTCAAAAAGTGTTGGTTACGGGCTTTGAAAATATTGTAATAAACGTTGTCTACAAATGCATTCCAATATCCTGTCTTCCATCTGCACCAGCCCCTTTCTCTTGCCCTGCATTGTCCCTCCCTCCCCTGTTCTTTTCTCTGTTCGCTCAGTCTTTCTCTCTCCCTCTTCTCTCTCCTCTTTTTTCTCCTTTTTCCTCTTTCTTCTTCCCTCTAACTTTCCTTTGTTTGCATTTCCCTATTTCGTTCATTTTGCCGACTAGTGCAGGATTTTGCCGACAACGTGGACCTTGGGGGGTGTCACCCCCCACACCCCCCTCTACATCGGCCCTGTTTGGGGAGGGGGGAGGGGAAGGGGGAGGAGCACTTGTTCCCTCATGCCTCCCTTGGCTACGTGCTTACAATTTTTTCTAGAATGTCTACAACTAATGTTTCTTTTTAGCATCTCAAATTTGTTTCTAAACTTTGCAACCCAGTTCCGTACTTCACCCACGCTTATAGGCACTTATTACTCTTAAAAGCGGATTACGTTGAATTGTTTATGATTGAACTTATTTAGAACAAGTGCAACTTTACCTGATATTTCTGGCAGTTCTATGGCATTATCCAAATCATTAGCAGACAATGGAACATCTTGATCGATAACTCCTGCATATGAGTAACTAGTCGGTGTGTTGCAGTGCAGGTAGGTTCGACTGAAAGCGGACGGCAAAGTCCTCGAAGCCGATATGGGTGGAAGGAGACATGGATCTCCAACCGGACGACGGTTGAAACGGTGACTCTTTGACATGATTGTACTTTACAGGCCTACGTAGGGCTCATAACTACTACAGTTGTTCACACTCCTGTAGGCTTTATTCTGATTGAACGAGATAATAGAGTAATCATGTCAACACTTTTCAAGCAAAGTAAATTCCTCAGGTAAGGCTCGAATCAGTCATTAAGGTTGCCCTCGATCGCCGTTGTCCTTGCATGCTCGAAGGGTGAGATTTAGACCGATTTGTAGGTCCAAGTTAAATGTTTCCTTTATCTATCTGAAGATAGAATATGACCATTCTTGATACGACCATTCTTGATGGAGTTGATATCTCTATGGAGGATAGTGGGTTCCAAACCCTGCCAAACAACGTTGCTGCTACCATCTTCCTCCTTGTATAAAGAGTGCATTACTAAAGCACATGGATCCCATCAAGAGACACCAGAAACGGTCCTAAGAATTTATGAAAAACTCGGCCCCAGAAGTTAAAAAACGATTCTCAAACAATCACACTTTCTACCTGCTTTTTACCTCTTATAGCGATCTGTTGTGCTCTTCGTTTCGTCGTTACTACAGTAGTGAGATTCACCAACTTACAAACGCCCCAAATCGAATCATTCATTTGAAGTTAACTGGATTAAATAAACAATACCCTGTAAGACATGTAAAGGGCGATCGAAGATTTGACATCGATCTAGGGGCTTAGGGGCTTAGGTTGTCCCTAACACCGCATTGCTAAACGTCTGATGAGAGACTACTGTCTTCAAAGTGAAAATTGTAGATTTGCAAAGCGCTTTTCGCATTGTCCAGTCCGAGGATGACATAAAGATGATAACTCTTGGATATGCAAGTTTTATGCTGGCTAAAAGAACTTACAACCAATCAGCATTTAATTAAGTTCAACTATATTGGCTATTTCGTAACTGTTATCGAAATATTGAGTTGGAGCTGCCATTAAGGGTTTGGTACATGCTTACACAAATCAAACGTGAGGGCCATGCCGTGATAAGTTGATTAGATTTATCGAACACAGTAACGAATTCAGAACGCTGGTCTCTCCATTGTTTGTTGTGCAAGCCATAGTGCTCTAGTTTGTGGGCCGGCTTCATGATAATCTTAAAGGTGAGTTCACTTCAAAACCGAAATTTGCTGCCTTTTGCGGGCCGGAGCCGCAAAGTAAATGGCTCGTAAGGATTTCTATGGAACCGTTCACACAGAAATCGCACAGTTCCATAGAAATACGTACAAGCTATTTGCTTTGTGGCTCCCGCCCGCAATATACGCAGTAGATTTCGGTTTTGGTGTGAACACACCTTTATACATCTTGTAAAATGAGCTTGCAAAGTAATCTGATGCAGTTTTTAATTTTTCATGCTTACCCTCCCCCCTTATTAAAGGCAATAGGCAGTCACCCCAATCAGAGTCACTTTGCCCCCTCATTCTAGTTCATGATGGTCTATTTTGATCATGTGACAATGTTTTTGTTAGTGAATTGTGAAATTCATGGACAATTTCTCCTTGCTTTACTTATTGTTTGTAATAGTTATGTGCAAAACGTCTTCAGAGGTGCTTGTAATGCAATAAGAGGAGATTTGCAAGAATTTGCTGATTTCTCAACGCAATTTATGGGGTGACGGCCTACTGCCTTTCAGTTTATATTTCCTACCATAACTTTTTCATATAATAAAATGAAGGGATATTAGCAAAAGGCAACAGCGTGCTACGGGTGATGAATGGTCGGATATTTCCATCGTGGGTGTGGAGGACGCAGAGGGTGCATGGAGCTAACACTTGGTAGCTCCATGGAGGGTGCAGAGGGTGTTAAAGTGTTATGATATGTGTCATTTTGTCCGTTTTTCGTTTTGAAAATGGGGAGGGGTATACATAACTTACCTTTGCTCCCAGGTGGCGTAGAAAATGGTCCTTACGCCATTGATTTAAGTTAGTTGTATTGCTTCGTTCTGTTGTGACAAAATGTATGAAAAGGAATTCACCAAGGGAGGCAGTTTCACAGCAACAATATATACTTCCAATATACTGACCTGGCCTGTGAAGTTGCTCTCGGTTTTTCTACCAAGATCGACTCCACGGTCAAGTGGTAAGAGCATCCGACTTGCAGCCGGAAAGTCTGGGGTTCGACTCCTGGCCGGGTCATAGTCATACCGAAGACTTTAAAAATGGAACCTACTCCCATTGTGCTTGGTGCTCAGCATAAGCAATGGAGTAGGGAAAACAAGCTAGTGAGCCACAACTGGAAAAAGAGTGAGACCGGCCCGACTTAAACCAATTGGTTAGAAACTGAGCCGTAAAACCTCATCTAACTCTAACTCTGTTCATCTACCGCCACACACGGCTTCCGTATCCCCAATAGTTATTCGTAGCTACGAGGTAGCGAAAATTTCATCCCCGCCCCTAGTGAACACTGACCACGGTTGGGGCATGGGTTGAGTTAGTAATCATTAGAGGTTGTGTGAGAGGCACTTTGCACTGAGGTATTAGCTCTGTAATAAGATAAAGCAAGACAACTTTAGAGTGTACCTAAAAGTAAAAAAAAATTCAAAAATGTTTGTTACCAAGCTTGAAACATGCATCCAAATGATCCAACTGCCATCTTCACAGGACATTCCTGAGCTGAGATATAAAATGTTGAAGTTTATTTACTCAATTTAAAATGGTAGATTGCGCAATACTGTGTGATGTCATTCTTGTATTACTCAAATTACCCTCTTTGTTTTTCTTTATTTTTCGAAAACCACTGCACCCTGCAATGCTGAAAAAATTGGTATTGTGAAAAATTGTTGCATGAATCGCAGTAAAGTCAAAACGAAGGCAAGTAACAAGTGGTTTAATAGTGACTGTAGTAGGGCAAGGGAGGATTATTTCAAATGTAAACGAATTCACAGTAAAACTAGAAGTGATGTCACTAAGAATGAGTTAAAAGTTATGTCTATTAAGTATAAAAGAGTTCTGAAAAATGCAAAGAGTACCTATTATGACGCTCTCCATAATGAAATAAGGAATTTAAAATGTTCAAATCCAAGAATGTATTGGGAGTTAATTAACAAGGCAAGTAGTAATACTAAGTCAGTATATCCAGTAAATGATATTCCAATTGAAACATTCTTGGCCCATTTCAAAAATTTGCATGAGACGTGTTGTGAAAATGACGATGATAGTATACCTTGCCCAAGTCCTTCTTCAATCAATGAGGAATTGAACAAACCTATTGATTTTTCTGAAGTGGTAAATCAGATTAAAAAGTTAAGTAATAATAAAGCTCCTGGCATTGACTTGATAAAAATGAGTTTCTGATGAATAGCCCAGTTTCTGTTGTTAACTTAATCACTTCTTTATTTAATTTAGTAATTAATACTGGGATTATTCCAACAACTTGGACTATTGGTGTTGTTAAACCAATTTTCAAAGGCAAAGGCTCACCTCATGATGTCGATAATTATCGAGGTATTACTTTATTAAGTTGCTTGGGTAAACTTTTTACAGCTATTCTTAATGACAGAATTCATACTTATTTGCAATATGGGGGGATATTGGGGGACGAGCAAGCTGGGTTCAGGAGTAATTATTCTACCATTGATCACATTTTTGTTCTGCATACAGTTATAGACCTCTATCAAATGAAAAGAAGCCGGCTTTACTGTGCATTCATAGATTATAAAAAAGCTTTTGATTTAGTTAATCAAGCGTCATTATGGCTCAAACTAATTTCTTATGGTATTAATGGTAAAGTTCTGAACGTCATTCGTAACTTATATCAAAACGCAAAGTCGTTTGTCCAGAACAACGATCAGCAGTCTGATTATTTCTTTTGTAATGTTGGGGTCAGACAAGGTGAAAACCTTTCCCCAGTTTTGTTTGCCCTGTATTTAAATGACTTTGAATTATTCATCAGTAAGTACTATCAAGGCTTAACTAAGCTCTCAGAATCTGTGAAATGCCACTTAAGTAATAATGATGTCGAAGTGTTTTTTAGACTTTTCTGCCTCCTGTATGCTGATGATACTATTGTGCTGGCTGAAAATAATCGTGACCTACAACTTGCATTAGATGCACTTAAGTTATATTGTGACAGATGGAAACTAACAGTTAATGCACGTAAAACGAAAGTTGTAATCTTCTCCAAAGGTAAAGTAAGAAAAAGGCCTGTGTTTAAATTTGATAATGTTGTACTTGAAATTGTTGATGACTACACCTATCTAGGAAACTGTGTTCAATTATAATAATAAGTTTAATAAAGCTAAGAAAAAGCAAGTCAACCAAGCAAGAGGTGCCCCCTATAGTCTCTTGGCTAAGTCCTATGACTTGCAGTTGCCCCTTGACATACAGTTACAACTTTTTGATCAAATTGTTCTTCCTGTCCTCTTGTATGGGTGTGAAGTTTGGGGTTTTGAAGATATCTCGCAAGTTGAATCGTTTCATATGAAATTCTGCAAAAAAATTCTCAAAGTTCATAATTATACTGCCAATTGCATGGTATACGGGGAATTGGGTAGACACAGGCTAATTAAGACAATTGAAGTAAGAATGGTCACGTTTTGGGCAAGAATTGTTAACGGTAGTAAATATAAGCTTTCATACACCCTGTACAACCTCTTAAGAACCCTGCATGAGAAAGGTATTTATAGTTCTGGATGGATCATAAAGGTTAAAAGTATTCTTGATTATTCTGGTATGTCATATGTTTGGAATTTTGCGACTAATAATAATGAAACTCTTATTGACATTAATTGGCTTAAAAATTCACTTAACAGGAGACTTTCTGATATGTATGAGCAAGATTGGCTCTCAGAAGTGTTCAATAACTCCCAGTGCAAGAACTATCGTATTTTTAAGACAAAATTAGAACTAGAAAGATATCTTGTTTGCTTACCTATTAAAGACTGTATAAATTTGTGCAAGTTCCGATGTGCTAATCACAAACTCCCTGTTGTCACTGGAAGATTTCTCAACATCACTTTTAACGAAAGAATTTGCCATTATTATAGTACCGAGAAACTAGGGGATGAATTTCATTACTTATTTGAATGTAATAGGTTTCAGAAGGAAAGAAAAATTTTCTTAAAACGTTTTTTTACAGTTAACTCAAATGCAATTAAAATGAGACAACTCTTTCAGACTAGAAAAAGATCCATTCTCAGAAATCTCACTAAGTTTGTAATTGTTATTATGAAATCCTTTAGCTAATTAATTCACCTTTCTGTTTAGGCTGGTGGCATAGGTCTTTTGCTACCAAGCTTCCCAGGTCATACTTATGTTTCTTGTTTTTCTCTCTTTTTTCTCTTTCTTCTTATTTTGTGAATTTTGTAAACTTGTATTGTTTTTTCCCTTTTTGCAACTTTTTGTAAATATTGTATTATGATTCTCGCACCTAAAGAGAGGTAAACAGAATAAACTGAAACTGAAACTGAAACTGTGCCAAAGTGTGATCACTTTCCTACTGTTATCGGGTGACTTAGCCCAGGGAGTTGCTATTTGACCCTGCTTAGCCATATAAGTAATTTTCGTACAACATGCTATGAAAGGGAACAGTAATTGTTTCAAGGCCATATAAACATCTGAATTTCAAAAGGAAACAAAAGCAGGTAATGTGAGTTGTACAAGACGGACATCACGAATTATTGCGCAATCGACTGTTTCACATTAAGTGAGTAAATTTCAACATTTTATATCTCAGCAACGGAGTAAGCTATGAATATAGGATTTGGATGAATAAACGTCATTTTCCAACCTCTAAAATATATTTTATCATCATTCTAGACTTTAGGTCCACTTTAAGCACAGATATTGATGTAAGTTTAATCTTTATGATTTAGTTGAATCCACGTGTGATATAAAAACAAAATAAGCACATCACCAAGATCAATTTCAGCACAGCCACCATGGAAATACGTTTCATTATGGCCCTATCTTATTTAAAGGGCATAAAAGCAAAGTCGGCTAGTTAACTGGTCCACCCGAAGGCGCTTCAGTCCGGCGCGCAACCGACTTCGTCGGCTGGGCAACCGATTTTAGAGGCAAGCCTATGCCAAGTGGGAGGAAAGCCGGCATAAACAGTATCATCTTAATTTATAACATAGCTAGGTCTTTAAATCCTTCTCTTATTTCTCTTCAAGGTGTATGATAAAGAGGGTTCACCACGCAAACTTCGCACGTGACGGTCTGTAGACCCAGAGCATGGCTGTGTACAAGTCCATCTAATTCAATCCCGAACCAATTCTGATTCCAGTGACAACCATTTCGGGTCAATTCCGATTCCACTAGCCCTACCCTCCGATTCGGAGCCAATTCGATTCCATAGTCCCCAATCCTCGTCAATGCCGCGTCCAGCCTTTTGATAATGTAGTATATCATACAAATGGTTTTTAAACTAGTTTTCAAATACAGTTATCTGAAGTGGTCACTTTAGGAGTCAATTTCACAGTCTCGCCCTCCTCTTGTTTTAGTTGATGGTGTTTGACCATCTTATGTATTAAAATGTGCATCAATAACACAGGCCCGTAGCCAGGAATTTGTCAATGGGGGGGGGGGGCGAACCCATAGAAAGACTCTCAGCGCTCCGCTTCACCACAGTTGGCGCGAAACGCAAGAAAATTTTAGCCCCAAATGCCTCCCAGATCGCTAGAAATGGCACTTCTAAGGCCTATTTACCTCATATAAATAGGGGAAACACTAGGAATATTGTAAAAATAAACAACAACAAAAAACAAAAACAAAAAAAAAATTCAAAAAAAAAAAAACAAAAAACAAAAAACAAAGGGGGGGGGGGGGAGTGGTGGTGGCTCCTCCTTTGGCCCCCTTGGCTACTCGCCTGCAATAACATCAACGTAAAACTCATTTTTGTAGACTCGGCTGGAATCAACTCCGGTACAAGGTTTAGCTGCAGCTCATTCCGGGCCAATTCCAATTCTAAGAACGTCTATTCCGGGCCAATTCCGAGTCCGGTAAAAGTAAGGAGTAGTAGTCCGAGTACGGAATCACGTGTTGAAGAGCTGATAAACTCACATATCTATCTCTTACAAGTTTAAACAATGCATTGCTATACTGGGGAACCTTTTAGTTTCAAGTGGCGACTACCCATAAATACCGGTACCAGCGCGACCGATTACCTCCCCCTGCCAGCAGCCAAGTAAGCAGGGGCGCCCTTAGAAATACTGTCTCCCCCTAGAAAATTGAAAATAACTTTTGCCTTAATGTATTTTCGTTTATCTTTCCCCCTTCCCCTTGTTCCCTCGTCCCTCGTCCCTCGCCCCTTGCCCCCTCACCCTCCCTTTTGGCGGCACCTCTGCCTTTCCGGGCCCCTTCATGTTAAAGCCTGATCAGTCCAGGGAGCTAATAGTTCAATGATCAGCCTGATGGAAACTCGCCACCATTCCATTTAATGTAAGTACACACTACATGGTGCTGAAAGGTGCAAGTATGAAAAATATATGGTTTTCAGAGGAGCAGAAATTCACACTACAGAAGCCCTGCTTCCTAAAGATTTCCTAAAATTTATTTCTACCATCATCATTAAAAGATTCTTAACTTAGTTGTTTCTTTTGAAACTCAAAAAAGTGGAAAGATACCAATAGCCAGGAGTAAAGCTTAGTCAAAAGAAGGGACTTTCAGACATTGTCAAGGCAATTTGACACTGTAGGTAATGACCTGTCAAATCAGGCCCATAAACCAGACAGGATATCAAGGGGGCGAGACACTTTCAGGGACGACATATTTTTAAGGGGCGAGATACACTAAAAATGTATTAAAGCAATAGTATTTTTTAATTTTCTTGGGAGCGAATTTTTTTCAGGGGCGTTGTCCCCTTGACTACGAACCTCTGTCAAATAGCTGCTTGTATATCACATACTCATTTTTTGCTAGATAGAATTTTGTATAGAAACTGTAGGTTAAAGGTCAGTGTACATGTAATTAAAACAGCAGTTTAAGTCAACAATGATAGATTAAGACCCCTGATAGAGAATATATTGGAATTTGTTGAATACATTATCGTTTTTAAGAAATACTTTTCCAAATTTCGACCATTTCTGAGATTTCTTATGTGCTATACAAAATTGTGATGTTGAGTGTTGCACAGGGTCTGAATTTCTTTTTTAATCCTATATAAATTATTTGTTAATTACCTACAAGCTAGTTTTAGTTTAGTTTTGCAAAGAAATAAATAGCTTCTTTCAAGATAAACACCTCAGGGCATGCCACCATTATAACTGTCCTTGAAATGAAGGGTAAACAAAGGATAACATAACACACACCTCATGTATCCTTCTTTCCACGTCACAAATTTTCAATTGTAGCTCATGTTTATTCATGGTATAAGTATACAAGTGCAAAAACAGTGATTGGCTTGAAAGATAGTCAAGTTTGATGATTTGGATGGGAACTGTGGTTATTTTTTATGGTTTTAAGTTCTTTATACATCAAATAGGCGGGCGTGACATTTACATGTCTACAGACCTTTAAATATATTCATCCCTTATTCACTTCAAAAGGAGCAACTGCACGAAAAAATTTTCTAGCTGTCGGTCTTTTGGTGAAGATGCCTCAAACCGATTTCAAATTTCTAAGCCCACGGAAGCTTTGGAGTATTTAAAAAGTTATCAGCCTAGGAGTCTTAACTTTCCTTTCTGGTCGGTTTATGGGTTCTACTTTGCGTGTGCTCTCCAATTACCAGTTATCAGCCCTCTTTTTTGATCAAATTTGTAATAAAGGCCACAGATTTAACCCTGTTTTCGCTGAAGGGGCTGCTTCTTGCAGCCCGAACAGTTTTCATATCCCTACACACACCGAGTCTTCCAATGACATTAAATTAGATTTAGACCGCAAACATTACAATTTAACCACCTTTATCTATAACAGCCCGATTCGGACTAATGACCGGTCGATTTGATAATGCAGGGCATTTGTGGTTAGGGAGGATGAATGATGTGAATTAATGGTTGCAAGCGTGTTTTGAGTTCCGTTTGAGCTGAAGTTCTGCAAGAAGTTTTATTCTGAGAAGGCTACTTGCCATGGATGAACCCGAGGCTCGCCGAAAGTATCATTTGAAAATTGAAGCATGGCAGTATAGTACAAAGCACAAATATTCCCCCAGTTGTATTTATTACGATTATAACGAACATATATATGAAATATTTGTCTCCCCCACGAAATCCCTGTTTCCCAGTCGGGGAGGGGTTTTAAACCTCCCCCGAGAGGTGTGACCCTCACACCCTGGTGCTGTCCCTGGTTAAACCACCCATAAGGCACTGACCTCGGTTGCCCACTTATCGGACGTGGGTATTTTGAGGGCTAACTAGCAAAGGTAAAAGTAGAGTTTGGATCAAAGCGTATTAATAACTGCTCAGATTAATGAGCTCGGTTGATTTGTTTTCAGAAAATCGACGGTACTGTGATTTATAAGATAAGTTATCTGCTACGGTACCGCAAGTTGCTGGTATCGATAGCACCTTACCGGTGTTGTACAGCTTTAGGCCTGGAACCTGCATATATTTTTCACAACCTTTTCGTATGTACATGCAAATGTATAAACCACACTACACAAGCTGGTTGCCTATGCACTGTTTCGCTTTGTCAGTAGAGTTTCCGGGTTCCTCACAGTGGTTCATGGCTGGTGTCAACTTCCTTTCATTTTCTAAGTTTTCTTCCTCTGTACAGAAGCGTCTTAGAGAACACCCTTAACTTGCAGACTTCAATTTGTGTTCAAAGAATTTACAACCTGAGTTTCTTTTTTATGGGAAATCCTTTGACTAAGTCTAATATGGATCAAATTTATGGTTTGTTTATGATATCAATGTGCTTCTCCGTCGGTTTCGTGCTGAATGGATCTCTGGTCGAAGGGGAAAAACTTTCATTGCTTGTCGAGACAACGCATGGCCCTGTACAGGGTACTAGGTTGGGGGACTGCGACGTGTTTTGGGGTATCCCTTATGCTCAACCTCCGGTGGGGGATTTGAGGTGGAAAAGCCCACAGACGTTGCAGGAATGGTCACCCGAAATACTTCAAGCAAATTCTAAGCCCCCGGGCTGTGTTCAAGTGTGTGACGATGTCTCCTACGCTTGTCCACAGGAGGTGAGTAAATCCTTGTAGTCTGTGTCAGCTTGAGAGCTACTTTGGGGCGGATTTTTCATTCATTTCCGACCTGCAAACTTTTCACTGATGTATTACTTTATTAAAATGTTCGTATGCACTACGCAGGCATATAGGTGTGGGTCGAGTTCGGGGTGTCCCCCTAGTCCCCCGAGCTAAGAAAATGTCAAGTTTAGGGCACTAGCACTTAATTTTCAGGGCAAAATGCATATCATGATCGTTTGCCAATCAGGAAGAAATTTCAGGGCAACCCCTCCCTGATATTTTCCCTTGAGCCTCTGTGCAGATGAAAACATAAGAGGGCTAATAGTGTAATCAGTAAAGGAATAAAAATTCATTCATTGGTTAATTCCTTCCTTTATTCATTCAATTTTAACATTATAAAAATTGCCTATAAAGGGCAAATCAAGGAGTTAAATTGCATGAATAAAACAATTCAGTAACAAAATATATTGCCACATTTCATCTCATTTCCATTTCGTTTAGTATTTTTTCCGTATCAGTGTGTAAAAGAATAAACTCTTCAAAGAGTTTCACGTTAATATTGCATATCGTGAAAGTAGAGTGAGCAAAAGAATTTTGGAGGGCTTGACTTGGGCAAGCTTTTCTTGAGGTAAATTCGGACGTTAAGAAAAAAAATTCAAACTGATTTTAGGAGGGGTTGAAACAAACCCAGCCCCCGGCTCCTATGGCCCTGAGGAAAGACTTTTTTTCTGGTACTGTATGAGGGAATGCAGTTTTACATGAAAATATCAGAAAAGGAAGATAGAATTAATACAAAAATGAAACGATTAGTGAAAGTTGAAGTGCTTGACATACTGAATATAATTAAGTTTAAATAGATTTGTTGATTTAAATAATGGATCGCAAGGACCACTAAAACATATGTTACGAAGGGTTTTTTGAAACCCATCTAAATTATTCAAATGAAATGCGTAAAAACTATGGCATGAATTAAGATGACTAAGAGATAAAGGCGAATGTGCGTTCAGTCGTAATTTCTTTGTAACTAAAGCTCTCCATTTCAAAAGAGAATTCGTGAGGTGGATGCATGCACACAGTGTAGACATCTCGGATTAATGTAGACCTAAATACAAGAATACAGGCTTTTTGAAGTGTAATTGTGCAAAGAACTGAGGATGTTTTCCATCCCCTCCATTAAGTACGGTGTGGAAGACAACGTTACAGGGGTCACATCTGTAACACCTTCTTCCTGCTTTCGATACCTAACATTGATTTTATTTTCCGATCTTTCATCAGTATTGTGAAAGTTTCCGTCAATTCGGCTTCAGTTTACAAATTGGCACATTCCTGATGTTTTTTCTTTGTATTCTTCTTTTGTTTTTATTCCTTACAACGAATCATCTCATCAACTAGGCTACTACCACAAATAATGTATTCTCTGGTGTATCTTCTCTCGCTGGAGTAGGCCCCAGTTTTTATGACAGTAACAATAATAAATAATGACGATGACGATGACGATGATGATGATGATAATTTAGCTCCTATATAGCGCAAAAACACGCTCAAACAATAACAAAGAATAGGCTGTTTTAGACAAGTAACATTTAAGATGGGTTTTGAACTGATTAAGAGTAGAAAAATGCCGAATAAAGGGACTTCTAAGAGATCTTGAAAAGAGTCAACGGGGTCAACGGAAGGCATGGCCCCACCCAAAGGTGGGCCAAAAATTGTTGACGCTAAATAATTATTAGCTGAATAATTAAGGAATAAACTGCAACTGGGTGACTTTTAAAGGCGAATAAATAGTCGAGGCTCTAAATTTAGCTAAAGAACGGTCGTCCGTTATTAAGCTAAATAGTCTAGCGGCGAATTTGAAAAAGAGCTCTAAAAATTGACTTACCCGGTACCGATTTGTAAAATATAGCGACTATGCTAAAACTATTGTTTATAATGTAACTTTAAATTTTAGGTTGGTTGTCACTTTTTAAAAGTTTCCGAACATGCAAATTTTCAAGGTCAAAGGTCAAAAAGGTCAATTTTTCAAAATTTTAGTATTTTTAACACACTTTAATATGACGAGACTTATAAAATGCTGTGAGTCAAAATAAACAATTCGTACAGTCCTAAAGTGCTCAAAAGGTAACGAAAATAAAAGAATTATAAACTGTTTATAGAGTGTTTTTGTAGCCTTCACAAAGAAATTTGAATAACGGACTTAGACACATTGTATAGTCTGTTTTCAACACCTTTCAATTTCAATTCTGGACCATTGGTTAAGAGTAAGAAGAAAAACGTCCAGAACAGTGGTAGCGTCAGGTGGGGTGGGGGGGGGTGCATTGGGCCACGGCCCCCGTCGGGGAAGGCTGTCCCCCGTCGGGGAAATTTTCCGGTTTCGGGAAGCTATATATGTATAAGACAAAATATGTAGTCCCTGACAATGGGCAGTCGCCCCAACGATTTACTTAATTTTGGTCTAAATTTGGGCAAATTCTTCAACAAAACCCCCAGATTTTCCAATTTTCTTCGCAAAAACCCATTTTTTTTCAAATTTTCCTTGGTAAAAGCCCAACTTTTTCAATTTTTTCCATTAAGAGTTTGAAATTTTCGACGCTCTTCGCGCGCCAAAATTTTACTTCAAACATCGTTTCGGCACTACATCGCCCTCATCAAGGCTCCGGGTTGCTGGCCCCTCGTCGGGGAGCTTGGTCCCCTGTCGGGCAAATCCTGTCGCCATCCCTGGTCCAGATACAATCCCCGCGTTCTATAAACTGTGGACGAGTGATGTTTTAATACAACCTTTGAATGTTTGTTTAGTTTTCGAACATAGTTTTAAGGTCAAGGGTCATTTAAGGTCGCACCTTTTAAACTTGATCTGCATTTTGCATTTTTCCCCATAAGAGCCCTTCACAAAATCATGTGATTTCAAACAACATTTATTCAGATATTTTAAAGCAACTTTGTCAGGGGTGAGGCCAGGTGGGGTGAGGAGGCCATGGCCCCTTCGAGAAAGCTTGAGGCCCTCGTCGGGAAAATTTTCTAATCTTTTTTTAGGGAGAATGAGTGTGTGCGATGAAGTTTTTAATCTCCGACAGCGACTGGTTGTCCCAACAGTTTTGTTGAGTCACGGTACTTTCAAAGAGGGTTATCTTTCAAAATAAAATTGCAAACCTAATCTTTTGCATTTACTTCAATATAAAACCAAATTTTTAAATTAATTTACTTCAATAAAAACACCAAATTATTGAAATTTCTCCGCTAAAAGCCCCAAATTTGTGCCGCCCTAATAGCGCCAAAATGTTTATTCACCATACTTCCATGCAGTAATCCGTCGCTTTTGTCCTGGTTTTGGACTATGGCTTCCTCCCCTACTAATGTCGAGAACTTGCAATCCTTAAAATTAAGTGGGAAATAATGAAAATATTTATAGGCCTACCATGAAATGTAGGCTATTTTCGTAGCTGTATCAGAGAAATTTGAATTTTTGTTTCGGTTGTTAGGATGTGTGGAACCATTGCATTGATTAGATTAAATGTGCGAAATCACATAGCCTAACTAAATTAATTGACTTAATTATTTATTAAACACATTACTGTGTTTCTGTCATTGCAATAACTATTTGCCAACATGAACCAGATCAGCGAGAAGGGGTATGTTGTAGCAATATCCCATGAAGAAAAGCAGATGTTTGTTTAAATGTTTTCGGACGTGATGGTAAATTTTTAATAAGGCAGAGAGCGTCTTTGCTCGGGATGGCATACAACTGATACATTTTGTCGCTACAATCTATCAAAGTACGCTTTTGCTTTGTTTCAACACACATTGTTCTGCTATCTTTTTATGAGAGGGAGTTGGAACATAGTCGCAATGGAACTTGGTCAGCCAGAATTTGGAAAAAAATCCTATTTCTCTGGCACATTTTGTGAAAATCTGGCCATTGGTCGCATTATTACAGTTTGTCGGGCAAACGGCTTAGCCTCCTCCTCCCCCTAGAAAGTGTCCGTTACACCCATCGTAATTGTTACATGAATTTAATTCATTTTGTTTACTGGTAAATAAACCTTTAATAATTTGTGGTTACAGAGCAATAATTAAAAGTTGTTTCCCTGTATTGGAAAGCCAGTGAATGATTCTTGCACTGATTTATGTTGTTTTCAAGTCTGGACATGGAAATGGCACATATCCATAACAAGACTTGATTTTACTTGCAAAAAGAAAATCCTTTAAATAAAATAACTCGCAGTTCTCAAAAAATGATTATGTTGAGATGAATTCAATGAAGCTTGTAGAGAGGCTGTTAATACGGTACAAATTCATATATATGATCTAGCTTTCATTTTGGTAAAGTTATAAAGACAGTGTTTAGTAATCACAATTAGGGATTACTTGTTTAATTCCAGCCACATCTGGCATCGTGAGGCGGATATTTAGAAAACAGGTTCCTTCCTAAGGACTGATATTAGGCTTTTTGTCTAGCACGATATACGTTTTTGTCGACAAATGATTGGAGGTAAGAAGCATTCAGCAAACTCGAGGGTTTTGCCACCAATTATTCTTTTAGCCTGGCAACAAGCACATAAATTGGTTGGTTAAATCACGGGTCAACCATATTCAGATATAGCCTGAATGCAACCATGTGTTGACCACTCTGTTCGAAAATACAGGTCCATAACTTAAAAGCAGTGGAGGGACCCACAAACATTAACGCCCGGGAGAAATTGTAGGAACAAAAATTACCTTTGCCTTTTATTTTAACACATTTCGTGCCTTGAAAATGATTTTCCCTCTTACAGTCTGGGAACTTTCTCGCCCTCTTCAGCACGTTGTCTGGCTATGGGTATGGATGAAACTGGCTGTAAGAGGGTTTGGTGATTTGATTTTTCATATGCAGATTAATAAAAGCAGTTTCAATTGACAGGATACTCAAAATGCTTCTTTTTTATGAAAAGCAAAGAATTTGTTAATTGTTTACCGCTTTGACTCATTTAGGGCAAGATTTTAGTGACACATTTTGAAGGTGGAGCATTGTATTTTATTACTCTCACATCTGATATGGGATTCGCAATTTTTATAATGAAAAAATTCAGCTGTTCAGTACTAGTTTTCCTACTTGCAAATTGCATTCCGGCGTTTGTAATGACCATTCTGATTTTCGCCTTCAGAAGCACAACATGAAAACTGCCAGATGTATATTTTCCAACACCATATTGTCTAAGGGCTTTAATAAAAGTATGGTCAGAAACCTCGTCCATATGAGAAAATCTTAATTTGTTACTACAAATGATAACTTGAAAACACTGAAGCGAAACACAATTGCCACATATTTTAGTTAAACTTTCCAGATATGGTTTATAAATTTGACTAGTCTGTACATAGCTGACGGGTTTTTTTTTGTTTAGCCTTTCGCTACGGTTACCCAGTGTGGCAGAAGTTAAAGAGGGCCGCTATGCAGGCAAACATTCGACAGATCAATTTTATCCAAGAAGAGCATTATATTACACTGTAGAACTTATAGCGATTCATAGGCGTAAGAAGCTTTTCGCGACTGGGGGGGGGGGGCTGAATCTTGTTTCGGATCGCCATCCTGGGGAGGGGTCTAAGGGGAGGGGTTTGGTCCCCCTCCCCTGTGGAACATTTTTGGTTATTTAAAGGGCCTCAGATGCAATTTGGTGCAACATTTTGGACAAATTTTAAGGAAAATTACTGCAAATTTTTGACATTTCTTACAGAAGAGACAAATAAGGGGTTTTTACCTTGGATCGGGGGGGGGGGCGGAAGCATACTTCAGCCCCCTCACATTTTTGACTGGGTCCCCCCAGTCCTCCCACTTCCTTCGACTTTGTAACGATCTTATCTTGTCTTTATTGAGAGACGCTTTATCTCCATGTGGTAAAACATGCATAAGATGCATTAAAATATCATATCGTGTAAATTTGTAATGGGGAAAACTAAAAAAAAAAAATGATAGTATTCAATGAAACCATAGTAAATATTGATAATTAAGGGTTTTATGAATTGATTGGAGTTCAGGAATGTTTATTGGAAATTTATTCAATATATTTACGACACTAGACTCAAGGTAAGGCCTCCCCTGAAGGTGAAGTACACATGTATAGTACCAAGATTGTTGAAGTTTGGGTGAAAATGGACTCGTGACCTTTGACCCTCCTAATAACCATGTTCGGGTAAATTTAAAAGGTGACAACCAACAGAAAATGAAAGCTGACATCCTAAGGAACATTTTAAGGGTAGGTGTCAACTTTTACAAAGTTGTACGAGGGGGGGGGTCGAAAATTTTCAGACTTCGCCGCTAGTCTAAAATTTAGAGTGTCGACTTTTTATTCGCCGGTAAAAGTCTCCCAGTTGCAATTTATTCCTATTCTAAAACCCTCAAATAACGGAAAATTGAAGCTTTTATTCATAAAATTGCTAGAATTTGATGAAAATTGTGAAACCTCCAGCAATCTTTATGTTATATGCCGCCACAACAGATACCCAATCAAAACAAGTATAGATGACGGTATTTAGGCCTATCTTCAACGGTTTGAAAGTCGGACACTGAATGAGCGAATAATCAGTAGTGTATCATACCGAGAAACTTGTCGACAACAAATTGAAAATTCTGCAAGAATGGGATGGAGGTAATGTGGAGTTCCATTACTTTTTACCAAGGTTAGAGCTATGACTTAGAGGCTGGACATCGCAATCCAAGTGCCGAGGTTGTCATCAAGGTCCCAATTCCGGAGTACCGGTAATGCAGCAAGCGAAGGAAGCCTCGAAGCATACTACCGACTCGATGCATTCAATACAGCTACTGATGCAATTACCATGGATCTGTGAGGGACAGGTTTGGCAACCAGCAAAGACAAGCAATGATGCTTTCGGTTCTACTCCCGGGAAAGACGAAGACAGCGACATGGTAAGATCTGGAAACAGCTTGGATCAAATTCAAACCCGTTATTCCAAACCCAGAAACTGAAAGACAACAGGCAGAGTCCTTCTTGTGGCCAACCATGTGGAAAATGAGTACCACGTCGGAGACAGACCCCGTCCCCATCACTGCAATTGCTGCGTTGAATATGTGTCACCCAGTTACCCATCCAACTTTTCATAAGTTATGGAAAATCCTTGCAACCCTCCCTGTGTAAATGCTTATCCAGAAAGATGTGTCTTCGTTCACCCATGACTGAGACCAGACTCGAGATGCTAATCTTTCTTCTGGCACATATATAGAGATCGCCTGCCAGACCTAGACCGTGTCATTACACACTTTGCCACCAGTGGGGTCAGGAGATTGAAGTTTAGTTTCAGGATTTAGACTGGATATCTGCATAATTGACAGTGATTTTCCAGCCAGCAAATTTGGTCGGCTCTGTCGATGGATCTTCGGCGGTCCGTCGGAGAAATGTCCGGTGGTTCGCCGACACTTCTCCCATGGCAATGACGCTGATTGGTTAAAAGTTTTTACCCATCATACAATCTGTTTACCCGGATGAAGCCAGGGGACCTCCGATGGCCCTCCGACGGCCCATCAGCTGCCAGCCGCGCATTCATGGCCGATCGTGAGCTGAAAATGGGCTCCGGCGGACTGCCGGATATTGTTTACTCGGTTAATATTTGGGAATTCCTAATATTTCGTACTAAAATTTGTGAAACGGAATCCTTTAACGCATGGGGAGTAAGATTTTAGCACCATTTTTCAGCTAAAGCAATTTGTAAAAGAAATTAAAGTCCACAACCTATGAGAATTAAAAATTTCTTGGAGAAAGATTATCCTAACTTTGTCCTATAAATACTTCGTTGTTTATCGAGAATTACACCTAGGACGACGAAATTCTTTAGGAGAAAATTAATTTCACAGTTGTACACTTTTGTTGCACCAAATGTCATCTGAGGGCATCCAGTTACAGAAAAATTTTCCAAAGGGGGAGGGGTTTCCCCCATAGACACTCCCGCATATCAATGTACCACCAGTTTTGGCCCCTCCAAAACAAAGGCCCTGGACCCGCCAGTGTCCACAAGAAGGGGTATAAAGAGTAATCAATTCAGGAAGATAGTCTGAAGCCATATGATTAAGAATTTTAAAGGTAAAGATAATAATTTTGTAACTAAGTCAGGGCCAAATTTAATTTAAATAAAGCGGGAACTTATTCACATCCTTTAAGTGACACTTTCATTCAGTTTCCGTCTTAGGTCTTCGAGACATTTTCGCCGAAAGTGAACTTAAAGCAGACAGTTGCAATGTCATTTGATGTCATGTAATTGACGACAAAAGTACTTTTAATATAGTTTTACACTTCAAAATTTGAGACCTTTATTCTACGAATACAACCTGGTGAGTAGTGACTGATATTTTGAAATTTTAATACCCTTTTCTGTTTTAGCAAACTGGCGATCTAACAAATTCAAGGTTAAACCAAGTAGGATAAAAGAATGGACGCAAATGCCTTTCAAAAGCAATGCTGTCTGCCCAGACCAAGTCATACATAACGTTAGTGCATGAAGCCTATGTTTAAGACACAACAGTCGCTCTTTAAAACGACCCGCTTTTCGGTTTATGCACATACTTGCGACTTTTTATCTTTGATGTAACCTTAGAGTTTGGGTACACGATGTAACGAAGAACAAGACTTGAAAATATTTTAACTTTCTTTTATTCTTCTGTAATAAGAATTATTATCCAAGAAATAAAATTGCTGGTTGTAACATAATCTTGATAGGTTTAAGTTACAACGTAAATAACGTATGTAGCTTTATAATTTAACTGAAGAGAACATCTTTAGTTACTTTAGGTATTTAGTTACATGACATGAGGAGAGCTTGAATTGAACGATTCTTACTACTTTTTATACTTGGTTGTAATATGCTTTTATGTTCTTGTTTTATTTGAATGTAATACAGAGTCTCAGCTATTACAAGCGTTAGTTCGTAAAAGTCAGGTCAAGTGAAAATTGCAGTGTGAATTGTCACTATGAACGAGTCACGAGTACCGTCATCAGCGCGAAACAGTCAAAGCCAAATCAAGTCAAATAAGACATTTTCAAGACAAGTTAACTCAATACATTAGGCTAGTCTATAGTCAAGTTACCTTTAGTTTTATCAAGTCACGTCAAGACAAGTCATTTACGTCAGGTCACGTCACTGAACGCACGCACGTCACATGACGTAACGTCAGGTCAAGTCACTTCAGTAGAACCAATTAGTCTGTCCGAGTCATCTCTAGTCAGTAGTTGACTTAACAAGTAGTTCCTAATCACTAGGATGTGAAAGCAGAATATATCCCATCACCAAAATACCCATATGTATGGTGGCATATTATTTTGCAAGTCCTTTTTAAACCAGCACCAAGTCCTTTCGAGGGATTTCCATGAATCCCAATAAATCCTTCCTTAACTCTATCTTTCATAACTTCTTTGGAATGAATCTTGATGTACGCCTCACGTCATCATCAATTGAATTCCAGCGACTTGGTACACTTAAATGTAGTAAATCAGGTTAACAAAACCTCACCAACTTATCAGTCTTGAGAAAATATGGCACAGACATATTTTTGTCATGGTAGAAATTTTCTACTGTAGAAATGTCTGATTGGCAGCCGACTCCAAGGTTTTACCTTTGCAAGTGCTCTCAAATGGTTATAGAAGCAGTGTTCGATGTAAAATTCCTTATGATCGTCTAAGGGCAAATAATCTGATGGTAGTTAGTGCTTGCGTATCCCTCCAAAGAGATGTTTAGGGGGTCACATGTCATAAGTAATTCCATGTGAAGTTGAAATTAGGTAGAGAAAAATAAATTGGAAAATCCCACCCTATTTGAGGAGGAAGGTTTTGATATATGAAGACATTGAAAAACCGAAGGGGTGTATTAAACAGGCTATCTAAACTTTGGTCAGCTACTCAGAGGTTTGAGGGGCACTTGCACAAGTGAGGCCATCATGACGATCTTCATATAAGTTAATTTATGTGGAAAGTTAGTGGGAGGGGGATTTACCCTAAATAAGCCCCGTGGTTCCGAGTCCAGCTTCTGTTCTTCACAAAAGTTGTTAGTACCACAGATAGGTGCAGGAATTGTGTCTTTTATGGTACAAGTATGAAATTTGGCACACGGTCAGAGCATGCCCTAAGAAAGATATTTGGATAAAGGGTCTTCAAAGATTCGTCATGTGACAACAATGGGGATCATTTTTCAAAATGGCCACCATTTGTATGCATTAACCTATATTTGGAAACATTTCTTTGAAGAAAGAACTCTTTTGGTCACAAAAAATTAAAAATTGACATTTGGCACATAATTAAAATCC
This sequence comes from Holothuria leucospilota, assembly GCA_029531755.1. NCBI lineage: Eukaryota > Metazoa > Echinodermata > Holothuroidea > Aspidochirotida > Holothuriidae > Holothuria > Holothuria leucospilota. The sequence goes on along the minus strand of CM055962.1, from coordinate 27,424,504 downwards.
CCTAATTAAAACGCGCCCCAATATGAACTCGTCCCATGACGTCAATGGCAGCCATATTCAAATAGCCACCGTTAATTGTTGTTTTGCATATATTCTTAGACATTTCTGTGTATAAAAGTGTTGTTACCGTTACAAATTTGATAGCCTCGCATTTAGCACATAATTAAAGACCTTTAACTATGAGGCCATCCTAATGTGTCCTGTGACGATCCATGTTTCAAAATGGCCACCAATGCTTGTTAGTGTACATACGTTTGGTAGGCCTACTACATTAGGCCGTTAGGCATGTATAAAATGTTCTTTTGATCATGTATAGGCTACGTACCATTAGGCACCATGTGAAGGTCTCTGCCCTAACCTGTCATCAGGGATTTATACTGTGACAAAGTATGGCTGCCATCTTTGCCAGTTTTCCCAGATAACTGCCTTGGATTACTCTTTTACCTATTCTAAGCTGGCAAGGTGAATGTGCATCAACTGTTGTATACATTTTGACATACAAGTTTTAAATTTAGTACACAATTAAATGATGCTGAACAAACTTAAACTTTCTGACCCATAGCGTCAGCGGTTAAGAAGTTGTATTACTCTGATATATAGCACAATACCACCAAAAATAGCTGTCGATCCGTGCCATTTCTGGCGACTTTGCAGGTTTAAAGCTTTTCCCAGAAATCGTATAAAAATCTGACAAATTTTTATACGAAGTGATTTAAGGCTAAATGAACTGACGTCAAAACTAAAGGAGAAGTCTGACTTTTGAAAATATGGCTCTTTGAAAATGCAATTTTTCACGTCCGAAAATCATAATTATTTTCAAATCTTGGAATCTAGCTGAAAATTTCATACTCAAGTGTAATGGAGTTAGTCCTGTAGTAAAAATGCATTTATGTGAACAAATCCTGCCTTATCTAGGGCGCTTGGAATAATCACCAATGATAGACATAGAATACAGCGACAAATTGATTATTCAGAGTGCGATTTCCTGCATTCAAGGTCTTTTGCAGTGTCAAATTTTTCTGACCTCAACCACAATCATGGTGGGACTGCTGTCAGGCTAGGTCCCGTAACATGCCTCTCTTCCCTGAGGAACTACCCTATCCAAATGAAATATTCTTTGATCCGATACTGTCTGTTGCGTATGCAGTTTCAGTTGGGCCAAGTACTGGTTGTGCCCTCAAAAATGAACTTCGTTTTTCCAAAACCATGACCACCCACCGAGTCACTCTACCTCAGTCCTATCAATGCACTTGGACCTGACCCTCAAAAAGTCTGAAAATCAATGGACTAGACTCTTCTGCTCAGTAATAAGTCATCAAAAGGAATAAGCCAGTTCATAGATGCCTCAGCGTATTGCAAGTCAAAGGTTGTGACAGCCTCCCGAGCAGGCATCAGCATGCACAAACATTACCATCGCGACGTGTTGTGCACAATATACAAACCTATGCATAGTATGTGACTTTTGAATTTTGTGTTCTCTTGCCCTATGGCACATGCCATGAAGAGACTGCTTGCGCAGTAACATTTCATAGTGAAAAGTAACACTGTAGGCTACCTCATTGAATATGCTTCCTTCCAACTGTCCAAAGAATACTCGAGCCTCTACTCCATTGACTGGAACCCTTGCTTTGACTCGAGTCAAACGGTTGAGTCAATTAATTTTCAGTATAAATCCAATGAATTCATTTAGATTTACTGACTCGGTTTGAGTTATTTCGGATGTTTCAGACAAGTTTCAATCAAGTTATCGGAAAATGTGATTCGAGACCGAGTCAATGATCAGAATCGTCGCAACACTGCATGTAAAAATAAGTGTAAACAGGGAGGTGATATGTGGTAGGGACGCCGGAAGAGTTCAATGTATGATCTGATACTTTTAGACCCATTTAACTGTTAAAATATTACCAACTTTTTAGTGATGTGTGTGTTCACCGGAACCATTTCCCCTTCATCGACGGTCTGATTTCATTTAGATCGCCTAGCAACATCACTAAGGTCTAGTAATTCTCCTAAATGTGATTTAGATAGAACAATGCTTTCATGTCAGTGTGGGTTGGTGCCACCAGCAGGTTAATGGCAGAGAACTCGATACGGCTTTTTCGTAAGACTGAATAAACATACTGGTTGGATTGCATGAAAATGGGCAAAAGAGGAAGAAATCTTAATTTTGTTTCCAAACAATGGCATTAACTAAACGGAAGTTCTCGAAGGTTACCCAATGTAAGTTTATGTTCATTTCTTGGCATAAATCGTAATGAATACCTAAATAGCGCCCTAAGAACAGAACTTGTGGCAGTAGATTAAATGATTCAGTACGTCTCTAGATGTAGCAGAAGATGACTACACCTTTTGTCGTAACAGAAGATGACTACACCTTTTGTCGTAAAAGAAGTTATAGGCCTAAGCTAAAATTTACTTTTGATTTTTCTCAGGGGAATTGTTGACACTGTTCAACATGCATTTAATCCCTGATATAGGAATTATTTATATATAAGTAAATGAAGTTGTCACATCTTACCGAACGTAAACTCGAAGCAAGCAGAGTGGCACCATAGCCTCACATTAATGAACGCTGTCGTGTTTTTCTTTAAAATTTACAATTATTATCTCGAGTCCTCGTAGCTTTATCTCATTCTTTCGTCATGTTACTGCATTAAGACTCATGGAAAGTTAGCAAACTTCACATACCCGATTGGTAAATTCATTTCCCTATGTTTTTCAATGGTCGAAACAATAGATCAGAGAAAAAGAAAAAAAAAAAAAAAGAAAGAAAAGAAACAAGAACACGACTCGAGTTCACTGTGGGTAGTGAATATGGCGGCTTCATCTGCTAATACCTTGAAAACGAATGGAAAGTTGAATGACAAATTTCAAGGGAACTCTCACTACAAGTTCCTCTTTAACATATCAAAACTATTTTGTTTATACCCTTACTGTATTTGCCATAATGAGAAAAACGGCAGAGTATTGTCCGATCAATTCGGTGCCACAGGAATAGCTACCGTTGTTGTATCTCCTTGATTAGCAACATCCAGTGGTGTAGCCAAGATTTCATCAGCCGGACAGGAGCATTACACAGTGTCTATTTTCGAGACATCGTGAAATGGTCCTTTTTTGAAGTACCCCTCACTAACTTTGGTTTTCTCCACTCCACTTTATCGGTGGATAATGGTATGGAGAAATCGTATCTTGATTTCTCCTTCCCATATTTACCGAAGAAAGGGGTGGGAAAACTGGCATGTCAGATTTCACACCACCGCGATGTTTTCGGCTTCAGTACTATAAACAGGCCTATCAGATGTATTAAAACCGAATTAGTAAAAAAGACATTCTGCGAAAAAAAAAGAAACTATTGGTACGTGAAAAGATATCTACTCCATAAAATATTGATAACTCGACGTATGCAAAAATCCTATGAACGAAACTGCAGTGGCCACATAGACAAAATGATGCTTGGAAAGTAAACAGCGCAGTTGCCTTGTACTCCGCATTCGTTTAATAGTATTTCAAAAGTGCCTACGTAATAACACACCTTGGACCTGCATCCTTTGAAGTATTATACCAGCTTTAATAACCAAACATCTGAAATACAAGTACTGAGAAAGCATGCCAGTGCATATCATATTTTGACCATTTAAGATGGTGGGTAGGCTAAGTTTCATGCTAAATTGTACCGGAAGTTCAAGCTAGAGTAGATTTTATAGCATTTGCCTTCGGTTAAGACAGCAGAAAAAAAAATGAGGTCACTGCAGTCTTTTAGCTGCCCTTGATCTTTTTATACCCAAACAACTGCACGCAATGCAGATGCAGGCAGGGGCGTCGTGTAAAAACAAACTTTTTTGGGGATCGTGAGAAGTGGTGACTTGGTGAAGGTACAAGAGGCCTCGAAGATATTTTTGGATGGGGAAGGGTCGGACAGGACGTTTGGGGAGGTTGGAGTCGATGGGGTTCAAGAGCGCAGTAAATACAGTAATATGGATGCCATGAAGCCTTGCTACCTAAAAATCTTCTTACTGCTTAACTTCTTTCTTCTCATTCCCCAAGCAGTGAATAGAGCGAAAGATGAGGGCTACATTTTGGGAGTATAACGTTTCTAAATGTCTTTGTGTACTTGACTCTTGTCCATTTATGTGCATTTAACTATGACGTCCACCCTTGGCAAAATTACTTAGGCTATAGATAAATCACGTTAATCGGGTTGCTATTGATTCAATTGCTTTTATTATTAAATGATAAAAATTTGGTGGTCAGTGGAACTACTTATTTGAAAGATATGGTTCAAACTGCAACAGTATTCGCGTTTCCACTTCTGGTTTTAAAATGATGTATATCTAAAATTTGTAATGTCAGGCTTTTAAACCTTTCATGTTTATTGTGACAGAATTCTAGTTATCTAAAAAAATTACTAATTAGTTTTCAGATAATATGTATATCAGATAATCGACAAATTTCCTGTATTTATTTTTCTTTGATTTAGACCAGTGAAGACTGCCTCTTTTTGAACATTTATCGACCAACGACGCCCAGGAGCGACCGCCCTCTACCTGTTATGGTATTTCTCCACGGTGGTAACTTTAGAGCAGCCTCGTGCAGCGGGAGTGTGTATGACGGACGTCTTCTGGCTCCTATAATCGACTCTATAGTTGTGTGTGTCGAATACCGTCTCGGTAAGGGTACCATAGGGTTAGATTATTTTGTGTGATACAGTCCATGTGCTTACATTAGGCAAACAGCCCCCTCTCTCTACTTTTGGGTTTAAGTTCTTCATTTGCGAAACTTAAATGCTTCTTAAGTTGTAATGCAATGCAGCTGACCAAATTAGCTTAACTGTCGTGGTCAAAACTCTATTTGACCAAACCATAACTGAGTTTACGAATGGTCAAACGCTTTCAAAACATTTCTGAGATGACTCAGTCAAGAACTTTTCCTTCAGGTAATAATGAAAGGATAGAATAGAATTGCAGCCTATGTAATTGCAAGGGTATAACAACATTATGGTTGGCTTCAAAAGCGAAACGTAAAACCTTTCCGAGTGTATCGTACTTGTATTGTATCACTAGAGTTATGTCAACTCGCCCGTTGATCGTAAACGGCATTGTTGCATAACGATCAGTGGTGCACTGCAGATGTTTACCAATTAGGCAAGTGACGGACCTTACAAGGAAGGTTCAATTCAACAGTGGTACACCTGATATCGAGAAACTTTAAGACAAAACTCATCTAGCTGTTTTTAACACACAACGCATATGCAGAAGCTACAGCCAAATCGAAGAAATATTTAAATTGCATATCACTGTTTCTTTGAACAAATTCCTTCAAACTGCAATTAAACACTAAAACCCCATCTACCCAACCTGCTTTTCCGATACGGAAAATCGCGGTTGGTTACACTGTTTCACAGAAATCATAGCTTACATGGTTCACATTTTGTTACATTAAGTCAGTTCAAGCACTGTTCACTACCTGCAAATAATTTAATGTGCAATTTGAAGGAAGAGATGATATATTTTAAATCACATATTCCCATAAATATCTGCTGTCGATGTATTTTACAACTGAAATCTCATTTTTACTACATTTTGATAACCGCAATGAATGTGGTTTTTATTTACAGGAGCCCTAGGATTTCTATATTTAGAATCTGATCCAGAGACGGGTGAAAAAATACACGGAAATTTTGGAATCGAGGACCAGACTGCTGCTTTAAAATTTCTGAAAAACAACTTGAAAAACTTTGGCGGTGATCCTAACAGAGTGAGTTTTTAAAGATACTTTCATTTAAAATTTTGGCTAACTTTTCATTGAATTACAAATTTTCAAAAAGAGCATTAATGTCGAATGACACATAACTTTGAGAGATATTAAAATCTAACGTCAAGGAACTTCATTCTGAAGATAAGAACGACTAAAAAGATAAAAGAGAAAGAGAGATCGGGAGAGCGTAGCCAGTCTGTTATCAGCTATTCCATTTTCGGCTCTTCATCTAATTGGCCCATTCAAGTTGAAGGCCCGTCGGCAAATTGCTGATGTATGTGAAGGCCGTATCAACGACCGTCGGTGTAACTGGACGAGTGACTGGGTCCGTCGGCAACTCGGGGAAAGAAAGGGAAATAAAGGTTCCGTATAGGCGCACTATTTCGGGTCATATAACGTTCTTAAAGAACCACGTTCTGCACATTATTCCTCACTTTTATCATCACCATGGGGCGATTTCCCATGGAGAGGGTATCCTTAGCCCGTTTTCTAAATCCTAACCTTAACTTTAAAACACATTTTGCAAACTCCTGAGGATCCGGTTTACCCACAAACATCCTGGGAAAAAATAATGCATCTTGGGAAAAAAATATTGCGTGCCGCGCGTGTCTTCCCTTGACTGCAATGTCAGGCTTTTAACTTTTGAACACTAAAACGAAACATATACAGAACCCATCCTGGCGTTCAAAGCATATTTTGAACGCGTGTGTTAAGATTCTGAACACTTTTACTCCCTTTTTGAACGCTGGACGCCTATTTGAACACTTGCCGTATTTGAACGTCTGACGCGTCTAGTGTTCAAATGCTGAACGCATAGTGTTCCAAATCTGAACGACAGGTTCAGCTCCTGAAGTATTGTGGCATGACGGGAGGAATAGCCTAACACTTTAGAATTATCCGGAATCCTTGCATCGGATAATGTATTATGAACCAAAGAATACCTATCCTGCATGAGACTTAATTTTCTACCCAGAGATTATGCTAAAACCACAGAGCTTTCGGGGGCGAAGACCCCTGGTGGGGGCCCAAAGGCGGGCCCAGTGTTTTAGCCAGCCCCTATTTGTGCCACTATGTCGCATAAACGGCGACAAATGTTGCACAAAAAATCTGACTAGCAAATTCTACCAGGGTGTAAATTTTGAAGTTCCTCATTAGGGCAGACATCCATTCAAATATTGCACCATTTGCAATCTAGGCACCTTTCAAATTCCAAAAATTGTCTTGCACAAGTGTAACTAGTGTCTTGCACAAGTGTAACTACTTGTTAATTCGGAACATTCTTAAATCTAAGAAACCATCCCTCCTCGATATATTCCATTCACATAGAGAAGTATGTTTATTCCTCCGTGGCATGGCAAACAAACACTGCGTCATGAACGCAAAATGACTGTTTTGAAGTCCGCAATCTATAAATAGGTCAGTTACCATGGTCTCGTCAAAAAACGCAGTTAAAAATGTGCGTCGACTTCTCACGTGCATACAACGGGGAAAGTAATTGGCGCGTTCGTTTTTTAAGCGCGCGGTAGTGAGCGTCACGTAATTTAGATAAATGCACAGAGAAATGTATTCTGCGCGTATAAAAGTGCACTCTAACCTAATTTTCTGTAACGCGTTCTTAGTTTTGTACGCAGATCACCGTTTAGAACGGCGCGCCTGTCAAATTTACACTTTCGCCCCTTTGTCACAAAGCAAAGATATTATAAGCATAGATTCCAAACTCCTATACCTACACTGTTACTCTCAGTGACTCTTCATGGAGACGCATATGTCGGGGCGGAAGTGTAAATTTGACATGCGCGTTGTTCTATTCCGCGATCTGCGTACAAAAATAAGAACACGTTACAGAAAATTCCACTGTTCAAAGAGGTTAGCGCGGGTGCACTTTTACAACGCGTTCTATACGTGCAGAATACATTTCTCTGTGTATTATCCGGAATACTTGACGCACAGTTCTGCGCGCCCTGGAAACAAACGCGCTAGTTGCTTTCCTGTTGTGAGCGCGTAAGTAATTGAACCAGGCGTGGTTTTAGATCGAGACTTTTGGGGGGGGGTTTAGGGGGGCTTGAAACGGAAGAATCATAAAATTTTCTCTCAAATATGTAAATCGGCCACGCGCACGCTGAAACCAATGATAATAAAAACAGTACCGTAACCAGGGACGGCGCAAGGTTATTTTGATAGGGGACATGGGTTGAGTGATCGTCGTTGTGGGGAATGGGTCTAAAGGGAGGGGTGTCCCCTTCCTCTGAGAAATTTTTGCTAATTTAAGGTTGCTAAGATGCAAAATGGTGCGTTCTTTGGGTAATTTTTTGACTATATGACTGGAAAATGTTCATAACTTTGTGAATTCTAATTTTGGTTGGGGGAAAGAGGGTTTCTTAGGGAAGAGGTCTAAGGGGAAGGGTGTTCCCCTCCCTTTGAGAAATTTTTCCTAATTTAAGGTTGCTAAGATGCAAAATGGTGGGGTCTTTGGGCTATTTTTTGACTGATATATATGGCTGGAAAATGTTCATAATTTTGTGAATTCTAATTTTTGGTTGGGGGAAAGAGGGCGGTCCTAGGGGAGAGGTCTAAAGGGAGGGGTGTTCCCCTTTGAGAAATTTTGGTTACTCGAAGGTTGCTTAGATGCAAAAATGGTGTTGTCTTTGGTATATTTTTGGACCCGATCATATGGGTTCAAAACATTCTTAATATTTTTGGTTAGGTGAAAGAGGAGCCTTTTTTGTCTAAGGGTATGTATCAACAAACCCCCTGAAGTCCCCTTTTGGACACATTACTGCCTTCTAGTCGGGGAAAGTTTTACGCAAAAATACGTGCGTGAAGTCCACAGAAATATTCTCGAACTATTAAGAAAATTTGCCTTGCTTCATTTGTGCATTATAAAATCGTATCTAAAGGCTGGTAGAAACCGGAATATGGCCTCTTGGAAGCTCTGGATTAACTATACGGATCAGATATAGGCCTACCCCGCCCTCCGCTTTTCTTCTCCTTTACGTCTTCTTTTCCTACTCTTTTTCTCTTTTCCTGCAAATTACAGGGGGATAGGCCTCCCTTTCCCCCTGAGTGGCACCGCTCCTGACCATGACATAGATGTAACGTATATACAGGCATATATTTTTTTTTATTTGGAAGCATGTAGCAAACGTTACTGAGAGATATGAGCAACTGGACCTGTTCACATTACTGGGAATAACGATTCGGCCTGTAGATTTGACTTAAAAAGAGTGCTAATATAGCTTGACGAGATCAGCAACGAAATGACTCGTTTTGAACTTCCAATAGATGATTAATCCGTTAACTTGATTTACATGTACGTGCATACTGTCGTAGATGTTACTTATGTTACTTCTCTGACCCAACTTCCATTGTATGAAATCGTGAACCTAATATGTGATTTCGAGACACAGACTACAATTTCCCTTGACAAACTAAATCCACTGGACCAAGATGTGCACAAGTGTATTGGGTAATTTTGTTTTTCTCAGTACACGCACTTATAGCATAACACAACCTCTGAAAATTTGGGGGGGGGGGCTTGAGCGAACTTTGGGGGGGGGGGGCTTGAGCCCCCAAAGCCCCCCCGTAAAACCGCGCCTGAATTGAACGCGCATATAAAAGTGTGTCACTTGAAGATACCCTAGAAACTGACCAATGAATGTCCATGAACTTGCAAAACCAGTCATTGTGCGTTCATGTTCAAGTGTAAATACGTGGAATGCTGCGTTGAAGAAATGAGTTATTCTTGTTCAAGTGGAATTTATTGAGGCGTCGTACTTCTTCAGTCAACAACATTCCGAAATAACAAGTATTAATACTTTTGTAAAACATTCATTTGCCTGCTTGTTTTCAAAACGACTGAGCAGTGATCAGCACTTCCGCCCCGATGTTTTGGCCTCCATGGAGGGTCAACGCGCCATTTTAAGTTTGGAATCTATGCTTATAATATCTTTGTCACAAAGGAGAAAGTGCTCCCTCTTTTGGAGGAAGAGCGCGTATCTGCAAGTTACACCAGTAAATGCAGACTGCTGATTTGTCAACCAATCGTATACGCGCTTGTCTACTACACGTGGGGCGAAATCCACACCGTTCGTGCACGTGTGCTTCATTGTTTTCACCCAAAATGACGTCAGTGTGACGTCAATCACTGAACTATATGCTAGGAAGGATCATTCCACAATAATGTTTTGAAGCCATCATGGAGGGTCACGTGATGTAGGTTAGCTTACTCAAGTCGCCACCGCCCTAGAAGCGCGTACCTAGAAGTGAAAACGCGGTGGCAATGATGTACATGCTAACGCGCCGTAGTCGGCCTTAGCGTCTCTTCGGCCTCTTGGACGCTTATTTGCCGGCTACCACGCGTTAGCATGCACGCCATTGCGCCGAGGTAAAGTTGCCTTAGCAACTTCCTGAAAAGGCATACATCACAATAGCCGTATAACACACAGAGCACCAAACGCTTACCGTGTAGGAAGCTTTGACGCACATCATTGGCCAAAATGCACGCGTGCATGTGCGCGCGTGTTACTTTCCCTTCGTGTGTTTTTTTTTTTTTGTCAAGAGGACGCGTTCGACGCGTTGTACAGATTATCTGTGCACAGGTATGGGCAGTCAGTAACAAGCGCGCCTACTCTGTGTACTCTGTTCAGTGACGGTGCTGTCGCGAATGTTACGCAGTCATCACGTCTCGACTCACCATACGAAATGCGGTCACACGCGCTGTCCTTCAAATAGGCAGGATCACTCTTAAAACAAGGAAAGTTTGTAAAAAGAAACAATCTTTTGATCACACAATCATAAACAATAGTGTACAGATGTCCTACTAAGTAATTACAACAAAAGCACTGGAGATATAATGAGTAACAAAGGATTGCTTTAGCGTGTACATCAATGATTCTGCGTTACATTATTTTCACTTGTAGCTGCGCGTTTCTAGGGCAATGGAATCGACTTGAGTAAGCTAACCTACATCACGTGGACCTCCAGGTCGGCTTCAGTTTCGTCGCGTATTCCGCATTGACGTGCGTCCTCCAGTTATATAGCTCAGTGATGTCAATGCATAAGGTCTATACTTATGCGCGTATCCAACTAGTCTTGGTCAAGACGCTAGTAAATTTTCCCTTCTTAAGTTTTTCACAAAAAGAGGGCGCTTGTCAACTAGACTGTACGTACTCGAGTATTTCGTTCCATAGTACAGAACAGAAATTTGAAGACGGATAGAGGGCGTATGTACAGTAGTTCCCAATGTACGTCGTGCACTGTGTACAGCTAATACTACGGTCTTGAGCAAGACTAGTATCCGAGAGGTACACAAATCAGCTGTGTGCATTTGTTGGTGTAAGTTGCCGTGACACGCACTTGCTTCTACGGGGCTCAATTTCTGTTCTGTGACTAAGAGTATTTATTGACTAAAAGGTAGCGCACCACCATTAATTCCTGCCATTGACTTACACACTAAACTGGGCTTGTTCTTCAGCCTCTCATTACTTGTCGGGGAGTTTTCAACACCAAGAAGGTAGCTTACACATCACCTTGAAGCTCACGAGTTGAAGGTTGCTGGCACACCAAAATTTACATAGCATAACCATTGAAATTTTGAGCTAGAGGCGCATGAATATAAAAATTGTGATCCGTCCCGCCGTACAATGCACTAAGATATGAATGGCTCTCCTTTCTTCCGAAGCCTCAAAATCAAAAACTGCAGGAGCAATTTTGACCATTTTTGTACAATATAGTCTTTAATCTAAACTCTACACCATGCATTACGCAAAAGATCCACTGTTCTTTTAGATTAGGGTGTAAATCATTCAAAACAACAATTTTAGGCACTTTATGTAGTACGGAAGCCAAGAACATCGCGGTGGTGTGAAATCTGGCATGCCAGTTTTCCCACCCCTTTCTTCGGTAAACATGGGGAGGAGAAATCAAGATACAGTTTCTCCTTACCATTATCCACCGATAGTGTGGGGTGTAGAAAACCAAAGTTAGTGAGGGGCTACTTCAAGAATGGACCATTACACAGTGTCCATAAATGAACGCGCCCGCACATGACACGGATTGGTGCTATATAACTTTGGTTATATTATAATCAACGTGGGATGATCCCACCATGGTACCGGGGATATCGTCGACGAACGAGCTAGCTATGTTACTTAAATTGAAAAGAGGATCCGTGTCATGTGCTGGCGCTTCCATTTATGGACAGGGTGTTCGAAAATAGACACTGAGTAATAGTGCCTTCTTGAAGGGGAAATCGAATCTTGATTTCTCCCTCCCGTGTTTACCGAAGAAAGGGGTGGGAAAACCGGCATGTCAGATTTCACTCCACCGCGATGTTTTCGGCTTGGGTAATGCAGAGGGTTCACCCTTTGGCCAAATTGTAATTTTCCGTAATGGTGGAGCGCCACCTGATGGCAAAGTTAGGTCCAAATTTGCAGTGTTTCGACCAACCAGTCGTTTCTTCCTTGCGTATAGGCCTACTTTTTCTAACATTGTATCATTTTTGCTTGCGTATGAGGTGCACAGAATTAACCTCAACGTACGCCGCATCGCGTCTCATAATCATAAAGAAATAAAGGGCCCTTTTAAATACAGCACAAGTACTTTAGTGCGCGCAAAAACGTTATCAGGTTATGTGCAGCGTTGTGCATAGCCGGATAACGTTTGTGCGTGCCCACGTGCGCGTCTTAACAAAACGAAAATACCTGACTATGAGAGCCGAAGTACGCGCTACGAGCGTGTTCTGTTTTGCCAGTTATGGCCCATATACAGGTTATAGACCTTATGCATTGACATCACTGAACTATATGCTAGGAAGGATCATTCCACAATAATGTTTTGAAGCCATCATGGAGGGTCACGTGATGTAAGTTAGCTTACTCAAGTCGCCACCGCCATAGAAACGCGTACCTAGAAGTGAAAACGCTTAGGCAATGATGTACATGCCAACGTGCCGTAGTCGGCCTTAGCGTCTCTTCGGCCTCTTGGACGATAATTTGCTGGCTACCACGCGTTAGCATGCACGCCATTGCCCCGAGTTAAAGTTGCCTCAGCAACTTCCTGAAAAGTCATACATCACAATATCTGTATAACATACAGAGCACCAAACGCAACCGTGTAGGAAGCTTGAGGCACATCATTGGCCTAAATGCACGCGTGCATGTGCGCGCGCGTGTTACTTTCCCTTCGTGCGCCTTGTTTTTGTCAGGAGGACGCGTTCGACGCGTTGTACAGGTTATCTGTGCACAGGTATGAATAGTCAGTAACAAACGCGCCTACTCTGTTTAGTGACGGTGCAGTATCGCGAATGTTACGCAGTTATCGCGTCTGGACGCACCATACGAAATGCGGTCACACACGCTGTACCTCAAATAGGCAGGACCACTCGAAAACAAGGAAAGCTTCTAAAAAAATATCTTTTGATCACATAATCATCAATCATAGTGTACAGATGTCCTACTAAGTAATTATAGCAAAAGCACTAGAACGTAATGAGTAACAAAGGATTGCTTTGCGTGTACATCAAAGATTCTGCGTTACATTATTTTCACTTGTAGCTGCGCGTTTCTAGGGCAATGGAACCGACTTGAGTAAGCTAACCTACATCACGTGATCCTCCAGGTCGGCTTCAGTTTCAACGCGTATTCCGCATTGACTTGCGTCCTCCAGTTATATAGCTCAGTGATTGACATCACACTGACGTCATTTTGGGTGAAAACAATGAAGCACACGTGCACGAACGACGGGGATTCCGCCGCACGTGTAGTAGACCTACGCGCGTGTTCGATTGGTTGACAAATCAGCTGTCTGCATTTATTGGTGTAACTTGCAATGATACGCGTTTTTCTTCCATCTTCCTCCAAACGAGGGAGCACTTTCTCTTTTGTGACGTCATATGCATAAGTTCTGTTCCAGCGTATAGAGCTTATGCACGTGACGTCAGTGCGTTTCAATTTGGCTTACTGGATGGAACTGCCATACGTAGTAGGTGTGTTAAAGATACGCGCTCACGACAACACCTTAGAAACAATTGTTGCACAATGTACGCCTGGATTGAAAAATAGAGAAACGTGACGTAGGTGCATAAGCTCTTATAGCGACTTTTCGATTTCAGGACGCTAGCAACAGGACGGAGAGTTACATGCACGCACACGCGGCGTTCCGTCCTGACGTGTAAGGCGTTTCGATTTTGAAGACGACGGTGCGGTAGAATGACATCAAAACAATGACGCGCTCATTTTTTTAACTAAGTTGCAACTTGAAATGCTTTGTTAGCGTCCACACTCAAATGGTGAAACTATCTCAAGACAGCTGCTTCCCTTAGCTAAGCAAGCTAGGCACTGAAACATTCGTAAAATGGCTTACCAGATATGCACATGTTGTTTGTCACGTCCATTTTGTTAGCAGCTATAAATGCCACATGAACAAAATGATGAACGTTTGCATGCAGCTAGCTTGCAAATTTAACGTCACAGAAACACGTACGTATGGACGTGGGAAATTACCATGGCAACCACTGTACCGTCCTGTTTCTAGACCGAACGTTAAATCGGTCGACGACCGTTCTGAAAATCAACAGGACGGAGTGATGTTCGCTTCTGCTCATGCGCAGTCCAGTTTTTTGCTGCGCGTTCCGTCCTCTTTATCTACCGTCCTGAAATCGAAAACTCCGTAAAGTCGCTACTATCTGTGTTAGACGAGTAGCTTTCATTCGTTAAGCCGCGGTCACACTACAACGAATTCGGATCGGATTCCGATCCGATTTTTGTGAGTTTTTATCAAAATCTTCTCCATTTCGGGTCGGAAAAAACCCAAAATTTGCCAGCCTGTGTAATTATATGATTTTTATCGCAGGACTACGAAAATTAAATTTATATGAATTATTTCGTGACGTCACATCGACAGACAGCCTTTATCGGACTACGCGTGTCCGATAAAAGCTGTTTGTCGGTGTGACGTCACGAAAAAATCAGTTAACATTTTATTTTCATAGACCTCTGATGCAAATCATATATTTACACAGGTTGGCAAATTTTGGGTTCTTTCCGACCCGAAATGGAGAAGATTTTGATAAAAACTCACAAAAATCGGATCGGAATCCGATCCGAATTCGTTGTAGTGTGACCGCGGCTTTATCGTCGCCTAGGGTTTCTTACTGAATCCTGCTGCTAAGGTAACGTTTTGTTACCTTAGCGTTACATTAGCGCTGTATGCTTTAGAAATGTGTCAAAAGTAGACAGAAGTTGACGTTAAAGATTTCACAGTCAATAGGTGAGTGAGGCGGCTCAGTAGGCAACTTAGTATCGCTTACCTTCGCTTTTGAAATTTGAAAATATATCTCAGATATACGCAACATGCCACTTATTTGTAGCGCCAACTCTTACGTTATCGAACTAAAGGTAACATAGTGTTACTGCAGCAACAAAATAAATGCTGTTCTTTTACTCTTCGGGAATTGCGAGGGAGAATATACCTCTTCTTTAGTTACGAAAAACACCGAAATGTTGTCGCCATGTTTCACCCAACAGATGCGCACAGAGCAACGACTGACCGTCGGAAACTATTTTGGACCTAACTCTTGCTTTCAAATTAGCCCAAATTTTGTGCAGGGCATGTATTAGACCTTGGTTAGTCAATAAATACTCTTAGTTCTGTAACGTCATATGCATAAAGTCTACTAGAGAGGTAACACCTTTAGGCCAGCTTGGTAAATACCGAAGCCTTTCAAAACAGGTCTTGCATGCTAGCTTGTGTCTGGAGGGCTTCTCTTAAAGCTTCGTGTACCTTCGGGGTCGTAACTCCATTTGGGAGTAATTTTGAGTTTTGGCCTGCAAGGGGAAACACCCAGCAAAATTTTTCTTAAAAATCGTTCCCTTAGGTCACATGTTTTCTTTTTTGGAATTTTAGAAAGCGCATGCTGAACAAACACTGAAGATCTTGTATGGTTAATTTACTCGGTCACTTATTCAATCAGTTCCCATTAGGGGATTCCAGAAACAGGAAACACGATAACTTGTTACGTACAGGGAGATTTCCTTGCTCTTAATAACCTGCGTTGCTACCTTCTTTGTTAATTACTTAATTACCGCCGGAACTAGCAAACACTCTAAAGACTCTTCGTAGAATTAGCTGAATGTTTATATATATATATATATATATATATATATATATATATATATATATATAAACCATTAGTGAAAAACAAGTAAAACTTGTTCTTTCGGTTTCACTAATGGTTTTATACTTATTGTTTCGGGTGATGTTCCTTTTTGGACTTATCGCTTTTTATATATATATATATATATATATATATATATATATATGTATATATATATATATATATATATATATATATATATATATATATATATATATATATATATGTGTGTGTGTGTGTGTGTGTGTGTATGTGGGGCCACTGGGGATATACCCAGAAGCTCTCGTTATTCCATTGAAGTTAAGTTTTCGAGCAGCCTTTTATCTCAAGAGTTGTCTTGGCTCTGAGCACTAGCAGCTTCTCTGACCAAGGACAATCCTCATGCTATTCAGAAGCTTGCCCGCCGTTTTCAAACAATCTACTTTATATGCGCATTTGTTTTATGAGAAATTGGATGTTTTGACTCTACTGTGCAACTGTTACCCAAACATCTCACTGATCTGCCCACGTCATTGACCAATCAGAGCTGCGTATGTCTATGTAAAGGTAGGCTTGTGGTTAATTCTCTGTTTACGTCCATCAAACTACGGTGACCAACCACTAACGAAAAGGAGGTTACTACAATTTTCGAACGTAGGAGTCTACCTATAATGACATTTTACTTGGTAAATGGTTTGAAGCTTTAAAAGTAAGAAGTGTAATTACAATTTTGCAATTTTCCTTTTTATTTGAATAGATAACTCTGGCTGGACAGAGCGCAGGTGCAGAATCCATATCTATCCATCTGGCCTCTCCTGAGCACATTGACCTGTTTGACCAGGTCATTTTGTTCAGTGACCCTTTCGCTGTTCCTCTCAAAACACCGACGGATTCGAACGTTCTTGGACTGCATTTTGCCTCAGTGGCTGGTTGTGAGAATGGCAGTTTCTCCTGTCTGCGCGATCAGGCTGCAAGTGATATCGCAAAAGCATCCCATGAAAGCATATCTTTCCTGGTAAACCCACAGAAGGCCTTCCAGCTTTTCCAGCCATGGGGACCAACTGTGAGAGTGCAACCTGTCACAAATTTTGAAATGGGCCTAAACGCCAAAAAGCCCATTATTATGGGGTCTCTTGGAGAGGAAGCGAGAATATTCGTGTACGATCTTTTTAAAGACCCACTTCCGGCTGATTTTTTTCTAATGTATCTCACAATACTAATTCCCGGAGAAGCCGACGGAATCCGACAACATTACACACTCTCACCCAATATATCGGACGTACGTGACATAATCAGTAGCTTAGTAACGGATTATCTATTTACCTGTTCAATAAGGCATGTCGCCAAAACTATTTTTGAACAAGGCGAGAAGAATGTGTTTAGCTACATTTTTGATCACCCATTTTCATTTGAGGAAGTTTGGGAAAGATTTACTGCTTGCTACGGTCACAGCTGTCATGGCGGAGATATCCCATTCATAATGTTAAGTGCGCCCTTGGCTGGATTCGAATATACAGAAGAAGAAAATGAACTGATCAATAAATATTGGACCTATCTATCAAACTTCATTCACAGTGGCAACCCAAACAAACGAAAAGAAGGTGCAGATGTAAGTCAAGAACTACTGCAATGGCCGGAAGTAGAAAGGACTTCCGGGCACACGTCAACTATGGTATTTTCAAAGGCAGGTGACGCATACGTCAAACAAGATATGAATTCAGCAATTTGTCAATACTGGGATCGGGTAGGGTATCATGGAATTGCTAATATAAACAGGAGAATTTTAAATATATGATCACGACTACACTACAGCTTATATTCTTGTTTACGAGGCTTCCATTTAGAGCCTAATCTGAGGTAAACATATTGTATATTAAGGCACCATCATCTTTCATTGTTGTCCCTAAACCATTCAGTCTACCTACCCGGTCCCATGCAGCAAATACCACAGGCTAAAAGTTGACCCCTCAAGCATACAAAGAAGTTTAAGCATGAAGTTCGTCAGCCTACACTATTTGCCTGTATAGAGGTGTTTTAGCAACGTCACGTGGTAGCGCGTCTCTTTGGTTGTTGGACATTTTGCCCGTCAAGCGTCAGTTGTGTCACTGTAGTATCTATGGTCATGCCGTGCGCCTGTGCTGTAAATACGCTTACTGCGCTTGTGCTGTGCCGTACACCACAGGGTAATCCCCAATGAACTATATGCTAGGATGGATCATTCCACAATAATGTTTTGAAGCCATCATGGAGGGTCACGTGATGTAGGTTAGCTTACTCAAGTCAATAACACCGCCGTAGAAACGCGTATTAAGAGGCAATGATGTACATGCTAATTACCCACTGTAGTGGGCCTTAGCGTCTCTTCGACCTCTTGGACGCTAATTTGTGTGCTATCACGCGTTAACATGAGCGCTATTGTACCATTATAAAGTTGCCTCAGCAACTTCATGAAAAGGCCTACATCACAATAGCCGTATAACAAACAGTATCAAACGATTCGAGGCACATCATTGGCCAAAATGCAAGTGCATGCGCACGCGAGTGTTAGCTTCTTTTCATGCGCCTTTTTGTTTTTGTGTCAGAAGGACGCGTTCGACGCGTTGTGCAGAACATCTGTGCACGTGATGTATGGACGGTCAGTGCGCCTACTCTGTGTATACTGTTCAGTGACGGTGCTATCGCGCGAATGTTGCACAGACATCGCGTCACCATTGGAAATGCGGTCACACGCGCCGTCCTTCGAATAGGTAGGTACACTCCTAAAATAAAGAAAAACAATCTTTTGATCACACAGTCATAGTTTAAAGTTTCTCTACTCAGGCGATTGCAACAAAAATACTAGAGACGTAATGAGTAGGCCTATAGTAACAAAGCATTGCTTTAGTGTGTACATCAATGATAATGCGTTACATTACTTTCACTTCTAGATACGCGTTTCTAGGGCACTGGAATCGACTTGAGTAAGCTAACCTACATCACGTCACCCCCCAAGTCGGCTTCATTTTCGAGGCGTATTCCGCATTGACGTGCGTCCTCCAGTTATAGGCTATAGCTCAGTGACAATCCCAGTAGTGACGTCACATGAAATACGTCTATTGCCTTCTTCAGAATTTATTCAGCAAAAATCGACAGACAAGAAAAAATCAAAGAAACCCTGGGTGAAGTGCCTTCACGGAAGAAATACGTCTTTGGGCAACTATAGTTAGATTAGACAAACATGATGCAAGCCCCAGTAGCGTAGCTAGGGTGGCAACACTGAAGGGGGCATAATGTTTCCGACTGTACAGATAAAGTATTTCATATGTCCCGACATCCTTCAAAGTCCATAGATACTAAATCATACCGAATTTGACCAGTTTGATAACGTACAAAGTTTGCGCAACATGTAAAATCATTCAAAAATATATCTGGGTGATTTGAAAGGGCTTAAATGTCTTTGGTGGATCCAGGACTTAACAAAAAACAGCCGGTTTTGTGATAGCGAAACCTGAGTCTTCCATCGATGAAAGGGCGAAAGCCTGACGATGGGTCTGAGGGTTTTCCTGGGAAAGTATTGTTATATGCAATTTTCATACATCTGGCAATCAAGAAAAGTACACAAAGACACATTTTTATGGAATCGTTGGTGCAGTGTGACCAATTTCGGAACAGGTGGGCAAATAATGATCACCGTCAAAATGACCAAGACATGGGGTAGAAGTCCCCCCACTCCTCCCGAATGTTTCAATTGCTGTTGGATGCTGTATCGTGACATCGGGCAATCAAAATAAGTAAACGGTGAGGTAAAGAATTGGAGTAGCCACGTTAACACATCTGGGTATCCAAAAGGGGATGAACGGTTACTGTGGATAAATTTAGGATTTAATTCAGTGAATGACTGCACAGTTTTTAAGCAGCCTGTAAGTTACTACTCTTCGGATTAATAGGTTGGAATAGCGAACCCTAGATCATTTAGGAAAATCGGAGGGGAAGTTTTTAATGGAAATACACTTGTGACCAACTGAAGATTGATACAAAGCTTGAACTATCCTAGTAAATTGGCATGATTCGTTAGCACCCGGCAACCGCAATCTTTGCTTTTAAGTTGTCCTTGAAAGGCTTGAATGATTTTTACATTAGAAAAAAATCACCCTCACACCAGTTTTGAGCAATTAAAACCCTACACTAGATTTAGGATACCCTGTGTGAGATAAACGTGGCTTACAGGCTACCGTTAACACTGGCCGACAAATGTACCGACAAAATCAGTGAATGTACCGACAAGCCTCCTGAGGGCTAAAAGTGTGTGGCAGTTGCCCCCCTCCCTCCAACATCCACGTAGGTCAACTCTGACCCAACCAGGAAATTGTGGGTCTAATGTCAATTTCTTAGGCATACTCAAAAGTAGGTCAAAGTCGTAAAGTCAAGGCATAGTTATGCGTAAAAAATTAAAAACAAACTTTAATCCAGAACTTTATTTACTGCATAAAACGTCCCTTTGTGATGAAAATTATAGTTACGTTACCAATTCGCCACCAAAGACAAATTTAAAGAGAGGATGTACTGGGAGAGGAAAATTATACATGTCCATAAAAGCATGTACCAAAATATGTTTGTAATTCAACCTGTTTGTGCTTAATTTAAACCTATGCATATGACGTCACAGAACAGAAAGCGCCCCCTCCAATGAAGGGAAGCTACTATAATTGAAAGCTGATTGGTGTTCCGGTGGATACGCCCTTAAGTCTACAAAGCGTGCGAAGTTCACGTCGTGTGTGCAGTGTTCTTCATTGTCTTCCAAAATGGCGTCCCATAACGTCAATCCATATAAGTGGAAAGGAATGTCCGGCCTCAATAAGTGTAGTGATACCTTGAAAATGTATACTTTAGTGGATTTAAGACAATCATGCGGTGTTGTTGGGATTCAACTGGAGTGCGAAGAAATTGTGAACGGGTACGTTAAAATTTTAGTAGAAACAACTATTTTAGAAATGAGAAGTTTGTAAAAACATGTTAGAAATGAGAAGTTTTGTAGGAACATTTTAGAAGTGAAACTGCATATTGTGACGATATAAAAATAAAGTGTTTAAACTTTGTAAATCTTCTTTGTAATTTTTATTTTCAAAAAAAAAAAAAAAAGCAAGACAGATTGGTCATAATGTTTTTCGTTCCCAGTGACACATCAGACCTTTTTGTCTGAGGGTAGAGGCGGGAGACTCGAAGTTTCAAACCTGGTGACACCATCTACACTGACGAGACGCCAACATTTCTTTGTGCCCACTACCTTCTAGATCGTCGATAATGGCACATCCCCTACCTTGTCACC
Organism: Holothuria leucospilota; assembly: GCA_029531755.1. Lineage (NCBI taxonomy): Eukaryota > Metazoa > Echinodermata > Holothuroidea > Aspidochirotida > Holothuriidae > Holothuria > Holothuria leucospilota. The sequence continues at coordinate 27,403,313 of CM055962.1, read as the reverse complement.
CTTGTTGAAAAAATGTAGTTTAAAAGCAAAGAAGAAGCAATTGAAGAATCCAAATTTTGACTGATACGGAAGGGGGTAGGGCTGAAGCGTTATATGACTCACTGCAGGGGATGGGCCTTCGCACAATGATCCCTCCTCACTCAACCTGTCCCCTAGAAATTTATAATGAGATCATTATGCTTGGCAAAAACGACATTTCTAAAAAGAGTTTAGTAATGTTTTACCTCATTTTATGTCGCAAGTTACCCATTTCATAAATATTGAAGGTTTTTAACCTAGAAGTCATTTTCGTATGTTAAGGGAGAACTAAATCTAAACATTCTGGCAAAATTTGTTTTAAACTGGGTATGTGTGGCTTTGACCGTAGTAGCAGGTGACTATATTGCATTTTCAACACAGAGTGAACCTGAAACAAGCAGATGTGACGTCATCTCATATGAAATGCAGTTATGTGTTTTGTATTTTTATTAGATTAAATTTTATCCTCAATAATCTCATGCTATCGCAATTAGAATGCATGAACAGCATATGGGACTTTAAAAAAGTCACACTTCTTATGGATAAACTCCCATCCCTATTTATTTCAAGTCCAAAACAATAGAATGAAAAACAAAGAAAGCAAACCATTGCTTTTGCAATTGGAGGACATGATGCCATTCTCGCCTGCTTCAAGTTCACTATAGGTAACAAAGCTAGTTACTAGCTACAAATGTCCTGCAGAACTGCAGATGAGAACTGAATGTAAATTCCACCAGAATTCTTAGAATCAGGTCAAACTAAAGACCTGCTTAAACCCTTCCTTTAACTAAAAAGTCATACCAGTCCTGTTATGTCTCACGCGATTTTGTCGAAGTCTCACGAAATTGGGATTGAAATTTGTCTCCTTCATTTTGTTTTCTCACCCATTCTTACCAAAGTTGCACTCCAAAAAAAAGGGGGGGGGGACGGGGAATCCACAGAGTTGCATACCTACTACTAGTGCACATGTCATTCAAAGTTATAACAGCAACAAATATCGACTCACATCAGCGATGAACCTAATATAGGACGAAAAAAGATTTCTACAGCTTTGACCTTTGACATTTACTTCTAGGATCTACAAGACACAATTTCCCACCTTGGGACACTTCTTCACCAAGTCTGAAGAAAATCGGTCCAGCCGACTTGTAGGAGTTTTTGACAACAAAAACGTTCATCTAACCTTGTGCCACGTGGCCGTTGACCTCGGTTGCATGGCAATCGTATATTTTGACAGAATTAGACATCCTTATCATATGTGTAAACTTTAATGTCAGTGCAATGTTTTATCTTTGAGCCAAAAATTGATTTTACACAATTTGAAAACTTTGACCTCCGACCTTTGACCTTTAAGTCCGAGGGTCTGCGAGACACAATTTCCAACGCTTGGGTTCCTTCTCTAGCCAACAAGGAGGGTTTTATGACATAATGTTACGTTTTAAAATAATCATTTGACCTTAGGTCACGAGACCTTAGGCATTGGTTGAGATGGAAACCACATAGTTTGGTACAACTTGGCATCCCTATTATGTGGGTGAAAATTCATGTCAGTGCAATGTTTCATCTTGGAACTTTATCCCCAAAAAGATTTTTGCACGATTTAAAGTTTGACCTCTGACCTTTGACCTTTACTTCGGGGGTCTGCTTGACACAATTTCTCAACTAACGTCCAGTAACGTCCCACCAAAGGGAATCAGTCCAGCCATCAAAAAGGAATTAATGGCACAATTTTGTTAAAATATACAATCATTTTACCTACCATAACGTACTCTTTTACCTCGGTTGCCGTGGCAACCATGCCGTTTGGTTGAACTGGGCATCTCTATCATATGTGTGAAGTTTTGTCAGTGCAATGTTTTGTTTTGGAGCTATAGCACAAAAAACGATTTTCACAAAACATGACCTTGGACGTTTACTTCCGGTAGTACGCTAAGCACACGGGTTATACCTAGGTTACCATCCCGCCAAGTTTGAAGAAAATCGGCCTCCTCTTTTAAGAGATATTTGTAAGATAATACTGGACACACACACATGCACACACAAAGATGCACAACTTTTGGCCCCTTCCTTAATCATGGACTTCCAGTTACACTGGGGTACCCCACTATGGGTTAAGCCGATAGCACACGGACGACAGAAAACGCGAAACACGAAAGAGAAAACACGTTTCGTGTTTTCTGACGTCCGTGTGCATTGGACAAACTCAGACAACAGCGTTTCACCAAACAAGTGTTTCGCTATTTTTTGTTTTCGTCCAACGCACCCGGACGTCAGTGTGAAAAAACACGAAACGTGTTTTCTGTTTCGTGTTTCGCGTTTTCTGTCGTTCGTGTGCGTTCGGCTTTAGACCTTAAGATTAAGTAACTTGGGAGCATTACCCGTTACCATAGCAACGGTTGCTATTTCAACTGGCATTGCCTTATTTAGCCCAACTGGTGAAGTAAATACAATATTTCATCCGCCTCATGAAGCGGTGAGATGAACAAGAAAGCCCAAAGCCTGAGTATTTCTTCACCGAAAGGCAATACTTTCTCTCATTGAAGTTTATCTTACAAGTTAATCCTTCTTGAGATAAAATGTTGTACGATGTTTTCACAGTTTGACCTCAGGTGACCTCACATGTCCTTTGACCTCCATCAAAACAATGGAGTTCTTGTGAACAACATGGGTTGTCCACATGCTGCGTATTAGATCCCTTACCGTTACATACTAGAACCTCTTTTAACCTCATATGACATTTGACCAACACCAAATACAATTGGTTTGTTGGAGACAATATGGGAGCATCCACATGCCCTATATGAGATCCGTCAAGGTTACCCTTTTAAGTGTTTCAGAGGTTTTCACTTTTTGACCTCTGATGACCCCAAATCACCTCTGACCTCCACCAGAACAATACGGCTCTTCCTATCAACAATCTACATCCCAAGTAAAATAAGTAAGAAAAAAAAAAAAAAAACTAACTAAACCTGAATAACAACCAGAAAGCCAAAAGGCATGGTGATTTTTTACCTCTGAAAATATGTTTAAATGCTTCTTTCACTTTTCAGAGTTTCAAATTGTTTCAATAAACAGAATTCGTCCTCTCAATATGATAAGCCTACATCAAGTATGAAAGACACCCATCATTCACGTCTTGAGATTATGCGTTTTCTAGCAATTTCCAAGGTTTTTGTTCATAATATGTATATATATATATATATGTATGATAAATCCATATAACAATTACTGAGAGTCCCCATCATATTCCTACCTTGAGATATCGTGGTAACTGGCAATATCCTAGATTTTTGAAGTTTTACCTCCTATGACCTCAAATAATCTTTGACCTCTATTAAAAGCAAAAGGGTTCATTTTCTAACAATAACGCATCCACATGCCACGTATGAAAAGTATTGATTTTTCATACCTTGAATTAATGTATTCATACGGTTTTGGGATTTTGACCTCTGATGACCTCAAACGATGACTGCCTCTACCAACCACAAAGCCCAAAGACTTAGTAATTCCTTGCCGAAAGGGGTTGCTTTGCTGCATCGAGGTTCTTTCCTCAAATTTATACCCCTTGACAACATCATTTTTCACAATTTGACCTCTGATGACCTCACATGACCTTTGACCCTCACCAAAAATTGACTAACGAAAAATGAAAAAGAAAGTTTTAGGAGGGTCCAGAACCCGGACCGTGTGATACACCGAGCACTCTTCCATTATGGTCCTTTCGTCTTCGGCAAGGTATCAAAAAGGTTTTTTGACCACCAATACCTCACTTCACAGAAACGTTTCGAGAGGTTTATACATTCTGTAATGTCGTGTCACAGTTCTTACGGTGGTACACATTCATGCGGGCAGGAAGGGGTCGGAGGAGGGATGACCGCCCCTCAATCACAAGAGTGAGAAAGGTAGCCCCTCCACTTCTTGCCCCCTCCCCACTTTACGTATGGGTATTTAATCCATATTGCCTGCAACACTAGAACATAATGCTCTTAAAGGTATTCACATTTTCCCCTCTACATTATATATGCCGACCGTTAATTTTTTATCAAAACCCTTAAAAAAATTTTTAGCGTTCTTTATGTCTCTCCTTTTTCCTTTTACGTACGAAAGAAGGTAAGATTTAATTTAGTGCACGTTTCATCTGTCTGACGAAAACTATCTATGATAAAAGAGTATAGGCTTCAGATTTCATTAGAAATCCCTTTTCCGAAGTATGCTTGTGCTGTAATTTTTGTTGGATGGTTTCTTGACACTTCAGTATCTTTTCACATGTAACTGAAATTTTCAACTACCAAGTTGATTCTAGTTTGTTTTACCAAATGCACTGCTTCCTTTCTAGTGAATGAATGACGGTGAGTAGCTAAAAATAAAATAAGTAATAGCACTTTTTTGCACCTAAGTTCCTTCTAGGTAGGAAAATTTTCAAAGTCGAGGGGCACACTCCTCCTGCAGACTCCCTCCCCAGGACGGTTAACTCGAATGTCCAAGTAGTCTTTCACAGTAAAAGTTCCCCACCAGGCATTATGCTTGTAACGACACGTTGGTTTACTTTTCTTTTGGAAGTAGCCTATATTAAAAATTCTTCAACATGAGATCTCTAAATGAAGTAAGCGGCTATTTTGCTTTTTTCACCATTTTGGTTGACCTGAATTCCAACAAAAATGTTCTAAAAAGTAATTTGTAATTTTTTGACGTGGTTCATGGCCACATTTTAAGAATCAGTGTGTGAAACATATTTTTGTAAAGATTTTTTCGTTATTTCAATATATTGTAAAATATTTACATGGGCAGCCATTTTGGAAAATTACTTTCTGAATATTTATTTAAGATTATGGACAGATTTCAGATTTAAATATGTTACAAAGATTTTTAAGGATTATTTCTCTTATTATTATAAAATATTGTAATTATATCACTTGCGACCATTTTGCTTCTACCGCCATCTTGATTGACCTATATTCCAACAAAAATGTTGTGAAAAATATTTTTGAATTATTTGGCACAAAGTATGGCCAAATACAAAGAGCAACTGTCACAAATACATTTTTTAAGGATTATTTTCCCTATTATTATAATATACTGAAATATTAACATTAGCGGCCATTTTACTATATCCGCAATCTTGGTTGACCCAACTCCTTAATGAAATGTCCAGAAATATACTTTTTAAACATTTACAACAGAAAATGGACACAGGTTAGGTTTGTCTTTGTCAAAAGTATTTTTAATGATTATTTTTCCTATTATTATAATATATTGACATAGGCTAATGATTGCATTGGCGGTCGTTTTACTTTTTCCGCCATCTTGGTTGACATGAATTCTAAAAGAAATATTTTGAAAAATAATTTTGGATTATTTATCATAAAATCTGGCGAGATATTAGTGGCAACTGTGTCATAAGTATTTTCAATGTCTATTTCTCATATTATTTTTTATACATTATGGCGGCCATTTTGTTATTTTCGCCATCTTGGTTTGGATGGAGACCTGCATAAACTATTAAGAATCATGCTTTGAATTTAATGTACAATCGTCTGTAAAGATATTTGGGGTTTGCTATCGAAATATATTCTTAATGATTATTTTCTGGGATTTCTTTGTATATTTTGTATTTATTTTCTTATTTTCGTGGGGAATTTTTACTGTATTGGTTTTACTTCTTCGGTGTTTTTCCGCCAAACTGGCTCAGGGCCTTTTTTAACATACATACTGGGTGGGCCGTGGCCCACCCAGTCCCCTACTCAGCCCACCCACTCGGTCCATTTGGCCCCCCAGTAGGTCCTTTTTTGTCATACATATAAAACACACATAATGGATGATAAGAAGGATCAAAATCTGACATTAAAGAAATGGTAGCCCCATGAAGGCACGAAAAACATTTTCACAAGAAGCTTCGGCACAGAGCCCAGAATTGAGATATGTAGGCCCAATGGATTTAGCTATGTTATACAAGTACCACCCCAGTTCGCCAGAAATGAATACAGGTATATCCGTTCTGAGGAACGGAGGAGGAAAAACAGCGGTTGTCATCCGGTCGTTTTACTGGCAAAAAACATCTCCCCCGTGAAAATAATTGTTGGTTTACAATAATTAATACTCGGATTTAAATGCCACCTTGCATATTACCACCCTCCACCCATTCTTAAATCATTAGACCCCTGGCTAGAAACTGCCAATTGGACATTTGGCCGTGAATTCAAATCGGGAAACTTCACAGCCAAATTTGGCCTGGCAACCCAGGATATTATCATGTTCTGTGTGGCGTTGTGGTGGACGTTTGATGTCGAAGGACGAAGGCAGCTGTAATCGAGATCTGCAGTTGTGATAGTTCGAGGTGACAGTGGTCGGACACAGACGTGCGTGTGGAAACGTGCTTGCTGAACTGATATGAGTCAGAATAGTAACAGGTGAGGAATTAGCCTATACACATTATTTTGGGGGCCAAAAACTGGTGGACGAACTGTCTAGCGTAGGCCTACTCGTAGGCCTTGGGCTAGGCTTTCGTATAGGCGACAACCGAAATTCGTCTCACAGGGGCAGTTTGTGTTAGCCATGGTATACGCCCACATGGAAAACGAAAATATAAATTTTCATTTCAGGGCGATTTACACAATACTCCGTCCAGATGTTCTGGTTATTTAATAATTACCTGCCGGAAATCCCGATTAAATATTTCTGACTTGTAATACCGAAGCAAGACCGCGACGTCACCTGTGTTGGACACATATTCTCCTTAAGGGGTAGGCTTAGGGAGGAATAATTAGTGATCAACCGACAACTTCAAGCTCTCGTCGTTTCGACTGTAAAAGTCTGAATTTTATTTTCTTGGATTTTCGACAGGAATAATATAACCAAGAACATATCACAGGAGGTATGGGGAAAATCGGGCCTGCCTGAAATAAAAAAAGTTTTCTACATTTTCGACTTCCTCAGTAATACATGGCTACACAACACTGTCCCTGTGAGACTGTGAGGCGAAATTTGGTTGTCCGCATATAGTAAGATCCTCATTGTACTTCTTCGCGTTATCCTTCATACTACAAAAAAGTATTGGAAAAAAAAAACCCCGGTGATACAAAGTTTGGGGGAGAGGTCGCTGCGCACATTGTCATAATGATCTGTTTTAACATAAAAGACATATTCCGCGAATTTGCGAATAGGGGCCCCTAATTCTCACCGTTCGACTGCTATCATTTTTTTCTTCCAAAGGTGTCGTTTGTGTTTTTAGTATATTTCAGTAGATTGCCATGGGCATCCTTCGAGATTGGAAAAAGGGAGGCATATAATGAAACTACGAAGATTATGGGTATAATGGATTTTATAGATATTATATTTTTCTAGGCCACACTTGCAAATAGGCTATGATGGAGATTGAATATAGATTCATTGGTTTCATTTTCCTTACTTTATCACCCAAGTGCTGACCCAGCAGTTGCGGACATTCGGATCGTAACTTCAGTGGACAATGCCTGATGCAAGCAAGCGAAAATCCGAGTTGGATAGAAAAATCGCAATCCGCATGCTAAAAAGTGTTTGCAAAAAAAATAAGTCCAAATTTCTCTGTTAAAGAGAAGGCCAAAGATAGTGAGGACATGTCCCCACCAAAAAAGTCCTGCGGGAGAAAATGAATGCACCTCCTCGATTCAGATTGAACCCAGAGTGTAGATTGAGAGTTGAAGTTGAAAGACACTGACACTCCATCTACATCACAGATGCCAGTTGCTTACACCACACCAAGAACCGACACAAGTTGCAAAGTGATGGCAACCGACGCTGCAAAGTTTTAGATCATGAAAAAAGTCTGATGAGAAAAAGTACCAAAACAACCACTGAATTCTACAAAGGATTCCGTTGTGTAGTAAACAAGATTATACAAAAAGTGGGGCAAAAGATGTTCTGCCAAAATATCATGGATAAATTCGAGGTAGCATGTGAACGCAAAAAAACAAGAGTTTTGTGTAAAGTGCTTGCTTGGTTATGCCAGTAGGAAGTTTGAAAGAAGAGGGCCAAGAAATTCTCTGCCAACAGAAGAGTTTATATGGCAAAGCGCAATCCGTTGTGATGGTCGGAAGAAAACTGACAAGCGTTGTATGACCATCTATAAAAAAAAAAGGAGCACCACATGAAGCATGCTTTGAAAGAGAAAAAAGAGTTAGAACAAATGTTGGCAATCCAAAAGCCAGAGGTCACCATGGATTAGCAACATTGAAGGCTACTGCGAAGAAAGCAGCAGTAGTGATCAAAAACTTAGTGGAAATGGCAGTTGATGTCTATCATGATAGTAAATTTGCCGACTCTATCTGCTTGGATCATGGCCATCAAGATCACTGGCCCACCCTACCCTGCGGAACAAAACAGCTGAAAATTGTCACGAGTGATGAGGAGCAGGTGTGTTTGAATCACGAGTTCACTCCAAGGAATGCAGAACTTCACTACAGAGACGCCAATCACTATGCAGAATTCCTAGAAACATTCTTGGTATGGAAGAGAAAGGGTAAACTCTCCAACATGAAATAACAAACTCTCTGCTTTTTCGGGATTGCAAATAGATAGATCAGTGACTCCAGACACAGGATAAAAAAGTTTGTGTTTGTGCGCTTTCAACACTGCGATGATCCATTATCGATGAAGACGAGGTTCGTCCCTGCCATAGAAGTTCGGGAAAAGAGTGACAGAAGGACTACAAGATGCGCTTGTGCGGTTCCCTTCACTGTCTTGGAATTACCAAAGAGGATATAACCCCAAAGTTTGCGGGTTTTTGACACCTGATGGAGAGTCTGCTAGTACAGGAAGAATGTCAAGGCTGTGGGCCCGGATGGAACTAGTAGTCGAACACCCCGCCATCAACTACTGTTGTCATGTCATCGCTCCGAACCTTGCTATGGAAGATGTGATGTCATGCTGTGCTTTGAACTCAAACTGTGGAATTCACATCTGATGAGGCCTTAGCGACCTACTGACCGTACTTCTGGTTTGCGTACCAAGAGCTGGTTATGATATGCCCCCAAAATGCGAGCCTTGCCCTGCACATCATTAAGTTAGATTTGCAACTACATCTGATTCAGCTCTGTGAAGCGTTCTTGTACAATCCTTGATGATTTGTCAGGAGCACTGGAAAAAAACTCAGTGAAGGCACCACTTGGAGAATATGACCAATGGAGATAAATATCCCGGCGAAAGGCTTCAGCCGGTATGAGGCGTCAGTTTAGCAAACATGGCTGACAGCGTTCATGGTTATCATAATGTTCACTGGTTCAGATATTGAAAAAGAATCTCAGAAAGCCCGAATTTAATCATCACAGACCCTCTGAGATACAGAGACATACTCTGCAAAAGCTAGAGCTCGTTGGAGAAAGACCATATCCAGGTGAGGCCAAACATTTTGTGATGTGGAATAGTTCTACAATAACTGATCCTGATACGCTATGGATCTGAACCCTATGTCATCAATTGAAATGAAATCGAAGTGATACATCCACCCACTTCACTGGTATCCTTCTTGATATAATATTATGCCATCCAAAAGCAAATGCCCCATTTTGTCTATTTTAATGCATGAAAGGAACAAAAAATATATTCACAGACTCAAGACTGGTTTGATTGCTTAACAATGTTGATGAAATCCTCAGATCTGCCCATATCGTGTGCGCCGTGGTATCATGATTGCGATACTAATTGAAACCTAATGAAAAACATTACTACTTGGGGATAATAAATTCTCACCGAACTTCATACTTTTCCCAGGGGGGTCAGGAAGAAGGCTGATGGCGAAACTAGGCAACATTGGGAAATGACCAGTCAACAAACCAGAAAAAAGATCGAACTGTCCTTCCTATTACCGACCTTTTCGCAGAACAGAGACGCGATCAGACAGAGATAATAGAAGAGCACTGCGTAACTTCTGCAGGTACATATTCCACATTTTTCATTTTTCCTGATATTCATGGAATATGTACAGGTCCATAGGAGCCAAATAATGAGAGATGAAGTATTGCTATACCATTTTATCATAGCTGTGAAGAACAGTAGAGTTCCTATCTACTCACTTATGTTAGGCAGTACATTAATGAATTCACAATACCGTGGTTGCTGTTGTACGATGCGTCTCTCTTTCGGCTTAAGTGACCGCAGTGGGCAAGTTTTGCTTGAGAAACGCTACCAGAGCATGAACATTGGAAATATTTGAGAAGGGTTGGCATGGATTCAATTCTTTTACCTTTTCATTTCATTACATTAGGCCAGACTCTACATGAGCAAAGGCGAAATTGGTCAGCGCCCTCCTGACATAACATCAGCAACTCCTGCCAGGGAATTCATTGATGCTATCTCTGCCATTTACTAAACACTGTGGTGTGAGGATCAAAACAGGAATTATCGATGCAGTCTTCTAAAACTTTTTGAAGAATGAGGCCACCATCTGAAATTCCTGTAAAGACCATGGAATAAAGCTTTACTATATTCTGCGAGGAAGCTAACCACCGGTGAATTGGTTCCTGTCAAGCTTCTGTGTTGTCGACACCACACAGTGATGACAGTGAGAAATTGTTCCACATACATATACTAACTCAGACTTAATAATGGCCACCAGCGAACGATCACTCAACAACAGGTTTGCTTATCCACTGGAATTGGGTCAACGGACCAAGTTTGATCCCAAGGCCTATGCTATTTTAGCTTTCCTGGCTGCTAAAGAGAGACGAAGTGAACCTCCCTAACATCGAGTACCTACAAAGGAAGGGATTTTGTTAAGAAGTTCTTCCTGTAAGTACGTGAGCCACTCAGGCCCTCCGAGGAGAGCAGTGACATTGGCCAAGTGATAGACTACTTCGCAAGGTAGGTGGGGTGGGGGGGGTCGCAGGAGGGGTAGCTAGTATCTGACGTGCGATGTTATCAAGAATCCCAAAATAAAGTATGTGTTGTATGTAACTAGCTGTCCTTTCCAGCAGCAAGCTCACCTGGAACCCATGTGGGTTTCAGGATTGGCAACCAGATGGGGCCCATGTTTTGTCCTGCGTGCCCAGGTGGCCCACTGGCAGCTCCAGGCCGTCAGCCCACTGGGATCCGATGTCTGAATGTGGACTGGCCCGGGGAGCCAGGCATGCAGGGCAAAACGAGGTTAACTCACATGGCCCATCCGGTTGCCCAACTGAACCCCACAGGAGGTGGGCTAGCTCTCTGGGTGTGTATGCAGCTTTTGTTTCTAGGCAATCATCCTGGGTATTGTACATGCAAACTATGCAGGGGCAATAAAAGTAGCCGTCTAGTGACGGCTGATCGCCGCCTACAGCAGAATCTGCCGTTTCTACTTTTCCCAACCTTTTATTCCACCCTCTTCCCTTCTTTCTTTAGTCGCTACTCGGCGGCTTACAGTTTATCCGCAAGTGTGACCATAACAATACAAGCTGCAATGACAGGCAGTTTACATATTCCATTTACCAGTGTGCTGATTAGTTAGTTATCAGAAGGATCAATATTGCGGCGCGCGCTGCAGACCTGGACATAGTGTCACGGCTGCGCGATGCCGAGTTTGCTGAAGTTCAGTATGGGGTGGGGGGGGGGGGGGGGTGGGGTGGGTTGGCGGGTGGGGGGGGGGGGGGGTGTTGGGGGGGGGGGGGGGGGGGTCAGGGGGCGGGTGGGGGGGGTGGGCGGTGGGTGGGGGGGGCGAGGGGTGGGGTGGGGGGGGGGTGGGGGGGGGGGGTTGGGGGGGGGGGGGGGTGGGGGGGGGGGGGGGTGGGGGGGGGGGGGGGTGGTGTGCCGGAATTCTGTTGCACGAAACAGCAGAAAAATCGTTTGTTGGCCCACGGCCCTATATAAGCTTCCTATTTCATTTCACAGAGTGGCTCGACATTAGCATGATCCTTTTAACTTCTAAATGTATTTGCTGAGTGTAGTTGTGTTTCTTTTGTCTTTATGAATTGGAGCTTGGACTTTGTGAACTTGTAGGGCTATATAGTTACTGTTACAACTTCAACACATCAACATAAACATCGGTCTGTACAGAGACGACGGGTTGGCAGTTTGCAAAACAACACCCAGACAAACAGAAATTATCAAAAAAGAAATATGCAAAATATTCGCAAGCAACAACTTAAAAATAGAAATCGAAGATAACAAAAAAGGAGTAAATTTCCTAGATCTAACACTTGACCTCCACATCGGTACATAAAAACCATTCCTGAAACCTAACAATATCCCCCTTTACGTCCACAAACAGAACAACCATCCACCACTCACCATAAAGAGACTATCTAGCATCTCATCCAACGAAACCACATTCAATACCACAGCACCCATATACCAGGAAACACTGCGAAAGAGCGTCTATGGGTACCACCTAAAGTAGAAACTCAAACGCCTAACACCAGCCAACATACCAAGACCACAAAATGGACCGCACCAGACGGAAACATTACCTGGTGCAACCCTCCATTTAGCCACAATGTCACCACCAATGTCGGCAAGAAGTTCTTCAACCTCTTAAACAAGTGCTTCCCGCCTGAGCACAAACTACATCCTTTACTCAACAAAAAACACGGTAAAACTGAGCTACAGCTGCATAGCAAACATGGACCAAATAATAACAGCGCACAAGTACATACTGACCAGACAAAATCTACAACCAGCAATGTAACACAGCTGCAACTGCAGTGCGCAAAGCCAATGCCCACTGGAAGGCAACTGCCTCGCCGACAGCATGCCACCGTAACACACCATGACAACCACAAAGACGAATTATACATTGGTCTAACAGAAAACACCTTCAAAAGTAGGTACACTGCCCACAAGTCCGGCTTCAATCATTAAGACGAAAGAAACGCAACTACACTCAGCGAATGCATTTGGAAGTTAAAGGATCGTGCTAATGTCGAGCACTCCGTGAAATGGAAGCTTATAAGTAAAGTCCGAACCTACACTACATCATCGAAAACTTGCAATCTCTGCCTCGAAGAGAAGTTGTTCACCATATACAAACTTTCCTCAGCCAATTTAAACAAACGAAATGAACTTTTAAGTTCTTGAAGACAGAAATAAACATCTGGTGTGCAATTATTCCAATAGATAATGAATCTTCGTTGGCTCGAATTGGGCGTGTCCGCTTTTTAAAAAGCGGACATGTACAACCAACGCTAAACCGTTGTTGACACCATTCTACATCAGGCTTCCACAGAGTGAGGACCTATTCAGCTTTGACCTTACGAAACAGTGCTGTTAAGCTGTCTTGAAGTACCCTAGTCATTATACCTTTCAATATTTTAGCTCCCTTCACAGGCTGAGCACTCTACCATTGACTGGTTAACACATAATCGAATATATATATATATATATATATATATATATATATATATATATATATATATATATAGATAGATAGATATATAGATAGATATATATATATATATATAACCCTAAATGGTCACTTTGGGCGACACGGTATAAAATGGTCACTTTGGGCGACAACCAGTTAATTAAATATATTTGCATATTCATGCACGTAAAAATTAGACAAAAATACCTTAATGATCTTCAGGAACGTCCTCAAGTTGAATATATGTCCAATTACCTGTGTGACGTACGCACAACGTTTTATTAAATAAAACGAAATAAATTGGTATTGCGCAATAACATACCAATTTTTTACATACATGATATACACCCCCAAATTTCAATGGTAAAGTAATACATAATGGGATTCTAGTGCAACTTACCTACAGTAACCGAAATCAGAGGGCGCTAGAATACTTTCATATATTTTAAAACTTTTGGAACAATATGCAGGGAATGGTTGTTATAACGTGGCAAACATTTAGGCGACATGTATATGTACCCCTAATGTCAATGTCGCCTAAAAGTACCATTTTTCACCCGATATGTCGCCTTAAGTGACCAATTAGGGAAATATAATTTATATATATATATATATATATATATATATATATATATATATATTTCTCTAATTCGGCACTTAGGGGGAAAGTTGTTGTTGAAAAGTCGACCTTAAGGGGAAAAAATTTTTTGGGTGAAATATAAGTTTCGCCTTAACGTTTCCACACACTTTTTCTGTAGGAATACGTAAACTTACAAGGGCGCCCTCTTAGATTTACAAACTAGATGCCATTACTTCAAAGTTGTCAAATTTACGGACACCTAGCTGTTAACACGAACGGATGGCTGGCCATTGAAATAACGTTAATAATATTTTTAGACGTTAAGGCGAATTTATTTCTTATGTATTTTATTATCTTTTTTTCGCCCTATGTACAAGCAGATATAACAATTTCCCCTTAAGGTGGGAATTAGCGTTATATATATATATATATATATATATATATATATATATATATATATATATATATATATATATATTAGATATATATATATATATACTCCGTTGAAAAGGACCTAAGTATCCGTAGTGAGAAATTGAACTGAAAGCCAACAGTATAATGTTGAAATTTACTGGCTCTCATTTTTGGTTCTTTGGGAGGAATGAAATTTAAAGCATTCCTCATGAAGTGCCATTTACAGGGCACCTAGGGGTAAATAAGACCTATATTGAATCACTTTTATTGGTCTAAACTTAAAAGTGATGTAGCCAAATTTTGTAAAACGTGTCAAACACAATCATGTGTGCTTCTACAACTTTCCATGGGCAGTGGCCTCTCAGAAATATTAAGGCTCGTACAATTTTGCAAGCATTAATTAAGTTTTTCACATTATTTGGGCTACCTAAAGGGATCTTTGGTAACATTTCTTCAAACTTTGAAAAACTATGATAAAGACATATTTCAGTAATAATGAAAGAGACTGGGATGAAGGTATTCCATTCTTAAAGCTTGCGGCTAGGGAGTCTATACAAACTTCACTTGGTTTCAGTCCATTTGAACTCGTGTTTGGACACACAGTTCGTGGAACACTGAGGTTACTGATAGAGAAGTAGCGAATAGCTTCAGGCCAAGACATTAATCTTCTTGATTATGTGTCAAAATTTAAGCGTCAACTATACCGAGCCTGGGAACTCTTTAAGACAAATCTGAAACATTCTTAAGAGAAAATGAAAGCATGGTATGACAAGAGCACTTTAGAAAAAGAATTCAAACCCTGGGAGAAAGTATTAGTGTTTTACCTGTCTCTGGTCGGCCACTTCAAGGTCGCTTCCAAGGACCATATATCATTGGCAGAAATATCTTTTACACAGATTATGAAATTCTAACTCGCGTTAAACGTAAGGAGAAAAAAGTATGTCAAACCAATATGATCTGGAAATATTATGAAAGAGAGGATGGTATCACTTATAATGATAGAATTCAAATAAAGTAAATGTCAATGTTAATGTGAGCCTTGGTCAAAGTTGTTCTACATGCACTGATAATGAAATCATGGATGATGATGATGATGATGATGATGATGATGATGATGATGATGATGATGATGATGATGATGATGATGATGATGATGATGATGATGATGATGATGATGATGATGATGATGATGATGATGATGATGATGATGATGATGATGATGATGATGATGATGATGATGATGATGATGATGATGATGATGATGATGATGATGATGATGATGATGATGATGATGATGATGATGATGATGATGATGATGATGATGATGATGATGGTGAAGCTAACCACATCCCTGAGATGTTCATTAAACTACAAAATTCTGATATTTTAAAGAATATTAAAAAGGAATTAAGTCATCTGAATGCAAAAGAGACATCAGAAATGACGTCACTAATCAATGAGTATAAAGGGTTTTTTCAGATAGCCGTCTGATTGAGTATGACATCGATGTGGGGTATGCTGCACAAATTAAGCAGTACCTTTCTCGAGTGCACCCTTGAAACACTGAAACCACATCTTCGTGAAGAAGTCACGTTGCTGTTGTATGAAATGTATGAAGCGTAAAAGAAAGATAACATTATCCCTGGTACATTGCCTAGAATTTGAGTTATGCTGTTTAAATTTATCTGGTATGGAAAATTTCCTGCTCTATGTTAGTGGCATTATGATGTCAAGCTTTCGAAAACGTTTAAACCATCTGTCGATAAGAACTGCTATGTACTTCAAAGTATGTAGACGTGTTGTATCATTGGACTGTGACCGTAACTTCGCTTGTAGCAATGTATATTGTAGTTGTGAATACAATGTTGCAAGTATTAAGTAAACTAAAGTTTTGCCCTAGACGCCCAAACTTTCTTCAAGAAGGGGAGTGTTACGCGGTACTAAATAAGATAACCAGAAGGTCACGACGCTAACAGAGGTCTGAACTCTGGTCCTGCCACCCAGTTTGAAAATTCGCGCCAGCTAGATTGTTCGAGTAGCTTCTGAAATGGTCGGGATTGTATATACAAAAGGAACATTACGTCATGACACATTGTGCTGACTGCTTAGATGTATTCTCGTGTCTTCTAAAGACTTCTACCTCGTTCTAAAAATGGGATGTTCACTTCACACAGCGCTCAGAATATAAGAACTCTTTCAAAGCTGCAAAGCCAGATACAGACACACCAGCTGAGGAATAACCTACTTAAGAGATAGCCGACCATCTTGAGACTGACTTTATCAACCAGATGTATTGCTGGGACAGAGTTAACTCTTTCCGAAAAGGTAGAACAGTATCCTCCACTCGTAATACCAGACAGATAACACCATCAGCACTACCTTGATAACATCTAACATCGCAGACCAGACTTTAAATGATAAAAAGAGCAACTTGTTTGCTTGAGCCCTTACTTTACAAAGCAAAGGAATTAAAGGAATTAACTGATTTATGTACTTGATCTAAATTACAGAAATTCTACTAAATCGCAGTTTTGATACTGAATGCAAAGAATGGATCGAGTCAATCAATACCTTCAAGTCCTTCCTCACCAAAGACTGTTTGGGGCGACTAATTGGGCATTACATGAGTCTCTTACTCCCTTCCCCGTCAAACACCTGCTTAGTCAGGTGGCACACAGGTGAATACAGGTGAATATAAAGTAACGTTGAATGACATTTGCATATACACACTCACGAATCTCGTAAACTAAATAGACAGTGGGCGGTACATCCAAATTGTGTCTGGCGTTTCGTGACCAAGGAAAACTTAGGGCTGAAATTTTCTACCTATTTGGGCTTCCTGGTTCCCGGGTAATCATTAACGTATTGCTTCAGCGTTAGACCTGCTTCTAAACACATTAGTCTTTCTAGACTCAATGGAGATTAGCAGTTGTTTCTTACTTGACTGTCGGTAACAAGATTTGGATCAAAACATTGATCCTTCCAATTCTATTTATAAGGTATTAGTAGGTTTACTTGGACATCATGGTATGCATTGAAAAAGATCAGACAAAAAGAGTGGGTGCCCTAAAACTCTAATCATCACTCATGCATTGATGCTCTCTTCACTTTTGAGTGAATCTTATAAGAGTATCATAAAGCTTCCGATGTGTCTCCTTCAGATAGTAACTCTCTGGCCATAGTAAACTCTCAGAGTCACTTCTCGGAGTTTAAAAATAAGAGGCCAGCAAAAACTAAGTGAGTGGGTAGGAGCAGTGGCGTAGCCAGGGGGAACAGGGGGGCGAGTTGCCCCCTCTGGAAAATCTTGGGGGAAATTTTCAAAGTAAATATATGGTGTAATTTGGGCATGATCTGGTAAAATTTTAAATTTCTCAACCAGTACACTTTACTTATTTAAAAGTATGTGCCACACTGGCACAACCATGCAGTCCTCATTAAGGTTTTCAGAGATGGAATGATGACACCATGCTTATAGTTGTACTAGTTATGTTTTACTATCTGTTTTATACAGCATGGGATCTCTAGACCTCTGACAAGGGACTCTGTCCTTTTACTGTATACTTCCAATGTTTCTTGATAATTAAAACAGCAGCATTGTGGTATATGCAGTTTGTTAGAATGGGTCAGTGGTCAGGTGCTATACTCTGCTACAAGGGCAGGTCCTCGTATAATTTGGACTGATTGTGGTGAATGCGGTGAACTGATGAAGGAAAAGGTGCACCGGGGTTTACTTAATTACTGAACTTCACCCATTGTGATTCTGATCTACCAGTAGGACTCAAGAAAAAGGCACCAAGACCTGAAGACAAGCAAGGTAAAAAAAGCTTCCTAAAAATAGGAATTCTTGGTGATGTATTCAGTTTACATTTAGCACCAAATGTGGCACCATTTTGCATCTAGCCCACCTTATATGAGCAAAAATTTTCCAAAGGGGAGGGGGACACCCCTTCCCCTTAGACCCCTTCCCAAGACGGCGATCAGTCACATCAGTCAGGTCAGTGGAAAGCACCCAGACAAAATTTGGACCTGCGGAGAACACTGATTATTAGGAAGCAGATCACTAATTGGGGGGAATCTTGGTGCTCTTGCCCCCGCTGACAAAAAACCTGGCTACGCCACTGGGTAGGAGAATGGTAGGGTTAGTCTCTGGCAGGGTTAGTCTTTGTCTCCAACTTTTCGCTGGACAACTTGAAAGTGCCAAAACTAGTAACGGTGGCTACACTAACTTCTGAGTTGTGCCACCGTTAAAGTTTTACGATGTGTCAATTTAAGAAGAGAAATGATCCCGGCTAAGTTTTTTTTAGAAAATCTGCGCAGGGAAATATATGCCTAGCTGAGCTTCATCAGCGTCGATACCCTTATTTTTAAACAAGCAACTTAAAAAATTCTCGAGCATTGGCCGTCTAAGAAAGTCCTAAATTAGGGCCCAAAAGGAGTTAATACTCCATTTGGATTTGGACAACAACTGCAGTTGATGAAACATTCCTTTCTTCATGAAATTCATTAAGTGGTTCATCAAGAGCAAACTTGAGAATTTGTAAATGTCCTCAACCAGAATGCATATCTCTAACATGCTGCCATTTTTGGAGGATTGGCGTCAGTGCACTTTTCTGAGCTCGGACTAGAAAGGATGTGACACCATTCTGGACTAGGTCTTGAAAGAGGGATGCAATTCAAGTCCATCAACATTTTTGATGAAGTTCTGAGGACAAACGTCAGATCCGAGAGACTGAGCTTGTGTTATGCATTTGGATAACAACTTACTAAATGATCATAGGACAATTTCACCAAAAATGATGTGTAGTCCTGAAGTGATTATCACTGAATTTCCTACACCTTCCACTTTAACCTTGATATGTTCATAACAAAGCGAGGTGATTAAACATATAAATATTACCATGCAACTGGAGTGGGAAAAAATAGCAAATATGGACACTATGAAGAACAGTCCATATTAAATCAAACTTAATGGCTGCTTTACACTAAAATTGTCTAATGGAGTTTATTAAGTGATCAGTCGTACATGAGCATATTAGAACAAATCATATGGCCTACAGTAGCTTGTCCATATGTCTTACTGGGCTATAGACAAGTTATGCCAGATCAACATACAGTGAAATATCTGTTACCTAAAAGTTTTGAAACTCTTAACATTCGATTCAGTCACAAGCACATATCAGTTGCAAGCCACTAGTCTTCCACAAACTCTCGTGCTTAGCGAAATGTATTTTGATGGTACCATCTTTTAATTGTATACCATGCATTACTTTCTAAGAATTCTTGCATGGAGATGAAGGCAGCCTAACCCCGAACTTTGTGAACTCGTTGTATAGAAAGTTTATTCCTACGTGCAGTAGACATAGCAACTTGTGCAGTTGTATGTATACGTATATGGAGGGGGGGGGGGGGGTGAAGTAAACCTGAATTGGGAGAAACATCTGTATGACACACAACACGGAAGCAGTTTTCAGCTTTGGTCCTCAAACCAGCTCTCGATTCCAAATTTGGATCTTTGGAGTCCGTGGGCCTATCCCAGATTTTACAACAGGGAGAGCTAACTTTTGTGAGGGTAAAGTCTGAAGCTATGAGAGTCAAAGATATGAAGCCTTAATTGGGGAGGGGTCTGGGGAAAATGTTCAAATAAGACAGTTAATTGGTATTTTCTGGCATTTGGCAATTAAGACGAAAACACAAGTAAGTATCATCTTTGTGCATCATCGGTGCAGTATGCAGTGTGGACATAATATTTCCGGAACAGGCTAGTGACTTCTCATGCTTTTTTTACGTCCACCGAAAACAATAAGGACACCTCTCTTGATAATACAATTCTAGAAGTACTGAGTATAAAAGTGCACATCAATGTTATCTTGAGATGCCTAGCTCACAATAACATAGATGCACACAAGTGCCTTCACTCGCCCGTATGATTGCATAAGTTTCCTACGCCTTCGACAAGAAACAATAAGCCAGTATTTCTTTCGACGGTCTATTCTGCATGAAACAGAGAGATTTCTGTAATCTGTAAAACTCCATGTGGCGTAATAAGTTTTTTGTTGGTGTAAGTAAATTAATGGTTATTTACTTAATGTCAGAGAACTTAGGTATTCACTCACTAAACTATATATCGGTATGTTTTAACAGAAAGTCACTTCAACACTTCAGGCAATCTGTCATATTTTACAATCAATAGTGTTTACGATCAACAATTGAGTTCAAACTATTTGATGGTTCAAGGGAAACTGGTTGGGAACGTTATGAAATTTGTGATAAAACAGTTGTAGTAAACAGTAATTGCAATTGTTCTTTCCAAGTGACTCAAAGCAAGCAGAAGTGATGTCATAAAGTTATATAAATGATTAATGCACGATAGTTTGATGTTCCTGAATCAACTGTACCGTTTTTTTAATCAACCGGTTCAACCTTCCATGAGATGAGGCTGTCAGGTCTCTAAAAAAAGAATTTTGGTAGCCTTAACTTTACATATATCTCATGCACTTGACTTACTAAGCATTAAATCTTGCAGTCAAAAATTGGATCAAACTTTTGTCAGAAACTATTTATAGAAATTGAATATTTTATCCACCTTCATTTTGGCCGTTCCCCATACAAAATTATATCTAGCTGTTTCTATGTGAGTCACAGGTGTCAACTTCGCTGGGATCGCCGGACAAGACGAAACGAAAGACAATACGCCACGGTAAATACTGTGGAATTTTATTCCAATATAAAAACCCTGGAACGAAGTTATATACAAGAAAATAAGTTAATTTTATATTACACAATACAAAACCCTAGAAGAAGGAAAGAAATATTAACATCTTTGACATATCTGACTTGAGTAATAAACACAAATTATAACATCGACAAATTACACATTTGCTCTGGCTTCTAACTGAATTTAACATAGTAACATAAATTTTATCATTCTAGTTTTCTATCTCCTTTCAAAACAAAGTTTTTGCAGAAATTATTCTTTCTTAGAAAATAGCCTGATTACGTCTACATACGTCTTTACATAAAGTAGATAAAGAGCAACTTACGATCCTCAACCTGTGAAACTGCTGAAGGCCCTTTCTGGCCTAGCTTTTTTGGGGGGGGGGGGGCGGAGCCCTACATAATAACTTTTCCCCACTTACAGAAACTGATACTTGGGCATGAGCCCTACTACAAATTTCTGGGGATAAAACAAGCTACGTAGCCATTTGCTACAAACAAGGCCAGACTAAACTGCCAAACTAGTTTTTCCGTGTAGTCATTTGCTACAACAAAATAAGGCTAAAATACTAGGGAGTTGTTCTCCGAATAACAACTCCATCTGCATATAACTTTACGGCGACTCGTCGGATGGGCGTCCTCCTTGTTCTTAATCGAGTACCACGACCTCACCCGTACCTTCCTACACTACATGTTTCTCAACAATGCAAAGGCATTGGATAATTGCTACACTAAGCTTTTGGAAATGCGCATTACGTAACCACAGCTGTGCTGTACCCTGGAATGAGAATAATGAGGAATCATGACTAAGCTTAAGCTTACATAATATTTGTAAAATTTGAGATACTTGTGACAATGTGATATTCCAGCATAACCGTAGTTTTAGTAGCACGCCTATCCTAATGTAGACAGAACTTCATTGCAATGTTTACTGAAGGATTATGGGTGAATTGTAATTGTCGCAGAGTTCCATCCATCCTGTTTCTCATAAGGTTTTTTGTTTATGATCAAATCACCATGAAAAGAGTAGTGCTCGTAGGAAAGGAGCTTTTAACAACCCTTTCTACTTGTAGACTGCGAACAAATTAATGTTGAGATTCTAATGGTAGGCTGAACTAGTTCGATCTGGATATGGTGGTGCATAAGGCTGATAGTTTCTTAGAAAATGCGTTTGGTGGTGCTCATACATTGAAATTTTGCTGGCAAGCCATTCCCCTATATTTCCAAATGCTTCTATATTAATGTCATGTTGAATAATGTAATTTAATTGTAGATTTTTGATGTCACTGATTGTTAACATATACGGAACACACCACATTGCATTTCCTTTAAAAGTCTTAAAATAAACTCCGCCTCTTTTCCATTCTGGAGTTTTGGTATTCCAAACTTTTGACGTCTCACTGGACCCCTGACTTAGAGAAACACAATATTTTACCGGCAACTTAAACTAGTTATTTGTTGTAATGGCGTGGCTCAACAGGGACTGAATTGTTCCGTATTGTGTTGAAAAGAAAGAAATTCTATAGAGTAATAGAATTTGATTTGGTGCAAATCTGCGCATTGGGCCATGTCATTTTCTACATGAGCATCTTACGACCAATTGAAACACGGCGATATTAAAATCAAATTTAAGGTTTCGTGGATTAATTTTAAGCAAATAAGCAAAATGCACCTACGTTACCTTTTATGCATATTGAGTACTAGAGGGGTGTGAGAAAAATGTCCAACTTGAAGGCGGAGCTTCTAGGCCCAAAAGGGAGGTAGGAACATAAGCGCCCCAAAAAGTATACACTTTGGAGAGTTACGCTGATTTTTATCATGGTTGCAGTACCTATACCACTAGTTAGCTCAGCTAGTTAGCTGAACTATTGCCATCGTGCGCGACTGAGAGAGTTCTTTTACTTCGGTAACTAAAGTGCTGCCGTTTTTCCAGTTTTTCCTTGATTTGGCAGAAATTTGGCCAAAAATCTTGCTGCAGTAAGTCTTACTGAGGCAAACATATTTTATAAGATTTATTGTCTTTTTAAAGTCAGAAGAAGTCATTATCTGAAATCGAAAATTTTCGATTCCTTCTTCAGCTTTTTTCTAAATGTGCTTGAAGTTTGATGAATGTTGAACCAAACTGGTAACTTGCAAACAGTGGTGTGTTTGAAGGCCAGAAACGACTTTACCCTGGTTAATCTTGCCTATGTAACAGGCTGTACGGCATTTTCCTTGTTCAGTCATGTCTCTTACGTATGCGCAAGTGAACACCGAACAATTTCTTCTGGATATACATACAAATATGTGGCCTCAAGACTGGTTGATTGTTAGTGAATATTCAAAAGAATGCAACATCTGGTCCCGTTAAATCATGCAGTAGCCTATACCACTCACAGAGTTGGTATGTCATTTTAATATCCACTTCCTGGTAGTTCCCACTGCACAGGTAGTTATGCAACACAGTAATGATAGACCGGACTTTTCAGGTTTCAGTCTAGGCTGTCAGTTTTATGACTACATGAGTACACACATTTATTCAATAAAACGATAGCATGAATAATGAGAGAGTACATGAATAAGTCAAATTATGGTAATGAAGTGTAATTGCATCTAGATTGCGACGCAGTCCTCTTCTCTTGGGCGAATGGTGGTTTGGGAAGCTGAAGAGCTGAGCAAACAGATGCCTCTCCTTGGGGTATGGCTAGACTGGCCACAATGAAATAACACTGCAGTGATGACTTGCCCACCTGGTGGACAACTTTTACTTCTGCACCTATATAAACTGTTCTCGTGATACCAACAAAATACATAAACGACATCTCTTGAGGTTAAGCAACGGTACGAAAATTGACACAATTAACTGTGCAAATTTGTTGCTGTATTTGTACAGTGGATCACTACCTCAGGCTTGTATGCGCCCGCGTAAGACAGACAGCTATGTAGCTGTATGACACGCTTTACGATTTTACGATTAAATGGATCGGAACAAAGGCATTGTTTCTTTCACATTCTAGCCATTTTTTTAATCTGACGGACTATTGTGTGATTTTTCGTGGTGTAGTAGTCATATCTCCAGACTGTCATTCTTGCAACCGGAACTATTTCATTTGTGTCCAAACTACTTACCAGCAAATTCATCAAGATATGAAACCTATTTAGAGCCATTTCGGGTGTTACTGGGCTTTAATTGCAAAACGGCATCATGTCTGTGTTGATGAGTACGAGAGGAAGCTGTTACGATGGACCTCGCACACGTCTCGTTCCTTGAATATTGTTATAATAGGATCCAGATTGTGTTGATCTCAAAAATTTATTACGAATTAAATGGGAGAAGGAAATGGAAAGATAATTCGTGTCGTCTACTATATTTTATTAGTTTCTTGGTATGGTTTCACCCATTGACATTATAAAACAAGTCGTCAAGGGAAACAAAATTTAATTGATTCATCAACGCCAGTTCTAACATTTTAAAAGCGATTTATGCAGCTTGAATTATTGAGTCCAGATTCCTTAAAAAAATCATTAACAAAAGTTAGACTTACCTGCTTGAGATAAAGATACCAATTTATGGTAGGAATTACAATGGCAAAAGTACGGACCACTTGAGAGTACATTTACAGTAGTTTAAAGTAGAAAGATGAGAAGAGTTTCATACCGCATACCCGTCGCCGGAGTAGATAACTTTACATGATTTTCTGTAACAAGTTTTTGTTTCAGACTTACGTCACAATGAAAGGGTAAAACTCATGGAAAGTTTAGTCAAACAAATATAAAAAAGGAACTAAAGAACCGGTCAATTAAAATCTCACCTCTTCCCGGATAAGTTTATTCTCAAGTGTTGCGTATTGTTTGATACATGCAGTAGAATTTGGTGCTTGAACTTCACCTTTTACAGCTCCCTGGTAACTTAAACAGCTTTTTTTAATAGGAAACACAAATAAATATGCTTTCCCAGCAGGGATGTAAGTATGCAAGAAATTTAACAGTAGGGTTGTTCCAAAGATTGAAAATGTTGGTTTTTTGATTAACCACAATTACAAGTTCAGCTAAGGGATGTTAAGTAAATAACAGTATGAAAACGTGAAACAGCAAACACAAACTGTAAACATTACTGTAAATTTACAACCAGGGAAGAAGGAATGGTGCAACCTATGCTAGTGCTCAGTACAGTCAAAGCTGCTGTGTGTATTGTCCTAACATTGATTGCCCTAACACTGGAATTTTGAAGAATGCATTAAATGAGATTAGAGGTCAAAAACAGGCAGATGCTATTAGAAAGAGATAAGCTCGCAGCTTTTGCCTTTTACCCACCTAAATACCACCAAGGGCACTTGTTTTGAATAGCACTTGAAAATCCGACCAGCTCCACCGATACTATTGTAGTATGTGACAAATTAAAATATTCATGTTGTATGCTGACTTGAAAATGTTGCCCATTTCTGTAACATTGCCAGTCACTTTTCTTGAAATTTAAATCTCCAACTGTCAACGAGATCATCCAACACTTATCACAGAAGAAAACCGTAACTGTATGTAACATGTTGAACATGTATACACTTTTTGCAAATTGCGAATGATTGGGTGAAAGAATGAAAAAATACTTCAGGTTACAGTCTAACACCTCTTTTAATCATAAACGTATCGCATCAGCGTATGGATCTTCTTCCATACATATTAGTCCTTCTACCCTCAGTTGGTTTTAACGGTCGCTTTGATTCATTAGACAGTGTTTCTTACTTGAGTGTCGGTGACAAGGTCTGGACTAGAGCATTGTTCCCTTACTCCTATTCATAAGGTATTAGTTACTTGGGTATCATGGTATGAATTAAAAAGATTAGACAAAAGGAGTGGGTGCTCTAAAACTCTAATCATCACCAATGAGTTGATGCTCTCTTCACGGTGAAATGGATCATATAAGAATACCATAAAGCTTCCGATGTGTCTCCTTCAAATAGCAACTCTCTGGTCAAAGTTAGCTACCAGAGTCATTTCTCGGATTTTAAAAATAACAGGTCTGCAGAAACTAAGTGAGTGGGTAGGAGAAGGGTAGAGCATGATCAGTGTAACAAACTTCCAAGTAATTTAGACTCTCCAACTTTTCGCTGGACATCTTTAAAGTGCCCAAAGTAGTAACGGTGGCTACACTAACTTCTGAGTAGTGCCACCGTTAAAGTTTTTCCATGTGTCAATTTAAGAAGAGAAATGAGCCCGGCTACATTTTTCGGATAATCTACCCAGGGATATGTATCCCTAGCTGAGCTTCATCAGCGTCAATGTAATTGTTTTTAAACAAGCAACTTCAAAAAGTTCCGGAACATTTGACGTCTATGAAATGCCTAAATTTGGGCCCAAAAGGAGTCAATACTCTTTTAGGAACACCACTGCAATCCTCCCTACCTTCATGATATTCATTAATTGGTTCATCAAGAGCAAACTTGAGAATTTGTAATTGTCCCCACTCAGAATGCATATATCTACATGCTGCCATTTTGGAGGATTGGAGTCAGTGCACTTTTCTAAGCTCGGACTAGGTAGGGTGAGTGCTTGGATCTGATCACACCTCTCTAAAATAATTCCCGAAAAAGGAATGCAATTCAAGTTCACCAACATTTTCTTTTATGACAACAGGACAATTTTTACCCACAATGAAATGTGAAGCCCTAAAGTGATTTTCACTGAATTTCCTACACTTTCCACTTCAAACCATGATATGTTCATCAAAAAGCGAGGTGCTTAAAGACAGATACTCGTCACCCTCAGTATGACTTTTACTTGGGGGTAAGCAAAAGTCTCAATTGGTTACTGCTTTTTGATTGACAATAGTTACAAAATTCACAGAGTAGCTTATATCATACAGCATGCACAAAGATTAGGTTTGTGTCTGCATAAGGAGAAGTTAAAGACAGTTGTGGGCGGGGCTAGAAGTAACCTAGTTGGGAGAACTTGAACTGTCTGGGATGATGAGTATCTGTAAATATTTTCATGCAACAGGAGTGGGGAAAGACAGCAAATACTGACACTGTGAATAGCAATCCGTAGTAAACCAAACATGTTGACTAGTTTACACTAAAGTTGTCTAATGGAAGTTTTTAAGTGATCAGTCGTACATGAGCATAATAGAACAAATAATATGGGCTACAGTATCTTGTCCATATGCCTGTCTGTGCTACAGAAAGGTTTATGCCAGATCAACATACAGTGGAATATCTGTTATTTAAAAGTTTTGCAACTCTTAACATTCTATCTAGTCAAAAGTACATGTCAGTTGGGAGCCCCTAGTCTTCCCCAAAATCGCGTGCTTAGCGCTATGTATTATGATGGTACCATCATTTCGTTTTACATCGTGCATTACTGAAGAATTCTTGCATGAAGATGGCTGCACTCTAAACCTGCGCTTCGTGAACTCGGTCTACAGAGTTTCTTCTTACTTGCAGTAGACCCTGCAACTCGTGCAGTTGTAAGTAAATGTGCATGGGGGGGGGGTGCATACATGTATTGCACACAGCACGGAAGCAATTTACAGCTTTGGTCCTCAAACTAGGTCTGTACCCAAATTTGGATCCTTGGAGTCCAGAGGCTGATCTCGGATTTTTTTTTACAAGGTAGAGCTAACTTTGTGAGGGCAAAGTTTGAAACTAAGAGGGTCAAGATGCAAAGACTTGATTTGAAAAGGGGTCTGACTAAGTTTTGAACTTATGCACAGTTAGTTGGTATTTCCTGGCAGTTGTTTGTTACATTTAAGAAGTAAAGTCCTATAAGTAACCTTCCTTTCTTCTCCAGGGTACTGGAGCGTGTTGAGGAATAGATGTAATGCGATTAGAAGGCAAAAGCAGGAAATTGCTATTAGAAGGATTTAAACACGTTTTTCCCATTCACCCTAAAGTTACCATCAAGGTCACTTGCTTTGAACAGCGCTTGAAATTTCTTTAAGCTCAACAGCTATTATTGTAGTACGTAACAAAAAAATCATTTTGTATGATAAGTTTAAAATGTCCATTTCTGTAACATTGCCCGACATTTTTCTTGAAATTTGATTCGCACCTGTCAACGTGATACAACGCTCATCACAACAGAAAAATATAATTGCACAGAAAATGTTGAACATGGATACACCTTTCGCAAATTGCAAAAGGTTGCCGAAATTAATGAAATAATGCTTCAAGTTATAGTCTAACACCCCTCAAGTTTTTGCATCAGCGTTTAACCTTCTTCTAAACACAGTCTTTCTAGACTCTGTGGAGATTAAGCAGTCCTTTTGGTTTATAAGACAGTGTTTCTTACTTGGCTGTCCGTTACAAGGTTTGGATTTAAGCATGTTCCTTTTAATCTTGTTCATAACGTCTTAGTAGGTTTACTTGGGTTAGGGTATCATGGGATACATTTTAAAAGATCAGACAAAAAGAGTGGCTACCCTAAGCCATAACTTTCACTCATGAATAGCGGACTTTAATCGTTGCTTAAGTGCACTCAAGGGATCATGGTAACTGGGAGTATAAACAATGGGCTGCTCATTGTTTATACCGTGCTCCCAGTTCCCATGACTCCTTGGGTGAGTGGAGTAGATCTGATAAGATTACCATAAAGCTTTCGATGTATCTCCATCCAATAGCAACTCTCTGGCAAAAGTAATCTACCAGAGTCATTTTTCGGATTTTAAAAGTAACAGGCCTGCAAAAACTAAAAGTGTCACTTCCTTAAAGTGTTACAAATCGTCAACTTAAGAAAAGAAATGAGCTCGGCTTCTTATCTTTAAAACCTACGCAGGGAAATGTATGCCAAGCTGAACTTTCGCAGCATAGGCTAGCTGTCCTTGTTTTTTAACAACAACTTAAAAGAATCCTCAGGCATTTGCCGTCTAAGAAAGGCCTACTTCAGGGCCTAAAAGGGGTCCCTACTACACCTTTAGGATAGCAGCGGCAGTTGATGTAACATTCTCTGATACGTGGCCATTATTTGGTTTATCATAGTCTCCTTCAAGAGCTAACTTAAGAATTTGTAAGTCTCATCACTCAGAATGCATATTTTATACATGTCTGCCATTTTTGGAGGATGGGAGTCAGTGCACTTTTCTAAGCTCGGACTAGATAGGATGTGGGCTTGGGTCTGATCACACCTTTCTGGACTAAGTCGAGTCCACAGAAATTTTATAAAGTTTTAAGGACAATGCCAAGTTGAGAGCCTGAACTTGTGTTATGCTTTTGGATAACAATTTCCTACATGATTATAGGACAATTTTAGCGAAAATAAAATGTGGCGCCCTAAAGTGATTTTTACTGAATTTCCTACATCTTCCAAGTCAAACTATGATGTGTTCATAAATAATTGAGGTGATTAAGCATGTAAAGTTTATCATGCAACCGGAATGTGACAAAATCGATAAAAGAGACACTGTGAAGACCAAAGCGAATTAAATCAAACATGCTCACTGCTTTACACTACAGTTGTGTAATAGAGATTTTGAAGTCATCAGTTGTGTCTACATGAGCATATAGGAACAAAGCATATGGCCCAAAAAAGTAGTATGTACACGGCTTGTCCATGGTCCTGGCTGGCTAGACAAGCTAATACCAGATCAACATAAAGAGGAATATCTTTTCATTAGGTTCAAAGGTTGAGAATCTTAGTATCCGACCTAGTCGAAAGTACATGTTAGTTTTAATTCAGAAGTGTTCATCACTATCGCGTGCGTATGTACTATGATGGTACCTTCATCATTTACTTGTACGCCGTTGACTGTTTTCTTAGAATTGCATAGAGATGCCGTATTTGTTACACCCTAAACTTAAGCTTTGTGAATATGATAT
This sequence comes from Holothuria leucospilota, assembly GCA_029531755.1. Taxonomy (NCBI): domain Eukaryota; kingdom Metazoa; phylum Echinodermata; class Holothuroidea; order Aspidochirotida; family Holothuriidae; genus Holothuria; species Holothuria leucospilota. The sequence continues at coordinate 27,373,495 of CM055962.1, read as the reverse complement.
CCAAACTTGCAGTAGAACCAACTCCTGCAGTTGTAAGTAAACCTAAATCTAACCTAAAACTTGGCCTCTTTGTGGGGGCAACGTTTGAAACCACGGGGGTCAAAGATATGCAACCTTGACTGGGGAGGGGCCCTGGGGAAAATTTTGAAATTAGACACTGTCAATTGGTATTTCCTGGCATTTGGCAAATAAGACGAATAAACAAGTAAATATTTTCGTGCTTCAACGGTGCAGTTTGCAGTGTAGGCATTGCATTTCCCGGATTAGGCTTATCAGCAGGCTAATGACATTATACCGATAAAATAGTCACAACACTGGGGATCTGGGGATCTTCCCACTGGAAAATTTAGTTCATATTACACATTTGCTTGATGCAATAAGCTGGCAATCTGGCGACCAGGATATATACACAAGCAAACATCCTTTTCGTGCATTACCATTGTTATACAGTGCAATTCGGAATAGGGTAACTTACCTGCAAGCTAAAGATAACAATTCAGTGCAACAGTCAAGACACGGGCGTCTGCATGTCATCCCACACTCCAGGGAAATTTCGTTGAAATTGAACATTGCCAGATGTGGTTTTCATAACTTCTGACAATCGAGAGGAATAGTAGGTATACAAGTATCACTTTGAATGGAATCTCATTCTTATGTGTCCTCCCACTGTAATTTAGACTATCCTGGAATTATCATGTATTCGAGGGAGACAGGAAGATCCTCGGGAAAATTTTGAAATCAAGTATTATCAGCCCTAATTTCCTGGTATCTGGCACCCTGGTAATTAGCGATTGAGACCGGGTGGATAAAATATCTAACAGGAGCAGGTTGTAATACTGCACTTACAGTTACCACGAAGGATCAAAAGTTAATGAGATTAATTTAAATAAATCGTTAATATTTCGTTCCTCGGTTAAATTTTAAGTGAGTTACTGGATTTTCTATACAGTTTTAGGCTGTGCATGCTTAAAGTTGGTTTAGCATTCTACTTGAAAGAGACATATTTCAGGCAAATTTCACCACTGGAAACTTGTTTCAAAATGACCTGTCCTCACCATATCGTGCACATGATTATAGAAAAATGTTTTGAAGAAAAGATGTAAGAAAGATATGCTTAGACTGGGCGCATGAAACGTATGGACCGAACTGCTGACCTACCTACACTGTGCATATTTACAATTGTCTGCTGTTGAAGTAAAGAAGTGTTCAGACACAAATTGCTCTCAGATTTAGTATTTTTTCAAAGACGAAATTAGCCTAGGTGAAAATTTTTTTCCATTTTTTGTTGGGAATCAAAATGAAATAGTTTACTACTTTATTTCAGCATGTTATTTGCCGTCTTTGAGAAATAAAAGGCGTTACCATTGCCTTATGCCCTGCTAAAACCTGCCCAACATTGCCTTTGATTGTTACTCTCAAGTTGCAAATTTTCAAGGAACTCTTTGTCAGTTATATTCTGCAGTACAGTCATGATATTACCCATACTCTCATAGGACATTTCTATGTTGAGTATGAATCTCGAAATGAAGCATCAACAAAACAAGTCTTAAAAGTGTTTCATGAGGCCTCGGTCTCCTGTAATTATACAAGAAACAGTTTCTATGCAATTTTGCATTACAATGCATTGTAACCACTCAATTTCTCATTGTAACCACAATTTCGGAACCTACTTGGTATTACTAACCACATATTCTTTCAAAGTTACAATTTACAGATATCAGTTGATGTAATAGATAGTGCGAGGGAGAAAAAGTGGGTAAGTGACTTATCAGCGCAAGATACTCTATGAAAGACTAAGAGTTACGTTCTCAGTTTTGTGAACAATGGACGGCATCCCTGAACAGAAAGTTAAACCAGAAGAATATTGGCCAATATTTTGCATAGAAGTGCATGAGCGTTGCACTGAAATGAGCTGAAGCATTTTCATGCTGTCCTACAGTATATTATATATCACTGGTTATATGCCAAACTGCGAAACCAATTAACGTTGCGGTAATTGTTGTGCAATCAATCACAAAAACTTAAATGTGCTTAGTAAAATAATAGCACAGAACGAAATGAAGATTTATCCTAACTGGTGACATGGCCTCTGGTTTTTAGTTAAAAGGAACTTATTCTTTATACATGCAGACTTAAACCGCACCCATTTGTCTACGGAACGGTTGTGGGAACATTTTTTGTGTGTTTAATGTGACCATTTTCAGAGTAGTCAATACCTACTTCCAAAATTAACCCCTCAGTGTTTTTCCACATTACAAATGCCTTTGGAATGAAGGTAACACAAACGAAGGATAACATAAGACACATCTCGTGAGTCCCTCTTTACGTCACAAATTTCATATGTAACTCATGTTGATTCATGAGACTCCAATAGTTTGGAGTAGGGTACATGCCGGCCTATAGGTGTGACATTAAATGGGTTGCCACTTGTTCAATGACGTCATATGTGACGCAGCACCATATACCTTACCAAACATACACTTTCGACTACTATCCCACCAACAAGGCTGTACGATAGGGTTTTTGTTTAGATGCAACTTGTAAGGCACAGAAAGTAGCCTCAAGGGGCTCTGACCCAGGACCCCACCAGGGGCCGAAGGGCGGGCTCTTGGACTCCACGCCATTGACCAGGGGCCCAAAGGCGGGCTCTTGGACTCCACGCCATTGCGCCGCTCGCCTTCGTTGCCGTTTCGGTACTTCACCTTGAGCTGGCATGATGTTTGTTGCCCCCCACCGAAAAATTCCTGCATACGGCCATGCCCACCAATGAATGTTGATACACAACCAAGCTTCATTACAGGTGTTATGGCTAGGTAAAATGCACAGAACTGAAACAGCAAAAAGATGAGAAAGAATGAGATCAGATTCCAAACAGATGTTATTTAACCAGTTTTCCTTAATTTCTACAAAATACACTAAAATTTTCACTTAAGCCTATATTTATAATACTTCATCCGTATACTTATCTCTAGTCTTTGCTCTCCTGGCAGGGTAGAGGTCAAGGTTATCTAGGGTCACTGGAGGTAAAACTGCCGAGACCTTGGACGTGGCTTGTAAACACTATCACAAGATAGAATAGGAAGATAGACATTTCTCATATTTAATATGTGAATTTATTATAGTGAAAGAGAGAGCCCTCTTCAATGATTTTGGTAAAAAACAAAGGTCATCCGAGGTCACCAGAGGTCAAATATAAAACTCTTGTGAAAAGAACATCTCAAGTTAGGAAGGTGAGTACTTTTCATACTTTGTGTATGGGTGTATCCCATTAAGAAAAAGAAGGCTGTTATTTTTGGTGGAGGTCATGTGAGGTCAACAGAGGTCCAAAATTAAAACAAAATCTGTAAGCAAGATATCTCAGAGTATACTTGGGCATGTGATGCAAGCGTCATAATCAAAAGATGAATCGATTGTTTTTGATAGAGGGCAAAGGTTATCTGAGGTGACCGAAAGTGAAACAAAGAAAAGTTTTTAAATAGTTGGTAAACTCCTTCAGTAGCTTAAGATACGAATGATGGATACTTTTTTACTTAATATATAGGTTTGTCATATTAAGAGGAAGAACCCTATCATTTTAGGAGGAGGTCAGAGGTCTCTAGAGGTCAAACACCTCATAAAATAAAACATCAGAAATATGGTATCTCATGAAGAGTAAAATAGATGGATCTTACAGTTGGCTAGAAGTTGGTTGCACTTTTGGTCTTAAGCACCCTTGTGCAGACCAGGGGAGGCCGCACAGAAACGTTGATAGTGACAGTCTTGATAGCGCTATCAACTCTATCAAACCTGCTACTATCAGCAGGTGCAAAACGACCGCACAGAAGACGCTGATAGAAGTGCTCTCTGATAAGGCGCTGATAGGCTCATTAACATATTACAGATCGGGGATTTCCCAGTTGGTTTGACTTGTAATCGCCATTTGGAGTGTTTTATTCAGGTATGCTACCTCAAATACAGGAAGAAACAGGTGGAATTTGTCCATAGATCTCGTCACTTAGACCTACATTTGATGCACACCCTTTGTGTTGATAAAAGCCAAGCATTTGCATCCTCGGCTCTTGCGAATTTAGACAATGTGTGAGGTTGTGCGTTACGTATTACTATGTAAAGGTACTAAATTTAGGACGAACAAATCCCAACTGATTGCCGTAGCCTCTGGGGGCAGAGGAAAGTTGCCCCTTGAGATTTCCAAATCGTAAATAAAAGTTGACCTTCTTGAGAAAAACTACGTAAATTGCTAAAACTTTCGTTGTCCAAATTATGATTTCTAGGACCCTTAAACCTGGAAAATTGTGTAATAAAGTTTCCTTTTCCCCAATTTTTCCCGGGGGTCCCCAGCCGTGGATGTGTTCTTAATGTGGGTTTCTCTTGATGAATAAACCATAGTGTTCCTCCTACAAGATACACGGCTTGAATACCTTCACCAGCATATAAGCTGGCTAGAGATAAAGTAGCATATGCTTACCTTTAATCATTAGCTAAACCTCACGAGCTGGTGAAGAACCTGAATATAAAAGGCAGGTTTGGAGGTGTATATCTGTTCTTCGGAAAGTGTCGTGATCAGAACAGTTTCGTGTATTATTACCTTAATAATGGTCATGACATGGAGTGTAAACAGTGACAAATAATATTTCCATTACAAAACTTGCATTCAGACTCTACATCGAGACACTTTCAATTGCCCAACAAACCTACATGCCACTGCCATAAGCCAGTCTTTACCTATTAAATTGTAAACTTTCAACATTTTGCTGCTGTGCTTCTCCGAAAGTTGCTATCGGAAGATATTGATAATATTAGTGACACTGACGTAAGGTTGGAAGCGCGCGGAGCGCGCGAAAATTTTGCTAGATTGCCAACAATTTGCTAAAATTCTGATAGTTTGAGAAACATTTGTCATAGAAAGTGAAGCGAGATTGAAAAAATTTCTTACGAAAATGAAGAATAAAATATACTTTCCCTCATACACGTATCTGTAGACTGGCACATTGGGGGGGATGATTACATGGGCCGCCCCCCTAGTCAAATGTTGGGGGATATATCCCCCCCCCCCGGATTTACGCCCATGCCGAGTACACTCACTCAAATTGGGGTGACTGCATTTTTCCTTGAAATAAAATCTAATTTTTCTTCTTGAAATCTAAATTTGTTACAGATTAACTTAGCATGAAATCTAAAAGTTAAGAATGTTTATCCCCATCTGGGACACATTGGACCGAAAATTTCGCTACAGTCCTCCGCTATGGCTACTCGCCAACCGTTGGTGGATCCCCAGCGACCGCACTAAGAGCGCTAGGGAGAAGCCCGCACTGGGTATCAGCCTTGTAACGGTGTCATGCCTCCGCCGAAAAATTCAGTAAATAATTAAAATTTCAGATCATGTCTTTACTAAAGATAACACCACTTTTTAAATCTAGGAAAACTTGGAACATGAAAACTTTTACAAAGAGTAGAGGTGTCATATCTGCCCTAACAAAAGAGAAACACCCTAACAAAAGAGAAACAAATCACTAAAAAGGCTGATTCGTAAACACAAATTAAATTCAACCCCTTACGAAGCTTTACCAAAGATTGCACAACTTTGCATTCAAGCCACCTCACAAAAAGTGGGAATTTTGCAAAGCCCAGTCAGTCTGCAGCCACTTCTCTATAAGACTGCTGCAAATTACTCTGTTTAGTTGGGGACAATATCCCACTGATGTCCATTGCTACTAAGCCTTTATCACACAAACATATTTGTAACTCAAGGGACCGTTTTTCTAATTCAATTACTACAATATCGAAAAGATGAAGAAAAATTGTTTGAAAAGTCGTGTTATAAGCAACCTCATCCACTAGTTCTGTTTTAAGTTTGCATATCTTTGCCTTTTCGGATCGTTCCGTCATCTACGAAGTCAATGTCGACAGCTGTGCTCTACATTATCTTCCATTGGGAATTAAAGTTTGTGCTATCAATGTCACTATCGGTGCCTTGGTCACTGTTAGTGAGTTGATATAACATTACCAGTAGTGATAGTTTCTGTGCGGCCTTTTACTGATAGCCTATCAGCGCTGATAGCTAATCCTCTATCAGCGCTGTTAGTGGTGTTGATAGCGCTATCAACGCTTCTGTGCGGCCACCCCAGTTAAATGGCTGTCTTTGCCGACTTTTGTTGTCTTGATTACACTCAACTAAATCCATTTGGTCCGTTCTTGCCCTGACTATTGAAAGACTCTCTGATGTCTTCTTATTAAGTCTTGTGTTAGCTTTGGGTTGGTACTCCTTTGGAGTAGTTTTAGGTTTTAATTTTGCTTCAAGTGGGAGGAATCTAGCAGGAATTGTTTAGGGAGCATTCGGTGCTCACACCGGTGTCAATTTGAAACTCTGGAAAGTGAGAGTACTTAAAAATATTCTCAGAGGCAAGGAATCACTGGAACTTTTAGCTTTCTGGTTGGTTCATTGCCGAAGGCCAAGGGATCTTTGCAGTGATGGTGCATTAAATATGTGCCAACGTTTACAAGGATGTTATGCATGTACATGTAGTTCCATAGGGCTGAAGTATAACAGAAGTTACAAAAAAGATGATCAACCGTTTCAATATGGTTACCACTAAATGTACATTGTAGCATTGATAATATAAAGGGATTTATTAGTAGGAATAATTCGATGGAGCAGCCTATATTGAAACCATCTAATTTTTACATCAGTGGAACAATACATTGACCATGAATCTTGGTGACATCAAGAGTAAGGGACCATTTTGTATAGAATTTACAACAAATAGCACATGAGTTTAAAAGTTTACCGTAAATAGCATTACAACACAATTGATTACTTTTAAGAATGATATTCGTAAAACTATTCATTGGATTACTTAATCGTTATCTGAGGTTCCTTAAACAATGTGTCCACTGTGTCTAAATTGCTGCAAGAATCCCACAGAATTCAAGAAAGTTTGTTTTTATGTTAAAAGTATTAATGAAGTAATCATATGTATAGAACTTTTCTTCTTCGTCAAGTAAATCAGTAACGAAAGTTATACCCCCTTGAACCCAATGATGTTAAATTACAGGCTTGTTATCAATCAACAGAAAACTATTGTTCCAGATGGGCTGACGTAAAATCCAAACTTCGTATTTTCAGGATTAGAGTAACAATAATTACCAAGAAGTACTTAGCACAATGAAACACATCCCTCCAAAGTGGATTATTTACATTTTGCGGTGCTAATTCAAAGTAATATTTATATAACTATATAATTACATATAACTAATGTTTTGAATGTAATGATGGACAGGTGAGGGAAGAGCAAGCAAATATTAATTGAAATGAGAGATAATCAGAGATTTTAAAGCAGTGTTTTTCTTCAAAACGGTAAGATTTCGTTTCCCCCAAGTAGTGGTCAAATTATTTAAATTAGTCCTATATGATAGTTCAAAAATACTGGAGAGGTCTGTATTGAAGGTGATACCAAGTATGCTACTGTAAAATCTTCATTTTTCACCCAATGTATATCACCTTTAAAATGTTCAAAATCAATCATCCTGACACATAAGGAACCAATACCTACAGAAAAACGTTTATCTTGATGAATGTTTACACCAGTACATTTTCCAAAGAACTCTATTTGATTATATAAATTGAGAAAAGATGGTTCATCTGAGTGTGCCATGCCACATATGAACACACATAATCACATGTAGCAGGGCATATGAAAATACATATGGAAAAAAGTGTGTTCATGAGTGGTGACACATGTGGTACTGGAACCACTCTGACACACAGGAGCAAATGATTGCCACACCTTGAAATCAGGATCAAAGTGGGGAAAGCTGTGTCAGGTTGACACATGTCCCAAACCAGGGCAAAGTGTGGCAAACAAGGCCAGTGAAAGAAAGTTAACTCTTGAATTCACTCCACACCTCTCCACACCTCTCCGTACTTTACTTACTTTTCCCCATTATGCCACATGTTACCTGTGTCAAAACGTGTTTTTTGGTTTTTCACACATTGCCTAATGTCAAACCTGTGGAAATGCAGGTCAATGCAAGGCACTTTGGAAATGTGTGTCAACTGTTTATTAATGACGCACATTGTCATGCAAGATTTCACAGAAACTTCACGACTTTTCACAACCCACCATAGTTTTCCACAGTTTGAAACAGTATTTCACGTGATGTACTGGACCTTTTACCGCACAACTTTTTGTAAGGCCTTGTTCAATTAAAAAGTGGTATCATCAGAATATTGATTCATCTTGTACTCATGTTCTTCAACAACAATACCATGAACAGCATTATCATTTTTAACAAAAATATTTAAGATTTCAAAGATTAAAATGAAAAGATACGGAGACAAGGGATCACCCTATCGAAATCCACGTTCGCAGGGAAAACTGTGAGATGGAAGACCATTAACAAGAACTGATGATGAAGCATTTTTGTAAAAAGTGAGGAAAAACTGCAAAATTTAAAACGATCAAGGACTTTTCGGATAAGAAAGAAAGACACATAATCAAAGGCCTTTCCAAAATCAGTGACGAAAGAATTCCAGGAGATTAGTCTTCCTGAAGGCCGTGCGTAATGTCATAAACAGTGCTAATTCTTCATATCTTAAGACTTTTAACACTTCTCTATAATTTAAAGGACCTTCCAAGCTCATGGCCTCATACTTAGATAACTTCTAAGGTGAGATAAAGTTTCCTTTAGATCAACCTTAGTAAGATATTTGGCATGTGAACTATATAATTGTTTGTAAAACTTGTACACCTCTTCTTTAATAGCATGGTGGTCATAAATATCATCATTTTTATCATTAGTAACATGACTAAGCAAGTTATTTGTACTTTTTCGTTTTTCTAAGTTGAGGAAAATTTACATGGCTTTTCACCGCACTTATGACCAAAAAATTACCCGATATCTTTAGCGATTCCTTTAAGATGTGCTATGAAGTAAATACCTATCACACTCGCTCAGCTAACTGCTTGACAACACCACTTTACAGACTTCAGTCTTCCCTTCATTGTGTGCGTTATGTTGCTCCCTGTATTTGGAATTCCCTTCCCTCTTCAGTTACTCAATGTTCTTCTATATGCATGTTCAAAAGAAACTTAAAACGCTTTTTAACAAACAACAGTCTATGACACTTTCTATATTTAAAATGCACCACGTTCTTCTCTTCTTCATTGCAGTGTTTTGTTTTGTATTTGTTTGATTTTCTGTAATCTATTTAGTTGTACTCTTTTTCTTGTTGTAGGGGTATCCACTCTTATAAGCTTTGTTAAGCTTCCTGTGGGTACTCCCCGGTCTGTCTCCTGTATCTCTGTATATATCTTGTATTTTTCCTGTATGTAAATGACCGAAATAAAGTTGTTGAAACTTTTTTTTACAATTCACTGGACACGTGAATGTATCATGTTTCCTTCTAGTTGTTCCTCCCTTATGACCTCAAGCTCTTGTTTTAAAGCGTCAGTACGATCCCTCATATTTGAATATTCTACAAACGTGTTTTCTAAAAGTTGACTTTCCTGTAGGAAAAATCACACCCTGTTGTGTTTTTTCTTTTTCCACAGAAGATGATTAAGAAATACTTTTCACTCTCATATTTATGAGAGGTTTCGAAAAATAATTGATCACTTATGGTAAACATGATATTTTGTCTGTGAATGTTACTAATATTTTCACGATTATAGGAAAGACACCCATACTTGTCGATCGTATCATCGATAATTTTCTTAATAAGCTTCACATAAATTTTATCTTTCAAAAGGGAGTTATTGAATTTCCAGTAGGCTCTGCCATGTGAGACACAAAAGAAGTACTTACCATAGAATGATCTGACCTGTAACCATGAGAAATGTCAGTTGACAAAACAAATAGTCCAAACGGCTTTGTTTTAATGGTGAATTTTGCTGCCAGGTAAATCGGACACCTGTAGAGTGAAAAAAAAACCGCCACACATCAAATAAATTCAGTTCATTCATTAAATGTATAACAGCTTCCCTGGCTCTTTGATTACTCACATGTTTCCAGTCACCAACAACGATACAATGAACTGTATTGAACTCCTCAATTATCTCTTGAATTTCATGGAAAAACGTTAGCGTGTCTGTACTAGGACCATAATAACAATTAAAGTAATGGAATATTGACCAATATGGACATCTAAGGCAATGCAATTCCCATACTTACTACATTTTGTTCTGTTAACTTTAAAATCAAAACATGGAAGTATTACCCTGACCAAAATGTTTGTTCATAATTATAGCTACACGTCTTCAGTTATTACTCCCTGGTGTAACATAGCAATCAAAGACCCAAACTACTAAAACCGTGTCAATAAAATTGACATCCTAAAGAACATCCTGAAGACAATGAATATGATTATTTAGACTTTTAAAGTAATTAAACACATCTTTTCCTTTACTTCTGTTACAAATTCCCAAACAATTAAGGTATGATATACGTACTTCACCTGTCATCTGACCTGTCTTTTGTTACTTTGTAACTTTCTCAATCTCAGCCATTTTTGTTTTAGAAGCCCCATGCCTTTCTTTTCGGTTTTTTCTTTTAAAGTCCACTTGACTGGCGCTTCTTCATTTTCCATGAGAGCCACACTTTCTGCCATGTCGACAACTGCTCCCCTCATAGACTTAATTTCAGCTTTCATGGAGGCTAACTGTGTAGGCAAAGACTGTAGTGAGAACAGTTGTTCCATTATTGTGTTCTAGCTCTCTGTCCATTGTTACGGTATTGAGGTCTACTGAAGCTTCTTGTGTTGATACAGGTATAAGAGTTTCTTTACTAAGTGTTCTAACCTCAGAACTTGTCCCAGGTTCTAGTAAGTTTTATTTTGCATGGTCTCTTCAAAATTAGATGACTGGAAGCACTCAAAAGATAACATACTTGCTGCTTTCAATCCATAGAATTATTTGCCTCTTTATTTTTTACTTCCATGCTTAAAGGCATTGTCTGGTGGCATTTTGTAGGGGTCTTATATGAAAGATAAAAATTTTTTCATTACATGTCATCCAAACCCCATATCAAAACTCCATTCCTAACTCAAGATATCTCTTTCTAAAGATTGGTTACTTTTAATAAGAAATACCTTCAAGTTTCCTCAAGGTCACAAAACGTGATCCAAAGTGAGCAGATTGCGTCAGATTCCTTTTGTTATTCTTTAATAATTGGCTACCTTGTTTGTCCTTGAAATGGACACCCGTTGGAATAGTGTAGATATTTTTCCGTGTAGATGTAGTGAAAAAAAAGTTCCATTAACTTATGGAACCAGCAAGTAAAAGTTATGGAATATTCAATATAGTGATATCAACATTATAAAGAAATACAAAAACTACATCAAATCCATTTGCCCAGATGACATCACAGATTTCCCATCATGCACTAGGGAAACTGAAAATGTAGTATTTCTTCAAAAATTTGTATCTTCCAAATGCAAGGTGCTATTGAGATGGGGTTTTCACTGCCTAACACAGAAATTTTTTCTGCTTTTTTTGAAAGCATCACATTTGGTCACCAGACCATGCTTTTAATATAGAGCACTAAATCTCCCAAGAATAAGGAGTGACGGTGAACAACGTCACTCACTCACACGCCGCCATGTTTTTACAAAACACTTGATCAAAATTTTGTTTCGTATGTGAAATTTCATAGAAATGCTTTACATACAAAATGATGGAGATAAATGATTTCAGTTCAGACGTGAATGAATCATTAACGTTGGGGGCCAAAACGTTAAGATCATTCAACGTCTGAACTGAAATCATTTATCTCCATCATTTTGTATGTAAAGCATTTCTATGAAATTTCACAAACGAAAAAAAATTTTGATCAAGTTTTTTGTAAAAACATGGCGGCGTGTGAGTGAGTGACGTTGTTCACCGTCACTCCTTATTCTTGGGAGATTTAGTGCTCTATATTAAGCATGGAAGTAAAAAATAAAGAGGCAAATCATTCTATGGATTGAAAGCAGCAAGTACGTCATCTTTTGTGTGCTTCCTGTCATCTAATTTTGAAGAGACCATGCAAAATAAAACTTACTATAACCTGAGACAACGTTCTGAAGTTAGAACACTTAGTAAAGAGACTCTTATACCTGTATCAACACAAGAAGCTTCAGTAGACCTCAATACCGTAACAATGGACAGAAAGCTAGAACACAATAATGGAACAACTGTTCTCACTACAGTCTTTGCCTACACAGTTAGCCTCCATGGAAGCTGAAATTAAGTCTATGAGGGGAGCAGTTGTCGACATGGCAGAAAGTGTGGCTCTCATGGAAAATGAAGAAGAGCCAGTCAAGGAGACTTTAAAAGAAACGCCGAAAAGAAAGGCATGGGGCTTCTAAAACAATAATTGGCTGAGGATGATAAAGTTACAAAGTAAAAAAAGTAGAAGACCTAGAAAACAGATCTCGAAGGCAAAACCTTGTCTTTCATGGAATCCTGTAAGGGAGCAAAGGAGAACTTTCATGTGGGCATTTCATCAAAAATGATATTCTAAAATCTTTGATGGGGTTCCCAGAAAAGTTGATTGAAATCGAGAGGGCCCACAGGTCCCCAGGGGGCCGTCACGTCAGAATATAAAGCAACCACGTCCTATTTATATACATTTTCTCTACGTTTTTGGGACCGAGAATCAATTCTTAAAGCGGCTCCTCTGAAGCTAAAAGGGACCACCTTGAAAGGCCAGAAAACGTTTGTTACGGATGATGTTAGTCCATCCGTTCGAGAGAATCGTATAGATATATATCTATTGAAAATAATTGACAGGTCAGATGACAGGTGAAGTACGTATATCATTCCTTAATTGTTTGGGAATTTGTAACAGAAGTAAAGGAAAAGATGTGCTTAATTACTTTAAAAGTCTAAATAATCATATTCATTGTCTTCAGGATGTTCTTTAGGATGTCCATTTTATTGACACGGTTTTAGTAGTTTGGGTCTTTGATTGCTATGTTACACCAGGGAGTAATGACTGAAAACGTGTAGCTATAATTATAAACAAACAATTTGGTCAAGGTAATACATCCATGTTTTGACTTTAAAGTTAGTAGAAAAATGGGGTAAGTATGGGAATTGCATTGCCTTAGATGTCCATATTTGGTCAATCTCCATTACTGTTAAATTTTGTTCTTAATGGGTCCTAGTAGGGCAGACACGCCTAACGTTTTTGGGAATGGAAACTAAGAGATAATTGAGAGGGTTCAATACAGTGTCATTGTATCGTTGTTTGGTGACTGGAAACATGGTGAGTAATCAAAGGGGAGCCAGGGACGCTGTATACATTTAATGAATGAACTGAATTTATTTGATGTGTGGCGGTTTTTTTTACTCTACAAGGTGTCCTATTTTACCTGGCGATCAAATTCACCATTAAAAAACAAAGCCGTTTGACCTATTTGTTTTTTTATGAACTGACAATTCTCATGGTTACAGGTCAGATCATTCTATGGTAGGACTTTCTTTTGAGTCTCACATGGCAGAGCCTACCATGGGAAAATTTCATAATTCCCCTTTGAAAGATAAAATTTATGTGAAGCTTATTAAGAAAATTAATCGATGATACTCATCGACAAGTGTGGGTTGTCTTCCCTATAATCGTGAAAATATAGTGGACTTCCAGACAAAATATCAGGTTTACCATAATGATCAAATTATTTTTCACAGACCTTCTCCCATAAATAGGAAGAGTGAAAGTAATTCTCTTAATCATCTTCTGTGGGAAAAACAGAAGAAACAACAAGTGGGTGATTTTTTCCTACAGGAAAAGTCAACTTTTAGAAAACACTTTGTAGAATATTCAATAATGAGGGCATGAGATACTGACGCTTTAAAACAATAGCTTGAGGTCATAACTTAGGAACAACTTAGAAAGGGAAGCATATACATCACGTGTACAGTGGGATTGTAAAAAAAACAGTTTCAAACTTTATTTCGGTCATTCACATACATGGAAAAATACAAGATTATAATACAGAGATACAGGAGACATACCGGGGAGTAAACCATAGGAGCTTAACAAAGCTTATAAGAGTTATACCCCTACAACAAGAAAGAAGTACACTAAATAAGATTACAGAAAATCCAAACAAAATACAGAACAGAACAACTGCAATGAAGAATGAGAAGAACGTGGTGTCATTTTATATCTAGAAAGGTGTCATAGAACTGTTGTTTGTTAAAAAGCGTTTTTAAGTTTCTTTTTGAACATGCATAGCCTATAGAAGAACATTGAGTAACTGAAGAGGGAAGGGGGAAATTCCCAAATACAGGGAGCAATCATAACTCCCACAATGAAGGGGAAGACTGAAGTCCTGTAAAGTGGTGTTTGTCAAAGCAGTTAGCTGAGCGGGTGTGGTAGGTATTTAAACTCATAGCCCATCTTAAAGGAATCGCTAAAGATTCGGGTAATTTTTTGGTCTAAAGGCGGTGAAAAGCCATGTAGTGTTCCTAACGTAAGAAACACGAAAAAGTTGACAAATAACTTGCTTAGTCATACATATTACTAGTTGTATGATAAAAATGATGATATTTATGACCACCATCCTGTTAAGAATAGGTGATCAGTTTTACAAACAATTATATAGTTTCCCCAAGTTTCCCCCAATATCTTACTAAGGTTGATCTAAAAGGGAACTTCATCTCCATCTTGTTAGAGAAGTTTATTTTTCTAAGTCTGAGGCCATGAGCTTTGGGAAGGTCCTTTAAAAATTATAGAGAATGCTAAAAGTCTTAAATCTGAAGAATACAATATCGCCATGAACCTAATGGTTCTCACAACTGAGTTTTTTTTAAGTTCTTTTGTTTGGGATGATTAGTCTGCATTTAGCACAGGTTTATGACATTACACACGCTTCAGCAAGACAATCTCCTTTGGGAAATTCTTTTCGTCACCTGAATTTTTGGAAAGGCCTTTGATTCTGTGGTCCGTTCTTTTTTATCCGAAAGTCCCCTTGATCTTTTTTTAAATTTTTTTGCAGTTTTTTCCTCACTTTTTCCCAAAATGGCTTCATCTCAGTTCTTGTTAATGGTTTTTCCATCATCACAGTTTTTCCCTGCGAACGTGGATGTCACAGGGTGATCCCTTTCTCCGATCTTTTCATTTCAATCGGTGAAATCATAAATATGTTTTTTACAATGATAATTCTGTTCTGTATTGTTGTTTTGGAAACAATGATACAAGAAATCCCAATATGCTGATGATACCACTTTTTTATCGAACAAGTCCTTACAAAAAATTGTGCGGTAAAAGTTCCAGTACTACACGTGAATTTTGACCTTTTGACCTTTGGTGCAAGCTCCCTATTCCTCCTCTCCAAATACTTCTACCAAATGGTATTATGGTTCCTTTTATTCAATCTCTTCTTTTCACATAGTGTAAAGGAGGGCGTTATAATTCACTTAATATTTATGTTATTTATTAGGCGAAGATCCGGGATTTTAGGGAAAAGAGGAGGGGGGATCACTTTGTTTAGGTGAGGATTAAACCTGCTAGAGCCAAAGGTAAAAAGCCTTTAAAGGGGGCGCTGGGGTCCTACCCTTTGGAAATTTTTGGAAAGTAAACACTGTTAAGTGTGAAACTCTGGCATCCGGAAATAAAGATAGAACACAAAGAAACCATGTGACTGCTTTGCAAAAGCCAGTTATTAAAATCAATATGTTCAAAATGGCTCGGGCAAAAGTTCTATAGACCTTCTAGAAGACCTTTCCCAGAAAAATGAAAGTTAACTCTTTAAGATGTGATTTCTTTTCATCTAGAAGTACAAACTAATGTGTCTAGGAACATTTCTATGACATTGTTAATTATTACGCAGTGCAATGCTTTAGTTTTGGAACAGTCGAGCCTGTTATTATGATCATTTACGGTACTACGTTTCAAAACGTTCACTTGGAGAGAAGCCAGAAGAAAGATGTGCATCAGTGAAAGAGTTCAGTACTTTTAGCCATTCCAGACAGGATCCCAATTTTATTCTAGCCACGGGATCTTTTCAAATGTTTTGGGAAAGATTCGTGGATGGCTATTTTGGTATCTATATGGGTTATTTCTATCGCTCATTACGTTGAAAATTATTCTGGAGGGTTGGAGGGCCATTCTCATACCAATGGGCATTTTACGCCCTCTTCAACATCTTTCTTGGGCTCAATCAAGGCGCTTGGTGTGTAAGGTAGTCAATTTTGGCTTACTTTCCATATCACATAAAATGGCTCCTCCTTATTAAGATACAGTGCAGATAAAGGCATCATGTTCATTGAGAACGTTTCAATAGTAATTCAAGAGTAAAGTACGGTAAAAATCCAGAAGAGAGCCCCAGCAGGCTTTTTTCCATCAGGAAAGCATTTGCCCCCTGAACATACGGAAACTCCGCCACTGATTTGGAAGTTTCCAAATAATTAAAATTTCTTAGAAACGACGATGGATAATTTTTAAAGAGACAATCGTAAATGAAAGATGAAACTCATAACTAAACTGGTAGAAAACACATAAAATTTCTCCAGTTGCTCAAATGATTTCATATTGCGACTTCCTTTTTTAAGATTATCTTCCCATCTGCAGATATTTTTCTATGTTGGACCCTTTTCTGTATCTCTCAAATCGGAGGAGGAGGCTTTAAAATTGTCTAAAATATGTACGAATAAACTCGAGTGTAAAGATTTGAGCTTATCATGTCCAGCACCATCCATGGCAAAAGATATGAATTCGTCATATGTGTATCATTACTATTTTGATCATGCTTTATCGTTTGCTGAGGATATACCCATGTTTCATGCAGAAGATCTCCCCTTCTTTTTCCAGAGTGCTTCTGCAATGGGTCTGGAGTTCACAGCAAAAGAAAAAAACTTAATTGACATATACTCAGCTTACCTCGCTAATTTCATCCACTACGGGGATCCAAATACGATCTCGGATGAAGTAAAACCTAAGCTTGCCAACTTGAATCTGGTACGATGGAATCCAATTGATTCCCGCCACCTGCACACCATGGTTTTCTCCACAACTGAAACTGTGGAATGCAAGATAGGAATAAGACAAAAGCAGTGCGACTTTTTGGACGATATTGGATATTACAACGTCCCTAACATGAACAGGAAGTAGAGACTAAAAGCGGCATGTTGGACTGCTTACTTCTCATTTACAGACCTTAATCCAAAATTATCCCCCCTTCTAATGAATGTTATAAATCTCATTTAGAATGAGGCCAGTGACAGTCTTGGAGAAAGTTGGGGCACAAAGTTTTCTCCACTTCCCATTCCTGACCATAATATTCTTTTCAAGCATACGTATGGCTTTGAAATTTTTGTTAACTCGAGTACTGTCATGAGTCGTGGAATAAAATCTGTAAGTTATCTAAGGCTTACAAAACATTAAGTTTTGGTGTCAAATGCTTCTCTTCCCTGGTAAATTTAAAGTGTATCGTAATTCGGTTCAACCTCACCCTACGGGACAAATAATGAAATTAAAAATAAAAGTTACAGTTATTTTCCAGCCTAATTGTTATTCTGTGAGATGAGTAGAGCCTTCTAGTAAAAATGGCTAGAACATAGAAGTACTACCTCGGAGGTAGAACTTCTATGGTTGGGAGAAGTCATTAAACCACACATAATATAATCAAGACAAGGATGAAATAAGTTTAAAAAAGTGCGTTTTGATTGCTTAAGGTCGAGGTCAGAGGTGAAAAGAAGGTCAAAGGTCAAAATTGGACTAAATTTTGCAAAAAGTGTGCAGCAAACTCCACCCATAAAGTCGAGCTCAAACTTGGTCTTTAGTACAGAACCTGGCCATGAAAACTTGTTTGTGTAATTGTTTAAGTCAGAAGTCAAGGGTTAGAGTTCGAATCTCACATTAGCTAAAAATTTGCTGGTAGCCATCATTTGCTTATCAGTATGTTTTGCAAAGTCATCAAACCACATGATATGTAGAGAATGATAAAACAAACGAAACATATTCAGAGCCTTAGAGAGTCATTCATTTCGTGAAGGGTGTGGACACAATTGATGCATTCTTTCCATCTTTGTAAAGGTGAGCCTCTAGTCACTTTTAATAATGGAGTAATTTAGATGGCACTAGTTTCCGTAAGCATTTCTATAGGAAATAAAAGTTAAAATCAAACAAGGCATGGTAAACATCATGAACGAAATTATTCAAAATGTTAATCTCATTCTTTGAAACGTTAATCTCAAATATAAACATTGTGCTATAATTCTAGGTGTAAAATGCCCCACTTCCGTTTGAAAGGGAAAGAGAGGAAAGGGAAAGAGAGGAAAGGGAAAGAGAGGAAAGAGAAAGGGAAAGAAAGGAAAGAGAAATGCAAATGCAAAAGGAAAAAGAGGAAAGAGAAATGCAAATGCAAAGGGAAGAAAAGGCAAGAGAATATGAATTTAGGTTGAAGCAACTAGAGTTAGGGGTCATAAAAGCCTCAGACCCTAAAACAGGCTTGGATACTGGGGTATTCGATGTTTCTAAGCACGTAAAATTTGTCCCCAAATTTCAGGAGGATAATGTGGAGAAATTCTTTAACCTCTTCGAAAAGCTGGGTGAGCAACTAAAGTGACGAAGAGATAAATGGTCCATACTCATCCAGAGTAATTTCACAGGCAAGGCTCAAGAAGTGTATTCCGCTCTGTCAATAGAGGACAGCATGGATTATGATAAGGTTAAAAAGGCCATATTACAAGCCTATGAATTGGTGCCCGAAGCTTATCGCTAAAAATTTAGAAAGTATCGTAAGGCGGATACACAAACATACGTAGAGTTTGCTTATCAAAAAGAAAGGCATTTCGATAGATGGTGTGCTTCCAAAAAGGTCTCCACATTTGAAGCCTTAAGACAACTGATGCTGGTCGAGGAATTCAAACGGTGTGTGAATAATGACATTAAGACTCACCTTGAGGAAAATAAGGCTGACAAGTTGAAGGAAGTGGCAAATTTGGCTGATCAGTATGCACTTACCCATAAATTCAGTAAAGTGGGTCAGACTCAAAACAAGGGTCAGTTTAGTAGGCCAAATAAGAAATATGGCAACAGTAGTGGCACAACAGGTAACAGCGGATCTCAGTCTGGTTCTATCTCTCCAACAAATTCTGGTAAAAAACAACCAGATTCAAGTCGTCAAAAGAACGACCAGGTCAGCTCAAACCAAGCTGCCTTTAAAGAAATTATAATTTGTGGTTTCTGTCACAAAAAGGGTCACACAATGGCAAATTGCTTCACATTGGCAAAATTAAAGGAGACTGAAACAGCTCCAAATGCCTTAGCCAATGTAGAGAACTCTCCTGAGGTAGTCGTGACTTTACGGCCTAATTCTAACGACCAAATTAAGGAAGAATACCTTCCATTCGTGTCTGAGGGGTTTATTTCCCTAGATGGGAATTCAGCTCATCCACCCGTCAAAATTAAAATTTTGCGTGACACAGTGCACCTCAGTCGTTGCTTCTTGATGGAGTTTTGCCATTATCGGACTCTACTTCCACAGGGGCAAATGTAATAATTCAGGGGGTTGAGTGTGGATTTATTTCTGTCCCTCTCCACAAAATTAATTTGAAGTCAGATTTAGTTTCTGGGTCGGTCATAGTAGGGGTCAGACCTACTCTACCTGTAAAGGGGGTATCTCTGTTGCTAGGCAATGACCTAGCTGGTGGAAAGGTAGTAGCCAATGCAATTTTGACAGATAAACCATGTGATTATAACAACACAGAGCAATTAGAAAGAGAATTTCCAGATTTATTCCCTGCATGTGCTGTCACCAGAGCTATGACACAAAAGCTCGCCATGGATGATAAACTTAAACATCCACCCTCCAAAAGTGAGGATACAGTTCCCAAGAGTGGAACAAGTAAGGAATCATGTAAGGATGATAATCTTAAACATCCACTCTCTAAAAGTGAGGGTATGATTTCTGAAAATAAGGATGATAAACTTAATCATCCGCCCTCTAAAATTGAGGAATTAGTTCCTAAAAATGGAACAACACTCCCAAAAGAGGAGTCAGAGTCTGGAAAAGATTCTAGTAAAAATATTCATGAAAGTGAAGATTCTTGGTATGATCTCAGCCAATCTTTTATGACTAATCTTAATGATAGTCAGGATGGTGAGTCTCATGGCCCCACACATAGTGAGGGGGTAGAACAGGAAAATTCAAAAATGTCTGACACACTCCAAAGAGACCAGTTGTCAGTCCAACAACAACATGATGAAGAGCTTCAGCCATTAATAGCAGGTGCACTCACTGAGGATGAATCGAAAGACGTCCCAGTCTGCTTTTATTTTAAAAACAATATTTTGATGCGTAAATGGCGACCACCTGATGCACCATTAGATGAAGAGTGGAGAATTTACCATCAAATTGTGGTACCTAGGACTTATAGAAGAGAAATACTGAGTATTGCTCATGAAATGCCATTTGCAGGGCACCTAGGAGTCAATAAGACTTACCACAGAATTTTAAATCACTTTTATTGGCCAAAACTTAAAAGTGATGTGGCCAAATTTTGTAAGACCTGTCACTCATGTCAAATGGTTGGGAAGCCGAATCAGAATATTCCGGCTGCACCCTTAAAGCCAATTCCTGCTTTTGAAGAGCCGTTTAGTAGAGTCATTATTGATTGTGAAGGGCCCCTACCTAAGAGTAGGGCAGGGCATCAGTATATATTAACCATCATGTGTGCTTCTACAAGGTTTCCAGAGGCAATACCTCTGAGAAATATTAAGGTTCGGACAGTCTTACAAGCTTTACTTAAATTTTTTACATTGTTTGGGTTGCCAAAAGGGATCCAATCAGATCAAGGGTCTAATTTCATGTCAACTGTATTCCAACAGATTTTGTATGAGTTAGGCATAGAACAAATTAAGTCTTCGGCTTATCATCCTGAAAGCCAAGAGGCTTTAGAAAGGTTTCACCAAACATTGAAGAATATGTTAAAGACATATCGTCATGATAATGAGAGAGATTGGGATGAAGGCATTCCATTTGTAATGTTTGCTGCCAGGGAGTCTATACAAGAGTCACTTGGGTTCAGACCATTTGAACTTGTCTTTGGACACACAGTTCGTGGACCATTGAAATTGTTGACGGAGAAGTGGTTATCAGATCCAGGTGAAGACATACATCTACTTGATTATGTATCCCGCTTTAAAGATCGTCTTCATGGAGTATGTGAACTTGTTCAGGAAAATCTGAGGTACTCTCAGAAGAAAATGAAAGCGTGGTGTGACAAGATCACTGTGAAAAGAGAGTTTAAGCCTGGTGATAAGGTGCTAGTGTTTTTACCTGTTTCTGGTCAGCCACTTCAAACTCGCTTTCAAGGACCTTATGTCATTGAGAGAAAAGGTCAGTGACACAGACTACGTCATTTTGACACCTGACAAGCGTAAATCTAAAAGAGTATGTCATATTAATATGATGAAGAGATATAATGAAAGAGAAGATTGTGATTTTTCTAAGGATGAAAGTGTACATGATGTAAATAGTAACACTAATGATACAGGTGATCAAGTGTGTATTATCAATGCTGATCATGAACTCAGTAATGATGAGATCAAGGCTAATAATGTTCCTGACATGTGTATTAAGTTACAAAATTCTGATGTGTTGAGAAATCTCGACCAGAAATTAAGTCATCTGGATCACAAAGAAAAGTCAGAAATGAAATCATTAATCTATGAATATGCATGCTTGTTCTCAGATGATCCTACTAGGACAAATTTGATTGAACATGATGTTGATGTGGGAGATGCCACACCAATCAAGCAGCATCCTTACCGAGTTAACCCTAGAAAACGACAACATCTCAGGGATGAGGTTCGGTACATGTTAGACCATGACATTATAGAACCTAGTAATAGTGAATGGTCTTCCCCTTGTATATTGGTCCCCAAGCCAGACGGTGGGTACAGATTTTGTACTGATTACCGAAAAGTGAATGCGGTCACAAGAACGGACTCCTATCTGATACCCCGTATCGATGATTGTATTGATAGGATTGGGAAGGCTACTTATGTATCAAAGTTTGACCTACTAAAAGGGTACTGGGAGATACCACTCACTGAGAAAGCTCGGAAAATTTCGGCATTCGTGACGCCAGATGGGTTATTTCAGTATACGGTTATGCCGTTTGGTATGAAAAATTCACCGATGACCTTTCAACGCTTATTAAATAACCTTACGTCAGACTTAGAAAATTGTGAAGTATATGTTGATGACCTTATTGTGTACAGCAACTCATGGGATGAACATGTACAACATATTAAGGCATTATTTGACAAGCTTGGCAAAGCTAATTTGACTGTCAATTTGGTCAAAAGTGAGATTGCTTGTGCCCAGGTGATATACTTAGGGCATGTGGTTGGTCAGGGTAAAGTTAGACCAATTAAGGCCAAAGTTGAGGGCATTGACAAATTCCCCGCCCCAACTGATAAAAGGCAGCTCATGCATTTCCTAGGCATGGCTGGTTACTACAGATGTTTTTGTCCAAATTTCTCTGACATTGCTGCACCATTGACAAAATTATTAAAGAAGAATGAAAAGTTTGATTGGACGGATAATTGCCAAACAGCATTTGAATAATTGAAAAAGGCACTAATGAGTTCACCAGTGTTGATTGCTCCAGATTTTGAAAAACAATTAAAGTTGGCAGTAGATGCCAGTGACAATGGCATAGGAGCAGTTTTGCTTCAAGCTGATGAGCATGGTGTTGATCACCCTGTTTGTTATTATTCGAAGAAATTTGACAAACACCAGAGAAATTATTCAACAATTGAAAAAGAGACTTTAGCTTTGATACTTGGTCTTCAACACTTTGATGTTTATTTGGGAACTACTAGTTTCCCTATCACTGTATACACTGATCATAATCCTTTGACATTTTTATTTAAGATGAAGAACAAGAATCAAAAAAAGATGAGGTGGAGTTTATTTCTGCAATCATATAATGTAGATATTAAGCACATTAATGGGAAAGTTAATGTTGTACCAGACTCATTGTCAAGAATTTGATCGGATGCAGTTTGTTGAAAATCTCACTGTAAGTTTTGAAATTTTGTGTTAACTACAGCACAATGTGTGTTGATGATGTTACTGTATTCATGTATCATCACCTAGCGAGACAAGATGTATGTTATGATTATACCTTCCATTGAATATTGGACTACATAATATACATACTGTAGTTATTACTGTAAAGTTATACATTGTAAATATTGTAACTTAAGTTTTGTCCGGAGACGTCCAAAACTCTTTCAAGGGGGGGGGGGGGGGGGGAGTTTTAAAAAACGACCCGTCAGGAACACCAAATTGAATCCATCGACGAGCGAATGGAAAGCTCCAGAGAATCCAACTTCAACGCAGCCTTTCTAGAATTTTCTCGAAGGAACTGTTTACGTGATGTACCAATTATAGCAGCGGCCTGGCGACACTTCTAAGAAATATTGACATTGTTTGTTTACTACCGTGCATGCAAGGAACGTTCTCGTAATTGCTCGACTGTGTGTACTAGAAGTTTCTGTTAAACTCTGGAGAGTTCTCGATTAAAAGCCTAGCGTATAAAAGGCAGTTCAACAACTGTTATAGGAGAGAGATATCATAATACTATGAGAATTATTCTCTGACCGAATCACCTGAAGCCAGCCACTGACACTGCACACTTGTGATAAATTGCCTTACGCCGTTTCTACGCTGTGTATTGAGGTTGTTATCATCCATCGCCTACCTAGCCTTGTCATTATTCGCTCGTGGAACCAGTTCCTACGCTACAGCACGCTGCAGGTCTACTACTGTACCATCGTCGACGTGCATGCACTACCAGCCCTTGGACCAGACCAGAATAACATTAAGTAAAGGATTGTGAGTAAATCTAATTAATTATTGTAAATTTAAGTAAGATAAGGAGATTGTAAATAATAGTTAAGTTGTTGAATTTTAATCTCATTCTTCTGTGATCTTTCGCTGTTATTGGTTTGACTTGCGACCACAAGCCGTAACATTACCTATACTATAAATATGGTGGTCCCGCAACGGGGTTATTCTTCCTTGGTTGCTACCACTAATTAAAAGATATTGTCACCCCACCTCCACGAAATTCTGACAGGGAAAGGTTGTAATCCACCAAAACCCCTATGCCTTGTTCGATAACTATGCCTATTGGCCATCTGGTGGAGGCAACAATTACCCATTCATTCTTAGCGAAATCATATGATTCTTACTTAGAGGGTATATATATATATATATATATATATATATTTTTTTTTTTTTTTTTTTACCTACCTACTTCATAAGTGCTACGCAGTACTTTGACCTTATTTTATTCACGTGTTTGACTTCCTTTCACTGCGATTTTAAGACCTTTTTGACTAGTTGACCATGCCTTGCTTGAAACAGTTTGTTTCAAGGCTTCGTAGTACGTTTATACAGGAAATTGCTCGCTATCCCAGCGAACATTTTCCCGCCATACTTTCTCTTGCTATGGCAACCTTCAGTAAAACTAGGTTTGCCAGCCACATCCACTTCTTGGGCACGTGCCTACTTAGGAAGGTTATCCCAAGAGGTTTCCAACTCAAGTTTCACGTTCATACCTACTCAGACCCCGTTCATAGACGTAACACCACACGTTACCTACGTTCGTTTGGTTTGATGCGTTCCGCTATTAGCGGAATGGTTAGGAAAAAGGCCTTATTTGACCGGACCATGAATGAACAAAGGTCTTTTCTTTCTAATTCACTCCCTAACGCTGGCGAAGTACATTTTCTCATCCATGTCTATAACCGTAAACTCTACAACTTTTTACAAGAATCCAAATCTAAGACCTTAGCTTCCTTGTTACCCAAGGAGCATTCCACTCTAACCCCTGGCAGTGACCGTACTCCTAACACTAGATTAGTCGTCACCATCCCCTCTGACATGAAATTATCCTCCCCTGAACGTTCAGTCCTTTCAAAAGGTTTGAATTTTGTCCCCCTGAACCCCCTTCCAGATGAGTTTTCTATCCGCAGAGACGTGTCCTCGTTCTGCAGGAGGCTCCGCCTTCGCTTACATTTTGGAGATTCCGATGAAACCGACACCACTTCATCGGAGGACGTTTTCCGTTCATTTCAGTCTAAGCGATCTCCATGGACCCCTAAACCTGGTAAAAGCAAGGTCATGGACAGTGTAATTG
Source organism: Holothuria leucospilota (assembly GCA_029531755.1). Classification (NCBI taxonomy): domain Eukaryota; kingdom Metazoa; phylum Echinodermata; class Holothuroidea; order Aspidochirotida; family Holothuriidae; genus Holothuria; species Holothuria leucospilota. Next base: position 27,348,353 of record CM055962.1, on the reverse strand, counting down.
AGTCCATTAATGCCGATTTAGAACGTCTCCTTCCTCCCAAAGTAACTCCCTTTCGTAACATTTCTTTGGACGAGCAGAAGGCCCTTCTGTCCCTCAAGAAAAACAAGAATTTGATTATTAAGCCTGCTGACAAGGGCGGTGCCACTGTTGTTTGGCGTCGAGATCTTTATGTTTCTGAAGCTGAGAAACAACTCTCAGACCAAACAGCATACACCGAACTGCCGATGGACCCCACTTCTGAAATCCAAACCTTGGTCAAGAAAACCTTAGCTACCCTTGTAAGTCAAAAACATCTTCCTGAATCGGCTAAAGCCCTTCTGCACCCTTGCCCACAAATCTCCAATTTCTATCTACTGCCCAAAATTCACAAGGCCAATAATCCTGGTCGTCCCATTGTGTTCTCCCACAGCTGCCCCACGGTTCTGATTTCACAGTACGTAGATTCTGTACTTTCCCCATTAGTTTCAACCCTACCTTCGTTTATCCAGGATACTCCTCACTTCCTTAGGTTAATTCAAAATTTTGAGTTTCCTGAGAATCCCAGTGAACGTACTTTATTCACCATGGATGTCAGCAGCCTCTATACTTCGATCCCCCATCACGCTGCTTTAGCAGCCATACGCCATTACCTTGATCAACGCCAGGACCCTAGCATCCCTACCACCACCTTTCTTCGCTTGACTGAACTAGTCCTCACACAAAATTGCTTTCAGTTCAATGGTCGTTTTTTCCGCCAAATTAAAGAAGTAGCTATGGGCACTAAACTGGGACCTTCTGTGGCCTGCCTCACCATGGGCCACTTTGAGGAGCAGTTGTTCTCACGATACACCGGGATCAAGCCCATACTTTATAAAAGGTACATTGACGATATTGTTGAGGTCGCAGTGGGTCCTCGAAACGATTTGGAAAAGTTCATTAACTTTGCTGAAACGTTCTGCCCGTTTTTGAAATTCACTCACTGTATTTCCAACTCCTCAGTAGTGTTTTTAGACACGGAACTATCCATCTTCGACCGTCAAATCAAGTCCAATCTCCACTTTAAGCCCACTGACTCTCACAACTACCTCATGTACCCTTCCAACCACCCCCGATCTTGTACTAATTCCTTTCTCACAACTTTTACGGGCCAGACGGATTTGTTCCGACGACCAGGATTTCGCTAAAGTTTCCAAGCAGATTATTTCTTTCTTTGAACAACGCCAGTATCCACAAAGAGTGCTCTCTAATGCCCTGAAACGCATACAAGGAATTGATAGAGCCTCTGCCCTTGCCCCCAAAACTGACCATACACCCACCAGACGTATCCCGTTGGTCCTATCCTTTCACCCATCTGTAACCCCCATTGTACGTGCCATTTACAGGAATGTAGAGACCCTCCGTCATGACCCATCCACCCGTGACCATTTCCCTGATCCCCCCATCACGGCATTCAGAATTGAAAAGAACATATCTAAGCACTTTGTCCGTGCCTCTCAACCTCAAGCAGTAGTGCCTGACACCCCAGGAACTTTTCCTTGCAAATGTGGGAGATGCAATACTTGCCCGGTGGTCAGTTATGACAAAAACCTTTCCATTGTAGGTCCCAACAACAACCGGTTTAACGTTCATCAGCATTGTACCTGTACTTCAGCCAATGTTGTTTACGTTCTCGTATGCAAACGCTGTAATATACTGTACGTGGGAGAAACAAAACGTCGTCTTGCTGACCGAGTCACCGAGCACCTGAGATCTATCAAACAGAACCTCCCAGGGTTCCCGGTAGCCACCCACTTCAATCCCCCGTCAACATGCTCGATCCGTGACTTGATGGTTTCGGCGGCCATCTCGTGTCGAGGTTCCGATCATGACCACCTAGCTGCCGAAAACCGCCTAATCATGAAGCTTGGAACCCTGTCCCCACATGGTCTGAACGTTAGACTTGAACTGTTATAACGCAGCAATTCCTGCATTTTTTTGACTTGTGGTAACTACTTAACACTGTCTGTTTTACTAGCCGAGGTTAACAGTGCCCAATTTTATTGTGTATTTTTTAAATTGTACGTTTGGCCGTGTCAACGATCAGTTGCATTTTTGCCACCTGATGAAGGGTTTCAACCCGAAACGTCGTGGAATTTTTCACAAACTTTTAGCACTATTTACTACTTCATTTTTACCTACCTACTTCATAAGTGCAACGCAGTACTTTGACCTTATATATATATATATATATATATATATATATATATATATATATATATATATATATATATATATATATGCGTAAGAAATACGGTAAAAACGAGAAGGACGTCGTGTTTTACGTGTAAACTGTTTATTCAGGCTTTCGGCCCTCTGACCTTCATCAGGTTCTGGATAAATCAAACAAATGAAACTGGAATTAGAGATGTTTTTCAACCTCTTAAACAACTGCTTTCCGCCTGAACACAAACTACATCCATTTCTCAACAAAAACACGGTTAAACTGAGCTACAGCTGCATGAAAAACATGGACCAAGTAATATCAGCACACAAAAAACACATACTGTTAAAACATCATCTACAACCAGCAACGTAAAACAACTGCAACTGCAGAGCGCAAACCCAATGCCCACTGGAGGGTAATTGCCTCGCCGATAACATAGTGTACCAGGCCACCGTAACACGCCACGACAACAAAGAAGAATCATACATTGGTTTAATAGAAAACACCTTCAAAACCAGGTACAGTGCACACAAGTCCAGCTTCAACACAAAGACAAAAGAAATGCAAGTACACTCAGCGAATACATTTGGAAGCTAAAGGATACTAATGTCGAGCACACTGTAAAGTGGAAACTTAAAAGCAAAGCCCGTGCCTACACTACATCATCTAAAACTTGCAACCTCTGCCTCGAAGAAAAGTTCTTCATCATACACAAACCTTCCTTAGCCGCTCTTAACAAACGAAACGAACTCAAAAGCTCCTGCAGACACAGAAACAAATGTTGTGCAATTATTCAAATAGGTAACGTATCTTTGTTCACTCGGATTGACCGTGTCCGTGCTTCAAAAGACGAGCACGACATTCAACGTAAGGTTCAAAACGGGCACGTGCAAACCAATGCCAAACCTTTGTTGACACCATTCTACATCAGGCTTCTGAAGAGTGAGGACCTACCACACTGGGCCTTTACGAAACAGTGCTGCCTTTTAGTACCCTATAGTCACAACCTTTCAATATATATATATATATATATATATATATATATATATATATATATATACATACATATACATACATATACATATATATATATAACGCTAATTCCCACCTTAAGGGGAAATTGTTATATCTGCTTGTACATAGGGCGAAAAAAAGATAATAAAATACATAAGAAATAAATTCGCCCTAACGTCTAAACATATAATTAACGTTATTTCAATGACCAGCCATCCGTTCGTGTTAACAGCTAGGTGTCCGTAAATTTGACAACTTTGAAGTAATGGCATCTAGTTTGTAAATGTAAGAGGGCGCCCTTGTAAATTTACGTATTCCTATAGAAAAAGTGTGTGGAAACGTTAAGGCGAAACTTATATGTCACCCGAAAATTTTTTTCCCCTTAAGGTCGACTTTTCAACAACAACTTTCCCCCTAAGTGCCGAATTAGTGAAATATATATATATATATATATATATATATATCGATCGGTTTCTAAAGTGGTAAAATGTCTAAGAACCGAGTTTTCACAGATATGTACTTTTTCTCGTAGTTTATGTGAATTTAAGTGTTTAAAACTTACCTAGTCGATAGTTGGCACAAACAACAATTGCATTGATATCAGGTGCTAAAATGGTGGCGTCATACATCTCGTTCTGGCATCCACCGGTCAAAAAGTTACCACCAGGAAAGAAGATCAGAACAGGCAAAGAATCTTCGTGGTTTGTATTCGATGGCTTGTAAATGTTTAGATAGAGACAATCTTCATCACCCTGTAAGCAATATTACATTTACCAACGTTTACTTGTGTGGTGCTCTTTCATAAGTAGTAATTTCTACAAGCAAAGCCCGAAACCCACTTTCGTCAATGTACGTTCGTTTAATACTTAATTACGGTGAAATTGAGGAGAACAGTATTTTACGACGTTCAAGTATATTCCTTTTTCCTTCTCCAAATTTTGATTCAGGAAGTTGTGATGTCTATTACTTGCCTACGGTTGAAATCTTTCATTAGGTGCTTAAGTTGCATTTTACTCATATTTGTGCAGGGATCGTTCCAAGAAAGTCAAACCATTAATACTTCCACATAAAGTGAAGACACCTTAAAGTTGTCTTTTCCTTGTTACTCATTTCAGTTTACAAGAAATATTAATCAGGAAGTTGCCGGCCGACTGGCAACTCTCTCATTCAACTTTCAATAAAATGTTACGGGATGGACTGTGTAAATTTCCTTCTGTCAACGTTCGCAAGCACTATATAAATATATATATATATATATATATATATATATATATATATATATATATATATATATATAGAACGTGGAATAAGTAGGTCGAAAGTTGTGTTTGGTGTTCAATCATGAAGTTGAAATCAATCCCACGTGCTGGCATAGCCTTTTCACACAAGGGAAAGTACAGAATCGACCTACTGATTATTCATTAACCCGCTTGGGGAATTACCATGGTAACAGGAGAGAAAAAGTGAGTGCGGCAGTATTTGTACCTTGTTTCACGTCCAAAACCACAAGTGTCACAATGGCTAAGTGGTTATGGCGCTCGCCCGGTACGCAAGAGACCCGGGTTCAATTCCTCGTTGTGACTTGATTTTCCTCTCTGAATTTATTTCTTCTGTACTTTCCCTTGTGTGAAAAGGCTATGCCAGCACGTGGGATTGATTTCAACTTCATGATCGAACACCAAACACAACTTTCGACCTACTTATTCCACGTTCGATCTACCTAACTTCGACCTACTGATTATTCATTACCCCGCATGGGGAATTACCATGGTAACAGGAAAGCAAAAGTGAGTGCGGCAGTATTTGTACCTTGTTCTACGTCCAAAACCACAAGTGTCACAATGGCCAAGTGGTTGAGGCTCTCGCCCGGTACGCGAGAGACCCGGGTTCAATTCCTGGTTGTGACTTCATTTTTCTCTCTGAATTTATTTCTCCTCTTTCAACTTCATGATTGATTGATTGATTTCAACTTCATGATCGAACACCAAACACAACTTTCGACCTATATATATATATATATATATATATATATATATATATATATATATATATATATATATATATATATATATATATATATATATATATATAATATATATATATATATATATATATATAGGTAAAGAAGAAGCTTGGATAACAACGATGTTCCGATGTATGTCCAGGATCCAGAGGATTCACAGCATTCTAGTTGAAAGTTAGGTAAAACTTTAAAATGATAAAACTAGAACAACAACTGAACACACAAAGATAAAAAGACACCCATCATCGAGAAGCTTTCGGCTGTTTTATTCAGCCTTCATTAGCTCGAATGAAGCAGATAAAATGGGTTCAAAAGCTGTAGACATGCTGTACTAAGTCTACAGCTGGTTTTAAGAATCAGTTTTTTCTCTTTCTTTTGCTATTTATCCACCCAGTAATTTTACGCTTTATTTCTTACTGTCCTAAGTTTGTGCTGGCTGATTTATTCTTTGTATGTATTTGCAAGTCTTTTAGAATTTTATAGGTAGACTTTTGAACCCATTTTATCTGCTTCATTCGAGCTAATGAAGGCTGAATAAAACAGCCGAAAGCTTCTCGATGATGGGTGTCTTTTTATCTTTGTGTGTTCAGTTGTTGTTCTAGTTTTATCATTTTAAAGTATATATATATATATATATATATAAATAATAATAAGTAGAACACACCACAAAGATGACAATACGAGAGCACAGATACGGTAACAGAATAGCGTATATTTCGGACACTCCTGTGTCCTTCTGCAGCGCAAAATGTGAAGTGAAGTTTAATTTACAAATAACAGACACAGCAATGAGGTTAAACCCCTTGACGAGGGTGATAAATCACAGAGGGGAAATCGCTTAGGATGCCCAGGTCCTTGTTTAGGCCACGGGTGTGTGTGGACAGTTTTATTACCCACTTGCTTTCGGATTTGAGTCTTTGAGTGACAGACGGGTAATTAGAACCGAGCAGAATACATCTTAAATTAGATAAAGAGTGGTTAGGTTCACTACTGAAATGTTTTGATACAGGATAGCTTATTGATTTATCCTGCACAGTTTTCTTGTGGTTATTAAACCTCAGCCTAAATTTGGTGCCGGTCTGACCGACATAGTTGCCTTTGTCACACAAATTGCAGCATAATAAATATACTACATTAGGCGTGTCACAATCCAGGGGAGGGGGACGGATGTTGCAAACAGTGCCGGGAGGAGTAAATGTTTCGTCCGTGATAATGAACCGACACACTTGACACCTAGGCTTGCCACACTTTTTATTGCCTATGTTCCCAACAGTAAGAAGCCTGGAGGATGTAAGGAGAGATTTGAGGTTGGGGGGTTGCCGTCTCGCAGTTAAAGGGGGATCATCAAAAAGTTCGGAAATGGACTTGTCTGTCCGAAGAATACTGAAATCTGAACGTATACATTTATGTAGGCCCTCAGTTTTAGGGGAATGGTCAAAGACAAGTGGGATACGTGAATTTTCGACTTTAGGTTTGTAACATAATAATTTATCCCTGCGGTAAACGGAAGCTTTACTAATTCCCTCTTTGATAACGGGTAGGGGGTAGTCATTATTAAGAAAAAATTCCACAAGGTTGCCGACGTGTTTGTCGTATTCAGACTTGGTAGAGCAGATACGCTTGATTCTGATGCATTGAGAAAATACAATAGATCGTTTCAAAATGATATGATGGGAACTGTTAAATTCAGGTAGCCATGGGTGTCAGTTGGTTTACAGTAAAGGGTAGTTGCTATGGAACCGCTATGTAACTTAACCAGTACGTCAAGAAAAGGGATTTCCTTGTCAGAAAAATCAAATGTAAACTTAATAGAAGGGTGAAAAGCATTACAAAACGATACAAAAGAATGCAGGCTAGGTAAGCCATGAGGCCAAATGAAAAAAATATCATCAATATATCTATGAAAATGTAACGAGTGTAAAGGGTAGCCCGCCAGCATCTTATTTTCAAGATCGGCCATGAAAATGACAGCATAGCTGGGGGCCATTTTAGTACCCATGGCAGTTCCGCATGTTTGAAGATAGTGCTGTCCGTTAAATTCAAAATGATTATGTGTGAGGCCAAATCATTAAATGTTTCTCCCCCCGGTAGGCCTATTGTTTCATGTATCGGTACGCTCACTGAGTATTTAAGTGGGTTTGTTGATAGTATTCTGAACCTTCTTTTACCTTCCCTCAGTAGTTACATCCAAGATACTACCCATTTTCTAAGAATTCTCAAGGACGTTAAGTCTCTCCCATCCAATTCACTTCTGGTCACTATGGATGTAAGTGCCCTCTACACTAATATACCACATGAAGAAGGTGTATTAGCTTGTAAGAAGATCCTCTCTTTGAACGACTACTCTCAACCGTTCATTAGTGACTTCACTGCCATTATTAATTTTATCCTCACACATAATCATTTTGAATTTAACGGACAGCACTATCTTCAAACATGCGGAACTGCCATGGGTACTAAAATGGCCCCCAGCTATGCTGTCATTTTCATGGCCGATCTTGAAAATAAGATGCTGGCGGGCTACCCTTTACACTCGTTACATTTTCATAGATATATTGATGATATTTTTTCATTTGGCCTCATGGCTTACCTAGCCTGCATTCTTTTGTATCGTTTTGTAATGCTTTTCACCCTTCTATTAAGTTTACATTTGATTTTTCTGACAAGGAAATCCCTTTTCTTGACGTACTGGTTAAGTTACATAGCGGTTCCATAGCAACTACCCTTTACTGTAAACCAACTGACACCCATGGCTACCTGAATTTTAACAGTTCCCATCATATCATTTTGAAACGATCTATTGTATTTTCTCAATGCATCAGAATCAAGCGTATCTGCTCTACCAAGTCTGAATACGACAAACACGTCGGCAACCTTGTGGAATTTTTTCTTAATAATGACTACCCCCTACCCGTTATCAAAGAGGGAATTAGTAAAACTTCCGTTTACCGCAGGGATAAATTGTTATGTTACAAACCTAAAGTCGAAAATTCACGTATCCCACTTGTCTTTGACCATTCCCCTAAAACTGAGGGCCTACATAAATGTATACGTTCAGATTTCAATATTCTTCGGACAGACAAGTCCATTTCCGAACTTTTTGATGATCCCCCTTTAACTGCGAGACGGCAACCCCCCAACCTCAAATCTCTCCTTACATCCTCCAGGCTTCTTACTGTTGGGAACATAGGCAATAAAAAGTGTGGCAAGCCTAGGTGTCAAGTGTGTCGGTTCATTATCATGGACGAAACATTTACTCCTCCCGGCACTGTTTGCAACATCCGTCCCCCTCCCCTGGATTGTGACACGCCTAATGTAGTATATTTATTATGCTGCAATTTGTGTGACAAAGGCAACTATGTCGGTCAGACCGGCACCAAATTTAGGCTGAGGTTTAATAACCACAAGAAAACTGTGCAGGATAAATCAATAAGCTATCCTGTATCAAAACATTTCAGTAGTGAACCTAACCACTCTTTATCTAATTTAAGATGTATTCTGCTCGGTTCTAATTACCCGTCTGTCACCCAAAGACTCAAATCCGAAAGCAAGTGGGTAATAAAACTGTCCACACACACCCGTGGCCTAAACAAGGACCTGGGCATCCTAAGCGATTTCCCCTCTGTGATTTATCACCCTCGTCAAGGGGTTTAACCTCATTGCTGTGTCTGTTATTTGTAAATTAAACTTCACTTCACATTTTGCGCTGAAGAAGGACACAGGAGTGTCCGAAATATACGCTATTCTGTTACCGTATCTGTGCTCTCGTATTGTCATCTTTGTGGTGTGTTCTACGTATTATTATTTTTATGTTTCATGGAGCATACGTGGATTTTCTCTTATTATATATATATAAATATATATATATATATATATATATACATACATATATATATACATATATATATATATATATATATATATATATAAATATATATATATATATATATTATATGAGTGTGTGTGTGGTGAAAGTATTGCGTAGCACTTTTGAAATGTGTAGGTCAATTAAAGTAGTAAATAGTGCTGAAAGTTTGGTAAAAACTCGTCGATGTTTCGGTTTTAATTCATTTAATTAATTAAACCCTTCATCAGATGGCAAAAAATGCAACTGACCGTGGGCACGGAATGACGTGCAAAATACGAAACACACAATAAAACTGGGCACGTCCAAACCGGCTAAGGAACCAATTTATGTAAAGTGGTTTACACAATTAGTACCAACAAGGCAGGGATGACCGATTACATATAGAAGTTCAAGTCTCACGTTCAGACCATGCGGGGAGAAGGTTCCAAGCTTCATGATGAGAAGGTTTGCTGCAGCTAAGCGATCACGGTCAGAACCACGACACGAAATAGCCACTGTAACCATCAAGTGACCAGATCGAGCAGGCTGACGGGGGATTGAGGTGTGTGGCCAAAGGGAACCCTGGGAGGTTTTGTTTGATCGACCTCAGGCGCTCAGTGACTCAGTCAGTAAGGTAGCCACTTTCAAAGGTGGGGGCGAACACTCCTTTTCTGCTCACTCCCCCAAGTACTGAAACCGTAACTTTCACTGTCTGCAACGAGCCAACATGTTTTTCAATATATTCACAATTTCACCCATTGACATAAAATGAAGAGAACATAAACTGTTGACAGGCCCGTAGCCAGGAATTCTGACATAGGGGGCACCGGTATCGAAAAGGGGAGGCATCCAAAGTTTGTTTGTAGGCAGTTGTGCCACCAGAATATGGCTGTTTTCTTGATTCACAGAGTAAATGATATCTCAAGCCCTATAGCTTAAAGAAATCGGTCCTACATATGCACATGCACACGAAGCTCGAAAAAATTCCCTTTACTAGTGGGAAATTTCCCCCTTCTCTTGCGATATAGAAAAGTTGGAAATCTCCACAAGTGAAAGGAGAAAGGTTCTGATCATGACCATGCTTCTCCAGATGCGCAAGCGGAGGTGAAGAGTTGAGTGCTTTGCAAACGGTGAGGGGACCATGGGCTGCCATAAGGCCCTTGTGTGGTTCAGTACAATTTGCTGGGGATCCAGAACGAAAATCCCCGGAACTTCTGAGGCATTAACATAGTAGGAACACTAGCATGGAGCTTTACTTTGAACGAGCATCTTGCATAACCGAGCATGGAGCTTTACTTTGAACGAAATCTTGCATAACCAGGATAAAATGTACAATCACCATGTGACGGAAAAGGTAATTTCTTGAAAAAATTGTGGTACGAGTAAATTGAAACCATATATTTATCACTGGCGTGTTACGAATGTTACTGAAGGTATTTTATGGCCACATGCCATAATCCCGTTAACTTTTAGCTTGGAAGTACCACCGCGGAACTTCCATACTTTGAATGCACACCTAGTTTTGGCTAGAATATGATCCTACTTCCATGATATGATAATTCACTCGTTTTTTGTGCTTGTAATGTTCAAAACCGATACAACGTCGATTGTGATCATTGCGCCCGAAGCGCGTCGATATTTTTTGGAAAATCATTGAAAATGGTAAAATCTGCATGCAGACTCAGCCAGGGGTTGTACCAAGATTGGCCGACAAGGGACCAATTTCCCTGACTAAGGGCCAGCAAGTCAAAGCCCCGACAAATGCGACGGGTTGCCGAAAGGATTGCAAACTCGGAATTGTAGGAGCGCAGAGAGCGCCCAAAATTTGAGGTTCTATTGAAGAATTGCAAACTTTTTGTTTTTATTAGGAAAATTTTGGGTTGGAAAATTTAGCCTAGGGTTCTTGTTGAAGAATCTGCTCTCCTTAAGAGCATCCCAGAAATTCGTCGGGGCCACTGATCGTCTTCAGGGATTACATACTTTATCTTACCCATTACAGCTCCCAGACGAAACTGAAAAATTACCCCGATGGGACGCAGCCTCGCCCCTACCACAAGTGGGCTCCTTCTCTGGACTCAGCATTGAGACACTTTTGATTTTCTTAAAAAGTATGTTTTGAGTATCAATAAAGAATCTTCCAACGGTAGGGAAAAGTAGATAGAATCACGCCTACACCAAAGAACATAACTATGGAACCTTCAACGCTGAAAAAGCCAATATGTTTGAACAGAGGGCGTTAAAGCAAAACAAAACTGGAGATTAAATCGCGCGTACCGAGAGAAATTTTTTGCAGTTATAGAAAACAGGCTTTTGGATTACCCCGGCAGGGTTCCATTGTCAGACCTTTGGCTTTCACTATCTATGCATTACTAGGTAAGATCATTAAATCTTTTGGGGTATTTTATAATATGTTTGCAACTCTATACCACTTTTGATCCTAAGGACCTACTTCCATTACCTCTTCATTTTACATTTTGTACTCATGAATTGATGGCTGGATGGATGGATTGATGAATGTCGCATGTCGTAGAGTTAATTTGCTTTTATTTCATATTTTTGGCTCATGTAGTAAATAGTATTATGGCCTTCCAACATGCTTGTAATCCACTCAAGCGTAGCATTCTCACTTTTATGTTAAAGGCAATAGGCAATTTCTCGCAAATCATCTCTTATTTGCCTTACAAGTACCTCTGAAGATGTTTTTTAACATAACTATTACACACAAAAGGTGAAGCAAGGACTTATTCTCCTATGTTTTAACAATTCAGATACAAAATATTATCACATTATCAAAAACAGCCATTCACGAATTAGGATGACGGGGTAGACTAATTTTGACTAGGGTGACTGCATTTTGCCTTTAAGGTTGCAAATTACATCCTCAATAGCATAACGTAGTCTACAAGTATAAAGCAGGATGAACTGCAAAACAAGTTATCCCCTATTGGAGGGGGCTATATTTTTGCATTTTGCTCATCATCGATGGGGGTTCAGCTTATGGCGAAATAGGGTTTATGCTTTCATTATTCCAAAATGTCCTTTGGATTGTTTCACACAAGATATTTATTTTCTCGACACTGAATGGTCATTTCTAGCAGCAATGACACCCGATGGAGGCAGGGGGGCATGCCCTGGCAGAGAAGGCTGTCCAGTGTCGTTGCAGAGCTTTTAATGGTTAAGTATGTAATTCGCAGCGATAACCAATTGCAAACTTGATTTTGCAAAATGAAACCCCCATTTTTGTTAGTTCTTCTTAGTAAAAAAATCTCAGAGTTTTGAACTATCTACAGTACAAACCAAAATTTTCGGGCGCTTTCACCCACGAAATTTTGCACTCTTTATTCTTTTTGCAAATCGTCGGGGCTGTGGGTTGCTGGTCTTCCATTAAGGGAGCTTGGCCCCGTGTCGGGAAAGCCTTGTCCCCACCCTTGATTTCTAGTGTATGATGCACATGTGAGAAGATCTAGAGGTAGCATCATTTGCTTCCAAGAGAGGAGTTATCTTTCATAGGAAAAATTCCTTAGACCCAGATCATGCTTGTAAAGACACGTTAATTTACTTTCCCTTTAGACAGTTATAAGTGTAAATTTTTACACTATGAAATCCCGAAATTAAGAACGTTCAGATGTACTTACAAAGTCTGGAAAGTGCCATTTCCTGCCATCTGGGAGCCATTTAGGGGGAAAATACTCTTGGTACTCTACATGCAAACTGATGGTAACACTCCGCCTAGCCCTAGATAGTTTCACAAATTAGCCCCATAACAGTGCCCTACAAAATTTGGCCCTCCCCCATTTTTCGGACCTAGCACGGCTCCATCCGCCGGTCACTGACCACACATTTTCATTTCTCTCCCCCTCCATCAAAATAGCTTCCAAATCCTATGACATTTACTGACTCCGCCTGAAAATGTACCCTCATTTGTGATGTCATGTGCCTTAATCATTTATGAACAATAAAAACATATGACTACAGTTATTTTATTGTCTCAGAGTCCCTGTAATTTTGAAAGGAGCATACAGTCCAAAAAGATTTTGCTTAATTGTACCCACCAACATCAATTCCTTTAAGATTGCCGAGGTATAACTGATCTGTAAATTAAAAGCATCAGGGTGGATGACATTCTTCTTGCGCAAGAACTTCTCATCAGTGAGGCATACGACATTTTCGTTCAAGTAAACTTGAACAAAAGTGTCACATACCTCACTTGAGCAAATGTGAACAAACTTTTGCCGCTTTCATTTTCCCTCAGTCATTCCAATTAAGTTCATATTATACAAGGAAAATGGAAAAGTAGATAGTTACCTGAAAGCCTGTTCCACCTACAAACCATATACTGTATCATCTGCTTAAGAGGATAAGGCAACTGAATTTGAGGAATAAAATGTCCAAAAATATTCTGGAAGAGTAGAGGAACCTGGCCTTATTCTCCACCCTGTTAACTTTCCATGACGTAAGATATTCATAAATATCCCTTTTCCCTCCATGTCTATATTATTTCTTGAACTTCAATATTTACAGTAGTTACCATCATGCGTACTGCATATCTTTTGGAAATTTTGCATCGTTTTATACATTACATACAAAATTGCATTTTCCACACTTACAGAGAATCACAATCCCTTGTTGAAAATTTTCCAAGATATGTTAGTATGATTTACAAACATTTTGCCAATAATCTCAAAAAGGTTTGATGATATTAATTCACAAAACCATTAATTACACAATTCCTCATGTCTTGTATAAATGTAATCGATCCAAGAGAGTTCCAATTCTTTTTGTGGAAAGCCTCTTCTGGTTCAGTGTGACTCATAAATTTCCTTCTGTTCACATAAATTAAGTAGTAATGTTTGTGCTTCTCAAATTGCGAGCAAATTTGAACTTGTAATAAAACTCAAACTCAGATTTTATACTTAAGACGTAATATGAGAAAAGTATAAGGGTCGAATTTCTGATTACGGTACCAAAAGAAGATGCCATCTTTGGACAATACAAACTGCCCATTAAGAACTTGTAGCAGTGAAAGCAGTTTATATGTAGGGAGGCTTCTATGCAAGATCTAAACTGAAAATGTAATTTAGTCTCCAAAGTTGAGACCCAGGGCATATTCAAAATGTCTATACAGTTGTTGAAGGTCAAAGTTAGTTGATTCGTCAATCCACTTCTTAAGCAACGTAAATGTAGTAATAACTCTTTCTATAAGCTATAGGTACTATAAACAAACTGATAATTTGGAGAGGCATGAAAGGCCTTTTGAACCCAAGTGCTATTACAATTCGGAGTTCAGTTGGACCAACTATATACTTGGAATGCCCCAATACAACGTGAAAGGAAAAGGATTAAGGTTAAATTTCTGCTTTTAAAAGCATCAAACTTGTAAAGGATTGCCTCTGTGGTTAAAGAATTCAGCTACTATATACCTCCCGTACTATAGATGAAGTCAAAATAAAATTTTAGTCTCAATAGAGCTATGATGGTTGCATAGCCGGATTAACTCTCATGGGGGCCCGTAACCTATCATGTGGAGGGGGCCCTTTCAGTATCATTCTTGGTGACATTATTTGTGGGTGTGACTAATACGTGACACTATCTAAGTGGAGCGCCGCCACCAACGGCGTGTAGCCTACGGAAATTTTTTTGGCAAAATTGCCGATGTCGGTGGATTGCTGAAAATGACACTTCCCAGGCTTGTCTATTTGCATAAGACTGTGCCACCTTTTATGATTTAGAAATTTTCATCCTCCCTAAAGAGAGTTAACTCGGACACACGGTTTATTCAGTTACATAATTGTGTAAAGGAGAAAAAGAACTTGACATATAACTTCGCTGTGTTCATTTCTGCTATGAGTTAAACAGGAAAAAAAGAAGGTAATACATGCACATGTCATTGGCATAGAAGTCTGAAATATGGTGTTTGAAATCCCAGTTTATTTCAATCCCATCAAAAGGGCCAATCTGTAGGTATTACCATAATCGTTTTATTAATAACCACCGACACAGAAGTACACTTGGGCATTCTGATGGTAGCCGAAGCATATGATAATCGACCCCGAGGATTTAACCTTTCGCCGCAAGACAATTACCTGTCATGTCAATACAAAATAGTTTAAATTGAAATGTGTAACTATTAAAAATAAACAAAATACATTCATGATTCAGTCTCAGAGCTAAGAGGTTTGACCAGGTGGGTCGAGAATGGTATTTGGGGAAACTTTATAGCAAATAGATACCTAATGCATAGACGGCACTGCACCAACTAGCTGGTAGTGCTTCTAAACCCTTTCTTTTTAATCTCCTAGTTTTCCTTCTAATTTCCTACTTGGTTGAAAACTATTCCTTACCCTTTCCCCAAATATGTTAACAAAATCTTGCTCAATCGTTTTCTTTCCCATACTAGAATTAAGGCGCAAATTCAATTCTTTTTATGTTCATTTAAATGTTGGGTACAGATACACGATTTTGAACAAAAAGTTGTTGCAAGGGGGTTAATGGCTCACTTCGTGAGAGTGAAGATAAACTGCAAAATGTTTCCAAAAGAGGGCCACAGGTCTTCCTAGTAAAATGTTGAAATAAAAACGATGTTTGACCGAAATGTAGTCTCACTCCTTCTGATTAACATTCAGTAGGGAATGATGATACAGAGAGATTGAGGAAGAAAGGGAGGTTGGATTATTATGAGATTTCCGGGGATTAATCCTACAGAAAGCGAAGCGCGCCGAAAAATGACATTTTTAGAAATTTCTAGCGACATAGATAAAAGAAAAAAGAAAAATATCCTCAAGAACGGAACGGTTGTCCTGCCTCCCTTGCTACCAGCGGCGTATCGATGAGCCTGGGGACCCGGGTTTTTGGACCCAAAAGGGCCCCCTATCAGGAGGTCCAGTGGCGCTGCCAGAGTTTGGCAATTGGGGCACTATAGAAGATGGTGCTTAATTTAAGCCTGCTCTAGATAATCTGGCCACACAGTCGGTGTAAATTGTGCATTTTTGAGCATTTTTTGTAAATTTAAGATGACTTAGATGGTGAGGCTGAATGCGCGCGAAAATTTTTATACTTTGATTACTGATATGCCCAAAGTACTGATATGTCCAAAAAATTCAATGCTCTTCCCATTCTTGAAGCAAGGAATATTGCGGGTACAATTCTAGTTTCCTTATGGATTTTTTCTGTGCATCAGAGTAACGGGCCCCCTTTTGGTCGGGGCCCCCGGCTCAGCACGGTCCGAGCCCATAAGAGTTACGCCACTTACTGCTACGCGTTTGTCAGAAATGGAACTTTCCGTGACTTACAAATTACGGCTAAACCTTCCTTAAAAATGTCAATAATACACCGAATATGAAAAAGTTTAAACGAACCTCTAAAGGACGCATGTATAACCACTTGTCAGTATTAATACAAGTAGGGCTTCAGAGTACATACTTTTGTAGGAAGAAAGGTAAAGATTTCTATTTTAACTCGGAAGCAGATTTGAAAACTAAGCTAAAAAGAGTGACTCGTTTATGAAAACTTTCAGGGGGCTCCTTAAAGTCGGGGGACCCGTAACCTGTAGGTTACCTCGATTTCAGTTCAGTTTCATAAACTTTATTTCAGGCTCTTTCACCTGGTGATGAGAGTCATATAATATACGTATATACATTCATATTGACAGAGACTGTGGGGTGATTATAGAAAGCTTGCAAAAGCTTGTAAAGGTAAACACCCCGAGAGAACACAAAGTAAGACTACATATAGACCACATAAAGAACACAACACTGGAAAAACACAAAAACTAACAGAAAATCAAAATGAACTAAAGGAAAAAGGCAAATACTATAGGTATGTAACATTACTGCAAATGAATAAAATACTCTTTAAGCTTACGTTTAAAAGTATAAATAGATCTACTATCTTTTACATCGTCGGAGAGCGAGTTCCAGAGCTTGACACCAAGATATCAAACATACAATGGGAAGAATGGAGTCTACATAGTGGGGGCGGAAAGATCATGCGAGTAGCGCGTACCGTGCAGGCCCGTAGTCAAGGGGGGTCAGGGAAGCCCCCTGAAATATTTTTGGCCCCTAGAGAGTTTGAATCTTACCATTGACTTAATACATTTGTACACATTTGCCCCCCCCCCCCGAAAAAATTTTCGCCCCCCTACAGTACCTTGTCTGGCTACGGGCCTGGTATCGTGGGAATGATAATCAGCACGGAAATGAAAGTAGTCTTTGAAAATCAAAGGGCAATTGTCGTGAAGCAAATAATACTAAAAATATTCGTGTAGTATCGGTTCAGATTATAAATAGAAAAAGTTCGTAACTTTACAAACAAAGGGTTGGAATGATAGAGACGATGCAGGTAAGATGCTGGTCTATAAATACTCCTAAGAACTTGCACGAGTTTGAAATCCTAATCTTTAATCCACAGAGTTCAATATATAGTGTATATTATCATTTACAGGCTTGTTCGGTGACCTGAAAATTACAGTGGAAGTTTTTGGACATTGAGTGATAACTTATTTACACAAAACGAATTCCGTACTTTAACAAATTCATCCTGAACAGTAGACAATAGCGTGGTTAGATTAGGACTAGAGAAAAAAGATTTGTGTCATCAGCATATGAAATAATGTCAAACTTGTTACTAGCTTTAGACAGATCATTGACAAAACATAATACAGAGAAGTGGACCTAGGATAGATCCTTGTGGAACACCGCAGGTAATAGGTTTAAGATCTGAATTTAAATTATTAATTGAAACAGACTGCATTCTGTTTGAAAGATAGCTTGTAAACCACTTGAGTGCTATACCCCTAATCCCATAGTGCTTTAATTTCCCCAGAAGAATTTTATGATTCAGAGT
The DNA here is from genome assembly GCA_029531755.1 of Holothuria leucospilota. Taxonomy (NCBI): domain Eukaryota; kingdom Metazoa; phylum Echinodermata; class Holothuroidea; order Aspidochirotida; family Holothuriidae; genus Holothuria; species Holothuria leucospilota. The sequence continues at coordinate 27,330,446 of CM055962.1, read as the reverse complement.
GGCAAATGCTTTTGACAGATCAAGGAAAGTACCAGAAACATACTGTTTTTTCTCGAAGGCCTTAGTGACAACATCAGTAAAATGAATAAGGGCATGGGAAGTTGAGCGCCCAGGTAGAAAACCAAATTGAAAGTCATGGATAGTATTATATTGCTTATCATAAACTTATAGAGTCTAGTGAACATAAGTTTTTCTAGTATCTTGGAAAAGCAAGGTAAAACAGAAATTGGTCTATAATTACTAGCATCTTTATTATTACCACATTTAAAAATTGGAACAACACGGGCAGATTTGAGAGACTCTGGAACAATGCCTTGCTTAATAGAAAGATTAAACACACACGTGAGGGGATTACAAAGGTACAAAGCAACACGTTTAACCACCACTGGTAAAACGCCATCTGACCCTGCTGCAGAATTTTTAAAGGATAGAATCAGGTCAAGAACTTCGTCAGTGGTTGCAGGGGTAATGAAGATAAATGAAGATTACTGGGTTAATCCGGCTATGGATGGTTGTCCCAAATAATCCGGTTACAAAAATTCTCCATAGGATCATGATAAGAGGCGTCAACCAATGAACTGAAAACTTGCTTTACGAAAGTATTCCTTGAAGTTATTTGACAGTAAGATATTTTATTAATAAATATCCTTCTAGCATCTGTAAAGTTAGTCGATAGAAACAATACAAGAAATTAAACTTTCTAAACAACTTTTTTTTTCAGTTTTATAAATTGATTTAATAAAACTGTTTGCATTTCACGGGCAAAGAATTTCTTACCTGTGCGGAACCGTCTTTCTTGTTATAATTCTGCATACACTTGGGTTTGTTTGTTTTTGTTTCGATTCGTACTTTCTTGTCCTTCTCCAGCGGTTCTGGATCTTTGAATCTCAGATCAGCTACAGGAGGTTTAGCAAACGGCACTCCTAAGAAAACGTCGCTGTCGCCAAATTGCTTCCCTACCATTATACCATATTCTGTCTCAAATATCGGCTCCGAAGTTCCTGCATCAAAATATTTTGCAGAGGCGTTTGAATATAGTGCTACGGTAAACAGAAACCTTAACCACCCCATACTTTAATGATGATCGACAAGTAATTAGTAGAGATATGAATGGGCTAAAGGCAACTGCTGGTAGTAGAAAACTGACACAACTTTCAGTCTGGAACGTTCCCCTTTTATAAGAGAAAGGCTCACTTTGATTGTAGCTCAAAATACATTTTAAAAATGGTGTAATATAACTGTTAAATTATTGTCCAATAACCTTTAAGGTCTTACCGAGCTGACGTCACTTGTTAGTACTTGGTTCGTTTGCTTTCATCTATTGTTCTTATACCAGACTTCATGATCCCACCCAGTCTATTCGCAGAAATTCCCGCAAGAAGTCAACACCCACGCATCAATCACTGGTTGCCCGCCCGACGGACGACTCCTGCGGCTACATTAGCTTCACACTTAAAGAGGGATTTGCATCACCCCAAATATGACTTTTACTTGGTGGTAAGCCCCGCCCATAATTGTCTTTACTGCTTCTCCTTGTGTAGACACAAACATAGGCCTAGTTCACTGCTCAAGGCCACATCCTGATGAGCATGTGTAATCAAAGCATTCCATGTACCTGTTTTGTAATATGAGCTGCTCTGTATCTTTTGAATTTTGTAACTCTGATGTCAATCAAAGAGTAGTCACCAACTGAGACTTTTGCTTACCCCTAACTAAAAGTCATATCTGGGGTGATGCAAATCCGTCTTTAATACAAGCGCAGGCAAACTGCCTCAAGAATTTCTAGTCGAATTGTGGTCAACTTGAACTTGTACGCTAGTAAAATTCATATAGACGATCACCAACAGAGAACGAGTCATAAATAATTTATTAGAGCAACTCTGATTACCATACAGTCAAGGTCAATAGGTTTTAGTGCGTGATTTCTGTTGTTTGAATTTCACTTCATGAAGAAGTCTCTTTGGCCCCCTGGATAAAGTGAAACTATCTAGGAACAATCCTATAGTTTACACTCCTCCTTGCAATATGTAGCCTATATTCATGTATCTACAACAATCAGCACCTGAAAGATAACTTTGAACTTTTAAATTGAATGATCTCTGTCACTGTTGCAGGTGTTGGACTGTGTACGTTAGAGAGAAGTTCAAATTCCAAACCTGTAACGAAGGTGAAATCACTGGCTGAATCTGTGAAACGCGAACCCAATCAATCTTTCGACCCTCTTCTCATTTTACTTTACAAGTATCTTTCATGATATTTCTGGACACAAGTACTGTATATTGTAGGTTAACCAAAAAACTGTCATTTTCTACATAAATTTAACATTTAAGTAACAAAAATGCTGCCAAATGACTACAAATGAGTGTTCGTGCGTTCAAAGAAATGCAAGAGCTTGCTCATCAGTTAAGCTACAAAACATAGAGAGAAATAGCTAAGTTCTAGGATAAAAGGGACAAAACTTTGAGCGTGTAAACTAGTCAACTAGCTTCACTTATTTCATGCAGGGCATCTTTATCAAGGCGATGCCTGTATGTTGATGGTACAATTATACATTTTAAGACGTTTAGTAAGTTTACTTGTTTCTAAGAATTCTTGCATGTTGACCGCGGCATTTCGAAAAAAAGAAGTATCAGGAAGGATCATCGTCTTGTATTTGGTTGTGAAGTCGCTGTTTCACACGATTGTTCGTATTCAATGTGCAATACATGAATGTCCGATAAATGCGTTACGGGGGTCATCACTGATGCTGTATATAACAAATTGTATAAAACTTAAAGTTAGATAACTCCTTTCCCAGACACTTGTCTTTGGACTGTTCTTCATACCACTTAGAAGCATTGGTATAAAGGATGAAAGTATCGAAGTGAAGCTCGTACGCCTTAATAAATGAATATTATCTTGTTTAATCGAACTAGTATACACATAACCTGAAAAATTCGTTCTAGGATTCCATGCTGGAGGGAAGTAACATTTCAAATCCTTTTTATTGTGGCGGGTGGTGCTGGACGTTGACAAGTAGTCTTGTTTATGACTATAGTTCATTTGCTCCCACCACAGATCGGCATAGTAAGCAGAGCCGTTGTGTGGTGGACACAAATTAACTAGAGTCTTGAACAAGACTAGTTGACAGGGGGAGCAGGGAGTGAGCAGAATGAAAGACGTTGAAATGTAGTATATGTGGTACATGAAATACATTATGTCGGAACATAGAAAAGTTTGGCATATGCTAACCTCAAATATCTTTTCACCTCCACTAAAATCTGGGATTCTTGAACTTTATGTAGAGTATCTGCATACAACGTATGAGACCCCACAAAGTTATCTTGAGATAGGCTATCATGTTTACAAGGTTTTCTCAAATTAACCTCAAATTTAACCTGGCCTAAAATGATTTCTAGCCTTCTTTCATTTTTGAATCAATGTGGAGCATCTATATGCTAAGTGAGAGATCCTCAATGTTTCTCTTCTTGAAATATCAGGGCGAGTTTTCCTGGGATGTAACACCCGAGTCCGGACTCGGACTCCATTCCGGACTCGAGTCCGGTTTTCCCTGGACTCGGAATTGGCCTGGAATGGGAGGTCCTGGAATCGGAATTGGCCCGGAATGGGCTGCAACTGGACTCGGACTCGGAGCCGAGTCCACCTAAATGAAAATTTGATCCCTCCCTAGCATATTAGCTCATATTTACCATTGGGCTATCAGCCTAATGTCTGGGAAACAACAGTGGGGGCATGGGAGTTGTTTACAGAGAATCAGCTGGGGCTGAAACTTATTCAGGTTGGAATTTTGTATTTGGGGCAAGGGATTTTTCTTGGGGAAAGGATTTGCTAAGTCCTCCTGGGGCTCCAGGCTATTCAGGGGTACATGGGGAAATTAATTGGTCTGGTCTTGTAACCGATGAATGTATGAAATAAAGAAGAGAAGGTTTTAACAAAGATGGTCCTCGAAGTTAGTTGGAAAAGTGCTACATGATACGTCATGCCTGGTTGAAGCTTGTATCGTACCTGTAATGGCAACAGTGGCAACCATTGTCATTACCCAGCTACAGAAATCTTTTGATTGAAGAACTGACATGTCCTTTCAGGTTATTCAACTTACACTGATTTATCTATTCAAGCAGTGACTACCAGCCTGCAAGATGAGAAGTTAAATAAAACAACAGTGAAGGTTACTGTTGGGCAGGGTTGGAGTCAAGTCCACATATCCTAAGTCTGAGCAAATTAAGTCTGAGTCGATGGTTAGAATCCGACCAAGTGTCCGAGTCAAACCAGGATCTGAGTCATAGTCGAGTCAGAGTCTGGCAGCATTTTTGAACATCTATTTTGATGGGGTGTATGTACAGGTAGTGGGGGTGCTCACTGACCTCTGACTAGCTGAGACCTATAGTGTTTACTTACAATTTAAAAGCAGTCTGAGAATAGTGCCATAGGCTATCAGTGATTATGCCAGGACTGCCTGAGGGGGCAGGGTGCCCAAAAGTGGGGGAAGGGGGAAGCAACCTGAAACCTGACAATGGGGAGGATTGTGTAAGCACATCAAATATATATAATGCAGGCATCACCTAGGGCTTGATTTTTGGCCTTCAGAGGTAAATTTTTCTCAACGTCATCAAGTGAAAGGGCTTGAAGGCCAAAGTGCATGCAGGCTTCAGTGTCTCTGGTTATGTTCCAGGGTCTTTAATATATATATATATATATATATATATATATATATATATATATATATATATATATATATATATACATATATATATATAATATATATATATATATATATATATATATATATATATATACATATATATATATATATATTTATAAAATCCAAATAATAAGTAAACTCTATGGCATTTTCAAGATACAAATTTGTTTCGTATGGGCTTGTAGCCCACACTCTTCAGTCTTAAAATGTGATATCCTAACCGTTACACAATAACAATAACATTAGGAAAATCTGAAAGCGCGCTTGGAAGAGCCATAGATGCGTCATCAACAAGAGCAAAGCGTCTTTTATGTATTCAACAGATTATTATCGGCGTCGCACGCAAACAGTGTACGCGCAAGATAGCGGTAGTATAATAAAAGCAAAGCGTCTTATATGAGAATATACATAGGTTACAGAGTAACGGCGTCGCGTGCGAACAGTGTACGCACAAGATAGCAGCCGTATAGTAATAGTTTTTTGTGACGTCAGTGCGTTAAAATTTGGCAAACTGGCCGTCACTGCTCATGCGCAAAGGACGAAAGGACCTTAGTTACCACTGTTGTACAATGGACACCTCACCGTTAAAATAAAGAGGCGCGCAGCGCAGTGACGTCGATGTATCTATAGAGAAACAGTTTCACATATGAAGAAGCTACAACGGCGTCACAAGCAAACGATATATGCGCAAGATGTTGGCGGTATAAACATAATAAAAATGTAGAAGCGTCTTTTTACGTCATTGCAAATCACGAAAGTTATTAAAAGATAATAGATTCTTTTTACGGTGTCTACAGCTGCTTGCCAGTTCATTCCTATTATTCAAGGAAGACATATGTGGTCTGTAGATGATAAAATATTTCTCGGTTATACAAAGGTTGCACCTTTTACTAGATGTTGAATATGGTTTACCATATGCAAGGATTCTCCATTTGATCGAGTACGGTACGTTATTGTCTTTTAATGTCCAGATATATTGGCACAGAGTAGTAACGTTTCTCTGGTTTTCATTTCTGAAACTGCTGCTGTGACCGTTGAATCTTGTTTTGAAGGAATTTTCAGTTAATCCGACGTTGTTTACCTTTCCACCTTAAGGTTATCATGTCTTGTTACTAAGGCTTGATATATTACACCAGATGCCAGGCAGTTACCTTCTAGAAAGGCTTGGAGTATTTCTAGAAGGTAACTTCTATCGTTTGCTTCTATATCGTTTGCTTCTATATCGTTTGCTTGTGACGCCGTTGTAGCTTCTTCATATGTGAAACTGTTTCTCTATAGATGCATCGACGTCACTGCGCTGCGCGCCTCTTTATTTTAACGGTGAAGTGTCCATTGTACAACAGTGGTAACTAAGGTCCTTTCGTCCTTTGCGCATGAGCAGTGACGGCCAGTTTGCCAAATTTTAACGCACTGACGTCACAAAAAACTATTACTATACGGCTGCTATCTTGTGCGTACACTGTTCGCACGCGACGCCGTTACTCTGTAACCTATGTATATTCTCATATAAGACGCTTTGCTTTTATTATACTACCGCTATCTTGCGCGTACACTGTTTGCGTGCGACGCCGATAATAATCTGTTGAATACATAAAAGACGCTTTGCTCTTGTTGATGACGCATCTATGGCTCTTCCAAGCGCGCTTTCAGATTTTCATATTGTTATTGTTATTGTGTAACGGTTAGGATATCACATTTTAAGACTGAAGAGTGTGGGCTACAAGCCCATACGAAACAAATTTGTATCTTGAAAATGTCATAGAGTTTACTTATTATTTGGATTTATACTCGCTCCCATCGGTTGAGCACTATTTCCAGTGTTGTTTCACAACTATGTGTTCTATATATATTTATATATATTTATAGTTGAGTCGGTCAAGCTGAAAAATCCGGGCGAGGTGAAATAGCAATGTTGACTCCACCGGGATTCGAACTCGCGACCTCCCGCTTGCTATATATATTTATATTTATATATATATATATATATATATATATATATATATATATATATCATGCTATCTGCAGCTACTGCAGGTTGTATGGACACGTTAGTCTACCAGTAAAGCCAACAGAAAAACTGTTTGTCAACGTCCATGCAAAACCAGCTATGTCTTCATGCATGTACAGTGCAGCGTATATGTATTGAACCAATGAATCGTATACAGCATACATAGTTAAGTTGCAGCTTGAACAGAATGAGTTCGGTTATACTGAGGCATAGGCCCAACAATATACTGTTCAAAGTCCTTACGCTGCTGCATATGAAAGTTCTACAGTGCACGTCCAGTATATATCAGCAGCTGGTCTTGTTGGCAAGTGGTTACGAGCATTCTTAGCGCTTGCTAGATAGATTTAACCTAAAAGTTTTTAAAAAGCTTCTTACTCATACTGTGTCTGCACTGTATGTCGTCCATGGGGGAGATAAGTTGTTCATGCTGCAGTAGTATACATGATGATGAACTCATTAGAACTGAACCATAAAATCATACCAGTGAATGAACTGTTTTCCCCAGGTAAGGCTACAGTATACTATAGGTAGCAAGTAACGACTACGTAACTTAATGTAACACTGAGCTTTCTAGCAGAACTGGTACCCCATGTACAAAGCTGTACAGTTAGTACTGCAAAATTCATCTAAACATCAGCAGAAGCCCTATGCTGTTATAGACGGTTAATTTACATCTGATCTGGATAAAACTTTGGGGGGGGGTGGGGGGGGGGGGGGGTGGGGGGGGGGGGGGGTGGGGGGGGGGGGGGGTGGGGGGGGGGGGGGGTGGGGGGGGGGGGGGGTGGGGGGGGGGGGGGGTGGGGGGGGGGGGGGGTGGGGGGGGGGGGGGGTGGGGGGGGGGGGGGGTGGGGGGGGGGGGGGGTGGGGGGGGGGGGGGGTGGGGGGGGGGGGATATAGCCACGTTTGGAACTGTCGGATTGTTGTGTAATTTTGTAATTTTCGTGGTGAAGTGGTCCAGCCAAGTTTAAACTGGACATGCTATGTGTATTGGGTAAGTTGTCACATCGCCAGGTTGTCATTTTGCAACAGGAATTCTATTTTATTTGTGTCCATACTACCTACCAGCAACATCATCAACATTTCAAGCCTATTTAGAGCTATTTTGGGTGTTTGTGAGCTTTCATGTTTTTTATTTTTTGTGAGTTTTCGTTTGATGATTACGTCAGTTTGAAAGAATAAAGCTCCTGGAAAGTTTAGCCAAGCAAGTTTAGAAAAGTACGAAGCTCTAGATAGGACATGGAAAAAAATTTTTACGGACGTACGTAATAATTATTACGGACGTACGTGATATTATTACTTACGTAGGTGATAGTTATTACGAACGTATGTACGTAAGTAATAATGATCACATCCGTACGTAATAATTATTAGGTACGTATGTACGAATGTAGTAGATACCGAACTATCAGACTATGGTAATAAGCCAATTTATTATGTTGTGAATGGTTTTTATCTTAGTATAGATTATTCTGGACACCTTAGTTGTGCACTAATTGACATTAATTCAACCTTAAGGTGGTTGGCAGCAGGAAATTTGTAGGGCGTTAAATACTGTCCATTTAGGTTGTCTAACCACAGGCGCTCGTTACTAGTATGGGCTGACCAAGAGTTTAGGCTATGCAGTTACTGTATACACCATTGGCCAGCCTATACTAGAACCGAGCGCTAGTATAGGCTGGCCAACACTGCAAGAGTGTGGGCTATGCAGTTTCTGTATACACGCTTGGCCAATCTTTATACTAGTACCGAGCGCCCGAGGTCAAACAGTCTTGAAGTTTCAATCAAGTTAAGCCAGTGCCTACCAAAGTAAGCCATAAGAGACAGCAGTCCTTAACAAATTTAGCCGTCAGGTATCTCCTGCGCAGTGAAGACGCCAGAGTTTTCGAAATTGTGGGCACTGGGTGGCAAAATGTTCCACCGAAGCGGCACATCAGTATGAAGGACTGAGCCGCGCTGAAGGAGTCTTTGTGACTCAAAGTGATCCCTGAAGACGTTAAGGCTTGGGGCACTTCAAAAGGCCTTTGGTGGGGTCCAAGGACAACCCTCAGTGCGAGTCCAGAGAGAATGTCCCCAGAGGTCTTGAGGTATCTTATTTTTTGCAAATGTCATTACATGGACACTAAGCAGACCGAAAATAAAAATCACAATTTGACCTAACTCGCACTGACAACATTCTGATTCGGGGGTGGGGTGCATTTGCCACATAAATCTACTCATGCTGCCTAGTGGGAATTAATGTTGAGACAACTTCATTCCAGATATGTCGTTTACTTTTGTGCGCGCTTCGCTCGTGCACAAGGACGGTCTCAGCGGGAATCAGCCACCATTTTTCTCGGTTACCTGGTATTTAAAATGCAGGATAAATATATATTCTAACTACAATTTTAGGGCACGCCAAAGCTATATCATATAAAAGACTTTTTTGTCCAAATTTTCCAGGTGATTCCTTGGATCCGCCGTTGCACATGCACTTTCGATGCACTAGTGCAGTGATTCTCAAACGTGACCCCGGGACCCTGTCAGTGTGACCCCTGAATTGATTTTACGTTTTGGAAAAAAATTGTATTCGAAAGAAAAAAAAACTTAGCAAAGTTGAAATAAGGGGCATTAAACCATGTTGACATGTAAGTTAAATAATTTATTTTGAAAACACTACTTGTCTCATTTTTAGTTTCTTCTCCTGAAGTGTTGCTAGGTTGCTTAATTACGTTGTCAGGCTGTAGGGCATATTCCTTGTTTAGTCATACCTAGCCAAGATTGGGTATTTTGTTTCATGTACCATATTGGTGACAGTCATATTTTTACACGGTGGCATTAAGATATGGAGTGATGCATTACGGAGTGTGTGTAATTTTAGTTTGTAACAAAAATATACCCCTCAAATCTTAATTTCTGCTTGAGGTGATTGTACAATTCCAAAACGTATCGTGTTAAGCGTGTGTTATTTGATCACTGAAATTAAAATCTCTGCAAGTCATCTTGTCTTGTAAAAACTAAATCAAATGTAATTGCTACGTGGCATCACCTTACAATGCGTTTGTGATGTTTTACACAGACTCGCTCTTTCCACAGCTCTGATAAATGAAACAGCATCATGAAATCAAGTTTATGGTTTGTTTCCCAGATATTGTGGAATGTGGCTCTTGACCTCAGCCCCTCTTCTCTGCCTGACCAGGGAGCTGTAGGAGAAAATGAGAAGATTAAACAAGAACTTACCTGAGTTTGAAGTTTGATCTTCATTTTACGAAGTATGGAGAGTGTAGAGATTATGTGAGATCCGAGCCAGCGCGCATGCGTAGATCATCCTTGAACTTGTGTTGAGGTCCAGGTCACATTTAGATTAAACAAGATACTGTACTGTACTTAGGACACCTGGTGTAAACTTGAAGTTCTTACAAGGGTGGGAGAGGTAGGGCATATAATCTCTACACTCTCCATTACTTCATAAAATGAAGGTCAAACTTCAACTCAGGTAACTTCTTGTTTAATCTTCTCATTTTATATCGTAATTCGAGTTACGAGATTATGCGAGACCTTGAGAGTCCCTAGATATCAACACACCATTGTACTCGTGTAGTGATACAAACAAATAATGACACAGAAAACCTTTCCATTAAATTTGGTCTACAACTCTTTTTGACAAGAAACTTTGCAAAACTTGAAGAAACTCCCACATAAGTGCGGTAGTAACTTTTAACTTCTAACTATGCAACAATATAAACAGTTCTTTGACAACAAACTTGTTTTTAGAACAATGCAACTATGTAAAGTATAAGCTTTTGTAATAAACGTGTTAAGAATCCAACACAGCTGTTGCAAACGATGATTCTGTTGCTCCTGGCTTTTTATAAAATCTCTGAAAAGTTGTTTCGTTGGCTCAGCCAGCCATGTCTAAAATGTCTGATACTGGGACATTACTTGTCTCTGCTGCTAATGCTGCAGAAGCTCTAGTAGAATGCGCTTTAAATTGTCCACCTATTCCAGCAGACACCAGCACTGTCTTAACCCACCGGGCTAGGGTGTCTTTGGATACCTTTAAATAGGGTTTTCTATAACTAATAATAAATTGCTTCTCTGACCCTCTAAGCTGCAGTTCTCTCAAGATTAGTATGTAACGTGTTCATTACACATATTCTCTCATCATGCGGATAGTCTTGTAGGTTGACTGTGATTTTCTCGTTTCCTGGTGTAATCTGTTTGACATAATCTGTAATATAAAGTGCAGCTGATGATTAGAGAAGCTTGAGCTGATCAATTTTCAGTAAATGGATGGTCTGCATCCTTTGAGCTGTTGTGAGGGCAATTAGGGAACATAATTTCAGACTTAGTTCTTTTAGGCTTATTTCTTGTCCAGGATACAGAGTTCTCAAATATTGTAGGACCACACCCACATCCCATATGTCTTTGTACTTTGGTAATGGTGGGTGTAAATTGAAGGTTCCTTTTAAGAGCCTTGAAATCAGTGGGTCATTAGTAATAGCTTGCCCTAAGTTAGGTACCACACATGATATCAGGGCACGTCTGGCTGTGTTAATGGCACTGTAACTTAGTCCTTCCTCTTTTAATTCCTCCAGGAAGTCTAGCACAATGACGGTAGTTGTCGACATTGTATCATACGATTTTTCGTCACAAAATTTGGTCACCTTTTAATACGTGTTGCGTACTGCTTTCTAGTGGACTCGCAACAGGAGGCCAAGATGATGCATCAAGCCCTTTGTGGTGCCCCTCTTGCTTCCAGGGATTCCAGGATAACCTGCGAGCAAGTAGGCATAACTTATCATGCAAGAGATGAACAGAATCATTCCCAGGTAGTAATAACATTGATTCTTTCTTTGGTAACATAATTGGATCTGCTATTAACACAGAGACAACAGCTGAAACCATGATTGCGTTGCCCATTTTCGGACAACAATGACACCTTCAGCCTTATCCTCAACTATTTTTGTAGGCATCTATCAATTAAACAGAATGGAAAGGCATACAAATTATAACTGTTCCAAATAAGGATGTCGGCTGCATGAGCCTCTGGGTTAGGATGTCTCGAAACGTAACAAGATAGTTGCGTGTTAAACGCAAATAAATCTATAGTTGGTTGACCCAAGTGTTAGTAGACCCAATCAAATAACTGGGGATGCAGCACCCATTCTGTCTCATCCCCAAAAAGCCTGGGCTTTCTGTCTTCAATCAGTGGCGGCACGAGGATTTTAAAGTGGGGGGCAACTGGAGGGCAAAAGAAAATGTTTGGGGCAAAAAATTATTCTCGCATAGCGCAAAATCGAGCGGGAAGCGCGGGCTTTAGCGGTTGGGATCCAGGGGCCCGTTCTAGGGCCCCTGGTGGGGTCCAGAGGCAAAGTCCCGGTAAGGGTCCAGGGGGCGAAACTCCCGGAAGCTCTGAGGCTTTAACATATCTGTGGGTGAAAACTTATGTCTCAGGAAGGATATTTTTGGTTTGTGTTACATCCGTCAAATGCAAAGATTCCAAATAATTTTAATGTATTAGGCTATTCTTCCTGTCAGGCTACTATACCTCAGGAGTGGGCCTAAGGGCCCCTAGTGGGGTTCAAGAGCGAAGCTCCCGAAGCTCTGAGGTTTTAGCATATCTGTGAGTGAAAAACTAAAACTGGATATAGTTTGGTTCCTAATGCATCATCAAATGCAAAGATTCCAAATAGTTTTAATGTATTAGGCTTTTCTTCCCGCCAGACCACTATACCTTTAAGAAGATGGGGTCCAGGGGCTCACCTAAGAGCCCCTGGTGGGGGTCCAGGGGGCGAAGCCCCTGGAAGCTTTGGAGTTTTAGCATATCTGATGGTAAACGTAACCCTCAGGATATGTATATTTTGGTTAAGAATACATCATCCAATGCAAAGATTCCAAATAATTTCAATGTATTAGGCTATTCCTCCCGTCAGGCCACTTTGCCTCAGGAGTGGGGGCATCTGGGGGCAGAGCTTCTGACTGGGGGCAAATCCCCCCTTAGTGCCGCCACTGCCTGCAATTAAATTTTTATCTCCAGGAAGACGTGCGGCAGACACCCAAATCTGTCTGTTAATACACCAAGACCATAATACTTTTGCAAGGTTATCACATACTACTGATTTTATGCCTCCCATATTATTATGTATGCGACTGTTGTAGTATTGTCAATACGAAGTCGTACATGGATATTACTGTTTGCCTTACAAAATGATTTTTCACTGCAAATTATGCAGCTAACAATTCTAGGTGGTTTATACTGTTGCCAGTTTTTCATGTTTTTTCATGTACCTCTAATATGAATAGAGCCATTTGTGGCCCCCATCCATCTCCACTTGCATCAGTATGCAACTCAAAAGCTACTTTAGGCTTCTGAATAAGTCTGCAACTAAATGCAACATGCTCATACTATCATCGAAGTTCCTGTGTTGTCTTTTATTCGAACTTATTACTTTGTAAAGTTCTCTCTTGATAAAGCCAGATAACTTATATTTTCCCGCTCCAATTCCCTATGTAATTGTCCAAATTGCGGGCGTGGAACAGCTGCTTCTAACTTGCCGATATAACATGCTAGCTCTATAATAGAAACGTTGTTCTTTGTTAGCATTTCCATTAAAAACTCCTGGGTCTCCTTTACATTTGGTTCTGTTAAGGTTATCACCATCTCCTTAGAGTTTATAATAAAGCCAAGCAACTTTATTTAATAAAATGGTTCAAGTTAAGATTTTTGGGGGTCATACTGAACTGAAACCTAGAGAAACTTCAATAGTGTATTTCAGAGCATGCGAGGCTTCCAATCTACTTTGTGCAATCAACAGAGTATCATCAATCTAGAAAATTATAATATGACCAAGACTTCTTAGTGCGGCTGTTGGCACTTTGAGAATTTCGTAAATATTCTCGGTCCTGGACATAAACCATTTGGGAGTGCTCTAAATTGCTAAATCTGACCTTGCGAACTAAAATATTTTTGGCTTGATTTGTGAATAGGAACAGAAAAGTATGCCTCTTTGAGGTCAAGCGAAGCCATAAAACAGTCTTTTGTTATAAATCCTACTGCAGTTTCAAAGTTTTCCATTTTAAAATGGTTGAACACTAAGAGCTCATTTAGCTTTGATAAGTCCAATATCAGGCGGAAGCCACCATCCTTCTTTGGTCTGGCAAAGATGTTAGAGATAAACTGCCCTTCAGTAGGCACACATGGTTCTATGACTTTTTTCTGCCAAAGCGACCAATCTCTTTGGTCATTCCAAGCTCTTGTTCTGTAGAAAGCTTGAATGGGAATGGTTTCTGCATTTGGAATGGAGGAAGGTCTTAACATTCTAACTTGTACCCTCGTATAATTTCGAGGATAACTCTGTCACTAGTGAGCTTTCGCCAATGATCTATACCAGTGGTTCCCAACCTTTTCCAGCTAAACGTCCCCTTTCACCAAATGAGGATGGGCAAACGAACGCCTCCCTTGTCTATAGCTTACTGTTGCTATAGATAAAACGACGATAATAAAACAAAACATGCTGAAATAAAAGGCTAGATCTACCGTGACATACATCGTTTTTACGTGTGGGTTCGACCAAGGGTATCAAAATAGCAATGCGAGACTAGAGAAACTGACATCCTTTTGAGATGGCGACTCTTTAACCCACGATTTACAAAAGCTGGAAGGCTTGATGGCCGTCAAGAGAGGAGAAACGTCTTTTTTATTTAACTGAATTTGCCCGGGCCCCATCGAGTTGTGGACTGTTCCCCAAAATGAGGCCAAAGGTCAACATCCCAGTGGGCGACTGGGAGATTCGCCCCCGGAAGGTGTGAAGTATTTACGGTATTGTTGACGCGAGAATGACGTACTGTCAGTCAAATTTTGGCTATTTTCCGATTACCTAATAACCTTAAACTAAACAGATTGCAAAATCAGCCTTAGTCCATATGTTTTTCAATAATAAATAACGGGAGTTCCTTGGGGCTTGTCCTGTCACGGGAAGAAGAAGAATGGTAGGAGTGGCATGGGTAATTGAAAGACTTGTGCCAATCAAGCTATCCAATTGGTAGAAATAATTAGAAAACAGAAATTGGCGCACCCAAAAAGTGCATTCAGTTTCAAAACATTCTAAAGTTGTACTTCATAGTACATTGCCAAAGTTATCTATTTCATTACAGTTACCTACAAGTACCACTTCTTTCAGTATGTCATGTTTATGGACTGTAAGGAAGAAAACTGCATTCGAAGTTAAATTTGCAGAACGATTTTTAGCTATGACCCTTGCGGTCACCACTTTCACTGTCACTGATGAATATTAGGGTCCTTGCAGAAAAACTTAAATTAAACACTGTCACAGTAGATGCAATATTGCGGCATCTGGGAAGGGAATTTCAGACCTACTCAAAATGTTGACTCCATCCATCTCCTTTTTGTGCGAACCAATTTGAGAGTTCAGCTAGAGAAAAGCTTTTGGAATCTTGTAAAGCCTTGGTTTAAATTGAGTATCCCATTTTTCAAAACGCACCCCTGCCCCCCCCCCTTAGCGCTCATCGCACACACACCCCGATTTGTACAAACGCCCCTGGGGGCGATAACGAACCGGTAGGGAATCACCGATCTATACGATGCTTCAGCTGACCTCTACCAAAATCACACTTTTTTGTTTGTAACAACATAAAAAGCGGCAACATATTTCTTACCTCTGACGAGTATGCAGCAGTAGGCTTTATACTGCCTACGACTGAGGATGGGTCTTTCCTTTCTTCGCCTGCCCTGGACCACCTTTCTCAATAGGGGGATCGGCCGGGCAGGCGTGGTGCTTAAAAATGACGTCCTGTTCCTCAGAAAATATGCCAACGACGATAGCCCATTTATGGCTGGTATCCTCTGGGCCTCCCTCTGACTGGGTAACGCCGATACCTAATGGTACTGTTTTAGTAGCATCAATTTTTGTCACTGTAGCTGCCTTTTGTTGTTCAGCCATGTCGTTAACTACTTTGCCTAGGTCATCTCCAAACAAATATTTAGTCACCCGCAAATCTGCCTTACAGAGTGGGTGGGATCAGCTGTTTAAGTGTTGCTTTATAAGCTCTCTTCGGTACATGATAATTTCCGTATTTGTTTGGGCCAACAGTGCTAAAGCTTCTTGCTGCTCCACCTTTCTACTGCCGCAATACCCTTTACCAAGGGCCTCTGTAACTTTTTCACTCTTAAGTCCTTTGACTTAGTTTTGCTGGGATGTTTTCCCAGATCAAAGGGTTCACTTTTGGTTACCTCCAAAATATCCAAGTTCACTGTGGGTACATGATTTCTTTGATAGCTGTTTTGTCAAGTCTTTACAGAAATCAAGCCCCGAATGCCCGTGGCCAGCTCTTCACTTAATGGAAGGCCAGGAGGTAGTGCAGCCTGAAACCTAGTTGCAAAACCCCCGTTTCACCATTTCTTTTGTCTACTCCATTGTCAGCCAACAATAGGGTGGTACTCTCATCTTGCTCTGAATCTCCCGTGGCAATCCCTTCCTGTAGCCTGCCTACCGTAGGGCTTTGCATGTCTGCATTTTCCATAGACCCTTTTCCAAATAGGAATTACAAAGGATTGTGGGATATAGTTTTGGTGTGCGTCGTTTTTGTCTACAGTAAAATGCCATTGACAAAAACGACCCATACCGAAACGTATCCAATAATCCTTTGTAATTGCTGTTTGGAAAAGGGTCTATTAAAGTATATTCTTCAAATTCCTCATAGTCTGGTTGGAAAAAATCCTCCACAAGTATTTTGTTTCTATCATCTAGGCGTTGCCCTAACATGACATTCATCATGAATTCCCTTAGCTCTGCCTGTCCTTCTGCCTGTTTAGATAAAGCCTTTTCTATTTTCTTTAGCCGGCTCTCCCAGTCTTTGGTTTTTTACTCTCACGATCTTTTTGGTGGCCGTGCCTATCTTTTCTTTAGGCATAGCATTAGCAGTATTCCCTCCTGGAGGCTTAAGCCTGTCCTTTTCTCCACTGGGTCCAACCGTACTGACTCCAGTATCACTACCATTGGGCATGACATTAATAGACCTAACGTTAGGCCCAGGCCTATTTTCTTTAGTGGCCTGTGAACAAGTACTCCCGTGAAAGTTTGTTTTCTTATTGTAACCTACTTGTACTAGTATTTGTACTCGCAGTAACTGAACTTACACCTACGGAAGTGTTAACACGGGAATAAACGAATTAGGCCTAAGCCTAGTCCTTGTTGTAGTACCACTGCTAACAGTAACATTAGTACTCGTAGTACTGATGATACTAGTACTGCCTGACTAAGGGCTAAACCAAAGCCTTGTCTAACGTTACACGTAGTAGGACTAGTGCTGGTGCCATTCTGACCTTCGCCACTTTTTACCCGGTTACTCTCCTTCCGTGGGGATTCACCACATCGGTCATCTCTACCAGTTACTACACATTTCTTTAAGTCAACTTCTTGGAGAAGAAATTCAATTAGTTTTCTCAAGAGTTTATTTCCATCACTTTTTGTTAAGGGTTCCGTCGAAACTTCAGATGATCTTTGCAAGCATTGACTCTCTGATCTACGCATGCGCTCTGGCTGGGATCTCGCATAATCTCGTAGCTCGAATTACGAGACAAAATAATGATTGAGAGTTTACTAGCTACTAGCGTAGGATAAATGCAACCTATCGTGTCTTCATCCGCTCCAGGGTCTGGTTTGCCGTAACTTACTTACTTTGAGATACCAAATGTTTCTCCTGTACCGTAGACCTCTGCCTAAAAAATATCGAAACGATCATGCTGGTGACTCAAGAGTTCTAGAAACAGAATTGTAGACAGGGGTGGAGGCAAGAGAACTACCCTCCGTAGGGAAGATTGTCCCTCAGGAAATTGCTAGTTTCGGCGTGGGCCTTAATATGTATGATAAAGTAATCTTTCGACAAGCACCAGTCCACCCCCCGAGTTTCTTGACTCTTTATCAATAAAAACTGAAATTTCTTCAATTTGTCTTCAAAGAGAATGACCAAAATTTTTGGCGCCCTCAGCACGCCTTAAGTTTCGCATCGCCCATCCTTTCGGCAACACTTCACCTTTGTCGGGGCTTTGCATTTCCCCCTCCCGTTGGGGGAATTAGCCATCCTGTCGGGAAAACCCTTTGGCCACACAAAATTGTTGACACAACTTTGTGGTTTAAAGTGCGCCTTCCTGCCCTCTACAACGTCTGGAAAGCCAAGTTTTCTAACCTTAACTCCAAACATGGTCAGCCTGTCGTCGAGCTGGTCACCAGGGTTGTAAAGTAGCGAGTTACAAGTAACGCCGTCAGGCGCGGATCCAGACATTTCGAAAGGGGGGCTGAAAGCCCCCTTGAATATTCTCCTAGATTAACATTATGCTAATTTTCGCGTATTTTTATTGTTGATGTAGCGAAAAAGAGGGGCTGAGGCCGGGAACCCCCCCTTCCTTGGATCCGCGCCTCGCCGTTACTGTAAAACGAGTTACTTCTGTGTAACGAAGTCACGTAACGAGTTACATTTGAAATCATGTAACTTAGTAAGTTACTTCTTACAATTCAGTGCAAAAGTAACTGTAACGGCGTTACATTTTGGTTCCGTTACTTCCTCATTACAAATAGCCACAGCGGACACAAAGTACATTTATTTTGACGATCGCTGAACTTTCGAGGCGAGGAATAAGGCTGAATTAGAGTTTCAGTCACTTGGGAAAACAAAGTTAAAATGTTGTTATTAGATCGTAGTTAAGTATGTGTATACAGTTTCCAAAGTCGCCACTTGCAGGCTTATAATTTAGGTTCTGACGACTTATACTCCATTTCCCTGCCAGAGAAACCTCCTGTATTTCCTATGCAGTGTGGTGAAGTAAGTTAAGAAATATCACTTCATTTTGTCAATGCAGTCACACCTATTCTCTTCCTCATTATATCTACCAAGCTCTGTCCTGAGATAAGATCTTAACAATATCCATATTCTGAAACTGCATCGACTCCTGCAGTTTTCAATACAACCAAAGCTCAATGCCAGAAAATTGCATCTAATAATTTTTATTTCAAAATTTTCCATGGAGGAGGACCTGCAGGTCCCGTCCGCGATGCTTCGCAACCATGAGTGTTTTTGTAACTTGCAGTATAGAATTCAGGGCCATGGCAAAAATAAAATTGTCTGCTACGAAGCACTCCGCTCCCCACGGTGTCGTAACTAGTGGGGGAGGCGGCCGCCCCTCGACTTCCTTCTCAGACCAAGACCCCCCCCCAAGCTTTCTCAAGAGATATTGCGGTTGTACATCACCCGATCTGGGGCATCAGGGGTCCATTCGATCAACTCAATAGAAAAGGGGCCAACCTTTCTTAAATTTTCATTAAGAAATTGTTCAGTTCTACTACTGAATTCTGAAGTGTCTTAAAAATTCCTTTTTCCGGGGCGTTTTGCGCGGACTCACCACGGGTATATGAGAACTCCATACACATCACATGAAAAGGACTATAGGAAACCAGTTTAAGTTCGTGCACTAGTGCTAATATCTCTAGGGGCCCATCCTTATTCATCTGAAGTGAAACGGGCCTAACTCCAGGCGCACACATCTCAGATGCATGTTCTCAAATTGGCCTTCTACTAATAAGACAGCTTATGAGAAATTCCACTTCCAAAGTTCAATGCAACCGCAATCATCATTCATCCTGCCCGCCAACGACCCCATGCATGCATCGAAATTGTGCCGCCTCAATTTCAGTTCAGTTCAGTTCATTTATTTGATTTTCACAACTTCAATAATAATACATATATATATATAATGTGACATTTTAACAGAAAATGGTACTGTATAGAATATTTATATCATTATCAACAAAGTAGAAAATAAGCAGGTCGAAGCTGTGAGGGAAGCACATACAAAAAACTCATATGAGCGTAACTAAGGTAAGTGCTCCCTACCTAAAAAAGATGAATGATAGGCCCTAAAACAAGAAAAAAACATTAGATATCCCTCCCAAACACGGAAAAAGTGGACGAACTATAAACTGTAACCCCCCCCCCCTCTCCCACCACTAATCAAATGGGACTAGTACTTATCAAAGAAATTTTTATTAAGACTATTTCTAAGTTGTTTTAAAGATTTACAATCTCTAATGTGATGTGGAAGAGAATTCCACAAATCAATAGCAGTATTGCTTGGATTTTTCAGGACAGTGGCTGAATGACAAGGTGGACAATGAATATTATAGGATTGGCGTGTGAAGTGACTGTGGATCTCATTATTGTGTTCGAAAGAAATTATCAAAAGAAGATGGTAGTTGATGGTTTAAGGCACGGTAGACAAAAGAAATTAAATTCACGGCAATGACATCACTAAGCTTAAGTAGCTTCAGATTTAAGAAAAGACGGCTAGTATGCTCATTGTAATCAGCTCGGACAATATGTCGAATAGCACGCTTCTGCAATACCTCCAATTTGTGAAATAAAGTCTTATTTACAGCAGACCAAATGGTACAACCATAAGTAAATAAAATGAGGGTTTGATATAGTGACTTCAGAACTCTAGTTGGTAAGATATGTTTCAATCTTGACAGTATTCCAACACCTCTTGATACATTGCTAATAATATGATCAACGTGGGGCGCCCAACAGAGCTTACTATCTATGTAAATTCCTAAAAACTTTGTGGAATGAACACGATCAATGATCGTATTATTCAAATATAACTGGATGTTCCAGATGTTGCTAACGGGACCAAAAATCATATAATTAGTTTTACCAATATTTAAGGACAGTTTGTTGGCACCAAACCAATCAACATACAATTTCGAGTATTATATCACAAAAAATAGTCAACCTGTGACTTTTATAGTCGTTTTGTGTACATCAAATGTGATCTGAAGGTAGTCAAATGCTACATTCTAATGTTCACAATTACGAAATTATTACAGGACTTCCTGGTGTTTCGCTCTCTAGGCAATGCCCCTGGATCCTACTTGGGGTCCAATGGCGGTCCCATGAATCCCACCCCTCAGGAGTGCCGTGCATTATGCACCGTTGTTCGGTCATGTCACTTTTTCCATTACTTCATTTTAGAAGAGGGTAGGGGCCCCTTGGGGCCTCCCTCACACCCACAAGGCTAGTTATGCCACTGTCTCTGATTGATACGTAGATGTATTCAAGTTGAGGTAACTAGTTAATTTTGAGTTGTAACTAGTTTCTTGTCAGTCAAAAGTAACTGTAAATAGTAACATTTTCTACACTGTATCTAGTAACTGTAACGAGTTACAAATTTTGAGAAATAGCTGTAACTATAACGAGTTATTTTCAAAGTGTAACGGGAACAACCCTGCTGGTCCCGTAGGAGGCTGTAAGGCTCTGCCACTGTTTGCCACAGATACAGCTGGGGGACTCTTACTTATGAATTTTGCCTTTGCGAGAGAGCCCTCTGTAATTCTGAGATCGTCCCTAGCGGCCCTCGATCTCAGCGTACTGTACGCATTTTAGCCCCCACCCTCAGAAAGTTTGAGAATCACTGCGCTAATGTAAGAGATTCCCGTTAGTGGCATGCCTGGAAGATAGTTGTTTCCAACATGAAGTCCTACTGGGCAGATGAGAGATGAGTAAATTTATGTAGCCCAATGCAAGTCATAACATAATACGTCGGATACACTGACACCCCCACCCCCGGAATCAGTTATTGTCGGTCCAAATTAGGTCCAATTGTGAATTTTATATTGTGATCTGCTTAGGGTCCATATAATACTATTTGCAGATAACAAAACATCCCAGAGCCTTAAAGGACTGCATCTTTACCAGGGTCTTGTCCTTGGACTCCACCAGGACCATACAAAGGACCCCTGGGCCCCAAGGCCATTCAGAGGAGCACTTTGTGTCACAACAACTCCTTCAGGGCGGCTCAGTCCTTTAGGCTGGTATGCCCTTCGGTGGAACGCTTTGCCAAACACTGCCCCCCCCCCCACTTCGAAAAGTTTGGCGACGCCACTGCGCTGAAGATACCTGACCGTTAAATTTGTTTGGAAATACTGTCTCTTAGGGACTTTTTTGTTAGGCAAATTCAAGATAGTTTGATGCATAGGCGCTACGCACTAGTACAGGCTAGGCAAGAGTGCATACAGTAACGGACACTCTTCGCCAGCCTATACTATATAGCACCGCCAATGTACATGCACAGTATCAAACACCCTAGTTATTTCCTATGGTTCACCTGTTGTTGTATAAAGGCCTTTAGTACACATTTAAAGTGTCCAGGTGAACAAACCGTGACGTAATAATTATTACGTACGTACGTAATAAAAGTATTTTTACCATGTCCTATCTAAAGCTTCGCAGAAAAGGAACTAAAAGACCGGTCAATTAAAACCTCTTCTCATACAAAGGATAAACCTATTCTCAAGTGCGTATCTTTTATAGATTCAATAGAATTTGCTGCTTGAACTCCATCTTAAACAGCTCCCTGGTTACTAGAACAGATTTTTTAATAATAAATTTAAATAAATATGCTTTCTAAACAGGGATGTAAATTTGCAAGCAATCTAATACTACGTGTCACTTCGAAGATTCGACCTCCAATGGATCTTGGATTTTGGAAATTCTTGGGAATTTTGCATTTTGACCTCTGATGATGCCATCTGACGATCTTGGGAATTTTTTGGAAATGTCGCCTTTTGACCTCGGTGGCCCCAGATGACCTTTGACCTCCATCCAAAACAAAAGGGTTCTTCCTCGGACCATAAGGCATCCACGTACCACCATGTACCAAGTATAAAATCTATCCAAGCTTCCTACCTTGAGAAATCATGTAAAGCAGGTTCTCAGAGTTTGACCCCTGGTGATCCCAGATAACCTTTGACCCCACCAAAAACAATACAGCTCTTCCTCTTAACATTACAAATCTATATGCTAAATATGAATGGTGTCCTTCATTTCTATCTTGAGATATCGTAATTACAAGATCTTCAGTCTTTGACCTCCGGTGACCTCAGACGATTTTTGACCTCTGCCAAAATAATGTGATTCTTTGTCTTAACATGACAAATTTAAATGCAAAATATAAACAGTGCCCTTTATTCTTACCTTGAGATATCGTGATTACAAAATTTTTAGTCTTTGGCCTCCGGTGATCTCAAATGACCTTTGACTTTCACCAAACACAATCTTGTTCTTTCTCTCAAAATGACAAATCTATATACCAAATATTAAAGTGTCTGTCATTGCTATCTTGAAATGTCGTGTTTACAAGTCATTTACAAGGTTATCGCAGTTTAATCTCCGGTGACCACAGATGACCTTTGAGACCCACCAAAACAATAGGATACTTTTTCTAAACATGACAAATTTATATACTAAATATGAAGAGTGTCCTTCATTTCTATCTTGAGATATCGTGATTACAAGGTTTCGGTCTTTGACCTCTGGTGACCTCCAATGACCTTTGACCTCCACCAAAAACGATAGAGTCCTTCCTCTTAACATGGCAGATCTGTATACCGAATACGAAGTTTCCGTTATTCCTATCTTGAGATATCGTGATCACAACAATCGCCACAATTACAAATACACACACATACACAAACACACACGAAATCTCATTGCAAGATCACATTACAACAAACATTGCACAGTTTCCTTTCCTGCCTTCGGCAAGGAATCAAAACGTGAAAGAGCAAACACAAACTCTAAACATTACTGTAAATTCACATCTAGGGAAACAGGAATGGTGCTACCTATCGTAGTGGCGCTCAGTACAATGGACGCTGCAGGATTTACTGTCCAAACATTGGAATTTTGAATAAAAGGTAAAGTGAGATTGGAGGGCAAAAAGCAGGGACTTGCTACTAGAAAGAGATAAGATGGCAGCTTTTTCCTTTTTACCCACCTGGTTAACACCAAGGCCACGTGTTTTTGAATAGCACTTGAAAATCCGATGAGCTCAATAGCTACTATTGTAGTATGTAACAAAAAATTCATGTTGTCTGCTACGTTGAAAATTTTCTCCCTTTCTGTAACCTTTCCAGACGCTTTTATTGAAATTTAATTTCTAGCCCCCAACGAGATCCAATGCTTAACACAGCACGCAAACATAACTGAATGTAAGATGTTAAACATGGATACACCTTTCGCAAATTGTGAAAGTCTGAGTGAATTAATGAAAAGGCACCCCAATTTATAGTCTAACGTCTAGTTTTGTTTGCTTGCCATAGGCAAAAGGAACCTATGCACACGGGAGATTGTGTGTATGAGTGTTTGTGCGTTTGTGACGATTGACTTGTAAACACGATATCTCAAGAAAGTAACGATGGATAATTTTAATACAGGGGATGTAGAATTATCATATTAAGAGAAAGATCCCTATTGTTTTTGGTGGAGGTCAAAGGTCATGTGAGGTCACCAGAGGTCAAAAACCGAAAACCTTGTAAACACGATATCCCTAGGTAGAAAGTATGGATGCTTTTCATACTTGGCATGTGGATGCGTTATATTCAAAAGATAAAGCCTATCGATTTTGGTAGAGGTCAAAGGTTGTCTGAGGTCACCGGAGGTGAAAATACGAAATTCTTAAAACCTGCTTGTAAACACGATATCTCAAGATAGCAATGATGGACAATCTTCGTAATTGGTATATACCTTTATCATATTAGGAAGAAGTACCCTATTGTTTTCTATTGAGTTCAAGGGTCATTTGATATCATCAGAGGTCAACCGAAAACCTTGAAAAAATCCGATATTTCAAGACAGGGATGATGGATCCTTTTCTAGTTGGTATATAGATATGTTACCTTAAGAGAGGGAACCCTATGAGTTTGTTGAAGGTTGAAGGTCATATTAGTTCATCAGAGGTGCAACTACGCGAACCTCGTAAACTTAATAGACAGTGAGCGGTGCATCCAAATTGCGTCCGGCGTTTCGTGACCAAGGAAAAGTTAGGTCTGAAATTTTCTACCTATATGGGCTTCCTGGTTCCTGGGTAATCATTAACGTATTGCATCAGCTTAAAGTTAGGTTCATACTTCTCCGCCGACCTAGGTGGCCGCACACTCGGCGATAGTGGTTGGCGCACAGTTTGCCACTCGTTCATACTTCTTGTTTGATAGGGCTTATCGCCGACCACAAACGGACATTTTCTGCACCTGTATAACCCGTGTTTCAATTCATACTCTGCGTTTAAGCTGCGGACACCGTTTCTGCATCAATAGTGCATTCGGGAAGATAGAAACGGTGAGTAGGAACTGCTTCTAATCTACGCTTAGCTTAATCGCAAAAGGAAGAGGAAATCGAAAAGGCGATGGTACATACGGCCTTTCAATAATTCCCGAACAGCAACAGGCAAATTTCACTGTCTCGTAGGTGATATGCGAAGACTGATTGATGAAGAAGTCCACTTCAGGTATTTTCGTATGAGCCAGGCGAGATTTGACGATTTACTACGTCGCAAAACCAGAAAATGTTGACCACATGGTGAAAGCGACCATAGTTTTGCATAACTACTGACTTTCCACTGACTCATCGATTGAGCCAAATGTTAGATATGTCCCCCCCCCCCCCCAGATTTGTTGATTTTATGAGGGAAAGCGGTGATATCCGACCCGGACAATGGAGACTAATTACACGAGGTGACACAAACCTAAGAGATGTCGGCAGAATGGGAGCAAACATCGCGACCAGGAATGCATCAAACATTTGGGACACATTCAAAAACTATTTCCAGTCCAACTCGGGGATGGTGCCATGGCAAAATGACGTAGTCAATCGTGGAGCTGAGCCAATGATATAGTATACAGTCCCCAGTTAAGACGATATTCAGTTAATTGTATCATGCATAAGTCTATGTTTGAACACACCGAACAACTGATTCCCATCATGTTATTAATGGAGTAAGCAATGGAGTAAGCATAAGCAATGGAGTAAGGGAAAACAAGCCAGTGAGCCACAACTGGAAAAAGGCCTTGGCCGGATCGACTTGAACCAATTGGTTGGAAACTGGGCCCTTGAACCTCATCTAACCTAACCTAACCCATCATGTTATTGTACTTTTACAATCTTTTATGTGACGTCACTCATTTACTCAAATTATCTATAAAGTACAATAGACTGGTGAAACGTAGTTGTATTTTTTAATGGCCAAACCATCTTGAAGCTTCAAATATACAGAGAAAGTGAAAAATTTAACAAAACTTCCAAACTTAGAAAAAATCAGATAACACTTCTTTAAACAATCCTTCCAATGTTTTTTGTCGAAGTTTTACATCTATACATGACTTTTCTGACATTACAGCAAGGTGTATAAAAATATCAAGATAACAAAGTTCCCTCCGACTTTGATCTGAGACCGGTTGTTACTATCTGTCATATTGAATATTATTTTGTGTCAAAAAGTGAGAGTTCCATAACTTTGAAAAAAGTGAGAATAAACGATACTTTCTGAGAATACGTAAATATCTGTTACCTCTTTATTAAGTCATCGATAAGTCTTCATACTTGTTTGTTTCCTTGTTTGTTTGTATGTTTGTTTGTTTTTGTCTTTTGTGTTTTTTCTAGTCGCTTTTGCAATTGCTTAATCAACTCCGATGACTCCATGGGTTAGTATGAATTTTTAGTACGTCTGACTGGGGGTCCCGCAAAATTGTACGGTGGAGACAGCAGATGATGTTGCGGGAGAGAATGATGAGTACATACTGTGCTGGAGAGGGGCGCGCTTTTGTTGTTGGACTTCATAATTCTCACCGACGGATTGGTTCTGTGAAGCATTATCATTGGAACTGGTCAATTCTCTCTCCTCCATTTCATACAGCACTTCCTGAATTCTGAGTTTTGCCAGCGCGCGGTTACGTCGGGAAAACTTCAATAAAGAAGCAGTAACCTCTTGTTGTAGGTGATTGACTTACTCAATTGCCTGATTCTGGCCAGCTTCTTGATAGTTTTGATGGATTCAGATGACGGATGGATTAGATTTGTCTGGATTTGAAAAGCTTTCCTTCCCCCAAGTAAGTCCTCTTTAGCGCTGGAATTGGTCATGAATCCATCGAAGCAGCAACCATTTTACCGAATAAGTATTCACAGTTATCGGTATCTTTTTCTTCGGTGCGACTTTTCAAATATTTTGCAAAGGCTTCATCGACATTGGCGGTTTTATTCAAAGGCTTATTTTTCTTGGTAGTAGGAAGTGATAGCGTGCTTGATGTCGATGACCCTTGTGATGTTGCAAGGCCGGGGATGTTGAAGTCTGCAGTGAACAGGTCTCATCTGGCCTTGTTCGTCACAGTGATTCTGTTACCAATAGTGGTTCTTCCTCTACGGATCGGTCGTCTTCGCTCTCACTTTGCTCTACATCCTCAACCTGTGTGTCGCTTTGAAGGGCCACTGACCTGAAAATGGAGCACAGAAAAGAGTATTCATGTGCATGTATTTACACATTGAATTTATTCTTTTTTATTGCCTGCAAGTTCTTACAACAGTTCTGAAAGCTCATTATGAATATAGTGTTAATGACTCCTTCCGTGCACCTAACCGTTGCCACTGCCACAGGTAACATAATTTCTTGTAAAACATTTATCTAGTTTTGAAATTAAGTTTTAAACTATATCTTGCGAGGAAGTTTGGTTATTGCTCGAAAGAGAGAATATCATCAACTTCCCAGGAAGATGGAGGGAGGGGGGGGGGGTTAAGTTTAAGACAGAGAGTGGGAGGGCTAAAACTTGGGTACTTGCTAAAGAAAAACGGTTACCGGTAATAAAACTTAGTCATTTACTTTTTTTTTTTACGATGAACTGCCTTTCTCGAATTATAGCACAGTGTACCTAGTTTGGCTTTTAAAACACTTTTTATTTCTAAGGTAGCCCGTAGATAGCAGGGACCGCATGCAGCCGACCTCCAAAAAATTGTCACACTACACTCTAAAAACGGTTGGGTACGTATGCCTCCTGCTAAACTGTTTGGGTAAAAAATTGACCCAAGTTGGGTACAATGTACCCATTGCTGGGTAATGTTTAACCCAAAAAGGGTTAATTTTTTACCCAACAGTTAGCAGGAGGCATACCGTATGTAACCAACTTGGGTAAAAGTTTACCCAACTGTTTTTAGAGTGTATGAAGATCAGAAAGGACCTTTGACCTAATGTATTTAGTGTGTCCCCCTGAAAAATATTCCCGCCCACTCAGGGAAGTTGCCCCCTTGTCTGGCTACGGGCATGTCACTAGCTGGTGACGGCCAATGTGAAGAACTGTGAGACAGTTCAGTTCATTGAGTTACTATGACCAATGACTAACTGAACTCCTATGAACTTTCAAAAGGCGTATATCCTACGTAGGAATAACAAGAAACATCAGTCCCCTTCCCTGGAGCAACAAATAGGACGGGTATCGAGGCATCATCGCAGAAGGGTTGTTTTCATTTGGGAGTGGCTATCTACTTATTTCAGGTCTAGGGTCGTTAAATGTAAAAAGTTTCATCTCTTATGCACTACGTTTGCACAGGCGTAGGAAGCGGGGCGGGGGCTAAATTCCCCCCCCCCCGTCACAAAAGTGCCGTGGGGTGAAAGTAGCCTTTGCCCTCTGGCAATTCAAGAACAAACACCCCTTATTTGTATCTTTTGTGTAAAAAATGTTAAAAATTTGCAGTAATTTTGCTGAAAATTTGCTCAACATGTTGCACGAAATTGCATCTAAGGACCCTCAACATTCAAAATTTCCCAGTTTCCCCTTCCCCCAGGACGGGTGGTCGGGAAACAATTTTCAGTCCCCTAATTTTAAACATCTTCCTACCCCTTTGTCCCTCTGTACTTATTTCTCTGAGCCATAACATCAGTAGGGCTTATTTCTTTGGGGGGGGGGGGTATACGTGCTCCTCTCATGTCCCCTTCTCTAGAGTTTCACGCCCACGTTAAACGTGGTTTATACCCACCTTGGAGTGTTGCTGTCAGTGTCACGATGTTTCACATGATCAGACAGGAAGGTCATTAATATTTCCACTTCAACTTTTTGCCACCCCGGTCTCCACTACGCTCCTCGTTAGATCGTTTTGCTTAAGTAGTATATCTATCTCTCAAATACTTCCATCTGTCTTTGCAGTCCCTTTAAGTCCGGCTACTGGTTGTGAACAAGCAGCCTATAGCAATCCATGACTGCTCATTTCTTTCATGGTCTCTGTACTCAGCCAAACTGCTGTCATACAAATTTGGATACTTCCTTACTTCCTCAATCAATCTCTCATCCTCCTCAGAGGAAAATGGCTTCCTCTTGGCACAAGCCATTATGTCTCCTCTTCTAATATATCTTTCTGTAGTCTGCTATGTGTTTATCACAATGCAGACAGGTGTTTCAACTCGCTCATTGAGAAGCGCAAGGCGGAAAAAGATAAAATCGGTTTATCTCGAACGGATCAGGAACGCATTGGAACGACTATAAAACCATGGTAACGGGCTTCTGCACTCAACGCGGATCAGAAGCGCACAATAAAAGTTTTTGAACCTAGTCGCCGCAACCGTTGCGGACGAAAATTCCGTTCCGCATTGAGGTCGGCGACGAAGTAGGAACTGAGCTTAATTAGGCTTCCTTCTATACACATTAGTTTTTCT
The DNA here is from genome assembly GCA_029531755.1 of Holothuria leucospilota. Classification (NCBI taxonomy): domain Eukaryota; kingdom Metazoa; phylum Echinodermata; class Holothuroidea; order Aspidochirotida; family Holothuriidae; genus Holothuria; species Holothuria leucospilota. Next base: position 27,301,217 of record CM055962.1, on the reverse strand, counting down.
AGACTCAATGGAGATTAGCTGTCGTTTTGATTTATTTGACAGTATTTCTTACTTGACTGTCGGTAACAAGCTTTGGATCAAAGCATTGATCCTTCTAATCCTAGTCATAAGGTATTAGTAGGTTTACTTGGGTATCATGGTATGCATTGAAAAAGATCAGACAAAAGAGTGGGTGCGATAAAATTATAATCATCACTCACCCTGGTATAAATTCCAGTTGAACCCAGTTGGATATTTTCAACTAGGTTGAACTGGTTTTTTTCAACTAGGTTCAATGTGTGTTTTGGAACATCCTCAACTAGGTTTTCAGTCAACTGGGTTTTGGTCAACTAGGTTTTGGTCAACTGGGTTTGGTTCAACTGGGTTTTGGTCAACTAGGTTTTGGTCAACTGGGTTTGGTTCAACTAGGTTTTGGTCAACTGGGTTTGGTTCAACTAGGTTTTGGTCAACTGGGTTTTGGTCAACTGGGTCTCCAGTCAATTGAGTCTTCAGTCAACTGGGTTTTGTTTTACTGGATTTTCCAACTGGGTTCTTTTTTCAACTGGGCTCAACCAGGTTTTTCATCAGCTATAGGCTTCACTGCATTTAAGTTAATATATATTTATATATCTAAGCCTAGCCTGATCTACTGGGAATTTTAACTGGCAGGTTTTTGAATCACTCTACACATAACAATACTTACAGTACACACAACTTCCAAAATACTAAATTTTTATTCTTCCACTGTATCACTCTCTATAAATGTGCACAGTATCATAGCCGTGTTTTGCATGTCTAACATAAAGTCTGTCATTATTATATATCAAAACAAGCACATAGCTTTTTTAATTGTGCTGTACTTACTACCGTACTTGACAGAACACTTTCAGAGAATCTGTGAATGAACATTTAGTACCGGTACTTAAACTTCACAAAGATGCATTGAGCAGAATAGTGTCAAATGAAGTTCATAGCCACTGTCAACTATAGTCCAAAGCATCCAACATCTAACGAGAACATGCACTGGAAAAGGAGAGAGTTAAATTAATCCAAGCCAAAAGTTTGTTGAAAATTCACTTCGAAATTAACCAAAAGCTGAGTTTCACTACACTTAAGTATCCAACAAATTTGCTTCTTTACAGTAGGTAGCAGTACTTGAAATGTTACATTAGCTGGATACAGTTTGCAGCATACAGGATTTTAGGAAGTTGGGGACCCATGTTAATTCATGACTGCTGCATGGGTGCCTCCATCTTTAGTCTGACTGTTGTAAAGCAGGAGCTGGTTACTATAATTAAAACAGCCTCTTGCCCTCCAAGTTTAATAGTACTCTTCATGGCTTCTCAAATGCTGCTCCCAGACAGCTCAGTGTTTGGTAAGTCCAGTTCTTAAAAAGAATGTGGATGGCTACAGTATTTTGGTTTGTTGTGTAACGAGTAACGTTTTGCATCACTTGGTGTGAACTTACTGAGAGCACTGTCTTTTATCATTCAGAATCTTGAGCCAGACAAGTTTCCAGTATATAAAGTACATATACGTATAAATAAGACACCGTAACTTCTGCGAGGTCTTTCTTCATAACACATGAGAGTCCACTGGTGTTTGGTGTCAACGAATACTGTACATGGCTTTAGGCCCATAGAGAAACACACCTGTGCAACATACAGTAGCTTGATACTGGCACTTCTTTTAAGTACGGTATACTGTACAGTATATTGCGGACCTATGTTGCAATTCCATTGAGTAACAGCTCATTACAGTATATCCATACTGTTTACTTTCAAAACATTGTAAATTTAGGGTTGCCATTTCGAGTACTGTGGCAGCTCTCTGTTACTTGTAAATAATGTAGAGGATTCCATACAGTCTTTAACTCCAATCACAATTCACACTTGAGGGTTCCTTGTAAAAGTTGTTTCAACACGTTAAAAAGTTCAGGAGCTGACAACATGTTGGCTTCAGGCTTTGACAAATTTCTCTTTCATTACTTGTCCATCGGGCTAGCTGTTCTCTTAGTCTACTTGTCCGCATGAATATTTACTTGTCCACTTTTAATATGCCTTGGAACTCCTTTGTGGAAGAGACTTTGCAAGTATACTTGTCCAGCGGGCTATGATACTGAACAATGCACTTCTCGAGTGAGTATTTACTTGCCCCGGACTATCGGGCGGGGGAATTGTCTAAGCCTGGTTGGCTTAAAGTCTAACAAAAATTTTGTAGATAGCCTTGCTTATTTTCCTGCAAAGATTAAGCGACGCTTGAACTCTGGTGTAATTATCATTACAGAAGGCAGAGTGTAGTACCCACTAAGCATCACTTTAACATTAGAGTTGCAAAAAAAGTCCAGTGTGTCCACTACCTCATCTCCTGTTGTAGTGAAATAAGCCAACTGCCTGTACTGTACATCCAAGCTCTGAGTTTATACTACTGTACACAGAGTGCCCATCACAATTCCAAAGGTTACGTAGGGTGGTTGATCATGCCATGCTGTACGAGTTCCCTGTAGTGAAGAGAATGATAAATAATCTGAAAACACTAATTGTTTCAATGATGATACTATTATTACAGTAAGATCACTGAACAAGGTGTGTGAGGGTGCGTGGGGTTTAATTTTGTTATCAGGACCTTTATTGAACCGGGGGAGGAGGCTACTTTGTCAGGGGCAACTTTGTCAAGGGGTGAGTTTTTAAGGGGTAAATTTGTTAGCCTAGACTTTGCTAGGGGATGTGATTGGTCCCCGAAAATTTCACAAACCCACACACAATTTGTTAAATTTACGATGAAGTTAAAAGTTCATATGCATTGCTCAAAATAGTGGTCACATATGTGCTTCTAGAAGATATTCATTGAGAGCTGTATAGCAAGTGCAGTATAAGAGCATCTGTAGGACAATTGTTGCCATTCACAGGACGCCACAACAAATAGCCTTGATACTCCAAGATTTTTAAAAATATTTTACAATCTTGCAGCAAGCCAGCATTGCATTTAAGTTAGATGTTAGACAGAAAAGGGATAAAATTAGCAAAAGCAAACATATTCATTGCAAAATATTAAGGAGCATGTACTGCTTGATGACATGAAATATAAAAAAAAAAATTAAAAAAATCGATTTCAATAAAAAAATCTGATTTAAATTAAAAATATCTGATTTCCTTTCTTTTTTTTTTAATAAAAAAATTGCCATTGCCTACTGTATTTGAAGATGGAAGCAATCCTTAACTGCAATGAGGCTGGTGCTTTCTAAATTGTGTTCATGTATCATACACGGGGACGTGACGTTTTTGTATCACATAAATAATAACATGGGATGTTTTGGTGGCACAATTGCAGAATACCCCACGAGATTGAAGCTCTTGTTTTTGACGGGCTATGGGGCTACGTATGCAGTCACTCACCTGTAGGCTACAGTAAGTGGTATCTACTTGTTGTTAGTTCATTAAGACATGGGCAACAATGAGTCGTTCTCAAATTTAACTTACTGTACCTGCTATATTCATATACCCATAATATTGATTTATTCTGACTTTGTATCCCTGTAGCCATTTAAAGGATACTACCTTTTTATTCTTAATCTAGTCTGACTGCGTATCCTCATAGCCTCTTAAAACTATGTCCCGAAATTACAACTGGGTACCCCCGTAGCCTCTAATAATTATATCCCAAAATTGTTTTCCCTTAAAGGGCACACTAAACCGTACGGAATTTCACCTAGGATTTAGTATTTTCGATCTAGCCAATCCTCTCTAATACTTAGATACTTAGATATCTCCTTTTAAAAACAAAAAATAGTTATGTGCAATAATTCATAGTCACTATGTAGCCTGCTGTTTCCCTGGCTTAGCTTTGATATGCGGAGTATTCTGCAATTACTCCGTTTTGTTTTCTGTTGAAGGGTACAATAAACGGTATGGAATTTCACTAAGGACTTAGTAATTATTTTCGATCTAGCCTATCCTTTTTAATACTTAGATATATATTCTTTTCAAAACAAAAAATGGTTATGTGCAATAATTCATAGCCACTACGTACAGTAGCCTGCTGTTTCCCCGGCTTACAGTAGCGTTGATATGCGGGGTATTCTGCAATTACTCTGTTTTTGGTAAAAAGTGGGGATGTTTTGGTAGCCAAAAAGCCGGGATGTTTTGGTAAAGGGGCATTTTGACTGGATACCTTCGTTTTAACCCCTCTGCTTTATCCGAAATCAACATACTATAGGCCTACATAGGCCTAGGCTAGGCTTAGGCTAGAGCTGCTAGGCCTAGACCTACAGTAATTCAGTATAGGGCACAACTGAAATTCCTCTCATAGGGACAATTTGTGTTACAGGTATAGGATGAAGACCCCAAAATTCAAGATATTTACTTCAAATCGGAATCATATCAGAAATCCTTACAATGTTCTACCTTTTCACAAAACTTCTGAGCCCTCCGAGCTCCCTCCGACGTTGCAGAAAATCATCCTACTGTAGGGCTATTTTCAAGCTAGGTAGTGTTATTTTGTGTTTTTTTTTTGTATACATATTTTTTGTATACATATTGTAAGGATTTCCGATTTGAAGTAGATATCTTGAATTTGGGGTTTTTTGTCCTATACCTGTAACACTAATTGTCCCTACTGTATGGTTCCAATTTCGGTTGTGCCCTAGGCCTATAGGCCTAGGCCTACTACTTTGCTCAACATTCTAACGTACCCTGCTAACTAGCTTTAATTTTGAATTTGATGGCCAATGTTATCAATTTTAGGGCATTTGCTCAAAATTCACAGTTTTCTCTTCATAAACCATTTATCATAGGGCTACAGACCTGAGAACAGCAGGTGTCACACTGGGTTAACACTAGGCTGTACAACTGTGCACAGTACATATGGCTGTTAAGCTATGTCCTAACGACACAAATGCCTTATAAATATCTAGGCAAATTTCCATCTTTTTGGCTTATAAGGGAGCAGAAAACATGGTTTGATAGGAGAATTAAACTTAAAGCATGACTTACTATGATTCTGATAGTTCTTCGGTGACACAAAAGGTGAAATTTCCAGGTAATTGAAGAGTAGTGCAAGCACCAACTTTCAAAAAGAAGTAACTGTCGGAAAATGCCACAGTGTCTCCACAAATCAAGTTTCATTTTCCTGATTAACGTCACTAACATTTCCCAAACATTTAATACTTCTATTACTTTTTGCAAAGATTTTAAGTCCTAATGTTCAAGTTTTATTGCATAAAATACATTTTAATTCCAGTTTTGGCAATTTTAATTTGTTAAATAACCCTGTTAGCACCTAAAATTCCATACACTTCAACAATATCAGGAAAATTCCTGCAACATTCAATATTGTTAATACATACGTCTGTACTGTGGCATGCCATCTGAGTCATTAATAGAAAGATATAAAGTGGGTGATCAAACATTGCTGTACTAATTTTCAGTGGCAGAGATGATTGTGAAAAATGGGGGGAGAGAATGGGGGTGAATAGAGCAAAACGAACTGTGTAAAATGTTAAAGTCAATAGAAGCATTTTCCAGAATATTCAGGTATTTTTATTCCCCTAACCCAGGGGATTCCCTGTCCCGTAGCCAGAATTAAGTACTGTGGGAGCCAAATAGCTTAAAGAGAGGCGAAAATTTTTCAGGGGTTACCCAAATGTGTAAAAATGTATTAAGTCAATGGCAACCTGGAAACTTTCTAGAGGATGCAAAAAAATTTTCAGGGGGCTTCCCCCATGTCCCCTTGGCTACCGCCGTCTGGGAATTCCGCCTTTTATGTGGTACCGTACTACTGAGCTTGCGTCAATATCTGAAATGACATAAACAACTAATGGTATACTCAAAGTGATACAAAAGGCCTTGGGGATCAACCCTCTCTTTGCCACTGGCAAAGTTTTAATCCTGTCAATAAGGGCGGGGGCTTATTATGACCAAAATACACGGTGCTGCCGCGACTAGGCCCAAAGTCAAGGAGAGATAGGGGTGTGCACATAAAAGATAAATAATTAATATTGCCTTCTTACATCTTAACATACACCTCTCCCCTGAACTCCTGGAAGCTATCAACCCCATGCACCCCCTATACCTGTGCCCCTTGTGCAGAGCTTAAAATGCCTTTATGTAAAAGTAATTTTCTTTACATTTAGCATGTACTGGCACCGTGAGGGAAGGGAATGTCTTGTCTACAGTCAGGCCCAAGCCCAAGAGTGATAGCCCTGTATGAGATCCTTAAGTAGGTATACCATATAGACCAGCATACGGGGGCCCATTGAACTTTGCACCCATGATTAAAAAGGGGCCTATATTGGTCAGCCCATATATCCATATGGGATAAAGTAGTTCTAGGGCCCACGGGCAACTGATATGATAATTTAAAATATGGGTAAAGTGCAATATATCTGACTTATGCATGGAGGCTAACCCATATGGCCCCTTATGAGCCTTGAGTGCAACATTTTATCGCTTCACATGGGTTCACCCATATGGGGCCCATATAGGATTGCCCTTTAAGTGTAATCATTCGTCTAAGTCAGTCCTAGCTGCAGATAAACACAGTGTCTGCATCAAGCAGTTCCAATCTGTGGTACTCTGCCAAATATCAGTTGAAGAAATATGTGACTTAAAACTTGAACTGGGTTAAAGTGGGTTGAGTTTGGTTCTCAACTAGGATTCCAACTGGTTTTGAAAACATAGTTGAGAATATTGAACTCCCAGTTAAACCCAGTTCACAACACAACAAATCCCAGTTCGACACAGTTGAAGGCTATGATCCCTTATTCACTCCCAGTTGGAGCCTAGTTCGACGAGTTGGTTCCCAGTTGGAGCCTAGTTAGACCCCAGTTTAACACAGTTGAATCCTAGTTGAGCCCAGTTGGAGTTGCAACTGGGTTCAACTGGAATTTATACCGGGGCATGCATTGATACTCACTTCACTGCTGAGTAAATCTTATAAGATTACCATAAAGCTTCCGATGCGTCTCCTTCAAATAGCAACTCTGTGGCCATAGTAACCTTTCAGAGTCACTTCTCACATTTCAAAGATAACTGGCGTGCAAAAACTAAGTAAGTGGGAAGGAGACGGGGAGGGCTTGTTCAGTGTAACAAACTTCCAAGTACAGTAATTTATTCTTTGTCTCCAACTTTAGCTGAACAACTTTTAAGTGCCTAAAGTAGTAACGGTGGCTGCACTAACTTCTAAGTTGTGCCACGGTTAAAGTTTTTCCATGTGTCAATTTAAGAAGAGAAATGAGCCCGGTTACTTTTTTTTTGAAAACCTAGGCAGGGAATATATGTCTAGCTGAGCTTCGTCAACGTCAATATCCTTGTTTTTAAAGGTAGTAGGCACTCACCCCAAACAGAGTGAGTGTATCCTGTCACTCCAGTTCATGAATGGCCAATTTTGATCATATGACAATATTTTTGTTAGTGAATTATGGAATTCTGAGAGAATTTCGCCTTGCTTTACCTATTGTTTGTAATAGTTATGTTCAAAGCGTCTTCAGGGGTGCTTGCAATGCAATAAGAGGAGATTTGCAAGAGTTTGCCGATTTTTCAAAGGAAATTTTGGGGCGACTGCCTATTGCCTTTAAACAAAGCAACTTAAAAACTTCTCAAGCATTTGCCGTCTAGACCTAAAATAGGGCCCAAAAGGAGTCCTCGCCAGGGGATATGCTGTAGTTTGGCCCCCCTATTGTTTACGTTACTAGGTATTAACCCTTAAACGACAAAAAAAAAAAAAAAAAACTCAGAGAGAAATTCAGTCATGGGTCTTCTGGCATGTAGAAGAGGCCTAAGTGTAAGCTCTGAGGTGGATGAAGATAGGCTATGTAGCAAATGATGAATGCGTGTACACTCAAACATTCCAAATATTTGCACGAAGGACTATAGCAGTATGGGGCAGATGTACAATGAGTTAGACAGAGAAGACAACGCGCGCGAAGCGCGCAAAATTTTCGAGGATTTACACCGAAACTGTCCTATATGCGACGGATAATGTATCACAATACTTTATTCCATGATACTGTTACACCTCACCCCACCCCCTACAAAAATTATGTGTCTTAAAACGTTATTTAGGCGATTTTATTTTTTGGGTCAAAAACCATGGGGGGGGGAATGCCTGCCCTGCCCCCCCCCCTGTGGCGCCGCCCTAAGAGTATTTATTAACTAGAGATCAAGGTCTAATACATGCCCTGTACAAAATTTTGGCCAATTTGAAAGCAAGAGCAAGGTACAAAATGGTTTAGTCTCCGACGATCAGTCGTTGCGCTGTGCGCATCTAGTGGGCGAAACATGGCGACAACATTTTAGTGCTTTTCGTAACTTAAGAAGAGGTATATTCTCCCTCGCAATTCCCGAAGAGTAAATGAACAGCAGTACTTTTGTTGCTGCATGTAGGAGCACTATTTTACCTTTAGTTTGATTATGTAATAGTTGGAGAGCTGCAAATTAGTGGCATGTCGCCTATATCTGAGATTTATTTTCAACTTTCAGAGTCGCAAAGCGAAGGTAAGAGATACCGAGTTGCCTACTGAGCCGCCTCGCTTACGCATAGACTGTGCAATCCTTAACGTCAACTTCTGTCTATGTTTGACACATTACTAACGCATACAGCGCTAATGTAACGCTTAGATAACAAAACGTTACCTTAGCAACAGGATTTACTACGAAACCCTAGGCGACGATAACGAATGAAAGCTTTAGTCGTCTATCATGGATAATATACACTGGAATAGATAATAGGCACTTACCTTTGCGTGTCTCCTTGAACTACAAATCCTAGGCTAAATATCTAAAACGCCAAACATACAGAATTTCACACTGACTGAGTATAGAGGTTTTTCACTGACATCACCGCGTTCGCGCGTCTCTCTATTTTGACGGCCAGGCGTCCAGTGTATAACAATCGTAACTAAGATCCTGCAGTCTTTTGCGCGTGAGCAGTGACGGCCAGTGAAACGCGCTGACGTCACGTGAAAAACCTCTATAGACAACTGCTTGCAAGATCAAACTATTCGCCGAGCAAATTTGAACGCAAACGCAACTATTGCTATGACTTGTATGTAGTCTATAAGTGGTAAAACAGAGCTCGCGCGTGAGCGCGTACTTCAGTTTTCATAGACACGCGTATTTTTGTTTTGTTAAGGACGCGCGAGTGTGCACGCACAAACGTTATCCTGCTACAGCGCGTCGACGCGCTACACATAACAGGCTATGTAAAGCGCGTCGACGCTCTACACATAACTGGCTATGAACAGCGCGTCGACGCGCTGCAGATAACCTGATAAAGTTTGTGCGAGCACTAAAGCGCTGTATTTCAAAAGGGCCCCTTACTCAAAATCCATATATGGCCCAGATATGGGATTTCATATCTGGCCCATATCTGGGCCAGATATGAAATTCATATCTGGCTTGTACAAGAATAGGGCAGATATAACTTGATATAATATAAAGGCCATAAATGGCCATATATGGTCCACGTAAAGTTTCACTTTATATGGCCCAGATATGCCCCATATATGACTACTCCATTTCTGGCCCATATATGGAAAATCCATATATGCCACATATAAAGAGATTTATATCTGGCCCATATCTGTGCCATATATGACCCATATAAAACTTTATATGGCTCACTCTTTATATGGCCCATATCTGGCCCATATATCGAAATTTATATCTGGCCCATATCTGCACCAGATATGGAATTTATATCAGATCGGATAAAACGTTAGGCAGATATAACACAGATCTAAACCAGAACCAGATCTAAACCATATATGGCCAGATAAAGTTCTATCTGGATCAAGCCTTTATATGGCACAGATCTGCTCTAGTTATGAATCATAGTCCACACTCCTCATGGAGACTTCTCTTTTTTCTTTTCTCGAAGGCAACACGGCGCCCGAAGGCAACACCGCGCCCGAAGGCAACACCGCGCCCGAAGGCAACACCGCGCCCGAAGGCAACACCGCGCCCGAAGGCAACACCGCGCCCGAAGGCAACACCGCGCCCGAAGGCAACACCGCGCCCGAAGGCAACACCGCGCCCGAAGGCAACACCGCGCCCGAAGGCAACACCGCGCCCGAAGGCAACACCGCGCCCGAAGGCAACACCGCGCCCGAAGGCAACACCGCGCCCGAAGGCAACAGCACTTAAAAAGCACCGGGGCAGACTTTGAACACCAGAAAACAATGTTTAAGTGCCCCATGAATTAGAATTTAATGTAAGTATTAGGTTGAATTGACTTAAGTACATAAATTCAACTTATTTCATAACAGTGAACAGAAAAATGCCTTGAAATTTCCTATTTTATGTAATCACACTGATATGGGCTTCTTATTTTAAACTTAATTACGTATTTGACTCTAAATTTTGTTTACTGCGTGGTGCATATTTTACTTTCAACTTCCTAAATCATGAAAAATGTAGGTTTAGATACAAGCTTCGCCCAAATATGCAAAATAATTTGCCTAAGTTCACTTAGTACACTGCGGTATTAACAGAAGTGTATCCACTAAATAACTGCAATGTCTGGGAAGGTGATGCTGTACCCAAAACATGTCTTAGTTTGTAACAAGCATAATCCAAGAATCAAATCAAATAAATGATAAAACAAACTAACAAAATGCTCATTTGCATATCTAGCATATCAAGTTATATCTGGCTTGATATGGCCATATAAAACTTTATCTGCATATCTGGAATTGCATTGTATCAAGTTATATCTGGCTTGATATGGCCATATAAAACTTTATTTGCATATCTGGATCACGATTATATTAAGTTATATCTGGCTTTATATGGCCATATCAAACTTAATATACATATCTGGATCACAGTTTTATCAAGTTATATCTGGCTTTATATGGCCATATCAAACTTTATATACATATCAGGATCACGATTATATCAAGTTATATCTGGCTTTATATGGCCATATCAAACTTAATATGCATATCTGGGTTATGTTTTAATCAAGTTAAAGTTATATATGGCTTTATATGGCCATATCAAACTTTATATACATATCTGGATCACGGTTATATCAAGTTATATCTGGCTTTATATGGCCATATCAAACTTTATATACATATCTGGATCACGGTTATATCAAGTTATATCTGGCTTTATATGGCCATATCAAACTTAATATGCATATCTGGGTTATGTTTTATCAAGTTATATCTGGCTTGATATGGCCACATCAAACTTTATATACATATCTGGATCACCATTTTATCAAGTTATATCTGGCTTTATATGGCCATATCAAACTTTATATACATATCTGGATCATGATTATATCAAGTTATATCTGGCTTTATATGGCCATATCAAACTTTATATACATATCTGGATCACAGTTTTATCAAGTTATATCTGGCTTTATATGGCCATATCAAACTTTATATGCATATCTGGGTTGTGTTTTAATCAAGTTATATATGGCTTTATATGGCCATATAAAGTCTTTAAACAACCAGATATTTCCAAATATAAAGCCAGATATGGATTTTGAGTAAGGGGCCCTTTATTTCTGTATGATTATGAGACGCGATACGGCGTATGTTGAGGTTAATTCTGTGCACAGCATACGCAGGCAAGCCCTATAAATAGCACGAGTGTTAGAGAAAGTACACGCAAGGAAGAAACGACTGGTTGGTCGAGACACTGCAAATTCGTACCTTCTTTGGCCTCCATGGTCGGACGTTCCGCCATTTTGACCTTGGTCTCTAGTCAATAAATACTCTTAGGCGACGCCCCTGCTTGGCGCCACCACTGCCATCACCACGTACATTTTTTACGTTTTCGTTTTCCCACTCTCCCTTTGTTCTTATTTTTACTCTTTGAATGTTTCCGTCTCGAAGGGAGGGGGCTAGCCACCTGGGTCCGCAACTAAGGAGGGAGAGGGTTCTGACAGGCGGTTCGGAGGTGGGGGGGACTTTCAATGGATTTGACGGAGAGGGCATGGTGGGGAAGGAGAAGGGGTAGTCGACATGGGAGCCACGAGATGACAGTTAACATTGGGGAAAATTCCATATATCCCGTCGGGCCCTCCTCAATTTCTCGACGAGAACGACAAACTTCACCGACGGGGGCAGGCTTCCCCGAATGAGCATATATCCCCCAGGGCTCTCTGGCACCACCCCTGATTTTTAGATGGCTGGTTGTATAGAAAAACCATTATTCAAAGGAGATGTTAGATGGGTGGTACTTTTCATAGCAGGGGGCAAAAGACTAATTTTGAAATTAGCTGGGGCCCGCCACACTATTACACCAACTGGAGAACACTGATACCTACTCTTGCCCAAAAGTGGAATATTTCCAAACCGGTATCAGGATCCCCTGGACAATTGCCCACCTCCCTTGTCAATTCCCTTAGGCAATTACCCCGGTCAAATTTCCCCCTCCCTTAAAATAGCCCCCATGACAATCACCCAATTGAGTGACCTGCCCGGGGCTAATTTCATAGGCCTACGAGAAATTTCACGAGAGTGCCTGAAATGTCTTCAATTTTCTCTATTTTTGCAGGATGAGTACTTCAATTCCTTTCCTACCGGATACACATCACAATTGGAACACATCTTTTCAGTAACATGATCTAAATTGTCCCCCTGGCCCCCCAAAAATTATAGAGTGTTAAATTCGTAGGATGACATCCTTAGCGGATATTCGCCTTGAATTAGTGGTGCGCTACCTACAGGTGGCTCAGCTGCTGATTCAAATACGATTTCTGATTGGTCAGAGCTTGGACACATGTTGCCGGAAAATTGATTTTGAATTATTTGACATGTGTCGATACATGTTGGGACACATGTTGCCAACTGATTTTGCTCTGTACACACTTTCAACATTTACGGGAACAAGGTGTTGTAGCAACTTGTGTCGACACATGTGTCCTGAAATGTTGAAAATGTACACAGGCCTTTAAGCAAATCAGAGAAGGGTGAGTGGACTGAGCCTTAATGTAGGCTTGTTTGTTTGTTTATTATCATTCTCTAAGACATCTCCGAGGAGGTTAAAGAGACTGGAATACATGTAGATCATACATACACATTGTGAAATATCAATATATATATATACAGACATACAAATGAACTAAGATAAGGAGAAAAGAAAAAGAAAGAAAAGAAGGGAAAAGAAAGGAAAACAACAACACTTGTAAATGACAACGAGCTGCCCGTTTGACAGTGGAAACCACACCCTCAGTAAAATTCAAAAATGACTTAATATTTTAGCACTAAAGTAGCTTAAATTTAGCAAAATTTTCTTACTACCTGTATTAAGCAATTCTTCCATTTTAAGGGTGTATGGTTTCTGTAGCAATATGGCTTTAGGAACTTGAGCCTTTCCCTGGAAAATAAGGGGCATTCAAAACAAGTAGTGGTATTTATCTCCTAATTTACTTTGATCAATCAACGTACAATTTCGATTACAAAACTCTATATTAAGGTATCTGCCACTCACAGTGAGGATTCTGCTGTAACTGCAACCGGAGCCTTCATAGATCTTACCTATTTTTTAGGGGAAGAGTGGTGGGGTATTTTTCAAGTTTTAGTTCCCCCTTCAAAGTCCTATAAACTTTGCACTGAGAATTCCCATTGACATCAGAAATCCACAGCCAGTTTGTATTAATGGAGTTATAATTTTAGTTCCAGATTTTTCAAAGATGTTTTTAATCCGACATATGCAAGGCGATTTGTAGATGTTTTTGTCGTGCAGAATTCTTAGGAATTTATACATTATACCTGTCAACTTATTATCCTTACTGTTGATTCTACCCCAGTATGCAACAATTCTCAGTTCTCTCAGTAACTCGAGTAATGATGTACCTCCCAAGCTCCCCATAAACCATACAATTTGGTGTGGACTTCTTTACTTTAAGAATTTGTTTACGAAGTTAAGATGAAAGCTTCGACTTGCCTAAGATCCTCGAAACCGAAAACATCCCTACCATAAAGTAAAACTGAAGTAAAAAGCTGATCGAAGAGTTGCAACAACAGATCGAGGGGGAGTTTAAGATTATAAGACTTAGTAAGCAAACTGAAAAGAGCTTCCTTTGCCTGACTCACTTGTTTACATTTTGCCTTAGTAAACTTTACTAACATTAAACTTTATACCAAGATATACATAATCATCAACCACATCGATGGTGTCATCTCCGAAATAGAATGAGGGTATACGTCTGACTTTACCCAGAGAAAAGATAATAATTTTAGTTTAATTTGTGTTGACCGCCATGTACCAAGTGTCGCAGTAATCTTTGACACCATTTAAAGCCTGTTGTAAATCTTTATCGTTTTCCGCTAAAACAACCGTGTCATCCGCGTACAATAAAGTGAATGGTTTAAGGCAGACCTCAACATCATCATTGCTTAGATGATCCCTCATTTCTTCAGACAAATTACTCAGACCGTCGTAATAACTACTAACAAAGTTACCAAAGTCATATAAATAAATAGCAAAGAGAACTGGGGACAAATTTTCGCCGGGGTTCCTTGTTTACACAATATCTCAAGGTAGGAAGCTTGGATTGATTTCATACAGGTATGTAGATGCATTATGATGAAAAGAAGAATACTATTGTTTTTGCATGGTGGAGGTCAAAGGTCATCTGAGGTCACCAGAGGTCAAAAGCAAAATTTCCCAAGAATTCCCAAGATTGTAATCTGGGGTCATCAGAGGTCAAAGAGCAAAATTTCCCAAGATCTTTATCTGGATCACCAGAGGTCAAAAAGTGAAATATTCTAAAAATTTCCAAGATCTTCATTTGGGGTCACCAGAGGTCAAAATTCAAAATTTCCCAAAAATTCCAAAGATCAGGTATGAACACTATTTTTCCAACACGTTAAGATAGCATTTGAACAGTGACCGAAAAAATGGCGTTGGTTGGAATAAACATAAACCATCGAAACCTCAATGTAGTTTTGCATTCTGGTTAAATGATGTGCTCCGACCGCCGCCAACATCATCGATTCTGCCGAACAGACTCCTTCGCCATCTAGGGTGCGGTATTTATTCTGCAGGAGTGAATGGGCACCACAAAGGTGGGAGACACCAGGCTGCTCCTCAAGTTACCTTTCTCGGAGGCACTTGATCTGAGGCTGCCACAACTGCAACCACCACGGTGACCACCAACGCGAACTCCACAGGGAACGCCATCTCATCGAAATGTGCTTCACCGTCCTCGGTGAGGGGAAACAGTGGAACTTACAAAAGGTGTTCATTCTGAGTGATACAAAAATGAAATAGTGAAAAGAGTTGAAATTAAGAAAACAAAAGGAAACACAAAAGCACAAAATTGAAAAAGATTTATTGATGGGAAAATAGCCTGCGTCTAGATATTTTAGATGAGTCTTTCTTGGATTTGGATACAAGTTTGAAACTAGATTATTGTTTTTTTTTTCTTTTTTCTATTTTTACTTCCAGTACTTTCTTAGTGTAGATGCATGAGATCAGATCCACCTACAGAACCTGACCATTCTACGCTTTTGCAGCAATGGATGTTTTCAGTGGACATACTTTTGAATAATGCGTCCGTTAGCACATACAGGACTCTATCAAAATCTTCATTACCAAAACAGAGTGTACTGTATATACTTTTTTCAAAGTCGCATTGACTGTCTGGCAAAAAGCCGAAGGGCGAAAACAAACGTTACTTCCGAAGGTCATTTGAAGAGAATTATCGTGTGTTTTACATCTGACGTTAGGCTAGATTCTTTACTAAATCTATATCCACTTTGCCAATGCAAAACACTCTAAGGCGTTTGCATACTTGTCTTTACGATTATGCAGGAAGTTGCTTTCAGGGCTGTAGCCTGAACGAAATCCCTAGGGGTAGGGGAAGTTCATGACACTTTCTACGCGGAGCACCTAGTGCCTTGCCTATAGATAGTTGACACCTTGACGGACCATTCCTTTTTCGCCTGTGAATGGGTGCTATTCTACCGGGGGGGGGGGGGGGCTGCTAATGGATGTATGCAAGGCCTGGATTGGATGCTAAATGGTACTTTCGTTGACAAAGCTTTTAACTGATTACTTCTTTTCAAATTGTCTTTATTTAGTGATATTCTTCCTAATTTTTGGCTAGGTTAAGGCACGAGGTGGTGTCTAACGAAAGTGTTTGTGAGATGGCTTAGATGCAAAAGGGTGCTATTTTTGCTTAAGTTTCGTAAAGCGTTGACTTGATTATATGTGAAGGAAACCTCATCATTAAGCGATTTTTTTTTTTCATTTTAGTATGGTTTACTTGAAGAGAATGTTGACTAAGGAAAGGAAATACACCTCTACTCTTTCAGAATTTTTTCTTGTTCTAAGGTTTTCTAGATCTAAAATGGCGTTATGTTTGGAAAACCTTTGAAATGATTACATGATTTGAAACTTTACTAATTTACTGAATTTTTCGGCTGTGGCATGGCACCCCTACAAGACTGGTGGCCCTTGCGGACTGCGCCCTCTTTATTTGCCACTGGGGGAGCCACCATCGGTTAGTACGTATGCGAAGCCGTAGCGTAGGCCTCGGAAGAAGATGTCCAGTCGAAAAGCATGCAGGATTGGGGGAAATGAAAAATTTTAGACTTTGTAAGTAACATCTTAATATTCTTTACTTTTGAATTTCATGCTTTAGAAACAAATTTAGCTTTGATTTAAATTAGATGTTACTTTAGGCAAAAAGCTCGTAGAGTTTAGGGTGTAATTATAGGTAATGATAGGCTATTTTATCTCTAGCTTGCGTGTATTCAGGTGTATTCAAGCGGTGTATTTTGTCGGAGAAAGAGGTTTCCTTTGTCACGAAGAGAAACCCACATAAGAATACGTCCGTGGTGGCAGTCCTTCGGGGACCTTTCTGGGAAAGTTTTGGAAAGAAGGAACCCCTGACATGCTATTTCCCACGTTCTTTGAGCCATGAACTCATAATTGGGAGAGTGAAATTTCAGCAGTCAGTATTTTTTCTCAAGTAGGCCAAATTTTTTACTTACGGTTTGGAAATCTCAGGGGGGCAACTGTCACCCCTGTCCCCAGCAGGCTACGGCCCTACTATTGGACAAATTCAGTAGCAACTTTCTGGTATAATCAGGGGGTCAACACCTCTCTGGTATAACACACAGTAGGCACTGACAGCTGGCTTCTAAGCGCAATCGCCTTCTGTACCAACAAATTCTGTTCGTATTTGATGTAGGAAAGCATTAAAAGCGTTAAAAATAATCGCAAATCCCATAAAAATCCATCAAATATTGGCCATTTTACAAGGTTTTTCTTGTTTTTACACTTATCTCATGAACCAACAAGAGTCACATATGCAAATTTGTTACGTGAAGGGGGACTCATGTGTCTTTAGTTATCCTATCTTTGTTTAACCTTCATTCCAAGGATATTTGTAATGTTGGCTAGCCCTGAGGGGTTACTTTTGGAAGTAGGTATTGACTACCTTGAAAATGTCCACATTAAACACACAATGAAAAAATGTTCCCATAACCGTTTCTAGTAGGTAAATATCGGACTTTGCAAATAGGTTTAAGTCTGCATGTATAAAAGATAAGTTACTTTTAACTAAACTCAGAGGCCATGTCACCAGTTTGAATAAATTTTCATTTCGTTCTGTGCTATTATTTTACACAGTACCTTTAAGTTTTTGTGATTGATTGCTCAAGAATTACCGCCACGTCGATTAGTTTCGCATTTGGCATGTAACCAGTAATATATTATATACTGTAGGATAATATGAAAATGCTCAAGGTCATTTCTGTGCTATACTCACGCACTGCTATGCAACATATTGGATCTATGTTCTTCCGGCTTCGAAATAATACATGGTCATTGATAGCAAAGTATGTTCCGAAATTTCTGAGTAGTCACAATGCATCGTAATGCAGATCTGCTTAGACACTGTTTCATGTTTAATTACAGGAGACCGAGGCATCATGAAGCACTTTTAAGATGTGTTTATAGATGTTTCTTATCAAGATACATAATCATCTTAACATAGAAATGTCCTATAAAAGTATGGGTAATATCATGACCGCATTTCAGAATATCACGGAGAAAAGCAGTATCCTGAAAAAATGTAACTAAAGTATAACAATCAAAGACAATAATGGACAGGTCTTAACAGGACATGAAGCAAACGGTAACGGCTTCGTTTTTCAAAGACAACAAATAACATGTTGAAAGAAAGTAGTGAACTTTTTCATTTTCATTCCCAACACAAAGTGAAAAAAAAATTCAGCTAGGCTAATTTCCTCTTCTCAAAAATACTTAATTTAGTATCACTGTGTGTCTGAGCACTTCTTTAGTTTAACAGCACACAGGTGTAAAATATGCGCAGTGTACAGGTGTAGGTAGGTTAGCAGTTCGGTCCGTACATTTCATGCGCCCAGTCTAAGCATATCATGCTTACATCTTTTCTTCAAAGTATTTCTCTAGAATCATGTGCACAATGTGGTAAGGGCAGGTCATTTTAAAACAGATTTCTACTGGTGAAATTTCGAATTTGCCTGAAATATGTCTCTTTCAAGTAGAATGCTTAACCAGCTTTAGGCATGTACGGTCTAACCTGTATAAAAAGGCCAGTGACTCATTTAAAATTTAGCCCATGGTCGAAAATTTAAAGATTTATTTGAATTAATCTCATTTATTTTTGATCCTTCATGGTAACTTCAAGGACAGTGTTACAACCTGCTTCTGTTAGACACTTTACCCACCTGGTCTCCCTTACCAATTACCAGGGTACCAGCTACCAGGAAATCAGGTCTAATAATACTTGATTACAAAATTTTCCCGAGGATCCTCTCGTTTAGCTCGAATACGTGATAATTCCAGGATAATCTAAATTGCAGTGGGGACGACGCATAATAATGTGATTCCATACAAAATAATACTAGTATACTTAATATTTTCCTCGATTGTCAGACGTTACGCAAACCACATCTAACAGTGTTTAATTTCAACGAAATTTCCCTGTGGGAGGACCCGCAGACGCCCGTTTTTTTGACTTGTACTAATGTATGATCGTTAGCCTGCTGGTCCAGTTACCCTATTCCGAATTGCAGTGGCCACACTGCATAACACCGGTGATACACGAAAAGGATGCTTGCTTGATTGCCAGATGCCAGTTTATTACATCAAACAATGTATAATATCAACTAATTTTCCAGTGGGAAGATCCTTAGATCCCTGCCATGGTATTGTGTTATTGTATAGCGCCATCTATTGACAATACCCAAGATTACAGGGGTGTGCAACCTGCGGCCCGCGACTACTTCCTGTGCGGCCGTCGAACCAGTTTCGATTTGTCTAATTTTTGGCCCTTGAATCTTGTTATTTGACCACAACTTAAACTTGACGTAAGTACAGGATATCATGAAAACAACTTGAGACACGATCACTTCCTTTGATGTGAGGTGGATATTCTCGACCATTCCATGATTTGATAAACTAAAGAATTCACTTGTAAAACGCATTCTAAATCTGAATTAACATATTTGTCGACAAAATAGAGATGCAATATACGGGACAAGTTTCGCCAACAATTAGAAGGCCAATACTACGATATCATTCGAGTACATGTGGGTCTGCCTAGATGGGCACATTGGTCACTAACGGGGAGGAGTGGGGGAAGGGGTGGGAGAAGAGATGAGGGTAAGACGCCACCCTCGTATACACATCTCTCTTCCACTGAGGCCCCCAGATGGTCACAGCAACATGATTTGGCCCAGTGTTCGAAAAGGTTGCTCACCCGCCCTGCCCAAGAATAAAGTGTTGGAAACTGGCAGCCATTTTGTCAAGTCTCGTGTTGTCTCATGTAAGCATATAACATGGTGTCAGCTGCCCCCCCCCCCCTTGAGCATATTTTTTGTATTTTTGAATGATTTTTTTATGATTGTTTTATGATATTGCTAGAAACTTAAAATAAAAAATGTTTAGGTGCAACTAACAAGGCCTGGGAAGTGCCATTTCCAGCGATCTGGGAGGTATTTTCGGCCAAATTTTCCTGGCTCTTCGCGCCAACCTATGGTGGCGCTACGCTTAGATAGTTTGCCTACAGGCTCGCCCCCCCCCCCCCTTGGCAAATTCCTGGCTACGCACCTGGTGTCAGAATGGAATTAAGCCCACCACCGGCAACTAAATTTAAGTGAAAATCTTACGAAAAACTTCCGAAGATTTAGCAGAGCTACCAAATTAAATCTGTGGCGACTGGTCTCGAAAAGAAAGACAAAAAAGTACAGGCTATGACACTGCTGCATGTCGCTGGTCCGGATACGGTAGAAATCTAAAACACGTTTAACGACGAATAAGGCTATAAAAAGGAGCTGCACCCTTTAAAATCTGTAGATGATGTAACTTCAAAATTGTCTGATGCAAATATGTTTACTGTACTAGATGCAGGTCAAGCATCTAGGCAGGTTAAGCTTACTGAAAGCAGTAGACACTATGTTAAGTTTAATACGCCATATGGCCGATATCAGTTTTGCATATCACCCTTTGGCTTATGTTCAGCGCCCGCGAGATATTTCAAAAACGGGTCAATCAAATTTTTGAGGGTATCCCAGGTGTTGAGGTAATAATGGATGATATTCTCATATGGGAAAAATACACGAAGGAGCACAATGAAAGACTGCTCAAAAAATTGCAGAGGGCTAAAGAAAGTCATCTCACATTGAATAAGGCAAAATCAAAACATGCACAGTCACATGTTAAATACATGGGTCATATCATCAGTTCCAAGGGATTATCCACAGATCTTGAGAAAATTCAAGCTACCTTAAAAATGTAAGCACCTGAAGACAAACAGGCATTTCAGAGAGACTGATGGGAATGGTAAATTATGTATGTAAATTTATTCCCAAATTATCTACCCTTAACACCCTATTCAGCAACTGCTGGAAAAGGATGTTGCATAGATATGGGATGAGCAGCATGAGGATTGCTTAAGGAAAATCAAGCAAGCATTGACAGAGTCCCCTGTTTTGAGATTTTATGACCCACAGAAACCAGCTGTAGTATCAGTAGATGCATCAAAACATGGCCTAGGTGCATGTTTGTTACAAGACGGCCACCCAGTAGCCTATGCATCTCGTTTCTTCAACAGAACTGAGAGGAATTATGCACAGATAGAGAAGGAGATGTTAGCTATTACGTATGATACTAACAAATTTCATGAGTATATCTATCAGTGTTGTATGCCTCGAGGCCGGCCTCGTCCTCGAGGCCGGTCTCGGGGTCGAAACTTAGTCCTCGACCTCGGTCATTCATTCTCGGCCTCGAAGTCTATAATGTCTCGATGTCTCGGCTCGAGGCCGAAACGAGGCATGGAATAAAACTTAATCACTTTCAGGTTACAAGGTTTCAAAAATTTTGCCTACATCATTCATCTCAATGATCGGAATGGGTCTGGTGCAAGGGTGAAATTAACCGGGCGCCAGGCGCTGTTTGGCCCTCGTTTCCAGCCAAACAGCTCCCGTTGACCCCAAAAGGAATCCTACCAGGCGCCTCTTTTTACCGAAAGTAGCTCCCGACATCCAGTGGAAACGACCCCAAAAGTTGGTGAAGAGTCCATTTTAAATCTCTTCTTAATAGCCGACTTCAAATGGACAACGTAATTGTACAATTTACAAAAATTATAGCAAAAATATGACAAAATGAAAATTAGTTACCAGCTTGAGGAAACAAATGAAATTAACATCGGAAAATGTAGTAAAAATGTAGTAAGCGTTCGACTTTATGTACAGTACTGTGTACGCCAGGGGTGGGGAACCTCCAGCCGGGCGGGCCGAATGCTGCCCCCGCCAGGCAATTCTTAAATGCAAATTCAGAATCACTTGAAAAGTAATTGATAATAATGTAAGAGCGAAAGTAACAGTTGTTGTATTCGAGTTGCTAAGTTACCGTAACTATTTTATTAATTGTTGTAATAAGCCAGCTGTGTGTGTGTGTGTGTGTGTGTGTGTGTGTGTGTAGCTGTATGTATGTTAGTATTATGTTCGTTATTTTTATGTTAATTAGCCCTAGTCTTCGTTGTAAGTTGTATACAATTGATATGACATTCTGTTGCCGGGTTTGAGTTGGAGCACTTCTGTAATCGACAAGCAATGCACGCAAACTATCGTGTCTGTCTTTCCTTTCCTTGTACAACTGTTGCCACTCCTATTAATTTGAAGGTACTTAAGTTTGTTCCCGCTCCGCACTAACTGATGGAACAACGCCCAAACAGGCCGATACACCAGAACCCCTGAGAAACGCCATTGAAAACCCCACGTTGCAATAATCGTTTAGCCCACGGTGCCGAACGTTTATTCTGCCATACCACTTACCGGATATTTCTGTTTAACTGTTGCGAAACACAACCAGTATATTACTGAAATCTTAGTATGCACAACATAACATGCACACTGTTCCCTTTGACATAAACAAGGTGCAGAATCCTTGAACGTCTGGTGGTAACGGATTCTTTGCGTGTGAGGCTACATTAAACAGAATTGCATTATCACACTTACAGGTCTATCTATTACAGTAAGAAACTCAGAGGGTACTGCACTTATTTCGGTAGATTAGGGGGGTAAAACTGTCCCTCCGAAGAGTGAGTTAAACGCCAGAAAGTTGTTAATTTTTTTTTTCTGCAACTGAAAGTGAAGAAAAATAACGGTGGTTTCAAAATAAGCGGTTTTTTGAATACTTTTCGTCCATTGTTACATGATATATAAATAAAAAGACAAGTGATCATATCGTGGTGCTCCTGGTCCGGGTAGCCTTGCACATTCAGTGCCATTTAAATATACTGGATGAACATCCTATTGCCTATAATTTTGTACAAACTCCATACCTTCCGGAGCTTGGCCGCAGTTCCTTACCTGGGCTTCCCCTAGACCACAACAGACCTGATGGAGCCCCTTGGCCTGCACCCTATGGGGAAAGCTTGTTGCGCCCTCGCTATCTGCGGCCCGAGATTGGGTTATGACTATCAAAACGGCCAATCAGAGGAAAAAGATTCCCCACTGGTGTACGCAATATGGTTTTGTTAATCCCGATCAGAATCTCGATCAAAATGTTCACCGTATCAAATGAGTGACAAAGGTTAAAAGAAAAACTGATGATATACTAGAGTGATAGTTCTTGGCATTAACAAAGCTTATATACACAAAGTTACTAACTCCCGAACGGAAAAAAAATTCAGCATGGTTCGATCGAACAAGTGAGCTACTGCTCTCTGCATACCAATAACATTACCTTCCTTCCAAGAAGCAGGATCGATAATTGAAAAGCGTCCACAATACCCCACGTGGCTAAGAACGTCAAAACATTTACAAGGCATGTACAAAAGACCCTAATACACAATCTGCTATACATTTGCGATCTTTAGGTTGATTTTTTTCTCTACGATATAATTTAACATGTAGAACATAATTATGTACGTTGAGAACCTAACCTACACACATGTATCTGCAATAATCTCCTTACTCGGAGAGCTGTACAGAGATTAAAGATTTTCTACTTATATTAGTTCTAAAGTGCCTAGGAGTGTTTTCTTTGTTCTCTAACACATACTCTTAAAGGTCTGGTGACGTGAAAATTACATAGTTGGATATGTGATATAAAAGCATTAAATATGCAGAAAATAGCCACAATTCTCATTGCAAGCCATCAAATATTGACAATTTTACAAGGTAATTTCTATTTCACACTTGTACCATGAATAAACATGAGCTAAATATGCACATATGTGACATCGAAAGATGGACATACTATATATGGCTAATGTTAGCCGTTGTTTTTTTAAACTTAATTTCAAGGACACTGGAAGCATTGCTGTACCCTGAAGGGTTTATTATGAAAGTAAATTGTTTCCTAGCGAAATTTTGATATCACTCACAAAACTGTAAACTATCTGATCAGCAATTAAGAGATAATTTATATAGGGTAAGCAAAAGAAATCGTAGGGCTATTTTTGCATAGGCATTGAGTTACTTCAGAAACCATCAAACTTTGAAGACATATATTTTGAAAGAGAGAGAAAAAGCAAAGTTGACTCCACCGGGATTGGAACTCGGGACCTCCCGCTTGCTAGAGCGGACGCTTTACCCACTGAGCCATAAAGCCAAGATGCTGTGGCCTTTGTTCAAACCCCAAATGAAGCACTCGCAATTCACCTCCTGAGCAGGCACCTATTTTGGGAACAGCACTAGTTCTCCTTTGATGCAAGCCCTACCAGAGATCAGAAATGATGCAATTCAGCCAAACACAATTGTCAACCCGCCAGCGGATCTCCGAAGAGATACAGAAACGTGTGACAGCACAAGTTGACGGTGAATAAACAATGACGGCAACTGCGATGTATGTAGAGTTGAGTCGGTAAAGCTGAAAAATCTGGGCTAGGTGCAAAAGCAAATATATATATATAGATATATATATATATATATATATATATATATATATATATATATATATATATAATATATATATATATATAGGTAGAGTGACGTAGCGACTTTTATATGAATGAGTCAATCAACGCTGCATGCGACTATTCTATACAGCGTATATATATATATATATATATATATATATATATATCTGGACTTTAAGCTGACTCACGTCGACTGTAACATACATACCGGTATATGTACTGTACATACAAGGGAAGGACTGTGGCACTACTAGACTACTAACGTGAATACAAACGATTAGCAGGTCTCGGTCTCGCTCTCGGTCCCAGATAGTCGTGTCCCGGTCTCGGCCTTGGACGGTCATGTCTTGGTCTCGTTCTCGGATGGTCGTGTCTCGGACTCGGATAAGCCGGCCTCGGATACAACACAGATATCTATGCTAAGCCAAATGTTGTTGTGGAAACAAACCACAAACCCATAGAATGTTTGTATAAGAAGCCACTTGCTTCAGCTCCACCTCGTATTCAGAGGATTTTGATGAAAGTGCAAAAGTATGACATAATTGTCAAGTATAAACCTGGCAAAGAGTTGTTAATTGCAGATGCACTGATCAGAGCTCCTGCATCAGGTTCAGAAAAGCAAGGTGATAGTTTTGAGGTACACATTGTTGAACAGAAACCAATCAGTAGTGAAAGTCTTGAAGAGATAAAGGTAGAAACAGAGAAAGATGCAACTCTTCAGTCCCCTCAGTCAGACTGTCAAAGATGGGTGGCCAAGAAGAAAAGATCAAATTGATTCACAGCTAAATGAGTATTGGCAGTACAGAGATAAGATTACCATTGAAAATGGTTATTTGTTAAAAGGTGTTAGAATGATTGTACCATCATCATTACCAAAAGAAGATAGTTAAAATACATAGCAGTCACCAAGGTATTGAAAATTGTAGAAAGAGAGCCAGAGAATCACTCTTTTGGCCTCACATGAACTCTCAACAAGCAGATTTTGTATCAAAGTGTACTACATGTAATAACTTTAAGAGGTCACAGCAAAAGGAACCTTTGCACAGTCATGAGGTACCATGTAGACCTTGGCAGTAATTCGGCATTGATTTCTTTCATTTCTTTAATGAGAGTTATGTGCTTTTGATCGATTATTACTCCAAGTTTGTGTAAATATGTAGACTAACGGAAAGTACAGCCTCAAAATGTGTCATTAATTTGATGAAGAGTCAATTTACAAGGCATGATATCCTAGATGTAGTTTTTAGTGATAATGGTCCACAGTTCGCACCTTCAGAGTTTATAGAGTTTGCAATTGAGTACAGGTTTTCTCACACAACCAGCTCACCCCATTACTCGCAAAGCAATGGTATGGCTGAACGTGCAGTTCAAACCATTAAGAATCTTCTAAAAAAGGTTAAACATGACAAAAAAATCCCCCATATTTGGAATTACTGGATCTTAGGAATACTCCTCAGGGAGAAGCAGGATCTCCTGCGCAGAGGTTGATGGGAAGGCGGAAAAACGCTCCTCCCAACAAAACCATCATTGTTGAAACCTAAATTGCCAAAAAGTGGTAAACACTATTTAGAACATCAGCAAGCAATTCAGAAGGAACAGTATGACCGTCATGCTAAACCCTTCCATTACCCCGGGAGAAATGGTCATAGTAAAAAATGCCAATGTTCAATGGGACCAATGTGTTGTTGTAAGACAAACAAAGAACCCAAGACTTTTATTGTTCGGGTAAAAGAAGTTGATCTTCAGATCTTAGGAGGAACAGGCGTGTAATTAGACCTTCAAGGGAAGTAGTCACTGTGACGTATGATTTTGATGCTCATGATTACACCCCTCAGGAAAATAGAGATCCCCATCCTGAAGTGGAACCAATTAGAACAGCCAGAAGTGGTAGACTTAGGAAAGTGAAACCCGTATGCACCACCTGTGCAGTTGTTCGGATCAGTAAAGCTTTTGTGATCGAGATTGTTATATCCTTCAATTATGTTATTCACTTTTATGCTATGTTTTATGTAGAAAGGGAAAATACAAAAACCAGTCAACATTCAATTGTATCGTTCCTGCTGTAAGTTTTATTACAGATAATCAAGTTGGTGAACATTAACTGAATTGAAGTAATGAAGTAACTTACTTATATCTCTCACATGAATGAATCTTTAAAGGGGAGATGTCATCGTATTGTATTATTGTATAGCGCCATATATTGACGATGTGCATGAATACCGTTTTGAAAACTGGCAGCCATCTTGTCAAGTCTTGTCTTGTCTCATGTAAGCATAAAACAATCCCCTGTGGTTTGACTATTTTGTCGGTATATGATCATTAGCCTGCTGTTTAGCCTATTCCGGAAATGTAATGTCCATACTGCATATTGCGCAGCGTTGATAAACAAAAATGATATTTACTTGTGTATTTGTCTTATTTGCCAAATGCCAGGAAATACCAATTAGCAGTGTCTAATTTCAAAAATTTCCCCAGACCTCCTCCTCAATCATGGTTACATATCTTTGACCCCCGTGGTTTCACACTTTGCCCGCACAAATTTAGCTCTGCCTGTTGCAAAATCTGAGATAGGCCCCTGGACGCCATGGATCCAATTTGGGTCGAGGCGTAGCTTTTGGTTAGAGTTAGGTTTACTTACAACAGCACGAGCTTGGTCTACTTTAGGTTAGAATAAACACTCTGCAGACCGAGTTCACAGAGCTTAGGTTTAGGGTGTAACAAACATCTCTGTGCAATTCTGAGAAAATAGTCAACGGCGCATAAGTAAATGATGATGGTACCATTAAAATACACACGCACGCGATACTGTTGAATGCTTCTGGACTGGAACTAACAGAAACTTTTGACAAGATCGGGTGCTAAGATTTTACAACCTTTACTCTTAAAGAAAAGATATTCCACTTCATGTTGATCTGGCATTAGCTTGTCTACGCCAGACCAATGGACAGGTCATGGACAAACTACTATAGGTTATATGCTTTGTTCCTATATGCTCATGTAGACACAACTGATGTTTCAAAGTCTCTTTTACACAACTGTGATGCAAAGCAGTGTAAGGATATTTGATTTACGTTGTCTTTTTTATCGAATTTGTCACACTCCGGTGGCATGATTATATTTATTTGCTTGAACACCTCAATTATTTATGAAGATGTCGTGGTTTGAGGTGGAAGTTGTAGGGACTTCAGTGAAAATCACGTTAGGGTTTCACAGTTCATTTTCGGTAAAATTGTCCTATAATCATTTAGTAAGTTTTTATCCAAATGCATAACACAAGTTCAGGCTCTCGAAACTGACATTGTCCTTAAAAACTTGATCAAATGTCGGTGGACTCGACTTAGTCCAGAGAGGTGAGATCAGACCCAAGCCCACAGTCTATCTTTATAGTCCTAGCTTAAAAAGTACAGGGCCTCCAATCCTCCAAAAATGACAGACATGTAAGAGATATGCATTCTGAGTGATGAACCCTACAAATTCTCAAGTTTGCTCTTGATAGCGATTATGATGAACCACATAATGGCTATATATCAAGGGATGTTACATCAATTGTCGTTGTTGTCCTAAACGTGTAGTAGGACCCCTTTTAGGCCCTTTTTAGGCCCTAACGTAGGCCTTTCTTAGACTGCAAATGCTCGAGGATTTTCTTTTAAGTTGCTGTTTAAAACCAAGGACAACTACGCTACTAAAGTTCCGCGAAGCAAACGTTTCCCAGTATAGTTTTTGTACATAAGAAGCCGAGATCATTTCCCTTTTTTAATTGGCAATTCGTAATACTTAAACAAAGTTACACTGAACTAGCTCTACCCTTAATTCTCATTCCCACTCACTTATGTTTTGCAGACCTGTTACTTTTAAAATCGGAAAAATGACTCTAGTAGCTTTGCCGGAGAGTTGCTATTGGAAGGAGACACATCGAAAGCTTTATGGTAATCTTATTAGATCCACTCAACCGTTAAGAGAACACCAATAGCAGACTTTAATCATTGTTAAATTCACCCAAGGAATCATGGGAACGGGTAGTATAAACAATGGGCAGCCCATTGTTTGTACTCCCAGTTCCCATGATACCTTGGGTGCATTTAACAATGATTAAGTATGCTATTCACGAGTGATAATTATGTTTTTAGGGCATCCACTTCTTTTGTCTGATCTTTTTCAATCCATCCCATGATACTCAAGAAAACCTACTAAGACGTTATGAACAGGATAAGGAGGAACATTGATTTAATCCAAACCTTGTTGCGGACAGCCAAGTAAGAAACACTGTCTAATAAATCAAAACGACTGCTAATCTTCACAAAGTCTAGAAAAACTGTGTATAGACGAATGTCTAAAGCTGAAACAACACGTTAATGATTGAAAAGAGGTGTTGAAATGAAACTTGAAGTAATACTTCATTAAATTCGGCATTCTTTTGCAATCTGCGAAAGATGTATCCACGTTAACATTTTATGCAGGATTATATTTGTCTACTGTGATAAGCGTTGGATCTCGTTGAAAGCTGGAAATTAAATCTCATAAAATCATCTGGCAATACTACGGAAAGGGACAGCATTTTCAACTTAGCGTCATCTAGTCTTCAACACGCTCCAGTACCCTGGAGAAGAAAGGAGCGTTACTTACAGGCCTTTAGCTTTTAAATATAACAAGCAACTGGGAGGAAATACCAACTAACAGTACCTAATTTCAAAATTTCCCCAGACCCCTCTCCCAATCAAGGCTTTGCACCTTTGACCCTCTTAGCTTCAAACTTTACCCTCAAAAAGTGAGCCCTTCCATTAATAAGATTCGGGAACAGCTCCTAGACTTCCAAGGATCCAAATTTGGGTCGAGGCCTAGTCTAAGGACCAAAGCTGCATACTGTTCCCGTGCTGTTTGCCATACACATGTCACCCCAAACACGTTTACTTACAGCTACTGCAAGTAAGAATACACTCTATTTAGACCGACTTCACAAAGTGCAGAGCCAGAGTGCATCTTCATGACAGAATTCTTCAGTAATGCACGCTGTACAAGGAAATGATGGTACCATCATAATACATAAAGCTAAGCACGAGGTTTTCGGGGAAGACTAGTGGCTTGCAACTCACATGTACTTTTGACTAGGTCGAATGTTAAGAGTTTCAAAACTTTAAGATAGGCCTAACAAATATTCCACTGTATGTTGATCTGGCATAAACCTGTTTGTTCTAATATGTTCATGTACGACTGATCACTTAAAAACTTCCATTAGACAACTTTAGTGTAAACCAGTCAACATGTTTGATTTACTACGGATTTTCTTCACAGTGTCCGTATTTTTCCACTCCAGTTGCAAGATAATATTTACATGCTCAAAGACAGATACTCATCATCCCAGACAGGTCCAATTCTCCCAACTAGGTTACTTCTAGCCACGCCCACACCTGTCTGTAACTTCTCCTTATGCAGACACATGCCTAGTCTATTTCTTAAGGCGATATCCTAGTGAGCATACGAGGCCCTAATGTGTATTTGGAGCAATCTCTGTGCACAGCAGCGTAGCGGGGGGGGACGAAGGGGGCCCCAGCCCTCCCCCCTTGAGCAAAATATTGGTATTTTTTATGGTTTTTTTTACAATATTACTAGTGTTTCCCCTATTTATATGCGCTAAATAGGCTTGGGAAGTGCCATTTCCAGTTCTGGGAGGCATTTTGGACCAAACGTTTCTCGCGCTGACAGCATACTTGTCAACTCTACCGATACCGTAAGGGGACAAATTGTAGGCCTACCATATCAGGAACACATGGTATCTAGTGGTAGGCGTATGTACAAAAACAGCATCTTACACTTGTTTGAAACTGGTATGTGATTCTGCATACTTGTGGAATGATAAATTATTTGCCATCAATATGTGTGTATTTGATATAGTTATTCCTACAAAATATTTCATAAAATACATAATAATATTTCTCTTTATGCATACAAAATACCGTCTAAAGTATGCACCAAATCACATATTTTCATTTTAAAAAACACAAAAGCTTCTCACCGTGGGAGGGGACACTCCATCCCACACCCCCTCGAGCGCAAGCGCGCTCTGGCTCGGTCGCTCCTCTTCCTCGCAAAATTTACCACTTCGCCCCCCCCCCCCTTGACGAATTTCTGTCTACGCGCCTGTCTGTGCATGCTGTGTAATATGAGCTACTCGGCATCTTTTGAATTTTGTAACTCTAATGTCAATCAGAGAGCAGTCACCAATTGAGACTTTTGCTTACCCACAAGTAAAAGTCATACTTGGGGTGACGAGTATCTGTCTTTAAACATCTCGTCTTTTATGAACATATCATCTTTTAAAGTGGAAAGTGTAGAAAATTCCGTGAAAATTACTTAAGGGCTTCACATTTCAGTTACGGTAAAAATTGTCAAATGATCATTTAGAAAGTTGTTATCCAAATGCATGACTCAAGTTCATACTCTCAGACCTGATATTGTTCTAGCACTTCATCCAAAAAATGTTGATAATCTTGAATTACAATCGTCTTTCCAGACCTAGAGAGGTGAGATCAGACCCAAGCCCACACCCTATCTTGTCATAGCTTAGAAAAGTGCACTGACTCCAATCCTCCAAAAATGGTAGTATGTTAGAGAAATGCATCCTGAGTGAGGACATTTAGAAATGCTTATGTTTGCTCTTGGTGGACCAATTAATGAAAATCATGAAGGAGGGGATGTTACATCAATTGCAGTGGTGGTCCTAAAAGCGTATTGACTCCTTTGGGGCTTTTTTGAAGTTGCGTGTTTAAGAACAAGGACATCGACGCTTCTGAAGCCCAGCTAGGGATACATTTCCCTGAGGAGGTTTTCTGAATAAGTAGCCGGGCTCATTTCTCTTCTTAAATTGACACATTGAAAAACTTTAAAGGTGGCACAACTCAGAAGTTAGCGTAGCCACCGTTACTACTTTGGGCACTTTTAAGTTGGCCAGGGAAAAGTTGGAGACAAAGAATAAATGACTGGGAAGTCTATTTCACTCAACTTGTTTTGTTCTACCCTTTTCCTTCCCACTCACTTAGTTTTTGCAGGCCTGTTATTTGTAACATCCGAGAAATGACTCTGAGTTTACTTTGGCCAGATAGTTGCTTTTTGGAGGAGACACATCGGACGTTTTATGGTAATCTTATAAAATCCATTCCACCGTGAAGAGAGCATCAATTCGTGGGTACAGATTAGAGTTTTGGGGCACTCCTTTTGTCTGATCTTTTTCAATGCATTCCATGATATCCAAGTAATCAGGGCCGTCGCGACCGGGGGGTGTGGGGGGTGTCTCACCCCCCCAAAGTTCGTCAGAGCGACGATAGTCGGAAAATCTGAAATGCCAGTTGGAATTTCTGATATCTCAGTCTAGCACATTTTTCCGACTGAGCCTGTGTCAACTTTGTATATATTTTCCAACTAGACCAAGTGAGAATAATACCAAACGTTATTTTCCTCACGTAAAATCAAACCAAAGCTGTCCTTTTTTCGCAAATTATTCTCAAACTCTCAAAATTTTCGCGCGCTCCGCGCGCTTTAAACCTTACCTCAGTGTTGTTCTTATTATCAATATCTTCCGATAGCAACTTTCGGAGAAGCACAACAGCAGAAGTTGAAAGCTGTTTACAAATTACCAGGTAAAAGACTGGCTTTTTGAGTGGCATATTGGTTTGTTGGGCAACTGAAAGTATCTTGATGTAGATTGTGAATGCAGGGCTTATTATGGAAATCTTACTTAATGGAAATTTGGGCGCGCTTCGCGCGCATGCGTCACGATTTACAATCAGTCTCATGGACATTATTAAAGTAATTATACCAGACACAGTTCTGTGGGAGCTAGGGCGCTTCAGCCCCCCTCCCCAAATTTTTCCGAGCCCCACAAAATTGCGCAAAATTTCATATAGACTAATATTGGTGAAGACATAGATATACTCAGAGAATATTCCATCCGTCTATTTATCAGGCCCGTAGCCACTAAGTTCTGTAACGATTCTTTCTATAACTTCAAAAAAAATTTCGCGCGCTTCTCGCGCTTTCATCTATAGTTCTATCTAGTGGAAACGCCCCGTTTCAAGCGTATTGGATTTCAACGTTTCCACAAATGTTGTTCCACATCGTTGCGAAGTTCTTTCCTCTTTTTCCTAACTTTTGGAAGATTCTTTCTTCTGCCTCGCCATCGTGGCAAACATATTTTGTAAGAAAAAGATCTTTCAGTTTCGTAGCAGATCCTTAATGGGTAAGATAAAAATGTAATCCCCGACGACGACCATGCAGTCACCCGAACAAATTTCTTGGTTTTTGCCCAGATTCTTCAGTAAAAGCCCAAACTTTTTCAACTTTCCTTAATGAAAATTCAATATAACCCCAAATTTTTGGGCGCGCTTCGCGCGCCTTATATTTTGAGTTCGGTAACCCATTGCATCTGTCGGGACTTAGAGTAGCTGGCCCCCAGTCAGGGCGCTCCCCCCCCCCCATGTCGGCAAATCAAAGCACCACCCCTGGCTCAGCTTGCGTGCAGGTTTTTCATTTTGGCATTGAAGTATACCCCAAATTTCGGCGCGCTTCGCGCGCAATCCTCACAATCCACGTTGTATCACTTATGAACATTATAAGCACAACGTACCAGTGAACTTTTATAGCATAAACTAGGTGTACATTCTGAAAACGTGCTTGTTAGTCCTAAACCCCTTTTGCTATACCTACCTGGGAGGTCTAGTATCATTTTTCTGCACCTATACTCTCCCTCCCGCCCATTTCCCATTGCTGGAAGCTGTTCGTCTGGATTTTCGTTTAAAATTAGTAAAAATACGATAGATGTAAAGTGCTTGGCGTCATACTCTATATTATTATTTAGATGACAGGTAGTAAGCATTATGTCATTGCCCCATTTTTTATAATTGATCCAGAGCTTCCAGGAGGCCTATACAGGTATATGCTAGCATTAGATGCCAGAATAGAAGGCATTAAAGTAGTCAAAGGGGGGTGCAGGATGTTTGTTCACAACGTATTCTTCTCTTAGACAACATACTTTCTACTTTCACCTAACCAAATCTTAGTATTCACTAAATTATGGACATTTTCCAGCCATATATGATCAGTTTCAAAAGTATCCCAAGATAGCACCATTTTGCATCTAAGCAACCTTACCTTAGCAAAAATTTCTCAAAGGGGAGGGGGACACCCCCTCCCCTTAGGCCCCTCCCCCAGGACGGCATCTTTATTTAGTGACAAAGGAAGGATCCCCACTGCTGTATGTAAAAGCAGGGCGCATAAAAATGGTGCGATTTACGCGCCACCATTCAGTTGGAAAAAATATCCATCCAGTCGGAATTTGGGACCTTCACACCCCCCCAAACATATGACCCTAGCTACGGCCCTGCAAGTAATTAATACCTTATGAATAGGATAAGGAGGAACAATGCTTTAATACAAACCTTGTTACCGACAGTCAAGTAAGAAACACTGTTTAGTAAATCAAAGCGACTTTTAATCTCCACTGAGGGTAGAAAGGCTAATGTGTATGGAAGAAGCTCCATGTGTTGACACGATACCTTTGTGATGAAAAAGAGGTCAATAATTTGAAGTTTTTTTTTTCATTAATTCACTCAAACTTTTGCGATTTGCGAAAGATGTATCCATGTTCAACATGGTACATACAGTTATGGTTGTCTGCTGTGATAATTGCTGGATGGTCTCGTTGGTAGGTGGAAAATTAAATTTCAAGAAAAGCGTCTGGCAATGGTACAGAAATGGACAATATTTTCAAGTTAGCATACAATATGAATGTTTTCTTACTACAATAGTAGCTGTTAAGCTGGTTTTCACGTGCTATTCAAAATAAGTGATCGTCCTTGGTGGGTAAAAAGGAAAAAGCTTCCACTTTATCCCTTTCTCACAGCAACTCCCTGCTTTTGCCCTCTTATCTCATTTTATCTATTCTTCAAAATTCCAATGTTTGGACAATCAATGTTAGAACAATAAATCCTGCAGCTTTCATTGTACTGAGCACTAGGATAGGTCGCACCATTCCTGTTTCCCTAGATGTAAATTTACAGTAATGGTTCAGGGGCGGATCTAGGGTCTTTTCTGAGGGGGGGGGGGTTCCAACATAAAAAGGGCACACATTTTTTTTTTAAATTTTGGTTCCCATAAACGACAGCGATTATGCAATTTACCGCATATTGACAAAGAAATTATAAACCAAGAGACATGCAAAAACTGGAATCAAAATCTGGAATCTAAACGGTGAAATTGCAAAGCGCGCGAACCGCGCGAAAATTTTTACGTTAATGAAATATAACATCATTTCGTGACGTCACATCGACAGAGAGCTTTTATCGGACTACGCGTGTCCCATAAAAGCTGTCTGTCGATATGACGTCACGAAATAATTAGTATACATTTCTTTTTCATAGTCATGTGATACAAATCAAATATTTACACAGGTTGGCAAATGTTTGGTTCCCTCCGACCAGAGATGGAGAAGATTCTAACTAAAACTCAAAAAATCGGACCGTAATCCGATCCGAAATCGCTGTAGTGTGACCTGTGCTTTAGGTTTGAGGGTTACTTGTACATAGTACAGTATATACCTCTACAACAGATACATTAGCCAGCTTCCTGGTATTGTCTTTTGTCTGGCAAACTCAGTCAACTCAAAGTTGAATTTTGTACCAGTAAACATTACCCGTCTTTGTGTTATTCATTTCTGTGACATGTACATGTGAAGTGTATATTTTTTATAAGTTGCAAAATGCATAACTTACAGAATAAAATATGAAACCTATGTACTATATTACGCAGTTGTTTCATTCGATGTGAGATGTGTACCTTACTCAGCAGAACTCTACAACATTACATACAGGCCTAATTAAGCTGAATCTATTTCGGTCCTATACCTCCACCTATTACTACTATTGGACAGTCCTGACTGGTCTACTACTGTATAACTCACCAAACACTGCAGTATTGCATACAAGCCTAATTAAGCTGAATCATTGTGGTTAGCTTTTAATCATGCAACCAGGATTGAAAAAAAAGTATTTCTTGGAAAAACAAGCAACTTTCCCACAATGTTTATACTCATTTTCAAGTACTGTACAAAAAGGCCAAATTGCTTTCCAGTTGTCAAAACTTAAATGTGGAAATTTT
Source organism: Holothuria leucospilota (assembly GCA_029531755.1). NCBI lineage: Eukaryota > Metazoa > Echinodermata > Holothuroidea > Aspidochirotida > Holothuriidae > Holothuria > Holothuria leucospilota. The sequence continues at coordinate 27,265,706 of CM055962.1, read as the reverse complement.
TCTATAATTTCTGTGCCCAGTATCTTTATTCTTTCGACTTGTGTTTGCAATTTTTTTTTTTCATTTGTTTGTATTTTTTTTTACTTTATTTCTTGTTTTGTGTGTGTGAATACATCCTCAGATATACATACATGTACAGTCCTTAGTGTACTTGTGATATTTGTAGGGACTTTGTGACATTTCATGAAACATACTTGCCAGGGGTAGACTGGGTATATGAGTCGTGGCAAAAGAGAGTTTATGGTGGTGACTGGCCCGGGTAAAGGGTCTTTCTTTCAAGAACCTGCCCAAAAAGGCCCTAAACATGAGCAACCAGGGTGGCAATCACGCAGGAAATGGTGTCAGGTGTCAGGTGATTTGATCTGTTCAACTTCTGTAATGTTCCAAAAGAAGGTTGATATAATTGCTGGCTCTTAAAAATAAGTTTTTCCAATGGTACTTGTCACTTGTGGAAAATTTTGTTTTAAGCTTTGAAAGTGATTTGGCTAAACTATAGATAGCAAAATATTTACAAACCAGGTGTTGTTATATATAGCAATATGGCAAACTATTAGGTATGAAATATTTAACCCTACCATGATAAAAGTTACAGAATAAACTGAGCAAAGGGATGTGGAATTTAAACTCACCTGATTTTTTTTTTTTTTTTTTTTTTGGGGGGGGGGAGGGGGTCAGTGTGCACAGCAGATTACACAGATGACCAGTAATCCTCATGGTTTTATGTTTGAAGTGCAAATTATGCAGTCACCCCAATTTGAATTAATGTACTGTACCTGGACATGTTAAATCAGTAAAATTGTTTTTCATCATGGGGCATGTTTGGGGGCATTTTTTTTTAGGTCATTTTTGTTTTAAATAGGGTAAGTTGATTAGCATTTACAGGAAAGTGATTATGGTGTTACTGCTACTACAGACAGATATAAGTAGGGGTCAGATATTTTCTGTAAAAACAGAGTTGTTATGAGGAGAATGCTTTTTTGTAACTCTCGGTAGGGTCCTTAGATCCCTTGGGATATGCAGAGCTCACCTTGGGAAGTATTTGCCTGTAAAAATATACCTTCTTCAGACTTTTATAGATGAGCTACATTAGTATGTTTCCTACCAACTAATTAAAAATGTGTAGTGTGCCTTTTCTTCTCAAGTTCTGTAGTTAAAGTGATGCCGTGAGATTGCAAAAAAGGAAAAAACATTAAAAAATCGAGTTTAAAATTTCAGTGATTCCTTTGAGTGACCCATATGAACAGTAAGGGAGAAAAAATAAGGCATGTTGTGCGAATTCCGGCAACAGCCTTAAAATTTTTCGTTAAAATAACGACTTAACTCGAGGAAATCAAAAATGTGCTGCGAGCAAACACTATTCAGTCTCCTAACGAACATCAGTTGAGCGGACCAATGAGAACGAAGTACTAATGCATATTCACTAGGTGTAAACACCTGCTTGATTTAGCACAACAACACAAGTGAACAAGACGTGTGTGTGTGGATCTGAAGAGGTATCGTTGATATTGCAATGTACAGAGTGCATGGTAATACCACTATAGGCTATACTATCCCGTTTTACTGTAGTAGCCTAACTTAGGCTATAGTATACTGGCTAGTGGTACCTCTGTGTAAATTAAGCCTAATTTAGGCTAACAGTAGATGCTCTGCCTTTATGTGCACTTACCATCGTCTTTGACGTTCTTAATCATGGCGATAAAAGAGATAGAATCGGTGTAACTTTCGTGGTAAACCTGTAACGTCCAAATTCAAGTCGGTACTGTAACGCGTACCAAAGTGATCGAAAGACTGTGACCTGTACTAGGAAGCAACATTGAGTGTATACAAGTAAGTTAGTGTTATGAAGCAATTATGCAAGAACATGCATTCTCTGGTCGTGAGCACTGTTATGGTAGAGATCAGTGGTCGTGAGCAAACAGCTGTAGGCTACCGTAGAGCTAGTCAGGCTGGAGTGGTATGGTACGTCTTTTTTAACTTGGTGACACCTCAATAACATTGCATATTCAACATCAGGTTCGTTGTAGGCGTGGTTTAATGCTGTATAATAAGGACTGTTTTTTGAAAAAGGCCTTCAAAAATTTACAGATTTTAAGCTGTTTAGGTTACTTCTCGAGACTATCACTATCATTTTGAGCTTTCAAATTGTATTCTTCAACTCTGTAAAGCACTCGTGACATTTTTAAGAATAAAGAAAGACATAAGAAGAAGCAAAATTTTATGTTTTTCCTTTTTGCAGACTCACGGCATCACTTTAAAATTAGATAGTTTTACATTATTTTGGATCTGGAAAAGAAAAAAAGTTTTTAAGATGAAGACCAAAAAGCAGAAGTACCATCAGTGTTTTTACTAGGGAAAAAATGTTTGCGTCCCGCAGACGCAACCGCTCAAAAAAGTTTGCGTCCCAACTCGGAGAGTTTGCGTCCCGTTGGATTCACTGTATGACCTTTATTTGCATTAAAAATTAAATCTAATAGCAAAGTGCAAATTTAGGAATATGTAGTATGTATTGAACGTTCATTTACTGTTACGTAGACACAATTTTGAGCAACCGATTAGAAATGTTTTGTTCATATTAACAATGTCAAACTACTTACAAACCATTATCGTTTACGTGAAAATCGGGAGTAAGTGAGTCGGACTTCACCGACTTATTCTGTATAGACTGCAGCTCTAGGCTATAGCCTACGTTATAATTGTAACGATCATCTGTGTAACTTCTTTCAAGGCCTTGGCAGTTTCCTGCTGATCGCTACCTTGTGCAAAAAGACTGCAGTGGTGTACGTGTTGCTGTGTTTCATTCTCCCATTGTTTCTTTCTTTTAACTCTTCTGAAAAATATCCATAATAAACACAGAATATTGGTCTGTGTGACTATGACGGTAAACTTTTACGATCCCCAAGCCTAGTCATGTTGCTTTCTGCAACGGAACTCATCCCGTACGTGTCTCTGGGAAAATAACGCGCATTGTATGGCACAGTGCATGTAGTTCTAAACATGTTGTAGACCGGCAATTTTACGTACGCCAGTTGAATATTGAAACGGCCAATGCACAGTTCCATATTGCATATCCTAACGTACATTGTGTATGTGCTTTTTGCTAACTGTGCTCGTGTTCCTTATGCAACTTTGGATGCCAGAGCTCACTTGGGAAGGTATTTGCCCTGTAAAAATATACCTTCTTCTTCAGACTTTTATAGATGAGCTACATTAGTATGTTTCCTACCAACTAATTAAAAATGTGTAGTATGCCTTTTCTTCTCAAGTTCTGTAGTTAAAGTGATGCCGTGAGATTGCAAAAAAGGAAAAAACATTAAAAATCGAGTTTAAAATTTCAGTGATTCCTTTGAGTGACCCATATGAACAGCAAGGGAGAAAAAATAAGGCGTGTTGTGCGAATTCCGGCAACAGCCTTAAAATTTTTCGTAAAAATAACGACTAAACTCGAGGAAATCAAAAATGTGCTGCGGGCAAACAACTATTCAGTCTCCTAACGAACATCAGTTGAGCGGACCAATGAGAATGAAGTACTAATGCATATTCACTAGGTGTAAACAGCTGATTGATTTAGCACAACACAAGTGAACAAGACGTGTGTGTGTGGATCTTGAAGAGGTATCGTTGATATTGTAATGTACAGAGTGCATGGTATTACCACTATAGGCTATACTATCCTGTTTTACTGTAGTAGCCTAACTTAGGCTATAGTATACTGGCTAGTTCTGTGTAAATTAAGCATAATTTAGGCTAACAGTAGATGCTCTGCCTTTATGTGCACTTACCATCGTCTTTGACGTTCTTACTCATGGCGATAAAAGAGATAGTATTGATGTAACTTTCGTGGTAAACCTGTAACGTCCAAATTCAAGTCGGTACTGTAACACATACCAAAGTGATCGAAAGACTGTGACCTGTACTAGGAAGCTACATTGAGTTTATACAAGTAAGTTAGTGTTATGAAGCAATTATGCAAGAACATGCATTCTCTGGGCTTGAGCACTGTTATGGTAGAGATCAGTGGTCGTGAGCAAACAGCTGTAGGCTACCGTAGAGCTAGTCAGGCTGGAGTGGTATGGTACGTCTTTTTTAACTTGGTGACACCTCAATAACATTGCATATTCAACATCAGGTTCGTTGTAGGCGTGGTTTAATGCTGTATAATAAGGACTGTTTTTGGAAAAGGCCTTCAAAATTTACAGATTTTAAGCTGTTTTAGGTTGCCTTCTCGAGACTATCACTATCATTTTGAGCTTCAAATTGTAATTCTTCAACTCTGTGCGTAAAGCGCTCGTGACATTTTTAAGAATAAAGAAAGACATAACGAAGAAGCCAAAATTTTATGTTTTTCCTTTTTGCAAGACTCACGGCCATCACTTTAAAATTAGATAGTTTTTTATCATTATTTTGGATCTGGAAAGAAAAAAAGTTTTTAAGATGAAGACCCAAAAAGCAGAAGTACCATCAGTAAATTGTTTTTACTAGGGAAAAAATGTTTTGCGTCCCGCAGACGCAACCGCTCAAAAAAGTTTGCGTCCCAACTCGGAGAGTTTTGCGTCACCGTTGGATTTCACTGTATGAACCTTTATTTGCATTAAAAATTAAATCTAATAGCAAAGTGCCAAATTTTAAGGAAATATGTAGTATGTATGAACGTTCATTTACGGTTGACTGTAGATCACAATTTTGAGGCAACCCGATTAGAAATGTTTTGTTCATATTAACAGTGTCAAACTACTTTACAAACCATTATCGTTTACGTAGAAAAATATCGGGAGTAAGTGAGTCGGACTTCACCGACTTATTCTGTATAGACTGCAGCTCTAGGCTATAGCCTACGTTATAATTGTAACGATCATCTGTGTAACTTCTTTCAAGGCCTTGGCAGTTTCCTGCTGATCGCTACCTTGTGCAAAAAGACTGCAGTGGTGTACGTGTTGCTGTGTTTCATTCTCCCATTGTTTCTTTCTTTTAACTCTTCTGAAAAATATCCATAATAAACACAGAATATTGGTCTGTGTGTCTATGACGGTAAACTTTTACGATCCCCAAGCCTAGTCATGTTGCTTTCTGCAACGGAACTCATCCCGTACGTGTCTCTGGGAAAATAACACGCATTGTATGGCACAGTGCATGTAGTTCTAAACATGTTGTAGACCGGCAATTTTACGTACGCCAGTTGAACATTGAAACGGCCATATATTGCACAGTTCCATATTGTATATCCTAACGTACATTGTGTATGTGCTTTGTGGCCTATGCTGTGCTCGTGTTTCTTTTTGCTAACTTTTGTGCACATGAATGACAAGTGAATGACACTTCAGTCTGTGAGGGAGCGCCTCCTTTTACGTAACGGGAATTAGCCAGTGGATTTCCTGTCTTTTTAATCTTTCTTTTTCAAAGTCCGACCCTTTTTAGCTTGGAGAAGAATACCCCACTGGAATGAAAAATAATTTTAGGCAAGATTGGAGCAATTTTTTGCACCTGCTTATTTTCCTTCTGAGGATATTTTTGCTGCTAAAAGTGCCGGTGACTGTTTATTCCTCATTATTTTGCAAGATTATCTAGCCTTGATAATGCATGCATCTTTTGTACGGCCCATCTTTTTAAGCAGATTATCTCGCTGTAATTGTTTGTTGATACTGTATGATCACACCAGGGATATTACTGACAATGTCAATTGTGTGTATATAGATGTATTGAGGTGCAAATTATAAAGCAGTGTACTCGATCGTTCGCGTGTTATAGCATACAACATGGAACAGTACGTAACATAGTTTGTGCAGAAATGAAAGCAGAAAGGTTTGAAAACAATATGTCATTTCATCGCTCTGTTTCAAAAGTGAAAAGAAAAGTGTCTTATTATTTGTGCGTGATTGAAGTCAGTGTAGGCTGTGCAAGAGTAAGGTAGTACTAAGTTACTGTGTGTCAGGTAAAGTAATTTGAGCCAAAAAAGTCTTGCGTCCGGCGGACGCATTACTGTAGCACATTTAGCGTCCCTAGAAAATTTCTTGCATCCCGGACACAAAATCCTGCGTTCGTAAAAACGCTGACCATACTGTATTTTATGGACCAGTTAAGTGAGACTTTTGGTACTTGGCTGTATATTATTGCATTCTTCTGAAAGGTGGTTCAAGTTCAGAGAAGAATAGGAGGAAATCGTCATGTTTTTTATTTGTTTTTTCATGGGTGGCAGATCTATGGAGGGTTGAAGGGGAATGGTGCACACCCCTCTGTGCAAAATATTTCAGAATGAAATAACCCAAACCCATCTTTTATGGAAAAATATGGAAAATGTTGGGGTGGGGATCGAGGGGAGAGATTAGTAGAAACCTATATTCTGGCTCCTTATCCCACCTGGTCTTGGAAAGACAAAAATTACTTAGGGAGAGGAGTTTCTTACATACCCTTAAATCTTGGCTTGTTAAAAAGTAGAGAAAAAGACAGAACAAGACTCTCTTAATAGCTAAAGTGGTTTCATTTTTGTCTCTCACCCATAATGCTTTGAATCTTCAGTTTAAATCTTCAAACACCCTTATAATTGGTAGTTGACTATTTGTACATGGTACCTACTGGTTTATATTGCTCTTAACAGAGCTATGTATGTTATAAAGAAAGCGCTAAGGTGTTGTTTGTACAATTAAATGATCTACTTGCCAAGGTCAATTTCCACTTGAAATTATCCTCTGTGAATGTTTGCACTTCCACTGGGTATTATAGCTCTGTGTATACAGTGAGACGTTCGTTGGATTCTTTGGAGACGTAAAACAAGGCCTTACATGTGTAGTGTAGTCAACATGAAGTGGAACCTGGTCATTTGAAAAGGCATTTCTTTTTGTCATTCCATTTTCCTTCATTTTTGTGTAGCATCCCATTGAAAGCACTGCTTAAGTCGCCAACATTGATTTGAAGATAACGCACTTGACCGTAAGAGCTATCGGAAAGCCATACTTATGATGTATGAAGTTATGAACTTTTGTTATTTTCGTATTTATAATTTGATTACATGGTTGCTAGGTGTTAGTCCATTTTGTGGATGTGATAATTCATGTACTTGACCAGGGCAAATGGTATTTATTAATTGCTTCTGGTCTCTTGACTCAGATCATGTGTACATTTAGTACATATTTGACTAGTTTTAGAACAGAGCCATGCCAGACACACTGTAATCATAGACCCTTTTTCAAATAGCAATTACAAAGGATTGTGGATAGTTTTTGGTATCCATCATTTTTGTTAACGGCATTTCACTGTGGCAAAAAACAGTGCACACCAAAATTCTGTCCCACGATCCTCTGTAATTGCTGTTTGGAAGAGGTTAGAGGTTGTCGATGGTGTAGTGTTCTGAGGATGGTTTTATCACAGTTTAGTCATGTGACTTTCTGAGGTTGTACAGTAGCTTTAACAGAGGAGCAGTTCTGTTTCAGGGGGTACGTCCAGCTTCGACAAATCCCCCGCCCGATAGTCCGGGACAAGTAAAAACGTACTCGTTCAAGTGCATTGTTCAATATCATAGCCTGCTGGACAAGAACCCTTGTGAATCATCTCCTCCACAGAGGAGTTCAAAGGCATATTAAAAGTGGACAAGGAGATATTCATGCGTACAAGTAGACTAAGAGAACAGCTAGCCTGATGGACAAGTATTGAAAAAAGAATTTGTCGAAGCCTAGGATGTAGGATTTTTGCCCTTCTGCCGTGAGAAAATTTGCCTATATCAACTATTAACAACACCCCAGTCTTCATTTCTTTCCTGTTTTTCAAGTATATACATTCATACGTACTCTTCTCTCAAATTGCTTGTAACACTTTAAATTTTTCTATTTAATGTCAATTTCTGCAAAACATTCAGGCAGTCTTACGCGAAAAACTTCTAAGAGTATTTCTGAAAGGATTTGGCTCTTGTGTTAAAACATTTGAGAGATTGGCATGGTTTTGGATGGACAAAAACACATTAACTCCTTGAGAAGATAGCGTGAGTTAATGACTGGCTTACTTTCGGTTGCCTGGTAATTGATAAGTAATAGAGTGAGTTCATAGTGTGCCTTATCAAAGCTACAATTGTAGAAAATCTGCCAAACAGCACCCTTGCCTTGACACCCTACCCCCCCCCCCCCCCGCCCAACCCCGCCATCTCTTTTTGGCCGTCAAAGAGTGTCATTTGAAAGCAACTTTGCTATCAGGTATTCCATTTCATGGATCCCTGTTTGCCATGTACAGTGTTTTCATCTGTTTGTCTGTTGTACAGTGTTTGATTTCTGACTGTTTTATCAGTACCACACTAAGTTATCAAAATCAGTATAAATTTATCTAAAATAAAAGTGGGAAAAAAAATCCCCCCTTCCCAAGATTTGTGAATGCCCAACAGTGTTGTTGTATTACGATATTGATACAAAATATAAATTCCATGAATTGAACAGTGACTATTAGCACTAATTGAACAAGCAATTCTTGGGTGGAGGTTAAACTTCAAAGAAGTGTGCATTATATTTGATTTCTCCATAAACTCTTTCAATGGTTGAAAATACAAAGCCTGTGGAAGTATAATATTCTTGGTTTACAACGTCAGCGGTATGGATAGCAATTTTATGATTTGTACACGCCCATATTTATCAGCACTAAACGCACGCTGAACAGTGAACTCTTTGAAAAGTTTGTGTCAACATGTTGTGTTACTAAAGTTAATGTTGTATATTTCAAACTGTTTCGTTCTGGTGGAGTTTTACATAAAATCAGGATTTGGTACAAGGGATCTTCCCAAGAGCAAAGCTTGAATGGGGATCATATTTTAAGTCACATTTTAAGATCGCACAATTCCATGCACAGGACGTGTGCTTTGTAAAACTTTGCTTTGAGAGTCATGTGACAATCTAGAAATTGATATAATATTGTAGGGTATTGTATATTGTAGGATATCTCAACTGTTGTCACATTGCCAACCTGTGTCATAAAACTTTGTTGTTGTTTAAATTTCAGATTTATTAGGTATTAGAGAGCCAGAAACATCAAGGAAGCAATCATAAACAGAGATTTCCTCATGTGATAACACAGCCAACTGTTGAGATTTCTAAAAATCATAAGGATACTCTAGTTTCCTTATAAAGTATTTTGCGTTTCTGAACTAACTACAGTACCAATGCCATTAATTAAATCTTCTTGTCTTTTACTTTAAGTTGACATTGACTGTTCTTAACCTGCAGTGTAATTGATTGTACAACAAAAAATTCATAGCCAGTAGAGAATAATTTATCAGGTATCTCATCGCAATTTGCTACACAAGCTGGCCAAATTGCTACACAAATGCAAAAATGTATAGCACTTTTTGTGTGCATAACCATAGGTTTTTCAGTGATTTTACACTACAGAAGGAAAAAATTCTTAAAAATTGTTTTGCAAAATTTGAACTTCAAACAGCCTTTATTTAAATTAAACATGTACTGTATTGAGGCTGAATTAACACCAATTTGGAGAAAATTTGGAAGTATTTCCAAATCCATATGAAACTGCAGCTTTCATTTCTTTTTATAAAGAGAGACAAGCTGCCTCATAGCTAGCCTGCATAACTGGCCAAATGTGTTGTTCCCTTAAAATTAGATACCTAAATTTGTTACAGTACTAAAACCAGGACTGATAGAGCAAGTTACCCTTGCTATGCAAGATACTCTTCAGGCCTAGGATTCTGCCACAAATTGTCTCATAATTTTGCCTGCATATGAGAAACTTTGTACTTTCATTATGAGTTTGGATTGTATTAATATTTGTTAAAATGTCACTATGAATCTTACCCATTAAAATATCCCATTGCTAAATACATTCACAACTGGGCTATTGTCAAATAAAAGAACCATCTCATTTTGCTCTTCAATTTTGAGCTGAAGATGAAGCCAAATTTGCACAAAACTATTTTTCGTTTGCGTCAGAGTTGTGTAAATTTGCAGAATCATACCGGTTCCAACGTGTTTCCTGAACACATCTGTCATGAGAACAATTTGGTTACAGTATTCTGGCGTGCAACCTTTGTCTCAGAGTCGTTTGAAAGCATCAGATCCTTCCTTGTGTATACAAATGTGTGTACCCATTGTTGAATTGGGAATAGCAGATGTCCCGGAAGGCAAGCAGACATACAGTACAACTGGATGTGCTTCTTTCATATTTGTGGGGGTGGGGGGGGGGAGGGGAGTAAAAATTGACAAAGAAACTGAAAAAATAATTTCAGAATCTATTTGTTGATTCCTTGCCGAAGGCAGGCAAGGAATCAATTGATTCCTTGCCGAAGGCAGGCAAGGAATCTATGCGATGGTGATGTCGTGTGTGTGTGTGTGTGTATGTGTGTATGTGTGTATGTGCGTATGGGTGTGTGTATGTGTGTGTATGTGACGCCTAGCTTGTAAACACGATATCTCAAGGTAGCAATGACCGACACTTTTCATATTTGGTATATAGATTCGTCATGTTGAGAGGAAGAACCCTATTGTTTTTGGTGGAGGTCAAAGGTCATTTGAGGTCACCAGAGGTCAAAAACCAAAAACTTTGTAAACACGATATCTCAAGTTAGCAGTGACCAACACTTTTCATATTTGGTATATAGACTGGTCTTGTCAAGAGGAAGAACCCTATTGTTTTTGGTAGAGGTCAAAGTTCATCCGTGTTATGTCCAACGGATGTAAAAACTGCGAAAACCTCCGAGAACAGCTTGTAAAACACGATTATCTCAAGATAGCAATGACCGACACTTTTTCATATTTGGTATATAGACTCATCATGTTGAAGAGGAAGAAACCTATTGTTTTTGGTGGAAGGTCAAAGGTCATTTGAGGTCACTGGTGGTAAAAAGCTGAAAAGCTCATATCACGATATCTCAAGTTAGGAATGATGGACACTTTTCATATTTGGGATATAGATTTGTCATGTTGAAGTGGAAGAACGCTATTTTTTTGGTGTGAAGGTCAAAGGTCATTTGAGGTCCCAGAGGTAAAAAGCTGAAAAGCTCGTAATCACGATATCTCAAGGTAGGATATGACCGACACTTTTTCATATTTATGGTAAATAGATTTGTCATGTCAAGAGGAAGAACCCTATTGCTATTTGATAGAGGTCAAAGGGTCATCCGAGGTCACCGGGCATGGTTAAACTGCGAAATCCTTCTCCTAAACGGCTTGTAACAACGATATCTCAGATAGCAGTGACGGACACTTTTCATATGTGGTATATAGATTCATCATGTTGAGAGGAAGAACTCTATTGCTTTTGGTGAAGGTCAAAGGTCATTTGGAGGTCACCGGAGGTAAAAAGCTGAAAAGCTCGTAATCACGAATCATCAAGGTAGGAATTTATGACCGGACACTTTTCATATTTGGTGTATTGGATTTGTCATTTGTTGAGAGAAAGAACCCTATTGTATTTGGTGTGAGGTCAAAGGTCGATTTGAGAGGTCACCAAGGTCAAAGACCAAAACCTTGAGAATCACGATATGTCAAGATAGGAATGGCTGATATGGATTTGTCATGTTGAGAGAAGAACCCTATTGCTTTTAGTGAAGCTCAAAGCGTTCATTTGAGGTCACCAGGAGGAAAAAAGCTGAAAAGCTCGTAATCACGATATCTCAAGATAGGAATGACCGACACTTTTCATATTTGGTATATGGATTTGTCATGTGTGAGAGAAAGAACCCTATTGTATTTGGTGGAGGTCAAAGGTCATTTGACGGTCACCAGAGGTCAAAGACCAAAAACTTGAAATCGCGATATGTCAAGATAGGAATGGCTGATATGGATTTGTCATGTTGAGAGGAAGAATGCTATTTGTTTTTTGGTAGGATGGTACGAAGGTCATCTGAGGTCACCAGAGATTAAACTGCGAAAATCAGTAAATGGCTTGTAATCCACTATATTGGTCTCAAGATAGCAATGACAGACACTTTTCATATTTGGTATATAGATTTGCCATGTTGAGAGAAAGAACCGCTGTTGTGTGTTGGTGAAGGTTAAAGGATGTTTGGGGTCACAGGAGCCATAAAAAACCGAAAAGCTTGTAATAACAATATCTCAAGATAGGAATGAAGGACACTTCTGATATTTAGTGTATAGATTTTTCCATGATGTTAGGAAGAACCCTATTGTTTTTGGTGGGAGAGTCAAAGGTAATCTGGGTTACCAGAGGTCAAAAAGCAAATTTTCCAACAATTCCCAAGATTGTTATATGAGGTCATCCACTGAAGGTCAAAAAGCAAAATTTCCAAAGAATTCCCAAGATCAACATCTGGGATCACCAGAGGTCAAAAAGTCAAAATTTCCCAAGTATTCCCAAGATTGTCATCTGCGGTTAACCAGAGGTCCAAAAAGCAAATTAGCCAAGAATTTACAAGATCCAAGATCCATTGGAGTTGAATCCCTTTCAAGACACTTCCTTCCTTTTTCCTTTTTTGTTATATGAGGTCATGTTCAGAGGTGTTCAGAGGTCATGTGAGGTCAGCAGAGGTCAAATTGTTAAAACATAAAATGATGTAGTCAAGAAAGGTAAATTTGAGGGATAAGGCTCAGTGCAACAGAGCATCCCCATTCGGCAAGGAATCACTAAGCCTTTGGGCTTTCTGGTTTCTGAGCTGTGATGATTGAAAGGGGTGCAGAGAGACGAAGAGGTATAAGCATTATTGTAATTGTCAGTTAAAGATAAAATTTAAGTTTTATGGAAAAAGAAAACAGTTTGATGTATCCTCTTAACCACTTTCAAGCCACTTCCCAACACTCCCCCTTAAAGCTCTCTTTTACCCCAGACTCCAGCTGCCCAGTATTGTAATTGACCATGGCAGTGTGTGGCTGTTATAACGGTAATAATCAACATGCAGTATGGTCCATCGCTCCTTCATTTGAGTGATAGAAGTTTTAAACAGAACTATTTTATTGCTTAGGCAATCAAAGTGAAGTTTCTCCAATTAGTGGTCAGTCCACCTTGTGTTCCTTTGGCCAGACACATAGGCCAGATGTTCTGTCTTCTGAATTAATAGACCTTATGCATATGATATCACAGAGCAGAAAGTGCTCCCTCCTTTGGAGGAAAATGCCATATCATTGCCAAGTTACACCAACAAATGCAGACAGTTGATTTGTGCACCATGGGATATGCGCGTAAGTCTACTACACATGCATGCAAAATCTACGCCGTGAGTGCACGTGTGCTCCATTGTTTTCCTCCAAACTGACGTCAGTGTGATGTCAATGCATAAGGTCTATGTAACGTCAGTGAAAGATCCTACCATTTTGCTTTCCCCCAACCTGTTAATCCTACATTTGTGATTTCATGATATAAGTTTTTCCATACAACTTCAAGTTCTTTTTTTTTTAATTTCTATTTGTTAGACCCTCTTTTCCCAAACCAGGCTGGTTTTGGGTCTCATGGAGGTGTCGGTAGCATGTCTGGAGTAAGAAATGGACCCGTAAGGGGACTGCAGGGTTATGAAATGAATCTGATGCAGCAAGATTCCTTCAGGGGAAATGGGTACATCTTGTACCCCGATGATACAGGAAGACGTAAGTACTCTTTAAAGTGCGGTATGCACAAATTTATTGTCATGTGGGGGGGGGGGTAGGGGAAGGGGTAAGCTTAAGTAGCAATTCTGTATTTTCTGTTTTGTTGTAAGGGGTGCTGAATCTAACCCCATCGTTACCTGTACAGTCTACTACTACTACTTCAGTGGTCCACCTTATTGGCAGGGATAGCAGGCATATGGCATAATCATTTGCGTAGCTTTTCCCCAGGTGTTTTTCTGGATCTGTCCCCGATTGCTGTACCATACTGGTAACTATAGGCCTCCCATTTGCTCTGTATAAATGACTTGCTCACTGACTCTCACTGCACTATAGAGTGGATATCAGAATAAATACTAACATATGTCCATAAATTTTGCCGCCCGCAGTGTAACAGTCCTGGTGATGCCAGTGCAATTAAAGGACAGTATGTAAGCTTTTACCTGTCTCTCCAATCTAAACACTTTTAAATGTCTCAAAGTTATACTGGTTTGTTCATGGGTTACAGCCTGTGTGGGAAATTCCTTTCACAGTTGTTTTCTTTTGTAATATTTTTTCCACTGAATTTTAACAGGCACCTAAAAGAACATTGATCATCACAACAAAGCTACTCAAAAGTGCATTTAATTTTAATGTTTCCTGCACTGATTTAGTCGAACCGCTCTTCTTTATTTGCAAAAAATTATCCATTTATTTACCTCTCCATACAGTTGAAGTACCAAAATAAAAAAAGACTTAAATAATTGTTGAAAATGCTTTTAATGGTATGATAATTTTAAATGGATTCCATTGTTGACAGTATACACTTTTATAATTTATCCACAGAAATTGAAGATGTTTTCTGTAGCCGATGGTGTTCTTTTGAAGGACTTTTATGTCTACGGCAATTTGGTGACAGTTTTGACTACCTCTGACAAGGTATTGGGTGGTATAGAACTTGGTCATGTCCTGGAATTTAAGCTTTATGAGGGCAACAGAACTGCTGTGAGAAAGAAATCAAGCCAGTCTAGAACATGCAGTCTTTTGTAGGAAGTATCACTTTACTCCCAGTAACTTGTTACTTAAAAGACCCGTCATTAGTTATTATTTACATCAAAAGTCCCAATTTCAAAAATCCCTAGGCCTTAGGGGCAAAAACTAACTAAGCAGTTACTTTCCTTTGAGTGCCATATATCAAACTAAACATGTAAGGGTGAGTCTGGCTCTCACAGTTACTTAAAAAACCATTTCTTCATCATATGGTACTTTCTTTTTTCCATTTTTACCACATGAGGAGGCCTTTCGTCTAATTTTTTTGTTTTTTGGGGGTTTTTTTTTTGGTTTTTGATTCCTTGCCGAAGGCAGGCAAGGAATCTATGTGATGGTGATGGCGTATGTGTGGGTGTGTGTGTATGTGACACCTTGCTTGTAAACACGGTATCTCCAGTTAGCAATGACCGACTCTTTTCATATTTGGTATATAGATTTGTCATGTTGAGAGGAAGAACCCTATTGTTTTTGGTAGAGGTCAAAGGTCATCTGAGGTCACCAGAGGTCAAAAAGCAAAAACCTTGTAAACATGATATCTCAAGATAGCAATGACCGACACTTTTCATATTTCGTATACAGATTTGTCATGTCAAGAGGAAGAAGCCTATTGTTTTTGGTAGAGGTCAAAGGTCATCTGAGGTCACCGAAGGTTAAACTGCAAAAACCTCATAAACGGCTTGTAAACACGATATCTTGAGTTAGCAATGACCGACACTTTTCATATTTGGTATATAGATTTGTCATGTTAAGAGGAAGAACCCTATTGTTTTTGGTAAAGGTCAAAGGTCATTTGAGGTCACCGGAAGTAAAAGACTGAAAACCTTGTAATCACAATTTCTCAAGATAGGAGTGAAGGACACTTTTCATATTTGGTATACAGATTTGTCATGTCAAGAGGAAGAAGCCTATTGTTTGGTAGAGGTCAAAGGTCATCTGAGGTCACCGGAGGTTAAATTGCAAAAACCTCATAAACGGCTTGTAAACACGGTATCTCAAGATGGCAGTGACCGACACTTTTCATATTTGGTTTATAGATTTATCATGTTGAGAGGAAGGATCCTATTGTTTTTGGTAGAGGTCAAAGGTCATCTGAGGTCACCGGAGGTAAAACTGCGAAAACCTTGTAAATCACTTGTAATCATGATATCTCAAGATAGCAATGAGTGACACTTTTCATATTTGGTATATAGATTTGCCATGTTGAGAGGAAGAAACCTATTATTTTTGGTAAAGGTCAAAGGTCATTTGAGGTCACTGGAAGTAAAAGACTGAAAACCTTGTAATCATGATTTTTCAAGATAGTAGTGAAGGACACCTTTCATATTTGGTATACAGATTTGTCATGTTAAGAGAAAGAAGCCTATTGTTTTTGGTAGAGGTCAAAGGTTGTCTGAGGTGACCGGAGGTTAAACTGCAAAAACCTCATAAACGGCTTGTAAACGCGATATCTCAAGTTGCCAGTGATCGACACTTTTCATATTTGGTATATAGATTTATCATGTTGAGAGGAAGGACCCTATTGTTTGTGGTAGAGGTCAAAGGTCATCTGAGGTCACCAGAAGTCAAAAAACAAAATTTCCCAAGAATTCCCAATATCGTCATATGGGGTCACCAGAGGTCAAAAAGCAAAATATCCCAAGAACTGCCAAGATTTTCATATGGGGTCACAGAGGTCAAAATGCAAAATTTCCCAAGAATTCCAAAGACTGTTACTGGGGTCACTAGAGGTCAAAAAGCAGAATTTCACAAGAATTCCCAAGATCGTCATCTGGGGTCACTAGCGATCAAAAAGCAAAATTTCTCAACAATTCCCAAGATTGTCATGGGGTCACCAGATGTAAAAAAGCAAGAATTCCCAAGAGTGTCATCTGGGGTCAAAAAAGGTCAGAACTTTAGCAAAATTTCTCAAGAATTCCCAAGATCATCATCTGGGGTCACCAGACGTCAAAAAGCAAAATTTCCCAAGAATTTTCAAGATCCAAGATCCGTTGGAGGTCAGAGGTCATTAGCGGTCATCAGAGGTCAAAGACCAAATGCATTTAAAAACATGATATTTCAAGACAGGGATGTTGAATACTTGTGTTACTTGTAAATTTGAGGGATAAACCTCAGTGCAACAAAGCATCCCCATTCGGCAAGGAATCACTAAGCCTTTGGGCTTTCTGGTTTGTTTTTACTGGAGTACATCTTATTGTCTCAGGAAGGAAATGAAACAGGGTGCATAGACAACTGGTGTGGAAAGACTTTACATTAGAGCAAGTTTAATGGAAAATGTGTGTTGTCAAACATGGGTTAATTCAGTACTGCTACATTGTGAGCAGAATGAATGCCAGATTACTGTGAGGTATGGATCTGGGCTCTATTTCATAAAAGTTAGTAATATTCCTATCTTGGACTTAGGAAGAATTCATACCTTTCTTCATGCTGAAGTTGTTCCTAGGCTTAGGAATGATCTTTGGTAGATTTAGAAATGTTCTTAATTGATTTGGCAGGAAATTCACAGATAAAAACAATTCCACTTTTGATTTATCCCTAAATATTTGAAGAAAGGAATGATTTCGGACGAATGGCTTTTAAGCGGTTTAGGAACTTTAATTCTGAGAATATTCCTAACTTTTATGAAATAGAGCCCTGGTGGTAATGAAGGTTTGAAATGTGATCATACCCCTCACTGCCTTTGAACTGCTTTGGTATCTATGCTCAGTAGTGGTTTTTGGTTTCGATGATAAGAGAAACCTATGCATTCATGATGGCGTGTGTGTGTATGTATGTGTGTGTGTTTGTGACACTTTGCTCGTTAACACGATATCTCAAGAAGGGAAACTCTGACAGTTGTCAAACTTGGTACATAGATGCCCCATATTGAGAGGAAGAACCCTATTGTTTTTGGTGGGGGTCAAAGGTCACCTGGGGTCACCGGGGGTCAAACTCTGAAAACCTTGTTAACACAATATCTTGAGGTAGGAAGCTTGGATGAATTTCATACTTTGTATGTAAATGCGTTTTGGTATGAGAGATAATCCTATCATTTTTGGTGGAGGTGAAAGGTCATCTGGGGTCACCGGGGGTCAAACCCTAAAAACTTTGTTAACACGATATCTCAAGAAGGGAAACTCTGACAGTTCACAAACTTGGTACATAGATGCGCCATATTGAGAGGAAGAACCCTATTGTTTTTGGTGGGGGTCAAAGGTCACCTGGGGTCACCTGGGGTCACCGGGGGTCAAACTCTGAAAACCTTGTTAACACAATATCTCAAGTTAGGAAGCTTGGATGAATTTCATACTTTGTATGTAGATGCATTATGGTATGAGGGAGGACCCTATCATTTTTGGTGGAGGTCAAAGGTCATCTGGGGTCACCAGGGGTCAAACCCTGAAAACTTCGTTAACACGATATCTCAAGAAGGGAAACTCTGACAGTTCTCAAACTTGGTACATAGATGCCCCATATTGAGAGGAAGAACCCTATTGTTTTTTGTGGGGGTCAAAAGTCACCTGGGGTCACCGGGGGTCAAACTTTGAAAACCTTATTAACACAATATCTCGAGGTAGGAAACTTGGATAGATTTCATACTTAGTATGTAGATGCGTTATAGTGAGAAGATGAATCCTATTGTTTTTGGTGGAGGTCAAAGGTCATCCGGGGTCACCAGGGGTCAATGTCTGAAAACCTTGTCAAGACGATATCTCCAGGTAGGAAGCTTGAATAGATTTCATACATGGTAAATTCGATGTGTTATAGTGAGAAGATGTACCCCATTGTTTTTGGTGGAGTTCAAAGGTCATCTAGGGTCACCGAGGGTCAAACACTGAAAACCTTGTTAACACAATATCTCAAGGGAGAAAGCTTGGACAGATTTTATATGTAGTATGTGGATGTGTTATGGTGAAAAGATGGACCCCGATCGTTTTTGGTGGAAGTCGAAGGTCATCAAAAAGCAAAATTTCCCAAGAATTCCCAAGAATATTACATGGGTTCACCACAGGTCAAAGAGCAAAATTTCCCAAGAATTCCCAAGACTAAATAGGAATACAAAACTGTAGTTTTCCAACATGTTAAGATAGCATTTGACCATTGACTGAAAGGTATGGGACATCATGGCTTTATTTGGAATAGAACATGTATCATCGAAACCTCAATGCATTTTTGCATTCTGTTTTTTTTTTCTTTAGTGTTTTTTTTTTTTTTTTAGTGGTTTTTTGGTTCCTTGCATTAGCAAAAGGAACCTATGTAGTCAGCTTGGCGTGTGTGTGTGTATGCGTGTGTGTGCGTGTGTGTGTGTGTGTGACACTTGCTTCGGTACGCTGTAACTCAACAAGGGAAAGTTGGACTAAACTGAAACTTGGTATATGGATCTGTCATAGTGAGAAGGTGTGCCCTATTGTTTTTGGTGGAGGTCAAAGGTCATGTGGGGTCACCAGGGGTCAAAGACCGAAAACCTTGTTTGCACAATATCTCAAGGTAGGAAGCTTGGATAAATTTCATACTTGGTATGTAGATGCATTATGGAAAGAAGATGAATGCCGTAGCTTTTGGTGGAGGTCAAAGGTCATCTGGGGTCACCAGCAGTCAAACACTGAAAACTTGTTGTTAAAACAATATCTCAAGGTAGGAAGCTTGGATAGATTTCATACTTGGTATGTGGATGACTTATGGTGCGAAGGTGAACGCTTTCATTTTTTGGTGGAGGTCAAAGGTCATTTGGGGTCACTGAGAGTCAAATACTGAAAACCTTGTTAACGCAATATCTCAAGGAAAAAATCTTGGATAGATTTCATACTTGGTATATAGATCCACCATAGTGAGAAGCTGTGCCATACAGTTTTGGGTGGAGGTCAAAGGTCATCTGGGGTCACCAAGGGTCAAAAACTGATAACCTTGTTGTTAGCACAATATCTCAAGGTAGGAAGCTTGGATAAATTTCATACTTAGTGGATGCCTTATGGTGGGGAAAAAATTTTGGTGGAGACCAAAGGTCATCTGGGGTCACTGGAGGTCAAACTCTGCAAACCTTTTCAACTCTATATCACAGTGTAGGAGGCTTGAATAGATTTTAGCTTTAAGGTGTTGCATTAAATCTAGCAGAAAACCCATATGAGATTTGTTGGATGTCAGAGTTGAAATCACCAGATGCCAAAAAGCAAATTCCCAAGAATTCCTAAAGTCAAAAAATATAAGCACAAAACTGTATCATTGACTGAAAGATGTGGGACATCTTTCAGAGATGCCAAGTATCTCAATTTTAATTGAAATTATAGTATTATGATTTTAATCCATAATCCTGCCATTATGAAAACGTGCATCAAGTACTACTTTTTAATATTGCAGAAGATTCTCTGCCCACAAAGCAGAGGACTGTTGTGAAAGTTCACTAGACAGACAACATTTGTCCTTAGATTAGGACATGTGAGCTTGCAGGAACTGGAAATTAGAATTAATTAAAGAGAACCAAGTTACTGATCATTTGGATCAGATGCCATTGAGCGTGCATGAATTGTGATTGCTTAATTGAATAAAACAAATTGTAACTGTATACTGTCTGTGTTGATATCCCCTGAAGTGCCTGTAGGCTGTATTTCTTCAGAACAATTTATTTATGCTTGAATGTGTTAACACAAGATGTGCATTGTCTACAGAGCAGATTTTGTGAATCAACAGAAATACTGGTTCATTCAGTAGTTGGCTCAGTTTCATTACATTCAGCAAGGAACCACAGTGCCCATTGGGCTCTTGTTTTTGGTTTCGATGAAAAGAGAAACCTATGCGGTCATGATGGCGTGTGTATGTATGTGTGTATGTGCGTGTGTGTGTATGTGTGTATGTGTGTGTGTGTGTAGGTGTATGGGTGTGTGTGTGTGTGTGTGTGTTTGTGACACTTTGCTCGTTAACACGATATCTCAAGAAGGGAACCTCTGACAGTTCTCAAACTTGGTACATAGATGCCCCATATTGAGAGGAAGAACCCTATTGTTTTTGGTGGAGGTCAAAGGTCACCTGGGGTCACCAGGGGTCAAAACCTGAAAACATTGTTAACACAATATCTTGAGGTAGGAAGCTTGGATGAATTTCATACTTAGTATGTAGATGCGTTATGGTACGAGGAAGAACCCTATCATTTTTGGTGGAGGTCAAAGGTCATCTGGGGTCACCGGGGGTCAAACCCTAAAAACTTCGTTAACACGATATCTCAAGAAGGGAACCTCTGACAGTTCTCAAACTTAGTACATAGATGCCCCATATTGAGAGGAAGAACCCTATTGTTTTTGGTGGAGGTCAAAGGTCACCTGGGGTCACCGGGGGTCAAAACCTGAAAACATTGTTAACACAATATCTTGAGGTAGGAAGCTTGGATGAATTTCATACTTAGTATGTAGATGCGTTATGGTAAGAGGAAGAACCCTATCATTTTTGGTGGAGGTCAAAGGTCATCTGGGGTCACCGGGGGTCACCGGGGGTCACCGGGGGTCAAACCCTAAAAACTTCGTTAACACGATATCTCAAGAAGGGAAGCTCTGACAGTTCTCAAACTTAGTACATAGATGCCCCATATTGAGAGGAAGAACCCTATTGTTTTTGGTGGAGGTCAAAGGTCACCTGGGGTCACCGGGGGTCAAAACCTGAAAACATTGTTAACACAATATCTTGAGGTAGGAAGCTTGGATGAATTTCATACTTAGTATGTAGATGCGTTATGGTAAGAGGAAGAACCCTATCATTTTTGGTGGAGGTCAAAGGTCATCTGGGGTCACCGGGGGTCAAACCCTAAAAACTTCGTTAACACGATATCTCAAGAAGGGAACCTCTGACAGTTCTCAAACTTGGTACATAGATGCCCCATATTAAGAGGAAGAACCCTTTCACTTTTGGTGGAGGTCAAAAGTCACCTGGGGTCACCGGGGGTCAAACTCTGAAAACCATGTTAACATGATATCTCAAGAAAGAAAGCTCTGACAGTTCTCAAATGTAGTACATGGATGCCCCATATTGAGAGGAAGCACCCTATTGTTTTTGGTGGAGGTCAAAGGTCACCTGGGGTCACCTGGGGTCAAACCCTGAAAACATTGTTAACACAATATCTTGAGGTAGGAAGCTTGGATGAGTTTCATACTTTGTATGTAGATGCGTCACGGTAAGAGGAAAAACGCTATCATTTTTGGTGGAGGTCAAAGGTCATCTGGGGTCACCGGGGGTCAAAGCCTGAAAACTTTGTTAACACGATATCTCAAGAAAGGAAGCTCTGACAGTTCTCAAACTTGGTACATGGATGCTCCATACTGAGAGGAAGAACCCTATTGTTTTTGGTGGAGGTCAAAGGTCACCTGGGGTCACCGGGGGTCAAACGCTGAAAACATTGTTAACACAATATCTTGAGGTAGGAAGCTTGGGTGAATTTCATACTTTGTATGTAGATGCGTTATGGTAAGAGGAAGAACCCTTTCACTTTTGGTGGAGGTCAAAGGTCATCTGGGGTCACCGGGGGTCAAACTCTGAAATCTTTGTTAAGACGATATCTCAAGAAGGGAAGCTCTGACAGTTCTCAAACTTGGTACATGGATCCCCCATATTGAGAGGAAGAACCCTAATGTTTTGGTGGAGGTCAAAGGTCACCTGGGGTCACCGGGGGTCAAACCCTGAAAATATTGTTAACACAATATCTTGAGGTAGGAAGCTTGGATGAATTTCATACTTATTATGTAGATGTGTTATGGTGAGAGGAAGAACCCTATCATTTTTGTTGGAGGTCAAAGGTCATCTGGGGTCACCGGGGGTCAAACTCTGAAAACCTTGTTAACACGATATCTCGAGGTAGGAAGCTTGGATAAATTTCATACCTTGTATTTTGATGCCTTATAGTAAGAGGAAGAACTCTATCATTTTTGGTGGGGGGTCAAAAGTCATCTGGGGTCACCAGGGGGGTCAAACCCTGAGACAGAGCTCCCAACCAGCACGGACTTTCCATATTCAGTACGGAAAATCATTGTAAATATGGGAATACGTATTTTTCCTTGATAATCCAAATTTTGAATGACTAAATAGGTCCTTTCACGAACTTTATTATTCTTTAGCCAACATATCAAAAGACTGAGAATAGACTACAGTATTTCACTTTTCTGTACAGTACTGTAGTGTATTTATTTGAGCCCAGTAATCTATGCTGTTATGTTATTGGTTAAATTTTTGTCAACAAGTTGATGTTAAACCAATCAGTAGATAGTTTGCAGCAGATCCATGACATTCCATAAGCTACCATATCATTGGTTGATCAGTTGTAAACAGATCCACTTTCAACCAATCAAAAACTGTGTTAAAAGCTAGTTTCTGAGTGCAGTGACAGACTCCTGCCAAGGTCTGTTGAGCTGGCTGAGTAGCCCAACGTTAATGTTAGATTTGACTGTAACTGAATTGGAAAAATAGCACCAAGAAATCGAATAATAAAAATTACAGCAGGAATATCACAGTATGTTGTAATATGGCTCCTCTTCAGAGTAGCAGAGTAGTATGAGTAACTTTAGTGGAAAATTTACCAGGCAGATCAAGTTTTAACGTAGGCCTAGGCCTAACAGTTAGGGCCTAGCCTAGGCCTAAGTGTTGTTACATAACCAACAACAAACATTAGCCTACACACACAATAACGTTAGACTCAGTACATAAATCTAATGCAGAGTTCCAGGTTTATGGGCAAGGCCTAGACAAAGTCCTAGTCCTGTGACTAAGTCCTAGCCTAACTGCCACAGTACAGGCTAGCCTAATTGTAGTACAGTATGTATGGGCTGATATTACTTATTAGAGGTAGGCCTAGGTTACTGTAATAGCTATGGCCTAGGCTAGGGCTAGTCAAAGCAGTTATTGCCTGTCAAATGTTGGTACCCATCATCTAAGTTTGTAGTATTTACAGAGAGATTTCTGTGACCAGCTGTGCATAGGCCTAGGCTAGGTTTATACTTATAGCTAGGCCTAGGCTAATGTCACTTAGGGCCTTGCCAAGTATTTAGCATAGCCTCTAGGCTATACTGTAACGTTAGGCCTTGGGAATACTTGGGATATTTTGCATTTTGTCCTTTGGTGACCCTGATGACTATCTTGGGAATTCTTGGGAAATTTTGCTTTTTGACCTCTCGTAACCCCAGATGATGATCTTGGGAATTCTTGGGAAATTTTGACCAGTGACTGAAAGATATGGGACATCATGGCATTATTTGGAATAGAACATATATCATCGAAACCTCAATGCATTTTTGCATTCTGGTTTTTAGTGTTTTTTTTTTTCAGTGAGATAGTTGCAGCATGAAGGTCTTTAAGTGGGGTTGTAGATAGCCACATAGGAATGAAGAGGTAGGATTTATGTTTGGATAGACACTTGAATGGGTCCATCATGGGGATTTGTAATTGAAACTGTAGCAGAAAAGAATATTTACGAGTGAGGCAGTTCCAGACTGGAAAATTTGCCTTGGGACTGCAAGATCTGGCCCAGGCAGCTAGCTTGGGAAGTGCATCACCTGGCAACATTGCTAGAAACCAGATCTGGTGGCACACGCAGAGTTAGTAACCCCTCCATGCAGAGAACGTTCAAA
Organism: Holothuria leucospilota; assembly: GCA_029531755.1. Classification (NCBI taxonomy): domain Eukaryota; kingdom Metazoa; phylum Echinodermata; class Holothuroidea; order Aspidochirotida; family Holothuriidae; genus Holothuria; species Holothuria leucospilota. The sequence goes on along the minus strand of CM055962.1, from coordinate 27,241,588 downwards.
ATGTGTCCTGTATCCATAACACATACTTGCAAACATTACTAGAGCTTAGTACTGTGCCTGTACTGTAACTTTATCTGGTTTGTAGGTATAGTACAAACTGTTTAACCAACTTAAAGTGTGGAGATATGTGTGATATTGAGTCATTGTCAACCAAAAAGTTGAAATTTCAAGACACTTTCTGGTGGAAATCGAAAACTTCCAAGGCTGGCACCATTGACACTGGTCCCATTGTATGGAGAGCGATACTCAGCCATTAGTTAGATCTAGTAAGGGGTAACCCTATGTGAATCTACTCTTTAAAATCTGGTTTATTTTATCATGCAGTGAGGGCCCATGTATAGGATGTGCACAGCAATTAGTGGCTGTGATTGCATGGATTCAATGGTTACTGATTAAACTTTGTAAAACAAAGAAATGGTATTTCATACTGTTCAACACAAGTTTTAGTATCAGATAGAGACGAAACTATTCTCTCATATCTGACTATTGGTTCAGTAAATGCAATTCTGTACTGATTCAATTTGAACATCAGCTTGCTCATGAACAAGGGTGTAGCCAGGAATTTGTGAAGGGGGCGAGGCCCATAGACACTCTCAGTGCTCTGCGCCACCATAGGTTGGCGCGAAGTGCAAGAAAATTTCGGCCCCAAATGCCTCCCAGATTGCTGGAATGGTACTTCCAGGCCTATTTACCTCATATAAGTAGGGGAAACACTAGCAATAGTGTAAAGATAAACATTAAAAAATACCAAAAATATGCTCAAGGGGGGGGGCGCACTGCCCCTTTGCCCCCTTGGCTATGCGCCTGCTCATGAAATGAGTTAGCAGAACAGGCTTAGGGGTGATTATGAAGAAAGTTTCTTCTTTGACACATATTCAAGACGGAAAATAAAAACATTCATGTTTCAATGAGATGTCGTGCTAATGATAATTTTATTTCGTAATACGTTTGTGAATAATATGAGATCCTGTGCTAATGATAATTAAACATAATATGATTGGTCTCACACCAGTTTTGTATGAGTTTTATAGAGTAATGCACAACTGTTGCTTTAAGCTACTAAGACATTGTATTCAAATTTGCTTAGCATTACAATTTATATTTATATTGTTATCTTTTCTGTGCTATTAAAATAGCAACTGTTTGTCGGGACTGTAGTTGTAAATGAGAAATGTGGGTGTGTACATTTTGTGTGTGTTTGTTTGTGTGCTACAGTACCTGTTATAGAAATGAATGCAGTTGCCTGTTAAGTCGAAATATTGTTATAGGTAGTACACTTGGTTGTGATGAAATAGTTCAGTCTTGTTTTCCTTTCTTTTTCTTTGGGGGGGAGATAATTTCATTTTCATTTGGGAATTACATGCTGTTGTTTGAACAGGGGATGCAAAAATATCTGATGTTGTTTTTAATTCACAAACATTGTCAGGGTTAACTTTTTGTTTGTATTTGTCTCATGGTTGGTACAGTACTTTATTCCAACGTTCACTTATACACTTATTTTCTAGCAAGGATAAACATATCATTATATTAAAAACACTCAATTTTAACTTTAAAGTCACCAACTGTCTTTCAGTACCTTTTCATTGCTACATTATTTTTTTAAATTTCAAACTTAGCTTGTACAACCATATGTTTCAAGAGTAATTTAATTTTGAAGAGAATTTTGGCTAAGCCAGTACTTCTTTCTAGACAACCAAAGACTGCCATTGAGGCCTCTGATTTTTCCTTTTTGTGTGGCAGGTTTGCCAAATATTTTATATAATTTGTCTTTTGTATATCAGGGAACTGAAATATTTTTATGAAATTTATAGATTTTTCGTTATTACGCTGAATACATTCCATCTCTTTCTTATCATAAATCTCCAACACTTACTGTGCAAGAAAAAGAACACTAAAACTAAGACGTAAATTTTGTGGTTATTAAACAAATGTATAACGTTTTGTAAGTGCAATTACTTCACATTTAGTGGTTATTAGTAAATATACTGGAATGTTACTGCTGTTAACTTTCACATATGCTGTGTTCACATGGGGCAGTAAGCTTGTTATCAGACTGTGATCAATTTCTCCATGTGAATGCACTTGTAATCAAAATGAACTCTCTAGATCAAGAGTGCAAGTAGAATAATCAGCATGGCCACAAGCTTATTATCAGACCACCCTAAAAAAATGGTTTTGTATGGTCACGTCATTTTGATAGGATGTTAATTTCAAGTGCACTTACGTTTACTGCGTGGAAAACATATACAATTCCTAGTGTGGCTCAACTTTTGCAAACAAAATGTGGAAGTTCATGGAAGGTTTGGTGACAAGTTCATGTCTTGCCACCCACTGTCAATGAGATTGTGATCTTGATAAAAGAAACAGCAGAAGGCTGTTGCTATTTCTTGTTTTCAAAATGAGATGCACCTTTTCCCATGTGAACACAGCTAGGGACAGTTGTAAGGTTCGTGGCTGTATGCAGGGATTTTTATGGGGGAAGGGGGCTCATCTAAGGAGAGCGCCACCATAAGTTGGTGTGCCGTCACGGTTCACCAAGAAAAATGGAAAATTGTGCCAAAATTGCACCTACCATTATTGCCGGAAATGACATTTTCTGTGCCCTTTAAGTTGGGTCTTAACAATCTTTTCTTTAAAATCTCGGAAATTTACACAGATCGATGTAAAAAAAAAATCTTTGAAATTCCTGTGTACAGTCATGTCCAGGTTCTTGTAGATGTGAAGAAAAAGAAAGGTTGATACTAGGGTTTATCACCGTATGTGCTTTTGGTATTTTATTTCAAATAGATATTTGTACTGGATCATACATTAAAATTAGTTTTGTGGTTTCTTTCTTCCGCAATTCTAAAAATTTTTTTTACATCCATCCAGGATGGATTAATATCATCAGGGCCGGATTTAAGCATGGGCCAGTGGAGCACATGCACAGGGGACCCCACAAAAATTTCATTTATATTTTTTGGGTAGTTTGTGGAGATCATCTCTGCTAATTTCGTTTTGTAGGCATACATGTACGTAACAAGGAAATCTTATGGAGTCCATTTCGGAAGGGGGAGGGTGAAAGTGACCACAACCCTTTTCCCTCCGTTCGTGACTTGCGCCACTGTTGTCTTGTGAGAATTATAGTCGAAGGGGGCCCCACGTTAGTTTGTGCCAAGGGCCCCTCAAAGGCAAATCCGGCCCGCCCTGAATAACATAATAAAAAGGATTAATGTCTTTGTGATGTATCCATACAAAAAGAATGGAGTACCCTCGTAATGAAGGTTGTCATTAAAATAAAGTGTAAAAAATAAAGAGATGCAAACCCAGCTCACTTGCACCTGAGCTCTTACATCATTCAATATGCACTTATACTCATTGGCGTCGGAAGCTTTTCGAGACTGGGGGGGGGGGGGGGCTGAACCTTGTTCCGAATCGCCAGCCTGGGGGAGGGGGTGCTCCCTCCCCTTTGGAAGATTTTGGGGTATTTTAGGGTCCTCAGATGCAATTTGGTGCAACATTTTGGACAAATTTTAAGGAAAATTACTGCAAATTTTTGACATTTCTTACAGAAGAAACAAATAAGGGGTTTTTGGCCTTGGATTTTGGGGGGCGGAAGCATACTTCAGCCTCCCACATTTTTGACTGGGTAAGCTAAAGCCACCCCCACTCAGCCCCCCGCTCAGTGGCGTAGCTAGAGGGGGCAGGGGGCGGTCGCCCCCCCCCCCACAAAGCCTTTGAAGGCCTCTGTCGGAAATTTCTAGTGTCTGTCGGAAATAATTTAAAAAATTCATTTGAAACACTTACAACACTTGTTATGTTTTTAAGCAGAATTACACCGAAATGTCAACGTGAAAATCAAAATTCGGTCTCAAATTGCCCAGAAAGCAAAAAAAAAAAAAAAAAAGGTCCCTAGATAATAATCACAAAAAATGTCTAGCTACGCCATTGCCCCCGCTTCCTACGCCTATGCACTTACTGCATTTCTTTCATATCTTTCCACAGTAGGAATCTTTTACCATCAAACTCATACACTAAACGAAACCATTCAATTGAACTGTCCCCTAGGTTTCCCGATTTTCACCCGAAATTTCCATTAAAGTGGAAATATACCTACTAAAGTTTCTGTCGCGACTATTTATCGGAGTTCTATCCGTGTACACAGAGCCCCCCACGCTAGTTTTCTTTTTTTTCGTAGGATGAAAATGGAAAAATCGGTTTTTCAAAAATTTTTAAATTTGTTTCAAAATCATGGTTGGTGTTACAATTAAGGTTAGGGTTACGTGGACATGGGATATTTGACCTGTTCTTTCATAATCCGGCGTCAGAATTACAAAAAAATAGTCGAAAAGCTGTTATTTTGGAATTAGGGGTGTAGCCAATTTCCAAGAAGCTGATTCGTCCATTGGCATGATTCTCCATTTTCATCCTACGAAAAAAAAAAACCTCGCGCCCCGCACGTGGCTGAGTCATTGTGAATACCTAATTTGACTTTGTATACTGTACGTGCGCAAACGACATGGGCAAAAATTATTGGCTACGCTAGGAAACTTTCAGATCGAGGAAAGAAAATAGTTGAGTTTTTAATTGTACGGGAATTTTTAAATATGAGTATATTGCCGAGTTTTTTTATTGCTTCTTTAATCTTTCAGCAATTGAACTACTTCATTCTTGATTACGTCTAAGTGGAAACTGGAGCTTCGGATCTGCAAGTAAAGTCAAAGATAATTAGAAAATGCAATCTGCAGAAAAAAATGACCATAAAATGCCCAGATTTGAACACATAGAGAAGCCTAAGAACAAGGCCGTAGATTGCACCATTTGCGATCTAAGCCCTCCTAATTGTCAAAATTTTCTCAAAGGGGAGGGGGTACCCCTCTCCTTAGACCCCTCCCTAGGACGACGATCACAAGAGCCCCCGGAGAGAAAACAGAACAGTGGAGAACCCTGCAATGGGACACTGTATGGGGAGAAATCTGCTCACGAGCCTACGAGTTGCAGGCATGTGCCGTCCCCGAACTCTCCCTGCTGATTAATAATGTTCTCAACAATTTATGTTTAAAATTAATAATTTGAAAATATCAACTTAGCTAATTATTGTAAATTATTAATAAAAACGTAATGAGATTGTTAAAAAGAAATCAATAATTTGTAATAAAAACTGACCTTATTTGTTATAACAAATGAATTTGTAGTGGGAAATTCATTTGTTATAAGAAGTTAATAATTCGTGACAATTACTTATTTGTAATACACATTATGAATTTGTAATGACAAATTATTAAGTTTAAAAAATGAATTATTTGTAATAACAAATCAACAATTTGAAGAGAAGAAATCATTCTTTTTCACTTGAATGGCACTAATGGGTCACCGTTAACCATGTATCAAAACAAAATTGTCAACGTAAGTGCTCTTCGCCTATCGCCCTTACGGCAGATATGACAGCGAACATGAAGTTAGTCTTGTTCAAGGCGGTTAGTTAATTTGTACTTTGCCTATCTTTCGTTCTGATGAATGAATGGCTAATACCAACTGAAGTGCATTTACTCGAGTATTCTGAAACTCTAACACTGGCACGGTTCATAGAGCAGGATAAGGGAACCCTAGTGTATGGTACGGACTAAGAATTCTGGAGTAATGGAGGGCGTACTCACAATATGTCTCCTCCTAAAGTACTGGGGTCTTGGGCAAGGCTAGCATGAAGTGTACGTGACTTCAGTGTTATTAGTAATGCACACTAGCGAAGTGCCTCAGCTTACGATTTCGAGTCCACGTCTTTTTCATTAGTCTGCATGTACAAAACAAGATTCTGTCCGATCAACCTCTGCTTGTGCAGACGGACAGTTGTCAGCTACTCAAAGAGTCCATAGCCTCCGTTACACCTTATATTCTAGCCTATTTGGGGAAGAGCCCGATGATACCTTCCAAAGAAACTTCATTAGTTTTGCGATCGCTGGTTCAAAATGGTGACCCATTAATGCTGCACCATCTGCAACTTGCAAATTCTGGAAAAGAGAAGTTACGTGCTCTCTGGTCCTGTTTCTTCTAACATGGCCAGCTTCATATTCAATTTACCTGCAACTGCCACTTCTAGATTTGAACGTTTTGTGGTACTAACGTATAGCCCAAGCTTCCATTAAGTCACTATTACACTACCATTCGGCCGTCCACCCCACCACGTGGTCACAATGCATGCCAAGAGAACTTTATTCTCCCTATTCATTAATGACTTGCGCCACAACAAATGATGCTTTTGAGTGAGTTTTCAGTTCACATTTGAATTTCCATAATAACCTAATTCATCCCAGAATGTACAAACATTTTCCAACAGATTCTCCTCCACGTGTACATCTTCGGCTGACATTAACAAAGTTGACCAGTCTTCCCATTTTGCTCCAATAGAAGGCCAGTAGGGTAGATCTTCCGAGAACGTCTCAGTTCCGATTCCTTGATTCGGGTTTCCGGAGCGAATGAAATTTGCAATGTATCTCATAAAACGCTCCGTTAGAACTTTTTCTTTCGGAGAGAACTAGACACCGGCCAAGGACGCGGTGCCAAAGAAGAAAGGGATGTCTCCGCCATGACAAGTGTGATGATTGCACCAGCTGTACATATCCCATACATCATCCTCTGAGACGGCTTGGTCGAACACATAATGATATACATCGTCTTGCCCCCTTTCAAAAATCTCCTTCGCAACGTGAAGGACTGGACACTCGAAGATATAATCAGTCGCTATTTGACTAATGAGATCTCGCTGGTCCGAATTGCTGTTATCTGCCGGATACTGCTGCATAATGATATTGCCTTTTTCTGGAACTAATATTGTAAGAAATAACGTGTATAACAGACTCGGAACTGGTTTATCGAATAACCCGTTCACATAGAGCCGTGCTTCTTCTGTGAGTGAACCTAACATTATCGGCTTACTTTGAAATAATCCAACTTCGAATAGTCTGACAGGTTGTTCTTCGACAGTCGGCCCCCAAACCTGAAATCTCAGCAACTCCTTTTCATTGTTGATTTCAAAATTTTCGCTCTCTTTTGTGGCTGTTGCTATTTCTGAGGGCGCTTTACTGCGAAGACAAGCCAAGGTATCATTTTGACAGGAGAGTAAGGAAGCAAAATGCAAACCCAATGCAAGAGAATCCTTCTTGGTGAGAAGAGGTAGAGCAAAAGGTTCGCTGAATAAGATAACCCGATGAAAGAGGGCGCTGTCCTGCGGTGACGTCATATGAATTGCGATTGACTCTGCCCCTGCGCTTTGACCAGCAAGTGTTACCTGAAACAGTGGAAAAGCGATGCTAAAAGTTTAAACAAGTGGTCTGAATGCACAGGTTTATGGGTTAATTTAAGTATTCAAGTATAGGTCTGAAAGTAACTGCCTGTTCGGTATTTTCAAAACAGTTGCATAGGTAAATTTCGGTCGATCCAGGGTTGGAAAAAAACAATTACACATACACGGTCAGATCGACATTGTCATTGAGCTTAAGCCTTTAAATGAAACCATCCTGCTTATAGGACATGCTTGCTGCATCTTAACAGACTATCCGTAAACTCTACGAATATTTTTCTAAGTGTAGACGTCAACGTGGACGTCAACAAATGGAGGACAGAGGGGACATGTCGCCCCCCATACACACACACACACACACACACACACACACACACCTCTTTAAGTGGAGGAGATTGTTCCTCTTCTTCTTTCCAGAACACTAGCAAAAACACATAGACACATGATTGGTTCCATAACTTGCAACATAGCTGATTCAATGAAATCAAACTTTGCTTGGTGAAACAGCCATTTAATGGATTAAAGTCATGGAAAATGATTGACCTCTGATCACACCATAGATAATCTGGCATCGAAATTTTTCCAGGGCCGTTAAGTGAGCCCCAGGTTCCTCAATTCTGTTCGAGATTTACGCTCAGTAGATCGTTCTGGTCAAGATCTTTTTCCCTATATACTTTTGAGTAGCTGTTGGCGCTCTTGACGTACTGGCTAGTTGGTTACTCAATACTAGCTAAATAGGTGACTCATTTTTTCCATTTCCTCATCACAAGCTAGAAGTCTTGGGGTAATTTTTGATCCCACCATGCCATGAAGCCACATTTTTCCTGTGTTACCCGTTCATTCTTCAGTTCACGTTCGGAACATTGCTAAAATGAGGAAGTCCTTAAACTGCTGAACAAACCGTTCACTCGTTCATCACTTCCAGCATTGATATCGGAATGACCTGGCCAGTGGTCGAGTGGCCCTAAGTAAAAACTAGATTCTATCTTGAAATTTTCACGAAATACATGTTTGACAATAGTAGCGAAATTTTTCAAAAGTATGCACAACTTCATATATATATATATATATATATATATATATATATATATATATATATATATATATATATATATATATATATATATATGACATTTGTGGCATGAAAGGAATGATTTTGTATAAATGTAGAAATACTTTTTATTTATTCCAAAATAATCGCGTATAAACGTTACTTTATATGATTTTTAACCATGCTTTGCAAACTTTCTTTTTTGGAGGGGGCACTCCCATCCCCCGTGCCCATTACCCATTATGATAGCAGGTGAACATTACCGTGTGCTGCTTTATCACTCTATCAAAGCCCTTGTGTGCACGCTGAGAGCAGTTTTAATTGCTAAGCATATTCCTTAGAAATTATATAAGAGCATTTTATTTTACTTTTATTAAAACGATAGTTTTTTGTTTTGTTTTTTGTTATTCTCTTAGAAAGTAACATCAATGCAGTTCACTAAGTAGGCTATATAAGTAAAAATGATGGAACTATTACTCTGAAGTTGTTGACACTCGAACCGCGCAGTTGGCCTAAACTAAATTGTAAAGTAATAAATAGTTTGAGATAAGCATTTTAGCTATTTAATTTAGCTATTAAATTGTAATTTTTGACGTACAAGCTTGATTTCATACACAACCAATGAAGGTAAAAGGAAAGTTAGAGGGAAATAATGATTATGATAGAGACGTAACTAAAATCTGGCAAAAATCAAATAAATTTTTCCAAAAAGTTGAGAGATCAGGTTTGAATAGGATTGCCAATTTCTACAAGATTGACTGAGTTTGAAGTTATTTTTCTTCCGAGGTGGCCTTCATTAATCTCTGACAGGTCACATTTTATGAATATGAAAGAATATATGCAATAAAGGCAATTTTTGAGAATGAAAATGTCTGCCTTGCAATCTCTCTGAGTTGAACAAATAAAATCCCTTTTCTTACTCATCCTCGACACAAGCTCATACATAGGCCTGTGTGCCAAACTGACCAGCTCATAAAAGTGACCTAAACGACAAGAGAGTAATAAATGGCTCCTATTCATTTTCTGAAATAGGTCAAAAAATTCGAAAAACGTTTCATTACAAAACTGAAGAAGAAACTGAATGGGAAGTCTAGGTTACAGTTTTCGTAAAGAACAGAAAAAAAACAAAAACAAAGAAAACAAAGAAAAAGTTCTAGTGTACACTAGACCCTAAGTGGCGACTTGATACGCATTTTTGTCCCGTGATCAGCTGGAGTGGACTGAGTGGCGCTAGGAAGATAGGTGCTCAAACTTTCATTTACTGTACTTATAGCACGGATGCTGGTCTGGCCACCAATACTAGAATTAACCTTGCTTAGAAGAGGTCCTCGACCCAGAACACTTTAAAATCCTTTAACACGGCAGTCGTGACACCCTTGACCTTTGCAACAATTGCGACGGTGCGCAAGCGTAATGGCCTAGATGACAAGACCACTTGGGCATCCAATAAGGCATTTCAAGCTTTCGTAAATCCTATGGACTTATATATGTATGGACAGAGCATACCGTACTGCACTAACGTCCTATGCGTAGATAGTCGGCACCGTACGTACACGTTTAGGCTTACCAATATAGCTGCCTGCTATGGTCTTGTGTGTAAAAGTTTGGACTCGCACAAAATGTGCTTTTTGGTGGTGGTGGGGGGGGGGGCAGGAAGGGCCAGGGGTATTTATTACTGATCAGTCCTGTTCTCAGGGATAAATCTGGAATTGTAGACTATAACTTGACGTCTCATATGTTCATCTTAACCATTTTAGAAACTTAAAGGGGATATATGGCATCCCCAAACCAGGTAGTTGCTCGCAACTCTCTACCCAAACATATTTTGGAGTAACCCTATAGTTCTAAATACAGTTGATAACTGCAATTTGATTGACATTCATTTAAATAATGGAGTCTCACTCCGGTTGCATTGGTCAACAATAACATGCACAGTCAGTTGTGTTCTCAATTAAGCTCACACACACACACACACGCACACACACTGTGTTTGATAATAGAACCTCGAGCAATTTAAACTCAGTGCAGGCTGTTACAGCTGATCAGTGGCGTAGCCAGCTGAGGGGGGGGGCAGGGGGGAAGAGTGCCCCCCGGGCGAAAAATCGAAGAAAAATCGGGACGACGGAAAATGAAGGGAAAAAAGAAAGGAAGAAGAGGGAAGGAAAGGGAAAGGAGGGAGAGAAAAAAAATAAGAAAGGAAAAAAAGGGAATGAAAATAAAATAACAATAAAAATAGGAATTATTATCGATGGAAGGAAAGGATGGAGGGAAGTAAAAGGGCGTGGTAAAGCAGAAAACTGGTTCAAATATCGACGGGACGGGTACTGAAACAGGCAGGACTAGGGACCGTGGAAAAGACCGAATTAAGGGAAAGAGAAAGTGAAGGGTCCAGAAGGCAGAAACTGGCACGAGGGATGAAGCCAGACAGATTGTGCACGGGAAGGAGGAAGGATGAGGGAACTAGGAAAGGGAATAGAGAGCGTTAGGCGACTAGGGAGTCCGCGAGGACAGAACGCAGAGCAGAGTTAGAGGGAGATAAGGACGAGGACGTAAAGAAAGGCTGTCATTGTGGGAGTTGGAGGGATGACATCTACCGTCCCGATTTTATCTTTTCATCCATACTTAAAATCATTGTACCGGTGCAGATTTTCTTTTTAAGTCACACAATGAGTGGAAAAGAGCTAGTTGTCAGTGTGTTGCCAGGAATTGGGGTTTGGTATCAGAACCCTAGTGAGTGGGTCAAGAAAAGTTGCCAAGTAAAGAGAAACTAAATGTGAATTTGAATATAATAGATAACGTTTGCAATGTAAAGTGAAGCATGTCAAGTAAATTCATTCTAAATGGTCTTTTCGGCGCGCTTCGCTCTAATAAATCATAATTGCATAGGTTGTCGTTAGTCAGTTTTACAGGACAGTTTGAGCAGAATTTACTCAAAGCCTTATGCGTCCCTCATTTACCATCATCCATCGTCTCAGGTGCAGATCCAGAGGGTAGGGTTCCCATCTCCTCTAGGCAGAAAACAGGAACAAATTTTGAAAAATATAGGAAACAAACAGGCAAAAAGATCGGGAAAGAAAAGAGACGGTGAATAAATTAGAAAGAATTTTAGCCAATTGAAGAAAAACAATGCCTTGTAGGGAAAGCTCTCTTAATTCAAAAAGGATTTTTCCGGCGTGCTTGTTTCATTTTTGCTCTTTGGGAAAATCTTAAATGGATTAACCCTTATAAAGACCCGTGTAGTTCCCGGCATAATCCATCCGCTTCCATCTACACTCACCCTATCACAGTGACCATCATATTGACCTACCGATAGCCTAGTCCAAGTTAGGTAATTTTTAATTAAATATTTTTTAATCAAATTGTGATTCTGTAGTGTTTGTAGTGCGCATCCAATTCCATTTTTAATAGTTAATTAAATATTTCGTTCAGGCTCGTCGGGTCACAGGGTAAGCCCACATAGACACTAAAACATGCCCTAGCTCCACCAATATTTTGCATTCCTAGCTGAGATTAGGCTGAAGTGATTAATCTTACCTCTGTTCACTTAGATTTTAATTTTCTATCACCCCCCCCCCCCGGTGTGGCTGACTGTGGCAGCAATCCTCCTAAAATCTAAAAACTAAAATATATTTGATAATTTTAAGTGCAACACCTGGGAATTGTCATTTCCTGTAATCTGGGAAGGCATATTGGATAATGTCTCAAAGGTTCCTCTGAGGAAAGGTTATGGCTCCCTCTGGAAAAATTCCTCAATCTTAAGTCCAGTTTACCACTGACAAGGCACTCGGGCGTCATCACATCTATCATCATTTCTTCCGCGTTATGAAAAACTTATAGTTAAATTGTGATCAACGTGACTTTATCAGTTCGCATACTGATAAGGCCATTTGAATATCAAGTCGATATTGTATTCTCATGCTCCAATTCTTTACAATTCCAGAGCTTCCGAACTTGGCCGGCGGGAAAGGGGGTAAACTGGACCCAAAGCAAATGGTGGGTGGGAGAGACCCACCTCTACAATTACTATGGAAATTCATTAAATCGGGACGAAAATTTTCATTTTGCCCCCCCCCCCCCGGGCCGAAGAGTCTGGCTACGCGCCTGCAGCTGATAATGTAGTAACTGACAGATAATGTAGTAAAAATTGACCGATAATGTAGTAACTTTTTTAACCGATAACGTATTACCCCCAAACCGATAATGTAGTAAAAAAATTTAACCGATCATGTGTTACCTTCTGACCAATAATGTAGTAACATTTTGTTAACCGATAATGCATCATCACATCAACCGATAATGTAGTAATGTTACTGTATTGGGTTGGTTGGTTGGTTAGTTGGTTAGATAATTTTAACATGCACGTGCTATGCAGTCTTCAAGATGTAAGGCTGAGCAAGCACTCCTTTTTAGTCGCCTTTTACTACAGGCTGGGTTTATATATTATGCCTCCCCATGGACCCACAGGGGGTTGCAAGCTGTATTGGAGAGCCGAGAAACAAGCATATTGCCCGTTTGCGCGTTTATAGGCTTACATGTTTCTCTTCTCGGTAGAGGTAAAATCTCTGGCCCCATCAAAGAGAATGGCAGAAGAAATGACCCACAAGTCTACTAGACCATCGAAACCGGATGCTAGGTAGTCAGGTCGTTCACTGGACAACTGGAGGAACAGCTACTGACCTATATTAGGCCCTATAGCCATATTTCTACAACTTAGATAGTTTGCCTGTATGCTTCGCCCCCTCTTTGTTAAATTCCTGGCTACGCCCCTGGAATCGACTTGACTTGAATTTCTAGCGTTTGACTCGAGTCACAATTTTTAGTCTTGCAGTTAAAAAAATGCGGCGAAATAATTTCATTTTGCCCTCAATTTCATAAGCCCAGCCCGCACGCCTCATTTTTTTCCCACGGGGTTATGGGCAAATCTGATTTCAAAATTTTTCAAATTTGTTTCAAAATCATGGTTAGGGTTACTATTTTTAGGGTTGGGGTTACGTGGAGTAGGATTATTTGGTCTTTTCTTTCATAATCCGGTGTCAGAATTACAAGAAAAGGGTCGAAAAACTGTCATTTTGGAATTAGGGGTGTGGCCTATTTCCAAGAAGCTGATTGGTCCGTTGGCATGATTTGCCCATAACCTCGTGGGAAAAAAATTGCGCAGCCCGCACTTCACACATACACATACACATACACATACACTCGTTCGACAGCATTCACGCATGCTATGCATCAGCTCATCAGTGCAACATTACAATTTGTTTCCACGTACACGTACACTGCAGAGCGGTACACCCAATGCAACTGAACATGGACAAAACTCCACGTGTATACGAGTACGTTCTGATCATGAACTGAATCTACAACGTTGACAAACAATACACGATATTAGTATGCTATTGGGCTGTTCTGAATCGGTGTCATGCAGGAACTGTGTCCAACTAGTCATTTCAGTATTTCACGGATGGCTAATATGCTTTAAGGCCTGTATAGAGGGATTTCAGTCACGTGACTTTAACCAACTAGACCCAATTTTGTCTCTTGGTTTTGACGGGCACGCGTCCATTGTGTCACAGTAGTATCTATGGTTATGCCGTGCGCGTGTGCTGTGAATGCGCTTACTGCTTGAGTATTTTGCCCGTCAGTGCCTGGAAATCCCACGCGCGTGACGTGACATGAAATCCCTCTATACACGAGCAACATTTGCAAAACATTCCCAAAACACTTCCAAAACATCCACTGGCACAAATCCAAAAACATGCTTGTTTTCGGTTTGATGCACAGTGTAGACAGAGTATACAACATGTTTTGAAAATGTTTTGAAAATGTTGCAGAAGAAATGCCCTGTCAATTCTTTTCAAAACATTTTCAAAATGTTTTCAAATTGTTGCTACCCTGTCTACACTGTGCAACAAACCGAAAACAAGCATGTTTTGGGTTTGTTGCAAGTGAAGTGTTTTGAGAATGTTTTAAAAGTGTTGCTCGTGCATACAGGCCTTTAGACAGTCATTAAAATTTTATTAGCCTGAATTATGCATCCATTGCTTGATACACCGAGTACGTATTAAAATTTCAAAGTATTCGAAGGAATATGGTTGTGTGTGACTAGATTTCTATCCAGTATAAACGAATACGTTCCTTGCCGTGAGTAAATGTGTATATATCAGTCACTGTCGCATCATGACATTTTGAGTTTTGTGGTGAGTAATTTAACAACCCCAATATGCTCGAAATGTTTCTATGTTTAGCCCATTTACAATGAATTTACCACAGCTGGAATGATCGCATCCTCTTTGAAAATGTCGATACTACTTATGGATGTAATTGTTTTCGAAATACTGTAAAAATCAGTATATAGTTGCTGGGGTTTGAGGGTGTAATGGTCTTTGGAGTGTCCGGAGAATCCAGTTTACCTTCACAGAAAATCATCCTTAGTGGACGCTTTTATGTTCACATGTCTGTCCCATCCATGCAGCGTAGGTACGGTACGGGGTTGCAACTGCATCACAAATAGTCGTGAACTCGGCAAGCTGCAAGGATGGCTGTGCCTCCAGCAGCCCCACCAGTAGTACACTTTGCCCCACCACTTGGCACCCCAAATGAGATTTGTGGTCGCAGGAAAGTTTCTGGGTGATTAGAAGTCGGTCTCCAGCCAATGGCGCCTGACTTTGAATTGCTCGGAGAGACTTCAATCACTAAAAATCCCTGCTCAACCAAGGTCCCTAATGAGGAAATGTGAAATTTTCGGGCGCATTGCTTGCTAGATCTCAATTTTTATTCCGTAAGCCAAGCACGCCTTAGCGCCTTGACGCAAGCACGCCTTAGCGCCGAAGGCGTTACATGTCTGACTTTGCCGGTAAACATGAAGCCGCACTGTATGGGCTAAAAAATACCGCAAAATAAAATCCTTTGGGTTGCGTCACAATATAGTTTACATTACGTGTGTGTTTTGACATTGCTAAACTGTCTCTTCCGGTGAGATAACGGAATTTATGGCAAAAGATTAGTTTACGCGAAAGAGATTGGAACAAAACATTGTGCATGTGAAACATATAGCCTAACCTCATGCCGCATTTGCTCACCTAGTATGCCGTATTGAAGTACACTGTTTTGCTTAACATACATTTGATAGTTGTTTCACGGAATTGCTTTGCCGTATTTCAAGTGTCATGGCAGCCCCATGTAAGCCTCATCGGACGGCATGAAAGCAATGGCAGTATTACGTTACGACGCGAAAGTCAGACATCTAGCGCTTCAGCGCTAGGGTGCGCTTGCGCGCGTTAGCAATTCAGACTTGCAGTGCTCGAGTACGTACTCGAGTACACATTTCTGCACTCGTACTCGTACTCGAGTATCTGGCCTCAGTACTCGTCCTCCAGTACTGCGTACTCGTACTCGTACTCTGGATATGCGTACTCGTACTCGACATGTCTGTACCATGGGCGTCAATCCTGGGGGGGACAGGGGGACACGTCCCCCCCACATTTTGGAAAAACGCCCATTGACTTAAGATTTTTACACAGTAAATTTTTGACAGAAGTGGCCATGTCCCCCCCCCCCACATTCGAGTAAAGATTGACGCCCATGGTCTGTACTCGTACTTGAGTACCTGGCCTCAGTACTCGTACTCGTACTCCTGTACCCCGTACTCGTACTCTGGATCTGTGTACTCGTACTCGTGCTCGATATACCAGTACTCGTACTTGTACTTGAGTACAATCATTCTCCTGCATATTAACCGTTGCATTTTATTTAAAATTATTACATCATAAATTTACTTCAATTTATTATTCTCAATTGGTTTATAATCAACTGGCCAAAAGTTCAATTTTATCAAACTGGTCACCCTCCCTCTCAACAGAGGTTGACTCAGAGAATGGTTTACGTTTTAAGGGAACAAGCAAGATCATGCAGACTATTGTTTCAGGAACAACTTGAAATTTGTATTGAGTTGAAAAAGAATTGTATCAAAATTCGTAGTTAGTCAATCAGTCATTGTGTAACCACAAAAATTGAATGCCAATGAAGTTTTGTAGTACTTTTACACCAGAGTTTCACTTTAGAAAGATTTCACAATGGGTATTGTCCCAAATAATATTATTAAATTGTTTTTTTTTTTTATTCCGTCAACTGAATTACAAAGTTGCTTTCAGCTGTTCACAGTTTAAATCAAGAAGTGCGGTCATTCATTCATATGAAAAATTTGTGGAATAGGTACTAGCAAATGAAAAGTTGAATACTTTCCGTGACTGAAGTGCATAAAGTAGTTTGCATACATGATTACATGTACCATCAGTTTCAGAAAGAGAGAGGTGGTCAGGCTTGGCGGGTGGATAATTCCTTCGCCATGCTTTCGGAAAGTTTCAACCTCAAGTCAAAAAGATATCCATCAAATCAGATAAATGTGGGTTCACTGTAGATGTGCAGTTTCTGCGACTCTGGACTATTTTTGCTATCACGACCTGCGTCAGTCGGTGCCCTGTTTGGAGGTTGCGGAGTTTGAGATGAAGGCCTATCTGTAACATAGGCATCTAACACTGTGTGTACATGCAGTCCTTGAGTACATGCAGTCCTTGTTGCTCCACATATGTAACAGTGAGGTGATAATGAAGCTGTGATCAATTCATAACAACAATCTCTGAAATTGTACTCGTACTCGTACTCGTACTCGTGCTCGTGAGCTGTGTACTCGTACTCCAGTGTTTTGTACTTGTACTCGTACTCGTACTCTTGCCCTAACGAAATTGTGTACTCTTACTCGTACTCGTGTATCGTGTACTCGTACTCGTACTCGTGTATCGTTTACTCGTGTATCGTGTACTCGTACTCGTACTCATGTGTCACTGTACTCATACTCGTACTCTGGGTTATGTACTCGTGCTCTCAATTTTGTACTCCACTATAAGCCTAGTTAGCATGCACATCATTGCCGTAGGCCTATGTATTCCCCACCACGCCATTCCATGGGCCCCCATCATACATTGCTATCAAATCTTGACTATATAACGTCATGCCAACTTCTTTAATCGGATCCAGATGGGTCTATCACAGGGTTAACGTGGTCAACTTAATAACACAATGTGTTCATTTTGTGCAAGCGTACGTTTTCTAGAATATGGGGTAGCAAAATTAACACTGTTTAGATGCAACTTGTGAGCCCTGGAAGTGCCGTTTCCTGCAATCTGGCAAATGTATTCTTTTTTCTGGACGCTACGCGCCAACTGATGGTGGCGTTTTGCTTAGATAGTCTTCCGAACAAAGTCACCTCCATATTTCCAAGCGGATGTGCGCCAGTGTTCGTAAGTTTGTCAGTGAGAGTCGGTCTCAACGTAGAGAGACGGTCTCAAAGTAGCGAAATGGTCTCAAAATGAATTGACACCAACGGAAAATCATTGTATGTACGCCCCTTTACATGCCATGTTTTGCCCCGTGACCAAACTTCCTTCCCCATTCTGCCCACCAGATGAAAAGTCTGGTTACGCCCCTGACCTGTAGCGATTGGTTGTCACAACTGCAGCACTGCCGTGCCAAAACCTAAGCATAGAACCTAATTATGGGACATCGGATACAAACCCACTACAAGTAAACAAACTCACAAAACCCCACATCCCACAAGCTTGATATGAATTGATCAAAAACTAAATGCCATTGTAAATGAGTTTGAAAAATGTTTCATCTAATTGACTTGAAAACGATTTGATCAACAAAATCATTGACTCGAATTGACTCGATCAAATTTTCTTGACTCGACTCGACTCAACTGAAGCAATGACTCGACTCGAACAAGAATGTCAACGACTCGACTCGACTTGTGACTCGACTGACAGGTGACTCGTTACAACTCTGGTACCATCTAAGTGGAGTACCACCGCCGGTTGACGAGGAACGAGTAATATTGGTCAAAACCGTAGTCCTGTAACAGCAGAAATTCACCTCGAGGTACTTTAAACTGCGTCTGGAGTTGCCGAACGTTTGTAAATTTGAGGAGAGTGGGGCGTGGAAAGCTTGTGGTGACGAAAAACTAAAGTTAATAAACGGAACGCCACCCAAAAGGAGCGCCACCAATAGTTGACGCGGAAAGAAAACATTTTGGTAAAATGGTATGGAACGCCAGTAGGATCACAGAATGTTGAGTACTAACTCCTTACGTTGTTACTTGTTATCGATTAGTCATTACATATAGAGAACTAAATCAGTGATGTCTGTTTTTATATTGAGTAGTAACTACAGATTGAGTGGTAAATCAATACGTTGTAAATTCAAAATGAGTAGTAAATAAATATCGAGTTGTAAACAAGCATTGAGTAATAAATCATTGTTTAGTAATATGTAGATATTGCGCAGTAAATATGTGCCTCGTAGATTACTGTTAAATACAGAATAAATTGTCATAAGTGGGCGGATCACACACCATGGTATAAACCAATAGAATGCCCTGTACCAAAAACTATTCGGAAAAGAAGTAAGGAGGGAATAGCAAAATATAAAACTGATTGATAGATCGGTTAATAGTAGGGCTATATATACTGTCATTTATTGGGGGGGAAGGTATTTTTGCCTTGCGAAATCGGTCATTACCCTTAGACTTGAAAAATTACAAAAAGTAAATGCTGACTTCTGTCACAACTTTCTGATAACAGCATTGGCGCACAACCACCTTGAAATGTGTAAGTGTGTGTGGGGGGGGGGGGGAGGGGGTGAATAATTTTGCCTAGAAGACTATCTAAACGGAGCGCCACCATTAGTGGGGCGTAGCGTAGAAAATTTTGTAAAATCTGTTTCTCTAAGATTGCAGGAAAAGGCACTTCCTGGGCTCTCAAGTTGCATCTAAACAGTTTTAATTTTGCTAACTCATGTTCTAAAAAGCGCACACATGCACAAAAGAGAAGATATATTTTTGTCAAAAAATACTGGAATAAAAAAAGGAAAATAAGGAATTCTAGTGAGTTAGCCTACACCATACTTAGACTAGCTTAATTCTGTTATCTTGTAAATATTTATTCTAAGGCGACCCGAAAAAGTAACAAATGAATACAGGAAAAGCAATCAAAATCGGGTTAAAATATAACTTACCCACGGTGCCCGGAAATCCCCATAATGTCGGAATAGTAAGACTACAGCACAAGCATGTTATAGGATATTCTACTTGAATTGCCTAAAAGCAACATGTTTAGGCCGGCTACCTTAGAACTCTGATTTTCTCGGGGTGATCTTTAGCCGTCTACTCTATTGGGTACCGTTCTGAAATGTTGCCCGTTCATTGCGTCCCTACACATTCTGCAGTGTGGTTATTTATTGGCGAATTGCACCGCAATTGATCGTAATCGGTCTCGTCTGAATTTTGAACATGTTCGAAATTCAGAGACCACCAGGTGCGACCGACTGCAACGAGTGCGACTCCTAGCAAGGCACCTTGCGAATGCTTGTGAAACAGCGAAAAAAATTGGTTGAAATCTCTCGTAAACAGATTGTAATCCAATTGTGAAAGGGGCTTAAGAAGCAGACATGACTAAATTTAATACTCCAGAGAAGATAGACATAAAATACAGCAACATTACTCGTTGATGTGATGATACATTATCGGTTAAGAAAATGTTAATTCATTATTGGTCAGATCAGGGGCGTAGATTTCTTTTCAACTTTGGGGGGGGGGATGGGGTGAACTATCGCAAATGTGGAAAATGTGCACGCGAAGCGCGAGCCCATGACGGGTGGGGTCCAGAGGCCCGCCTTAGGGCCCTTGGTGGGGTCCAGGGCAAAGCCCCGGTGGGGGTCCAGGGGGCGAAGCCCCCGGAAGCTCCTGGGTTTTAATGTCTCAGAAGTGCCAGGAAGACTCTTTTAAGGGGTTAGATTCAAAGGGTAATGCTCTTTGCATGGTAGGCTATTTGTATATTCATACATTTAGGAAATGCTATTTTGAGCACAAAACTCGTTGAGAAGCTGCACTGGACTGAAATTGTACAAGAGCAACAATGTCCTGTTAAGCTTAAAAAGGCAGGGATCAACATATAGGGTCATCCCAGACAACTGGATTTTGAATTCTGAGATCATTACAAGACCTGCAGTTGGCTTTAGATCAGTGGCGTCGCCAGGTTTGTTTTTGTGATTGGGGGCCCCATAGATGATGTAATAATACCTCGGTTCCCCCAAGTCTGCGTAAATTACACCTTTATTTTTCATGCATTCCTGCGTTTGCATGCAGCAGTTTTGATCTTTCGTTTGTCACTTCATAAAGGTATCGTCCTGGGGAAGGGGTGCCCCTCCCCTTTAAGAATTTTTTTTTAATTTAAGGTCTTTTAGATGCAAAATGTTGCTATCTTTGGGATGTTTTTGGAACTGATCATATATGGCAGGAAAATGTCCATAATTTAGTGAATGCTATTTTTTGGTAAAGTAAAAGAGGAGAATGTGTTGTCTATAAGAGACAGATACGTTGTCAACAAATCTCCTGAAACCCCCTCCCTTCTGTCTATTTTACTACCTTCTATTTCGGGAAAGTTTTTACTCAAAAATATGTGCGTGGAGTCCATAGAAACATTTTTGAGTTATTACGAAATATGTCCTTTCCTTCATTGTGCATTATGAAAGGGCATCTATGGCTAGCAGATACCTGTATAGCCTGGACCTCCTGGAAGCTCTGCATTAATCAAATTAATTGGGGCGGTGGTGTGCGTGTGGGGGCAATGACATAATGCGTATATATACTACCTGAAGTCCAAATGATAATACAGAGTACGGCGCCGAACACTTTACAGCTATCGTATTTTTACTACTTTTGAACTAAAATCCGGACGAACAGCTGCCAGCAATGGAAAATGAGAGGGAGGGAGAGTATAGGTGCAGGGAGGTGATGTTAGACCTCCCTGATAGGTGTAGCAAAAGGGGTGAAGGACTAATAAGAGCGTTACAGAGTGCTGTTTTCGTCATAAGTGTATTAACAATCACCATCTAGACCGATAATGGCTTAGCGCGAACTGGCGAAGATCTGGTAAAATTTTTTGAAAAATGTATAACGGCAGATACGTACTTGCAACCTTCTTGCTACATATTAGATTGAAAGATCCCATATTGATGCGAGGTCCTCACAGATGTTTGGAGATGCATCTCTGTTCTTCGGAGAGTGTTGTGATGAGAACAGTTTCGTGTATTATTACCTTAACAATGGTCATGGCATGGAGTGTAAACAGTGACGAATAATATTTCCATTGCCGGCAAAACCTGCATTTAGTCTACATCGAGACACTTTAAATTGCCCAACAAACATACATGCCACTGCCATAAGCCAGTCTTTTACCTATTAATTCGTAAGCTTTCAACTTTTTCCTGCTGTGCTTCTCTGAAAGTTACTATCGGAAGATATTAATAATATGAGTGACACTGACGTAAGGTTGGAAGCGCGCGTAGCGCGCGAAAATTTTGATAGATTACCAACGATTTGCTAAAATTCTGATAGTTTGAGAAACATTTGTGATAGAAAGTGAAGAGAGATTGAAAAAATTTCTTACGAAAATGAATAAATTATACTTTCTATCATACACGTATCTGTAGACTGAAACATTGGGGGGGGGGGGGATGATTACATAGGCCATCCTCCTAGTCAATCCCCCCATCCCCCCGGGCTTTACGCCCATGGGTCAGATGGTAATACATTATCGGTTAAAATTTTTTACTACATCATCGGTTTTGGGGTAATACATTATCGGTTAAAAAGTTACTCCAGTATCTGTCAATTTCACTACATAATCGGTTAGTGATCATTATGGGTCAATTGTTACTACATTATCGGTTGGTGATACATTATCGGTCTGTTACTACATTATCGGTTAGTGATACATTATCGGTCTGTTACTACATTATCGGTTGGTGATACATTATCGGTCTGTTACTACATTATCATTTGTAACACAGGCTACTGTGGCTCTGTCTTAAATTTGAATTAGAAAGGAGATTTGGTTTAAACTAGCCAAGGAGGGGCTAGAAGTGAACTCAGAAGGGAGAATGGTTACTGTCTGGTTGAGATTAGAGAGAATTTAAAGGAAATTTAATGGCAACTTTGTAGCCTATTAGAGCGTAAAGGGTATAGTCTACACTGAAAACCATCTTGACTAGTTTAGGTTTTCAGTGTAGTGGTATATTTACCTTTTGAGGATCGCCTCCAAAGCCTTCAATGTTATCTTTCACGAATCTTAAAGCTGCCAGTTGATCTTCAAGTCCAAAGTTCGAACTGACCTCTTCGCCCGTCGTAGGGTCCTTTTCGAGTTTTAGAAAACCCATAGCACCTGTATCAAACATCAAGTTAGTCAATTTTTCTACCATAGGCTCATTTGACGCCGAGCTTTGTATACGCGCCAAGTTGGGGGGCACTCGATGATGTAATTTGCACCCAACACATATATATGTAAGTACACATATAAATTATATTATATAATTATATATATATTTAATTTATAATTAATATTTATTTATTATTATATTATATTACATTATATTATATTATATTATATTTTATATATATATATATATATATATATATATATATATATATATATATATATATATATATATACATATATATAACGCTAATTCCCACCTTAAGGGGAAATTGTTATATCTGCTTGTACATAGGGCGAAAAAAAGATAATAAAATACATAAGAAATAAATTCGCCCTAACGTCTAAAAATATAATTAACGTTATTTCAATGGCCAGCCATCCGTTCGTGTTAACAGCTAGGTGTCCGTAAATTTGACAACTTTGAAGTAATGGCATCTAGTTTGTAAATTTAAGAGGGCGCCCTAGTAAGTTTACGTATTCCTATACAAAAAGTGTGTGGAAACGTTAAGGCGAAACTTATATTTCACCCGAAAAATTTTTTCCCCTTAAGGTCGACTTTTCAACAACAACTTTCCCCCTAAGTGCCGAATTAGAGAAATATATATATATATATATATATATATATATATATATATATATATATATATATTATATATATATATATATATATATATATATATAATATATATATAATATATATGTAAATTTTTGGGTTGCTTTAAAAAACGTGACATAGTAAAATGGGTCTATAGTAATCTCTTTTCTCTTAAACCAGGCTAGTGACATAGCAAGACTTGGTTTTCTTCATATAAGAGACCGTAATTGATAACAATTATAGACATGTAACTTACAGAATCATAAAACTGGGTCTATACAGCCCACATTTTTCAACACATTTTTCATAGGCTAAATTTGGTACCTGATACCCATTATTTTATGGGTACCTGAAAGGGTACGTCAAAATGGAGCACAGATCTCTTGGACTGTAATTAGAAATGTGACGTTTATTTTGAGTTAGTGACATAAACTATAAATGAAATGATACTGAAAGATTTGCTTTGCTTTTGTTTAAAATTTGTTCGTCCAGTATCCTACAGATAAAGGTATAAATGTCACCGAAAGCTTATTTAGCTAAGCAAACGATGAAATCAGAATTTGCAAATTTTTGTTTTCAAATTCAACAGAGTGTTTCTTAAGGTATGTAAATACCCAGCAGATTTTGAACTTGACTTTTAAATGTGTATTTAATTTTTCTCACACTTTTGTAACTGGAAGTATGGAGAATCTTAGTTTAACATCGAAGGAAATGAAACGTTCAAGTTCGGGTTCGGGTATGAAGATTACGATATCGTAAAGAAAGGAAAGAAAAATTCTAAAGCCCGCGCAAAACAGTGTCCCCTATCTTTTATTTAGGAGCCGAGATTCGCCAATCTCATCATTCAGATGGGCTCCACCATTCAGAGCAAGTTGATTAAGTCACAGCCTCACACCCATCCACCAGTTGTTGTGTGAGTGTGTATTTGAGTGTGTGTGTTTTCGTTTAAATGTATTTTCATGAACATCCAACCACCATTCAAATAATGATTTCAGGAATGATTAGATTGAGTACTGAGATTTTGAACGCTGATACCAACAAAAACATGCCTACGTGCTATCCTTGTGTGTAAAAAATTACAAAGATAAGCAAAGAGATCTCAGGCACAAAGTGAGCCAAATAGAATTTCTACAATTCGATGAACAAGATTCAAGGATGCAAGTTTTGCATTGCTTTCAAATTTTACTCTCCTTTCGTTTATGTTACTGATATGTTATTATTTCCCTCTTTAGATGCTCAGAAGCTAACCTAGAAAGTTAATAAGTTTTTATTAATTTGCCGGCAGTCAGCGAAACATTTACGAAAAAGAGCATTTAAGCCTTAGGGCCTATCCACACAGGATGCGTTGGGTGCATATACGTCACGTCACGTTTGTTTTTCCGCATCTTTCCGGATACATCAAGACGCATGCCTATCTGTATAGGATGCGTCAATTTGAGATGCAGTGTGTAGTTTCCAATGACAAATATGCTGATTGACGAAAAAAGTAGTTCAGGCCGTTTCGTAGCTTTTTTGGAGTTTGCATTTTTTCTTGCTACATTTGGTAAAACTTTGATAAGATGTAGAGTAGACATCAGACAATCGGAAAAATATGTGCTCCATTTTTTTTTCATGTGCAAGGGGGCAGCCAGCCAAGTGTACGTAGGTCATAGAAAGGTTCACAGTAAATATTCAACACATGCCTGCTGGTGGCACCTCTGTCCTCAGCAGTGGCGTAGCCAGGTTTTTTGTCGGGGGGGGGGGGGCAAGAGCACCAAGATTTCCCCCAATTAATGATCTGCTTCCTCATAATCAGTGTTCTCCGCAGTGTCCAATATATATTTCACCATATATTCACTTTCAAAATTTCCCCCAAGATTTTTCCAGAGGGGGGAACTCGCCCCCTGCCCCCCGGCTACGCCACTGGTCCTCAGTCTCCCGAATGAGACATGTATTTGAATGATTATAGCTTCTCTCTTTAAACAGGAAACAACACCGGCACTGAAAAGAGCATACACAATAGGCCTACGAAAAATGACATGACCCTCATGAAGTGTCGGTAACTTATATATCTGCATTATATACAGTGGCGTTGCTAGAATTTTTTGTTTTTGAGGGGCTCTGGGCTGGAGATTTTTATGGGGGTGTCCGTTTACTATCTAAGCGGAGCGCCACCATGATTGGCGGTGAGCGTACCAAGAAAATATGAGATTTTAATACATCCTAAATTGCCGCCTTGCCACAGGCCATCTTTGATAGCAGCCATCAAGATGTGCAATTTTTGTTAAAAATGTAAAATTTGATTTGATTTGATTCTCAGACACATTAAGTTTTTCACAATCTATCCGAATCTGTACAAAATTATGCAGAGTGGAATTATCCAGATGCATTTTAGTCAGTGGCGCACTCAGGATTAATCTCACGGAAAGGGGGGGGGGGGCAATGCAGTATGTGTTTCCTAATCGCCGGCCTGAGAATGGGTGAAAGGGGAGGGGTGTCACTCTCCCCGTAGAAAATTTTTGAAAAATTAGGCGTCCTTACATACAACCTAGTACCACATATGTTACCTTTTGAAGTAAAATTTGTGTTAAAAAATTAACTTATTTCCAGGAACTAAAAAATCGGCATCAGTGAGAGGAGTTGCCAAATTGCCTCCCCCTTTGTACGCCACTGATTTCAGTGGATTGTTTGGAATGGAGATTTTCCACAGCTAAAGTCTATCATTATCAAGTTGAGTAGCCCAGTCGAGTGAATTTTTTGCCTAGATCGCCAGTGGGGTCGCTTGGGGGTTGAGGGGAGGGGCTCGATCCTCCTAAGCCCCCCGTAGCTACGCAACTGATTATATGCACTGCATTTTATATTAATATCTTCTCGTGTGCCACGAAATATCCCTGTGCAGCCATATCTAGAGTCCAGACTACCCCTTCTCGCCACCCTTTCAATGAATACAACTGTTTTCCCACTATCGAAGTCAATAATATCGCGAGGGTGGTGGGGACCCAAAGAATCATACGCGTATACATTCCCAGTGTAAAAAAATGCAAGAAATGAGCTTTTCTACCCATCTTGCAGGCGTTTTATTGTGATTCTGAGGTCAAACATAGCATCATTTTGCATCCAGATCCAGTTAAATTTTATTTCATGAAAGGGGAAACATGAAAGAAATCAAAGTTGACGCAAGTTGACGTACGTCAACTCTGTTTCTGAACGCACATCGACTTTGCCAAAAATTTACGCATCCAGAAGGATACGTCAACTTTTTTTTCTGCATCGAACGTGACGCAACGCAACGCGTCCTGTGCGGACGGCTCCGTTGATTTACGTGCAAAGTGATAAAAGTGACGTGATGTAGACGG
Source organism: Holothuria leucospilota (assembly GCA_029531755.1). NCBI lineage: Eukaryota > Metazoa > Echinodermata > Holothuroidea > Aspidochirotida > Holothuriidae > Holothuria > Holothuria leucospilota. The sequence continues at coordinate 27,215,004 of CM055962.1, read as the reverse complement.
ATCGTGACGCGACGCAAAGCATCCTGTGTGGAAAGGCCTTTAGAAAGAAAATAATAAAAAATCTGATACTTAAGAGCATTGATCAATCACAGGCTGGCTTATAAGACCTCAAGGAAAGCTCGACTAGGGTCCATGAAAATTTTGTGCGAAAGTGGTGGCAAACTTTGCAATTTTGCGCCATTTAACAGGTTTTTGGTATTTTCTGAAAAGTTTTATTTTCAAGGATTACAATAGTTTTAGGTCCTAAATTTTCCAAATTCTTCATCACCCTGAGTCTGCTTAATCATCTAACTTCTACCAGTGGCGTAGCCAGGTTTTTTGTGAGGGGGGGGGGGCAAGAGCACCAAGATTTCCCCCGATCAGTGATCTGCTTCCTAATAATCAGTGTTCTCCGCAGTGTCCAAATTTTGTTCGGGTGCTTTCCTCTGACCTGGCTGATGTGACGGATCGCCGTCCTGGGGGAGGGTCTAAGGTAAGTGGGTGTCCCCCTCCCCTTTTGAAAACTTTTGCTCATATAAGGTGGGCTAGATGCAAAATGGTGCCACATTTAGGTGCTAAATGTAAACTGAATACATCATCAAGAATTCCTTTTTTTTAGGAAGCTTTTTTTTATCTTGCTTGTCTTCAGGTCTTGGTGAATTTTTCTTGAGTCCTACTGATAGATCAGAATCACAATGGGTGAAGTACAGTAATTAAGTGAACCCTGGTACACCTTTCCCTTCGTCAGTTCACCACATTCATCACAATCAGTCCAAATTTTACGAGGACCTGCCCTTGTAGCAGAATATAACACTTGACCACTGACCCATTTTAACAAACTGCATATACCACAATGCTGCTGCTTTAATTATCAAGAAACATTGGAAGTATACAGTAAAAGGACAGAGTCCCTTGTCAGAGGTCCAGAGATCCCATGCTGTATAAAACAGGTAGTAAAACATAACTAGTACAACTATAAGCATGGTGTCATCATTCCATCTCTGAAAACCTTAATGAGGACTGGTTGTGCCAGTGTGGCATATACTTTTAAATAAGTAAAGTGTACTGGTTGAGAAATTTAAAATTTTACCAGATCATACGCAAATTTTACCATATATTCACTTTCAAAATTCCCCCCAAGATTTTTCCAGAGGGGGCAACTCGCCCCTCCCGTCCCCCCTGGCTACGCCACTGACTTCTGCGAGTCTTTTCAAATGTATCTTTTGTACTATTTTTCATGCATTGTATGTTTCAGATTTTTGAAATTTTATATCGATCATTATTTAACTTGGCTTTCCAGTATGTAATTAGTTGAAATATCAGTTGAGAAAAAAACTTTTATTTTTCACAGCATTTCTGGTAAAAATATAAATATCTAAGAAGTCAGTATATGGAGACTACATAATGCACTATTTCTGTGAAAACCAGCAGTGCCGGTGTTTTTGAGTTTAGGAAAGGCTGCATTTGAAATAATCGAGTATGGCCTACACATCGACGGCCACTACGAATGTAACTAGAAGCGTATGCATAATTTATGCAAAAGTACCCAGAATTATTCCTTTTCCCCACATATTATTTCATGTAGAAAACTACAGTTTGTTAAAATACCTTTGGTTTGGTATTTCGTCATTTTACCATCCGTATATCAAAAGGTCCGATGAGTTGACATACACAGGAAATACAAACTACCTAAATAGAATGGACTAGCCTGAACAAAATATGCAAACTATGATGGGTCAGGGATGGTGCCAGGATTTGCCAGACAGGGAGGCCAAGCTCCCCAACGGGGGGGGGGGGCATGGCACGACAAAGGCGATGAGTTGCCAAAAAGACGACAAACGAAAAATTTCCGTGAGCGAAGCGCGCCAACTTATTTTGACCTTTTTTGCAACAATTTGAAAATTTGGGGGTGTTTTGAAGAAAATTTGAAAAATTTGGTGTTTTTTTTTCTCAAGGAAAAGTGGAAAATTTGGGGTCTTCATTGAAGAATCTGCCCTTCCTATGAGCAAAATCAAGCAGGTCTTCGGGACGACTGAAGGTCGTTGGGATTACATATTATATCGTGTGTGGATTAAGCTCCCCGAGGAAGTTAAAAAATTCCCCGACTCGGTGCAGCCTTACCCGATGGGGGTCATACCTTAGGATACCTTAGGATACCTTAGGAACCTCAGTGGACGCAGGTCTAATGACCTCTATGTCCGCATCTTCTTAATCTTCATGATCTGGAACAATCTTCTTAATCTTCATGATTCAGGATCATGGCCCCCTGCCCCCTCCGATGGCGTCACCCCTATGATTGGTCCACCCGGGACGCCCTCCTTCCCACTTTGGAAACGTTAAGTTTGCTGCTCTGGCCAAATTTTCCGTGTATTGTTAAACACGTGTCCAATTTCCGATGAACGTAGCCATTACCCCTACCCCTCCTTTTTGAAAAACTCCGTATCTGCCATTACACGCTTAGTGGACATTCAAGCCAACTTACCAACACGATAGTTTGGTACGACAACAACTGCATCTGCAACTTGTACCAAAAATCTGCCGTCGTATAAAAGGGCGCTACATGCCCCTGAATGGAAGTTACCGCCATGAAGGAAAATAAAGACGGGCAGCAAGCCATCTGTCTGCGTAGTTGATGGCCGATAAATGTTCAGATACAGGCAATCTTCACTTGTCTGAAACAAACGGGAGAAAACATGTTGATATTGGTCGTTTTGAAAGGTGTTTCATTGTGAAACTGCTGTACTGAAAGAAAAGTAAAGAAGCAAGCGCAAAGGCGCAATTCTCCACAGCTTTTTAAACAGACAAATCGCACACACTTTACTAATTGAGACAAGCCATAACACTATGCCACGTTCCTCTTTCGGTGATGCTTTCACGTACTTTAAACTTTTCACTAACATTATATCTTCTCTGTCGTGTTATAACGGGATAAACAGAAACGGGAAATTTAAGGCTCTGTGCTAAGAGCAAATGGTTCCATGGTTCAAGTGATTCCTCACCATCCAGTGGCCTCTCTGTTTACATCATATTTTTTTCGTAGTATAGTTTAAGTACGGTGTTTATCACGTTTTCCAAAAATTGACTTCGAAGTAATGAGTTTTAAATTCCTGTATACACCCAACATGCATAGAACGCTCCATTTTGAGAGGACTTCCCTCGGCCTCTATCAAGGCTTTGATTCTGGGAGCCACAACACAACCCTCTTCTAAACTGCCGCCAGGTCTGTAGCCAGATAAGGTGCTGAAGAGAGAAGAGATAAGTTCAGGGGGTGGGGGGGGGAGGATATTTTTAAGGGCGAGATATGCTTAAATGTGTTAAGGCAGTAGCATTTTTTAATTTTCTAGGGGGATTTTTATTGGGCGACACCTTTAAGACCTGACTGTGACCGAATGGGTCGGGATAAGGCCTGTAGCTAGTTGCTAATGTTTGCGGAGTCAAAGTTAATGTCTTGCTCTTATGCGGATTAGCAGTGGCTCCAGGTGAGAGTGGGAGGCCAGGGAACTTTTCACATTTCGTGTGGGAGCCCCAGTGTGTATAATAAAGTACGTAATCCACGAGCGAAGGGTCGCCCCTACGACTTCCCCGAGTTTGCTGTCAGAAATTCTTCTATAAATGCTCTCCCCCCTTAAAAACATATTTTGCTCAATGAAAACCCCCATATTTTTACATTTTGTTAATAAAGACCAGACTTTGAAATATTCTTCAATAAAAGCGCTAAAATGTTTAAATTTTCAAAATAAAACCATAGATTTTGAAATAATTTGAGGAAAAAACCAAACATTTCTTCAGCATACTAAGCGGGCCAAAAGTTCTGTTTTCCCAATCCTTCCGGCAACTTCCTGTCGCCTTTGTCGAGGTTTCTGATTTCTGCCTATTCTCAGGGAGATTGGCCCCTCGTCGGGCACATCTTGGCGCCATCCCTGGTACGTATTCAACATTAAAGTCTACACTGAACCATACCTTTGGAAAAACAATCGTGTATATTGCCCCAAATTACCATCACTGGTCTCACTATAGGGGCTAGGGTAAGGATGGGGAACCTATAAAAGTAATCGTAGATTGTGAGAAATACTGCAGTTATTGAACTGTCCATACACTATGACTAGGGAGGATCAAATATCCTACCTTCACTTGGCATCTTTTCAACCTGAGCTGACATACATTTTACACAACTTTACGTGTGATACCTTATGACATTTTAACAACTTCGCTATGTAAATACAAAAAATTCAAGAGGCCTATAACATTTCTTTCACACTTTTTCGTGTAAGTATAATTATTTTCTGACCTAACCCGCTAAGTTAACAGACACACAGATATACATACTGGACTTAAGGAGCACCAAACCAAGACCTTTAATTTATGGCATACAATACCTCGACAGGGCAAGCGAAAGCAGGATCTTCGCAGATCTGAATGCATCCTGGCGGTTGTGTATCTGCCTGGAATGTTTCTGGAGACCATGCGGGTGGAGGCCGAGGGTCCTTCCAGCGTAGTTCCCCAACAGGGGGCTGAGCGAAAGGTATACCCAAAAAGGCGTCATAATTTTCTCTTCTTAAACCTCTTACGTTTCCGTATACTGTCGTTACATCCATCGAAAACTCTTTGCCGCATACATTTTTTACAAAGAGTGAGAAAATTGACACTAGACATATGATTTGGTAAAAGTGAGTCAAAGCCATTCTTGTAACCTTTCAAAACCAAACAGCGTCACTTTAAGATACGTTGTTGTTTTCGTCGGCCGGCAAACAGAAATAAAAACAATGCTGAAATATACTTAGTGTACATAACAAAAATGTTAACTAGCCGTCTCACAGCCACTTAGACCCACAACATATATAAGATGTAAGTGGAATAACTTTTACGGGTACTTTCTAATGGAAAACGCACCTGATGGTCTCCTAAGAATACCTTTAAGAGTATTAAGTGGATTTTTTATCAAGGATAAGAGTCTTCACAAGGTAGAGCCAGAAAGAGATAAATTCCACTCAACGAAATGAAGTAATTAGCTGAGAACATCTTAGTACTGACCATACTCGAGATGGGTTAATTGTTGTTGTACCAATCTGTTATTTGACTTATCAAGTAGAACTGGCATACTTGCTATTCATAGATGGCATAATCTGTTTAATAGAATCGAAGATTGGTAGAGAATATTTCAATTCCTTGACAAAGGTATCATATTGATCCCATTTGTCTCATCAATTTACTTTTGGCAAAGTATTTTAAAGTACGGATTTGCTATTATCGAATACTTGCCCGCAATTTGAAATGAACATATGTCATTATTGCTAGTCTTTTGCCGAAGAGAGCAATCAAGTCTCTTTTAGTTATACCTTCTGTTAAAAAAATCTTAAAATCGTGAAAGAGATAAAACAGGGCCCCAGGTGTAACGTAATCCAGATTTGAGAGTGAGCGGGTAGGATAAGTAAGTAGACCGTTTACAGTTTCCGACTGGATCCGGAAGAGTGCGTGTTGCTGGCTCGGTTCTATAGTCAGGATAACCCTGTTGGCGAGGGCGTGCTTTAATTTCTTCTTTCACTTGCCCCTCGACAAGGTTAGTAAAAAGACAAAAGTAAACGCGTCCCCTCACGGCTGGATGGCCATGGCTACTAGTTCAGTTCCAGTTCATTACACGTTAAACTTGAGTAAGACGTTTGCCACTCAGGGGTTAAAGGGAAACCTGTATTCATTTTCCCAGGCAAAGCCTATCGACCTTCACATGATCTCTGAGGGACATATGAATAAAAATAGTTTCATCGAATGTCGGATGTTCTAACTCCTAGCCAATTAGATTATTTGATTGAAAATCGAATGAGAGTTACGATGAGGCTTTTAAAGGCGTCATTTCAGAAAAAAATATCCTGTTGAAACCCATTACAGGTTTGAACGGGTTTTAACAGGTTAACATGTACAACAGGTTATTGGAAACAGGTTTCAACGGGTTTCAACAGGTACCAACAGACATCAACAGGAAGCTATTAATTTTATACGAGGTACCTGTTGAAACCCTTTGACTTTGTTCACTCCAACAGGTAAATGGAAAACTGTCAGTTCATGTCTGTTAATACCAGTTCAAACCTGTTGGCATATAAACTGTATCAACTTCAGAATATTTTTGCGTTGATACTGGGCCATCAAAACCTTTCTCATTTTACGTATGAAATCCGCTGCTCTTCTTTTCGGAATGCCACGCTATAGGTTTCACGATAGGCACGAAAACGTCTGATAAGTCGACGTCAGGGTTATGGTGAGTTTCATCATTCTTTTAGATCCGTAACTTTTTTCGTCGTCACGGTTTATTGTTACTTTGGTCAATCTGTATCTGTAATGGCAGTTAATTTGCAGCGAGTGTGATCTTATATTTCATATCACCATGATACATTTTGACGTCATCGCCCAAAATGTCTAAACTACTTTGATAATCAGATAGTCAAGGCTTCCAGTTCTATCAGTGACGTATGATTTTGAATCTGTCTGAAGCTCATTCCATTGCTGAAGCTCATTCTGAAGCTCATTCATCACCCATTTGGATTCGCCAATTCGTCTTTCAAAATAACAAGGTTGGCGTCTAACACCTCCCTTTTCTTACTTTTGTATATTTATCATGGGCTGAATGAAATGTAAATTTTAGCTCCAACCCAACAGCGATAAGATTTGTTTATGAAAAAGATTGACAGCAAAAATGAGGGCGATATTTAAACTCACCATAGGCGTAGGAAGCGGGGACTGGGGGGTTATCCCCCAGTCAAAAACGTGGTTGGGCGGAAGTATGCTTCCGCCCCCTCCCCCATGAAGGACGAAAACCTCTTGTTTGTTTCCTCTGTAAAATATGTCAAAAATTTGCAGTAAAACTTGTCCAACGTGTTGCACCAAATTGCATCTAAAGACGGCCCTCAAATATTCAAAAATTTCCCAAAGGGGAGGGGAAACCCCCTCCCTTTGAACCCTCCCCCAAGACGGCAGTCTCAAACAATGTCAGCCCCCCAGTCTCGAACATCATCTTACGCCTGTACGCCTAGGAAAATGACTACTCGTTAGGCCCTGCTATTGTTACTCCCGACTGCTTAGTAACCATCAGATCGCAATTTGTTGAAGATGGTGGTCTAGTTGGTGGGAAAGTGTGAAGCAGCGAGACGGTGTTAGCAAACGGTTTGGAAATAGAAAGTTACTCCAAGCTGTCCCACAGGAAGCAATTTCGAGGCCAAATTCCAAATAAGTTTCCCTACGTACAGCCAGTACTACATGGAGGTCAATAAAATGGCTGTATATTTCCCGTTATACATGGGTAGAGGTTGGGATTTTGTTTGCAAGGACCATGGTGCATTTAATGACGTACATTATTAGTACTTTCAGACTGAGTTTTCCAGTGGGACTTACCGTTATTTCAGAGTTTCAAGTGCTCACAATAGTGTTGGGGTCGGTTAGGAAAACGGCCCTTCCTTGTGAAAGAAATTTTTAATCACGGATTCCAGACAAACGTTTTTCCAATAGTCAGTTTTCTCTGGCCGGTGTGCGCCGCGAAATGATGCCGCTGAGAAAATCCTTTCCTAGCATTTTTATGGTATTAGTGATATTAATATCCGGTCCGGCGCGCCTTCTAGGCACCTAACACTCTGAACAGTTTTTTCTATTTTCACATGCTAAATAAGGACTGCTACCAAATTCAGCTTTTTTTTTTTTTTTTTTTTTCCTCGGACCGTCAGAGACTGGAACCTTTCTCCCCCAGTAAACAATTAAGCAGATCTCGGTGGGACCCCAATGCAATATCAAGACCTCCGCCTTGAGGTTTCCTCAGACGGGAGGACTAACTCATCCTGCAGCACCTCACCCTGCACGTTTTGACTCCACCTACTGCGAGTGTCATTTCTTGTGCAAGTATCTTTCACAGATACCATGATCACCAGATCCAGATAATGTTTTGCGTCATATAACAATAGCAAAAAGTTTAATCAATCATTAGGCTTTTTTTGAAAATTCTCTTATAGTTTCTCATGGTCTCGCTTTTCCTTTCCTTACTTGTACTAGCAATATCATAAACATGAAAAAAAAAATCATTAAAAATATAACCAAAAAATATGCTCAAGGGGCGCCGCCGCCCTGCATGTCCTTTACGTCCCCGCTCCCCACCCCCCCCGGCCCCCCTCTCCCCTGGCTACGGCACCAGCTGCAGAGCTTTCAGACGAGAAATAGCTTCCTGTCGGCTCACTTATGGATATTTATGTTCCGTCGGTACTCGTAGTTCCGGAATGCAAGTTTGGAGCGCAGTAAATTGACCTTGGGAACTTACTTGGGTAAACTTGTGGCCGATGATCCTTGGGAAATTTTGAAAAATTCCCGCTATGCCACCACAAGTGCCCTGATTCTGAACACCATGTATGTCATGACTGTACTACTATACGTCAATAGTTACAACGGTGCAAAGGTAACGTGGGTGTGCCACCGTATCAATCTAGGAGTGAAGTACGACTACTTTACAAATAAGCTCCCTGGTACGATAGTGACTCAGCAGTCTCAGCTACTTTGCGTTCTGCATGCACTGTACTGTGCAGTAGTTTTCTGTTACTGCAGTGTCTGGTGTGATTCCGATTTAGAGAGGGTCGACAACATCGGTGACGACGGCACGGCACAGGGTAGGCCTACTGTGTTACTATAACGTTATGCTAGGACGTTAACACTACAGCAAAGGAGGGATGTAGGCCCTAGTGTAAGGGCCTTATATATATATATGATGCAGTTAATTAGGTCTGAGAACAAGGGCCCTAGGTATAATACGTTAGGCCTAGCCTACATGCAGCGTAATACCAGTGGAGCTAGTGCGCCTAACGACTAGCTTTTATTAGTTCTAACTTACTTCTAGGGTAGGCCCACAAGGCAGTCTGTTCAAGGCTAATGTAGTAATGATGTTTTGTAGAGTTGTAAACTAGGCAGGGTAGGCAAGCAGCACTGTAACTTAAAGGTGTACAGGAAAACAGAAAGACAACTGAACAAGGTCTGTGTGCAACTGAATTTATTCTTAACCAAGCCTGCAGGCCCCACAGGCGCCCCTTAACATTGTATAGTATACCATATACTATGTTAGTATATATAGACGGAAAGGTATGTCACAAATCTCCTAGCTCGAACAAACAACTTACGTTTCTGGCACAATTACTGCACTTTTCTCGCCAAATTTGTCTGTGCCGAGACTTTTGGTCATAAGGTACCTCAAGGCAGCCCCTTTTCCCGAATAATTTCACTTGGCATTGTCTGATGGATGAAATTTCGATGGAGTAACAGTCAGAGGATGGTAGCTGCTGATAGAGAGCATTCAGCACTTCCACACTATATAATAAAATACTCCTAAAATATTCCCTAAAGTTCTCTTAACTTTCTGAATTTCTTCCAAAATTTGTCAATTATGTTTTGATTTGATTATTACAAATCTTACAGATACATATTAGCATTAACATGCAAGATTTTTGAACACAGAAATTCATAAAATTTGAAAACCTTTGAAAAGTGGAAGGGCTTGCATTTACTATGAGCATTTGTGGCAGTTGAAGTCTGGAAAACAGTTACAGTTCAACTGTCACAAGTGCTTGTAGAAAATGCTAGCCCTTCCACTTTTCAAAAGGTTTTTCAAATTTTATGAAATTTAATGTTCAAAAATTGTTCATATTGATGCTAATATATATCTGCAAGATTTGCAGTAATAAAAACTGAACCATAATTAAACAAATTTTGGAAGAAATTTAGAAAGTTAAGAGAACTTTAGGGAATATTTTAGGAGTATTTTATTATATAGTGTGGAAGTGCTGAATGCTCTCTATCAGCAGCTACCATCCTCTGACTGTTACTCCATCGAAATTTCATCTATCAGACAATGCCAAGTGAAATTATTCGGGAAAAAGGGCTGCCTTGAGGTACCTTATGATCAAAAGTCTCGACACAGACAAATTTGGCGAGAAAAGTGCAGTAATTGTGCCAGAAACGTAAGTTGTTTGTTCGAGCTAGGAGATTTGTGACATACCTTTCCGTCTATATATACTACATAGTATATGGTATACTATACAATGTTAAGGGGCGCCTGTGGCAGGCCCATAGTGCTTTGTGACACTAAGACTACAGCCCACAGATGTAAGTGCATTCATGCATTAGAATACCAATAGGCCTAGGGTAAGATGGGGGGTTTTTGACAATAAGGGTTTTTGGTTTCAAAAATTAAAAGGAGCAAAGTAATTGAACCAACTTACCTTTGGTCAACACCTACAATGCCTGTAGGCCTACTACCATTCAGTGTATGTCCTTTTATTTTATCAATTTTCTCTTACTGGAATATGTAATGATGATAAAAGTTGTCGAAAATTGGCTATTTTCAACCTACAGTACTGCCCAAAAGTAACTGATGAAATGCGCTCCCGTTTCCCGCAATCCATAGCAGGATGAGTGCGGGCAATCTTTTATTCCGCAGAGCGCGCTCTCCGCAAAAGTCGCGGGGGTGTACCGTTGCGTTCTGTGGCTTCAGCAGGTCTAGCTGCCTATTGTTGTACACTTATAAGCTCTTCAAATGAGTAATGAATGTAACGGGAATATAACGGCCGGCTAAAGCAGCAGGATAATCATCGAATAACCTTCTCACTTTTATGGTTGTGTAAAATTCAAACTTAACAATGAGGAGGGTCGTTTTGTCGAAAGTCTTAAGATCCCCGCTAGTGAACTTGTAAAGTTGCTGTGGAGACGAAAATACGATCCCCTGGTCAACTGCTTTCCTTTGAAGTTGCGTTCTTTGTTAGTCAACGTGGCTCCCGTTTCATGCGCAACAGAAGAGCACAAAGCACCGAAAAATATCAATGGGGAGGTTTCCCGATCGATATCGAGGGGATTATAACCTTTAGATAGTAGGGTATCGATGCTTCCTAGGTATAGTACCTTGATAAGTAAAGTACTGTTTAGACAACACTCAGCACAGTAACTTTGTACAGGGGACTATATGTGCTTTGTAACCTCTGGTACATTCGTTACCGAAAAGGTTTCCAGCAGCCATGTACTTCCGAATTATTGGAAATGAAAATTGTCGTACCGCAAACGTCACATTTTGATTGCCGTGCAACCGTTGACCAAAAATAATTACAACTTATTTGTAAAGACACTTTAAGAATATTTGTTGACTGAGTTGCATCATTTTTCTCTCTTTTGCTAACCCAGTGAAAGGATGAGAATGACAACTGCATAATATTGAGGTATTCTGGGTGTGTCTCCACGTAGCGGCGTAAAGTGCCGCTGCTATTTTAAATCACATTCATGGAAATTTTGGCAGACAATATTACCGACAAATGATATTTTTATGATAATCTTCCAACTGAAGTTCTGACTCATTTACATGCCTTCAGTCCAACATGTACATGCCTCAAATCAAAAGTACCTAAAACATGTCAGAATCTAGACCCTAAAGGTCACAACCCCAATCACAGAACCTTGCAACGGCCCCGAGAATGATCGGCACTGGTTATTTTGCAAGTACATGCCGAGCAAAATTGACCCGAACACGCCTCTATCCCGAAGGCAGTCCACGCCGTTTGGAACACTCTGCGCCGCCACTTGCAACTTGGAGCAATGAATATTATGATGTAAAATTTATCTCGCTTTCGCTGTCCTTGTTTTATTATTTTCATTTTCTTTTTGAAAGGAGAGGGGGATTTAAAAGTATTTCATTCATTCATTTAATTTGTGAACGATAATTTTTAAGTATGATGTTTCAATAATCGGTCAAGGAAGATTGAAGTTAAGCATTTTGCATTAACCTTAATAACCTCCCGATTTCGTTTACACAATAAACTTGAAATAGGCTACTGCTCTTATAATTTTAATTTCCGCGGGTCCCGTGCACACGTTTTTCTTCTCGATTTCTGCACACTAGGAAAGGCATTACTTCACTTAAAACTATGTTTGTTTTTTCTCGGCTGAATCGGCGTGTGATGGTAATTAGATTGAATTCTACTCAGAATGCTCCGAAGCTTATTTTGGCATCTACAATATTTTTTCCAAGCATATAGGCTGATGAAGTTCGGAAGCTATTACGTGTGAAACAAATAAAGATTATGCATTTTGACAAAGTATGTTCTGGAAAACGGAAAAAAGAATTTGTTCCATAGAAGCTCCCCATTAGCTTTGGGTCATATTTTATTCGAAAAATTTTACCGAGCTTCGCCTGACCAGACCCACTGCCGAAAACTGCGGCCTTGGGTTTAGACACTTCATCCTAGGCCTACTGAAGGCATATACTTAAACGCGAGTAAGAATTGGAGAAATATCAGTCCTATCAAGACTCTCCGTTTCCTGTATGCTTAAAAGAAGAAAATGTTTCACCATATTTCCAGTGCTCCCCACTAAAAAATACATATCAAAACAAGAAAAAATCACTGAACAAGGCTCTAACATCAGAGCTGGACTTGAACTCAATTACGGCATCCATTCCGTGCTTTACTGGGATCGGAATTGGCCTGGACCAGTAGATCTCTGAATTGCTCCCCTCCCTGGGCTCGAACGAAAGTTATGTCCTCCCAAACGAGGATAGCTTCATATTTATTTAAAACACAACAGGCTGAGTTTGGGATTTGCATGGGAGGGAGGGGGAAATTTGGTAAGAGTCCGTAATTTGACTTTGCATGGATCCGCATATTCCGGGGAATAAATGTTAAACTGCTCAAGTCCATAAAATTCAACCATTCTGCTATCTACCAAAAACTTAGGGAACGCCATTGCAGTGACAATACATCTTAGTTCCGACATCCTCATGTTCCGGTACAATACAATGGCCTTACTGCATTTTCGTTTTCATTTCACGCAGATGTTGCGATGGATATGGATCCCATTTTAACCCCACCCGTAACCTTTAGAACCACAACGGACTTCATTTTAATTCTAACGATCCTCCTTCTATGCCCTCTACGACGCAAGTGCTTAAATTTTGAAGCTTACCTATTTTTCAAAACCTTTGAAGTCCGAGTCCTTAGGAAAACATTAATCCAATTATAGTCCATTTAGGGCGAGAGAGAATGAAGATGACAATTTCGGCAATCAATTTTCGCGACTTGGCACCTGTATCTCCGACTCAGGGCCCTACAGCGGAATGCAATGCGGTATATACCCCCACCCTGTCTTTGCCGGGATCTCCCTTAAATTCACCCTCGGCGTGATGTGCTAACAGCTAACATGATCCGAATTTTAACCCGGCCCTTGCAACCGTATCTGCATTGTCACTTAGTACTGTCACACGCTATATTATACGCTATAGGCGCCAGCTAAGTTCGAGGTCTAGTCATGCAAAACACGGTTCATACATGGGCCTAATATTGTACAACGTTAATGTACACATACCACAACTTGCAACTGCATGCTATAAGGGCCACTGCAAATACCTGGGAAATGCAGTTTCTGTAAAAGTAGCCAATCGCAGCTGTGGATTTAATACTCATTCATCATAAACGGACAGCGCCCATTTTTGCGTAACCTTTTTTGGAAGTCGTATGCTTATTTAGTCCTTGTACGTTTACGTGACGTCACACACATCGCCTCAAATTTCTTTGCAATCTTCGACAGCCAGCGCCATCTTGGTTTTTACACATAAGTGATATTTCGTCCGATACCAAACTCTTACCAAATACTTTTCCCAAGAGAAGACTTATTCTACACCCATGAATAAGATAAGGCAAAAAATTTAGCTCGAAATGGTTGATTTTGCTGAAAATCTGCATACTGAATTTTCGCCCATGCCAGCTAGTTCGTAACGCACGTAGAGCGGTACGTTACCCAGGGTATGAAATTTACTTCGTTAGGTTGCTATACCTGCACTATCAGGCCTACACGCGGAAACGCCAGTACGATCGTGTATCGACAGTACAATACTGTAAGTCAGACCGTGCTGTAAAGTGGGTGTAGCCTGGCGGGACTTAACAGTTGGTCATTAACGGTAAACCCTCACAGGGATTGGTAGAAGCCAATGGATATTTTGCACGCGTCAGTTTGTGAAAAAAGGGGAAGTCCAATGACGTCACAAGTAATGCCCAAAAAAGGTGTTTTGACTGGTTAATTACCGATTATGTGTCGTGAAAATGTGCAATGCTCGCAATACACAGAACGTTGCATGCAAATAAGTTGGGAACACTACATGTGCCTGGGAAATGATTGGCCGGCCACACGGTCGGATCCAATTCGCCAGCGGGGAAGGTTTTGTTTTTTCGTAATTTGTTGAAAGGCCGTACAAACTGCAATTCAATTCCCAGAAAGCTGACAGTTGCCAGTTCTTTCAAGTTGAAAAGTAAGATGGGTTGGGGAATATCTGTCGCAAGGAACAAAGGGGTGTTACTGCCGCGCGTAAAGCAGCAATCCTTCTGCTATACCGCTGATTACAGTTTAGGGCCCTCGATTGGAATGTTCTCACTGATATCAAAATTACCAAGACAACTCAAACACAGGCCAAGTCATGTGCCCTGCGCGCAATGTGGTTTCGTAGAGTATTGTGTAGGCCCTTGTCTGGCTGGAAGCCAACATTTTCGTGAAAGTCAGCCAGAAAAAATACGTATCTGTTTTAATCGGGATTATTACATTGGATATACAAATCGTGAGCGCTTTACAGTACTTACAAGGTAACGATAACACTTTCCTTGTTGAAATGGAATTGCAGGCTATTTCTAAAATGAAAATGCAGGAGATAGGGGATGAACTTTTGCAAGTTTTCATCAAAGCACGCTTACACAGATAGGTACCGTAAGGCTGATATGGTTTTGCAAAAAAACAATACCTTAGTCGTAAGACCAATTTTGATCGATCACATCTTGTTTAAATTGTATGTAAATCAAGCCATATGTATATTTCTTCCGTGGCTACCGAATTTCAAAGCAGAAGGGCCAATTATGGACCACTATCACATCGAAAGTTAAGAAATGGGCCGAGCGAGGCTGGAGACCCAAGTGAGGGAGGTGCGTGCACGGAACATACAATTTTTCCGGGCGAAGTACATGTTATTGTATGGTCAGTTTGCGCTTAGCCCCATTGGCGTATGACAAAAAAATCCCAATTTGTCACTAATCGGCGAACAGTCATGGCAAATTTTGCCCTGAAACACCATGTTTCGGCACTTTATTTGGACAATGTTTTGCATTGCCGACCTTTGGTTGCCCCCCCCCCCCTCTAGCTACGCCACTGAGAATCATTGCGTGTTCAGTCGAGAAATATATGCTCTCTTAAAATGTACTGTAAAAATAATGTCCCAATATCCGAACACAGTTTTATTGGTAAAATTCGAGTTATCACTTCTCTCGAAACACTTTCTTATAAGAAAATACTTCATTCCACGACAGCCTCGTGCAATGTCTCCAAAATTTTAAGAAAATCGTTAGATCGTAGGCCTAGCTGACGGAGATGTAGCCTAATAATTTTCTGGTAATGTTTGTATTTACTGCCGATTTCTTGCCATTTTTTTCATGTTACCGATCTTCCGAAAACAATTTACTACACAATAGAAGTGATTCATGAAAATGCCATGATTGTACTGCAAATTATTAGTACCAAAGCACCACGACTTTTAAAACAAAATGCTAGCAGATACTCATTTGAAATTCAAAAAGGTCCCTCCGATTGCTTCGCCGATAAACTCAGGAGATGTTACTGTTAGGGCTAGATTTTCAGAATTAAATAGCAGTTTTATGTTCTTCCACAATTTATCAAAACATTCATGAAGTTTCCAAACGCCCAATAATATTTTCCAACATGCAAAAAATTTCCGAAAGTAAGAAACGTTTTTTTGAGTGTTCTAGATGATTTCTAACAAATGTCCGATACCTCTCTCTTTAATGGCACAGATTTTCGGAAGTAAATTGCAGTTTTATGTTCTTCAGTTATTTATCAAAAGATTCATTAAGCTTTTACACGCGCAAAAATATTTTCGAACATACGAAGAAATTTCCGAATTATTTTCGTATATTCTCGATGATTTTTAACAAATGTCCGACGAAGATTTTTATTTTTTTTTTGATGACGGAGATTTTCGGAATTAAATAGCAGTTTTATGTTCTTCCATTATTTGTCAAAATATTCATGAAGTTTTCAAACGCGCAATAATATTTTCGAAGGAGCAAAAAATTTCCAAAGGTAAGAAACGTTTTTTGAGATTTCTCGATGATTTCTAACAAATGTTCGGTACTTTCTCTTTATTGGCGGAGATTTTCGGAAGTAAATTGCAGTTTAATGTTCTTCCGTTATTTATCAAAAGATTCATTAAGTCTTTAGACGCGCAAAAATATTTTCGAACATGCCAAGAAATTTCCGAAACATTTTTCAATATTCTAGAACACTTTTAACAACTGTCCGATGAAAAAACGGTGATTTTCAGAATTAAATAGCAGTTTTATGTTCTTCCAAAATTTATCAAAAGATTCATGAAGTTTTCAAACGCGCAATAATATTTTCCAACATACAAAAAATTTCCGAAGGTAAGAAACGTTTTTAATGTTCTAGATGATTTCTAACAAATGCCCGATACAGTACTTTCTCTTTAATGGCAGATATTTTCGGAAGTAGATTGCGGTTTTATGTTCATCTGTTATTTGTCAAAAGAGTCATTAAGTTTTTACACGCGAAAAAATATTTTCGAACATGCCAAGAAATTTCCGAAACATTTTCGTATATTCTAGATGACTTTTAACAAATTTCCGATTGGACTTTTTTCTTGTGAGGAAGATTTTCGGAAGTACACATCAGTTATATGTGTAATTCCGTTATTAATCAAAGGTGCATGAAGTTTTTAAACGCGCAAAAATATTTCGGGACATGCCACAAAATTTCCGAAACATTTTCGAATATTTTAAATCATTTTTAACGAATGTACGATATTTTCTTTTTAATGACGGAGATTTGGTAAGGCAGACAGCAGTTCTGTGTTCTTCCCTTATTTATTAAAAGATGCATGAAGTTTTAAAACGCTCAACAATATTTTTGAACTTGCCAGAAAACAAATGTCCGATAGGATTATTTTGTTACTTCATGACGGAGATTTTCGGAAGTAAATAGCAGTTTTATGCTCTTCAACTATTTATCAAAAGATTCATGAAGTTTTCAAACGCGCAATATTATTTTCAAACATGCAAAAAATTTTTGAAGGTAAGAAACCTTAAGTGCTAGTGATGCAGCCTGCTGCTGGCTCGCGGCCGGGCCGTACAATCCATGCAAACCTAACGCAGCTCTCGCAAGTAGCGCTAGCAACGTTGCCATACCGTTTTCGATGTATGTGAAAAAGCCGATGCAATCCGTGTACCATGTTTCTTCTAACGCAATTAACAATGGGATCGTTACTTGGAGGGAAGACTGCAGGGTGCGGAAAGGCATAACGCTAGCAACGATTCACGTTGGTAACGGAAGTATGGATAATTGCGTTACCACAGGTTCAATGATAACGCAACCATCGTTAGCAAACGGAATTTTCTAACGCTTAACGCTTCTAACGTCCATTTTATTCTGAGCTGTACTGTACGACCGCAAGAAAAAGAAACGCCCGCTAGTTTCGCAGTGTCCGTAGTCCAGTCCTGGCGCAGTATGTAGTCTATAACTATGACGGAGTTGTACGTTTCATGAATGCAGATTTGCCAAGTACGGTACAAGATACAACAGCAACCACGAGAAGCTAAACCATGCGAAAGTTAAGCGAAAATCTCAGTGTCAAAAAATATCCAGCCTTCCGTTTGTTTTGCATTCAGCTCAATCTGAGGCAGTCGTTGTATATTGACAAAGCTTGAACTAACGGTAATGTGGGTAACCGTTACACTTGGCAAGTACAATAGGCAGCACAATGGGAAGGCAGGTTGAATGGGTTCTTGTTTCCTCTGAATAAATAATCTCCCGCGGGGGTTGCGGGGCTATTGTGTCCCCGCGCTCAGAGCGGATTATAGGATTAGAGTGCACTCTAATTTCCTCAGTTACTTTTGGGCAGTACTGTACCTTAGGGTATTTTCAACCGCCCTATTGAAAACCATGCTAGGGGGCCTAATTTAAGGCAAAATGAATTTTGTATGGGTCATAAGTGGTCATCGTGCAGATGTTGTGATAGAAGTTACATATGAAGGTAACTGTTTTACATTTGGTATATGGCCATAAATTATATCACTAAAAAATTAAAATTAATCAAACTGTTGTAGTTTCCATGATTTTATGCTAGTCAAAAACTAGGCGGTCAAAAATAGCCTGTTACATTGAAAAGTGGTGGGTGGTTTTCGACCTCCCCACTAAATGAGGGCAGTAACAATTTTGGAGCAGGTTCTTTTCATTACAATATCCCAACAACCCTTATCTATATTGGTTATCAAATTTGACCACTTTATAGTTAAGTTTATGGCTGTAAAGGTATGTATAAGTAAGTCATGTGGCTTATCGCCCATTGTAAGAAAACATGATTTTGAAAAATATGTATACACATTCGGTTTTCAGGTTTGGATTTTTTATATTAAATGGTTAGCTTGGGTTAACAGTTTGGTGATTTTAAATTGCCACTAGTTCATAGTACTTGGTGGCAAATACATTTTTACTGTTGTTTCTTCAAGAAATTCAAATTTGGGAGAAATGTTCATGGTGGACGGAAATACCCTAGCGGTCGAAAACCCCCCGTCTTACCCTACCTAGCTACTATTGTACACAGTGGATAACAGGATTGCTTTTAAGTACTGATGCATCGAATCCCTGCTTGAAGTACATCACATCTTGACCACTACATCTCCCCTTCCTTTAAAGCATTAGTCTGGTATTGTCTTTAGCTGCTCAACATGAGTAACTCTAGTTTCACCACCTTCCACATTGGAAATTACATTTACCAGAGTCAGCACAGAAGTTACTCTGTAGGGCCCTCACCATTTAGGGACACTAAGTTTTGCAACAAACTTCTTAAGATTAGAAAGAGGGTGTGCTTTCAGTAGGACTTTACAGTTTATCACCCACTTTAATATTGACTGCTGACCTTTTCTTGTCATACAATATTTTGTTTTTACTATGTTGCACCTGCATGTTCCTTTTTGCATTTCCAAGGACTAATGCCAGCCGTAGGGTCTTGGTCCACCCACTCCCCAGGCCCAAAGGTTTACAACCCAAAAACAACTCATAAGGGGAATACCCTGTAGCATCATGTTTGAATGAATTCAGAGCAATCATAAACTCCATTATGTACTTATCCCACTCAGTATGGTCAGTTCCTGTGAAACAGCATACTGTAACATCGATACCAAATTACGATTGACCCTTTCAACCCAATAGTTTGTGGACTTCTGAACCAAACCTCATTACTAATTGTGAAAGTACATGGATTTCGTTGCACGTTAAGGGGCTATCCCCAGTCTATATTGGGGCTTTTTACAGACCACAGTCAACAGATCGGGACTACCTGTTGCAACTTGATTTATCCCTATCAAAGATTCCTAAAAATGCTGCCGTGTGGCTCTTGGGGGATTTTAACTTACCCAGTGTGGGCCGGATACTATGTCATTTAAAACTGGTGGAAGCTATCCTGCCATCAGCAGCCTTATGATCGACATTGCTAATGATTTCAATTTACACCAGATTGTCAAGGAGCCTACTAGTGAGTCTAACATCCTGGACCTCTGTTTTACAAATAGTCCAGCCCGGGTTGATTCCGTCCACGTTGATAGTGGCATTAGTGATCATGACGTAGTCATCGTAAATGCATTGTTTAAACCAAAGGTTTTCAGACCACCTAAAAGAAAAGTGTTCTTGTACCACAAAGCTAATTTCTCAAATATTGGTAATGATATGGAAGAGCTCAATAGCAAGCTAACTCCAAAATTAATCAGTTCTTCATCCATGGATGAACTATATGAGTTATTCATGACTACTCTCTTTAACTCTATTGACAAGAATATTCCTGCAAAGTTAAGCTCAAGTCGTTTCTCCTATCCATGGGTTAACAGGTTAATTAAGAGGGACATTAGACAAAAACAGAGACTTTACAATAAGGTCAAGAAGTATGGTCAGTCCTCCCATAAATTTGAATTTAGGAAATTAAGGAGAAGTATTGATAGGAAAATCAGAATGTCTCATTTAATAGCTACTGTACGTTAGAGACATTATCGGGGGTAGCTTGAAATCAGATAATACTAAGCCTTTCTGGAATTTTATTAAATCTAAGAGGACTGATACTTGTGGTATCTCGCAGCTGCAGGTTCATGGAAGACTCCTGTCCACTTCCAAAGATAAAGCCGAAGCCCTGAATAATCAGTTTTGTTTTGTATTCACAAAAGAAGATCTAAATAGTATGCCTGTTATCGATTCTAGTCCCATCCCTGTTATAGGGGACATTAAGATCTCAACCACCGGTGTCCTTAAGCTGTTAACTGATCTTAAAGTGCACAAGGCTGCTGGGCCTGACAATGTCACTGCCAGAGTCTTAAAGTGGACCTAAAGTCTAAAAATTCAAAAATACATATTTTAGAGGTTACAAAATTAATCTTATTGGTCCAACTCCCATTGTCATAGCTTATTCCATTGCTGAGATATTAAATGTTAAAATTTATTCACTTAAATCCAAACAGTTCATTGCGCAATAATTTTTGACATTCTTGTTGTACAACTCACATTAAATGCTTTGTTTTCTTTTAAAATTAAAAATGTTTATATGACCTTGACCGCTTCCTGTTTTCTTGCATGACATGCTGTACAGAGAGGGCTTATATAGTCAAGTCACCCCAAAGCAGTAAGAACGCGATCACATTTTGGCACAAGGTGCGGTGGCTTTCAGAAAAACAAAGAAATACAAAGATTGTAATTTGAGTAGTACAACAATGACATCACAAATTATTGCGCAATCTACCTTTTTAAATCGAGTGAATAAACTTCAACATTTTATATCTCAGCTTAAGAAAGTCCTGTGAAAATGGGAATTGAACCATTGGAATTCAGTTTTCATGATCTGTAATATATATTTTTGAATTTTCAGACTTTAGGTACACTTTAAAGTCCTGTGCCAACAGTATTACCCCCATTTTTCAGAAGTTGTTCCAAAAGTCGGTGTCAAGTGGATGTTTACCAGCAGCCTGGCTTGATGCTAATATAACCCCCATCTATAAGAAGGGTGAAAGATCGGACCCTGCGAATTACAGGCCTGTCTCGTTGACATCTATCCCTTGCAAGCTTTTAGAGCATATTATTCACCGTCATATTATGGATCACTTTGACAAATTTAATGCACTTGTTCAACATGGTTTACGTAAAGGGAGATCATGCGAAACTCAGCTTTCTGCCCTTGTTGACGATATCATGAAGATTTTAGATAACAGAAGCCAAGCTGACCTAATCATAATGGATTTTAGCATGGCTTTTGATACAGTTCCCCACCAGCGACTTCTTAATAAACTCAAGCATGTTGGAATCCGTAATAATATCTTAAATTGGATTGAGAAATTCCTAACTAACCGTTACCAGAGGGTGCTAATTGATGGAACGGCTTCAGACAAATCTAAAGTCATTTCTGGTGTCCCTCAGGGCACTGTCTTGGGACCCTTACTCTTTTTAGTCTATATTAACGACTTGCCGGCAAATATTCAATCAAGCGTCAGGTTATTTGCCGATAAAAAACATAGAGGACACAAAAATTCTTCAACATGATGTTGACAATTTGTGTCAGTGGGAATCAATCTGGCAGATGGGGTTTAATAAATCTAGGTGTTTTACTATGAGAGTCTCCCATAAAGCAAATCCAAATCCTTATTTTTACCAAATGGGTAATCATACTTTAGAGCAGGTTAATCACCACCCTTACCTAGGAGTTGAACTCTCTTCTAGTATGAACTGGAAAAGACATATTAACCAAATTGTATCCAAAGCAAACCGGACATTAGGCCTATTGAGGCAAAACCTCTCGCACTGTGATAAAGATACTAAGACTGCAGCGTACTTTGCTCTTGTTCGACCCATTCTCGATTATTGTAGTACGGTATGGGACCCCTATACCCAATCCGAAAAGAATTCTGTAGAAAATGTCCAGAGGCGTGCTGCCAGATTCATCTTTAACAACTACAGTAGCCAATCAAGTGTTTCTGAGATGATTAAAGATCTATGATTAAAGATCTTAAATGGGACAGCCTTGAAACTCGACGATTTAGGGCTCGTCTTGTTGTTATGTATAAAGAAACGCATGGATTACTTCCAAGTAATGTAAGGAATCATCTTATTGTCCCTTCAAATCTTAATCGACGACTACCCATCGTACTAGTGGAAGGTATCTATACCATTATCCCTCCACTAACAAGGTTTGCTATCAGAAATCTCTCTATCCAAGAACTATCCCTAGCTGGAACCTATTACCGGAACAGGCTCGCTGTGCCCCATTAGTGGACAACTTTAAAAACCAGCTCTTAGCCCTTGATCAAAATCGTTATAGGTAGTTATTCTATTCATCCGACTCCCTTAGCCCTAGTTCAACAGCACAGGATAACCTTGTCTGGCGTTTGTGCTGCATTTAAAAGAAGAAGAAGAAGAAGAAGAAGAAGAAGAAGAAGAAGAAGAAGAAGAAGAAGAAGAAGAAGAAGAAGAAGAAGAAGAAGAAGAAGAAGAAGAAGAAGAAGAAGAGGAAGAGGAAGAGGAAGAGGAAGAGGAGGAGGAGGAGGAGGAGGAGGAGGAGGAGGAGGAGTAGGAGGAGGAGGAGGAGGAGGAGGAGGAGGAGGAGGAGGAGGAGGAGGAGGAGGAGGAGGAGGAGGAGGAGGAGGAGGAGGAGGAGGAGGAGGAGGAGGAGGAGGAGGAGGAGGAGGAGGAGGAGGAGGAGGAGGAACAGTAAACGCTCTCTTGACACTCCATAACACACAATTTAGCAACACACAGTGGCGGATCCAGGGGGGGTCGCCGGCGTCCGGACCCCCCCCTCAAATTTTCCAATGTGCCCTTTTTCAAAAAATGTTTTTTTCACACTAGCAAAAAAAAAAAAAAAAAAAAAACCAGACAGTTTCACAGGTAATGACAGTGTTGTCCAATTCCGAGGAGATTTAGGTTATCCCCTATCCAGTATTGATCAATCCACTCGTAAAAGTCTAGCCATGTATTGCAGAAACTTTCGGCAATATATTGGACTACGGTAACCTGTATTGGCCGCCCCGAAACCCGAACAGTGGAATTGTTTTACAGAGAATGTGACTACGGTAAATCTGCGTAGCATTCAGAGTAATACAAAACACGCAGATACTACGTCATACTCACTAGCGATATGCAACGTATTACTATTGGGTTTTAATATTGATCCCAAAAGGTCACTGCTAGTCTTTTGGTCTTACAAAATAATGATCTGTTCACACTCCCTAAAAGCTACATCTACGAAACCTTCCCTCCACCCTCTAGTATCCATCCTCTCGTGAACAAGAGAGAGTAGGTAAATATGTTTTGCTATGATATTTATAGTCTGGAATTACTCTCTTCTTTTATAGTGTTGCCCTAGTGATGGGAATAAAAAGCCAGTCTTAGGTAAAGTCCACAGCCAAGAGTTGACCAGAAGTCACAATAGACAAATCGGTGTTTGTTTCATTTTAAAATTACTATATAAAATCACCACCAGGTCAAATAACGCAGTGTCAGTCGGTTCAATTTTTTGACGTCTTTGGACCGATGACCGGTCTGCTGTCGCAAATGAAAAGCAAACATTCGACTTCAGTCATCTGTTCTGATAGAGTGTTTTTGGCAGTCGCGCCGCAACTATATAGGGAACACAACATACAGTATTTTAACCTCCTCCCCCAGTCGAGATAGCGGTAGCGCCAGGTGGGGGAAGGGTTCATGCCCCCCGTCGAGGAAGGCTGGCCCCCTATCGGAGAAGTTTTACAGTTTCGTAGGGGAGTCTTAGTCGAAAGTACGCAGTCCCCGACGACAACTAATCGACGGTTTACCTGTTCTTTGCTCTCAAGTGGATAATTTCTGTAATAAGAACCCACAATTTTCGGCGCGCTACGCGCGCTGTAGAGTCACTCTAGTTTTTCAATAGTTTCATTCCACATAGCAGGATAGCACAAGTCCTGTCCACCTTAACAGATAACATATGGGCAGAATACATAGTTTATGTAAAGGTCGTAACTTTCATCCCATATCGCAAAGTCTAGTTGGTGTTCTCTTGTGTGTGTCATGCGGTGCAGTCAGTTGGTGAGCGACTTACGGAGCAAAGTTTGGCTATTTCATCGTGTAGTCCAGGTGGTTTCGATACAATGCATGTTACACCCGATACGGTCTACAAACCCTACAGTTCTTTTTTCGTTTCGTCATATGTTTTATGTGTAAGCCTATCAAAAAATTTTGCCCGCTTCGCGCGCTTTTAAATTTCACGATCCAGATTCAAAGAACACTAACAGTGCGCAACTCGGATCATGGGGTATTAAGTGATATAATGCAAAATATGCCTGCAATTGCATGGGATAATGAGGCTCCCACATTTGCCCTTCTCATCATACCCTCGAAATAGGGAATGTCGGAACTTGGGGTACTGTAGCTGACATGGTCCGGCCCCCAGTTGGAAAAAATTCTGCCGCCACCCATTTTCAGTTTACTTATTTTGGCTTTCATAAGGGTAATTTCTGGGATAAAACCCAAAATTTTCGGTATGCTTTGTCCACTCTTCCTCAGTTCAGTTATACTTATAGCTAAATATAGTACAAACCCTTTCCACCTTTTCAAGTTAATAAGTAGAATACATGGATTTATGTTAATGTCGGGAATTGGATCTCATTTCGCTAAACCTGGTTAACGTTCACTTGTGTCTGTCGTACGATACGTCTAGTGACTCGAGGAGGGAAGTACAATAAAGTTATGCCCGATAGGGCCCAACTGTCCGCTCAATTGTTCTATATAAGCTTTAAACTAGTACAAATTCTTATAAGTGTAGGCTTACCCAAAAAATTTTCGCGCGCTTTGCAATTTCACCGTTTAGATTCCAGGTTTTGACTCCAGTTTTTGCATGTCTCTTGGCATGTCCTTTCTTTGTCAATATGCGGTAAGTTGTGTAATCACTGACGTTTATGGGAACCAAAATGAAAAAAATGAATGTGCCCTTTTTATGTTGGACCCCTCCTCAGAAAAGACCCTAGATCCGCCCCTGACACACCTCAACACTATCTGTGGTCCATTGACACTATAATGTTTGACAGGCTCCCCAAATACAAAAAACCTGTCTGAGCATACTGTAGAAGCCAATACTGAACCTGATGCCCTCTTCAACAGATGTACTGTAACATACTGTAGAAAACTTTGAGAAGTGATCTGTAAGAACAATAACATACAAATTTCCCTCTTTACTCTCTGGGAATGGTCCAGGTAGGTCCATTATACTGGTTTGGAAAGCTGGCAAACCCTACACCGCTTAATAAAGACCTCTACATGTACTTTACGCCTAACTTAATCCCACCAAAACTTTTCACAGATTTTTGAGACTGTTTTTCTAATACCCAGATGTGGGCAGGTAGGTGTACAATGAAAATGTGTAATGACCTCATGTGCCTGTTTCTGTGGTACAACAATTTTACCTGTCTTATCTTTTTTATTAACATCAGTACGCTTCAGTAACCCTCCTTCCATCACATACAGTACTTAAGGTGTATGCTGCTTGACCCTCGATCTGTAGATTCCAGCTTTGAAATGATTTGCAACAAGTTTTTGTCTTTCTTCTAACTTTCTTCTGAGCCACTATAAATTGGTTAATATATGATAGCACAATTACTTTCATTATCAATCTTCCTTGAAGATGGTTCCTTATCATTTACCACACAGGTAACTCCAGCTGTAGCAGAACACTGCTCACATATACATGTAGCTCGACAGGGATGTACTGTAGCTATGGTGGGTGGTGCTGGGTGGTGACACCCAGCACTCGATATTCCCGCCCGGCACTCCAGGCGAACTCACGTCTCCCCACCCACCACAAATCTGCCTACCAAGACCTAAAACTAGCCCTAAATTTACTCCCTAAAGTAAAATGAGGGAAAAATGAAAAATTAATGGCTGAAAAATGGGGTACCCTGTAGATGCCATGGGGTGGGGTGAGGTGCTTTCCCCAGACCAGACAGTTACCCGGCACTCAAATTTGGCTTGCTACATCCCTGATCTACCTCATCTGCCTCCTTTTTGGTAAGCCCTAAACAGAGGCAATGAAACCAATTATCACAATTATCACACTGGACCTAGTTAATCCGACTAGATGGATCGCCTCTGCAACTGGGGTGAAAACAAACATTATCATCATACTCAATGGCTGCAATCTGTGGGGACCTTGACAATGCATCTGGGATAGTATTTTGAACACCTGGATGGTAATGAATGTCATAATCAAATTCTTGAAGATGCAGTGCCCATCTAATAAGCCTGCCTTTGAGAGATTTTGTGTGCAGCATCCACACCAGTGCTTGATGATCAGTGTGAATACTGTACTATGAACTATGAGTGCTCGCAAGATAAGGGGGCCATTTCTCATATGCCCATACCACTGCCAAACATGCAAGTGCTGTCACAGAGTAGTTCTTTTCTGCTGCACTTAATGACCATGAGGCAAAAGCAACAACCCTTTAGTTCATTCAATTTGTCTCTTTGAATGAGGGCTGCTCCTAAACCTATCCCACTAGCATCTGTATGTACAGTACTTCAAAAGGTTTGCTAAAATCAGGGATTACAAGAGACACAGCTCTTGCTATTTCTTGCTTCAATTTAACAAAGGCTGCTTGACATTCCTCTGACCAATGCCACTCAACCCCTTTCTTCCTCAGTTTATTCAAGGGCTCTACCATTTTGGAATAATTTCAAACGAATTTTGCACACCACCCACCCAGACCTAAAAAGACTTCTAATGACTTTCTTTCCACTGAGGTAGGAAAGTTGCGTATTGCTTCTGATTTTTCTGGATTAAGGCATATACCTTGCCCATCAATGATGTAACCCAGAAACTTCACTTCAGAACATAATCGTTGACATTTAGAAGGATTAACTGTTAAACCTGCCATTCTGAGGCAGTGAAGTACATTCTCTAGATCCTTAAAATGGTTTTCAATACTGGAAGAATGAATTAAATTTATCATCAATATATGCATAGCTGTTAGTCTTAGATACACTAGAATGTACACAGTAGGTTGTAATACAATGTCAAGGAGGTTCTGAAAATTTTGGCTTGCATTTTTCAGGCCAAAAGGTAAACATTTGAAGTGAAACATCCCCTCTTCACAAACAAATGCTGTCTTAGGTTTATCTGAAGGATGTACTGTGGATTGCCAAAAGCCAGACTTCAAATCTAATGTTGAAAATATGCAGGAGTCGTCCATTGAATGAAGAATGGAATCTAATTAGGGATTGGATAATTGGATGGCTTAGTTACTGAGTTCAGTGCCCTATAACCTATGGCCAATCTAAAGGTACCATCTGGTTTTTTGACCATCACCACAGGACTACTCCACTCTAAACAAGCTGGAACGATCAAATCTAGTTTCAACATTTCTCGGATTTGTACGGTCCTTAAGTTTTCTCTTTTTGCTGGAGACAATTTGTAGAGGGCTTTCCTAATTGGGTGAGCATCCCCTGTATCAATTCGATGTTGCAGCCAATCACAACATCCAGGTGTATCAACAAAATGAGTCGGCTAGGCTTAGGCCTAGGGCATAGTTAACTGGTTCACCCAGGGGCGCTGCAGTCCCTTGTGCAACCAACTTTGTTGACTGGGCAACTGATTTTGATGGCAGACCAAATGCCAAGTGGTAGGAAAGCTGGAGAGAAACCTATGCACCTTGAGCAGGATTCGAACCCACACACTTGTGAAGCACACTGGTGCACAGCAGTGGCATTAATCACTCAGCCATGTGAGGATCCTTGTGTACAGTATACTGTACCTGTAAAGTTATGCCTATACCTAGCCTATAATAAGACAAGGTGACACTTCCAGTAAGTTACACTTTCATACCCTACTACTGTTCTAGGCTACTAGCAGCCTAATTACAGTCGCCAGGTCAGGTCATATGCTCTGATATGGCCAAATCACCAACTTTTTGATAGGCCCTATGGCCAAATTGGCAAAGCACTGACTAGGGATTTTGGAAGGGTTGCATTTTTCTGGCTCGGAGCTAATGAGTTGGGTATGTGACCATAAGCCTACTGTAGGCCAAATCTGTTGACTCTCAGTTAGTCAGTTTATCAAACTTTCAGGAGCGAGATGTGTCGGTAGCTGGGGGTGATAATTGTAGTTGTAGGGATTCTGTCAGTAGCAGAGGTTAACCCCCTACTAGGATAGTCGCTGGGTTAAGGCTGTGCATTTCTGGAGTATCCATTTAACTGTTTTTATTATCTGAACTGTTGACCGTTAATCAAAAAGTAAATCAAGTCAGCAGTATATCACCAAAACCAACATTTCGGGAGAGTGCCATCACAATAAATAAAAAAATTTGTACTCTCCAAATGGCACTATGAGTGATGTTCGCCGATGGAGCGTGCTTGTCAAAACTTTTGCATTATCCATGAAGTTTTGGCGATCACTTCGTAAGCAAAAGAGAACCATGCATTTATTCAAACTTTTCACAACCGTGTGTACTTTTTGTTATTCTACTGATTGCCGTTTCTGAGATTTTATTTATCTCTCACTTTGTTTACCTTATCGTGACTTCAAGTTCGTATCTGTCAAATTGTCGGAATTTCAACTTCTATGTTAGTTGTGGTCAACAAAGCCAGTAGTTCTCTTGAAATAGTTAAGGAAAAGTCCAGATACCCAGTATATCTGGATTTGAAACTCCGTGACTACTGTACAGTACCTTATAAAGTAATGAGAGCTGTTCCTATTGTAAGTACAGTACATGGTCTTCCAGCTTGGTACTGTCTGTTTATGTAAGATACGTAGCTGTCTTGACCTCAGCTTTTAACCCTGGCATACACAAGAGCATCACAGCTTTTCATGGGTGGGGCAGATGATCTTCACCATACTGTAGCTAGCTCAAGCACAAATCATGAAGCTGTAGAAGCTATTGATCCAGGGCTCACCTAAAGACGGATTTGCATCACCCAAGTATGACTTTTACTTGGTGTGACTTTTACTAGCAACTATGTAAGCTAGTTCTAGCCCTGCCCATAACTTAACTGTCTTTAAGTTCTGCTTCTCCTTGTGCAGACACATAGTTCACTGCTCAAGGCCAAATCCTGGTGAGCATAAAAGACCCCATGTGTAATCAAAACATTCTCTGTGCATGCTGTGTAATATGGGCTGCTCTGCATCTTTTGAATTTTGTAACTCTGATGTCAATCAAAGAGTAGTCACCAACTGAGACTTTTGCTTACCCCCAACTAAAAGTCATACTTGGAGTGATGCAAATCCATCTTTAAAGGCCTTTGACATATTTGGAAACCAGATCATCTGTGGTGTAATCTGAGGCATTTTCCCATGATTTTAATCCATTAAGTGGCTGTTTTCACCTATTTAGAGTTTGGTTTCATTGAGTCAGCTACAGTATATTGCAAGCAATGGAAACAATCATGTACCTCCTATTTTCATTAGGGTTCTGGAAAAATGTGGGGGCATGGTCCCTTCCACTTTCAAAAGTCGGGGGCATTTCCCCTATACTCCCTGTTGAAACCCATGGGCATATGGCAATTAAGAGCAGACATGATTGTTTTTATAAGTACTTTTAAGAACAGATAGTGAAGACAAACTACTACCAGATTATCATTGGTGTACTGTATAGTAGGGTCACTCTGCTAAACTTATCAAACAACCAAAGGTCACTCTATCAAACTTATCTGATCAAACCAAAAGTTTAGACATGGTTATGTCAAAGTACCTTTACTCAACACATCATTGACTTGGGATTCATTGCCTGAACATGTTTTCAGGGCACCTTCTATTAATAAAGAGTAGACTTGACCATCTGTAGAAAAACTGACAGGAAATGTTTGATTATACAGATGGCTTTTTGTGACCCTTGCATTATTTGAGCAGTGAACTGAAAAAGAAAACTTTTCTGTTAAGTTATTAAATTGCCAACAAGCAGCAATATTGAAATTGGTGATAATGGCAGCAATGAAGTGGCCATTCAGACAGAGTGGTAGTGATGTCAAGGTAACTAAGTGGAGCATCTTGTACAGTACATTTCGGATCCGATATCCATAGGAACACATTGCCAAAACCAGCCTTCATCTAGACTAGAATGGTATATACATTCCAAGACATCACTTCATTTTCAGACATTCAGAAACAAAACAGATAAAAGATGATATAGTGCAGGGGTTCTCAAGTTTTTTGGCTGTGGGCTGCATTTCTTTAAGCTTATGCCCATCACTGCTACTGTACAGTAGCCAGCAGGGGTGAATCCAGGGTGTGGAGACGGGCTCAAATAAGAAAGTATCTTAGGAGGGACTGGAACCCAGACTGTCTATGTGAGAAACCGAGCACTATTCTGCTATACCTACATAGAACTCATTCAACGTATGGTATTTCTTATCATGCTACTGTATAGTCACAGCATCTTTTACACATGTTCATCAAGTAAGAATTTTTACTGTAACAGTTACGCTTGTGAAAAAAATGTTAGTATAAATTATTTTTGGAATTTAACAAACATTCAGCCCTAACTTTCCGTTGGTAACGAAAATGCCAGACAGAGTTTGGAGGTACTATGCTGCCCACTGTCTGTTTAGGGTATGAGATTTTGACATTGTAGTTTCACCTCTGATGACCTTTGACCTTCCATAAATCCATAGGGTCCTCTCTCTCTCTCTTAAAGTAGCAAAGCTTTATACCTGTACCAAGTATGAAAGTACAGTATCCATCATCCTGGTCTTGAAATGCTTTTTCAAGATTTTCAGTTTTGACCTCTGAAGACCTCAAATCACCTCTGACCTTCACTGAAAACAATAGGGTTGTTCCTATCCAGATGATAAAGTTATATACCAAGTATGAAGTTTCTTGTACTATCTTGAAGTATCGTGTTTTTACAAGTGCAGTTTTTTAAGAATTTGTATTTTAATCTCTGGTGACCTCACATAACCTTTGACCTTTACCAAAACCAATAGGGTTCATCTTCTGACTATAACACGTCCACATGCCCAAGTATGAAAAGCATCCATGCTTCATACCTAGAAATATTGTGTTTTCAAGGTTTTTGTTTTTGACATCTAGTGACCTCAAATGATCTCTGGCTTCCACCAAAAACAATATTGGGTTCTTCCTTTCAGTATGATAAATTTACATACCAGGTATGAAAAGTGTCCATCATTGGTATTTAGAGTTCTCATGGTTACAAGCAGCTTTATTAGAATTTCATATTTTCACCTCCAGTAACCTCAGATTATCTTTGACCTCTACCAAAACCAGTAGGGTTCATCTGACTGTGATGCATTAACATGCAAAGCGTGAGAAGTATCCATGCTTCATACCTAGAAATACTGTGTTTACAATGTTTTCGGCATATGACCTCTGGTGAACTCACATGACCTGTGACCTCCATCAAAAACAACAGCGGTTTTCCTCTTGATATGATAATTTCATACACCAAGTATGAGAAGTATTGTTGCGTGGATCACAGTTATCTTGAGATATTCATGTTTATCAAGCCACAGTGTCACCAAACACACATACATGCATGTGCACATATACACAGAAACACACAGACACACATGCAAAGATTCTTTTCACCTTTGGAAAGGAATCAAAAACTGTGTCAAGCTGGCTGATACAGATTGAACAGGAAATTCTGATCTGACACACCTTTGACCATTGTCATGTATACCACTGTCAGAGGTACTAGATCATGGCTCTCCACGTAAGATATCAAAATGCACTCTACTCAACATGTTTACCCCATGAGGGATTTGCGTAGACTCTTTAAGTTTAGATACCAAATGAAACTTCATTCCAGTAACTGTGTGCGAGGGAAATCGTATACAGTTAGCTTCTGCATCCTTGATACTCTTTAAAGTAAGGATCAGATGTAATTCCTGGTCACTGGCTTGGACAAGACTCTCCAGGTACAGTATGCATGGGAGTGTGATTCGTCCATGAGTGCATGCAAGCACAACCAGAGGTACACTAAGGTGAAAATAGTATAAGTATGGGTGAGCAACTACTGTAGCACAAGAAGAATATGCAACACAGACCTGTTAATTGTTCATTAGAACTTGGCCTGCGTAGAAATCAGAACATTCTGACCAGACCTCACAAAAGGGAGGATGGGTCTAAAAAATTTCTGCTTATCTGTTGTTCATTTTTCTGTTGTAAGAAACCACTATCACTTCTAGAATAATGCCACTTAATCCCTGACCAGTGAGGAATTTTGTCCAGTTAATTTCACAACAGATGAGCTCAGACATGTCCTCTCATTGCACAGTTAAATCTTCATGTAGGGTATGTACAGAAAGTCTTTATTTACTTGAAGAAGGGCTGAGATGTTACCAGGAATCAATCAGCTATGTAGGCAGGGATCAGGCTTATTTGCATTCAGTATAAACAGGTACAGTACACACAGTTTATAGTTCCAAAAATAGGGTCTGGATCTCTAAGCGGATGAGTGCCTAATCCCCTTGTTTTGCCAAGTGCCTCCCAATGTTTGGTCAAACCTACTGATCCCCCAGTTTCGAACCCTGTCCTCCTTTTCTTTCCCTTTTGATTTCTTACTGAAGGCAAAATGATTTTTTATTCATTGCCAAAGGCAAAGGAATCGATGCATTCATGATGGTGTGTGTGTGTGTATGTATGCGTGTAAGGGTGTGCGTATGTGTGTATGTGTTTGTGACACTTTGCTTGTTAACACGATATCTCAAGAACGGGAAACTCTGACAGTCCTCAAACTTGGTACATAGGTGCCCCATATTGAGAGGAAGGATGCTATTGTTTTTGGTGGGGGTCAAAGGTCATCTGGGGTCACCAGGGGTCAAACCCTGAAAACCTTGTTAACACAATAACTCAAGTTAGAAAGCTTGGATGAATTTCATACTTAGTATGTAGATGCATTATGGTGAGAGGAAGAACCCTATCGTTTTTGGTGGAGGTCAAAGGTCATGTGGGGTCACCAGGGGTCAAAATCTGAAAACCTTGTTAACACGGTAACTCAAGTTAGAAAGCTTGGATGAATTTCATACGTAGTATGTAGATGTGTCATGGAAAGAGGAAGAACCCTATTTGTTTTAGTGGAGGTCAAAGGTCATCTGGGGTCACTTGGGGTTAAAGCCTGAAAACCTTGTTTACACGATAACTCAAGGTAGGAAGCTTGGATAATTTTCATACTTAGTATGTAGATGCACTATGGTGAGAGGAAGAACCCTATTATTTTTGATGCCGGTCAAAGGTCATTTGGGGTCACTAGGGGTCAAACTCTGAAAGCCTTGTTAACACAACATCACGATAGGAAGCTCGGATAAATTTCATACTTTGTGTGTAGATGTGTCGTGGTAAAGCAAAGAATGCTTTTGTTTTTAGTGGAGGTCAAAGGTCATCTGGGGTCAGGGGCGTCAAACCCTGAAAGCCTTGTTAACATGATATCTTGAGGTAGGAAACTTGGATTAATTTCATACATGGTGTGTAGATGCCTTATGGTGAGGGGAAGAGCCCTGTTGTTTTGAGTGGAGGTCAAAGGTCAGCTCGGGTCACCTGGGGTCAAACCCTGCAAACCTTGTTAACACGATATCTCAAGTGAGGAAGCTTGGATAAATTTCATACTTGGTATGTAGATGCCTTATGGTGAGAGGAAGAACCCTATTGTTTTTGGTGGGGGTCAAAGGTCACCTAGTTTCACTGGTGGTCAAACCCTGTAAATCTTGTTAACACGATATCTCAAGATAGGAAGCTTGGATAAATGATGCTTGTCATAATTTGTTTATAAATTTTTCATGTTGAGAGGAGAAACCCTGTTGTTTTTGGTGGAGATGACAAGTCATTTGAAGTCACCAGAGGTCAAAAACTGAAACTTTGTAAACATGAAATGGCATTGTAAGAGAGGAAGCACAGACATATCCATTCTAAGATATGTTTGTTTGCTTTTATTTTCATTTTTTTGTTTTTCAAGTTTTGGTGGGGTTTAAAGGTCACGTGAGGTCAGCAGGGGTCAAATTGTGAGCACGTCATAAAAAATGATGTAGTATACAGAAGTAGCCTATAAATTTGAGGGATGAACCTCAGTGTAACAAAGCACCCTCCCTTTTGGCAAGGAATCACTAAGCTTTTGGGCTTTCTGGTTTTTCAACCCTTGAAAAATTGCTCTTAAATATGATACAGTAGATTCTGTAGTAATGGTACAGTATGTGCTGTTTGACCTTGAGGTACAGTACATGTATCTCAAAATTTGGCATGTGAGTGCTTTTTATTGATTGGATGTTGAATAAAGTTGCTTAAATCATCCTTACTGTGTCTTGTCAAAGAAGAACCACTAATACTGAATGATAGAAAAACAAGATGGCAACTGTGCTTAAAGGAAATATGTGTTCCAAACCATAAGGTTAAATCTATAACTCTAAGCCCGTTTAAATCTTATTAATAGGGGGCGAAAACAATTTTTGTTCATACACAAAGGGTAGAAGAAATTCCCATATTCCTAGTATGACCAACTAATACTTTTTACTTTCCTTTTCAGAAAGTCAAACTTTGATATTATATCAACATGCTGCTCTCAGCCCCGATGCTAAATCCTCCAAAAATTTCCTCCTCTCGGCGGATTTCTGAAGCTAAGGTTTGTGTTAGCAAACAAACAGTTATCACTCCGTATTATGCTGCTTATTACTTTACCCTTCAAGTGAAACAGAAGTGTGTGGTCAATGTGAATAAGCCTTTCCTGTTTGATTTCTGCCCCGTGGGCATAAAAGCTGCCCAAGTCGCTTAGGCTAATTCTAAACGTGTCAATAGTAAACATAGCTGCTATTACTTATGAAGGACTAAAGCCCGTACCTTGGTGTTTATTCTATCCATGAAAGGCAAACACAAAGGTCAACTAGGCTCTGGCAGGTCTTACCTCAGTGAAGCCAGAATAAGTATCAGGGCTTGTCACTTCCCTCTGCGTGTATCCTCATGAACTCATTTCTGACAACCATTTCATAATATGTTACTTTAAATCTGCATACTGGAGTTTAGCTGGTGGACCATAGCGCAACTTCACTTTCGAATACCCTGTATAGAGGAGAAATTTCCACCTGTGAAGGACTACATTTTTATGGCCGAATCGTGTACTACATTGTTCCATCATTATTGGCAGAGTGAAGAATTTGTGAGCTTGCAGGCATAGCCAACAGTCTGTGTACAAAATAAACAAAAAGTACATTTTGCAATGTCCTTAAATCTTGCCTGATTAGGTATTTGCCGTCGCGAAAAGCACGAAAAATTTCAACCCACCCATGAAATTTAGGTTCCACTATAACAGTCAGTGCAAACCAGCATGCTGTGATGGATGGGTGCGCTGATAAAGGCGAATCATACTCTGAAAAACAATGGGAGCAATCGCTCTAGAATCGAGTGATGTTCAGCAAAATGTTAAGAATAGTAAAATGATATGTTTGACTGTCATACAAATTGGCAAATGGATTTTCCAATTTGGCAAGTTGCAGGGAAAGGAATAGTAGCTACGGCGCGGCGTCGGGGCCAATTTGGGCGGTGGACACCCAGCACTTTATGCGAATAATATCCCGCCCAGCCACTCCAAGCAAACACCACAGGTCCCCCGCCCCACCACAAATCTACAGCCTACCAAGACCTAAAACTAAGCCCTAAATCTTAACATCCCTAAAGGTAAAATGAGGCGAAAATGAAAAATTAATGGCTGAGTGAAAAAATCGGCGTGTAGATGCCATGGGGTGGGATGAGGTGCTTTCCCCAGATCAGACAATTACCCAGCACTCAAATTTTGCTAGCTACATCCCTGGCAAGTTGAATCTTAGTAGTGGTCGTTGACTGGCAAGTCTTTCTGAAAATTTTTGTTGAGGCCTGATTGTAGTGTTCTATACCTTAGAGTGTCCCTTAATAGCATGACCTGTGATTTCAAGTTACTGCTATCATCCATGGACATCAGACTAAATGAAATCTCTTCTATCAGCTGCTGAGTTGAGAATGCTTTGATGTAGGTGTCCAAAAAGTCAAAGTTACCATAAATGTACTGACAAAGAAAAAAGAGAAGAAATTGTTAATTTACACCAAAATACATATTTAACACACATAACCAACTGGAAGACATTTGAATACAAAGCTACTGAGTCAGTGGAATACACATCAATTTCTCAAGACAACAAAGCGTTGGAGAGGAAACAAAGGTTAGAGTTTATTG
Source organism: Holothuria leucospilota (assembly GCA_029531755.1). Lineage (NCBI taxonomy): Eukaryota > Metazoa > Echinodermata > Holothuroidea > Aspidochirotida > Holothuriidae > Holothuria > Holothuria leucospilota. The sequence continues at coordinate 27,178,765 of CM055962.1, read as the reverse complement.
CTCATGATGCACTGGTCCAGTGAACACTTCAACTCCAATGGCATAGTGTGTAATGAGTTGTGATGGTCATATCTTAGAAACACATTCTCCAACCCTTGATATTGAAGCCAGCTGGTAGGGTAGAGTTTGTACAAAACAGACTTGACATTTTTACTTTTTTATTTTGGACCACAACTTTTACTGACCCTTACAAACAATAAAAGTACGAAAACTATGGTAACCTTTTTTCTAGACATCCTTAACATTATTTTATTCTGAACCATTCCAAGCCATGGAGGACTTCAAAAATACTTTTAGATTTCTATAATTTCAGGCTGCTTAACTCTCATGGAGTAGAATTTTTTTAAAAATTCCTGACTCCCTAAGTTTTTTAACCAGTAAATTTCATTCATACACGTGTAATATGTCATACGCCCATACTAGCATCACTAGTCTGACAGATCATGACACTTAGCAAAGAGTGCAACCCAGTTCTGTGCCCTTAGTTTAAACCTCAATTTTGTTTTTATTCCTTTTCAGTCGTAATTAGGCGTGGCATCACACTTAAATGTCAATAAATGGGCCCACTTGTCCCTTTAAATATACTGATTTGGATAAGATTGCTCACCTTGCAAAGGTCACCATGAAATTCAGTGCCACTGAGTGTCATGTGATATGGAAGCTGTCGGAGTTTACGTCTGTTATATTCAGATTCAAATCGCAGGGGCTGACTGGGAACTTTTCTGAATGGATTCAAAGTTTGGTCTTGTTGGGTCAAGTGTAGTTCCTGATATATAGCGGAAAAAGAAGACGGGAAATTATATTCTCACTTTTTGGTGGCTTTTCCTTCACAGAGTTTTGCAATAAGTAAAGAAATCCCATACACCTTTAGCCTCATTGTCAAAGGGAATAAGCAGTAACTCCAATACTATTTGAAACATCAGCTTAATACTACAAACCTTTGCATATTTCCTTTGACATGCAATCTTTATGTTATGAAACACCATGAACGATAATCTTTAGGTAGAATGATGAGTTTTTCTGCATAAATTGAACATTTCACTAACAGGAATTGTCACATGATAAAAAGGAGCCAGTAATGAATTAGTATGCTGGGGTACACTTTATATTCATATTGGGTGGACTATATTTGTCCTTTCAACTAAAACCAGACACTGCAAAAGAAGAAGACAAGTTAACTACAACTGCGATTAGTAACTGATAGGGGATTCATCTGACAAGGATAAAATTAAAATTAATTACGAGGGAGGATTTATTTTGTACTTTTACTTGCTTGTGCTTGTGCTTTATTTTTCTTCTTTCTATTTTTTTCTATAGGTGGCCTGACTTCAATAAGCCCTGCTTTTGTGATCAGGTCTCCTCCACTGTATTTATAATTTTTGTTATGAATTTTTGTTTACGCATGCATGACCAATTTATAATTCACTCTATTTTTCATGTTATAGCAATTTAACTGTACCATTTATTCTTGTATGCTATGTTATTAATTGACCCTTTTCCAAATAGCGATTACAAAGGATTGTGGGACAGACTTTTGGTGTGCGACGTTCTTGTCAATGGCATTTTACTGTGGTCAAAAACAACGTGTACCAAAAATGTATCCCACAATCCTTTGCAATTACTATTTGGAAAAGGGTCTATTGCAGTGGAAATAAATGAAATGAACAAAAAAAAAGTCCAAAAAGTATGAAATGATTAACAAGTCAGGGGTAAGTCTGGCAAATCTGTAATGTGAAATCATTGGTGAATTTTACTCTGACCAGCAGACAAAATACAATGAGTAGCACTCAAGAGGTAAAAATGGTACATGCCAATGGACCTGGCAAAGTTAGGGGGAAAGGGGAGGAAGGTGGAGAAGACCCCTGTAATTGTCAGAGGATTAGTTTCATTGAAAAATACACATAATATGCCTCAATATCATCATGTTTCAATCTTCTTCCTCAGCAGCATACCGTCATGGTGTGTGCATTCTCCTTACCAGTTTCCAACATATGGCAAACCTGAATAAGGCAGGTCAGGAGTTCTTGAATTCCTGTTATGCTCAAAACATCAATTTCATGCATGTCCTGGCCAAGTGTACATACTATCCTACTCCCAGCCATTCAAAAATTGTATTGTAGCTATGTACATACCCTGTGTTTGCCTAGTAGTTAACAGTCTATATGAGTATTACCCCTAGCGTCATCCACTGCTCATTGAACGTGGCTTTGCTGAACTGTTATCAAGCATAATCTCCTGTGCAAAACTGATACAACTTCTTCTTTACCACCTAGGGTTAATTCTCTCAGAAAAGGAAAGTGGACTTAGCTGCATGGATGGTGAGGCAATGTACCTAACTAAGTTGAATAAAATTACTTAAATCCTGCATAAAGTTCTGAAAAATTCATAGAGAGAAAATCCAAGTCTTCACCAGAAGACTGCTTTTACCTTTTCTTCACTAGCCCACTTGCCAGAGAAAAACTCAGCCAGAACTTGGTGATGTGATCTAAATGAGACTGGATCCTTGATGTATCTCTCTGTGGCTGCCATGGTAAATTGCCTGTGAAATGACAAAATGTTTCAAGTATTTCAACCAGAATGCCAAAAGGCTTAGTGATTCCTTGCCATATGGATATATTGTAACAAACATGAATCACCCACATGACAAGCATGTGATCCCTCATAATTATCTTACTTGAGATATCGTGTTAAGAAGGTCACAAGCTTTTGACTCTTGTGACCCAAAATGACCTACATGTTAAATATAAACAATCAACTGGCTAAGAATGAGATCCCTCATAGTTACCCTCCTTAAAATATGATGTTTACTAGGTTTTGACCTTTTGTGACCTCAAATGACCATTGACCTGCACAAAAAATAATACTGATCATCTTCTCAATATGGTCAATACTCAAGGTAAGTATGTGATACCTCACAGTTACCCTTCTTGCAATATCATGTTTACAAGATTTTTGACCTTTTGATTCTGGTGACCCCAAATGACCTTTGACCTCCACCAAAAATCCTTGGAATCATCTACTCAATATAGGCAATCCACATGATAAGTATGAGATCCTTCACAGTTACCCTTCTTGAGATATAGTGTTGACAAGGTTTTGACCTTTTGACCTCTGGTGACTCCAAATGACCTCTGACCTCCACCATAAACTACAGGGATCAATCTACTCATTATGGGCAATCCACATGCTACATATGAGATCCCTCACAGTTACCCTTCTTGAGATATAGTGTTTACAAGGCTTTGACCTTTTGACCTCTGGTGACCTCAAATGACCTTTAAATTCCACCAAAAACAAGAGGATCATCTATTCAATATGGGCAATCCACATGCTAAGTATTACATCCCTCACAGTTACCCTTCTTGAGATATCGTGTTTACAAGGTTTTGACCTGACTTCTGGTGACCCCAAATGACCTCTGACCTCCACCAAAAACTATAAGGATCATCTACTCATTATGGGCAATCCTCATGCTACGTATGAGATCCCTCACACTTACCCTTCTTGAGATACAGTGTTTACAAGGTTTTGACCTTTTGACCTCTGGTGACCCCAAATGACCTTTGAGCTCCAACAAAAACAATAGGGATCATCTTACTCAATATGGGCAGTCTACATGGTAAGTATGAGACCCCTCACATTTATCCTTCTGGAGATATTGTGTTTACAAGCAATTTCCAGCATATTTACTATTTGACCCCCTGTGACCCCAAATGACCTTTGACCTCCACCAATAAGAATAGGGATCATCTACTCATTATGGGCAACCTACCTGCCAAGTATGAGATCCCTCGGAGTTACCCTTCTTGAAATATCGTGTTTACAAGGTTTTGACCTTTTGACCTCTTGTGACCCCAAATGACCTTTGACCTCCATCAAATACAATCAGGATCATCTACTCAATATGGGCAATCTACATGCTGAGTATGAGATCCCTCGGAGTTACCCTTCTTGAGATATCGTGTTTACAAGCAAAGCGTCACATACACACACACATACACCCACACATACACACACACACATGACATCACCATCGCATTGATTCCTTCGGCCTTCAGCAAGGAATCAATAAAACCTGCAGAGTATCCTAGTCACATCCATGTAACCTTTGATGGCATGCTTAATACATCTGCTGTACAGAAACTGCATCTTTCCTCTGATTTTTTTCTAACAATTGACTCAGTTTCAACAGTTTGCTGTACATGATCAAAGTGTACATCATGACACAACGGTATAACTCCAAAAAAGATGCACAGTTGTTTGGCATCAAATTTTCCCATAGAAGGGCATACAATTATTAGATGTGATTTCTGCTACTTTTATAAAGGACCATGTTAAAACCTCAGCTTGGGGCTGCCTCCAGCAAGCTTCAGCTACTTCAGCCAAGCTGCAGCTATGCTTTGTTCCTACAACACATTAAAAAAGCAGGGTAAATTTAACCCTGCTTTTGAAATGTATAGAGAGCAAAGCTTTTCTGCAGCCCTAGCAGCTTTGCATAGGTAACTGTAGCTTTACTAAGTTGCCATAGTGCCTAATTTGTTATTATTAATACTTTCACTATCAAACCTTTTGCCTTGCCTTTGCTGATAAAAAATTAAAAGATCACCTGAACTGCAGGAATATGGTCTGAAAAATCCCAGATAATATAAAAAATAATCTCTTTTAACTACACAGTGGTTAAACTTGAAAAAAAAAAACACACACACACACTTTTCTTAAGCGTGAAAGGCCCCACCCACCTTCCTATGGAAGCTACCAAACAGAAAATGACAATACTTCTACCAGAACAGCACTAGATATATCATGTATTATTGAGAAACTATTCATTCTGAAGTTCCATTGCCATGGTAACTCAAAATTCAAGGTTTACAACATGTAGGAGGTGACACAAAAACACAATAATCAATGCTGACTCTTCACTATGGCCTTTGTTTGAATACTTTCGAATCTTCAGTACTGCTTTATACCAAAATCTGGAAAAACCAAGTTACAATTACTGCAAGCATTATATGAAGAGGTCCAGTGGTGTAACAAGTCATGACTTTAGTCAGTACCTCCCTCAATATTTTACTGAAATTGAGTTTGGTGAATTTTACCTGTTCAAGTAATAGAGCAATTCAAGTCAAGACCACCACCAAGTCACTGGAACAACTGTAACTGACGTGACTTAAACACCATAGTATTCCAACTTGTTGCAACTAAGGTTTAAAGTACAGCAGCATCACTTTTTTTTCATTATAGTAACAACTGGTACTAACCTATGATAAAGAACTAAAACAGTCTTGCCCTCAGCTTGTCTCTCCACCAAATACTCCTCCAACTCAAACTTTAGACGGGCCCAGATGAGGTTTGGGACTGCCACCTCCGTGGGGTCTGGTGGGGGCCAGTACTGGTAAATCTCATCGAGTACCTCATCATCCAATGACAGAACATGAAGCAGCTCCTCACTGGTGAGACCATTTCTATCAATGAGATGGTGGACACTTATGTTGAAAAAACATGTGACACAATACTCCCATGCAAATCTCATACTTCCATTTTCTAATAGATCAAAGTCCCTGGTTGAATGGTACCACTAAGGGTTCGGTGGAGACTGATGAATGGGACAGTCAGGATGCCATTGTTCATATTTTGTACCTTGTATTGAACAGCTCAATCAAGCTTCCTCATGGGTTTTATAAACTCTGACAATCAATGAATCAATGGTCGTGTTAAGTGCTACATTATGTAGAGCTGTCTCTCCATGGAATGGAAGGGGGGGGGGGGCTGTTCAGTGTCACAAGGCATTAAATTTACTATCAGTACAAATATCATAGGTTTTTCCCATATTTGTGGCCAACCTTTGGTGTAAAATAACTACTACAAGGCCTGAATTTTCAAGGGCTGATGTTAGCAAATTAATTCCAAGCCATAACATTTGATCAAAATGTAGGCAGTGATTAGTGATCTCATGTTTTTAGAATGCAGACTTTGTTGTTTTGTTGAAATACAATACATTACAATAAAATTTAATGCATTGATATGTAATGCAAAGAAAAGCAATGCACTGCTACTGAAACTTGTTACACTTGCCTGAACTCATACCAATAATTATCATTTAGTTGGTATACATGTACTCAGAGACACTGCCATGTTGGCAATGTTACAACTTTGTTTTCAAACTTTTCAAAATGGGCTAGCCTTACACTCAAAACTCATGAGCAGAGCTGATACACTAGTGATCACAGAAAAACTGTACTCACATTACCAGTTTGAAAAAGAGGCAAATCTCCTTACCTTGAAGCAGTAATGTAACCTAAAGCATGAGATACCAGAGTTACACCAAACTGCCTCTCCAACCTCTCAAAGAGTTTCCAGATAGCTTCATCCACCCTGACAGCTAGCTGTTCCTCTGATACCACAGTATAGGATTTCCACCGCTTTGCTTCATCAAAGAGCAGCTTCAGGAACAGGGGTTGGGGGCATTTATTGAAAGCTGGGGAAAAATTCACAGAGTGGATAAGGTGCTATAGTATGCTACATATGAACACTATAATCCTCTTATACACCCATCAAAACATATTGTGTGCAATTCACAATGGTTCCAAGACAATTCCCACCAGGAAAATTCCTCATGGACAATTCCTTCTGAGATTATTTTCCCCCTAAGAATTCCCATCCCAGGCAATCCCCCCAACAGTTACCACCCAGGATAACTATTCTCTGAGGTAACTCTCATGGGCTGGAATTGTCCAAGGGGAAATTATCTTGGGTGAGAATTGTTTGGGTGGGAATTGGCCACGGACAAGTTGCCCCACAGGAGTGGTCCTGTTGTGTTCAAAACATCTGACCGCTCCAACCACGTTTCTGCATTTTGTCATACAAAGCAGAAAAAAAGTGCCACAAACAGAATAATCATTTTGTTTCACAGAATAATCATTCACCAAATGTTATTGGTGTGGTTGAAACTGAAATGATACAGAGAAAGAGCTTTGAATCACTTGAATAGCAAAATCAGCAGATGTGCATGCAGAAACCTTGTTCCACAAGCTTTCTTCAAAAACTAGTCCTACACTTTTTTGACATGAGCTGTGCAACTCAAGAAAAACATCCTCAAAAGATAGGTAGATGAAAGTGCAGAATAACAAACATGTCATGAGTCTTACCATTCTTTAGTATGTTAAACTGGTCGACAGTAACTTTACGGTGGACATCTTTCATACTGTGGTGTAAAATATCGATACCGGTCACCTCTGGTAATGGTTTCATCCCAATAAAACAGCTTTCTTCATTAAGAATCTCTTTCAACCATTCCAAAACACCAAGCATGTCAGAGATGGTGGACACAATGATCTGTACATTTTGAGGACAGACTCTTGGCAACCATTTGCAGGTGTATGCTCGAAAAGTGCTCTCTAGTTGATCTATTGAGTCCAGGAGGATGAGCAAAGAGCCTCTCTCAACGAGATTTGCCACATTTTTCAACAAACGTGGAAAATATGAGATGAGATTGTCATAATTGTTGAGAGTGGAATGATCTGGAAGCGGCAGATCATACAAAACACATATCTGTTCAACGAGAGACTGGAAAACCTGCAGTATGGACGAGCTACTTGATGAGGTACCAAGAAATCTAATAACAACGTTCACAGATTCCCGCATGTCAGCTTTAATCTTTGCAGCAACTTTGGCCATGACTGATGTTTTGCCACTTCCCGATGGACCATGGATGACCAGGGGTTTGCTGGCAGTATCCATACAAACTTTGTCCACTATCTGTTGGATAGTGTCATCACAACCATGAAATATTGCACATCTTTTCAAACAAAAATCGGCATGATGAATCACCTCAAGGAGCAAAGGATCTTCTGCAACATCACTGGGATCTTGCCTCTTGAGAGCCTCTACAGTAAGAGCTTTCACGTTTGCAATAAAGTTGTCTTTCAATGTCTGGAAATAAGACTGATACTCATGTACATCTCGCACAATTCCTGGTTCCTGCCAATGAGTTACTAATGAGATGATATTTCTTTCTGGGAGATGGGATGCCAAATAACAGTTCTTCAATTCATCCAACTGGAATTTTACCTCCTCAATGGGGGCTCCATCTTCATCTGCATCAAAATATGTAATACTAGGGGAAAGAACAACAGAATTACCCTCTTATCAGGGTTGGGAATATATTAGGATGTTACTACAAAATCTAGGGATCCTCTACTTCCATCCTCTGATTACCTATCTTTTTGGTGTATTATTATGTGTACACTGTAGATGTATATTATAGTCTCATGATGTGTATAACTCATCTTGGAATGCAGAAATATACTTTAAACTTGAAAAGCTCTCACACCAACTAACTGTACACAGGTTCATGTTTTTTGGGTTTTTTTAACAAAGAAATGTTTCTCTAAACAATGTTTCTCTAAACAAATGAGAATCTAAAGTCAAGTTGCTCATTTCCTGTTCAACTATCTGGAAGTTTTCTAACTCCTTTTCTAGTTCATCAAGGTAGATGCTTCCATAATGGTAACACTCATTACAGGCATTGTAAAGAGGTATTTCATAAGTGTCCTATATGAGAGAAAAAACAAGTTTATGTATCTCCACCAAACCTGTAGCAATACTCCATTCCAAATTCTGATACCATTTTAGGGATTGGTTACTTTTGTGGAGAAGTTCCTCCAGTTCATAAAATAATGCCCTATTTTTTCTTTGAAATTTGATGCTCTAGGAATGTTTAAACACTGATTGTTCCCACGTAGATCTAGCATAAAACTATCCCATATGTAAACAAACATAAAGTTATTAAACATTCCTAACAGTGGTGTCACCATCATAAAGAAATACAACTCTATGTCTAATAAACGTGCCCTGCAGCTAGACATCACAGATTTCCCATCATGCACTGTACCTCTGGAAAACATTACGTCTTTGAAAACCAGTATCTTCCACATGAAACATACTATTGAGACAGGGTTTTCTTCAGTGGAAAGTGAACAATTTTGTGCACTTTTTGAAATCACTGAATTTAGTCCCTGGCAAATAACTTTAATCATCCCCATGATTACATGACATGAAAGCATTCCATACAAAACACCTCTTCACATAGTGCCAATGCCACCATTGGAACACTTAAATATAACATAGAATTGTTCTTCCAGCTCAACCTTTCTTCCACTTTTGACCACAATTTCACTAGAAACAACAACTTTCTGAAATAAACATCTACATGATAGTGACTGACAGACCTAGACTTATAACTTCAGTATCAAATAGAGCTAATAGTACACCCTGTGCTCATTGGGGCACACCTATCTATCTATCGATCACCACTGCACTATGAGTGTTAACTTTCATGAAGAATATTTGATCATCACACTTGCACTTTGATCTAAGGCAGCCTGAGAATGTACAGACTTTTAGGGCAAGTGTCATGGCATGGTATTATGGGGACTTTTAATGACTTAATAACCATTTACTGAAATAACACAACTTTGGAGAAGTGGTGAAAACACACCTAAGTGCAAGAAAGAATGAATGGCTGACTAAAACATATATAGGTCACAACAAACTGCCAAGGCAGCATATATCCACAAACATACTTAAGTAAGTGAAGAACTTCTTTGTATTGACTCCAAACCATGACACCTTACCTCACAGAGTCTTTATCTCCTGTGTGATCATACAAATCTTCTATTTCTCTAATGAATCCAAAACAATGGAGTTCAGGATCTTTCACTCCTAGAGCTGCTTCAATTTCTTGCTCAGTAACTGAGGGAAAGTAAAAGAGAATTAGTTTGAAAAATGTGTTTATTTTCTTCCTTCTTTTCTGCTTTACTAGTAGCTTGAACTAACCATTTGGCTACTCATGCATGTCTGTGCACGAACACAAAACTAAGAAATGAATCAATTATGGTGTGAGAGCTTAGGGCCAAGAAACTAGACAGCAGTAAGTTTAATGCCAGACCTGTGAGCATTCCAAAAAGCAGGCCTAGTGGGCCATGTGGCTTCCCCCTCCCCCCTCCCCCACAGGATCACAACGTTTACTCACCTAACATAATGGTGTGGAGGGCCCATTTGTGTGCATGCCTCGATGCAAAACTGAAAATTCACATGAACTACAACTCTGAGGAAAGTAGAGAGGCTACTCCACTCTTGTTAACTTAGGAAAAGCTAATTTGAAGTAGAGCCATTATGTCTGTAAATATTAGGAATGCTAATGAAAAAGCCATGGAAATTTAGAGTACAAACCTTTTTATGATCACTGGGAGAAAATGTACAACTAGAAGGCTGGTAGAGAATGTATTTATGAAGGGAAGAAGACACAGAAGATGGTGAGTGTGAGAGTCTAGAGAAACAAGAAACACAAAAGAAAGACAGGGTTTTGCAAAAATGTGAGAAGATGGCATTCATCAAGATTTCCTTGACTCCTTTCTCTTCCATATTTAAATGACTGTTACCAAGTATTGTTTATCCAATTTTGGGTAATTTGCCACATTTTACTTGGGTGGTGTTTTCATGCAGAAAATGGTGAATGAATTTTCAAACACCCATTACAGTGTCCTAAAACCAGTTCTCACACAGCACAGCTAAGCACCAACTAATATGTATCACAGTGCAAAACAGTTTAAATTTGTATCTCACTTCACACTTAGACAGGCATGCCCAACCCCTTGCAATTAACTGGTAGATCTCAGATGAGTTTTCAGTTGATCACAAGAAACAAAGTCATGTGCCGGTATGCACACTAAAGATATGTATGTATATTAGTAAAAATGCTTGTGATCTGGACTTGTAGACCTCAGCAAGCTGTTAAATATGTGTAGGCACAGCATGCATGGTTAAAGAAACATGCCCCTGCTTTACACCATCAGAAGTGTCTGCATAAAACTTGCTATATTTAGTGCCAGGGTTGTCGCCAGGCCAAACTTAGTACCAGGTAATTCTTGACTGTGACCCTTTAGTGATCACCATCCTCGGATTTAGAGAAGATGTGGATATTTTTCTGCACTTTAATTCTCCAATTGGCCGTCTCATTCTGAGATTAATGTTACATCCAAACTTCTTTTAACAATCATAAAATTTTAGTACCATTATTGGGAAAAAGTGCCAGGCAGAATGTTTTTACTGAGTGGTAGGTGCAACTCACTAATAATGGGTGGCCTGCCCTGTGCCGCCTGGCGTAGTGACATCCCTGCTCGATGCACATAATTTGTACACCCTAAATAGTATTTTCAATCATGTGTATGTGTTACACAGGGGGAACACTTTCACCAACACTGTATAAAACAAATTCTTTGGACAGAGTGTTGGCAAGTTTTAGAACAGCTAAAGGCTTCTGTGGGCCGGAGTGTTCGTGTAGTGAGTGTAATACCACTGGCATTTCCACTGAATGAGTATTAAATCAACCTAGTAACCTATTTGTGTAAAGGCCATAAACTGACGCAAATGTTATATTGTAATGAATGCATGGATTAGGGATTGTACCTAAAACCTCATTCCACTGGTCATTGTTCCAGGTGAGAAAAAACACTAGCTGATTACATTTTCTCCCCCTCCAGATTTCCATGACTTTCCATGATCTTTATAGCAAGAATTCCACACCTTTTTCCATGACTTCCACAACTTATCATATACTTCCTAATTTTAAGGGATGCCACTGTAACTACAGTGTTAACTAGGATCATATCAAAATTTTTGCAGTGTTTTCATATTCCATGATTTTCCATTGCATATATTAAGTTAACCCTTTTCTATAAATTTAGACCTGGCAAATGCAGAAATAAAATTCCACTCATGATTTTGATGCTTTTCATGACCTGAATAAATCCTACAAAGGAATTAGCACAGCTATTTAAGACAAAGTAAGAAAACTGAAACTATTCCAGCAGCAGAAAAAAGGCTAGAAATAGACAAAAAGACACACCTGATGGAAGTCCATGGCCAAAGTTCACTACAGAGCATTTCTAAGGGGTATTTTTTACTCTGTAAAATCTGTTGTTTGTCAGCTCTAAACTACATTATTACAACTAACCTGACGAAAAATATTTCTTTTTCTCTTCAGCAGTTAGTTTACCTGCTTTGACAGCCTCAGCAGCTGCAGTCCTTAGTACAACTGCTAGCTTTGATGAAACACTGTGCCAATCATCAGTCACTGACTGTAGGACATGTTCCGAAGGAATAGAGTTTTCATCTAGAAGGTACCAATCATTAACCAGCTTCAAACTGCTTTCTTCTACAATGTATTCCAGCAATACCTGGAATTCACTTGATAAAATCTTGGCAGGAATTGGACGATATCCGTACCGCTGTCCCAGTAGGAACTGTTGGTATGGGAGAAAAGGATATAATAAAATGGCTTTAAGATTTGTCTGATATTATTGTCAATTTTTAATACAAAATAATTTTATCTTTTATCTTTTTTTTTGAAAAATTTAAGAATACAAAAAATACAAGTAAGTCAATAGACAGCTCATATAATTGATTCTGAGACTATTATTCTATTTTCTATTTTACCTTTTTTTCAAATAATGAAAGGTCTGATGCCTTTATTAAAAAAATATGAAATTTGTGTGTGTGTTATTTTAATGGTAGCAAGTATTTGCAAAAATATGTTTTTTTTTTGTGAACAAAACCAGCTTCCACTGAACCCCTTATTAAAAGGAGATTCACTTATAAAATATTGACTTACAAACAGAGGACCCTTGCATAATATGGATCATCTTTTTCTATGGCAATCAATTTCCTGAAATGACAAGTTGCTGTATGTTTTATTATACTATTGATTCAGTTTTACTGAAAGAGAAAAAGATGGCTGTTGCCTTAGCAACAACATTACAGTTTTGTTTGACCATCTAACCACAGGACAAGACTGTCTATACAGTTTTGTTATAGGATCTCCATTGTTTCCTGCGATATGACAATATGAATGAAAAGTCTAAGCAATATCATGTTTTGATTCAGTGAAGCAACAAATATGAAGATTTTTACAAAAATACCTACTGATTTACTGTAGTGCTAAGTTTAAAATCTACTATGCATAATGCTTGTCATCAGAAATGATGCTCTTGGTAAACAAGGGACTTACTATATTTTACTGGCTTATAATTTGTTCATTAGTTATAATGAAAAAGTTTAAATGCATGCAGCACATGCAGTCTGTACCATACAGAATAGTAACAAAAAGAAATTTACATTACAAAAACATTAACAGAAAGATGAACCAAAAAAATGATATGATCAAGTATATGGTATAGGATATTCTTATTCAAACCATGGCTCTGTTGCATGTTTGTCCTAGGTATGGGTTTATGCAGCATATTTATGATGATAGTCCATTGTCTGTCATACATAATTGTAGTCTGCCAAAATGCTTTAGCTGTGTAAAAGGCATAAAGGGGGGGGGAGAGATTATTACATGATTTTTCGGGGGGGGGGTTACATGAAATTTTTCATGCAGTAGGAAGTGGTTCTTTCTGCCAAAAAGTTTGAATAGCACTGTTATGCAAAATAATCTTCTAGAATCCATTCCAGCTAGTTTCAGAGGGTGTCCAATATTAAATTTATTTTCAGGTTTTGTATTAAAAGCCTGATGTTCTCATCCAAGCAAACCTTCTAAGTTTTCTTCAGGCCCCTCAGACAAATTTAAAGAAATGCCTTTACCACCTTCCACACAAAGGTCTGTACTTTCATTGCTTAAGGCCTATTCTGCTGAGTGCACTATACTGTGTGTGATCTGCAAAAATCCTTGGCCAATGGTAGAGTGGCTTATGATTGAATGGCAAAGTTGTGTTTGTGTCGATCAAAGTGCTGCCACCAATTATGAATTTAATTATGAAGGGTTCCTAAGTGTAAGAATGACTTTCAGCAGGGCATAATTTATCCGGGTTTGCATCGCAGTTTGTGAGCCAAAATAACACATTTGCGAATCGTTGCACCAACTGTTTTGCACACCTTGCAAAGCAAAAGCCCGATATCTTTCCATTACAAAACTCTGAAATCTCCGGCCCACTGGGCAGAAAACAAAATACATTGCCGTGGAACACAAAATAAATGATACTGAACAAAAGAAGTCATTGACTTGGCTCAGGAGATTAAGGTATTTTTTTATAAGTTAATTCTTTAACACAAAATAAATCACATATTATTGTACTATAGGCTTAGGAGAAGTTTTTTTTTTATAAATTAGTTCTTTAACACAAAATAAATCACATATTACTGTACAAGAGGCTTAGGAGTAGTTTTTTGGATGTTTACAAAGTATGCAGGGGGATGCATATCACCAGGGTACAAGCTGCTTTAGAATATGAAAGTAATGTACTTATCAATTTGTTGTTATCAAAACCAGAGTTGATTAGCAGTAGGCGCTAACCATTTTTTCTAGCTTAAATTTTGCCCTGCTTTCAGTTTGAATCATGATGGCATGTATCTGCATGCCCTTAGTCAGGATTCCAAACTTAACAGTCTCATTTGTTGTGTATGAAATGTGTCCTGTCACAAGGGCACCGCAGGTTGGGTCCCAGCTAGATGCTTTGAAAAAGAGTATTAACTGGTGTGATTCCTCCAGTGCAAAATGTTCAAGTTACATCTATTTTTAACAGCAGGAGAAGTTTGGTTTGTACTATCATTGAGTTTTGAATTCAAGACAAAGCTGAACAACTTAACAACTTCATATTTATGCTCAATTTTAAGAGCAATGCCTAGCAATTTTTGGCCATCTCAGGAACCATCCTGCATAAATTTGGAAATCTTGATTAAGATTTGGTTGTCTCAAAGGCTGTGAGGCACATTACTAATAATGCCTCATGCAGCTGCCACAAACTTATTTAAAAACAAAGGGAAGAAAATATTGAGTCTATCAAAGTCATTCATTCTGTTGCTCTGAGTATACCTACCTTAAGCCCCTAATGTGCAGATACTGTATAGCACTTGCACTAATACAACATCACTAATTCACAGGTAAAAATATCTCTTCAGGTGAGGGGGCAGGGCAGTTAAGAGTATCTGATCCATTATCAAGACCACTCTCTTCATTAATTTTACTTGATTCAATGACCATATTACTATTGTACAACACCACATCTACCCAGCCGCTATAGTCACCATTCAAAAAAGGCATCTGTTTCCCCGCATTCCACATACATGAAGTATCACCTCATGACACCATACCACAAGCTATGGCCTACAGTACCTTAAAATTTTGATTAAAAATATGTCAAACTTTACAAACCATGAAATTTGGTCCCAGAGAGATATCTTGACACTTTTTGATCTCCTGTAGACAAAGGAATGTTGTCATGTGATCAGTTGTTGCCTCATCTTTGACTCCCCATCTCATGTCCACTAACTGGAAATCTAGACCCTGTTTGCGGCACCACTGAGACAGCTCTGGTTCTGCCTCACCTATGACATTTCGTTCAGCACTCATATCTGTTCATTGCAATAAAACAGTTCCAGAGGATTTATCATTTGAGTAGATGAAAATGTCATTAGACAAAATGGTTAATACAACATTTGAACATAACTTTTATATAATATCAGTTTGATGAAATATGAGAATCATATGTGAGTTTAAAGAAATTGCAATATAACTTTGGCAAATTAATATGGCTTGGCAAAGTTGCTGTGGAATTAGTGTTTGCACAGGGTACCCGGGTACCTGAGAGACGATGTCAGGACCCGGTTCTGAAATTGTTACCTGGATCCAAAGTTTCACTAACAGATTGCACGTGTAACAGAACACCTAATATGTTACTTTTTCCTGGCAAAATTTATCACCCACACGCCTAAGAACACTTGTCATGCCCATACGTAAGATACAATGGTGTTAAATATTATACCAGCGTGCAAAGCAAAATTTCTTATTATGACTTTACAACAATCTTGTAGCCTAACTGAAGTTATATTTTCGGGTACCCGGGTACCCGACCAACCATCAACTTCGGGTACCCGGTTCCGAATTTTGGACCCAGTGCAAACACTATGTGGAATACACCACAATACACAGGCACTTTTTACTGATTGTGTAGTTTCATCCAACGATGGCATCAAAACTAGAAACTTGATTTTCTTGCAAGAAGGTGCAACATTGCAACATTTAACTATACATTTAGTATCTGGATTTAGATTGACACAAATTTTGACAACAACTAGCAATGCAAAGTGTCATACATTTTTAAACATTTTAAGATGGAATGAACTTGCAGTATAAAGAGGGTTCAAGGAAATTACTGTACTTCTT
Source organism: Holothuria leucospilota (assembly GCA_029531755.1). Taxonomy (NCBI): domain Eukaryota; kingdom Metazoa; phylum Echinodermata; class Holothuroidea; order Aspidochirotida; family Holothuriidae; genus Holothuria; species Holothuria leucospilota. The sequence continues at coordinate 27,162,546 of CM055962.1, read as the reverse complement.
AATTTTTAAACTAAAGTCTATCAGCTGGAAATAAAATTATGGGAGAAACTACCTTTAAGATTACTTTTGGTAATTGTCTACTACCAGGGTGTTAATACAGTGGAATGGGAAACACATTTCATATGAAATATTATGTGGTATATATAAAATGTAGTTGCATACTTTTTAATTTTTTCGACCTGCAATAACATGAACAAAATACACTGCACTCATGCATGATTCATATACTGTTTGTGCAGAATGACATCACAAACTCTTCAGTCACTGATCAAGTTGGAAGAACATGTTTTGATTAATTAATCAAGCTTTGTGAAGATGCATCCATGAAGTTGATAATGAACAGAAGAATTCCATAGCACAATGTCTCTTTATATTAGCACACCAGAAATTCAGTGTCTTTTCATTATCTAATAGTGTTTGCACCGGGTCCAAAATTCGGAAACAGGTACCCAAAGTAGATGGTCGGTCAGGTACCAGGGTACCCGAAAATATAACTTCTGTTGGACTACAAGTTTGTTGTCAAGTCAGTCATAATAAGAAATTTTGCTTTGCACATTGATATAATATAACACCAACGTATCTTACGTATGGGCATGACAAGTGTTCTTAGGCGTGTGCGTGATAAATTTTGCCAGGAAAAAGTAACATGTTAGGTGTTCTGTCACACGTGCAATCTATGTTAGTGAAACTTTGGATCCGGGTAGCAATTTCAGAACCGGGTCCTGACATCCTCGGTCGGGTACCCGGTGCAAACAATGTTATCTAAAAACACCAAAATTAAAATATTGCACAGCTTTTAATATGACCCATAAGCCCACAGGCTTATGAGCCAGGAGGCTTATGGGGTGCCGCTCCGACCCAATATTCAGGCAAACCTATTTCTCAGGCAAATCGAGGAAAGAACCTGCCAATTTTCTTTGGCAAAATCAGCTCAGCCCCTCAAAATCTTGCTCACCTACAATATCAGGGTTTCCCCTGGGTTTTAGAGAGTGTGAGGTGGTATTAGTCCAGGCCGGGGTAATATGGTGACAACTTTGGCACAAAAAGTGAGGGAGAACTATAAATACTTCTACAGTTAGTACAGTACAGGTAGCAATTATATAGCAAATTTCTGTGAGATGGTGGCCAAAAACTGTGAGGAAGCCGCCTCAGAAAAACAATGCCACGGGAAACCCTGGACATGACCCCTTTAGAGCACTTTCAAGGTTTTCAAGGCTACTTACTGTACTTGTAAGTCACTGAGATTTACATTAACCCATTTACTACAGTACAAGAATTGTCCAATAAAAATTTCGTATGGCCATCATTTCATACTTAAGTAACCTTATGGATGGAAAGAAACTTGACTTAAACTTACCTCCAAATGTAGAGCTCATGAATATTCGGATAACTTTGGATGGCAGCTTTGGTACAGCTGTTAAGCTTCCTTTTAACAGCTGTCTCTTGACATCCACAGCCATCTTTTAATTGTCTTTGAAGTGCTACATATATCAGTTGTGAAACCATCTGTTATGTGATGAGACAGGTCAGTGAATACATTTTATGTCATAGAGAGAAATGATGGATGTGTGGTAATGATGCCTAATGGCTTCATCTTCAATTCATTGTATGTCAACTGCATAAGAATGTAATTTCGTTGATGACAATGTACATATGAGAAATAAATTGAATTGAATTGAATAAATATACTGTTCTGACTAAGGTGACAGGCTACATTATACAAGGTTCCTTACTTCATTGAGGATGGAAAGAAAATTCTAAGTTTAAGTAAGTGAAAGCAACAACAAAGAAAATATGGCTGGAAGGGGTTCAGAATGGGCAGGTTAAAACCATGCATCCAAGGGATATTTAATGGTTTATGCCTGACAGAGATGCTGTAACTAGAGTTAAGGCTGAGGGGATGAAAACCCTTCAAATTTAAGTACACCTTGAGCATGCCTAGGGCCTAGAGAATAGGCCTAGACTAATGACGAATGAATTTCAACTCAAAAAAGTGTTATCTGTTTAGAAGTAAATCCAAATCATCGTATTTCTACTCTATGAGTAGTGATATACTACAACAAGTTAAAAGCATTCCCTACTAGGAGTCATTATCGCTGAGGACTACAAATGGATCACTCTTATTAATAAAATTACTTCCAAAGCAAGTTCTGTGCTGGACTCCTAAAAAAATCTTAACCGTTGTCCTATAGATTGCAAGAAAATTGGTGACACCTCAATGGTTTGTAGCAATCTTGAATATGTGGCTGCTATATGGGACCCTCACCAACAAGGAGACATTGACTGTCTTGAAAGAATACAGTGCAAAGCAGCAAGATTTATAGCGGTGACTATTCATCTAGAGAAGTTTTCATGACCCACCTACTTAAAAAATTGGAGCTCCCAACAATTCAAAATCACAGGAAGACTAATAAATTGTGTTTTATGTAATGTAATGTAGACACCTGATATAGTGCACTACACACAACCAAATGTTTTCTGAGGTGCTTTTCTTTAAAAAAATAAATCCACTAAATACTGAATGCTTCGTTAACCTGGGGAGTTTTTAACTTAAGTAGCCTTAAATATTCCAATACTTGAACTACATCTGATGCTGTCTGGCAGCTAGATCATTCCACAACTTAGGACCATAGACAGAAAAAGACCTGTCAGCGAATGTGGAATTGCATGTGAATGGTACAGAAAGGGATATTGACTCCTAGACACTGGATTTTAATCTGTACTTTGACTTGTAGAGGCTTCATGAGGTAAATTGTTTAAATACTGTGGTGCATCACCAAGTTACTGTACAGTATAAGATATGAATACTAAGGTGAGCACCTAATGTGTAAAACTTTGATTAGCCTAACTGGAAGCCAGTGCAAAACATTTTAAACAGACCTTAGCATGTATAAAATAATTAGTTACCATTTCCGAGCTATTCAACTGGGCAAATTCCTGACTGCACTTTCAACTACACGTAGACGATGGGTTAAACCCACTCGTTTTAAAGATTCTGTTTTTACAAACATAATTAACCGAAAACCAAGTAATTAATAATGATAACGCTCTCAAGAATATCAACTGCAGAACCCCCAGTATAAGCATTCATTTTTCTTCCCTGTAATATAATTAATTGGAATACACTATCAGATACTGTTCAAGTAGATGCAGAGAATGTGGACATTTTCAGGAAATGTCTGGCATGTTTCTAGCCTTCTCTCAATTTCTTGCTGCATCTATGCCCCTGACTGGAAAGTTTGCATTTTGAGCCGGCAAGTAACTTGTTATTTCTCATCTCATGTGTGGCCATGGGCCAGATTCACAGACCATCTGCACGGTCATATGTTGGTCAGGTCTTGCTGCTATGATACGGCCGGCACTGTTGGGCAGTGAGTTTTGCGTTAGCTTTGCATTAGCCTTCAGGTAGGCCTAGGCCTACTTTTCGCCTCATAGCATCGTGGCCACAACCAATTTGCATCGCATGTGCGGGCAGATCTATGACCAGCATTTTCAAGGTCAATCAGGTGCCAAACTGCTCGGGCCGCATAGTTTTTTTTAACCCAGGACGAGTCAGGCCAAATCTGGCCAATGGTCCAATCAGCTTCTTGGAAATAAGCCACACCTCTAATTCCAAAATGACAGCTTTTCGACCCTTTTTTGTAATTTTGACGCCGGATTATGAAAGAACGGGCCAAATTACCCCAAATCACGTAACCATAACCATAATCCTAACCCTAACCTTCATTTTGAAACAAATTTAAAATTTTCTGAAAACTCGATTTGCCCACGTGTGTCCTGGGAAAAAAAATAATGCACGTGGGCCAGATCTTGTGCGCACAAGGTAAACTTTCCAGTCTGGTCTAGGCCTATGCCTAATGGTTGACTGCAACCTAGGCCTACCGGTACACTTATAGAATGCAGGTCCACTGCTTATTTCTTCCTAGAATCCGGATTCGCAGATTCGATCTCAATTTTTCGTTCTTATAGCTTAGAGTGTAGAACTAAGATCGTATCCATGAATCCGCAAATCCACTCAGGGAAGCTTCCCTGGAGTTGGTAATATTTTGTCTTTAAACCCAGTGTGTTGTGTGTCGTTCTCAAATAGTTCAGGGTGGGGAAGCAAGATCATATCCACGAATCCATGAATCCACTCAGGGAAGCTTCCCCGGAGTTAGTAATATAATTTTGTCTTTAAACCCAGTGTGTTGTGTGTCGTTCTCAAATAGCTCAGGGTGGGGAAGCAAGATCATATCCACGAATCTGCAAATCCACTCAGGGAAGCTTCCCCAGAGTTGGTAATATTTTGTCTTTAAACCCAGGGTGTTGTGTGTCGTTCTCAAACAGCTCAGGGTAGGGAAGCAAGATCGTATCCACGAATCACTTAGGGATTCCTTCCCCGGAGTTGGTAATATTTTGTCTTTAGTTTAAATTAACCCAGTGTGTTGTGTGTCATCCTCAAATAACATAACAGGTTAAAGGGCAAAGGAGGGCTAAGGCCCCATAACCATAAGATGTGCCCTGAAGTCCATACAACCTTTAATTAATTAAAAACTGAAAACAAAGAACCAACCAGCACCAAACGAGCCCAGCACAATTAGATTCTACCACACTTATGGAAGAACTTGTCAATGTTAACCTTAAATAGCTCAGGGTGGGGAAACAAGATCGTATCCACGAATCCACAAGAACTGTGGGATTCCTATCCCGAAGATCGTATCCGCAAATCCACTCTAAGAACATTGTCACATGTGGACCTGCATTCTATAATTACTCCGGCATACCAACGGTGATGATGATTGTGTGTCACTGAACATGACTAGGATACACTGTGTAATCTACTCCATAACTTTTATTGTTCTAAAGCTGAGTATGTAAGCTAGGCTAAATAACCCGGCTCTAACTCTAATGTGAGTCCTAGCCTATCAGGACTCTTATTAATCAGTTCAGTTCAGTTTATTTCGTTTATAACACATTTACAAAGATGCAAGCTAAAAAACAAGATGCAATGGTGAAATGTAGAGTTATAAACTGGACGCTAGAAAAACAGTAAAATGTTTATCGTAGCTAGCGATCAAGGTTAATCATACCTACCCTCACAAAAACACTGTGGATTAACGCACGTATTAGAACGTTACCGTACGTCAAGACCAAAAAGCTCTGTTCTGCACAGTCTACATCGTCGAGGAAGTAATATTCCTATCCATAAATCAGGAACGGTTGAGGTAGTGCCTCGCGCTACCAGTAAACCCTATCCGGCCGTGATCAGTGCCGCGGCAGAGACGTTTATTTTCTAGCTGTGCTTACCAGGGCTCACTCGTTTACGTTTGATTACATGCAAACCAACTGCAGTGCTTACAACACAAACACTGCATGCCAATTCCATATGCTCAGCATGTCTTTCTCACCGTACCTGGCTTTAGCCTCTGATAGTGACATCGAAATTACACGGTGAACATGAACGAAGTGCGTTGGTAACTAAGGACGCGGCGGCGTGGCAGAGCAAATGCATGCGCTCTCTCTACGGTAAGCGGTTTTTCTCTTTATGTCAACCTTGCAAATAATTCAGGTTGAGTTTCAAATACTTGCATGGGCGGATTTAGGGGGGGGGGGGGCAGGGGCCCGGGCCCCCCTTCCAAAAAATTTTGAAGTTTTTTCAACATCATAAAACAAGGGGCAAGGCCCTATTCCAATGAAATAGGACTATGCGATGTATCAGAGTGAAACTTAAATTTGTTCATTATTTTCTACCTCAGAAAAAAGTGTTATGCTAACTAACTCTGCTACTGACTTTCAGCTGATAACATTTTGGCTTACACTGGCCTCAGTAACTTTCTCTGGGCATTGCAAGGAGTTACTCATGAGCGTTCTATTAATGGATTGCTAACTTCAGTCTATTACTGGCCAGGCCCACAGCATTGGGAGCACTGCATGCTTCTACTTTCAAGGGAATTTCAGAATTCTTTAATATTTAGAGGAATATTTTCGACAACATTAGGCTTTTAACTATAACTTGCTGCAATATTACCCTGTAATGTCTTATTTAAGCCTTGTAATTTATTTTAATGGAATGTACTGTGAATTTAGGGTAAAATTTAAAATTCACTAAATTATGAACATTTTCCAGCGATATATGATCAGTTCAAAAATATACTAAAGGCATCACCATTTTGCATCTAAGCAGTCTTAAATTAACAAAAATTTCTCAGAGGGGAAGGTGTAAGGGGAGGGGACACCCCTCCCCTTAGACCCCTTTCCAGAAAAGCATCTTTCACCCCACCAAAAAATAAAATTCACTGAATTATGAACGCTTTCCAGCCATATATGATCAGTTCAAAAAATATACCACAGACATCACCATTTTGCATCTGAGCAACCTTAAATTAACAAAAATTTCTCAAAGGGGGAGGGGACACCCCTCCCCTTTGACCCCTCCCCAGAAAAGCATCTTTCACAAAACCAAAAATTAAAATTCACTGAATTATGGACGCTTTTCAGCCATATATGATCAGTTAAAAAAATACACCACAGACATCACCATTTTGCATCTGCGCAACCTTAAATTAACAAAAATTTCTCAAAGGGGAGGGGACACCCCTTACCTTAGACCCCTCCCCAGGACGGTGATTACTCATCACATGCTTTGCCCCCTATCAAAATACCGTGACACTACCCTTGGGGGCACCCCTCTCCTCAGACCCCTCTCCCAGATCGGATTTTTGTACAAACCACTATGACCTGGGCCCCCCCCTTTTGCCAAATCCTGGATCCGCCACTGACTTGCACTCGAATTGTTCAGTCAATAAAATAACAGAGAAGGGCAAGCAAGAGAAGCACGAAAATAGAGTACCTGGTGCTAAACCCATTGGGCTGACAAAATGGGGCCCATGAAACATGAAAAGTGGCGCGTACTCTGCACAATAATGCAATAGGCCTAGGGCCCACGGTGCTATTTTCTCGACAGGGGCGTCACTATTGGGGTGTTAAGTGCGGGTATATATAGACAGTTATTATGTCATTTTGTCTGGAATACTGTCGGGGAAATGTCCGGCATACCCCCCCCCCCCCCACTCATTGATCCTTAGGAACGCCACTGACTGTATCAGTCCTATCTTACCTAAAATTTTATGGGGCCTTTGCCTCAAATAGAGGGTTGCAAATCCAATCTTCGAAACTGTCAAAAGGAGCTTAAAATGGGATAAATGTTTCTAAATGTTAGCAATTGGATGGAGCCTCTTGTTTCATTTGGATTGAAAGAGGGAATAACGGGGTGTCCGTGGTGTGAGAATGGGGTTAACTGAGAAAATTTAGGGGCAATGATCTCACCTAAAAGCCAATGCAAATTTAAGTGGGATGGCAAATGATGAGGTCTGGGGAAGCCCGGAAAATTGAAGGGGAAAGGGAGGAGCCCTTTTCGTTGTTTACAACGCATACCCTGGTATCATGTTTGCAACGTGCTAAAATGGAAACTTTGGCAATTTTGTAGTTTAACCCATAATTTAGCACCTTGAGGACACTTTCCAAAGAATATCTTTTAATTTTTTAATTTTAACAAAAGTATGGTAGTTTTACCAGGGTTAGTCACTCTCCCTTGGCTTGTGTTTAGAAGCCAGGGTGGGGGGGGGGGGGGGACAAATCTGACATCTATTTAAAAATCTTAAAAGTGTCATATGGCCAACTTGCCTGTCTATTTTGTGCAGGAGAGAAACACGTCCGAGACCGTCGGTGAATTCAAGTCTGGGTATGGGTTAGCGTCAGCTTGCTGTGAGAGAGCCCCTCCCTACGAAAAATTCCGGGCTCGCCATTGTCGAAAAGTAAAACATGAACAAAAATTGGATTTGGGGCAAGGAAATGAATATTCCATCTGCTCACTTTTCAAAATGAACTCCCGCAATTTTTGTGCATTTGGTTTCTTTTGTTTGTCACGTGTCATTTTGTACCATACACCAATCATAGAAATTCAACTTAATTTCTATGATACGAGCTCAAACGTTGCAAGAAGGGAATGCATGGATTGAGCAAATAAGTAAAACTTTAATAAATTTCCCAACGGCCAAGGCCGAACAGAGAACTTAACCCAATCAAGTATCCCCAACGGACATTATAGAGCTTGGAAAGTAGTATCCCAGCAGAGAGTCCGCGGTGGCAGCCCTCTAGCCCCCACCTGCCCACCGAAGTGTTGCCACTGGACCAAAAAATGGCCCTCAGGAGAAGATGGAAATATCGGGGGGAGGATGAATCCTACCAAACACTTTTTGAAGATGCTCCCATTGACATTCACTTTTCCACAGAGTAAACTGGGGCCCATAATCCTCCACTTTTTATACTCACAAAATGTCCGCTACAATGGGAGACACAGGCTGCCCTCAGACCCATGGACCTCGCTGTAGGCGCCTCCGTTGCATATTGGGTCATCGGAACCTGCAAGTCCCCTCCCAATGAAGCCCAGAATTTGCACTTGACATGCCTCCCCCAACTTTTGACAGTAAATAGCCACCTGAATGTCTTCACAATCGCATACGTCTGTTCAAAGTCTAGAATCCCCACTCTCACCCCCAAATCCTGGATCCGTCCTAAATATTGTACGATGAAGTACGTTATCCCGGACAGACATGAGTGGTTCCATAGGTTTACCCCATGTGACGCCCAATCACCTGTTACCTTCACCAAATATTATGCAGGTCATGTTCTCAATATTGGGTGCTTGCTTCAAAGTATCAGATTCATACATGCTATCTTTTTGGAAACATCATGGTTACCATAGGCGGGATTACAGCACTTTTTCCAGAGCTCAAGGAATAAAAATAATAAAAAGAAAGAGCGAAAGAAACGAGACCAGAGAAATTATAAGAGAATTTTAAATAGCCTATAATGATTTAATTTTGCAATGTTAAATAAAGGAAAACATTAACATCAAAAACAATAAAAATGCTAGGAAGATTTTTCTCGGCGCGCTTCTCGCGCACCCCCAGAGAAAACTGACTATTAAAAATTTTGTCTGGCACCGTAAAATTTCTTTGCTCCCTACGGGCTACCTTTTGTGACTTGAAGCCCTGAAATAACTGGGCCACTGAAAGTACTAATGTACAACATTAAATGCACCATAGTCCTTACAAACAAAGGCCTATAAATCCTACCCATGTCTAGGAAATCGCCATTCTCGCAAAAAAATTTCGCGTGTTTCGCATGGGTCTTAAATATAAATCGATCATGTCTCATTAGTACTGCTGTACTGCTGTGCATGGGAGTCCGGAGGGGGGCAAGGGGGCGGCACTTGTCCCCCTCCCCCACCGGAAAATCAAAAACTTGAAAAAACGAAGAAAAAATAAAGAAAAAGACGAAGGAAATATAACATCAACATTTCTTAACAGTTCAATCAGTGTAAATTTCTACTCTCAAAACAGGAATTGAATAAAAATATCAACCCTCAGGCCCCAGCAGCCCCAGAGCATATTTTTGGTATTTTTTAAAGTTTATATTTACGATATTGCTAGTGTTTCCCCTTTTTATATGCGGTAAATAGGCTTTGGAATTGCCATTTCCAGCGATCTGGGAAGTATTTTGGGCCTAAATTTTCTTGCGCCCCGCCAACCCATGGTGGCGAGGAGCGCTAAGAGTCTGTCTATGGGCTTCGCCTCCCCCCTTGAGAAATTTCTGGCTACGCCATTGTCAACACTGTGTGGAAGTAGCATCTAAACTCTTTTCTGGGAGTAAAATATTTCCCATGAAAAAAGTTGGGCCCCCTAAAAAATTTTGCTCCCCCCCCCTGAATTTGTTTTTTCTGCGGACGCCCATCCTGCTGTGCTTAGGAAAATTTTGCCTGGTTATTACTTCCTGTAGGAAGTACTTCCAAGACCCTCGCCACATCTCTGTTTGTTCATTGTAATCACAAACTACCACCCTTCTCGGCAGGCGCGGATCCAGAAATTTTGAGGGTGGGGGGCCCAAAATGGAAAACCTCACGTGCACCTAAGGTGCACCACGAGCGCGAAGCGCGAGAGCCTACGCGTGGGGTCCAGGGGCCCGCGTTCGGGCCCCTGGCGGGGTCCAGGGGCGGAGCCCCGGTGGGGGTCCAGGGGGCGAAGCCCCCGGAAGCTCTCGCAATATTGCATTTTAAGAGCACAGAAATCGGCTCCAGTTCTTATGTCAGTGAGATTTTATACCTTTTCATGTTGCATGGAATTTGATGTGTATGGCTCAGTATAAGTTACTATATGTACCTGAAGAAGTTACGAAGAATCTAAGTTAACTTAAAACTTACACGCTAACATAATGAGCCCGTGTAGGTAACTTGAAATGTTTTTGCCATAATGAGTGTTTTATTTTCGTTATACGGTATTCGGGTATAGGACGTCAGATGAAACAAATGCGCGCGAAGCGCGCCGAAAATTTGAATTTACATTTAAAACCATTGCTATGACTAACGGTGTCAATTCCCTTTATGTGTTTCTATCAATTAGAAGGTGGGTTCGATACTAAGTTTTCAGTTCTCATAAGAAGAGGAGGGTAAAAAAATGAATATCAGTTGTTTTACATCCTTACAATGCTGACTCTGAAATCACGTTTATGCACACGAATAATTGGCTTATGGAAGAGCCCCACCGATGAAAAGGAGCAATTCAAGGCTAACAGTGCGCAGATCAAGCAAAAATCAAGAAATATTGAGAAGACTTTGCAAAAATCGTGATAGATTTCAAATGATTTTTGGTTAAAGGTGATAAAAATAAATCCATCACTCAATAAAAACGTACCTTTCTCCGTGAGCGTAAACAATTGCGCGCGAAGCGCGCCGAAAATTTTCGGTATAGAGCCTCCCGGGAGCTCTGCATTAATTGTACACTGAAAAGAGGGACCAACAGGACTCTCACAACCTTACATCCATATGGGAGGAGAGATGATATATCGCCTTCTTTATGGACTTCTGAAGGGTATACCCTTCAGAAATCTATGAGCGATGGTGCCGGCGGGAGTTGGTGATTTGGGGAACCGCAGATAACTGCTAAACCGTGCCTTTTTAGTCAGTACGATTTTGTATACGCTATATACAAGAGTGGGAGAGCCTTTTCTTATTAGTACATGAGAGTGCAATCCCAGGAAGGGGCCTATATGCAAAATGGTGGTGGTATCTTTGGGTCATTCTAAAGTGATTTTATGTTTAGAAAATGTCCAAAATTTAGTGAATTCTAACTTTTGTTCGGGTGAAAAAGGGGAGTAAGAGACGGTTAACATATTGTCTTCAAACCTCCTTAAGTCCCAGGAAAAATCATGGGCGTGGATCCATCTCCAATAGTGTGTGTGTGGGGGGGGGGGGACTTTTTCACATTTGTGAATCGCCGTCCTGGTGGCTTGGAAGAAGCAGTTGGTGGTAGCCAGAATTTGCGTCACGGGGAGGCAATAAGTTTTGTGATCTTCGGCATGGGGAAGGGGTCTAAGGGAAATTTTTCTAGAACAGAATGCCCTCAGATGCGATTTGGTGCAACAAAAGTGTGGGATTTTTAGGTTATTTTTCTTCTAAAAATTTCGTTTTCCTAGGCATAATTGCAGTCTGTTCCATCACTTTTGAAAAAGTGAGGGGGGCTTTTTGACGATGTCCCCCTTCCAAAAAAGTGAGGGGGACGCGTCCCCCGCCCCCATGATCCACTCCCATGGGAAAATTGTACACGCAATTATACCTGCGTGGAGTTCACAGAAACATTCTTGGACTATAATAAAACTTTTCCTTTACATTTTAAAAGGATATCCAAGGTTGACAGAGAACAGTATAGAGCCTCCCGGGAGCTCTAAATTAGTTACAGTATACAAAAGAGGGACCAACGGGATTCTCCGACATCCATATGGGAGGAGATATGATATATTACCTTCTTTTTAGGTATAGCAAGAGGGATGGTGGATAGGTAAAATTCGTTCCAGAAAAGATTTTCGTCATTATTGACGTCGCGGTAATATGTTTGGAAAATAAGCAACGGCAATTACGTACTTTCAATCTTTCAAATCATGTGCTAGACTAGATTAGTCAAAGATCTCATAATGATGAGAGCCCTGCAGAGACGGAGATGCACTTTTTAGAAAAATGTTGCATTGGAATAATTTCTTGCGTCATAGCTTTGTCAATGGTATATAAAATCGGGTGTAACTTCCCTGTCGTATGCGCGCAAAGCGCGCCGAAATTTTGAATAAAATATTAGTCCATGACAAAACCTGCATTTCAGAACCTGCATCGGACACTGTCACTTTCCCACCAACCTATGCTATTCAGAAACGAATCTTCTGACTGAGAATTCTTAAAAGCACTTTTGCTCCTTTGTTCCCCTGTGAGTAGTTACCGAAAGCTATTGATAATAAGGACAACTCTGACACAAGGCTTGACGCTAGCGGAGCGTGCGAAAATTTGGAATTTGTCAAGAATTTCCAAAACTTATGATAGTTTGAGAACAGTTTGTGAAAGAAAATGGTTAGAACAAATAAACCAGTCATCAAAAATACATCTCACCCTACACCCTCCACAGAAATCTGTAGCTTAAACGACTTTTGGGACCATTTTAAAAATTTTCAAGAATCGATGGGGGAGGGGGACACACGTCACCCATTGCCCACTGTGCCGACGCCACTGTCTGTAGCTTAAAAGCCTTTTGAGTTCATTTTAAAACTTTTCAGACAGTTTCGAAATCGAATAGGGTATGCACGCCGCTACTTTGCCTGCAACAGCTGGTGCCACTGTGCACAATAGCACGTCACCTGACAGCTTGTCTCTTGTATTCATTCTGCAAGGTCAGTATGGCGAAAACTTTGCCTCTCAATCCCTCTAGATTACAAAATATTTCACTAAATAACACAAAATTGTTACTAAATTTCAGTGCAGCTAGCCGAGCCCATACTACATATGTCACGATGTTTACTTATTTAGATCTTAAGTCAAGGACCATTGCTCAGCTATTCACCTGTTTTTGAACATTGTAGCGCTCCTTTCGTCGCCAACCACTTTGAAAGATATATAAAGAGATAATCCAGCGATAGCTCCACCCAACCCCTACAGAAATATATACTTTGAATACGTTCTTAGACACTTTTATTAATTTTTTGCTCTTAATTTTTCTTTCTCCTTTTCTTTTTTTTTTCTTTTTCTTTTTTTCTACTTTCGTTTTTTTTCGTGGCGAGGGGGGGGGGGGGCGCCTGGGCCCCCAGGCCCCCCTGGATCCGCGCCTGCTTCTCGGCAAATTAACTGACGGTTACTACCCTAAATTTGCGATCATCATAAGAAAAATATTTCATTAGCATTTCAAATTACACCTGGGGGAAGCAGGATTTTCTCAAGAAATGATCCAGAATGGCCGCAAAAGCCATCACATTTAAGAAAAAAATTTGGGGGAGGACCCTCAGTTTCCAGCCTCCGGCCTTGGGCGCTGGGGGTTAATAAAGGCTTCCCCGGCCCCAACTTCCCAAGATGCAGCTTCAAATGAAAATTACTACCCTGGCACTTTAATTGCCGATGCCATTGGCCATGTCCATGTAAAAACGACCCATAAAACATTTAATTGACTTTTTAAGTACGGCATAGTCTATAATCTTCAAAATCGACTCTATCTTATTTTTCACACTAATAAAAAAGGATGAGGGGAGCTTGTTCCAGACCATCGACAAAAATGAAACATGAAAGAATGAACCACAGAGCAGGATATAGGTTCCTATGGCTCTATGAAAAGAGGAGGCACCTGGGGAAAGTAGGAAAAATATTTAACGATGTATACGATGTTTTCTTCGAAGCGCTTCTCGCACACCCGTTTTAAATAGTTTCGGGATTCGGGGTTACTTCATGTAGAACATCTTGCTTGTCATAGCTTCGTTCAAACTCTTCTATTATCATTGAAACCACCAGTGCACCCATGGCTGTACGCAGCGGAAAGGGAAGTCCCCCAGAAATTTTCAAAGCAAAATTTTTACAAACCTGTGTAAATTTAATAAGGGACAAACGCTTAGCAAAGGGGGAGGGGTGGGACAAGTGCCCTCTCCAGTGGCGGATCCAGGGGGGTCGCCGGCGTCCGGACCCCCCCCCCCCTCAAATTTTACAATGTGCCCTTTTTCAAAAAATGTTTTTTTTTTCACACTAGCAAAATAAAAAAAAAACGAGACAGTTTCACAGGTAATGACAGTGTTGTCCAGTTCCGAGGCCCCCATCCAGTATCGACCAATTCACTAGTCTAGCCATGTATCGCAGAAACTTTCGGCAATATATTTGACTACGGTAGCCTGTATTGGCGGCCTCGAAACCCGAACAGCGCAATCGTTTTACAGAGAATGTGACTACAGTATGTCTGCGTGACAATCAGGCATTCTAATCACTTTTCGCTTGGAACACGTGTGGCGTGCTTGGGCATTCAGATATTACGTCATACTCACTAGCTAGTGCTTTATGCAACATATTACCATTGTGTATTAATATTGATTCCAAAAGGTCATTGCTAGTCAGTCTTTTGGTCTTTCAAAATAATGATCTGTTCACACTCCCTAAACGCTACATCTACGAAACCTTCCCTCCACCCTCTAGTATCCATCCTCTCGTGAACAAGAGAGAGTATAGGTAAATATGTTTCGCTATGATATTTATAGTCTGAAATTACTCTCTTCTTTTATAGTCTGTGTTGACCTAGTGATGGGAATAAAAAGCCAGTCTTAGGTAAAGTCCACAGCCAAGAGTTGAACAGAAGTCACAAACGACGAATCGGTGTTTGTTTGATTTTAAAATTACTATATAAAATCACCACCAGGTCAAATAACGCAATGTCAGTCGGTTCAATTTTTTTGACGTCTTTGGACCGATGACCGGTTTGCTGTCGCAAATGAAAAGCAAACATTCGACTTCAGTCTATGGCAAGCGAAATGTCCAATAATTAGAAAAACCAAGTTTATCGGTCGAAAAACCAAGTTTATCGGTTGAAAAACCAGGTTTATCGGTCGAAAAACCAAGTTTATCGGTTGAAAAAACAGGTTTTTCGGTCGAAAAACCAAGTTTATCGGTCAAAAAACCAAGTTTATTGGTCGAAAAACCAAGTTTATCTATCAAAAACCATGTTTTTCGCAGATAAACTCGGTCTTTCGACCGAAAATCTTGGTTTTTCGACCGATAAACTTGGTTTTTCGACCGAAAAACATGGTTTTTCGACCGATAAACTTGGTTTATCGACCGAAAAACATGGTTTTTCGACCGATAAACTTGGTTTTTCTACCGATAAACTTGGTTTTTCTAGTTATTGGACGTTTGGCGTTGAAAGCTTGGTTTTTCGACCGATAATCTTGGTTTTTCGACCGATAAACTTGGTTTTTCGACCGATAAACTTGGTTTTTCGACCGATAAACTTGGTTTTTCGACCGATAAACTTGGTTTTTCGATCGATAAACTTGGATTTTCTAATTATTGGACATTCCGTTAAGAAAAACCAAGTTTATCTTTCGATATACCAGATAAATCGAAAAACTTGGATTTTCGACTGAAAATCTAAGTTTTTCGACCGATAAGCCAAGTTATTTTGAAAATCTAGGTTTTTCAACCGATATACCAAGATTTGGAGATAAACTTGGTTTTTCGATCGATAAACCTGGTTTTTCGACCGATAAACTTGGTTTTTCGACCGATAAACTTGGTTTTTCGATCGATAAACTTGGTTTTTCTAATTATTGGACATTTCGCTTGCCATATCAGTCATCTGTTCTGACAGAGTGTTTTTGACAGTTGCGCCGCAACTTTACAGGGAACACATTGAACATACAGTATTTTACTGACCTCCTCCCCCAGTCGAGATAGCGGTGCATGGCGCCAGGTGGGGGAAGGGTTCATGCCCCCCGTCTGGGAAGGCTGGCCCCCTATTGAAGAAGTTTAACAGTTTCGTAGGGGAGTCTTAGTCGAAAGTACGCAGCCTCCGACGACAACTAATCGACGGTTTACCTGTTTTTTGCCCTCAAGAGGATAATTTCTGTAATAAGAACCCAAAATTTTCGGCCCGCTACGCGCGCTGTAGAGTCACTCTATTTTTTTCAATATTAGTTCCATTCCACATAGCAGGATAGCACAAGTCCTGATCACCTTACCAAGTAACATATGGGCAGAATACATAGTTTATGTAAAGGTCGTAACTTTCATCCCATATCGCAAAGCCTAGTTGGTGTTCTCTTGTGTGTCATGCGGTACAGTCAGTTGGTGAGCGACTTACGGATCAAAGTTTGGCTATTTCATCGTGTAGTCCAGGTGTTTTCGATAAAATGTATGTTACACCCGATACGGTCTACAAACCCTACAGTTCTTTCTTTCGTTTCGTCATATGTTTTATGTGTAAGCCTATCAAAAAATTTCACCCGCTTCGCGCTCTTTTCAATTTCACGATCCAAAGAGCACTATCAGTGCGCAACTCGGATCAGGAAGTATTAAGTGATATAATGCAAAATATGCCTGCAATTACATGGGATAATGAGGCTCCCACATTCGCCCTTCTCATCATACCCTCGAAATAGGGAATGTCGGAACTTGGGGTAGCTGACATGGCCCGGCCCCCTGTTGGAAAAATTCCGCCGCCACCCATGGTCAGTTTACTTATTTTGGCTTTCATAAGGGTAATTTCTGGGATAAAACCCAAAACTTTCGGTACGCTTTGTCCACTCTTCCTCAGTTCAGTTATACTTGGTACAAACCCTCTCCCCCTTTTCAAGTTAATAAGTAGAATACATGGATTTATGTAAATGTCGGGAATTGAATCGCATTTCGCTAAACCTGGTTAACGCTCACTTGTGTCTGTCGTACGGTACGACTAGTGACTCGAGGAGGGAAGTACAATAAAGTTATGCCCGATAGGGCCCAACTGTCCGCTCAATTGTTCTATATACTGATATAAGCTTTAATTTAGTACAAATTCTTATAAGTGTAGGCTTACCCAACAAATTTTCGCGCGCTTTGCAATTTCACCTTTTAGATTCTAGGTCTTGATTCCAATTTTTTCATGTCTTTTGGTTTAAAAGTATCCTTTCTTTGTCAATATGCGGTAAGTTGTGTATTCGCTGACGTTTATGGGAACCAAAATTTAAAAAAAATGAATGTGCCCTTTTTATGTTGGACCCCCCCCCCCTCAGAAAAGACCCTAGATCCGCCCCTGCTCTCCTTGAGAATACTTTTCTTAGAATTTCTATTACTCATGGCACTAAAAGTCTGAAAATGCGATTTTTTTTCTCTGCGTGCTTCGCGTGCACCCCCTCTAAATACTAGGTCCCCCATTCTTAAAGTTACTGTAATTCCAGTGCCCTGGGAAACCCTCAAAATAATCCATTTTTCCTTCCTTCTTCAAGCCCTAGCTCTGCATTATCAATCCCGGCCCGACTGTTAATTATAGGCCTACGGACTACGAATATAATTGCAAAAGTCAAACTGATTTTTGTGGCCTGTTAAGTTCGTACCTTGTGTCATTTGAAGTTAAAGCTAAAATGCATCATTCTAATACCTACAATTTCGTAAACAGGCTACCCCAGAGCTTTCGGGGGCTTCGCTGATCCCTGGACCCCCACTGAGGCTCTGCCCCTGGACCCCGTTATGGCCGTAATATGGAGAGCACTTTGCGCTCCCGCGGCGTCCTTTGACAGTCAACCCAGGTTTGCCCCCCCCCCCTTTCAGACTTCAAATCCCGCCCCTGATGGTTACAATGCTTTTGCAGTTTGACCTCTGGTGACCTCAAATTGCCTTTAACCTCCCCAAAACAAAATACTGAAATATTCTATTCTCCAAGTATGTGATATCCTTATTTTTAACCCCTGAGATAAACTAAGTGCATGCTTACAAGTTTTCAATATTTTCACCATAGGCCTAAGACCACTGTTGACTCCAAATCACCTTTGTCTCCACAAAAACAAGGTTAATCTTCTCAAGGTATGGTGTTTTTACAAGGTTTGCACCTTTGACCTCCCATGACTCCGACTGATCTCTCCGGAAATCGGAATCATCTACTCAATATACTGGGCATTCATGTACAAAACTGTTGTGTAGGCCTAAAAAAGTTTTACAACTTTCCTATTAATCCAGGGTTTGTCTCAGTCCTTCCCAGATTCAATTCCTCCCTTCCTTTTCTGCTCGATCGTGGGAACGTCAATAATTCTTTTAGTTACTTGTCTGTTGTTTTCTGTCGGGCATGACTTCCCAATACTGTAATTTGCCTGAAACCCAGACATCGGAAATGTCTGCTAGAAACTTCTCTGATTGGCTACTATTGTTGAGGTGATGATCAGATCCTCCAGTCAGTGTATAAGGAAAGAAGTTATCAAGGATCCTGTCTATGGATACTGGAGGGCCATGCTCGGAAAGGTCCCAGGACTTGAAGTTACACCAGGGAGGTCCTAACACCTCCCTGGTTACACTATACTTAGTCCGATACGACTTTTTTCTTCGTATTGTACTTAAGCTACCTCTAGCTGGCATTTAACCAGCAGTTTTCAAAATTTTAACTTTGACACCTTTGAGTGACCACAAATGACCATTTTCAGCCACACACCCACAAAGCAACAGGAGGTAATTAGCACTCGATATTGGGCATTTACATGCCAAGAATGAGATCGAGTATAAAGGTTAACCTTCTTCTCTTGAGTTAACAATCAATTTTCGAGGTTTCAATAAATTGACCTCTCAATCATGATAGTACCTAAAATTACCTTTGACCACTCCCCAAAATAACAGGGAGCATTTACTCTACACTGGGTATTTACACAAAAAGTATAAAATTCATATTTCCCTTTCCGAGATAATTGTTTACCAAGTGTTGCATACACACACATCAGATTACCATAGCATAGATTCCTCTGGGATCAAACACACCTAATTATGAGCAATACCAATATAATTAGTTAATACCATCTTTAATTTGGAGAGAGAAAGGTGCCATCTTGATAACTTGGCATGCGGAACTACCAGAGGACTCATGAAAGTAGAAAAAAAGCGACAAAACGAGAAGAAATCACAAAAGAAACATATTGAGTTTTCCATGAAATATTTAATGGTAACTTAAAAGGTGCATTACCTATGACATTTAGTGATTTGTTTTTGCATGAAGTTTAAAAGAGCAGAAATTAGTATTGACGCATTGCGAAGAATTAAATGTGGCAATATATAATCAACCACATCAAATTCTGTATTATTAATTTTCAACAGGTTTAGGTCTGACACTAGAAAAGGCACTGAAGAGTCTTTCTACAAACTACTGAAGTTTTATCAGCATATATTTTAACATCAAATGAATGCAACATTCAACTGCATGGTGGCTCATCACACAAACATACCAACACTGAAACACAAGACGCCTTTAGAATACATACAAATTGACACGACTGCAGCAACTATTTGGTTAACTTCAATTTATAATCATTACTCAATAGGTAAAGAGGAAAACTGCTCTAATTGCTAAGCATGTCTCTTTTTAGTTTGTCCACAAGTTTTGAAAAGATCAAAGGACACAATGACTACCTATTCAGGGCAAAAGGTCTCTGGTAAGTTGCCACCTTTTCAAAGAGAAATGGTCATCTTCCATACATTTCAACTTCCAATCATTTTAATTGGCTGCAAAGTATTAAAACACACTTATACAAAATACTATCGATGTATCGACAGCTTGATGAACTTCTGTCAATATTGTGAAGTTTAATTATGAAAGCTTTCAAGGCACTTGACACTAATGTTGAAAGTACTTTAAAACAATCAACTTACTACAAATACAACGTTACATAAGTGCATCACAAGATACGTAGTGCAGATGAAAACTTACAAGCATTATATAATAAAACTTTTTCTCTGGTGAAGACTTTTGCAGGAAGCATAATGAGAAAACAAAAATGACAGCTGTACTCTTCTTATAATTTCATATGGCAAAAAACTGATGGAATGTACTGTTGTCCTTTGGCAAGATCAGAGATATGAGATACATGAAAATGACACTTTTTACACAAAACAGACCCTGAATTGAATGAGTTGGAAGAAATCTGAAAGCCTTCTGATTGATATATTCACCTTTCTTCTCATCTTGAAGAAAAAGGCAAAAAAGTTGCCACTCTGGAATAATACCCAAAAGAAAAAAGAAAAAAAAAAGGAAAACAAGAGGAATGTTACTGTTTGACACAATCAGCTGACATGTAATATGTACATATACAGTAGAATGACATGAGAGAGATGCAAATGACATGTGGAAATTGTGTAGGGGGAACTAGGTCTGAGGGGTGTCCCCAAACTAGATGAGAATTTGGGAGATTTTATAAGCAAGCAAGCAAAGTTGCCTAGTTAAATGGTCCACCCGAGGGTGCTTCAGTCTGGTGCACAACAGACTTTGTCCTGCACGGATGTGAAACCCATTGGTGCACAGCAGCTGGAATAAACCACTCGACGACCTGCAGGATTTTATAAGGCTACCCTTGATGTACTGAAAGACCAATTCGAGGAGTAGCAAAATGGTGGTGGGGGAAGTGGGTTCCTCCCTTTGCCCACTGTAATCCCACCTCTGTTCACACACAAAAGTAATAAGGGTATGACTGTAAAATATGCAAGTTTGAAGGTCTTGGGAAAAGACAGAGCTGTAATTTCAGTCAACAAATATTAAACTGAATACATAATTACTTGTATTACACATTGTGTAATGTACAAGTATGGCAAGAAACTAATGGAATGCCCATATCATCCTTCGGCAAGAAAGCCCTAAAGGAATGCAAATTTGCCAAAATAAACACTCAAGAGTAAAACAAATTTTCAAAAACCCTGATATGGTTCTTATTTCTCTCTATCATGGAGTAGGTACAAAAAGGAGCACCATGGGTGGGACAGTGGTAAAGAGAAGTGTGATATTATGTGAAATAAACTATAATGTTCATCCCCATCAGTCAGGAGCCATGTAACATGTAATACACACAATGGGATGAAACTTAAGAAAGTTCGAGGTTTTGGACAACAAAGACTCTGAAGTAGCTCAGCATATGGCACTGAATCTATGTATAGGGAGCTTGCACCAAAGTTCAAAAGGTCAAATTCAGTTAACACACTAGTTGTTCTGGAAGACACTGTGCTACTCCCCACATTGCTTAAGTACATGACCTAGTGTCCATGTATGCTTGTTTGTCCTCCAGAATGTCGTTGCGTTAGTTGACTTTTTCCCATGTGAAACCTCCCTACAAAATCCGTAATGCATAAACACAATGCACAGATGAGTTTTACTGCTTGCTATATAAATAAGAGTTTCAAAGACAGAATGACAATAATGTGGTATCAAGCAAAAAGTCTGAAGAAGATGAAAGAATTCTTATTAAAAGCCTGGGTCTCATGACAGGGTTACATAGTAAAGACTGCTGTTTGCATCTAATATACAGCATGCCCAGTATATAAATACTATATAGTTACTAATAACTGAGCAATCTGAGTTTGTCACAGAGTATGGAAAAACTGACATTTTCCCCATCCCCCATGCCCCCACAAAAAAGAAAGAAAAATTCTCTCCCCCCAACCCCCACCATCCACAAAAAAAAAAAAGAAAATGCTCAATGCAAATATCTGCTAACTACATTTTTGGTTTTGGGTTGAAAGTGTGAAAGACCCACCAAAAAAGAAAGAAAAATACTGTCCCCCACCCCCCACCACCCACAAAAAAAAAAAGAAAAAAAAAAGAAAAATGCTCAATGCAAATTTCTGCTACTACATTTTCAGTTTTGAGTTGGAAGTGTGAAAGACAGTATGCTTTACGCAGTGTGGAAGACACCTTTTGAAGAAAAGTTCTGCATATTAAAACTATAAACTTTTTACATGTGTCAGACAGGCCTTAACTGCATACAGTATTTAGCACCAGCAAAAATAAAAATGACCTTTCATGAAGGAAGAAAATGATATTTTTGTATAAGTGACACTGTTTTCAAAATCTGGAGAAAAAATCGGACGGACAGATAGTGACAAACTTGCTGGCTGTGAAGAAAAATGGACGGTAAGAAATTGAAAAATGAAATATTCCATGAAGAGATGAAGTTTATATAAAAAATAGACAAAATTACTCGTAACTCATTTTGAAGTAAAAATACATGTTATCATACCTAAAGCGAATATCGACTTATCTGAATTTTCCTTCCATTCAGATTAAAATCATGTAAGAAAACCTTCAAGGAACTTCAATTTCATTTTAACAAGCAACATTTTGCATAACTTTTCAACAAACACCACTTTGCATAACTGTTGATCAGTTCCATACAACTTGAATTTCTTTAACATCCTTAAGGGCCAACCCTATAGCCACACTTCAGTCTTATAACACTTTGGAACACTTAATAACATCATGGCAAATTACTTCAAGAACACTGCTTTTTGTTACAAGAAAATAAAATCCTGTGATGAGTATCACACTATAGTAACTTTGCAAGACTCCCCTGCAAGAAGGCATAACATATCAAGGTATTACAAACAAGTTGCAAAGTTCTTAAACAATCAAGGTAACTTTATTATACTGTGATAAACAGGAACAAAGGGACAGCTTGTTAAACTTTCTTACAGCTTTTAACAAAATGAAATAAGTTGTACTGATGGAGTACTTTACATGACCCATGGAAGTAAAAGCTTTTAATAAGAAAGATGACTTAACTTCTCATCCAATTCATAAAACAGAATTCTTTGAGTCACACCTTTAATGAGTGATGAACTTACTCCCACTTAGGTTTGTAACATAGTCAAAGTTGATCAAAGCTGAAAAGACTTGAATAACATTGCTCAATTCATGCATTTTTCATGCAAATTTGCTATGACAGTCTTCTGATCACCTTTCAACTCCATACTTAGATGCCATACATTTCTCGAGTATTTTTCCTTACAGCTCTGAGAACTTCATCAGTTGTTATTCCTCTTAGTCTTGCTATTTTTTCTGCTACAAACACAGCCATTGCAGGATGAGACCATCGTAGCTCTCGAGGGCACTGTAATGAAAGAGCGCAAAGGAGATATTAACCTTTTGTTTTTTTGTTTTTGTTTTGTAAGTATAGAGTCATCAAGTTTATAAACAAAAGGTGTCAAGGGTGGTTGGCAAAAGATTTGATAAAACATCCTTAAACAGTCATCACAATGAAAAAGTTGATTCTACATTCTGTGTGCAATCACAC
Organism: Holothuria leucospilota; assembly: GCA_029531755.1. Lineage (NCBI taxonomy): Eukaryota > Metazoa > Echinodermata > Holothuroidea > Aspidochirotida > Holothuriidae > Holothuria > Holothuria leucospilota. The sequence continues at coordinate 27,139,437 of CM055962.1, read as the reverse complement.
TAGCACTTACACATGCAAAACCTGTATACACACATATGGGCGTGAGCATGCTTTATGCCAAACCAGTGTCAAAAGCACAGTGACAGAACAGAAAATGGTTTCCTTTGGAACTGGCAAAACTTGAACATGAAATTAATGAGGAATGACATTTTACCAATGACTTGCCTAGGAATGAAATTAACACACATGTACATGAGATCCCACTGCAGCAAAATGAATTGAATCATGATGATGGGACAGAACCAATTTACCTGTGTCTATGCACTTTGCTAATAGCAATGCTAAATAGCTCACATTTATCTCCATGTATTAAACCAAGGTGACCCATCAAGCCAAGTCTATTTATTCCAACAAGTCTACATAAGGGTTAGTGTTAGGATAAGGGTTAGATTAGCATTAGCTTAGGGTGAGAGTATTAGGGTAGTGTGCTGGAACACAGAAGCATCGGAACATAGAGACCTGTGTAATGTTATCGTGTCACTTACTAGTGCAAATGAACAATACCATTTGTATGCACTACTACTCATACAGAACACATCCAAGCGCTCCATGTGAGACTCTCACATATGGCACAGTAACGAAAGCATGGCGTCAAGTGATATGAGGGTCTGTACATTCTTTCAGTAGTTACTTGGGTGTTTTTACAATATATCAGGGTTCAATGTTGTGTTCATGCCAGATCCCATGTACGAAGCACATCTCTGCCTTATATGGTACTGTTCCAGCACTAAGGCAATTAATTGACAGTAACCACACATGGTGAGACATATTAAACTGGTCACATTAAAATGTCCAGTTGAGTTCCTCCCTTGTGCAATTACACATTTTCCTGGTAGGGAGACAATAATATCCCATGAATTGACATTTAATCCTGGCAAATCCAGGAAACCTTAGCCTATTGACTGACACACTGGAAATACTTTCAAAGAGAAAGCAGCCAGGTGCTTGGATGAGTTTTGTTTACAATCCTGCCAAAACCACCATGTTATTGTTTGAGACCTGAGTGGAATCAGGAAGTTGTCAACTCCCTGGTGGAATAGAGCCTTGGTTTAGCCATAATAAATGACCTTCGGCGATGGGGTTCAAAATGTGATACACCTTACTTAGACAACAGAAAAGTGAGGGTTGGAAATCAACATTTTAAATGTCTTCGATTCAGCATGGACACTTGGGGGAGGATCAGAGTACAAGATAGTGTAAGTACACCACGATGACAGTATGTTACAGTTGCCCATATACTGTAACCATTGCACACAATGTATAAACTAAACTAGTGTAAACTAGTATAGACATGTTACACAAATGTTACAACTGTTTTTCCAATTGAATTAAATTTGGTTGTTTAACATTAACAGTATTGGTCTACTATTTAATCTACTATTACTACCAAGAAGTTTCATACCTATAGAGATATGGAGGAGAAACATTATTAACCATTATGCTGAAAAGGAGTTCACAAGACAAAAGATATGTTTGTTGCTAATCTCGGGTTGAAGTTGAAGTAGAGCCTGCCCAACCCCCTCCCCCTTTTCTCTAACTGGTATTACTATAACACAAGCGTGCATTCTGCCACCCCCACCCCCCCCCCCCCCCCACCATTTCTCTCACTGATAGCACTACAAAACAAGCATGCATTTCTTCAAATTCCACCTCCTGAAATACAAATATGAAGGAACTAATCAGGCTACTTTTCCTTCCCTTTTATGAATCCTGTTGGAACAAAAATTAAATTACCACAATATTTTTTTCCCCTATTTTCCTGGTCAGCTCATTGCATTTCTTTGAGAAACCTACAAAATCTTCACCACTTTTGTAGAGCATGACCTCAGGGGTGACTGTTCTCTGTTCTGACACCTTAGAGTAAGGGTAAGGGAGTGGTTAGAGGTTTGTTAAGGATCATAATCAGGAACAGGGTTAAAAACAGGAGCCATTCATCTCAATATATATCTGCAAAATAAAAAGGCAAAATGTGGATCCACCACTCAAAGCCACCACATGCCTGTACGTATTAATTTTTGTATCAGAATATAGAGGTGTCAGCATGTGGAGATTTTGGTACACAGATCTGTAACTGTGAGAGGTTGCCCTGTGGTCATTCTGCCTACCTGTCTAGGGAGAAAGTAAGGTGCGTCCGTCTCCAGCAGAATCTTATCTAAGGGGATTTCTTGTGCAGTGCGATGTGTCTCAACGGCAGTGGGAAAGGTGACCAGATTTGTGATACCGATGAACGAGTTGGGAAAGGCTTTAAGGAAGGCTCTGCAAGCAAGGAAAGTGTTTACATTAGCCAGTGATAGAGCAGTAAGATAACACTGGAGCTCTAACATTGAAGAAGAGTAAATATCCACAATCATTTATGATAACAAAGCAAAATCACCAAGCCACTCAAACTGAGCACAAGCAATGAACAAAAGCTTAAACAGTGAACATGTGGAACATTGTCAGCTTGCCATTAACTCTGGCAAGCTTTCACAATACTGTACAGTCCCCAATCTTACCTATACTAAATGACAGCTACCAATTAGTAATTAGCATGGTCTTTATGTCATAGTTTGTGGTATCTAGTTCACAGTAACGATAACTAATTGGCTGTTTGACATGATTACTTTCATAAGCTGCTTTTTTGAATGTTCCATATGATATATGAAGTTGAATATTTGACCTTTGACCTCATTAACATCGTCTCAAGGAAAAGCATATTTCCTATGCTTGTGACTATGATGAAAAGAAATGGATAACACAGAACCCATCTGGCTGAACAAACCTTTGCTTTTCAATGCACTTGCAGTGGTGGCAAAGAAATTCCCTCATTTACCCCCTACCCCCCAGAACCACAGCTACAGGAGATGGAGCATGAAAATACTTCCATGTTTGTTTGAATGTATGCAGCTTTCAGTTGACAGGGTAGCTGTTAGTGTTTCTATCATCATATCATTCCATTCTGGTAAGGCTGATAGAAATGTGATCCTTTTTACATCATTACGATATTTTTAAAGCATGTTTTCCTGGCTTAACTTTCTTTGAGTTCTTAACAAACAACACCCTACGTCAAGCATACATCTTTGACCCTTCACACTTACCTTGCTTCTTCTGGAGGTCCAGTAAAACAGTGTCTGTGGATCTTATAATCTTTTGGGACCATGCTAACCATGATATCCAAGGTGTCTGACTCTGCATCTCTGCTGTGTATCACTAATGGCTTCTGGAGCTTCAGAGCAAGGGCGAGCTGGCGTTTGAACACCATGTGTTGCAGAATATGATCAGATGTATTTCTGTTGGAGATTGAACAATCGAAAATGTTCAATATATTAACGCTAATAATATGCATTGAAGGGCAGATAGTTTACTCAGTTACAAATGTAGGACAAACCCATGGTTTCTGGACAACTCCCTCCAGCACAATTCCCATTTGCACTGGACCACTACCCTGGATAATTCACCCCCGGTCAATTTCAATCCAGACAAAATTGTAGTACCACCTGAATGATTCCCAATCTGAGCCATTCCAAATCTTCCATTGGTGGAGGTTATCTGAGAAAACTGTCTTGGGTGTAAATTGTCAAGAGCAGTAATTCTCCACATATAAATTGTCCAGGGGAAATTTTTCATGTGAGAATAGTTGTCCAGTCATGGACACACATACAGTATATGGGCTTATGACTACACCTACACATCATATGGTTTCCAATTCATCACAAGTCAAATCTGGAATCTTTTCATTTTAGAAATGCACTTCTGATGGGAAATGATTGATTGCTTGGGGCATTGAACACCAAACCCTCAGATTTTCCCCTTGTCCCACCATCTGTCCCCAGTAGATGTGGTACTGACCTAAATTACATAGAGCTAGGCTTATCCTGAAGTTTTTACTGTATTTAAAGACAGTACACAGGCCTGCAGCTTGCTACTCCTGCTTTGACACAACACTGGCTGCACTCGTAATACGAACGTCTGCAAACTTTGACGACAATTCCTCACTGATTTGTGTGCAAATTATGTGCTTTTAACATTTACATGCAAAACTAACAAAGAGCAAATCATACATAGTCAACAAAAAATGCACTAAAACAAGTTACCACAGATTTCACGCAACAAAAGTAAGTGGAGTTTTAGTGTGTATTTGCCTCTCTTTAAACTCACTCAATGAAGAAGTCAAGTTGACTTACTGAGTGAAAGTCGAAGGTTGTAGAACAACACTACATTTTAGTTGCCATTGTAACAGTTATTGCTATATAACATGATTATTATGACAGTACAGTCCCACAGCTTGACTGCCCAGTAGACTACAGTAGTATTATTCCTGCACTGATACTGGCTGCACTCACAAAAATGTCTGCAAACTTTGAGAAGAATTCCTCATTAATTTGCGAACGAATTATATGCTATTAATATTTACATGTACTTTCACTAACAAAGAGCGAATCATAAATATTCAACAAAAAAATCCACTAAAGCAAGTTACCACAGGTTTCAAGCAACAAAGTTCGCAGGGTTTTAGTGTCTGATTTCCCTCTCTTAAACTTCACTCAATCAAGAAGTCAAATTGACTCCCAGTGAAAGTGAAAGGTCATAGAACAACACTACATTTTAGTTCCCATTTCCAAAAATATACTGAAGTCATGTATCGTATCAGAGCCAGTCAAAAGTTGAGAAAAAAACAAATTCAAATGAGGCTCATGAATATGCAGTAGAGTTGGATGATCTCTTGTTTGCAGGTGTTATAATACTGTATGTACGGTATGGCCTTACAAAATACATGTATACATATTTGACACCTGCAAAGGTTACTGGCCAAATATGTTAAAATATACTATGGTAACAGTGTAAGCTGTGATCTCCAAATTTCTGAGGGGAAAATCTGGGGGAGGGAGGGGGGAATTTCCACCCCTAGACACCCACCCCAGGTGACTGTATGCACCTGATGGTACAAGAGTTGGATAGTAATTGAGAAAATGTAAAACTAATCTGAGTATTACTGTTTATTTTACTGTGTTATTCCTGACCATCCTTCAACTGCTCAAGAGGTTTATTATGAATAGGCTACACAGTATATACAGTATTGTTGTCCCCATTTAGACTCATCGGCATCCCCAAAGACCCCTGTCCCAGTCAGGTAGCTCTCTTTACTATGTACCTGATGGTGCATGAGTGGGATTATAATTGAGAAAATGTAAAACTAATTTGAATATAGCTGTTTATTTTACTGTGTGTTATTCCTGGTCATCCTTCACTTGCTCCACAGGTCTATCCTGAATACAGTATGAGACATTTGCAACAGAAAAACATCAAAACTTGAAAACATTAAGTATCAAACATATACATACTTCTTGGAGTAATCAAGCCCAATTTCACCGAAGGCAACAGCTTTGCTATGCATCATTCCTTGCATAATATTTGTTTCAACAACTCCATCATAAGTCTGTAGAAATAATGAAAAATTGCATGATTTGGTGTATATAATATAACCAACCACAGCAGTACATGACATAAGAAATAACAGTGTGCTATGTACCATCTCTACATGTATCTGATGGCAAAAGTGAACCTGTGAGAAGTTTACAGGGGGGGGGGGGGGGGGGCAGGATTCACAATGGATACTTAAGCACAAAAAGTTACTCAAGTCTGACTTTTGAAGGGTACTGTACCGTAACATGTTATTAAAGTCTGTACCTCTCCGAAGGTAAACATTGTGCACAACTAAATAACAACCTTCAGACTTGTTATACTGTACAGCTGAATGCAAAGTGTTGTAACACACACTGAGGTATGCTATGCTATAGGGGACAACTCAATATTCGTAAGTTTTAGTCACAAGGGACACTGTTCATAAGGTTCTGTAGTCATAAGGGTCATTTTTATAAGGTTTGTTTTTCATAATAAAACAAAGGGTGTGCTATTCATAAGGTTCGTTATTCATAATAGAAAAAAAGGGTTCGTTATTCATAATAGAAAAATGGGTTCATATTCATAACAGAAAAAAAGTTCATTTATTCACAATTGCAAAACAGGTTCGATATTCATAATGGAGCATACCTAAAAGAATTGTTTAGGCTCTGATCAAATTTTGATATGTTAATAGAGGAGTACTTAATCTAAACATTCTGATGAAATTTGCATTGAAACTGAATAGTAGTTCTCGAGGTACAGTATAAGCAGATGAAGTCACATTTTCAATCCCAAGCGAGCTTAAGCAAAGCACATGTGACATCATAACCTCACAATTATGAGCTCTCTTTTGTTTTTCCTTAAACTTAGGCACTGCTTACTGTAACAACCAGTTTTCTTCTCCAAAACCTGTTATTGTAATGTGAATACATGGAAGTCATGGGAATTTCACAAACTGCAAATTCCCAATGGCAAGCTCATATCCCTGTCAACTTCAAGATCCAAATGACAGATTGAAGAACAAAGAGAATACATTGCTAATCAATGTGCAGGGCAAGATACAGCCCCTGCTTGCTTCAACCTCACTTTTTAGGTCGCAAATGTAGTTACCTCATTTGCTGATATCTTATGAACTACGAACTGGAACTGAATAGGAAACTCACTAGAATGTTTAGATGTAGTTCCTCCTTCACATATCAATACCAGCCTTTTTGCTTTTATAAAACCCTTGCTTTAGTGATTAAATACTGGCACCTACAGTAGCCTCCTTACAGTTCAGACAGACTGATAAACTTGGAAAAGGTTAACATTTTCATTGCAGTGTACATGTTACTCTGACATGAATTTTCAAATACTGAAATAAATTCTGCCACTGCAGTCGTATAAAAAAGTTTTGCACAATGCCATGAACAACTTTTTTTTAATATTACTGGCAAAAGTCAACCCTGTGGATCCCACCCCAGGTGCCGTCCACATATTTGTTCCTCATGCCATGCTTGAAGTGCACGTGGAGATTTTGCATAGCATTCTAAACCTACTAACTTGTACAGTAGTAGAGCATGAAAGTGGTGTGTTGTCACTGTACCCACACCAGAAGAACCAAGTCTTCCTTACCTTTACTGATTGGTTACTTTTTGAAAGCCTGTTCAACTGTGATTGCACAATCTTCCAACAAGGTGATTTTTAGCTTTGCAAGTAGTCTAGAAAAATATGCTGTACTGTCATACTCTAAGAAAAATGGATCTATATAAATGCAGAAACATTTGACAAACCTTCACATGGTGAGGATGGCATCCAAAGGCTCCCCAAATTTTATCTTCATTCAAAAGATTCTGCCACAGTTCATTTGATGGATGAAAAGACTCCGGAGTACAGAAAACAGCTACACAACCTCCATAATTTTCAGGAAAATTACGAACTCGACCAAACTTGTCAAATGTTCCGTGAAAGCCAAGACGCTGGTACAAAAAGTCAATGTGACAGTGAGTGTCTATGTATTCCTCTTTACTCCAAGGGTAGATCACATCACTTCTGAGACTTGGGAGGACATTTGGGGGCGATGAAAAGGATGGAAGATCAAACTGATGGTGCAGCTCTTTTGGAATAGATTCCATCATCACTTCCTCTTGTAGGGTCAGCCGACGGCGTGGTTGGATCCTGGCAACACGCTGGCTTCGTGGTGCATCTTTATGGAAATTATGCTTTCCAATCAATGCCTTCTGAAATGAGATGAATTCCTGGTTTTCTTGACCTTTTTCTTGATCTGGTTGTGCTTCATTACTTGCTTCCTGTTGTGAGTATATAGACACAGATGTCTCTTTCTTAATAAGTCCAATGAAACTCTGTTCATTGCTCTCTTCAGTTCTTTTAAACCTCATTAAATCACACCTTCCCTCTGTCATTTGTTTGATTTTGCCTGGGACGTAAACTTTTCTCTTTGGCCTAGCAGGAGTGGAGCCCTTATCATCCAACTTATCCCCATCCTCTATCTTCATGCAATCCGCATTTCCTGCTTTTGCTGAGGAATTTTCCTTTTCCTTCTCTGCATCATCATCATCACTTATATTCTCATCCTCATCTGAAGACTGGAAGTAAATATGTTTTCCTTCTGGAACGTGTCCTCTGAAATATTCAGAGCTTGCCACAAACTGTCCATCACCTGTCATCCCCTTTCCATGTGAGGGAGGCTTGTAATATCCTTCATGGGGGCTAACAAATCCTGTCCCTCCCGGAGGAGTATATCTGCAATATCCTGGGGTGGAATCAATGGTTCCTTCTCCACTGGCCCCTGTCAAATTCACTGGTATCTTAGAACATGGTGGAGTTCTGAATTGTCTTGGTACCTGCCCTTTACTGGCAGATGGTAATTGAAACCCAGGTGGCAGTCTGGGGGGACATGGCTGGGGGGTACGTGGTGGTCTCACATGAAAAGGGTATGGAAAGTACTGCTGTTGATGCCAAACTTGATACCTAGGGTCCTCAGAGTTGTCTGGCTCAAAAGGAAATAGTCCCCAGGGATGCATGAAAACAGGTTGACCAGTTGGATGGTTTGATCTTTGAAGCTGGCTACTATGAGACTGGACTTGCTCATATTGCTGGTTTATCACTGGAGGACTACTTCTCTGGAGTTGAGAACTTAAAGACTGAACAGGTTCCAGTTCATTCACATCATTGGTTAATCGCTGTACAACTTTATTCCAAGCTTCTTTATCCTCATCTGAGTCTTCTGTAGAGTCATCCAATATTTTCTTATTTCCTTTGACATCTTTTGAGATAAAATCTTTGCAGGTTTTCTTTTCAGACAATACCAGTGGCATGTGGCCTTTACAACCTTTACCTCCAATTTCTTTAGATCCAGAATCCTCTGCCAATTCTTTTTGTTCAGCAGACATTTTCCTTTCCTCTTCGCCTTTCTGTAAACTCAGCAAATGATACTGTACTGGCATATTTAGTTTCCTCCCTTTGGACTGGATTCCTTTTACGGGGGTATCTCCATCTTCATGTTTAGAAATTACACCTCCACTATCTGGTCTGCTTTTTTTACTACTGCCCTGGCCTTTAGCAGCCTCTTCATCAATTTCTCCTTCTTCCATTTCTTCACGGCTACGTTTTGAAGAGCTACTTTCTTCATCAGAATCAGTATCCCTCAGATCACCTTTCTCTCCATCATGAGCTTTCAAATTGTCCTCTTTCAGCTGTGTTTTTGTACCCTTCATTTTGATACTCTCATGTTTGGTTCCACTCTTTTCAGACGCTGAAGTAGCCATTGAAAGCACCTTTAATGGACGTGGTAACATGACTTTTGGACAAACAGATCGGGGATTGTAAGGTGTCCAAGGACCATCCTTCTTAGCAGAGACATGACTTTTCTCCCCTTCACTTGATGTCTCTGTTTCTGACCTTGTCAAATGTTGTTTTTGTAAGGCAGGTACCACAACCTTTGGACAAACAGATCCAGGAGTCCACAGACCATCTCTCTTGGCAAGGGTATGAAATCTTGTTCCTTCACCTGATGTCCCTCTTTCTGACTTTGTCACATGCTGCTTTTGTAAGCCAGATACTATATCTTTTGAACAAGCAGATTCAGGATTGTTGGGAGTCCAAAGACCTTCCTTCTTAACAAGGGCATGACTTCTCTCTCCTTCACCCGATATTGCTAACTCTAACTTTGCAAGATGCTGCTTTTGTAAGCCTGGTCCAAATTTTCTTAATCTATTTTCAGGGTGCAGTCTGATGTTTATTCTACTTGTTCCTCTAATGACAGGTCTAGGAGTGTCAACATGTGAGACCCTGCTGCGTTGCTGGTTTGCCATTAATTTCTTTTCCATCTTGTTTCACTCTGGAAATAAAACCATACAAACAGGTAAAGTAAGGACCACAAAGAGGGTAAGGCACACTGTGATTGCATAAAAGGTATTGCTCCGTTTATACTTTAGGAAGTTGGCATTGTGGAGTGGAAGGGGTGGGGAACAAACATCCTCCTGAGGCCAATGCTCACTACTCCACTGTCCAGCTGCATTAATACTAATTATCCAGAAGCCACATTAAGCAAAAGAACTGGATTTGAAAAGCAGGAAATTCATGGTAACTTAAAATGCAATTAAATTGTTTTTGATTTAAAAACAGAAAATGTTCATAACTCTAAAACCATGATTAATAAAATAATAGTAATTTCAAAATTAGTTGTGAGGACATTAAAAAGTAATAACATTCTCACAGCAGGGAATTCCCCTACATTGTACCTCTGCACAAGCATCATCTTGAATTCTATGGACAAAAATATTCCATCTAAATTAAGTGGCAGTAAAGTCAAACTCCCATGGATGACTGATAAATTTAGAAAAATTTGTAACAAGAAACGCAAATTGTATGATAGGGCTCGTAGATCTGGGGATTTTGAGCTTTGGGACAAATTTAAAGAGACCAGACGTTATGTAGATTGGAACCTTAGAAAACTCCACAGAAATTATATCAGTAGCATTTGTGACTCTCTAAAATCTAATAATACCAAACCTTTCTGGCATTATATTAAATCCATTCACCGTCATTTGGTGTTAGTCCTCTCCAGTATTCTGGATGCCTTGTCTCCAGTGCTAAAGAAAAGGCTGATGTACTTAATGCTCAGTTCTGTTCAGTATTTACAAAGGAAAACTTACATGAAATACCAGTACCATATGGAAGACCATTTGCTACCATGCCTGACATTGTTATTACAGTGTACCACTTCTGGAATTGAGAAACTGCTGAGGGAACTAAAAGTCCACAAAGCTACTGGTCTGGACAACATACCAGCTAAGATTTTGAAAAACTGCTCCTCAGTCATTGCTCCAATCTTACAGAAGATTTTCCAGAAGTCTATCATTACCGGTACCATACCCCAGGATTGGCACACAGCAAATGTGTCACCTGTTTTCAAAAAAGGTGATAGATCTCTACCTTCAAATTATCGCCCTGTCTCTCTTACCAGCATTGTCTATAAGCAACTTGAGCACATTATTGTTAGTAACATCCTAGCTCACTTTGACAACTTTTCTATATTATGTGATAAACAGCATGGCTTCAGACGAGGTAAGATCTTGTGAAACCCAGCTTACTGGCTGGTACGTAGATGATCTTGCTCAAATTTTAGACAACGGTGGTCAAGCAGATTTGTGTATTATGGACTTCATTCAGCAAGGCTTTTGATGTTGTTCCACATCATCGCTTACTTTTGAAGTTGAACCATCTAGGGATTAGGGACAATCTTAACAAATGGATCAAGAATTTCCTAAAAGACAGATCGCAAAAGGTCTTAATTGATGGGGAATTTTCTACCAGCTCCGAAGTGTTGTCCGGTGTGCCCCAAGGCACAGTCCTTGGCCCACTTCTGTTTTTAGTCTACATAAACGACCTGCCAGATTGTGTCTCTTCTAAGGTTCGCTTATTTGCCGACGATCTTATCTTATATCGGCAGATCAATACTGTTTTAAATGACTGTACCTGCCTTCAGCATGATATATCAGCTGTGATTGGGAGTGTCTCTGGCAAATGAAATTTAACAAATCCAAGTGTATTATAATGCATATGACCCACAAGAGGATCTGTTTTAATTATCGTATGGGCAACTCCACCCTACATTACCTAGGTGTTGAACTGTCCAATGATCTTTCTTGGTCAAAACACATTACTCAAACTGTTAGTAGCACAAATAAAGTTCTTGGACTCTTGAAGCAAAATTGTGGAACTGTTCACCATCCACCACAGAACTTGCCTGCAAGACCCTTGTTAGACCAAAACTATGCTAGCTCTATCTGGGATCCATATCACATTACTCATATTGAATCCATTGAAAAAGTCCAGCGTCGTGCAGTGAGATTTGTTAAAAATGATTACAGCCACACCAGCAGTGTTAATTCTATGCTTAAGGATCTTAAGTGGGAAAGTTTGGAAAGTTTCTACGTAGGACTAAAGCTCGTCTTATTACTCTTTTCAAGGAAAACCATGGACTCACACCTAGCAATGTCTCTCATCTCCAAACTGGCAGCACAACCTATAGGACACATGCTTCTTATGTCATGAACTATTCAGCCCCCTCTACACATAAAGACTGTTATAAGTATTCGCTCTATCCACGCACCATCCCTCTGTGGAATAAACTTCCACCAGAGCTTAAATCTGCCCCTAGTGTGCTATCCTTCAAGCAGTTACTGGAGACCCACATCTAATTCCGGCGAAGAAGGACCACACGTCAACAGCCCTCCTGGGCGATTTGTGTGGATTCAAATCAAGATCAAAATCATTCATTGAGGCATTGATGCATCGTAGCTCATTCATTGACATTTGTTCACACTAACTTTCAAACGTTCAAATGCTGCAACGTTCATACCTCTTGAAACAATACTCATGGGATTAAAGCTTTTGCCACAGTATAAAGGTGAAACTAAATGGTTTAATGAGAAAACATATTTTCTGTCTGTGCCACGTTGATGTACTGTACTGCTCACTGTAAACACATCATGCCCCTTTAACACCCTTCACTAACTCTACAATCCAATTTCCAATAATTTTGTCACAACTTTGGCTGGTATCTGTCCTGAATACGATGTTTTGTATTCTTTTAATATCAAGTTTGTTTAGTCTTGATGTTGTATGATTTACATTAGATGTACAGTAGGGCTGTGACCATTTAAATAGCGATTAATCGCTAAACGATCGCATGTGTAATAAACGTTTAGTACAAAGCTACCAGCGATTAATTGCAAAACCCATTTTTCTGTACGAAATAAAAAACAATCTGCAGTCATTACAGAAAATTAGATGCTCACTTCAACTCTTTTTGATAAAGTGAAATACATAATTATACAAATGGCACACACGTAAACATACTGTACGACATCAAAGTTTAGCTTCTATGAGGATCCATGTTTGAGGTTCATGGAAACTATGTCCCCCGGACATCACTAACACATTTTGCATATTCATCATGTTCAAGAGCACGTTTAAAGTCTCTATGTTGATCATAGGTACTTGCAATTAATCGCTAAACGATCGCAAAATTTTGTGATTAAACGTTTAGTAATTTTGCTAAACGTTCACAGCCCTAATGTACAGTATTGGTAGATGGACTTCATTGTAAGGTGTTTGAAAGTGTTCCCCATATAAGGCTTAATAATATATTATGGTAACTAAAGCATTAAAGAACTTGTCACTATGACTAAACCAGTTTGGACAGAAGGTAAATGGTACAGTAGTATATACTTGATGGTCAGCCATACTACATCTGAAGATCTCAGTGGCATACCTCAGTAAACAGTCTTAGGGTCCCTTTTATTCTTGTTCTACATTTATGATCTGCACAATAATTTGAAATCGGACTCATTTGTCAGGGACTCTGAAGATCCACAGAGAGACCTCCATCTACTGATGGGCAAATAAATGGCAAATTATTTATTTTAATTCCAGTAAATATTTTGTCATGCAAATATGTTTTTCTAGAGATCAAAAGTCACAAACAGGTATAAGCTAAGTAGTCAAACTCTACAAACTGTTCACCAGTGGTGTAGCTGGGATTTTTTTTTTGTGCAAGAGACTTGAGGGGGGGGGGGGGATTTTTGTGGGGGCTCCCGTTTACTATCTACCTTCTTGACATTTGGCCGGAAAAAATTTCTCAAAACACTACTCTTGGAGTTCTAATATTATCCCAGGAATTCATTGCACACTGGACTTTTTCCTAGTCTCTCGCAGTATCGAGCAGGCAGCTGTAGATGTGTCTTTTTCACCTGGAATTCAGTCAGACCATTCTTTTATTTCATTATCTGTTGCATATATGTCTATTAGTATGAGGAGAGTTCCAAGCTACTGAAAATTCAATAACTCTCTTTTAAAGGATGATACTTTTGTTAAAATCATAAACGAAATCATCCGAGCAGATGTAGCAAATTCTAATGCAGCAAGTCCCAGTATACATTGGGAGGCTTTGAAGTTTAAATTTCAACAAGCATTCATAAAGTATTCGAGAGACAATGCCAATAAAAAGCACTCTTGCTCCAGCATGCAAGTTTGGATCATCAACTCTTTTCTACTAAAATCTGCTGAGATTCAATCCCAACTAAAGGCAGTGCAGACTATTAAATCTACTTTCATGATTTAACACAAGCTTCAAGGCACCATCATAAGATCAAGAGTAAGATAGGTGGAAGAAAGCAAGCAAAACACCAAGTACTTTTTAATTTAGAAAAAAAAAAATCAAAAGAAATGAATCAGATACTTGTAAGCTTTCAAGTCCAGAGGACTCTACTTTACACCACAGGGAAGACATTTTGAATAAATTTCATCATTTCTATAGTTCTTTGTATCCTTTTTGATTGACTTTGAAAAAGCCTTTGATAAACTAGAATGGAATGTTATACAGGCAACACTTTCTTTTTTAATTTTGGCTATAGCTTTAAAAGGTGGATTAACACTTTTTAAAATACTCAGACAAGTGTATGTAACAACGGCTTTTCAACTGGATTCTTTAAGGTTGAAAGAGGTGTAAGGCAGGGGTGTCCTTTCAGCCAGTACCTTTTCATTCTTTGTGTGAGGTACATGCACTCAAAGTCACACAATCTAACTCTATTTGTGATATTTTGGTTGATGGACTTGAAACTCATACTTCAATATGCTGATGACACAACCTTTCTTCTTGATGGCAGCAGAAATGCTTCACGCAATGCACTTTCTCTTCTGAAGTAACTTAAATGTTCATCTGATCTAAAGATTAATTTACAGGAATCCCATCTTTTCCCCCCGAGGTCCACTAGATAAAAATGGGCTTAACAAAGAAGATCATTCAGGTAAAAGAGAAAGCTTATTCGAAAAACCAAAACATTCAGTAGGCCTACCTTATAATAACATTCTCATTTACTTCATCCCTTATTGTCATGGAACAAGGGACCACACCACGCCAACTTATTTACACCCGATATGCGCATGCTTGGTGAATGAACATCATTCATAACTCCTGGTTTCCTCTTTTTTGTTCATATAAGTTTGTTTTTTAGTTGGAAGTTTCCTTCTACACCGTAGTACTGAGCATTGTGTTGCAGCTTATTTCTGCCTGCATCTATTTTTGGCCAACTCTTACCGGTTCTAGTGTTTTACTTTGGAATTACTTTTGCATCATTTTTTTCCATGCTGGACTTAACTTTCTACTACTAGCCTATACACTATCCAAGCACTAACTTACCACAAAGGCCCAACACTAAGCCTACACATCTCTATGCATTGGGTCAGTTGCTGTGAGTAAACCTCGGCATTCTACAGTAGTTGTGCCCTTGTTTTTGTAGGCCTGTCATTATAGGCATTTATAAAGTGGGGTGGTGAATTACTGAATTTGTCCTTATTCTGGAATGTATAGCCTCCAGTTTCACCAAGAGGACTACAATTTACTGTAGGTCTCATTAATGATTATGACAGGTATTTCTACGAGGTAGTGCTACAGTAGGTTGTGTTGAGTCTCCAGGCTCTCCCAATTTCTACCCTGTACATGGCCCCTGGTAATAACACTAGGTATTCACCTACAGTAGCCTTACTAGTTAATTAATCTGTTGAACCCTTTAAGTTAACTGTGTCGCAACTGTCCATTCTGATAATCGTGCTCTCAGGTGACCTACACCCAAACCCTGACCCTTAAACCCCAAAGTTCCCATGCATTTTGTGTAGGAAGGCTACTAAATGGGGTCGGCATGCTGTTACCAATGCCAAGGGTGGTACCATGTTGACTGTATGAACATGAATTCTGCAGTGTACCTAGGTACTAGACTGTGTAGCTGACAACAGTAATGTAACTTGGATTTGTTTGATAACAAATGTCTGGGACCCATATACTGTCTCTTTAATCAACAAAGTTGAACAGATACAATGCAGAGCTGTTAGATTTGTTTGCAATGATTACTCCTCCCATAGTAGTGTGACTTAAAGTGTTAAAGTAGGGTGGAACAGCCTTAAAGATAGTAAAACAGACTTATTCTCTTAAAGGCTAGCATGGGTCTTCTTGCTTTACCAGTGGAAAACCTCTTGCAACTGATCATTCGACCCTCAAGCCTCAAGGCATCAACATCACAATTGCTATGTACCAATCCAAACTACTGTAGCAAGGACTGCTATAAATATAGCTTTAGCTCATACTGTTAAAGACTGGAACCTCCTTCCGCTTACAATAGCACTACCCAACTGGAAGACAAAAAGCAACAGGGATTCCGCCCTGAAGTTCCTGCTCCAACAGGACTAACTCTGCATGAGCACACACAACCCTGCACATTTGACCCCACCAGGAGTGTTGTGCAGTATTTTCCAGATCCAGTCTCAGAAAGAATAAGCCTTTTACTGTGCGTTACTGCAAGCATACTGTAGGCCTACTGTGTATTTGGTTTAAGTTACAGTAGATTAGCTAGGCCTACCTGTAGGTTAACATAGCCTAACATTTTACATAACATACCATATCATAACATTTCATAACAGAACATAACATAAAATAGCAAAATTTACTGTAACATAACAGGTTACAGGGCAAGGAGGGCTAAGGTCCCATAAGATGCCTGAAGACCTTTACTGAAAACAAACAACCAACCAACACCAAACGAGCCCAGTGGAATTAGATTCTACCACAGTCATGGAAGAACTTGTCAATGTTAGAGTAACCTTAATGCAGTGCACTGAGGTGAAGTTACAGTCTATTCCACTTGTTGACAACTGAGTCTATGAGAGGAGCTGAACTTTCTAATGTCAAGCCTTGCAAAACACTTAACTAGTGAATTACTTCTTACAACGGCCTCTAACCCGAGAATTACTTTAAAGTGTACCTAAAGTCTGAAAATTCAAAAATATATATTACAGAGCATGAAAACTGAATTCCAATGGTCCAATTCCCATCTTCACAGGACTTTCTTAAGCTGAGATATAAAATGTTGAAGTTTATTCACTCGATTTAAAAAGGTAGATTGCGCAATAATTTGTGATGTCATTGTTGTACTACTCAAATTACAATCTTTGTATTTCTTTGTTTTTCTGAAAGCCACCGCACCTTGTGCCAAAATGTGATCGCGTTCTTACTGCTTTGGGGTGACTTGACTATATAAGCCCTCTCTGTACAGCATGTCAAGCAAGAAAACAGGAAGCAGTCAAGGTCATATAGACATTTTTAATTTTAAAAGAAAACAAAGCATTTAATGTGAGTTGTACAACAAGAATGTCAAAAATTATTGCGCAATGAACTGTTTGGATTTAAGTGAATAAATTTTAACATTTAATATCTCAGCAATGGAATAAGCTATGACAATGGGAGTTGGAACAATAAGATTAATTTTGTAACCTCTAAAATATATATTTTTGAATTTTTAGACTTTAGGTCCACTTTAAACCTTTAAATAACTACAAGATAACACAGAATTCCTTTCAGAGTGAAATTTGTATACCTGGAGCATGTCCCCCCGTATCCTTCTCAACTCTAGGGTCGTAAGCCCAAGATGTTTAAAGGCAATAGGCAGTCACCCCAATCACAGTAAGTATGTCCCGTCACTCTAGTTCATGAATGGCCTATTTTGATCATGTGGCAATGCTTTTGTTAGTGAACTGTGAAATTCAAGGAGAATTTCTCCTTGCTTTACCAGGTGTTGTTTCTAATAGTTACAGTATGTTCGAAACGTCTTCAGAAGTGCTTGTTATGCAATAAGAGGAGATTCGCAAGAATTTGCTGATTTTTCAAAGCAAATTTTGGGGCAACTGCCTGCTGCCTTTAAGTCTAACATGATAAGGCAGATGTCTCACTCAGATATAAGGTGAGTGGCTCTCCTATAAACTTGCTCTAAAAGAAACTTGTCCTTTTGATAGGGGGAATCCAAGCTGGGGCAGCTCATTTGAGATGGAATCTTACCAACTGCTACTGTAAATACTGTACAGATTTATTACAATTTCTTTACTAAAACTATTAAAATTCCTCTTGATCAATCCAAGCACCCTATAAGCCCTAGCAGCAGCAGCTGCACACTGCCTACTGTAGATGGCTTATAATTGCCTGTAATAACAACACCTACTTAGACCTTTCTCAGAAGTCACAGTCATCATTCAAAATACTACCATTCATGTTATGATCATAGCTGACATTTTTAGAACCAAAGTGAAGGACTTTACACTTATCTGAAAAGATCCCTCCCTTTACATCATTAGTGTTATGCCACAAAGACATCGTCATTGTGCACCACGCCAGTGGTGCAAAGTTTATTGAATTTGAGGATCATGCCATACATGCCAAAAAGTCTGATGCACAGTCTTATATGCCAACAGATCTGCGTGCATTACAAGTGCATTCCCGTTAGGGCTCTTTACAAGTACACAGACACTGTATGCAAACATAAAAGAGTCTGGTCATGTGACACCTTAACAAAGCGGTTTCATTCAGGATGATTATCAACAAAGCTAATGGGGTTGAACATGTACTGTACTGTAATGTGAAAACTGTCGAACTTTACAGTCAGGATGGATATGACTCAATAGTGAGGTTTTACTCTGCTTGGAGATGGCATAAATTTATGATAGAAAAGAATTGCATTGCATTTTAGATTGATCATATCCTGTTACATTTGGTGATGCCATTGCCTAGGAGGACTAGGACAATGCCCTAGTGAAAGGATCCGACTGTCAATTTTGAGGTGCCATCTGGCCTAAGTAAGGTTTTTGGTTTGGTTCCTACTTAGGCTAGCCTAATTTATTCCTTTATTTCTTAATCATTCAATTTATTCCTACAGCCTAATGTAGCTCAACTTATTTTGCCTATTTTTACCACTAAAGAGCCATTCTTTTCTGGATGTCCATGTTTTCACAGGGCATTTACTGGTGTTTTTAGCCCTTCTGTTCCCTATCTGTGACATTAAGGCGTAAAGCTGAACATATCGTGTACATCGGCCATACCAGTTTACAGCAAACGGCAGACCCGAGTAATATATGGAGATTCGAGGGTCAGAAATTTTCCAACTCCAGTCCGTGCTCGAGGGAGCAATTTTACGCTTGGGCTGGCCCGGTGTAAATAATCCCTGCGCAGTTACAGCAGGGCAGGTTACGGCAGGAAGTTGTTACGTAGCAACTCCCTGGTAACAGGTAGCGATTACAACTAGCCAGACAATGCAGTGCATACCACTATACGTGCACATGTTGACACTGTGTGCATACACCTGCATTATATTATCTTGCACAGACAGTATCATGGTGCTTCATAGAATTACACACAGGCTTCCACTTTGAATGAAATTTGTTCGGTTTGAAAAGATTACACGAATTCTACTGAATCAAATTTTAAAAAAAGTATTATGAAAATAGTATGTTGAAATGGAGTTGTTTTTGTCTTTTTCCGTACCAAGCTTTTGTTAAATTGCACTTTTCACCAGAAACGAGCCCAGCGATGCGTGTTTCTAACATCAAGCCGCCCATATAGGCCTACTAGATAACGAAAAAACATAGGCCCATCTTTAGAAATGAACGTCAAAAGACAGCTCATAAATATTTGAACCCAGTGCGTGTGGATGGGTAACGTTCCAAAACTAAGGCCCAGAAGTAGCGCGAAAGACCTAGAAACTTTTTTTCCAAAAGTCCCCTGACTCTCTGGCGAAGAGCCAGGGGCGAAAACCAAACAATACTCCCGAAGGAGTTCTGCTCCCCGAAGGAGTAACAACGTCCCCAAGGGACAAACTTTGACTTAACTGACACTAGACCTAGAAACTTTACAAATATGATTGCCTTATAAACACATACCCAAATGAATATACGGCACGTGGCTCGACTTTCGATGCTGCTAGATTTCACATTTGTCAAGTTATCACTAAAGTTAACATGACATGATTTCATGATCTAAAGAAGTAAATTTTGGTAATACAGTTATGTCTACATAATGTATGCACTTATTTCAACGACAATAATATTCTTTTGTGTCGAATCAATAGCCAAAACTTCGTATATTTGGTGGAGAAACTCTTTTCTGAAGCAAAATTCACTCCATCAGATTTTAAATCGTACACATTCTTTCAAGCTGTATTATGCGCTGTGTGCACGAAAAAAATCTTTTTTCCCTGTTACTCCTATCCTGGTACTACAGTACCTTACATACTAAAATGATTACTATCTTCATATTGCTCGTAATTTTTTACTACTATAAAAACTACTTGCAAAATTTTTACTTCAAAAGTTTCCTAAATATATTGCAAAAAAAAAAAGCAAAATATTTTCCCAGTATTTTACGTACCCCCCATTTGCGAAAAGTGGAACGTGCCAAAGTGCCAGTATGCACAACATAGAGGTAGAGTGACCCAGGCAACGAACGAAATGAACGTTCGTACGTACGTGCACGGTGCCTGCCGTATCTTACCGTGCATTTTTAACGGTAATGTGCGGGTGAAATCTCGGCCAGGAGATGGATTAGAGAGATTTTTACTGTCATTATTATGAAGGTACGGTAGGTAGTGGATTTTTCATAAGAGTAACAAGAAAGCACTTCAAGAGAAATTTGAACACATGGTTGAGGTACATTACAGTACAGAAGTTGCAGTGACAAACAGGCGCGGTTCTAGATCGAGACTTTGGGGGGGGGGGGAGCTTGAAACGGAAGAATCATAAAATTTTCTTTCAGATATGTAAATCGGCCACGCACACGCTGAAACCAATGGTAAAAACAGTACCATAACCAGGGACGGCGCAACGTTATTTTGATAGGGGACATGGGTTGAGTGATCGCCGTCGTAGGGGCGGGGTCTAAGGGGAGGGGTGTCCTCTTCCTCTGAGAAATTTTTGCTTATTTAATGTTGCTAAGATGCAACCTGGTGCGTTCTTTGGGTAATTTTTTGACTATATGACTGGAAAATATTCATAACTTTGTGAATTCTAATTTCTGGTTGGGGAAAGAGGGCCTTCTTAGGGGAGAGGTTTAAGGGGAAGGGTGTTCCCCTCCCTTTGGGAAATTTGTGCTAAGTTAAGGTTGCTAAGATGCAAAATGGTGGGGTGTTTGGGTTATTTTTTGACTGATATATATGGCTGGAAAATGTTCATAACTTCGTGAATTCTAATTTTTGGTTGGGTAAAAGAGGGCTGTTCTAGGGGATAGGTCTAAGGGGAGGGTCCCCCTCCCCTTTTGAGAAATTTTGGTTACCTGAAGGTTGCTTAGATGCAAAAATGGTGTTGTCTTTGGGATATTTTTGGACCTGATCATATGGGTTCAAAACATTCTTAATATTTTTGGTTAGGTGAAAGAGGAGCCTTTTTTGTCATAGGGTATGTATCAACAAACCTCCTGAAGTCCCCTTTTGAATACATTACTGCCTTCTAGTCGGGGAAAGTTTTACGCAAAAATACGTGCGTGGATTCCACAGAAATATTCTCGAACTATTAAGGAAATTTGCCTTTCTTCATTTGTGCATTATAAAATCGTATCTAAAGGCTGATAGAAACCGGAAGCTCTGGATTAACTATATAGATCAGATATAGGCCTACTCCGCCCTCCTCTTTTCTTCTCTTTTACGTCTTCTTTTCCTACTCTTTTTCTCTTTTCCTTCAAATTACAGGGGGGGGGGGTAGGCCTTCTTTCCCCCTGAGTGGCACCGCCCCTGACCATGACATAGATGTAACGTATATACAGTCATATGTTTTTTTTTTATTTGGAAGAAAGTAGCAAACGTTACTGAGAGATACAAACAACTGGACCTGTTCACATTTATGGGAATAACAATTCGGCCTGTAGATTTGACTTAAAAGGACTGCTAGTATAGCTTGACGAGATCAGCAACGAAATGACTCGTTTTGAACTTCCAACAGATGATTAATCCGTTAACTTGATTTACATGTACATACATACTATCATAGATGTTACTTATGCTACTTATCTGACCCAACTTCCATTGTATGATATCGTGAACCTAATATGTGATTTCGAGACAGAGACGACAGTTTCCCTTGACAAACTAAATCCACTGGACCAAGATGTGCACAAGTGTATTGGGCAATTTTGTTTTTCTCAGTACACGCAAATATAGCATAACACAACCTCTGAATATGGGGGGGGGCTTGAGCGAACTTTTTTGGGGGGCTTGAGCCCCAAAGCCCCCTCCCCCCGTAAAACCGCGCCTGGTGACAAACTGGAAGTTATTTTTTTGGTTCCGATGCACACGTTACGGCACACTTGGACACAAAGCCACAGAAGGTAATGATAGGACTTGTTTAAAATTTGTACTAGCGGCGCTAAAGTATATGGTCAAATTATTAATTCCCGTCTGATTTCTAAACTCACGATGTTAAGAACCAACGGCACATTGTCACGCCCGTAGTCAAGGGGGGGGCATCAGGATGTAATAATTTCTAGGCCTACTGCGAAAGTTGAATATATGTCAAAGTCACACTTTACACACATACATAGCCTTCCCAAGGAAAAGTCACTTTAACATTTTCTTAAGAATATTATCAAATGAAATATTCTGTTTTTAAGTGCATCCCCTGTCATTATCATTTTTCCAACTGCAAGGGGCTCCTTTATATTTAGATCAACAGACTATAACTTGGTTAAATACGAAATCACCATTTCCTTTACCCTTCTTAACGTTCAGCTAATCCAGTTTGAAGATGCAGTAATTTCATCATTTTAGAGAAATTGCTTTTCCTCTCTGCAAGACTGATTTGTTTACTATGCCAGTCTGTCATGGCTTCTATATACAGTACCGTAGTACACACAGTACTGACAATATATTGCTGTGTGCACAGTCTCTCTGTATGTGTGTGTTACGTAACACATTTAGATAGCAGCTTGCTTGAACATGGAGGTGGTAACTCTATGGTGTGAATTACCCCAAAGTCCATTCACACTAATAGTCCTGGTCATTAGATTTCAACTCCATGGTGAAACTGGAAAATCTGTTTAATTGACCGTGCAGGGATTGAAGCCTTTGGGCTGATTTCTTTAGACCATTTTTCCTGTAACCGTGGTAGGGGAATGTATGCGCCATGACATACACTGATGACAGAAAATGCAAAACACGAAACAGAAAACACGTTAAATGTTTTCTGACGGCCGTGTGCCTTGGACAAAAACAGAAAACAGTGTTTCGTGAAACAAGCACTGCTTGTTTAGCGAAACGTGTTTACTTGGCTTTATTTTTTGTTTTCGTCCAACGCACACAGAGGTCAGTGTGAGAAAACACAAAATATGTTTTCTGTTTCATGTTTTGCGTTTTCTGTCGTCCGTGTGCATTCAGCTTAATATGCCTATAGTATAACTGTGTTTACCGAGCTATCTTAATAAAAGATGCGAGATAATGCTGTCTGAAACACTTTGTCTTTGTACTGAATATGGATGATACTCGATGTAAAATTTGATAAGTTCTAAAAATACAACCAATAAATGTGTTTCACGCTATTGGAATAGTTAGGGAACACAAGTTCGTTCACCTCCGAAGTTCGTTCATTATCCATAATTCAACAAATAATGGATGAAATGATTGGGAAATTGCACAAAATGTCAAGCATTAACTGATAAAGAATTGTAGTAAAACAAATTCCAACCTGGCACATGTTTCAAGTTTGCCTGAATACAACATTTTTCTGACATTCTAAAATTGCCAAAGCAACTCACCTAAGAAGCCTAACCTACTTTCCAAACGATCTTATATTTTCGTGATTTCACAAGATGTGACTGCAACACTGTAATAATTTGGTGCGTCCTTTTCTTACATGGGAAATTTGACAAAGCAAATGGATATTTACCTGATTTTCTACGAAAAGGCCGGGACAATTGAAAACGTACGAACTTAAATTGTGACCCTCTGCAGTGAAATTCCTGAGGTCAGAGTCAGTCACAAAAAATCATTCAAACTCCCAGTTACACTCTACTACAAATTCCAGGGCAAAATCCATTTTTGAACAGACAACATATTTCCAAAGATTAAATTTCTAAAACTGGGAACCATGTGCTACCTATAAAGGCTATATTTTTTTGGACAGATTCAGTGGCTAAGGTGAACAAACTTTGGACCCACCATGCTACACATACTGTAGCAGGACTGTAGTATTATTCATAATCATTGGCCCTAGGCCTAGGATCAGGAATGTCACCAGGCCAAACTTAGTGCTGGGTAATTCTTGACTGTGACTCTTTTAGTGATCACTGTCCTGGGATTTAGAGGTGTGGTATTTTTCTACAGGTACACTCTTCATATTCCAATTGGCCATCTCATTCTGAGACTAATGTTACATCCAATTTCTTTCAAAAATCAGAAAATTATAGTACCATAACTGGAAAAAGTGCTGCACAGAATGTGTTTACTTTAACATGAGTGGCGGGCACATTTCACCAGTTCCAGGCAGAGCCACCCAGCACCCAGATTGGAAAGTTTGCCCTGCGCGGGGGATTTATCCCCCGCGCAAAAATATGAATTTCGAAGTTGCCAGCCATGCAATTTAACAACTGACAACTGCAACCGCACAAAACTTGTTGGCAGCAACCAAGCAAGTTGGCTGGGAAAGGCAATTTCCTGCAAACTGCAATGTAGGAGGTAGTTTTGGCTTAAATTTTCTTGCTATGTTCTGTGCCAACTCATGGTGGCGCTCCGCTTAGATAGTATTGGCCGCGCAATTCTCTTGGCCATTAATAATATCCCCCCCCGCGCACCATTGCAAGCTTTCCAATCTTGCCCAGTACCACCTGGCATAGGCCCCTAGTCCAGTTGGGAATCTGGAGCCTTGTACGCCGGACATGTCCGGCCAACAACCTGTACTTCTGGCGTACAAATTCTGATTTCTGGCAGTCACCAACACAAATCACCGCCCTTGATTGGCGTACAAAAGCTACAAACTGACATAGGCCTAGGGCCTACGTTGGAATATCCATCTAGCCTAGGCTACTGATGACTGGCGTACAAAAAAGTGACATCCCAGTCAGAGGTGTAGTGACAGTGACATATCCCTGCCTAGGCTACAGCTGAAGCCAGGCAGAACAAATTCTTGTTTTAACATAAAACATAACATAACACGTTAAAGGGCAAAGGAGGCCCCATAAGATACCCTGAAGTCCATACAACCTTAGGCTAACCGAAAACAAACAACCGCAACCAACACCAAACAAGCCCAGCACAAATTAGATCCTAGGCTACCACAGTTATGGAAGAACTTGTCAATGAAGAATTTTGGAGAATGAAAGTTACCGTACAGCATCGAGCAAATAACACCCTAATGGTTGCAGGCTGTGTGGCACTATGAGTGTTGAACTGTTAGCTAGCCTAGCATCATTTCAATATCGATATCATTGTCCTACGCTACACGCCGCAAGGATTAGGCCTAGGCCTAACATAGGATAAGTGGCCAGCCTAACGTTAGGTCTATAACAAGTTAGGCTACGGTTGTTCAATCATTCTTTCGACCAATGGCATTACCCGACACGGAAAATAAAGTTGCACCTCGCTTGGGGAAGACATTCATTTATAGAACTGAGAACCTACAAGAAAGAATTGGAAAGACATTTTACTGACATAAGAACTTAAGAAGAAAAAATCGGAGGGCTACCTTTTGTAGCAAATCCTTACGTTTGTCTTCGTTCGAACATGGAAGTTCGAACACTAGTCTCAGTATTATGACACTACTAACGAAGTGAATAGTGATACTTGGTCTTGTATACTACTACGTACGACGTCCACGCACTTTAAATTATGGCGCGGATACTTTTTTCCAAAAGTCTCCTGACTCTCTGGCGAAGAGCCTAGCCAGGGGCGAAAACCTCCCGAAGAAGTTCTGCTCCCTGAAGGAGTAACAACGTCCCCAAGAGACAAACTTTGACTTTACTGACCCACCCGACAGTGGTCCCGTTCCAGACAGGCTGACTGAAAAAGGGAGAGGTGAGGAAGTTTAGCTGGCCCAAGATCTCCAAACCCAACTTATTGGAAGAAGGCCTGCTTGAAAAATAACACTAAAAGTCAGTGTCATGGTCTTGAAGTTCGAGGTTTTTGGAAAATAAGTCACATCTGGGGTCACGGAGTACGTTACTCTGAATTTTCGTCAGGATGTACCGGGATTTGCCAAGATCCTTGACGAGTTAGCAACACTCTGGCGGCCCTCCAGATGTAGGCTACTCTGGCGGCTCGGGTCGCCAGCGAAAATTCAATTTCACTTAAGTAAAATTGTGATATACTTCAGTAGAATACAATTTCGCTTAAGCTAAATGTGAAATGATGTGAATGCATTCTACTTAAGCTTAATTTAATTTTGCTTAAGTGAAATTATATTCAGCTTAAGTAAAATTCGATTCACCTTAAGTAAAATAGGTTCGCAATTTCACTTAAGCTTAATTGAATGTTACTTAAGCTAAGTCTATTCAGCTTAAGTTAAATGTGATTGGCTTACTTATTTCAGCTTAAAGTGAAATACAATTAAGCTTAAGTGAAATTGAATTTCACTTAAGTGGAATTGAATTCTGCTTAAGCTTAATGAAATTAGGCCTAAGTAAAATACAATTAAGCTTAAGTGAAATTGAATTGACCCTCCCCAGGGGCCGTCGCGACCGGGGGTGTGGGGGGTATCACCCCCCCCCCCCAAGTTCGTCAGAGCGACGATAGTCGGAAAATCTGAAATGCCGGTTGGAATTTCTGATATCTCAGTCTAGCACATTTTTCCGACTGAGCCTATGTCAACTTTGTATTTGATTTTCCAACTAGACCAAGTGAGAATAATACCAAACGTTATTTTCCTCACGTAAAATCAAATCAAAGCTGTCCTTTTTTTGCAAATTCTTCTCAAACTCTCAAACTTTTCGCGCGCTCCGCGCGCTTCAAACCTTACCTCAGTGTTGTTCTCATTATCAATATCTTCCGATAGCAACATTCGGAGAAGCACAACAGCAGAAGTTGAAAGCTTTTTACAAATTACCAGGAAAAAGACTGGCTTTTTGAATGGCATGTTGGTTCTTGGGCATTTGAAAGTATCTCGATGCAGATTCTGAATGCAGGTTTTATTATGGAAATCTTATTTAATGAAAATTTGGGCGCACTTCGCGCGCATGCGTCATTATTTACAATCAATTTCATGAACATTATTAAGGTAATTATACCAGACACAGTTCTATTGGAGGTAGGGCGCTTTAGCCCCCCCCCCCCTCCCCAAATTTTTGCGAGCCCCACAAAATTGCGCAAAATTTTATATAGACTAATATTGGTGAAGACATAGATATACTCAGAAAATATTCCAAACGTCTATTTATCAGGCCCGTAGCCAGTTAGTTCTGTAACGATCCTTTCTATAACTTCAAAAAATTTTCGCGCGCTACTCGCGCTTTCATCTATAGTTCTATCTAGTGGTAACACACCCGTTTCAAACATATTGGATTTCAACGTTTCCACAAATGTTGTTCTTCCGTCAAGGCGTGATTCTAAGAAACACGAAAATGCATCGTTGCAAAGTTCTTTCCTCTTTTCCCTAACTGTTGAAAGATTCTTTCTTCAGCCTCGCCATCGTGGCAAACATATTTTGTAAGAAAAAGATCTTTCAGTTTCGTAGGAGATCCTTAATGGGTAAGATGAAGAATGTAATCCCCAACGACGACCATGCAGTCACCCAAACAAATTTCTTGGTTTTGTCCAGATTCTTCAATAAAAGCCCAACCTTTTTCAACTTTCCTTAATGAAAATTCAGTATAACCCCAAATTTTTCGGCGCGCTTTGCGCGCCTTTTATTTTGAGTTCGGCAACCCATTGCATCTGTTGGGACTAAGGGTAGCTGGCCCCCAGTCAGGGCGCTTCCCCCCATGTCGGCAAATCAAAGCACCACCCCTGGCTGAGCCTGCGTGCAGGTTTTTTATTTGGGCATTGAAGTATACCCCCAAATTTCGGCGCGCTTCGCGCGCAACCCTCTTAATCCACGTTGTATCACTTATGAAGTTTCAACATTATAAGCACAACGTACCAGTGAACTTTTATAGCATAAACTAGGCTGCTAGGTGTACATTCTGAAAGCGCGCTTGTCAGTCCTAAACCCCTTTTGCTATACCTGTCTGGGAGTTCTAGTACAGTATCATTTTTCTGCACTATACTCTCCTTCCCGCCCATCTCCCTCCCGCTCATTCCCCATTGCTGGAAGCTGTTCGTCTGGATTTTCGTTCAAAATTAGTAAAAATACGATAGATGTAAAGTGCTTGGCGTCATACTCTATATTATTTTTTAGATGCCAGGTAATAAGCATTATGTCATTGCCCCATTTTATATAATTGATCCAGAGCTTCCAGAAGGGCTATACAGGTATATGGCAGGGTTGTAACAAGTCAATTCACTGACTCGGACTCGAGTCGACTCGAGTCGCTTATTTGACTTGACTTGACTTGACTTGGTCATCAGCCAAAATGACTTGACTTGACTCGAGTCTGGACCCTAAATGACTTGACTTGACTCGAGTCACCACCTAAAATGACTTGACTTGACTCCGACTCGAGCATAGCATGACTCGAGTCCAATTGAAAAAGGTGTTAATAAACTCGAAACGGCTGTTTAGTTGAACTTAAAAGAATACAGTAAGCCCCTTCCCATACAAGATAACGTATGCAAATGAGTTGACGAGGTATAAGTCTAGCTTTTGTTACAACAATATGAAAAGTTTCCGGAAGTTTCCTGAAATAACCATGTACAGATTCTTGTTCATATTTCAACATAAAACCTAACTGATATACTGTCATGCGCGTCGCCGAGCGTCGAAAGATGCAATATTTTTTATTTTTGTTGACGACTGGCAATGCTGTGGCAGTGGAGGAAAACCCTCAGTCTTACTGTAGATTTAGCAGACGACAAATCCCTTTTGTGTTAACGTCCTAATCCAGTGTAAGTCTTATAGAAATGTCAAGAAAGATACAAGCGGTGGATTACTGAGTGACCTTGGCGGTACAAACCTCACTTCAAAGCGATCTATCTCCATCCAAATATCAGCTCCCTGGTTAGATAATATTTAACGACACACCAATACGAATGTGTTATATAGTGTCAACTAGATAAATTCGTTTCACGTCCTCCCCTTTAGTCGCCTCTTACGACAGGCAGGGAATACCGTGGGATATTCTGCAACTCTAATGGGATTGGTTCAGTCCTCAGTAAAGACATGTGTGTCGGGGGGCATTCCACGAGACCGAAAATCAAAAACAAAAAGGGTCCACGAGACCGAAGGTCCGCGACTGATCGAAAATGAGAAAAGGTTCGCGAGACCGAAAACGACAAAAGGTCCGCGAGACCGAAAGTAAGAAAAGGTCCGCGAGACCGAAAGTGAGAAAAGGTCCGCGAGACCGAAAGTGAGATTACGTTTGCTTATAGTAATAATTATCACGTACGAATACGTATTTTTATAATAATGCGTACGTACGTAATAAATAGTGGCCGCATACAGTGACGTAGCAAGGGGTTAATTGGGTCATGGCCCAACCCCTGGCAAGAATAAATAAAGTCAAATGTTACTTCCAAAGTTTTCACCCGCACACAAAATTATTTAAAAACATCTCAAAGCGGAGGGGAGAATCCTCCCGTTAGACGCCTTCCTCTCTCCCGGAGCATCGTTCACAAAGTCATGATCCCCCTCAGCTGAATTCTGGTTGCACAACTGGTCACGTACGTATATCCTTAAAAGTTCCGGTCTCCCGAGCGGTTTTAAATTTGCGGCCTCGCGGACCTTCGGTCTCGTGAACCCTATTTCATTTTCGTTCTCGCGGACCCTATTTCATTTTCGGTCTCGCGGACCTGTGGTCTCGTTGACCTTCGGTCTCGTGGACTGTGACCGTGTCCAGCCAGTTGCTGATAGCTCCCTATATATAAATGGTCCTTACAACGACCCTTTAGAAATCAGCCTGGTCGAGATTGATTTTTTCATATAGCAAAGCTAGGACCTTAATTAAGTCCTTATTTACTGCGATAACATTTTCTTTCCAACTCTGTAACTAATATTGCAGTTGTTTTGATCACTTTAAACCTCTGAAAAGTTTCGAAAATTTGAAATAAAGTCAATACCTTTGCCACTTCGTAACATTTACTGTACGCTGTTGCTTTCGAAATCAGGCGCGGATCCAGGTGGGGGCGCAACCGGCGCACGCCCCACCTTTTTTTTTCGATGACCAACGATTTTTTTTACCAACGATTTTTTTTTTTTTTTGCCTCATAGATATGGAAAATATGCTTACCAAATGCTGGAGAATCGCATATAAGCTCATCTAGAATTCAGATTTTCTTGGGGGAGGACCCCAAACCCCCCACCGTGTCTTTGCTTGCTCGTCGGCCTTCGGTCGACGGTGTGTGCGCCCCCCTTTCTCAAAATCCTGAATCTTCGCCAGGAAATATTTGTTGATATCAAAATGCCGTGTGCGTAACATTGTGACATCCAACAGAACATTTTACTTCTGTAGTTCCTATACATACACATGACAACTGCCTCTGCAAACATTCCATACTGACGTAAGAATGCAGTAGCTTAGTATACTGATGAAAACAACGTTCCTCAGTCACACAGTCAATATTAAGGCGCGAAAAAGTTGTTAATTTCATTTCGTTTTTGGCCCTTTCAAAAATCCCAGTGATCAAAAACAAAACTGTAATACTCCTGTAAGATCTGTAGAAGAAAAGTCATGGTAGTAAATTAAGATTTTACGTCCAAAATTTGCTGAGAGAAGAAAGTCAATTTCAACATCATAAAGACGGCCGATCCCCCCCCCCCCCCCCTCCGATCTATTTTCAGAGGCCGTTGTAAGGACTGTATAGTGAGCTCCCAGCGAACGACTATACAGTCCTTTACTGAGGACTAGGATTGGTTGTAATTTCGCAACCCCGCGTAAAGCATTTGTTCATCAGGTGCAGGGGCGTAGCTAGGATGAAATTTTTAGGGGGGCCTAGGTAACAAATGGGGGGGGCGGCACCGCCGAAGGTCAGGCTTGTCAAGACTATCTAAGCGGAGCGCCACCATCGGTTGGCGCGGAGCGTGCAAGAAAATTTTTGGCTTTATAAACCCTCCAGATGGCCGGAAACGGCACTTCCCACGTGTTTTAAGCTGCATGTACCCAGCCTTGAAAGTCGAATCTCATGTCTGCCATTTTTCAAATAATGGATAAAATCAGTCCATGAAAAATGGTAATACACAAGGCCGCACATATACTTTTTTGCTAGGGGGCAAAAAGTCGGCATTACTGATCTGTGACCAAGGGGAGGGGACTAAAGGGAACGGGTATCTCTCTCCCCCTTGGCGAAATTTGTAATTTCAGGAGGACGTGTAGATTGATAGCAAATGGTGCAATATTTGAGGGATTTCAGCTTGAAAGGAAACGAAAAGTAGTTGTGACTAAGTGCGACAAAAGTTATTTTTGAGAACGTGGTCGATAATATGTGAAGCGTGAACCTCAGCCATTGAACTCCGTTGTGGAGGAGGGTTTGAGGGAGGGGAGGGGTGTTATTGGTTATAAAATGTTTCTATGACTGAACTGGCGCGGTTCAAAAACCTTTCAAGCCATTGATGATTGAAGCTACCTATTGCAACAACAGCAACATTGTAGCTTTGCATAATCGCACGTAGCGCGAGAATTTTTAGAAAAGTAGGCTAGAAATACATCCTAATAGAGCTGTAAATGATTGGTGACATGTGCACAGATATAGGCATGAAAATATTGATCTGCCTATTTGCAATTGTTTAAGTTCTATCATTACGATCACAGCTATTTCTTATATTTTTACTGCGTTTTCTCTGTATATTCCCATAGTTGGGAACGGTGCACTTTGAAAATTTCTGGGGTAATTGTCCGCCCCCCCCCCCCCGATAATACAAGAATCATACTGAATTATGCATCCCTTATGATTTATTCTGCCTGCAATTCTCCCATGGGCACCTTCTGGTATATCTCTGTTACATTTGTCTATCACCCTATCCATAGGCTACATGTCCACTACTCAATTACATATCCCCTAGATCATACCATTTGTCTCCAACCTAGGGTTACCATACGTATTTTCTAGCAGGGAGGACACGGATCACTGTCTTGATGTAGGGGTGTCCCCTTCCCTTTGGAAATTTTTTCCGGTTTTCAATGGTGTCTAGATGCAAAATTGTGCTGTATTTGTTCACGGACTCAAGTCATCGGTATATTACTTGGTCAGACCAATAATACCACCAGTAAATCTTTCAAACTATTTAACCCGCAAAGCAGAAGTAGGGATCATGTGGGAAACACATGAAATCCGGACCCTGTTGGCAATTTTACAAATCCGTCCGGACCGTGACGCCAGTGCAAACCATTAAAAAGAGGACTTGTCAAAAAAAATCTTTCTCTCTACAGTGCACTTGTCATGGGCAAGGAGAGAGACACGACACACTTGATAAGGATAGAAGAATTATTCGAACGCAGTACCTTACCGTACGGCATATTTTGTGTATGATACCGTATTGAAATGGTCGTGTGAGAATGGTTATCAGTGTATATAGTTGCCATGTTTTCAGTAAATCAACCAGCCATCCGAAAAGCCAAAGGGTCTAAACCTGACAATGTCGCATCCGAATTTGTCGTCGGGACGTTCGTTTCATCGTCCAAGTGAATTATATGCGAATTAAACGACAGTGCAGATTATATAACTAATTTAGTGGAAGCAGGCATTTTAAAGTTATAAGTTGATTTCATACGTGCGCAAAATGTGTTTTCACACATTTACTTTTTCCTAATTCTTACACATTTTATCTATTTATTTACTTTTTGAAGGAAATACTTCAAAGTTTATTTCCGTTCATACATTTATTTTTTTCTTAATTCTTACACATTTTATTAGGACACAAAAAATCTAGGGGGGCCTGACGAATATCTGGGGGGGCCTAGGCCCCCCAGGCCCCCCCGTAGCTACGCCGCTGATCAGGTGACGTTGTCATGGTAATATCCACAGTACACAGTATCGACGATAGCAGCCCGGGCCATGTATGTTATGTACGTGCACATGTATCCATCAAGCAAAGCCATCTGTCGCTGTCACAGGCGGGATTACGGTGGACAATGGTAACTTGTCCCCCCCCCCCCCACACACACACACACACACACGTTTTTCAAGAGCTTAAAAAATAATAAACATAATAAAAAATAGCGAAAGGAATCGAGACAAGAGAAACTATAAGAGAATTTCAATAGCCTATTATGATTAAATTTTGCAATGTTAAAGGAAGAAAAACATTAGAATCAAATACCATAGCCTAAAAATGCTAGGAAGACTTTTTTCTGGGCGCTCCTCGCGCACCCCCAAAGAAAACTGACTAATACAATTGAAAATTTCGTCTGGCACCGTAAAATTGCTTTCAAAGCGTGGGCGTCTCCTACGCGCCATACTATTGGGACTTGAAGCTCTGAAATAAGTCACCGAAAGTACTGTACGTCATTAAATGCACCCTGGTCCTTGCAAACAAAATCCCAAACACTACCCATGTATAGGGAATCACAATTCTCGATAAATTTTTCGGCGTGCTTCGCATGAGCCTGATATAAATTGGTCTCATTAGTACTGGTGTACGGCTGTGCGTAGGAAAACTTTGGTGGAATTGCCTCGTTATATATTTCCTGTAGGACAGCCCAGTGGCGTAGCTAGAGGGGGCAGGGGGCGGCCGCCCCCACAGAGCCTCCGAAGGCCTCTGTCGGAAATTTCTAGTGTCGGAAATTTTTACCACCTTAATTAAAAATTCTTACAACGGAAATTAGTAGCTAAAATTATATTCTTAGGGGTTTACTTACAACACTTCTTATGTTTTTAAGCAGAATTACACATCGAAATGTTACTACATACCTCCCAAGTGACCCGCATTTCGCGGGTTTGGCCCGCATTGAACACCCAAATCCGCTGACCCGCCCAACCCTTTGAAAAACCAGCATTTCAATACATGATAGAGCCACAAAACAAAACCCTGCCTTCGGAAGTATCATACCTCCCAACTAAACCACAAACTTAGCAAATTACGGTGCCAATCACATCTTAGTGCATTCCGCTGCTTGCCTTGCGAAAGGCACTCTTGTTACGTAGACTGTAGCAACATATAGCTAACCTCCATAGCAGGTATCGAAAATATTCTAATGGGAGCAATCGAGTCTAATAGCCGCGCGACGCAACTTACAAACCGAAAACAAATGCCCGTTTCGCGGGTTAGAGGCAGGGTTTGTCTCAGAAATTTCAACCCAACGAACGAACGAAATGTCACAGTTTTAGCCGACTTTATCATAACCACTCAGTCCTATGCAAAAATACGTATTTACATTTGCACTGTCAGGGCCGCATAAACATTTCATTCAACTCACACTCATCCTGTGGTAATTCCTTTAATTAAGATATGTACATATTTGTGAAAGAAACTAATTCAAGAAACATTCTCATTTTGGAAAGTGTGTGATGCCATTTCGGTGTGAATTTAACACAAGCCCGCTTCCCTTTGTATACTACCTAGCAGCAGCACGGTGTCGTTTAAGCCGAATATGCTACGTGCTACGTGATTCCTGAACTGTGCTACATCAGAAATTAAGGGTAACAATAAACAACCAATGATCGCTATCATTTGGAAAGCTTTAAATTTTGCGAGCTTGTGAGTATCAGTGCAGATATTTTTGGCGGCAAATTGATGAAATTACGTCGATTGATTTGCCAAAAAGTGCTACCATTTTGTCTGTAGACACCTATAAAATTCCAAACTTTTCCAAAAGGGGGAGGGGGTCCACCAACGGACTGGTCAGAGGTGGACCCGCATCTAGCTTTTGGAGCTTGGGGGCTATGTTACTGACAAGGCCTGGAAGTGTCGTTTAAGGCAATCTCGGAGATATTTTAATCTAATTTTTTTCCGCGCGCTACACGCCAGATGATGGTGGCGCTACGCTTAGATAGTACATCATTACTTCAAGACAATAATCTGTTGGAAATTTTTTGCTTTTGCCCCCCCCCCCCTTCCACAAAAAAATATCTAGCTACGCCACTGAGAGAGCCTGAGTAAAGTACTATTTACAAAACCCTCGCTACACCTCTTCCTGTTCACTTTCCCCACCAACTGCCATGATCATGCATCCCCAGCAAATTGACTTACGGTTACTATCTTAAATTTGCGATTCTCATAAGAAACCTTTGTCATTAGCATTTCAAAGTACAGGTGGAGAAGCAGAATTTGTTCAAGGAATTGTCCAGAATTGCCGCCAAAGCCGTCAAATTTAAAAAAAATACTCAGTCTTCAGCCACCGGCTTCGCACCTTCGGCGCTCGCGGTTAAAGGTTTCGCCGGCAACAACTTCCCAAGATGTAGGCTCCAATGAAAATTACTTCCCTGGATGACATTTAAACTGCTGATGGCCTTGGCCATGTCCATGTAAAAACTACCCGTAAAAATTTCATTGCTTTTTTTATTATTATCATAATTATACTCTATAACCTGATAACCTTCAAAATCGACACTACCGTATTTTTCACACTAATAAAACGGTTGAGGGGAATCGTCCCAGACCATCGACAAAAATGAAACATGAAAGAAAGAACCATAGAGCAGGATATAGGGTCCTGTATCCTGCTCTATGAAAAGAACAGGCACCTGAGAAAAAGTAGGAATTTTTTAATGTAATAAACAATACTGCATTTTAAAATCAAAGAAAAACAGTAGGCTACAAATTAAACATCTCAATGTGTTTTCTTCGGAGCGCTTCGCGCGCACCCGTTTTAAATATTGTTTTGGGATTTCGGCTTACTCCTGTAGAATATCTGGCTTTTCATGACTTCGTACATACTCTTACATTATCTTTGGAACCCTTGAATTCCCCATGGCCTTACGTAGTAAAGGAGACGTCCCCTCCCCCAGAAATTTTCAAAGCAAAATTTTTATCACCATTGATCTGTGTAAATTGACGACTTTTGAAGATTGTTTAGATGCAAGTTGTAAGGGGCGAGAAAGTGCCATTTCCGGTACCGTAATATGGGACAGGCGCTTAGCGAAAGGGGGGGGGGGTGCTAGAATTGGGCTTTTATTGAAGAATCTGGACAAAACCAAGAAATTTGTTTGGGTAACTGCATGGTCGTCGTTGGGGACTACATTCTTCATCTTACCCATTAAGGATCTCCTACGAAACTGAAAGATCTTTTTCTTACAAAATATGTTTGCCACGATGGCGAGGCTGAAGAAAGAATCTTCCAACAGTTAGGGAAAAGAGGAAAGAACTTTGCAACGATACGTTTTCGTGTTTCTTAGAATCACGCCTACACGGAAGAACAACATTTGTGGAAACGTCGAAATCCAATATGTTTGAAACGGGTGTGTTACCACTAGATAGAACTATAGATGAAAGCGCGCGTAGCGTGCGAAATTTTTTTGAAGTTATAGAAAGGATCGTTACAGAACTAACTGGCTACGGCCTGATAAATAGACGTTTGGAATATTTTCTGAGTATATCTATGTCTTCACCAATATTAGTCTATATAAAATTTTGCGCAATTTTGTGGGGCTCGGAAAAATTTGGGGAGGGGGGCTAAAGCGCTCTACCTCCCATAGAACTGTGTCTGGTATAATTACCTTAATAATGTTCATGAAATTGATTGTTAATCATGACGCATGCGCGCGAAGCGCGCCCAAATTTTCATTAAATAAGATTTCCATAATGAAACCTGCATTCAGAATCTGCATCGAGATACTTTCAAATGCCCAAGAACCAACATGCCATTCAAAAAGCCAGTTTTTTTTCCTGGTAATTTGTAAAAAGCTTTCAACTTCTGCTGTTGTGCTTCTCCGAAAGTTGCTATCGGAAGATATTGATAATAAGAACACTGAGGTAAGGTTTGAAGCGCGCGGAGCGCGCGAAAAGTTTGAGAGTTTGAGAAGAATTTGCGAAAAAAGGACAGCTTTGATTTGATTTTACGTGAGAAAAATAACGTTTGGTATTATTCTCACTTGGTCTAGTTGGAAAATCAAATACAAAGTTGACGTAGGCTCAGTCGGAAAAATGTGCTAGACTGAGATATCAGAAATTCCAACCCGCATTTCAGATTTTCCGACTATCGTCGCTCTGACGAACTTTGGGGGGGGGGGCGTGATACACCCCCACACACACCCCCGGTCGCGACGGCCCTGCACTTAAGTGAAATTCAATTTCACTTACGCTTAATTGTATTTTACTTAAGCCTAATATTCTATTAAGCTTAAGCAGAATTTAATTCCACTTAAGTGAAATTCAATTTCACTTAAGCTTAATTGTATTTTACTTAAGCTTAATTCTTTTAAGCTTAAGTGGAATGAAATTCCACTTAAGTGAAATTCAATTTCACTTAAGCTTAAATTTGAGGGTGAGACATCCCCCCCCCCTCCCCCAACACACACACACCCCGGTCGCGACGGCCCTGTTTGTGACGCATGGCTGTAAACAAGGTATCTCAAGACAGCAAAGATGGGTACTTCTCATACTTGGTATATAGAATTATCACACTAACAGGGAGAACCTTATGTTTGGTGGAGGTCAAAGGTCATGTGAGGTCACCAGAGATCATAAGCGGAAACATTGTAAACATGATACCCCTAGGTATATATCATATACTTTGCATGTGGATGCTGCATTATACTGATGAACCCTACTCTTTTTGGTAGAGGACAAAGGTTACCTGAGGTCATTGGAGGTGAAAATACAGAATCCTCAAAAACTGCTTGTAAACATAATATCTCAAGATAGCAATAATGGACACTTTTCATACATGGTACAGAGCTTTATTGTATTGAAAGTGTGGAGGCCAGAGGTCATTTGAGGTCATCATAGGTCAAAAACCAAAAAACTTGCAAAAAAGTATTTCAAGACAGAGATGATATGTATATTTTTCATACTTGGTATATAGATTAGTCACTTTAAGAGAGAATCCTATTGGTTTTGCTGGAGATTAAGAGTCATCTGAGGTCCTGTACTTTTTCATCAGGAAATATTAGATTAGACTGACCCTGACTAATATATCACAAGAGAAAACAAAAGAGATCAACACAAATGTGTCAGCTTCACCTCGTGTTTATTAAAGGTTTCTTTTAAAAATCTATTCCACATTGCACTGACAATTCTTCAAAAGCCAATTTTACTGATTAGTAACAAGCTGAACACTTAAAGTACTGCATGTAATACCTCTCATTTGGCATACCCTCCACCTAAAAGAACAGAAAATCATTAAATCAATTCAGGTATGCCCTTTTAATATGCCTGTTCACAGGTGCATCCCACAATAGTGAAACCACCCAAATACCGTCCATTCCCGATCTCATGTTGTAAAGCTTGGGCAGTTAATGCAGTCAGCTCAAGTTGAATAAATAACAGAACGGTCTCATTAAAACAAATAGTTATGGTTTTCTTAGCCCCTGCCCCCGTGATGAAATTTGTTTGTTCCTAATTTATGACTTTGAACACTGAACAGCTCACTTTCCTGTTGTATTACATGGATTTCACTCACCTACAGGGTACTGAAGGGGTCATGCATATATCAGAATGATTTCAATAAAAGGCTTAATGTTTTAGAATTTAGAAAAAAATGATTAATTTCAATTTCAAGATAATTCTAGGAGTGCTGCTCCCCACCCTCTATTTGCCATTTAAATTCTGAGAACAGACTTAATCTAACATGAAAGATGGAAACCCACAAATTCCACCCATTATTACTGTCACTTTTTCAGACCTCATTTGAAACTTAGAGTATTTATAAAATTTTTTGATTCCTTCACACACATTTAACCCTGGAAGCAGCACAAATAAATTATAAGAAACTGAAACTTCAGCTATAACTTCAAGGCACCTATCAAAAATTTCTTAACAAACTGAATACTGTCAAATATCAAAATTTCAATTTTGTTCCATGGGTTCTGTGAATAAACTTTGCTACAATATTTATCAGGTCTGGTACACACTCCAGGAAAGACTTATTTAAGTATTTCATTGTTCCTATCATCATGACAAATACATTCTTAGTCTAAGAAATCCTCTAAACCTTTCCAAAATACTGAATATGATGTCACAAAGGGAAGGGAGTGGGAAGCTTACTTACTAATAGACCTTTTTCCAAATAGCAATTGCAAAGGATTGTGGGATAGAGTTTTTGGTACGCGTTGTTAATGTTAATGGCATTTTACTATGACCAAAAAGGATATGAACAAAAATTCTATCCCACAATCCTTTGTAATTGCTATTTGGAAAAGGGTCTATGGTGACATCACAATTGCCTGTTTACCAAAAAAAAAAAATACATAAATAAAAGGTGTTGTGTAAACATGACTGCATGGTTAGTGACTCCAGGCTGATATTTTTCTAACTTGACACTGCTGGATCAATTCAAATTTTACTTTCTTGTAACTACTGAATCCTTTACTATCCTCCTTATAAACATCTGCAAAGTACACCATACTTTTTTCAAAATACCAATATTAGGTAAAACATTTAAAGCCACTTTGCATCACCCAAGGGGCAGGCATACACAGAACTACTGTCCAGCGACATTCATAAAATATTTATTTCAAAACAACACAATGAAAATCAATGTAACTACTTAAATAGTACTATTGGCTTGCTAACTTTCCATTCAGATATATCTCTAAAGTTATGACAAATGAGAAAATACTTGCACATATTTATACTATAGACCTTATGCATTGATATCACACTGACGTCATTTTGGGTGAAAACAATGAAGCACACGTGCACGAACGGCGTGGATTGGCCGCACGTGTAGCAGACTTACGTGCGTACACAACTGGTTGACAAATCAGTTGCCTGCATTTACTGGTGTAACTTGCAATGATACAAGCTTTTCCTCCATTTTCCTCCAAAGGAGGGAGCACTTTCTCCTTTGTGACATCGTATGCATAGAGACTATTATCGGGAAGCAAATTTCCTAAAATGATGATATGCATATGCTATAAATAATTTGCATATATGCTATAAGTTAACATTTACATCCAAATGCATAATGAGTTGACAGTTACAAAATAAGCTTATGTCATACTGCTATAAAAATCTTCCTCATTTACTTAATATCCGTTTCAAAGTAATGCATATGTAGTTTTGTTTCAATGAAAACCTGAAGTTCACAGTTAAAGTTATTCTTGATAATTAGTCTTAATACAAACTCTTATACTTCTTACTATACCAGTCAATTAATGTCTGGAATTGGTTTCCTATATTTATATATTCTTTATATGTATTATCTAGGAAGATTTCTTATAGTTACAAAAATATAAAAATCTCCATGAAGGAACTTATAAATTCCCATGTTCTAACCACCTCATTGATGATAAATACAAATGATTTTTGATGCTTCAGTATGATCTTTGGCAAGCCTGGATCAAGTGTTTCTTTGGCCCCAGGCACAAGGCTTTAAAGTAAAAATGCCTCCATGGTATTTTTGTATGCCCCTTTTTTCTTTGTATGCCCCAATTTACTTCAAAAGGCCCTAGGCACAGTGTGGGTAATCTGGGATGGTCTCTGGTCTAAGTCTTTTGGGGATTTTAACTTCAGAAATGGTTTAACTTAGCTTTTTCACATGATCAAAAAATGAACACAGAGCAAAGCATAAGTCAACTGGCACATGTAACCCCCCACCCCCACCTCGTCAATGGGGAAGATGTTCAATCATTGTGAGGTGGAAACTATAAAATCAGCTAAAGGGAGTTAAGTGTAATTGACCTTGCTTAAGTCTGCAAATAGGCTACAAATTATATAGTCACCTTAAGTGAGTTTAACATATTTTACTTAAGTTGTAGTCTACAAATGGGTTTCAAAATATCACTTTAAATGAGATAAATATTAGTGACTATGTCTAAATGTCTATAAAGGTTGCAATTTGTTTCCTCACCTCAAAGAGCTTAAATTATTGAACTATGTCAGTAAATAAGTTACAAACTATACAGTCACTTTTAATAATTTGTACATTTTTGAACATATTTAGCATTGTTCACTTGCTCATAGGGATAACTCCAGATAAACAAGTGCTAGGAACTCATTATTTCACTTTCCTTTCATATTAGCAACCATTTCAGCTAAAGATAGTATTTATACCAGTAAGCACTTGGATGTTTATACTAAATTATCAAATTTAACAAAACTTCAGAGGTACATCTTCAAAATTGAGCTCTGAGGGAAAATTTGCAAGGGTGTTTGAACAAAAAAAAAGAAAGACAGAAAGACAGGAAAAAGATAGATGAGGTGAACCCAGAGTAGACAAAGTAGATAATGGATCACTTAAGATTTCAAGCAACCAGAATCTGTATTTCATTAATGTGGTTCCTGGTCTTGGTTTGTAAAAATTCCTGTGGGGTAAATTCCAACCCAAGTAAGTAGTGAAACTGCTCTAAGAAAATATGAACCTGCAGAGATGCAACTTTTGATTAACCAACCTTAAAACCACATGCAGGACTCTATTCTAGCTGACAGGAATGTCAGTGTTAAATTTGAACATGCAGACAATGAAATTTCTTCCATCAGTATGTACAATGTCTATTCTACTATCGTAGCATACAAGCCTAGTTGAATACAAAGTTGTTAATTTCAACAGTTTAAACACAACATTTATTAACGAAGAAGCCACAAAGAAAATCCAGGCTTATAGAATCTGATACATAAGATAAGAACTTAGAAAAAATGTTGTAATTCATGCATATTTTTATTTTGCATTTAAACTTTAAACTTAGGTGATCCTGATAGGGAATGTATTCTTTTGTTACATACAGCACCAAAATACACAACATAAAACATTCTACACTGAAGGGATGCCAAATAAGCAGAATGTAAAAGAGGAACACCACTTAAAATTGCATCAAAAATATGCCATCACATGATGCGTTACTGAGAAAATGATAAGAGCAGACCGTTAAAATTAAAATTAGAAAATGAGAAAAACTTGAGCTCAAAAGGCAGAATTGTTCCACCTTAAATGGAACACTCTTGGAATATCTGTACAAGGTCGTTTCCATTTTGATGATGGGCAAAAATATAGCTGGTATTATGTACAGACAGACTGTTCATCAAATTGTGCATCTGAGTTGTTCATAACTGAAGCAAACCATCCCAGGTATAAAATTTATGAAGCTTGATCCCATTTCAAGGACACATGGAGGCTGCTGAAATCATTCTAGAGGTTACAAAATGGCCAACGTTTTGTCCACATGGAAGTTGCTGGAAATGTTGTGGATGTAAGATATGGCTGCTATAACACAATCAGAAGGGACAGAGAATACTGATAGGGCTTGATGGGCTGGAAGGCTGTTAGGCAAAAAGAAGAAAGGAAATACTGAGAATAAACTAAACTTTAGAGTAACATGATGGAATAGCATTTTCACAAATGAACTACACAAGTTACACAACCTTTCATCTGCCAAAAATAATGATCTGCAAATCCCTTGGGCTAAATATAGGAGAAATAAATGACACTGGAATACTCTGGATGTGGCAAGGCTGTCAAAACATTTCATGGGATAGGAATTTGCCTCCTGGGCCAAAAAGGCAGAGTAACACTGCCCCAAGATGATCATATGCTACTGAAGCTTTCCATATTGTCATGTGACCAAAAGTACATGCACATTCATTATAGTCACGCATAATAGCAGACATGCGATTTAAGTAAAAAAACATCACAATCTGATTTGATCTCTGATGTCTGTATTCTTCTTGGTGATACCAACTTAAGTTTCTGAAAGGACAGATATTGCACATGATATGGCTGACTGACCTTTGACCCTAACTTCTTGTACTTTTACACAAGATAATTTAAGGATTCAAGCCATTTTTAAAGGGCAAATGCAAGAGCCTCACTTTGAATTAGTATCTCCTGGTATCCTAATTCATGTATGGATATTTTTAGTCATGTGACAAACACTTCAATCTGATTTTGAATAATTCATGCAAAATAACTCCTGGATTTACTTTCAGTATGTAATATTTATGATTTAAGCTTTGAACCATAATGAAAGATATGCAGCATAATTGGTCTGGTGCTTCCAAATAGTGTTAAGGGGAATGTTTATTGCAGTCAGAGTTAAACCAGTAACACTCATTCACTTGTTATGACTTACTTAACAGATAGCTTTACTGCTATCAACATTGCTAAACAATAATTACTAGTTGATTGATTTTTCCA
This sequence comes from Holothuria leucospilota, assembly GCA_029531755.1. Taxonomy (NCBI): domain Eukaryota; kingdom Metazoa; phylum Echinodermata; class Holothuroidea; order Aspidochirotida; family Holothuriidae; genus Holothuria; species Holothuria leucospilota. The sequence goes on along the minus strand of CM055962.1, from coordinate 27,096,443 downwards.
AAGGTTTTGACTTATCAGTTATTATTGTAAGTTTTAAAACTTAAGAACTGAACTGATATTTTTTGTAAAATGAACATATAAATCAACCTAATCTTTTTTTTTTTGGTTTTGTTTTTTGTTTCGATACTACAGTGATGGGGATAAAAAGCTTGTTTGGAAAATTGGGAAAGGTCTTCATTTGAAATGATTTCAATTATCTTCCAAATGGAATTGGATACAGCATATGCCACCTGTGACATGTCCCAACTGATGCGTTTCTCCATGTAATAATAAAAAAATTCCATGAGATACATCGTACAGCAAGGAGTTCTTCAATTTGTACACATAACACATTCCTAAGTTCCAATCTTGAATATGCTTTTGATTCATTGCTCTTTAAGTCTGGAACAGATAACTTCTTGATATTTGCACTTGTGACACCCTTTTTAGTTTTAAGGAGAGATTAAAAAAAGTTGCAATCATATTTCTTTTGGGGAGTATTTTATTTTTGCATTTTAAATATTCTTGTGCTCCTTCCTCTTACTGCTATGACTTTGTTTAATTTACACTTTGAATGTTCTCTTGTGTTGCTTTGTTAATGTAATCATTTTGTATTATTTCACTTTGAAAAGACCCTTTGGTTACTTCTGTGTATAGATTATGCTTTATAAATCTTTTACTGTAATAGTATGAATAACCCTATGCCATCAAGAGTTTTACATTGAAGAATTCAAAATAGCTCAGAATTGTCTTCCAAAATGTACATAATAAGGTTGTCCACTGTATTCAGATACAAATGAAAGTATGACAAAATATCTACAAGGAGAAATATTTCAGACTTCACAAAGAAGTATCCTAAGGTACAAAGAGGGGTCAAGGGTAGGAGGGGGTAAGTATTCTATGGGCATTTTTGAGGGCAAAACCTATCAAACTTTGAACCTAAATGGGCAAAGTATGAGAGGCGCGACAGAAAGGGAACAAAGGGGAAACTTTCATACTGCACATACCAACATGTAAAACCAACATTATGATTATTAAAGTAACACCCTGCTTCAAATTCACAAATGATCTTTTCTTATTACAAACTTTAACTCTTCTGCTGGGGGACTGATATGAGAGAATAAATTCAGCTTTCACCATTTACCTGTGAATTAGGTGAAAGCAACTTAGAAAGAAACCTTTGAAATGTGCTCTGCAAACCCTTTCAATGAGACTAATATAATGGATTCTGTTCCCATGTCACCTATATTAACACAACGATGTAACAAAAAGATGACACCTTCCTATTCCTCCACCATTTCTTCAGACAATCAAATGACACTAATAAAACAATTCTGCTTACATACTTGCAATTCTCATGATGAAAGTATCTCAAGCAATGATGTATTAAAAATAAAAGAGGAAAAGGTTTGCATCACACGCCCATGAAATAAATCTTTACATAACAGTGACTGTACAGAGAGCAGGTATGGGAATCGAAGTTGTACCTGAACGTAACAATGACTGCAAAGATTGCACCTTAAAATTGTAACCTATCATCATTTGCACAACCTACAAACTGACCGCACATTACAAATTATCAATATCTTTGTGTGTGATTTAGACTGCCACTGCCGTAATTCAATGATAATAAATTTCTAAAGCGAGGACCATGAAAAAGGCTAATGTTTTCAACATTCAAAGAGGTAAAAAATGTATGCCAAAAATCAGCCAAAGCAATTGCAATTCATGATGAATCAATTGGATTTCCTTTTCTTATCTTTTCATGCCAGTTTTTGTGCATTTTAAATCTTGAACAAACACCATTTATGAAAAGATTCATTTTCTGTCAAAATTCAAGCTAAAGAAAAAGTCTGCAGCATGCCATAAAGTGTATTTTTTGGATACTTCAGTTAGTTGGGAAATGTTCATGACAAAATCAGCAGGTAAAAATCAGAAAATACTTTTTTCCAAATTCTAAAACAAAAGTTTTCATTACGTTTTTCAGTGTACATACTAGCCCACTTTCCAAAGCATATTTCAACAACAGCGAAAACATGGTTTGACAAGAAACAGTATTACAAAGAGCAGGATTAAAACAGTCATCAGCACTGATGACAGGAAAATAAAGTAATCAACAGGCAGTTCAGCTGGACATTTTTTGGAAAAAGCCTCAAATTTAGCACACTTTGCTTTAAGCTTCATGCACAACTTAATTGAAACTTTACACACATAGCTTGAAGCAAACATGCAACAAAAGGACGTGTCTGCTACAATGCCTCTCTTACATATATTCAACCTTCTCATTTGCAGAGGATTTGGACACTAACTAAATTTTTCAAATGAATCGTACTGCAATTAAAGCCACAATGCATGAGGGGTTTCAGGCTCCAGCTATATCTATACCATTTGTGATATCCAATTAGCCTTTCCATTGTATGATTTTTTTTTCAATACCCAAAATACACAAACTGAATTTGTTTCTATCTGAGAATTCCACAGAATTCTGTTAATTGTAGACAGAGTCGTCCTGGTAATAGTTACTTTAGTTTCAGCCATCTTGACTCTTGCAATGACAAACAAGGAACACAACAAGAGTTGTAGTTTCATCTTGTATTCAAAAATTTTCGATCCACCTCTAGATCATCTTCAGTTGAATTGAATTTGTTTCAATTTTTGATTTACATTTCCCTCTTTGTGAAAGTATGTTTTTGTATAAATCAAGGAAATTTCATGGAAAGAACTTTTCATGCATTACCCAAAACCTCAAACCCCCTAAAATATAATATGAAAACCATGTCACCTACAAAACATGCAACAGAAACCATGCAAAGAGCTTCAGTGTGATTTGTGGAAAGCAGCAACAGTTCGAACAGCTAGCTGCACCTTTTGCCAGTTGGACTGGCCACCTCTGTTCCGCCTGTCAATTTCACTCTGGACATATTGCACTTGACTCTTCAACTGAGCATCCCAGACTAAAACATGGACACAGTCTTCATCTGTAAGAAATTAAAGAACTGACAGAACTACAAATGATTGTAGACATTTTGAAAATAGCAGTGCTGTACCTATGTGCAGGAGGTTAAAGTTTATGAAATGCAGCCCAGCATTTTGGAAGCTTGGGGCTCAATCTCTGGCTGGACCATACTAGTAGGAAGGTTTCCATCCATGGACAATTTTCTCATCAGAGCTGGCCTTCCAGAGATGATTTAATTGGCACCAAGGGGTAAGGAAGAGGCAGGGGGCCATAGGCTCAAACTAATCCCCCACTTCCAACCCAATAAACAGGGTTTTAGGATTGCTGGAGTACTGGGCAGTTCTTTTCCTGGGTCTGTAACAAGGGTCCAAAAATAAGCTGTGGAACAGATTGTCCTACACATCGAATAATTTGAGCTGATAATTTTCCAAAGATAACAATTTTTTTTCTAAATAAAGGATACCCCAGAATTACAAATTCCCACTAACACTGGCAAACACTTTTGTGCCCTTCGTCAAATAAAGTCGACCATTAGGGCCTTGGTGGAAATTTATTGAGATGGGAAGCATGCAGGGCTACAAAAAGGTACATATCGTGGAAAGCAAAAAGTTACTATTTTGTTTGTTCTGTTATCTAAAACCAGTGTCAGTCAGAACTAGCACCCTCTGAGCTAAGTGAGGGTTGCATTTCTGTGTCCTGGTTGGGCCCAACCTGTGCCAACCAGCTGCAGAAGATATCTGTCTAAAGCTGTATGAGCCTAATCAGTTGATGTAATGAATAGCAGGATGTCCAGTTAACTTGGGTTTGTAATTCTGAGGAATTAAATACACCAGGTTGTGAGATTTAAGACCTTTTTCAACATTTCAATAAGGAGCATGTTCCCCAACACCCCTCCTTAAATGATCTTGGGCAGAGTCATTATGCAATTTAATACACTGTACGATACAATTATGATTTTCTGACCACCTCCCCTCCCTTCCCCAGGAAACCTCCCTACACCCGACAGCATCATAGAGTAACTGTCATATTAATTTTAAGTTAAATTTACAGTAATGCCTACGTTCTCAAGTGGTGGCCCATGGGCCATTTGTGCCCCAAGACATGCACAAAAATTGCCCACGGAAGAACTGTGGAGCCCCAAATTTTAATAACAAAAAAGCTGTTGAACAATCCTGGCTACTACCACAATCTGATGCAAAAACTCGAGTAAAGATGGCCTGTGGCCTGATACACTTGAGAACCTCTGCTGTAACATAAAGACAAACAATGAACAGTATCTGACTGAAGAAGAGAGCTAATGACAATTCTGCTCTTAAATCTGTAGTTAGGAGATAAAAAGTTGTAACAAAAAACAAATCTGAGATTACTGATAAAGCATCCTGTATAGTGGGAAATTTCCGCGCTTTTCGCGATCAAGTATCTAATCGTGAATTTAAGACCCGCGAAAGTACTGTTGTTAGTTTGTACAAGACTATGTTGGTTGCCTGCATCGGTGAATTCTTCACTCCGCAAATATGTGAACAAGGTACAGATTCACTAAAAATTAGCCTCGCTGAAATTTCCCGCTATACAGTACATATAAACTCAATTTCTAAATGAAGGCAAGACCAAGTGATCTACCAAGTCATGAAAACAAAAAGCCAGGTCATTGCATGTTCTGTAAAAATTAGGAAAGGCTACAGACTCTACACAGCAACAAAGATTAGGACTGCTTCTGAATGTCTCACATACAATCCATTCCTTACCTATTAGGTCTGCACATTCTGGTCTTTTTAAGAAACCCTTCCCTGCAGTCATGACAATACTACCTGATGAACTTTTAGTTTGATCTGTGGGTAAAATAGGGAAATCTTGTAAAACCAACATAATTGCAAATTCTGGTGACCATCAACAGTGTGGTATGAAAATAAAGTAATATGACAAATGGAAAAATCTGTGGTATCTGATAGCAGTCCCTAAGACCACATTTTTTTGGAGAAATAAAGGAGCAGACCAGTTGAATGTAGCTACGAAGGTGACAATTATGCCCCTTTTTGCAATGAATGTTTTTTTCATATAAAGCTATGACATACACACATTACAAAGTATGGATGTTCTGAATGACTATAATGCTGACAGATAAATGATACTAAAATTTCATGTATGAAGAAACTAGACTGATACTGATAAAACTTGAAATGTGCTTTACTGTGGTCAACTTGTAAAGACTATCCTCCTAGACCCAGTGAATTAATGCAAACCTGAATTTTGTTTGTCAGCATTAAAAACAAATTTATTTCAAAACTATTGCTGAATTCTTCCCTCATCTACATCCAAAATGTTTCATTAAATGAACTGTTTTCCAAACTTTGTAAAATGTATGCAGTACTAAAGGCTTAACCGTAACACTTTGCAACAAAAAAAACATAAGTCATCTAAATAAGATGAGTACAATTCCATACTTGGAGCCTGAATAGCTTGTCATTCCTTTTGGATCCTATGTTAATAGCCAAGCTTTCACATACCAAACTTATCTAATAAATCTCATCAATATAAAGGTACAGAGGATCATGAGTGCCAGTCTTATAACAGAGTATGTAGCATACACATTTGATGTTACCTGGAGATTTCACAGTTGCTATGGTCCTCAAAGCCTCTGTATATCTGTGAACCAATGTTATCAACTTCGATGTATGGCGGTCAATAAGTGCCAGATGACCACTAGCCACACCAACCCATAAAGCCGTTTTAGCCTGCAGCATCATTGATTTGATATCACACTGTTTGTTTGTCAAACTTGGATCATGTTCTCTGAAATTTACCAAAAGAGAAACCTTTCATTAAAATGTGGTCTTCCAAAATGCACACAAGTTCAATTGTTCTCGTTAAAAACATAATTCAATTACTGCAACCAAGTTGAAAATGAATACACCACCAGAGTCTACGCTGTCCACTTCTAAAGCTAAGTATGTAGTATACCTCACTTCCAATGTATGTATCTGGTCACATAATTGATGATCATCGTGGAGGGGGTGGGAGAGGTATCTATGGTGGTAAAATTGACTTTGGTAATGAATGACTTTGGGGAGAAGATACACTGAGTGGCTGTGAATATTTTCTTTTTATTACAGATGGTCATATCTGATAATACAAACACTACTAATATACATACTAGCAATGTTAACCTAAAAAATCAATTACATTAAGTACATTATTCCATCAAAAGAAAAAAAAATCGAAGGAAATTTCACAAACTTACTGCAGCAGACGGGCAATATCAAGGTATGTTTTAATCTTGTCTTTGCCTGGATCCCAAACTTCAATAAAGTGGCTGTCTTCACCATATCTCCTACAGACCCAAACTGACTTGTCTACTGCTATGAGTCTCACCTGACCAGGTTCACTGTATGGAAACAAAGAAGGAAATATATGTGCAAAACTTTACCAACAGTAGAAACCAGTATTGCATTCTGTAATAACTTGTTCATGCGACAATTACTTGTCGTACTTTTTGGTGCAAAATTTAACCCCACCCTTCGCAATAAAAAAGGAAAATAAAATAATGAAAAAACAATTTACTTCAAAAAACTCAAACAAAAATTCTCTCACAGTTCTCCATTTCCTGTAAGGAAATAATGATCTAGATATTATTTTATTATAGCTTAGATACAAAAAAGGCAGCATAAAGTAACTTAGCAAATACAACTAACCTTTCACCATTTGCACGGTTTTTGATGAGACGACTTTCCACCTCTAACGAATCTCCATTTAGTACTGCTATGTGATTACCACAACCTACATACAATTTAGCCTGATAGAGAACCATGCATCCGAGAGGATCACAGGATGTTACATTCAGCTGTAATGATTTCAAAGGTTTTCCATCTGGGACCTGGGAAGTGCAAAGTGACATGGCATTAACACTGCCATAAAAACCCAAAAAGTGCTTGACATGAGAAAAAAAGAATGTACAAGCAGTCCAAAGCCACCTCTTAAAGTATGTGGAAGTAGCAAAACATTGCTCATCTTCTCTACTACTTCTTCACAAGTTTCTTGAATAGACCTTGTGCAATGATGTTATCATGTTATCACCTACTTGAAGGCCGCCATGTTTTGAGGAAAGGCTGCGCTACAGAGGTGTTTAACCCATGTCATGTGATCCCATGTCTCTTTGGTTGTTAGACATTTTGCCAATCAAGCAGTCATTGTGTCACAGTAGTATCTGCAGTCATTGTGTCACAGTAGTATCTACAGTCATGCCATGCGGGTGTGCTGTAAATACGCTTACTGACTGTGTGCTGTGCCAGCACTGCTGGGGAATCCCGATTGCGTGGTGTCACATGAAATACCTCCACAGGGTGTACAAAGGTGTGTACCTGCTTGTCCTTTGAGCAGGCACACTCTATTAGACACTTTGATGTCATGTGCGTATGGCTTTTAATGGCATTAAATGCTACCATCATGTTATGTTAATAGTACAGGGCAGCTGCCTCAGCTTTTTTTGAAATAGCATTAGAGCTCATTAACTTAACTCTTGTTCTGAAAGAACTTTCTTCATGCTGCAAGTTACTAAATTTGTGTGTTTAAACAGATAAGCAAGTTAGTTATCCAATGTGATACTTAACCAAGTTTATGGACAGATTTGTTCAAGCGAGTGTGGGAAGGACTGAGGAAATTCCTTTTAATCAGACTGTACCCCATTCATAAACTCCTATTTTTGGGAGTGGGGAGGGGGAGGTCCTACCTTTACCCTTTCACTGGTAAAAGAGCAATGGTATCCAATTTCTTCAGTCTTATGGCTTTGATGTACAAAACACATAGGTAAGAATATTTCTTGAATGAACATCAATGGCAACTATCATGATATAAATGTATTAAAGACAGACAGTCATCACCCCAAAGTATATTCTTAGTGTATGTATATCAAAATTCTCAGTTGGTGACTGCTCTTTGATTGACATCAAAGTTTGAAAATTTGAAAGATGCAGAGTAGCTCACATTCCACACAAGGCAGAGAGAGTACTTTTATTACATTTTATAGCCTTGTATGCTCACCAGGACATGGCCTTAAGCAATATTAAAACAGGTCAATTTTATTCTTGCACAAGGAAGAGCCTCATACAGTTATGGGAGGAGCTAGAAGATGCATAGTTGGGAAAATTGGAACTGTCTGGGATCATGAAAATTCCCCTTTAATAGACCCTTTTCCATACAGCAATTACAAAGAATTATGGGATGGTCTTGGCATGCTTTGTTTTAGGTTACAGTAAAATGCCATTGACAAAAAGCAACACATATCAAAACTTTCTCCCATAATCCTTTGTAACTACTATTTGGAAAAGGGTCTACAATACCTGATAGTATACCATTCATTCATATCTAGAACAAGCACATAATGGAACAGTAATCACAAGATGCATGTGTGTGTGTGTCAATGGGGGTGGGGTGGGTAGGGTGGGGAGGTGAACTTACATGCTTCAATGTGTAGACATCATACACAAGGAGGGTACCATTTGCCAGCCCTGCTAGAACTCGTCCCTCATTATCAGCCCTGGGAGAAAGGAAAATGACAACTTCTTGAGAAAAAATATTACTGGTGTATCATCACATTTCTGGTACATTACAACCAACAACATATATCCAATGTTAATCAAGATAATCATGCTTCTTCATCCCTAACAAGTAATGCATATTTCCTTCCACTTACTCTTTTTTCAACAAAATTAGTTTCTCTTATTTTCCTTTATGTGGAAATGTAATGGAAAATAGCAAAACTTAAAATGTTTACAATAAAGCTCATTCCCCATAATGACTTATTCTTGTTTGAAAATCTCTTCTAAATCTTTTTTCAATCACTTCACCTTCAAAGTACCTATATCAAAGGCGGAGACGAACAAACGTGACAGAAAATTGTTCTGCAGTAACAGATAGAGATTTGATAAATTCCACTATAAATTTTTTCTAATGTCAAGAGTACTTTTTGGGGGTTGCATTAAACGGCATACACAATTTTCCAAAACTTATGTTGAAACAACAGGTCCTCCAGCCATGCTCACACTGTGATCTAGGCTTATGTTCTTTTCCATTATATTTTTACTTGGTTCACTGTAATGATTATAAAAATCCACATAAAGTGATTGCAACCAGATACTAAAGTGTTCAAACATAGGACTATACAAACCACGACAAACACTGAGGACACATCAAAATGAAACAAGTACATGGTCATGTATGTGTATACCTGACTTTCAAGCTCAACTTCGCTAGGGGTTTCTAATTGTTCACTCAGTATGGGAAGCCTTGAAGCAATCAATCTAGTCAACAGACTGGTGACTATGAATATGTGGAATAAGTGTACATCTATGTTGAATAAAAAAAAATTCAGCTGTATAAGAAGAATGAAAAAAAAATTACTAAAAGGCTACATTTTAAACTGACAAATACCTTGACTGATGAATCAGGGACAGAACAGCATCTGCCACTGTGATGCTGTGTTTCAGTTTGATGGGACCTGAAAAGTCCTTGGTGGGTTCAATGACACAAAGTTTCCCTTCCTGTGTACCCACAATGATCAAGTTCTCTCCAGCTGCTAGAATACATACACCTCGTCCCTCACCTAACATTGCACCCTGCGGGGATTAAACATTTGTGATTTTTTCAAAGTTTTGTCAATCTACAAAGCATTTCAATTAACATAAAATGGTATTCACAGCACATTAAGTAAAAACACAATGCAGACAGAAGCAGCAAGTTAAATAAAACTAGCTACCTAAAGAGGGAGGCAGGTGTAGGCATCTACTTCAGCAAAACTCATTATGGTACATTTATTTAATGGACCCCAAACTCAAATTGTCCTTTTGTTTAAAATCACAAAAATTGTCTATTTCAAATTATTGCTTTAATGACACAGGGTCATTCTGACACATGGTCTTGAACAGTTGCACTATAACAATGCCAAAGCTATCATAATCATTTAAAAAATAAACTATTTCCTTGAATGAAAAGACTGTTTCAAAGGCCTCACCTGAACAAGAGCTTTAGAGCTTGAAGTAAAAGGATTTATTAATGACACAGCAGTAGAGGTTCCATCCCCTCCAGTCATCCAAACTTCATGGACATAGTCCTTGCTCTTTCGATATCGCTAAGAATAAAACGATTTAGACAGAACTGTTACAGTTTGTTCATGAAAGCAGTTGAAAATTAACTACGGCCTTCAACTTAATGTATGGTAAGGTTTGCAGTTTATTTCATCACGTTTTTTGCTAGGGGATAAAAGGGGGTTGTGGGAACCTCCCAACTATATCTAGGAATAGCCCTGTAGTTCTAAATACAATTGGGGACTGGACTTTGATTGACATTCATTCAAACAATGGCTCCACTCTAGTTGGTCAATGATGACTTGTACAGGCAGTTGTATTCCCAGTTGAACACACACAGAGTTGTGTGCCAATATGACTTTGAGCAATTTAAACTCAGTGCAGGTCACTGTGGCTCTGTCTTGGAGGTGTACTTGGCAGGTTTTTTATTTAAATTGGATGGGTTAGAAGTAAACTTAGTGGGGAGAATTTCAACTGTCTGAGGTGAGATTATAGATTCTTTGAAATGGACTAAACATATGGGAAAATTGTGCATTACATAGCACCACCATGGTGCGGTGCAGACATAAGAAGCTTTTATCATTACTAACTCATTCAGTCACACCAAGTGACTCTGGTTATTGCAATTCTTCCACAAATTATTAATTACTTCAAGAGGTACAGTCTGTATGAATGTTGCATCATTACAACCTGAAAAGTTTGAGTGAATGAAGCATATTCATTAGCCACAAACCACAGACCCTTTCCAAATAGCAATTACACAGGACTGTGGGACAGAATTTTGGTGTGCGCCGTTTTTGGCCACAATAAAATGTCATTGACAAAAACGACGCACACCAAAAATCTGTCCCACAATCCTTTGTGATCGTTATTTGGAAAAGGGTCTATTGATTGAATTTATGTCTGTTCAAACCATTTTTCTTGAAGATAAAGGTACCAAGGTTGTACTGTAGTAGCTGCAGAGGGCAATGCTGGGCAGCACTGTCCAGGACAGCTCGTTAGCACCCAGAGTTCAAGCTTACTAAGCCTGGCAGTGTCCTATACCTAGTTCACTATCAACTGTAGTCAATATAATGGTTTGAACTGGTTTCTACAGTCTTTAAATTAAAAATCTTCTTTTGGGGGCATTTTCCAAGTTTTCACAAAAACACCAATATAGGGCAATAAATCAAGATGATTTTTTTTGCTACTGTTTTCATCAATAAGGCATTATGGCTGTCTGTATTAATCTTTTAATGTCTTTTTTTCTGTAATACTCATGTATTTCAGCTTCAGCTGCAATCTGAATATGTTTACAACAAACAAACAAACAAACAAATAAGAAAAAAATTCACCAACTATGCTCTGCTTACACTCTTCACTTGTAGCCTACCATTGGTCTAGCTACACTCAAATGGCTACCTAATTTTAAACTGCCAAGCATTCTATGACTTGACATCATGGTTCTGAGGGTATGACTATTTTGTATGTGACAAATGCTATGAGCAGAGCACCTTTAAAGAAAATATTAATGGATTTCAAAAAGTGGAAACATAGACTGCTACAAAAATGATCAATAAACATGCATTTAAAAAACACAGGCGTGATTGAAACTGTTTGAGACATAAATCAAGTTGCTTACTCTGACGGTCATGGACTCTGCATTTATTGACCCTAAAGCATACGTCTGCTTCAAACAAAGAAAATCCGCAGATTGCAATCTCTTTAAGGCCATTTTTGCCTGGAAAAGTGAAACCCAAAAATACCAAATGAAGTCAACAGACCTTTGACATGGAACACAAATCGACATACAGATTTTAATTAATTGTACTTAAAGAGCAATAACACAAACTTAGACCAAAATGTATGAACCTACTAAAGCATTTCCATTGGTCACATTTACATACCAGAATAATTTAATGCACTAAAACTGCCCCACATGACTGCAAAATGGACAACAAGACTTAGCTACAATTACATACATTTTCAATTCTTAAAATCTATTTCTATTTCCAAGGCTTTGATAAAACAGTATCACACATCAAATTTTAATCCCTTTGGGTAATTAAATGTAAGGTTTTGATTGGTTCAATGGAAATGGTCACAAACTTTATGGAGTTTTCCATAAGCCAGAAATTTGCAGGCCATCAATTCAAGGATTTTGAGACAATATTTCAGGAGTCTGAGACTTGCATAAGAGAAACATTTCTTCTAGGATGTTCAGGTCCAAGGAAAATTCCTGTTAAGAATGTCAATGGTTGAAATGATTACCGTTGGTCTTTTCTGTGGTATGGTTTCTGTACAGTTGTTTATGAGGTCCTGCATATCTGGCCATGGAGGAACACCACACTCAGTGATCTGAGGCATTCCTCTTCCCTTTAAATAAAATGAATATAATATGGTTCTTATCAGTACTGATATATTATAGCTATGACAAAGTCTTCACACAGTGATAAAGTCACTATGAGGATACTCCAAGCATCATGAGTACAATGAGGTAATAATGACAGAGACATCCTGAGCTAACACTATTACGTGGGTAACAAAAAAACAAGATATTACTACACAGATAACTGGATTGAGGTCAGATTTTATTGCAATTGGAAAGATATCATAACTAAAATATTGTACTAGTGGAAAAAAAGTTTTAATAGATAGTAAAATGATATCAAACTTATAATAAGATATAACTGAAAAAATGTCTTAACTGAGATAAGATGTTGCTGACAACACAGGACGACTATGACAAACTACGAATACAAAGATATCTCACAGTTGAGGTTGTTACCTGTGACATCACAACTCCAAGTTAATATAAAAACAAAATGATGTCATCTGTGCTGCTACTGACTACTTCACTGTACATGTACTGTAAAATGTTTCAAGAGATCAAACATTGAGAGCAGCACAACTGGATAATTTTTATTCTAGTCTGGAGTTGTGACATTACAGTCAATAGCTTCAATAATAATAAAAAACTTACTACAAAAAAAAAATGATTAAAATGAGATACTGTACAAAGATGTTATGACTACATATTACTACAGATGTACCATACAATAGTGCTCAACTTCCATCACAGTAGCGCAATGCTGCATCTACATCATATCTCACATTTATTTTGTGAATGACATTTATGAGAGGAAGCACATACACATTTAGTTTGACAAAACTCAAAATATCCACTGTACAAAAAGTATGTTACACTGTGTCATCTCAAACTCACCATAATCACCACAGATTCTAAATACACCACTACTGCACTAATTTTTTGCTGAAGCTTCACATGATCATTCTACACAAATAAAGGCTAAACATTTCCTCAAAAACAAAATAGCATCTCTACTACACAGTTTCTTGCAGGTGTGTATAATTTTACCTTAACAACAGCTTCTTCTATTTCAGTTCGGAAATCTAAATCTTGGAAAGGCTTGTGTCCTTCTGTTACAACCTCAAACAGGAGAATGCCATAAGAGAATATATCCACCTGTACGAGGAAAAAGATGGCGAAGGTTTTACGCTATACATTTCATTACCAATGTTGTTATTAAACAGCGTAAAATGACATTAATACTTAGAAACAGAATACAGTAATAAAGAATGGATTATTAAAAAGAAAACTTTGGGTGAATGTTTTTCCATTCCGTTTCTGGGAATAATTGTTCCGGTATTGCGTCGCAATTTGCTATACAAGCTGGCCAAACTTACACAAATGCAAAAATGTGTAGCACTTTTTGTGTGCATAACCATAGGGTTTTCAGTGATTTACACCGAAGAAGTAAGAAGTCCTGGAAACTGCTATGCAAAATTGGAATACTAAATTATTCTCTGCATTTCTGTGGTATGCCCATGCATCAGCAATCACATTCAGAGAGACTTCTTGGTACCCACAAATTAATGCATCAGTTTGACTTACTTATATTAACATAGGTCTGCAGCATTCAAACAAAATCATGCAGTTTTGTTCAATCAATAAATGGTTTCAGATTCCCCCTTTATTGACCTAAACATAACTAGGAGACATAAAACTATTAAAGTTTCTACATAACTAACTCTTTTTAGCAGGAAATTTCTTCTTTCAAGCACAAATCTTTTGCTCGACTCTTTGCCCATTTCCACAGTTTGATTTATGCCAGAGTTTTTGCTTGTGACTGATTTGTAAAGCATATCTAACAAATAAAGGAAAAACTAGTTTGAAAGTGAAAAACAAATATTATTTTACCTCTGTATTATAAGTTGATGTCCCCTTGATCACCTCTGGGGCCCTGTACCCTGGTGTTCCCTCAGAGGCTTTCAATCCATATGGAGTTGTAAACTTGGAAATCCCATAATCTGAGATCTTGACATTTTGCTGCAAAAAAGAACATAATAAATCAAAGTCATGAGACAGTCACATAGCAGCACACACAAAAATAACTTAAAAGCACCACAAATGACCATGAAATACCAGTAAACCTTTTACGTACCTTCATCCAATGCCATGATGGCCTGAAAACGTATTTCTTTAAACTTATTAAGATCTGTAAAATTTATTTATCATTGCAGATGCAATTTTCACATAAAACCTGGAACTTTTAAGTAATAAACCCACACAGAAAAGTCAACAGAAACTCACACTTGCTCCTGGCAGAAGTGAAAATATAAGAATGTTATCAGGCTTTAGATCTCTGTAGACTATCCTGTTTTCATGAAGGAAGGCTAATCCTTCAGCAACCTGCAAAAATAGTAGACAAATGTTTGAAACAATTTCTGTAAGAATATGTAGGAGCACCCACCATTTGCATTGTAACTTTCATTGCTATGTGTTCATACTTTATCTGACTGTCACCTAAAGATACCACATGCACTGTCTGATCTGAGAGAGTATGACCACAACAGTATTGATTTCATGTATGTTGTACATAAAACATTCAGATATTATTGAGGTGTACCAAAATGAGGGCACTATTCTACTTCTCAGTTGTTGCTGCACAACTTTTATGTTTATTTTCATTATAATTCTAATTAGTAATGTCAATATTAGAAACTGGACAAGCAGACCACTGTGATTTTAATGGATCAGAAAAATTCACAAAACAGAATGATTCCCCTAAAACAGCTGGCAAGGTTACTAAAGGCAGGCTTAAGAATTACTAACTGACTGAATCATTATTGCTTCCCTTGTTGATTGCTTTTGACTTTTATTTCTGTCATTTGATTCTTCCTCTCTAATTGTAATATGTGTCTAAAAAATAATTTTTTCTACAGGGTTGTGCTTCTACTATTTTTTGTCATTTCTTTCCCTTCTCCACCTTGCTTTACTTTCAACATCTGTTTTCTGTATATATTGATGTTGACAAAATTCAGCTTGCGAAAAGGCCGGTTCATACTTCACTATAGGGCTTCAAAGCTAGGAAAGTTGAACATTGTTCAATTCTGTGCAACTTCAGTGATTGGCCTGGAAGAGCAATGGATCACCTTGCATGGTTCTTAAAGCTTTATAGCGCATGAAAATTTGGAAGTATGAACCGGCCTGAACTCAAAAAAGGAGAAATTTCACATCTTTGTGTAGAAAGTCTGGTAAATCTTGCAAATTTCAAGGCGATACAGGTTTGTGCCATAACCATTGTTTAAGAATCATGACTTAAAACAAACCTGCATAGCTATCTTGTGCTGAAGCTTTCTGTTGAGTTGTCCTTTCTCTGAGGTCAATAAAGACCCCAAGGAACCCAGGGGAGCTAACTCCATGACCAGTATCCTCGGACTGAAAGATACACCCTCCATGCTGACTAAACACGGATGCTGAAGATGACGTAGGACTGTCACCTGACAAGAGAAGCATAAAAAATGTTTTGTCTTTTCCTCTGCAATATTTCATATAAGTTCCTCACTTTCCCAATAGGCAAAGTAAAGTGTATTATCAGAACTTTTTCAAATTCTTAAGTTATGGCAATTTCCTTGCAGGTTACTTTACCATCAATATGATACTTAAATCTGCAGCTGTAGCTATGTTACCTGCCTCAAACAGAGGCCACTCCATTTTTACCATATCACCACTTAATTAACTCTAAGTGGCACTATAATGAACACCACTAGAGATGCTGTGATATGTCAAACCACACCTTCAGGGGAGCACCTCACTACACAAACAAAACTGGACAAAGTGCACTGAACAAAACTTGACTAAACTGTACTGAATAAAACTGAACTGTACTAAACTGAACAGTACTAAAGTACTGATCTGAACAATACTGAACAGTGCTCAGCTCAATGGATAGTTTAAGAAATTATGAGCGAACCTCTTGACGCATCATACGATGAGGATGTATTCCTGACCGGTCAGAGAACATTTTCACAGCGACTGTCTGGAAGGAAGAAATAGCAGAGAAATGTTTGAATAGTTGGCAGAGCCTCTAACTCAGCACTTGTTACTATCATGCCTATGCACACCTCCAAAACAAATTCTTTTGGAAACAGTTTTGTCAACAAAGTTTTGGCATTTGCAAAATATTATTTTACCTAAGTCAATACTACAAAGTTGATAAGTTTCTACATAAGGTGATGTCTTGTCTAAACTAATATATTTTGACAGATATTCTAACTTCAGACAAGAATTCAAAAGCCCTTAATTTAATGGTTACTATCAACTTGGTATTTCATTTCACAGCTGGTTGGAAAAACAACATCTCTCAGCATATACACTATATGTACTTGGTACATAACACAAAAACAACACTAAGTCAGGAACTCTGTGCAATAAATCATCAACATCTTTGTGACAGGTGGATGCTAGGTGTCCAAGACACAAACTATCCTATCCCAGGTACTTTCTTTGGCTAACATTATTTGGCAGAAAGGACAAAGTCAAGATAGGCTCACAAGCTTCTAGACATTTATGAGCTTGGAATGCAAGTCTCACCTTTCCTCGATACCTTGCCTCATACACAGAACCAAAACTGCCTTCTCCGAGAATGTTCTCAAAACTTCAAGATGTAAACAAAAAACAAAAGAATACATAAAAGAAACAGCTATTTTTTGACTAAATATTTGAAACAAAGGAAGCAATAAAGTTGAAAAAATAAATCTTGCCTCTGCTAGTAGTGACTACACTTGAACCCAGAGATGCCAACCTTCAGTGATGCTCCTCAGGAACAATCATCACATTTGCATGGAACAATGTTATTTTGTCTAAATCACTGGTAAGCTTTATGTGTTGACCTTGGTCCAAGCTGCAAACACTAGTATTACATCACACATAGCCCAGCACTGATCCCAGCCTGCCCATGAATGTTTCACTTTCAGCACAGGCAATTCCATCATGTATTCTGGACTGTAATGCTGCTCTTACCGATTTTTACTATTTGGTTGTGAATCCACTTTCTGGATGGTACTTTTCATGAATGCATGATTACATGCAATGGATCTTCTTCCATGAAATTCTTTTAAAACATGCCACTAATTCTGCATGGTACTGAAAGAAATCTTCTCTCAGACATGTATTTACTCCACAACACAGACAAACGTAGCCTAACATGTGCTTGTGTTAATGCAGTCTATAGGCAACACTCCTCACACAGCTAAGCACTTGTAGTATAACACTAGGGCTGTGCAGCACAAATTGAACACCTACATGTGTATGTGCAGCTCACGTATGTGCATATTATGGTATGCACACAGGTCTCTCATATTTAAAGCAAGAGACTTTACACTGCAGCTTGCTGTTCTTAGTTGTGAATAACAGTCGTTTGAACATCAGCATAGCAGCTTTAGACCAGTTCATATAGCAAATGCTGTACAAAGAAGCACACTGAAGGTGTCGTATATGTGTTACTCATGTTTTTGTCTTGAGCGGCTCTTCTTGAATTTTGCTGTAACACAGGAACATATTATAAAAAGTCGGAACAAATATGGTGAACAAGCAATGGTTGGCAAGTCTGTTAAACTACACCTAAGCCTTACATTTTTTAGCAACTAATTCTTAGCTAGAAGTAGAAAACCATGCTTTCAATGTTCCTAAAACCATCCAATACGTATTCTACTACTACAAATGAATTTGCATATTTGTTTTTAACAGATTCTTCTACAAAAGTAACCACACTGTGAAGGACAAATCCTTCAACCTCCTTAAATCATTCTATTCTACTACATAGAACAAGATGAGAGCGAAAAGAATTTCTTCATATGCGCTATGTAATCCCATGACCCCCTCCATTCATGACAAAAACATTACCATAGATGAAAGTAGCATGCAAAAGACAACCGTAGAATATCTTTTTACCTAATTGCAAGATGCTTCAAGTCAATGTGATATGTGTCTTCCAGGTCTGCAAAAGTCACATCAGGAGCCTGCCAAAAAAGTTGATGAAAGAAAATAAAACATTGCACAATTTTAAAATTTCACCTTCATATTCTAACAGAGTATGTTTCTTTTTCCCTGTCTTAAGATTTCTGAGAGGCAAAAACTGAAAGGTTATCTATTAAATGTTTCAAATGCCTTTTTGTACATATCTATTCCCTTGATGGAATATTAACTCTTATCATGCTGAGTCTTTTTGAGGGCAGGCTTCATTTTTTGAGGAATTTAAGCTCTGCAGGTAAACCTACATAACTTCTCACCAGAAATGACCTATTCTAGTCAAGCGCTACCATTCCTAGAGTTGACACTAAAATTGCGAATGAAAGGCATTCTTTTGTTTTACATATAGTGAACTAAATGTTTAATTTGGAAAGCGCCCTCAGAAAAGATATCTTGCCTCCCACAACAGTTAAGGCAGTAACTGTACACTCCCACCCATAAAGTACATAATACAAAACAATCACATGTACTGTACAATTATTTTTATGGTAGAAGGAGACTGTAGGAAACTTTTAAATTTAAAATATAACATATAGTTGTTCCTTCTATTAGAATAAGGCAAAATATTTCTATTCTCTTTCTACTGATGGAAAAAATATTTCAAGCCTAAAAATGAAGTGAAACAGTGAAAGTTCATTCTAGTTGTCAATCTAACGTCACCTGGTAACTAATGGTACTAACCAGTAATTTTATTGGCACTGGTGTGGCATGATACTTGCAGGGAATGGTGTCACAGTGTTGGACCTGCTCTAGCAGTTCATCCATAGAAAACTCATAAGGCCTTTGGTTGCTATTAGCAACTGTAAGGAGAGTAAAATTAGAATCACTTATGACTATATGAATACAAACATAATAGAAAAATGCACTTTTACGAAATGCAAATTCAACCAAATAGGCAATGCGACAACCCATAAGTACTAGAGAATAGACGAGTTGGGAAATTAGATTTTGCTGTACAATTGTAGTACCACAGATCTACCACAGATCAAGGCCACGGATAATTGCTCACGGACACTAAGGCTCTGAGAAACTATTTTTTGTCTTCACAATTTACCGTCATACTGTCCAATCTTTTGGTCCAAATTAAGGAGATTAACTTCGAAAGGAACTTTTTCTCTGAAGAAAATTCACTTTGACCCGTGACTGACGTCTAGAGAACCATAGATTTAAACTCGAAAATTGTGCATGGCTACACAAACTATCTGTCTTGCACATGCAGTCTCTGTTGTGGTACACTTTCCTTCCCAGCATGCATTGTATACAGAAGTTTTCCAACTCGTCTGTTGGGTAGCCCAGGTTGGCCATCCATCTCCAGGTTGGCCATCCATCTTTACTTTATTTATCTTGTTGTGACTTCTTCATAAGTTTTTGAAAGTTACTATCAACTTTTAATTATCTGTGAAAGCCATGAAATCATAAATGCCTCCTGGTATGCAAATTAAAAACTATTTTTCTACCAAGACTTTTCTATCATTTAACAACTTTTTGATCCAAACTGCCTGAGTTATCCT
Source organism: Holothuria leucospilota (assembly GCA_029531755.1). Lineage (NCBI taxonomy): Eukaryota > Metazoa > Echinodermata > Holothuroidea > Aspidochirotida > Holothuriidae > Holothuria > Holothuria leucospilota. The sequence goes on along the minus strand of CM055962.1, from coordinate 27,076,607 downwards.
TGACATCCTGTATCTCACCAAATTTCCAACATTTATTAAAGGTGACTTTGACAATGGTAATTACCTGATTGTCAATCCAGAACTTGTGGAATAACTGTTGTTTCTCATTTTTGCAGTGGTGGGGGTGGCTAGGTGAAGGGTGGAGCAGGGATATGACACATCAGATATCCGAGAGTGGGAAGGGGGGAAGCCAGGGAGTAACTGATTTTCCATGACATCTCATTTTGCTACACAAGTTTGTTTCATTGCAAAATAAGCAGCCATTTATCATAAATGTAATCCAAGACTTTTCACTGCCTTTAGGGCAAAAATAAACCTCAACACTTGCTATTTCAAATCTTCAACCACTGAATTACCACTCTCAGTATATGATATGTATCACCAAATTATTCTGTAAAGAAAACGGAAAACATCACAAATCTTTCCTTACTCTCTTCAAAAAACCTGGTTTCAATCTAAATACTGCCTGTATTTGGCTTCTAGATTTTAATCAATCATCCAGCTAGGTCAACAAAGACAAACAAAACTGTGATAAAAAAAATATTACCATCACATTTGATGCAAGGAACACAACGCTGGAGCAGTGGGGTGCCAAGCATCGGGTCCAACTCATTTAGTCCAGGGAACCACTCTTCAATTAAATCATCCAAATGATCACACACTTGACCAAGAACCCTACATAATGAAAAGACCAAATATTTTATCATCTGTCAATCAGTTCCATCAATAGGGGTAGATTCAATTCTAATGCTGACATATTCTGGGGCTAAAAGCTGTATGTTTCTGCTGGCAGGAAAACTTTAATGAAAGGTATACTTATCTCCCTCTTTCCATTGATTACAGGAGAAACTGTGTGAGAGACACATCAGATTTTTGTGACTAAAGAGAGGTATACATACTACCTACCTGTGACCCAGTATAGTTAAAGAAACTATGACAGGGCTGTGTTATGATCCATCTTAAGCTTGATCTGCCATGCAATCGTCATATTGAAATCAAACTTAAGATCCATCTTGACCCTTCATGAACTAGAGCCCAGAATTGTACTAAATTTACATCAGAATTTTCCAAGGTCTTAAGAGAGGTGTCCTACTGTCCTGTAACCTAATTTACTTGAAGAAACTACAACTGAACTCTACAGGATGCTTCCTGTATAAACCCAAATAAATAATTGAAATCTACAACTGTACTGTACAGAATATTACACTCTGTTAGAAGTATGCTACCAACTTGTCACCTCATTTTAATTTAAAAAAAAAGCCTCGACTTAAGTGTACTAAATTTACATCTCAATGGTTCAATTTATCAAGAGAGGTATACAACCTACCTGTAACCCAATTTTGTTAAAGGAACTACAATTGAAATTGTTTCAGTCTCTTCATCCTTCCCAGAATCCACTACAAAGAAAGCTTCCTGTTGGGACAAAGTCCACATGATTTAAACATGCAATGCTCCAAAACCCGATACTGAACCAAAAATAATCTAGAGCTTCAAATACTGTGTGATCAATTCACTTTCATGAGGAACATCATTTTGATTGGCAAAAGAGGATTCACAACATCATTCAGTCTCAAAATCTATGTAAGGGATATCGGGGAATGGATAAAGGCAGTAGCACATGAGGCAATGAGGCTTAATAGCCATCAGGAGGTGGAAAGGTTGAGTCTCACCTGGGTAACAGTGAAGTATTCAACTGTATCATACCAGAGCAATCAATGGTTTTCCTGCCTGGGTTGACCTTACAAGTTAACATGAAGGGCATTTTGTCATGAGTCTTAGGTTGCAAATTTCAGCTCTTGACTCACTGAAACTTTATCTCTCTTGCAAACACAAATGCACTGAGCTCAGAGAGCTGGAAAAGTTTTCTTGTTCACACCTTGCATATCTGCACACCGGAGCAGCAGGTCATCCTGATGCAAGAGAATGATGTATGACAATTCACTTAACTGACCAATGAACATGCAGCTAAACTGACTGATTGAGGAGTGAAAAAGGATGAGACTCATCTCTCAGCTAAACCAGCTAAAAATACCTGTCTTTATGCCTTTATGGCAGGTTTTGTGAAGCTACCTGTGGCTAACGGATGATTTTATAGCATGAAAGGAATCAAAACTTCAGCAAAATCTTGATTTGGAAGCTATAAGATAAAAAAGTTGAAATTTACAGGCTTTTCCTGCATTCTGAATAACTTATAGAGATATTTCACAGACATCACGTGGTCGCCCATCTCTTTAGTTGTTGGACATTTTGCCCATCAAACATTCATTGTGTCACAGTAGTATCTATGGTCATGTCCTGCACGTGTGCTGTAAGTACGCTTACTGCGCGTGCTGTGCCCCGCATTGCCGGGCAATCCCAGTCACATGAAATACCTCTGAAGTGTCAAAAATAACATACTCTTCAAGGTCAATATTTGTTTTACTTAGATGCTTAAGAACAGTGACACCCAGTCTAAATGTCAATAGCAAATTTATCACCTGCATGCATGCTTACCTTTGACCAACTGACAAAGATCCCTTCCTTCCAGTATTTAGAAGTCCAGCCTAGATCTCTGTCATTTTCATTTACTTCCTGTAGTATCAATAAATGTAAAATTTTGATTGAAACAGGTATGTTAAATGCACCAAATGGAGACGACAAATTTTAACTGCTTTGTAGTAAGCATTTCGAACACACACACTGCAGCGCATTTGCTCAGAGGGATCATGTCTAAATCATGATCATTGGAAAGAGGTAGTGGATGACACACCTGTGATTATAAACTATAAGTGTAGAATGAAGAATGAAGTAATGGCCTCTGCCCAAAACCTTCTCTGCTCATTAAACTGACTCAGTATATACCATGACAAAAGGCACAAAGTCCAGGGAGGAGGTTGGGGGGATGGATTGATAGTTCAACCCCCCATGGCCCAAGAGCGAAAAAACTGCCTGAAATCACCTGTCTCTTGAGAAAATATTCTGATATGACTCCCTTTTAATATATGGATAACTTTTTTAGTTCAAAAATGAAGTAAAATATTACCAAAATATCGTTACAATGTAATTTCTTCAGCTTTTTGAGAGCACCCGTGAAAAGTAGTCATCTCATAATTCCTGGAAACCCCTTCCCTGAGCCCCCCTTTCTCCTGAATGAAGCTTCATTAATTTATTTGATATTCCAGCTGTCTCCCAAAACAGAAATGTAACAGACATATAAAAGAAACTCAAATCTTTAAAACATAACACTTCCTCACCCCACTAAGCATGTCAGTGGAGAAATGAAGCAGCCTCAAAATAAGTCGTGGCCAGAGTCCAACTGGTGTGTACGGCATTCTGTAATACCTGTGAAGTAACTCTGAAATGAAATATAAAAATATAAAATATAACACCAACCACATATTAGTTATACTTTTCATTGACATTACACATTTAGTGTTCTCTCTGTAGCTATGATGTAGTTCTCAAACTTAACAGTATATTGTTATTTTAAGATTCAATGTTAACAATTTTAGGATGCTAAACATTTTTAAAACTAAATTTCTGGCTATTGCAAAATACATAAACGCTGTTTTTTAATGATGTCATCACATTACCAAGTTTACAAAAACAATGCAAGTGTAATCGAGGAAACTAAAGGGTGAACAAATTCATCACCACCTGGTACAAAACTGATATCAACTTCCAGCTGAGAAAATGTTATTAGCAAACAAGAGAGTAAAATATGGGTCACTCAATGTGCTGCACCCAGTATTTCGTGAGTGCCATTCACATTGATTGCCTCCCTAGGGAAAGGAACATTAGAGGTTTAAGTGTCTCTGCTAAATGGAAATAAAGTGCCATGAGGGATTCACAACACTTTCATTGGTACGGGGTGGAAAACTTTAGTGGGAGTCGTCCCATGCCACCTGGCATGGACACATACCTGCTATATTTGTAGTCTGAGTCAAGTCACTGCATCATTTTAAAACTTGCGTGAATGAATTGTTTCTTACAGAAACACAAAGGTCTTGAAAAATATATCACCATTCAGTCGATATATGGATGTCTGAATCATTCTCCTTTTAATGTCAGCTACTACTCTGTTGTGCATTATGTTTACTAACCTTCTTTTGGTGGAAGTTGAACTGATGGTCTGGTGGCTGGGACCTTTGAAGGAATGAGCAGCTCATTGTCACTGATGGGTAAAGCAACTTCAAACCTGAAATAAGTGTGAAGAAAAGCCTGAAGAAATGTATGTCAAGACACAGGTGGGCTTGTCTACAGTAAAGGAAAATATTCAGTGTGTGTTTTTTGCTTTGATGATATTTTGAAAGATGTCACAATGGTTTGGTGATTTTACAGTTCACCATACTTGGAGGACTATAGAGAGATAATAAACACAATTTTATCAATGTCCAACTTATATAAAGGATGTTTTGGGCAGAATTTGGGGCTATTTTGGCCTTTTTACCACCTCTAAGTGTTACATAGGATGTGGAATAAATTTAAGATGTGAGTGGGACCTTTGCAGATGTGACTGATGCAGGTTCTTTGTCTTCATTCATAAATGTAATGTACAAAATAAATGGTAAATGATAAATGAATATTTTTAGGTGCACAAACACCGCAAAATTTTATCAGCAATTTGGAGTAAAATTTTGAGATTTGTCCGTCCATCTGGATATTAAATCTTAATCGTTGATATTTTAACTGAAAGAAAAGATTTCCAGAGCTAAGGTTATGATGTAACACTTAACCTTGATCATGTGCAGTACCACCAATAAAATAATCCAGCAGTAAATGCATCATAGTCAATTGCGGAGCACATGATGGTTACGTTGGTAACATGTCTGTCCCCTAATGGTTACGTTGGTAACTATCATATTAACAGGCCTGTAGGACACAAATTACCAGAGAATTTGATAAAACTGCATCTGTTTGCAGATGGCCATATTTGTCACTGGTTTGTGTGCTTTCCTCCATCTTTTTGCTTACAACAAGGGTATGAGAGCCTTCAAGGCGATGTCCATCCAGATGTTACCAACGTAACCATGTCCTTGTCGGTAGTATAACGTAGGCACATGGGGACATTGGTTTTGATGAATGTTTCACATGTCATCAGTTTACACTTCAGGAAAGAGCAAAACTTGTGTCACAATGCATTCAAGTGTTTAAAGTGCTTAATTTTCTCGAACATAGTTTGGTTACGTTGGTAACGAGCACGGACATGTCCGTCCTTGTTACCAACGTAACCATTGATCAACATACTAGTCCATGTTTAACTAATGGTAATGCAATTTCAGTGAAAAAGTGTTTGTTCTTTATCATTCTATTAAATACAGGGTTTATTTATACATATTGTCCTCCTTAAAGATTTCTGGAGCAAATAGTTTCCATGTCTGTCCCCATTACATACGTAACCAGTAACACTTACCACTTAAAAAGTGGTGATAGGTGAAAAGAACTATCTTCCTGCTCTCAGGAAAAACTTGAGACTACCAAGCAAACAAAATAACATAACAAAAATTTATTCTTAGAGGACTTCAAATTTCACCACCTTTGTAACACTTTTATACCCCTTTATTGTAGACAAGCCCAGGTAGGAGTCTTTCTATTAGATTCTACAATGAGAACACAAACCACATTTTGAGGAAAATAGGCTTTGATAACAGAAAATGACACAGACACAAGGAGTAAACCTGATCACTTATTTTGGCAAGCATACGGTAACTCTGTTGCATAGTTGATCTCTAAGCAGGTGCCCTATACATGCACCATTATTTCTTAAAATGTGAATACTGGGTGTAACTTTTGTTTCAGTGAAGAGTACAGCAAGACCTTACACTTACTCTACAATACTGACAGAGAAAAAAATAAAACACACTTTTATTGAAAAAGTTAAACCTCTTTGGCAACATAGTGTGTGCATTCCCTTACTGCTGTAACAGCAGCAGTCTATTTCACTCCTCTGAGAGAAATAACCAAAGGTGTCAATCCCTGTCCAGTTAATAATTAAAAAAAAGTTTCTCATTTCACCTGGCTGGGAGATTCTAACCGATCACAGCTCAGTGAGGCCAAGAAGTAAGAATGGCCTCATGGATTGTTAGCAGTTGCTCTCAGTGTGTGTGTTACCTAACATATAAACTCAAGTTACACTCAACCCTGCCAAGGGTAAAATTGGTGCCTTGAATAATTACTGGAGTGTAGAAAGTTGTACCCATCAAATCCCCATACATTACTCAGGATACAGACCACGTAGATGTAAGTTAACAACAGGGCTGTGAACGTTTAGCAAAATTACTACACGTTTAATCGCAAAATTTTGCGATCGTTTAGCAATTAATCGCAAGTACCTATGATCAACATAGAGACTTTAAACGTGCCCTCGAACATGATTGATGAATATGTAAAATGCGTTAGTGACGTCCGGGGGACATAGTTTCCATGAACCTCAAACACGGATCCTCATAAAAGCTCAACTTTGATGTCGTATGTTTACATGTGTGCCATTTGAATAATTATGTATTTCACTTTTTCAAAAAGAGTTATAAAGTGAACACTTATCTAATTTTCTGTAATGACTGCAGATTGTTTTTTTTTTTGCACGGAAAAATGGGTTTTGCGATTAATAACTGGTAGCTTTGTACTAAACGTTTATCACACATGCGATCGTTCAGCGATTAATCTCTAAACGGTCACAGCCCTAGTTAACAATTACGAACAATTAACAAACCAGAAATGAGAACTAACTTACTTTTCCAGCAGACTAATGTAGGTTTTCACAAAGTGACTGCTTTGATCCACAGTACTCTTAATTAGCTGATAAATGTCTGTCTTCCTCATAACCTGCAGGTAGGTAAACATTCAGTATCACTGTTTGGGTGAAAGAACACATCAAGGTCACAAGTGGTGCTTTGACCCAAAATATAAAATCAAATGTATTTGAAGAAACAAAACTTTACAAGTAGGAGCCAAGGGTTTTTACCCCTAACTAGAAAAAGGAAAAGTAGGTATTTCATCCAATAACTTTCTACGGTCTTCTCAGTCTATGTGAAATTACCATTTATAACATCTGGTGGGTTATTCCACCAAAAGAAGTCACAAAGCATGATAAAATAACACAACTATCCTGCAATGTTTGAACTTACATATGCCAACCATGCATTTTTTACTTTAAGAAATTCTTTCCTTACCCCCTGAGAATTGATAAATGGGTTGATTTCTCTGACCGTAATCACTTGGGCCATGATCTTACACAGCCACTCAGGCTGAACAAAGAAAAGGTTCTCTAGGTGGAGTGCTGGATCATCATAATGTAGTATCACACCTGTTTCATGAAGAAATCTTGCAGCCTAAAAAATGAAAAAAAATTCTTCTTCAGATATTGTAAATAGAGGAGTATGAAAACTGCAAATTGGATACAGACTGAATCATGGGACTGTAATTCACTGATAAGCTGCTTTCAACAAGGATGAGCTCTAACAAAGATATGATTAGAACTACAGAACCTGATATTTTAATATGAAGTACTTAATACCTGGCAGTATTTCTTTTGGCAACGGGGTCCATACTTCTTCAAAATGTGCACTATTTTACAATGATACTTTATCTTCTTCTACTAGTTATTCAAAGGGAAAGCTGGAAATAAAAAGGGTTTTACTAATTTTTGCACTTATTACACAAACTGAGTTTCACATCTATTTCTAAGAATGTTCCTTTCATATATTTGGTATTTTAATAATTCACCTGAACCAGTTCTTCTTCACTAAGAGGTATTTCCTTTTCTTTCACTCTGTTGAGAACTTCACTCTGTACCATAATTGGATTTTGACCAGCAAGTTTCAGACGAAGGGCTTCCTCTTGGAATAATTCTTCCAGAAGCTGTAATGAAGAAAAACAATGAGTAGGGCATTGTCAACCTTTAACAATCATTTAACAGGTAAGTCAGACACTGTTTCTTGGATTTCATGATTGTTGAAAAATCTGGGACTTTTCTTCACATCCTTTGAGACAATTTTTATCTTTTTGTCTTTAAATTAACAATTTAATTGTTTTGTATATTACAGGGACCAAAGTGGAAGTAAGCCTGTGATAGAGGTGTTTCATGTGATATCACCCATTTGGGATTGCCATTTTCTGCTGGGCACAGAAGATGCCCAGTAAGAGTATTACAGTATACACGCACGACATGACCTTAAATACTACTGTGACAGAATGAACGCTTGACAGGCAAGATGTCCAGCAACCAAACAGACACACGACCATGTGATGTCGGTGAAACACGCTTATACATCCCTACACTGTATGTCTTGTATTGTCGTTTGTACTTTTGTGCAAAATAATTCAAATTCTCCCAATGAAGCAGGTGTATCTTTGAACACTTGTTTGTGTTCAACCTTCCTATAAGTGATCCCCCAATGAGCTAGTCCTTCATTTAAAAGACATACATATCCAGTTGATCGAAATTTCTTTAAAAATACCACGTGGGCCTATTAAAATCATTCTACTCTTTGCAGGTGGTCATTCCTAATTGCTCTAGACAATGCAAATGATATGTTTGGGACAACTCTGTAAATTAATATCCATTTTCCAACTTCACAAATTGATTGGAAGAAAATTATTATGGGTGGGGATTAAAAATGCCATTCAACTTAATAAGGGAGTTGCTCCTTAACTTGGGAAAACTTCACTAACCCCTTTTTATTTTAACTTTTCTATAGTTGATTTAACTGTCACAAAGTGCCATTTGAGGATTACCTTATAGCTGTGTGGTATCTTCTGCCCAACAATCGGCTGACCTTTGATGGTAGCTCTAAAAAAACAAATTATATGAAAAAAAAAACATCAACCATTCATAGTCTAAAAGAATTTTTCCTTATTTTGATAAAAATGCTTGGAACACTTCAATTTCATTTTCTGAGGAGAATATTTGTTACAATAAAGCAAAGTGTAGTTTTCATCATCGAAATATTTGACATGAAATCCATTTGAAAAGGCCAGAATGCAAAAGTGCATTGAGGTTTCGATGATATATGTTCTATTCCAAATAATGCCATGATGTTCCGTATCTTTCAGTCACTGGTCAAGTGCTATCTTAAAAAGTTGGAAACTGCAGTTTTAGGTTTATGTTTGATCTTGGGAATTCTTGGAAAATTTTGCATTTTGACCTCAGGTGACCCAAGATGACGATCTTGGGAATTCTTGGGAAATTCTGCTGTTTCACTTCTGATGAACCCATGGGACGATCTTGGGAATTCTTGGGAATCCTTGGGAAATTTTGCTTTTTGGCCCCGGTGACCCCAGATGACCTGTGAGCTGGATTTGCTTTCTCACCATAACGCATCCACATACTACGTATGAAATGTATCCAAGCTTCCTACCTCGAGATACCGTGTTAACAAGGTTTCCAGGGTTTGACCCCCGGTGGTCCCAGATGAAATTTGACCTCCACCAAAAACAAAAGGGTTCTTCCCCTTACATAGCACATCTACATACTAAGCATGAAATTTATCCAAACTTCCTACCTTGAGATATCATGTTCACAAGGTTTTCAGGGTTTGACCCCTAGGACCCCAGATGACCTGTGACCACCACCAAAAACAATAGAGTTCTTCCTCTTACTATAGCGCATCTACATACTAAGTACGAAATCTATCAAAGCTTCTTACCTCAAGATATCATGTTTAACAAGGTTTTCAGATTTTGACCCCCGGTGATCCCAGATGACCTTTGACCTCCACCAAAATGATAGGGTTCTTCCTCTTACCATAACGCATCTACATACTAAGTATGAATTTATCCAAGCTTCCTATACCTTGAGTTATCTTGTAAATAAGGTTTCCAGAATTTGACCCCCAGTGACCCCAGATGACCTTTGACCCCCACCAAAAACAACAGGGTTCTTCCTCTTAATATAAGGCATCTATGTACTAAGTGTGAGAACCGTCAAAGTTTCCCTTCTTGAGATACCGTCTTAACGAGCAAAGTGTCACAAACACACACATAGTTGTGCTTTATATACTGTTTGAGGACCTCATTGTTTTCTCTATTGTGTTTGCTTCCTTAACTCTAACTTTAACAATAGACTCTCTATTGTTAAACTTCTGAGGACATGAGAAATCTATTGTATTTCCTTCTAAGGACATGAAATCCATTGTTTAGGTCCTCAATATGAACGGAAAGTAAGTGCGCGAACACGCACACACACACCCCTCACGAATGCATGGTTTCTCTTATGATCGGAACCAAAAAAAGAATGTACATTTAGGGCCACATCCATTCAAAATGTCATTGGAAAGTTAATCTATAGTATATTCAAGCCCATTTGTCTCCATATTTTTAGGGAACTGCATACATTCTAAGATGCTCTTAAGCAAATGTAAAACAAGGTTTCAATCTAGTTCACATTGTCCAGGCATGTTAGGATTTGACGACAACAAAATAAAACTGATGGCAAACAATAAGAAGGAATTCAAATGTGTTACTGGGCAATATATTTCTGAGAATGAACAAAACTAACCTAATATTCTTCATAAATTCTCCTAAGGTTTGTCTTGCTAGTGCATTCATGTAACCTGTCCCAAATTTTAAGGTATTTTTGCAAGCAACTCACTTAAGTCTCAATGAGAGACTGGAGGAAGGAGAAGGGAGTGGGCTCCCTCCAGAGGGTAGGGGTGGGCAGGGCCAAGCTACATCAGTAACAACACATTTGACATCATATGTTTATTCCCATTACATATACTGCTTTATTCTCCCAGAGTAAACGCAGCTTCATTCGGGTTCCACCTTACCACTGTAGTAAGTGGTTCCTCCAGTTTTAAATATAAGAACTATAGAACACGGTCCACCTCCTGCCCATAGGCTGTGAGAGGTATCAATCACTACCTATTAAAGGTTGTTTACATTTGAGGATAACAGCCACTTTGCAGCCAGCATATTACTTGCCTAGCTATTAATCTCAGTCTGTGCACAGATCATCAACAGATGAACATTACACCATTAATCTCACCTCATATAAGGCTGGGGGAGGGGGTGGGGAGATGGGGAAATAAGGAGACCACTAGAAATCAACAACTGATATGACTACATTACCTTTCTATTGCATTAACAATCTCCTTTCTGAGTTTCTCCATGTCAATATCTTCATGTAGACATGACACTTCGGCAAACCTCTCTACAGTGGGGAATCCCCTGGCAAGACACAGAGCTTTAATTCTGTCTCTGATGGCTCGAATCTTCTCGTTCTGATATTCTGTTGGGGAGAAGAGATTAAATATTGAACTATCAAGTCACTACCACATATACACAATTACAAGAACAGGAATAGCAACGATAAAGACAACGATGATGATGACAGTGAAGGCTCTAATTTATACAAATCAAAATATTTACTATACCCCTTTCTTATCCCAAACCACACAGAAATATCTGTCTTAGAAGTACAGAACCAATAAATTTCTTTTAACCAGAATGCAAAAATGCATTGAGGTTTCAATGATACATGTTCTATTCCAAATAATGCCATGATGTCCCATATCTTTCAGTCACTTGTCAAGTGCTATCTTAACATGTTGGAAAAATAATTTTAGGTTCATATTTGATCTAGGGAATTCTTGGGAAAATTTGCATTTTGACTTCTGGTGAACCATGAGATGATCTTGGAATTCTAAAAATTTTGCTTTTTGACCCCTGTGACCCCAGATGACCTTTGACCTCCACCAAAAACGAAAGCATTCATATTTTCACTACAACGCATCCACATACTGAGTATGAAATCTATTCAAGCTTCCTACCTGGCGATATTGTGTTAACAAGGTTTGCAGTGTTTGACCCCAGTGACCTCAGATGACCTCTGACCTCCACCAAAAACAATAGGGTTCTTCCTCTTACCATAACACATCTACATACTACGTATGAAATTCATCCAAGCTTCCTACCTTGAGATATCGTGCACACAAGGTTTTCAGGTTTTGACCCCTGGTGACCCCAGATGACGTTTGACCTCCACCAAAAACAATAGGGTTCTTCCTCTTACCATAACACATCTACACACTAACTATACAATTAATCCAAGCTTCCTACCTTGAGATATCATGCACACAAGGTTTTCAGGTTTTGACCCCCGGTGACCCCAGATGACCTTTGACCTCCACCAAAAATGATAGGGTTCTTCCTCTTACCACAACACATCTACACACTCAGTATGAAATTCACCCAAGCTTCCTATCTTGAGATATCGTGCACACAAGGTTTTCAGGTTTTGACTCCCGGTGACCCCAGATGACCTTTGACCCCCACCAAAAACGATAGGGTTCTTTCTCTTATTATGGGGCATCTATGTACCAAGTTTGAAAACTGTCGGAGTTTGTCTTCTTGAGATATCGTGCACACAAGCTAAGCATCACAAACACACCCACACATACACACACACATATACATACAAACATACGCCATCATGACCGCATAGGTTTCTCTTTCATCAAAACCAAAAATGTGAAAATACAGATAACACAAACCAAGCAAGGCTGAAAGAGGGAAATAGAAAAGGATGTACCTGCCAGGGAACATCCCTGTTGAAATTTTTGGAAAGTTATGATGACAAAAACAATTTCTCAATATCTGATAGAACAAAAATAAATACATAAATAAATAAATAAATAAATAAATAAATAAATAAATAAATAAATAAATAAATAAATAAATAAATAAATAAATAAATAAATAGATAGATAGATAGATAGATAGATAGATAGATAGATAGATAGATAGATAGATAGATAGATAGATAGATAGATAGATAGACAGATAGACAGATAGACAGACAGACAGACAGACAGACAGACAGACAGACAGACAGACAGACAGACAGACAGACAGACAGACAGACAGACAGACAGACAGACAGATAAATAATATTATACAGAAATTTGTGAAACTCAACTCACCCTTAGGAATTTTATCTTTGTGGGTTCCGACAACAATCACAGGACTGAATGGTGCCAATGCTTGGATCGTTAGTAACCAGTTTCTGATTGTCTTCACCTCATCTAAGCCTTTGTGCAAGTCATAGACAACCTATCAAGGGAAATAAAGAAGGCAAATTTGTTCTTTCAATTATTTGTTTTTTTCTTTAATCTTTGATGACAAGAAAACAAAAAACTAGAGCAGCTATGCTGCAGAATCTCAATACTTTTATAAATGTTATGAAGGGTAATGTTGAAGGAAAGGTACGTATATGTATCAAAGTATGATGCAACAAAAACATTGTTTTGATGAACTGGTAGCATGGCATGAAAGTGAAACATTAGACAATTTTCATACCATTGCTGATGCGATTCAAAGTAAATTCTGTCCTTCATCATGAGTTTCATATGTGCGATTAGGACAATTGTTGTGGTATGGTCCTTCAAATTATACTTGTATTAAGAAATTATGCAAAGTTAGTGTCCTGATACATTTTATGTTCAAAATGATTATCAAAAAAAATATATACTGGGCTTATCATGAGTCAATTACTTAAGGAACATTGTGACTACAAAAATCTTAAAACATTTACAAAAATCAATAAAAGTTTACTGGAAAATTTTGTAGTATGCCTCCGTCATTGTGCTTTATTGGTGTTGTCCGTATTGCGTAATTTGTAGAAAATAAATTGTGAAATGTAGTTGGCAGTACATGCAACAATGCTTATGAAGGAATCTTGAGTCAATTGCTACAAAAAACAAGCAAATAAAATGCTATAAATCACCTTCTTTAAGAATAGTAAATACAACTACAGGGTTGGAATTAAGGTTGGAGGAGGGCACGGCCATTTGGCCTTGGTCATTCATGAATTTTGGAGGGCACCAAGGCCATCGGGTAGGGCACCAAGGCCAAAAGTTTTTGTGTGGCAGGGCACCCAGGCAAGAGATGAAAAACAATTGATAACAGTACTAAGGTTTCACAGTATTTTTGTAAGCGGCCTGCATGTACAGTACCTGTCCTGATACAGTTAGTTAAATGAAATTTAACGACACACCAACACAAATGTGTTATATAGTATCATACAGTACCATATAACCAAGTATAAAAAAGTACCGAAGTATCGCTGAGAACTGCACCTTACGGTAACCCTGAAAATATTTTTTAAAAATACTACAATTGAATGAAATGATATACTGAAATATAAATAGGCATACTACTGTATATCCATTATATGTTGTTTTATATTAAAACATAAACACAAAATGTTCTTTTGATAATCATTTTCCACCATTCCAGTCACAAATTTTTCACCTGGGAAAAAGCAAATTTTAACTGCTATCCTACATGGTTAAAGAGTACACTTGTGATGTTTGTTTTAACTTGAAGGAGAACAAAGTTTGCAAACAGCTTTGTGTTTTATTTGTAACTCATCTAAACTTGAAACTACCATAGAAAATATTATTAACCAATGACGGATTACAACAATATATATAACAAATTACCTATGAAAACATAGGCCTACAGCTTTGTCATGATCTGATGTCATGTTTTGATGTTTATAAATCAGTGAAAAATGAAAATGACTGCATCACAATTGCCACAAACCCTGTTTATAGCAATATCATGGCACCCTTAAGGGTAGAGTTGGCACTCTATTCCCTTCTACCATACCACCACAGTGGACACAGGTTGGGCCAAGTCCAGGGTAACGTATGGCGGGGCCACTCCATGAAATGTTGCCAATAAGGGTCCAAGGAACCATTAACTGACACCCATGTACCAATATTCCATTTTTGATAGTACATAGTCGGGCCTAAGCCAACAGTTGGGAAAATGGCAGTGACAAGATAATGCAATTTAACAATTCTTTCTGTTCTTATTGTGAGTCAAGTCTCCCCTTCTCTTATTTTTTATGTGCCCAAAAATCCTGGAATTGAAGATTTTTGTATGACGTACAGTATTTTATATCTTGTGTGACATTCATGCAGAAAACTATGCTGACTAGAACTGATAAGATGAGTAAAAAATACTGCCGCCACACCCCTAGCTAATTTTAATCCTTCCCAGTTTAGACCGTCATTGTAACCCAAGTCTCTCACACAACTATAAACGTAAATACTTTGAAGCCTTCAGTATTTCAATGTAGCTACTTGGCTATTTCACACCATCCTACCTTGTATTACCTATACATTGAAAGGGTGTGTGCTCACACCTGTCTGTCTTTTTAGTATCATATACAGCGGTACTTAAAGCATGCACACACTATGTATTTTGATACTGCACACAAATCAATGGAGCTAGTATGGTTTCTTAGTTGACTACGTACGTAAATTACTTACAAGTTGAGCACGAAATCCGGTTTGTCAAACTTTCGTGCATAGCTCATGTAACGGGGGCTACTTTTCAGTCACTGTCAAGTTGCGTAAATCATAAATGTACAAGGTACACTTTCACCACTACACAAATTAACATGCATGTTTTATACAAAAAAGGCCCCACCACTCCTACTGCTGCATATTAGCTAACAACTAGAAATTAATCGAAACAAGCAGCAATCGAAAAATTACTGAACTTCAATTATCATGTCTCATCCCGGACATGTTCTTGCGATGTACATGTCAACTTCTCTATGGAACAGGTGTGTATGTATGGGTGTTTGCATACAATTACGGACCTACACATACACTTACTTAACTGTGACGTAGTTTCATAGTGCTTCACCTTAACTTCTGTACTAGGCCTAGGCCTATACAGAACACGGACATGGCGTACAGTATCGGAGTTTGCATACATTACAGACCTATGAAAAATATACATTTAGGCTAATGCCTTCACAAATTCATTTTGTGCTCTTCTCAATGGAAAAATGTGGAATGAAAAATTATTCTCTGATATTGTATGGTCCAAGAATAAATGGACCCAGCCTGTAGCCTGTGTAGGCTAGGCCTAGCCTTAATTTAGGCCTAAGCCTAGGCCTAGTCAAGGCAAAGGCTACAGTGTAGGCCTAGTGGCCATGATCCAATATGGCTGTAATTATAATCAATCTTTTATCAACCAGAACCAAAACACAAGACTAGGTAACACTAACTAGTCTAGGCCTAGGCCCTAGGCTATTTACAAATTACAAAGAGTTCCCTGTGAGGCTGTGGTCGAGTTATCCAATGAGCCTGTCTCAGGTGCCGAATTGTTTCGGGACTCTTCATGTTCATGTCTCAGTAGTCGCGAGTCCCTCAACCCCAATTAGAAAGTTGTTCTATTGTAAGTTAGTTGGCGCGATTCATACCGTGGGCTAGCTCTAACGTTACTAGGCCTATGCTTGGTTATGCATGGTATAACTATAACATTAGGCCTAACGTTAACGTTAGTAGGCTAGGCTATGACGTTACTAAGTTGTTCACCTTAATTTAACTTGGAAGAAATCGCTGAAATGATACACAATTGCACTGCGTTTCCAGTTTCAGGCAGTATGTTTTGGATATCTGTTGAAATATTCTTCTCAATCCATGAATAATTCCATTTATTTTTAACTCTACGATCGGCAGACGTGGTGAAGTAATGTCCATTTGGTTGTATCACCGTATAATATTCCGAAAGAAGAAGATCTGATGACGTACGCGCGCATACAAAACCAAAACAGGTTCCAGCTGTGATTGAACGGCTGTGTTTATATTCAAGGCATTTCATTTCATCCTCGCCCAACAAATCAATTAAGCCCCGCATTGTACTGCCTCCTTAGGAATGAGACACCTTGAATCTAACAAATGCTGTGATTGAGCTCGTGACGTCATTTGCCAAAATTTTTTTCTCGGTACTTATGCGGTACAAATAGTTCAAACCTTTGTTGACTTCTTTGTTTTGCAGGAAAAAAACATGTGCCTAGCAACCAAATGTGCCGTGTGCATAGAATGGACAGCTACCTTGACAACTGAGCGTTTTGGGCCAAAATTTGCACAAAAAACCGTAAAAACACTTAGAAACCATCATTTTTTTCACACCAAAATGGATAACTTCTTCTGCCCTGAACTCAAAGGGCATGCTCGCAAACTCTGAAAGACATTGACCACAGATCAAGGGACATCTACTGTTTTAAAGATATTTTTACCACCAGCTAGCCTGACAATATCTCAATACATGTTATGTATTGAGATAATAAAACAAGATCAAGATGGCCCTGGCACATTTAGACTAAGGAAATAGATGAAAAATTCTTTAGGGTTTCACAACCCGGTTACTAGCAATACTACAAGAGGAGGGAGAACAGAAAACAAACACGTTGTCTTGCAATTTAGAAAGAAGTATTAACATTTGAAGAAAATCAGCCCAGCAATGGGAAAGAGCAGGGGAAATGAGACCTTCCACTGGGTCAAAGTGAGGTTTATTTTCTTTTTGACCTAACTAAATGATGACCAATTTGGAACAGGTCTTGATTGTCAAGCAGCTAAGCCACCTACTACAATATTGTAGACTTAATGACATTTTCTTCTCATTTGTGGTCCCTATGTGTGTAAAACACGTCCTTGAGAAGGACTACCATTAATCATACTGTATAAACTACATAATAAACTTATGAACAAAATCCTTTGAAAGAACTTGCAATAACCAGAAAATTTCAGCCACACGGGAAAAGTTCAGAAGCAATTTGAAACAAAAGTGGTAATGTTATATGATTTAGTGTTAAAAGACCATGGCAACTGGATGGAGCTACATACATACCAGAAACAATGCTCTTCCAGTCAGAAAGCATGGATGGGTGCTGTAAAAATCCTCCTGACCTGCAATGTCCCAAGTCGTTAAATGGAATGTTTGAGACTTTTTGTTGTGCATTACTTCCACTCTGAGTAGGAGATAAACAGTATTTCAGAGAAGAACTTAAGACAGCTTCAGATCATGCCTCTATTTCTTACTTCTACACCCAGATAGTCAGATACATATGGTACACTGGCGTAGATAGCAAACTTTTCACAGAGGGACGTTGAGGGTACAGGAGGAGCTCCATAATCTTAGAGGGGGACTTCAAATATGGAAAACATTTCTTTTTTCCATCTTCAAGTTTTCCTGTGAGGAGTGACTGTGGGGTGTGCCCCATTGCTAAGCCACTATGCGTATTTAAGATGTTCAGGATGGCATACCAAGATTCAGAAAAATATTTTTCACATGATGAATGTTTGTGGAATTGTAAGATGCTCACTGAATTTCAGAATATGTCATCACATAGAAAAGTAAATGTCAAGGTTATTCAAAGAGACCTATCACTAGTCTTTGAAATGGTTCCCATTATGACTTTTTAAGTATTTCGCAATTTTGTGAGATAAATGAAGTTTTAAACAGAACTGTTGTTCTAAAAACTAAAAGAGAGGGATGGACATCAATCATTCCAAGAAAATTGTGATTTTTTTTATACTTTTATTTCCTTCTTCATAATTAGCTGATTTAGGGAAGTTTAAAAGGAGCAAAGAAATTCTCATGTTGGCATGATTTTTGTGGGATCCCTGTAGATGTTACAAAAATCCTGCAACCTCATGTCCTACTCAGAGACTCTACAGTAACATCAAGTCTGGGATTCTAGAAGATAAATCCCATACACTAAAACACCTTTTCCTGTGACTTTCTTTGTCATAGATTCTCAGAGAGTGTTATACAGAAACCGTATGTATATTACTATGTATAAAATCATATTTAACTGATATCTTTTGAAACAAATGACATAATCAAAGTCAGCAGATGGCTGATTTAGCTTTGTTTCAAGAAACTGTAATTCACTTACTTCAATTCACCAACATCTATACCAACAGTGGCAGTACTGACTCTCTTTTTACCCTGCTTATCCCTCCTCAACCTGGCCAGCAGAGATGACTTCCCTCTTCCTCCATATCCAACGACCATCAACTTCATTCGAAAATAAGGCACAGCCTAATTACAAATCAGACAAAGGGTTTTGTTCTTCATTCTTCTTCAAACAAAACAAAATTCCATGGTCAAAATTTTTCAAAAAATAAAAATTTCCACAACATGGAAATGTTGCTTTCATAATGCTGTTTAACTAAGAATCTTCCACTGGTAATGCTATTACACTTGGTAATATCCTATGAACCATTACAATATGGAGAATGAGCTTGCAAAGTAAATCAGATATTGTGACTGTAACTAGACAACTCCCCCTTGAACAACCCCCAACCAACAATTCCCTCCATGACAACTCCCCCCAGGATAATTCCCACCTACACAGTTCCTATCCCAGACATTTTCCCCACTCACACCCAGGGCATTTCCAAATTTTTTGGTGGGAGCTGTCTAAGAATTAATTTTCATCAGTGCTAATTGTCCTGTCCATATGAAATTGTCCAGATGAAATTTGCCCAGGAAATGTGTGACAGGACGATCCCACATTTTGGTCATGTACTCACCCCTCCCCTAACAAATGAAAATCATATGAAAAGAATGTGGTCATCCATGCAAGATGCAAAAATCTTGTTGACCTTGAAGTCGATATTTCTAATTTTTATGGT
The DNA here is from genome assembly GCA_029531755.1 of Holothuria leucospilota. Lineage (NCBI taxonomy): Eukaryota > Metazoa > Echinodermata > Holothuroidea > Aspidochirotida > Holothuriidae > Holothuria > Holothuria leucospilota. The sequence goes on along the minus strand of CM055962.1, from coordinate 27,057,180 downwards.
ACTGACTTCATGCACACATGACAGCACTTTGCTTCAAAGAAAACTGTCACCTTTTTTAATTTTTGGTTGAGAAATCCAATGATATCTTTGGTTCTACTCTTCCTAATGGCAGGGTCCAGGTCCAACTTTAAGCCATCCAAAGGAAACTGAAGATAGAATAAAAACAGAGACATTCATCCCTCCAAAAAGAATGAATACACAAAACAAAACAGAAGATATCTTAAGACAAAGGTCAACACTACATTTGAGGAGGTAAAAATCACATCCAGTGAACTGTTAACAGGGTGACATTTAATACATGCAATTATCTGTCCAAAACGTGATAATGATAGAATGGAAAAGGAGATACTATAGCCAGTTGTAAAAGCATCATGCAGAATTACCAAAGATCTACCCTTTTTCAAATCCTTTGCCCTTAAAAAGAATTTTTTCCCTAAAATGTGAAGAGACCTTCTCCTACATATCTCCAGCAACACCATACAAAAGCTTTCTTAAGTTAATCTTTCCTACCTCCCACAATTTGGAAAGAGTTCCAAGCTGGTCTGGAATGGTGGTGATATCCTTGTTATGGCTGACATCAAGGGTACACAAGGAGGTCAGTTGACCTACTTCTTTTGGTATCTACACAAAAACAAGTAGTTATTACATGCATGGACTATGAACAATGAAGTTAGGTTTATTTCTCGTGTCCGTTAATGATGCACATACTTTTTAATGCCAAATTCGACTTGCTTCAATACTGTGAATAGTCAAAGAACTACAGTTTATGTAAAATGAAGAAATGAATCATACGGCCTTTCAGTCACCTCCATGCTTTTCACAGAAAATTTTTGAGATCATGAAAATTAAAAAGTTTGAACATTTTGGTAGCTTAACTGAAAGAAAGTGCTGCATTTGTAGCATTTTGCTATTTTTCTTTTAAAAACAGATTTTAGAGGATTTTCATGTCATCCACTGACTTTCCTTTCAAGATGATAGGGCATGGAATCTATATCAATTATGCCAGTCAAACACAAGATGATGTATCCACTAGCAAATAGTTATGACTAGCCCTATGACTGAAATTAATGTCATAGTAATGGATTTAAAGGTCTTATTCAGAGGCAAATAAGGGTCATGCAATTGACTCAGAAGCATAATTTTAGGTAAACTAGAATTTTATATTATTTTTCTACAGGAAAAACAAAGCAAAAAATTCGCGTTTTCTATTTTTAATCATTTTCTGGAAACTTTTTTGTTTTTGGCTCATTCTGAAACGATAACATCACGTGATTTCTTCGAAAGGTCAAACTATGACGTCACCGGCCGGAGTCGAGCTGTCAGGTCGTGCTAGCGCCAGCGCACACAGCTATACCAGCATGTACCGTACAGTACTGCAAGCAGTGTATAGTATATGGTAAAGTTAGTACTAACTGTCAGTCGTAGTAGGATAGTAACATAGGCTACTCTAGTAGCCTAAGTTACACTTGGTAATCGGAAATTGCGAAAATTGCACAACATAATAGTAAAGATTTATTCTTGTAATGATCAAATTAAATTTACGTTTTTAGTAAGCGTAGGTAGGAAGGTTTTAGAGTAGGCCTGGAATACGTCCTAGTCCTACTAGCCTAGGCAGAGAGCAGGCTAGTTAACTATAGGCCAAGGCCTATAGTAACGGCTCTAACGTTTACGGTTTAGTATTAGGTTCGAGTCGACTTGCAAAAAGAGAAAAAACAACTTAACGTTACATTTTAAGCATGTTTGCAGAGGAAAGAAGCCACTCTTTCGGAAGAAATTAGTAGCCCTAAAAAGAGAGCTGTTTGGTGTATCAGGTTTTCTTTGCAGGCTACGCCAGGTCTTCGTCTTGGGCTTTCTGGTGTGCCTCAACTTGTCTTTACCCATCACGTTCATGAGTGATGACATGGGAAGTTTGTCTAACAGCCTCTCTCCTCCTTCAGAAATCAATTCTTTTCAATGTGTTCCTCAGGCTGATGCCAAACTTTGCAAACCCCCTTGCTCAAAGAATCTCAAAGTTGTAACGTTGAAACTCGATCAGTGAACTCCTCAAAGCAATTCTGAAAATTCGGAAGTCTGGCCAATGGTTGTGGCTTGAAGATAATTGCTGAGCTATCAACAGCAAGTTGTAGGACCTTGAACTTTTCTTCTTTTAGAAGAATCACCATAAGTTACTTTCTCTACTTCAGAGATGTGTGGTGACTTTCGGTAAAGCAGGTAGGCCTATACGTAGTATGTATATCCAGTATTAAATCCATTCAGCCTGTGTGTTACGATACTACGCGCGTACGCAAGTATAACAGTTGACCTCGTGGCTTGTTTACTTTTAATTATATGCAACTATTTGGACGTGAAAGAGAATACCTATAGTTCTAAGTGCTGATTGGCTGAATCTCAAATAGACAATGTCTTGGTAAATATTACACAGTATCTGTTCTAGATTGTTGTTCTTTTTTACTGTTTTTAGGTGTTTATAATCCGTTTTGGGGAGGGGGAGGAGGGGTGAAACGATGTAAGAGTTTTTTTCTTTCCATATCGGTCAGCAATTCCTTCCAAAAGTCTCAGTCCATCTAACCTAAGTCTCTTTTCAGAAGAAAAGAAGCAAAATAATGTGAAGGGACGGTCAAGTTGTTGAATCACTCTATGACGTTTACCAACTAGACGATGAACTTGTTTTAAAGGAAGAAAATCCGATCATGTAGAGTATGTGATCTCCTTCAAGATATAGGCAAAACCTTTAAAAACTTCATCGTATCTCTTTCAAGAAATATTTGTCAGTTAATTCTTCACTGGTTTGTGCTGAAAGTATGCTCCTATAGAGGGATTTCATGTGACGTCACGCCCAATGGATTCCCAGGACACTGAAGGGCAAAACACACACGCAGTAAGCGTTTTACAGCACACGCGCACGGCATAACCATAGATACTACTGTGACACAATGGACGCGTTCTCGTCAAAACAAAAAAGACGCGCGATCTTGCCCTTCAAAAATGCGTCTAGTTGGGTAAAGTCACGTGACTGAAATCCCTCTATATGCTCATATATGCCTATGACTACGTTTGTATATCTTTATTCCTATGCATGTCAACACAACTCCGGCCAATGACGTCATAGGCTTGACCTTAGCCACGCCCCCGTTTTCATTCAGTCATTTGAAATCACGATTTTTAGCCGTTTTATCGTATTTTTAGAACGTATTTTCTCAGCAGTGCCAAGAGGTACTCTAAAAATTCGAGGTGTGTTGGGGTCAGGACAAACAGCAGTTTGTGCTCACTCCCAATGAAACGAAAATGCACTTTGCCTCTGAATAAGACCTTTAAAACCCTGAAGTGAAAACTTAAAGCATCAAGTAGATGATATGATTGTGCAGTTACCTTATAACAATGGGCTGAGTGTAGTGACATTTATAATTGTCAGTGATTTCACTGACTTGGGCACCCGGGTCAATGACACACAACTTTTCATTTTGACGCACAAACACAAAACCTCTGGGGTCAAACTGACGCACACCTTTTTCACCCCAACAATCAGTTATGATAATTCAATTTTGCCAATACATTCATTGTGCAAATTAATTCATAAAATGTAGCATTTTTCAGTTCCCATATTGATTATCAACAGATTGAATATCATCTCTTACAACAAAAAGATAGTGGAAAAGCATCACAAATATAGAAAATAAACAAAAAACAGGAATAAAGTTTGTTGTATTAAACTTAAATTTATTTTGACCCCTTCTCCTGTAAATTTGACTCTTGTAAATTTATTTTGAAGGGTCTGTGACTTCTGAAAAAGAATGATGAGTGAAAACCCTGATTGTCTCAGATTCTTTTGCACTCACTGTTTAGGACTGTTTGTCTCACGCTGGAATTCACATAACACTGAAGACCAGGTTTCCAAAATGTGAAATTTGTTTACAGTTCACAGTAATTAATAAATCGCACACAGTTTGTTCAAAGTGTTTTATAGCTTCTGAAAATCTATTTTCCTAGGAACCTAACCTAATAAGTTATAGCTAGCCTGATAGATGACCATCCTATCATCAGAAGGTCTCATACCAGTTCAATGTTTTCACAACTCACAACACAAGACATTACTGAAGCAGGCCCAGATTTCCTGAAATTTGATGATAACTTCCTAAAATTTTACAGACAGCTTGCTCCGTGCTATTTGTTGTTTTCTCATGAGCAAACATAAGAGCAATAAGGTAAAACAGATATCCAGAATTAACTATTTCCTAAAAATACCCAAAAAACACCAACATTTCTGCAATTTCAAGAAATACTAGGAACACACAGTGCCAACACTATACTGGCTCATTGTATCTCACTCACCTTGCTTAACTTATTATGAGACAGTAGTAACTTTTCCATCTTCAACCAGTTTCTCAAGTCAAACTTTTTATCCAGGCTCAACTAATAAGAAAATCACAAAATTGACAAAATGTTAATTTTGCAGAAGTTCTTACATTTAGAAATTTAGACAAGATACCAATGCTACCAAGATACTGACAACATAAAGTTTCTCAAGGATATAAGGAAAATGATCTTTTAGTTTGAATGGCACTATTAAATTTATTTTTAGAGCCTATAGCTTTTTCAAAGAACCACATACTTATTAAAGAAAAGAAAAATTTCTCTTCTGGAGGATGAAAATACTCTGGTGGGAAACACATGTGGTATATTTTCAATACCATGGTCAAGGTCATTCTGGTAATAACTGGTAAGGTAGCATGTGTCAGATCCTCAATAAATCCTTAGAAATCAGCTATCACAAACATATTCTGTGATTTCACATGCTGCTCTGGTAGCTGAGTATTGTGAATACATTATTTCTAAATTAAGTGTGAGCAAATTCTACATAACAGGGTTAGGGAGGAGGAACAGGTCTTATGCATGGAGGGGTGCAGGCTTTGCTGAATCAAAAGCAGGGAATTGCTGGGGAAAGAGGGAGATGAACCTTATAATAGCCTTAGGGGTGGGGAGGGGGAAGTCCTTAGAACCTCTGACCCCAATGCTACAGACCCACCACAAGGTTTGGTTGTTAACTGGACAGCACAAGTTTCATACTATAAAAGCTACGAGTCATTAAATGGGACAGTATGACTAACTTACCTCTTTTATTTTATTATGAGAGAGATTGATTTCTTTGAGTGACTGACTCTTCCACTGATAGGGGGCAGCACATACTGAGATTCCATTACTGCTTAAATCTACACATCGTAGACTGAAAATTAAAGAAATATTGCCATTAACTCATTTCATAAGGCAAAAACAGTAGGAGTTATTGGCAGTACAATAATATTTCAAAGTATGTAACAATAACACTAAAACACTTAGAAATATTTTTCTGTAATATGCCTGCTGGCTACATCTAAAGTTTTTGTTTCAACATTTCAACTTGCGAGACGAAAGATATAAACACTGATGCAAAAGAGCTGTTTATTTTGGTCTGTTTCCTGTAATTCTGACAAAAACTATTTAAATATTTAGCACAAGTAAATATACCAAAAGAACAAAAACTGTTATAATGCATTTTCAAAAGAATGATTTCATGTATTCCTCATGTATTCCTGCATTTATCATTCTGTTTAACCTTCTTCCAATTCAGAGTCACATTTAGACAAAATTTGAAATAAAAGACAGGGTTTTCACTCATCATTTGTTTTCAGGAGTCACTAACCCTTTAGAATAAATTCACAAGAGTCAAAATTAAAAAAGAAGGGGTCAAAGCAAATTTGAGTTTAATGCAACAAACTTATTCCTGTTTTGCCTAGAAGAAGCAACATAAAACATACTTAAAGATGGTGGGAACTCACTTCTATGATGGATAAAAACCTTCATGCAGACTGTAGGTTACATCATAAACTGTAACTCGAAACTTCCCATGTATTGGGATTACAATCGTAAAGTTTTCCCACCAAAATTACGCGCTGTGCACCAGACTCACTTCTAGAAATGACTAGATAGAATTGGACACATGGTTTTAGTGCTAGTAGGGCTCCAAATATGCATGTGCAGAAGAGTCCTCTCTGTATGATTCGATCACTGCTGTAAATGAGTAGCATACTGACATCATAGAGCAGTATTATAAGATTAGTTCTAATAATACTACTCTATGACTGAAATTTACATCGATGTAGATTACAGCAGAGCTTTGTGTAATACATGGCCTCATATCTGCATACTTGTATTGCAGTTATAGTACAGTGTGAAACCCTGTGAGCTGGATTTTATTTAATGCCACAGACAGTGTGTACAGAGACTGGCAATGTGTGTCTTGGGTCACTAATGTCCCACATAACATCTACTACTGAGCATGTTAGGCCAGAGTATGTTTGTCCCTAGCCTAGCCTTATGTTTACAACTGAAGCTGAATTACGAACCAGAACACTCCAATCATCTACGCGTGCTGTTATCTGTGATCTGTTTACAATACACACGCATTCTTTTTGAGTCAAGTCTAATCACACAACTACAAGGCATGCGGGTGCAGTTAATTAGGCATAAATGTATACGAAGGAATGGTGGTGGTCCTGTACTGTTGCAGTGATACATTTTTTTTTATTTAGATTTTCATTAGAACATACAGAGAGGTGGAAAATGTCTCACAGAACAAAGCTGGGAACTGGAAGTGCTGCATTTTGTGCACAATGTGCACAATGAATGTATTGGCAAAATTGCTTTATCATTACTGGCTGTTGGGGTGAAAAAGCTGCACGTCAGTTTGACCCCAGAGGTTTTGTGTCTGTGCGTCAAAATTAAAAGTTGTGCGTCATTGACCCGGGTGCCCAGGTCAGTGAAAACCGTGAAAAAAGGAAGAAATCTTACCTTGAAAGACTGAGGATAAAGGCTGGTATGACACTTCCTAGTTTGTTATTGCTCAGTTTTAACACACTCAGCTTTGACAAGTGAATGGCAGCATTCTCTGGCAAGCTTTCTAAAAACATGAAAGGATGAGACAAACAGGTCATAAAATCACTTCAGAATAAAAAAAGTTTCCCATTTCTTTACTTTGTGATCAAGTTTATCACTTATTAGAGGGAGGCTTGTATGGCATCACAATCACTCAATTTCATTGTATTACATAATAAAGCATGTAAATATCACACGTATTACAAGGACTGGGCACTAACATCTGTAAAAATATCTCTCAAAATAGAATACATTGAGATGGATGTCACATACAAAAGGTGAACCCTGTGAACTATCCCCTCTTTCAACAAATTGCTTTAAACACTTGGCACAAAGGTTTTTCATAAGATAACAAGGTACCAAAATTCTTTCCCTTCGACAACTTTTTGAGTTGCTTTTTAATGTAACTAAAACAATTACTAATATTAATTCCAAGCCCTCTCCAACTAAAAGCAAAGGTTAACTTAAAAGATCAAAGCTGTTACAGGCACAGAAGAATAAATCCATGATTTTGTTTGCAAAGTATAAGCTACGAAGACAATACAGAGCTCAAGAAGGATTGTGGACAGTGCTTGTAAAAGTAGCCTTACACTTTCACACTTCAATAAACCAAAAAGACCACCTTTAAGTCCTCTTATGAAAAAAAAATTATTTATACAATTCCATGGCAAAGTAATAAATTGTAGAACAGCTCTGAGTGGTCCTTACCTATTTTGTTGTAAGACAGGTTTAACACATCGAGGCTGTTACACTCTTTAAAAAATGCAGGGGGTATTGTAGATATGGAGTTGTAGGAGAGGTTTAGAGTTGTAAGATGGGACAGCTTTAAAGGTTGATCAGGAAGTACTGTTATATTGCAGCTGAAATAGAGGCAGAAAGTAGGGTGTTTGTTAAGTTTCATTTAACTTTTAAGGATCTCTACTATCTGGAAAAAAAAATTAGTTTTTGAAGACACAATCAGTGTGTAACTGATGAAATATGGAACAAATACGACAATGTTCTATGGTGACATAGGTTCAGCGTCACAAAAAAAGCGAAACATAACAAAAAAAATCCTCAAAACATCCTGTCTTATTTAGGGAGGTAAGCAGGCCATCCTTTTGTAATGTTCTTGCAGAAGCACAAAGCAATCGAGTAAGGTTTCACATACTAGTGATGACTATTGAATAAATGACCTTGGAAAAAACTGAAACACAAGTTTTCCATGGTAACCTTAGCTGAGTTTCACAAAAGATCACAAAAAGCATTCCATCTTTATTAGCAAAATGTGTGTGTTATTTCACCCTTCTTTCACAATCACAAATACCCTGTAGCATAGTTAAGTTCAAATACTACTAGTTGCAATATTATTGCATACATGCATCAAAGGCCTGCTGAAGTTGATTTCTGTCTACCCTAAATATTTGATGACAATGCAATGCCAAGTCCAGAGGACAACTTAAGCAGCATTGCATCACTGTTTGTCAATCAATGTCCCTACATCTGCAATATAAAATTTTTGTAACAAAATCAATAAAACATTCCTATACACATACACAAAATCTACACAACTAGGCAGATTTGTGAATCAAATTTTTTAATTTATCATAAATCCCTGATTAAGAACCACAAACAAAAGTACTAACAGGAAGTCATTACACTGCAACTGGACTGTCAAAAGAGCTATATTCAGAAATTTCCCTTCCCACAACATCACGACTTTAAGGTTGGTTGACATGAAAATTTTTATTAAGGATTAAAAACAGAAATACTAGCAACATTTAATACTCATTATTTTTGCAGAGGTAGTGAGTTACTTCAGAAATGATCAAACTTTGCAGGGGTATATCATGAGAACAGTAAAAGATAATAATTCCAATAATTCCTTTAACAGCAGATTTTAATTAAGAAGAGTTGAGTAAAAACAGGTTGCTTAAATTGCACATTCAGATACCTTTAAAACTGTGCATAATCTTTAAAACAACACAGACACTTACTTTCCCCATGTATAAACTACTAAACAAATTGATGAAGTAACAGTTAATCAATGAAGCAATGACAAATAAACAGAGAAAAGAACAAAAAAGAACTAAAAAGTACATTTTCAAGTAACACAACATATTTTACTGCTTTCCTGTGTCCAACCAGATTGTAGTTCTTGCAAATCGCTGGAGGAAAATATTTTCAAGGGTGAGAATCTAGTGAAAGATTTTCACATTCCCCAAAATTTTTTTCAATGTAACTGTGGTTAGATACTTTAAATAATCACCTTTGAAGGAGCAGGTTTTTCAAATTTGGCAAATAATCAGACAGCCATTCTGGACATCCTCCAATTGCATTGTGGGACAAATCCATTTCTTGAAGACTCTTACTGGAATCCTCCAGACTACTGGGTAAACTGTACATCTAACAACAGAACAGAAAAATATTCATAGTTTGAAGAAAGCATCTTTTCTGAAAGCTGGAGAAATTACAAAATGAACAAAAGCAAATATTTCAATGTAAACTTCTATAAAAAAAAAAATAATGTGTTAACGACACATGCAAATTAAACCTGGTAAAAAGTGTACCAAAGCCCTGCCTGGTCACCTTGATTCATGAATATTTCTCTTGACCTGTCACATCAAACTTACACAACTGTAACTAAGAAAAGATAATAAGAGCATTTTCTATTGCATATATAAACTTACCTCATTACCGGAGACATTCAACAACTGTAGTTTGTTGCAGAAGCTTAAAATTTCTGATGGTAAGATGGTCAGGTGATTACTACTGATGTCAATACTCTCTAATTCCTGCAAAGCCTGAAAATAATAAAAAAAGGAGTGCAATAATTGCTTACATGTTTTATGCTAATTAGGTTTCATTTTATACTCTGAGAAGATGAATACATGTAATACAGCACTCTGTGGTTGGTACGCCATTTCCATTCATGACAGAGTTTCATATTAAAAACATTTCACTCTTCACTGACATTTAGTTGTTCATAATAACTTTAAATTTTAATATAATACCCAAGGTAAAGAACAAGCATTACTGTAAACAATTATTTTCTAACAGAAGAAACCTCTCAAACAAGTCATCCAAACTGCCCTTGACCACTGTAAGATTTTCAACAGCACCCACTTGACTTAAATAAGCTTGGAATTAGTCAGTTCTCTTGTTTCAAGTACAAGTAAGTACAAGAGTACATATGATCCATCTCATTTTTATGGCCAACTGTGTGGTCAAGTGGTCAGAGCATCCAACTTGCAGCCGGAAAGTCTGGGGTTCGACTCCTGGCCGGTCATACCAAAGATTTTAAAAATGGAACCTACTGCCATTGTGCTTGGGGCTCAGCATAAGCAATGGAGTAGTGAAAACAAGCCAGGGAGCCACAACTGGAAAAAAGGCCATGGCAGGTCCGACTTTAACCAATTGGTTAGAAACTGAGCCGTAAAACCTCATCTAATTCTAACTCATTTTTATGGCTTACATTTTTGATTTATGACCTAGAGCCACTCACAGCCAATAAATACTTCAAGATGCATCACTTTTGTAAAATCTAGATGGAATGATTGTGGTAAAAATATCTTTCCTGCTCGTTGTGTTCCCACAGACTGTGGTTCATTATATCTGGCAATATATGGAATATCTGGAGTATAAAGCAGTCTTAAGGGAATCTTTCTATTGACCTGCCTTCATCATTTACCAACCTTTATAAGTTTTCCCTTTTTACCATTTACTTAAAGAATTATAAAGGATATTTTTAGAAATACCTGGAAAAATTCATGTGGTACTTCTGTTAGGTTGTTTTTAGAAATGTCGAGCTTGGTAAGGTATTGAAACTGTAAGAGTAAGGATCTTTCAGCAATAAGTGGTCCCAAGCAAGAGAAGCCATTCGATGATAGATTCAGGTAGGTGATGTAAGGATATCCATCTACACTGCTAATGGTTGACACAGATGACATGCGGCTACTCCGCTGGCTTCTTCGTCGCAAATCTTTTAGATATAAACAAAATTATAACATTGATAGAGACATATTTTTTCCAAAAACTTAGTAGATTATACTTCACTTGTGACATTCCACTCTTTAAAAGCATGGTCTGGTGACCAAATTTGATGCTTTAAAAAATAGCAGAAAAATTTTCTGTGTTAGGCAGTGAAAACCCCATCTCAATAGCATCTTGCATTCGGCAGATACAAATTTTTGAAGAAATACTACATTTTCAGTTTCCCGAGTGCATGATGGGAAATTTGTGATGTCATCTGGGCAAATGGATTTAATGCAGCTTTTGTATTTCTTTATAATGTTGATATCACTATATTGAATATTCCATAACTTTATTTGCTGTCCCATAAGTATGGAACAGTTTTTCACTATATCTACACAGAAAAACATCTAAACATTCCAACGGTAACAAATTTCAAGGACAAACAAGGTAGCCAATTATAAAGAATAACAAAAGGAATCTGAGGCAATTTGCCCACTTTGGATCACGTTTTGTGACCTTGAGGAAACTTGGAGGTATTTCTTATTAAAAGTAACCAATATTTAGGAAGAGATACCTTGAGTTAGGAATGGAGTTTTGATATGGGGTTTGGATGACATGTAATGAAAAATTTTTATCTTCCATATAAGACCCTACAAAATTCCACCAGACAATGCCTTTAATCCTGATGTTTTAAATAGTTTGTAAGTTTCTGGGCACTTCTACAGGAACCAAGACAAGATGCACCTTTGAAATAAACAAGCACTTACAGGACACCTTGTAAATTTACAAATATGCAACAAGAATTTGGCATTACAAAATGGACCACAATGTGATCAACTTAAAACATATAGAGGGCAGTTGTACATTGATAAGAAACCCACCTAATAAGAGATACATCCCACTAATGCTCTGTAGTGTTTCACAAAAAGGCTACGACACTGGCCCAGTACCATGATCAGAACTTTGGTGCAAGAAAAATTTAAAAAGAGTTGACCTACCATTTCAAGCATAATTAAAACTGATGAGCAATACTATTCCTTCAACAGAGAGAGATTGCTTTTGGAAACACCCACAAGACCACTGATTAACAAATTTGTACTAGGCCATTTTCCAATCAAGGAGCTTTGAAACAACCAACCATGTACCTGCTGCTATTTGATACACACCATGCTTGATAAGGCACACCGGTTCATTCATCAATCATGACAGACTGAACTGTGGTGTACGTTGTGAATATATATTATTTGTGAAATATCTTGGCATGATATGGCCCATTAACACTTCCATTAATATTTAACGTTGTAGAATCGTCATGCTCAGCCGCTCCTCAGCAGCTCCGCCCCTGCCCCCACCATCCCCATCACCATCCCTATTGCCATCGCTACCTCCATCGCCATCGTCCATCGTCCATCTCCATCATCATCATTATTATTTATAAAGCACCACAGCTATAAAAATATAATCTGTTGTGCTGTACAGTATAAAACGACTTATAAAAGAATAAGAATGAAAAACAAACAAAAGTAAGAAACCTGTATGTTACAAGAATTTCGAGAAAGGTAAGTCTAAAGATTTGATTTAAAAATACCAACAGAGGAACACAGTCTTAGATCGCCTGGAAGCCAGTTCCAAAGTCGAGGGCCAGCCAAAGCAAAAGCTCATTCACCGGAAGAGGTTGAAAAGCAAGTGACAATCAAATGGAGGAAACTGAGAGCAGGTGATACTTCAAACCCTCCCTCTTTGACAGCAAACAAGGAAAATAGTCAGGCCCTTTCAACACCAACAGAATCACCTAAAACAAATTCTGTACAAACTGGTAGCCAGTAGAGGTCACGTAAAACTGGTAAAATGCGGCAGAACTTTGGGGTAAGAGTTAATAGTCTGGCTGCAGCATTTTGAACCCTTTGTAGTTTGTTGATAAGGTTGTCAGGAAGCCCATACAATAAAGCATTGCAATAGTCAAGATTGCAGGATACAAAAACATGCACCAACATCTTACTCACATCCTCACAAAACATCTTCCTAAATTTTCTAATCCTAAATGGGCAAAAGACTTACTGCATATTTTGCTGATAAAAAACAAAAAGAAAATTCTTATCGAACCATATACCAAGATTACGGACTTTGGTTTATACAGCTTCGATGGATGCATTACCATCCACAATAGAGTAAACTTAAACCTTGGAAAGAATTCTTTTGGAACCAATTACTAAGAGCTCTGTCTTACCATAGTTAATCTTATGCTTACTCTTAATTAACCAACTTCAAACATCAGAAATACTACATTGCACGGCATTTATAGCTTCAGTTTCCAAAAGCTTGTCATCATGTAAGTTTAAAAGATAAGTACAACTGTGTGTCGTTCGCATATGTGTTGGTCTTCAGGAGGTGGGAGGACAGAATGTTAAAAAGCATACTTCTATGTCCTGATGATGGTGGAGTAACAGAATACATGTAAAGACATGGGTACCAAGATGTCCCCAATAGCCACAAAAGCTTCAGGGTTAAGTAAGGGAACTTAAGACCAGAACTTCACAAGAATGCTGAGATATAAGGATTTATGATTTAACTATCAACCACTGCAAAGCAGTTGACACATAAAAGGTAAATGCCAACTTGGCATGCATAAACTACCAAAACACTACTGATAAAAAACACTGAGAGTTTTTCTCAAAGTTTGGCTAACAGAAAAGAGGATATTTAAAACTTTTCTCACAGCCATAGAGCCCCACAATAAAGGGCATCACCCTTTGCCCTCTTAGCATTTGAAAAGTAATATTTTTCTTCACACTTACTGCTCCTGTAAGGAGTACTGGAATACACATCCCTTGGAACAAGATCTGGCATCTGAGCATCAGACAGGTAATCTTCCCAGGCACTGCTTTCACTCACATCTGCAGTTGAGAGGGCTACAGAGAATAATAATAATAAAAAAAAAAAAGATAACATTTATGTCTTTTAAATGCTCAAAACTGACAAACTAATGAGAGTTAAGTACACATATATACAGCAGCTTTCTCTTGATAGGCATTTCCGAAGGCTGCAAAGAATTCCTTGTACAAAGCTACATGTGGCTCATGCTCATTTGTGAATGTGCACATTGAATTCATCAGCAAACATAATGACGATCAATTGAAATTGAAGCAAAGCAAATATCTATAACTATATTATCACAACAATCTCCAAAATGTTGATAATTTGCTGACTTATTCATAGACATACAGTACATGAAACAAGATGGCAATACAAAGTGTAATACAACTGTTACCCAGGTTTAACTGTTTGAATATACAGTTCATTTGATTTGGGTGACTTACAGCTGATACCTGTACTTTTAAAGCTACAACTTGAGAATTATTTCAATGTTTAACTTACCAAGTTGACTTGATGCTCTCAAGAAAGGAGAAAGATTTTCCTCAAATATGCTTGAAGCATCAGAAATCTTTCTCTGCTTCTAAGAAAAGTAAAAACAAAGAGAAATACTGATACATATATATATATAACGCTAGACCGGTTAGGCGAAAGGTCAAATCCAGCAATACAAAAGGCGAAAACAAAAACAATAAAATACATAAGATTATATTTCCCATTTCAGTTTTGAGGCATATATGCATGTTATTTCAATGGCCCCTATTAAGTCATTAGTGTTAATGGATACATGTATGTAAGTTGGTGTGCAGTGAAGTAATATCATAAACATTATGTGGTAAATCGGACTAGCATATAGAGTTACGCATTCCCATATAAATCAGTGTGTAAAACATTAAGGCGAAAATGGTTTTTTCGCCGAAGGTCGAGTTCTCCCAACAGTCGCGTTTTTTCATACCATATTTCGCCTAAATCCCAATTTATAGAAATATATATACATATAGGTAAAAAAAATAGTGGTAAATAGTGCTAAAAGTTTGTGAAAATTCCATAATGTTTCGGTTTTAAACCCTTCATCAGGGGGCTGTGTCAACAATCAGTTGCATTTTTGCCACCTGATGAAGAGTCTAAACCTGAAACGTCGTGGAATTTTCACAAACTTTCACAAACTTTTAGCACTATTTACTACTTCTTTTTTTACCTACCTACTGCATAAGTGCTACACAGTACTTTGACCTTATATATATATATATATATATATAACGCTAGATCGACCTGTTAGGCGAAAGGTCAAATCCGCTAATACAAAAGGCGAAAACAAAAACAATGAAATACTTTAGATTATATTTCCCCTTTTGGTTTTGAGATATATATGCACCTTATTTCAATGGCCCATAAGTCCTTAGTGTTAACGGATACATGCACGTAAGTTAGTGTGCAGCTAAGTACTTGCATAAACATTATGTGGTAAATCGGACTTGCGTATAGAGTTACGCATTCCTATATAAAACAGTGTGTGTAAAAACGTTAAGGCGAAACGGTTTTTTCGCCTGAAGGTCGAATTCTCCCAACAGTCGCGTTTTTTCATACCATATTTCGCCTAAATCCCAATTTATAGAAATATTATATAATATATATATATATATATATATATATATATATATATATATATATATATATATATATATATATATATATATATATATATATATATATATATATATATATATATATATATATATATATATAAAAATAATAATAAGTAGAACACACCACAAAGATGACAATACGAGAGCACAGATACGGTAACAGAATAGCGTATATTTCGGACACTCCTGTGTCCTTCTTCAGCGCAAAATGTGAAGTGAAGTTTAATTTACAAATAACAGACACAGCAATGAGGTTAAACCCCTTGACGAGGGTGATAAATCACAGAGGGGAAATCGCTAAGGATGCCCAGGTCCTTGTTTAGGCCACGGGTGTGTGTGGACAGTTTTATTACCCACTTGCTTTCGGATTTGAGTCTTTGAGTGACAGACGGGTAATTAGAACCGAGCAGAATACATCTTAAATTAGATAAAGAGTGGTTAGGTTCACTACTGAAATGTTTTGATACAGGATAGCTTATTGATTTATCCTGCACAGTTTTCTTGTGGTTATTAAACCTCAGCCTAAATTTGGTGCCGGTCTGACCGACATAGTTGCCTTTGTCACACAAATTGGCAACTATGTCGGTCAGACCGGCACCAAATTTAGGCTGAGGTTTAATAACCACAAGAAAACTGTGCAGGATAAATCAATAAGCTATCCTGTATCAAAACATTTCAGTAGTGAACCTAACCACTCTTTATCTAATTTAAGATGTATTCTGCTCGGTTCTAATTACCCGTCTGTCACTCAAAGACTCAAATCCGAAAGCAAGTGGGTAATAAAACTGTCCACACACACCCGTGGCCTAAACAAGGACCTGGGCATCCTTAGCGATTTCCCCTCTGTGATTTATCACCCTCGTCAAGGGGTTTAACCTCATTGCTGTGTCTGTTATTTGTAAATTAAACTTCACTTCACATTTTGCGCTGAAGAAGGACACAGGAGTGTCCGAAATATACGCTATTCTGTTACCGTATCTGTGCTCTCGTATTGTCATCTTTGTGGTGTGTTCTACTTATTATTATTATTTTTATGTTTCATGGAGCATACGTGGATTTTCTCTTATTATATATATATATATATATATATAACGCTAATTCGACCTGTTAGGCGAAATCGGTATACCGCCAATACAACTGGCGAAGAAGAAAACAATAAAATACATAAGACTATATTTCCCCTTTTGGTTCTGAGATATATATGCACGTTATTTCAATGGCCTGTAACTCCTTAGTGTTAACGGATACATGCACGTAAGTTGGTGTGCAGCTAAGTAATTGCATAAACTTTATGTGGTAAATCGGACTTGCGTATAGAGTTGCGCTTTCCTATATAAAACAGTGTGTAAAACATTAAGGCGAAATGATTTTTTCGCCTAATAGTCGAGTTCCCCCAACAGTCGCGTTTTTTTGCCTAATCCCAAATTAGCAAAACATATATATATATATATACCTGAAAAAAATTTTAATCCTAAATTTTTTAAAGAAATTTTCAGTCCATGCACATTTCCTATTTAATCAAATAGATAGCCCCCTTTCCCCCTACAACAAACACAATGTATTGCAATGCACCAGACTTCAACTTTTTTTTAATCAACTGCTAAGTTTCACACACAAAACATTAAAAAACCCAAGGCACTAACTAGCCAGGCAACAGCAAACTGCTTAATGCTTTTCTTGGGAATTGTATATGCTGGAATTGGAAATTTCTTTATGGTGACCATCAATCTTTCCTTCCTACTTAAACTGTAATCATTCTTTTAGCATCCACAAAAAATTTTGCTTAATGCCTCCACGAAGCATGAGATATGGACGAATCATACCTGTGCACTAGGAAGTACAAGAGATTCATTCATCCCTAAACTGTTGGGTCTCGTGGGAGAGAGAGAGGTTGTGTCTGGAGTCGATGCATGGAAAGGTTTGGCATTCTTATCTGGCAAAGGCTCTGAAAAATAACAAACAATAGACACAGGGATACTGAAATTACAGGTTAAGCATTCTTATCTGGTACTGGATCTGGATAACAAACAGTAAACATGGGGATGTTGAAATTTATGGATTAGGCTTTCTTATTTGGCAACGACTCTGGAAAGCAAACAATACACACTGTGATCTTTTAATTACGGGCTTGGCAAATGGTAATGACTCTTGATAGAAACACAAAGTAATATATATGTAACACTGAAAATGGAAAATGATACCTTTTCATGGTTGGAGTTCAAACATCACATAACACATTCCTATCTAGTAATGGCTCTAGATGATGAACAACACACACCAAAATATTGGAATTACAATAACTCATACGTTGAACTTAACATTACAAAATAGCAACAAATGCACTCAACTCCATCCTACTGTGAGTTAACTCGATCTACAAATTAGTTATTATTTGCTCACACCATTTGTACTATCTACTTAAACTGTAATCATTTTAATACTAATGTAAAATAATCCAGGGTTACTTCTCATCGATAAAGTTTCATTCTTTCAATTTCTCTTCCTTCCCTTATGCAGCAGGCCTTTGAAAGGCTTTTGCAGCACTACAATACACCACTTGGGTCTTGAAAAATTTATTCCATCATACAGACACAAACTATCAACAGTTACCATGTCCTTCTGGATGAGTTTAATGGAAGTTTGGAGCAGACAGAGCAAGACTTCAAGTTCATCAACAGGAATTAATGTGTGAAGAGCAGAATCCATTGTTCAAATATCTGACACAAAGGCTTGCTTGACTGAAAGGAGGGAAGTTCCCCCTCCCCATTTCTTTTTATTAGGTAAAAACTGTCACATGAGCACCACTATTACAAATACTTCTAAACAGCATCTACAAAAGTAACTTTCCTCTGAAAATACACCTTAAACAAATTGAGGTAAGTCTGAGAACTTTAAGTGAAAGTGCTGCTAATGAAATATTTCACAACCTTGAAAGCTTGACAACCATCTTGGGTCTTCCACATTAATAGGTAATTCAGCACTAGAGAGAGATGGTTTCCTCAGAGGAAGCAGATTGCTTGGTCTTCTGATCTCTGACAATGAATCCAGGGACGACAATCTCTCTCTGCCCATTTTATAACCTATAATGGTGGAAGAAATTGAGAACAGTATTATAATCTTCATTGTTTCTAAACTTTCCAAATTTCATGCCCATCTGAAATTAAGTTTTATGAATATTATAATTTCATGCAAATTCAGAGCCAAGTTTTATTCTTCCAGTGTGTAGCCTGCTTAGGACACATATATTCACTTGCCTGAAAGAACCTCCTCTGAAACAGATGTGGACCTTCTATCCCTAGTGAGGGCTGGTGGGCGTTTTTTAGAGTCTACCTCAGTGAAACTTTCCTCTTTGACCTGTCTATCTGGGGAAGGGAACTCATCACGTAAGGGACTTATTTCAGAAGAATCCAATGTTCCACCTGCATCTGTATTGTATCAAAGTAAATTAAACAAAAAATTAACCTTTGACAACTCCAATAAAAGATCATTTCATAAATTGCAATAATTTTGAAACGGATCATGTTTCACAGTACCTTAAGTTTGTGATGACAAATCACTATCAACTATACTAATAATACATGCAAAAGTGTTAGCAGTGTTCCCATCATTTCAAGAAAACAAATCCACTTTGTTTTCTGTGGCAATTCTATGAAAGAATTCAAGCTATCCCTGAGAAATATTCCACTCGATTTACTAACAATTACCACAGTCAGTTAGAATAAGGAAACAACTGAGATGTATGATAACTTTAAGTATCAGCCAATAGTGGTAAATATTTTCAGTTTCTCAAATTCCCTACATTTTCCCTGATTTTGGCTACTATCCCAAATTCCCTGTTTTCCCTCAAAAGAACAATGAAAACTTCCCATTTCCCTTAAATATATGCCGACAAGGTCGACACTACCCTGCATTTTTCAAATTCCCTTTATTTCCCTGATTGAAATACAACCATGTCATATCTATTCACAGCTATCACCAACAGATATATATGAAACTAGTACTGGATCCATCATCACCACTGATGATGCCAGTGAGCCACAACTGGAAAAAAGGCCGTGGTCGTCTCGACTTGAACCAATTGGTTGGAAACTGGGACTTTAAACCTTATCTAACTAACTAACTATCATCACCACTGAACATCAGCATGCGCCATTATTCCCCATTTTAATCCTGTACCCATATCAGTAAAATTTAAATACAGTGCCAGTACTCCCTAACCACTATTTTTCATCCTTTACTTACTGAAAATGTTACATTGTTTTAACATGTTTGACGGCAAGTCCTAATAGTTTACCTTATGAAAATGATGCAGAATTAGTGGTAGTACCCAAGAGCCTACGGTTTTGTAAACTGTAGCCAAATTTCTCAAATATTAGTATCGGATGATATTGATTATTCAAGTATCAGCATCAGTAAGTACCAGTGCAACACTACCTGAAACATCAAATCTAGATTCTTCCATGACACCATTATGTCCACTTTCACCAGCTTCAAGTTCAGACAGGATAAATGGTGGCTCCAGGAGACTTAGAGACGACCGCCTCTTCTGTTGCTCACTGAGCAGGTGCTTCATCTTACTCCTCTTCTCTCTTTTAGCTTCTTTTGAGAGGATGCGAGATGCTAACTTATGCACTGAATCTACAGTTGTCACACCTGTGAGGAAACATTCAATTAGGATAACAAAAAATGATCAGTCAACTTCACAGTAACATTTCCTTCAATGATGAAAACAATTTCAAGATTGTGGGAGCATTCTTACATTCATCTCAAAGTAGAAATACTGCTTAAGCAAAATTCAAATCACAAAGTTGTGGTATAAAAGGTTTTTCAAAAGGCAAAACTTCCTACAAGATGTTATGTGTGCACTGTCATTCTTTCAATGAAAAGTGGTATGTACCTATTGTTAGCTATTGCATAATGATCAATGAAGACTGAAATGTAACAAAAAGACAAAAGACAAGAATAGCAATACCCTATTAAAGGTGACATCTTTTTGGCGAGGTGTCCTTAACTTCATTAACTATGAGGTAATGTTACTGCATGGTGGAGAGTTCCTTTCATTTCAAAAACTACCATTGCTTTGCAACAGTCACTCAGGACTGACTCAGTTGCTTCCCCTTTCAGCACATCAAAAAGGATAGCTAATCAGGTATGATCAGGTACATAATTTGCTAGTAATTAATGAAAAACACATTTTAAATGTACCTATTACTCAAGAATGAACAACTTACTTTGTGACAGAGATATTCTCGCAGTCTCTTTGGTGAAAGTTGGGTAAAACCACCGGGCATGGAGCTCACCTAGGGATAGGCTACTCCAAATAACATTGCCACCTGACAATTTAACAAACAGAGGAAGTGAAAAAGTACACATGACATTCTAAAAAAAATGGCCCACTTAAAGATCAAGCTTCCCATACAGCTCAAAGGAACCATACTATTGGCTGGTAGGACAGTTGAATTGTAACAACTGAATGGGACAAGTACAAAATATGGATTAAGAAGTCAATCTGCATTAAAGAAGAGGAACAACAGTCATTGAACAAGATTGATTGAACATTTACACTAAGCTACTGGTATGATCACTTCTGGAGATAAAGAGGTTTTCTTCTTTCACTACCAAAAAAATAAAAGCATTCTTGTGTTGGCTCAAACATTCCAGAGCATCATCTATCTAATGAAGACAAAACATACAGTTCTTGAAACATCCCAAAACAGTGGATTTATTACAAAGTTTGTTTTGAGAAAGTTGCATTGATTAATAAACACTTTTTTGACATGTAAATTTATTCATATTATTTGCAGACACATGCTGTGTGAATACCATTTTCATTTGACTTACAAATACAAACTGTAAAGAATGTGTTTACCTGTAAAACAAGTGTGAATATGGCAATACAAAGGGTTCCTGCACTTTCTGGAGAATCAATCTTCATGACTTTGCGATGACTTTCCCAAGACCAAATAAAGAATTTCCATGACCTTTTTTTGGCAATTTTTTGGCAAGCAGGCAGTATTAAATTTGAGGTGAAGAGAATAAATTTTGATATTATGCAAGAGAGTACATTTTGCTATTACTAGTGAGAATGGAACTATGTCATTTTGTGAAAATTTCCATGATTTTTCCAGGACTTCCGACAATTTCCCTGAATTTCAAGACTTTTCCAGGCCTTGAAACAATTTTCCAAATTTTCATGACTTTTCCAGGTCTTCCATGACCACAGGAACCCTGACTACAGTAAAACCCTGTTTATGCTAACACATCGGGACCAATGTGGTTCGGAAACACAACTGGACTGATGTGGTTTGGATCATGAAAAAATTCAGATAAACGAGATTTCAAATTTTTGCTTCAAGTATGGTTCATTGGGTCCTTGGGAAAGTGTGCCAAAACATGTCCCATACTATTTTGAAATGGCTAGCAAAATTAAAGAAAACATGCCCCCAAAATATTTTTTGTGACTGGTAATATGAAAAACAATTCTACAGACCTCTACAACCAAGAGATTTTATTTCCAAAATTCAAGCCTACAATCCCTTGAATTACCAACGCTTTTACACACTTAATGTGTGCATGAGCTGAAGACCTCTAACAACGCTGAGAGGTATCTAGAGTATAAATTTGACTTGAAATTTCCAAAAAAATTGGAGACATATATGTAGAATACTCTCAAACAGCCATTCAAAATGTTTTCATAAGGTCAACTGACTGATGTTATTTTTTGTAAGAAACTCGTTATGATACTTACTTTTCATATTTAAGGAAACTCAGTCTTATGCTATCCTAACATGTATTATCATATGTGGGATATCGAGCCTATACTGAGTCATGACTCCTAGCAAGAATTTCAAAATAAGCGTAAGATATTTCTTCCCAAATTGACAAAGAGTTTCAAATTGTTGTGTATATCCAGATGCATGCTGTTTTAGTCATCGTGACATCTCATCATAACTGTAACAGTCCTGAGAAAAATTAGTGTATTGCTGCTGAACTTTTCATTGAGTTTTGCCTCATAATGAACTGAAACCTTGGTGGATGCTACCTTAGTTGTGTTGAATATAAGTCTGGTAGAATCATGAGGCCAGTTCAGATAAACAGGGTTTTGGATAAATGGGGTTCAGAAAAACAGGTTTTTACTGTAATTTAATTGTGTACCTTGAGTCTACACCATGTGGGTACAATATGTGGTACACAACGCATGAACAAACCATTTCCAAATAGTAATTACAAAGGTGAATGGGATCAGGCTTGGTATGGTTTTAGTTAATAGCATTTTACTGTGGCCAAAAATGATGCATATCAAAACTCTATCCCATAATCCATTGTACTTGCTATTTGGCAAAACAGCTATAAGCAATGAAAAAGTATGCTGCCGGTTTAATGAACAACCAACTCATGTAGAGTGCTCTATAGTGGGAAATTTTCACAGGGGTTAAATTTTCGCGCTTTTCACGACCAAGTATCTAATCGCAAATCTAAGACCCATGAAAGTACTTTTGTTAATTTGTACAAAACTATGTTGGTTGCCTGCAGCAGCGAATTCTTCACTCTGCAAATATGTGAACAAGGTACAGATTCACCAAAAATTAGCCTTGCGGAAATTTCCCGCTATACAGTATACTGTTTATGGGGCACACGACAACTACATCAGGCACTCATGTGATTTAAATACTGTGTACAAAACGCTCTGTATCTAACATGTGGTATATATGATGTCCAGTGAATAATTCCTGTGATTTGCATGCCACAAGCATAAAGCCTGCTAACTACCTGCAATGTAAGGTGTGACATGTAAGTATGGTATCTGCGTGGCTTACATGTACTAAACATACACCAACATTCATTGTGCCAACTATGAATTTGCAATCTTACACAAAATATTTGGTAACTTACACTATAAACAGTTTGTGAGGATGGATATCTTTCCATTTATGCAATACAACACATTCCCATTTGTCTTCCTTCAACAGCTGATAAGAGCTTAGTCTTAATCAAGAGTAATTAAGTGACTGAATGCCAGTATGGGCTCCTCCAGGCACCTATATCAAGGTAACCATAAATGAACACCAACAAAGTTTTTCACCTCTTTCAGACCACAGTACAGAGGGAAACAACCCAAGAGTGTACTTATCACTACCATTCCTGCCCCTAAGAAAGTCACTTAAACTCCTTATCCAATGCATGAGATATGCCACTGTCTTTCTATACTTTGCCAGAGGCTGAGAGGGATGAAGGACCAGTGCCCTCCACTACTGTACAACAAATAAATACTTATCAAATTTGTCAGGATGCAATTCCATCTAAATTACTACATAAACTCAACATACGTTAACATACAATTGTTCACACATTTAGTTGCATGCACCCTCATATGCTTGATCAAGTTTAAAGAATCAAGACCTACCTTCCTGATCATAGCCAATGTATTTGAGGAGGATTCCCACCAGATGATGAAATTCCAACTCTAAGCAGTACTTCAGAGCTGTTTGCATATCACTCACATTCTATGGTTTAAAGCAAGATAAGACAAAAGAAGTGTGTAGAGTCATTCACAGGTCAATGCAACAATATCCAAGGCCAATATCTGTCATCCTCACGAAAAGAAAAAGTCCAGTGATTGTTAAGGATTCTAACAAGGTGGTTGTCACACTTTAAAGATAGACATCAGTCTTCGCTTCATTCAAACATTTGTAAGCAATGCTGTACACTCTGCCAATGATCAAAATCAAGCATCTCTGAAGGATCACTCCTGTTTTTCACACACATATTGTGGCAGAACTTTGAATAATTATCAACTTTTAAAGATGTCAAAAATTTCAATGGATAGAACACTGGATATTTCAATGGATAGAACACTTCCAGTGATCTAAAAACTTTTCTACATATGTATTCTGCAAACGAAATTCAAGCATTGCTCCATGATTATCATTTACAACAAAATTCAAGCACTTTTTCACCAACATGCAATACTTAACACAACAAAGCTCCAGTAAGGTCAAACCCTTGAGAATGACACGATCAATTTCAAGCATTCTGAAGGCTCAAAATGCTGTATAAAACCCCACATACACTGCTAAAGATAACCACACAAGGACAATTTTACAAATCCACCCATAAGCTACTTGTGCTTGAAGATAACACCCATCCATTTAATGTCCTGGTATACACTTTGCTCAACTGTTCAGACTAAAACACACCATGTCATGACAATAGAATGTTTCAGCTTACAATGTTACATTATGAAAGGAACAGTACCCAGTGATACCTTGTCCTTGCAAAAAGGGGTTCAGAGAAAAGTCTCAAAATAGTGAATATGACTACACATGAAGAGTGGGGAATAAAAATTCAAACATGGTCCAAACTCTTACACAGAAGGACTTGTTTGATCACATAAACCCATCACTATAAAGTTGATCCTACCAGAGACATATGCAGACTTTCTTACCTGTTGCAAGATCAACATAGTCATTTTCACATTATCATTTTCACAAGCAAAGCAAAGAGGAGACTCTCTACCACATCCTGAGTTGACATCAGCTCCTAATTGAAGTAATACCTCTACCCCCTACGAAACAGAAAATGAAACCAAAAAGCTTAATGTATGTACAACAAGTAGAATAGAACATGCATTAATATGAATGATGAAAAAGGGGTGCTACTTCTTGGACTCTTGTTCAGAAGTCAGTTAAAAAGGGGAACACATGAATAACCAGACAATAATACTCTTGGCATACCCTTTAACAGATAACAGAAGGAGGAGGATAACAAAGCAAAGGGGTAGTGCTCATTTAGATTGAAAGCAGATTGATGCCCTCAAGCTACAACTTGTTTTCAAAAGCACCTCTGGAGCTGTAGTTTGCAACTGCTTCTTACCTCACAATTAAAAGTCTAGCTTTACTCATTCACATTTTTAACCATTGCATGTTCCTTTTACCTAAAGAAGTAATTGATTTAACTCTTAAAAGTAGTTCTTTCTTTTATTTTGCATTGCTCCCTCCAGCGTTTAACTGGCCAATCAGTATGTGGCAACGAGGGACAAGGATTCCAACCTGCTGGCCAAAGGTCATGGAGCCTTAAACTTCCAAAACATTACAATATTTTGTATTAAGGTAAACATTGTGCAGTTCAGTGTCAAATCTTGATAGAAAACTTCTGATGATATTCAGCACTTACCGCAACTGGTGACGTTTAAACCTAAACTTAATCGGTTTTAAGAATATTGAATCTTTTTCAATGTCAGCTCAAAAGTGTTGCTTCTAACATTCATACAATAAGGCACCTTCAAACATATCATCATCTTACCCGATTGAGATTATTTTTACATGCCCACAAGAGCATCTCATTCTTGAAATCCCATCTACAGCAAAGAATGTACAAAACTTCACACGCCAAATCCACCAGAACTTAAAAGACAAAGAAAATTATACATATTATTTGCTAATCAGAAACTACCTACACTGCCATTATAACTCTCCACACAGTTACACTGTATTCTAGGGCTGGGGGGCTATTTACCCTCACATGAAAAATCAAAAACAAACCTGTCATTTTGTAAAACAATGTCCTCACAGCTGCAATGCAAAATCGAGTTTCTTCTGCACAAATGTTAAGCAAATACACCAAATAATTTTTCATATACATGTCAGTCAACACAGATGCAGGCTGCAGCCAGTTTTCTCAAATCCAATTTGTCCCATGGTTGCCTTACACATTCCGTTGCTGGAAATCACGGAAAACAAATTTGCTTTTGTGTAAAAGGAACTATTTTCTGATTTTTCAAGGTAAACAACAACATGATGTAATGCAGGGTTTCCATCAAGGGTGGGGGGGGGGAGGAGGGTATTTTTCCCCCTTTCCAGAAGAAGAGGGGTAAAATCCCCCTTTTCATTTCCATAAAAATAAAACTTGTCAATACCTTGGTTTCTTACTTAAGAAGGGGACACTTTTGCAGTAATGTTTCAACTCAAATAAAGAAATGGCCTTTAAAACCCTTCAAATTGCACCTTATACAAGCCTTGAAGCAAGCTTTTGTCCCCCTGAACCCATGTGTAACTTTGGTCAAGAACAGCATCAATTTGCAATCAGGGTTTAGCAGTAATAACCCCCACCCCACCCCACCCCCACCCCCTTTTTGAGTTTCCGGCAGAATCCCTGGTAAGGATATACAATAGCTACTGTAACTTACCTTCATTGGTCTCATATTTTTCAAGAACCATAAAGAGAACGGAATGAACCTCATTGTCAACTAATACCCTGGAAATACTCTCGGATTTGTCGGCTAGCAACTGCAAAGCTACACAACTCTATAAAAAGAACAAACAGTTGATGGTAATTATAACATTTGTGTCAAGTTTGAAAATTTGTAAAACAGTACCATTTTTTAGGATAATGGGATAGACGAATAAAACAAATTAAAGCACCCCTTCAAAACGATTTGCTATGCACCTACGGTTGTATCAATTCATACCTCAAGAACTTTTTCTTTGATTTTTTGTTATCAGTTGTAAGCAAAATCTGTCCCTTACCTCTGCCAAAACAGTTTCATCATTTTGAAACTTGTTCATTGACTGAATAATTGCCATGGCAACCTGTTTTGACAGGTGGGTGTCGATGTTGGTCTTCTGATGAGCTACCAGTGTCTGGAAGAGTATACTGCCCTTCTGTTGTATATCTATGAAAGGAGAAGAGACTTTAATAGTAACTTTAAACTCTTTTACAAGTTTCAGAATCTAATCTGACACAAAACTGAAATCTGATAGGCAATTACCTCTTTTGATTACGAAACTTGAACACCTATAATAACATGATACGGAAGTAATCAGATACAATACTGACTAAAAGTGTACTCATGGCCACGTAATACTTTGAGATAATAAACAAGAACCTAATATCAACTGTGACTATCAGGTTAGCATTTAGTCCCAGGCAGCTTGAGAATGTTGGCAATTTGAAACCTAGTACTGTCATACAGTGTTATATAAGAACTAAGTAAAAGCACAATCAACTTATTTTTGAAGGTTCTCTAATCTCACCCCAGACAGTAACAATTTCCCCTACTAAGTTAACTTCTAACCCCTCCTCCAATTTAAACCAAACCTGCCATCTACTACAACTCTAAGACAGAGCCACAGTAGCTTGCACTGAGTCTATATTGCTAAAGGCAATATTGTCAAACACAGTGTGTGTGAGCTTAGCTGGGATCACAACTGACTGTACAAGTCAATGTTGACCAACCAGAGTGAAACTGTATTGTTTGAATGAATGTCAATCATAGTGCAGATATCAACTGTATTTAGAACTCTAGGGCTATTCCTAAATATATGTGGGCAGAGAGTTGCTAGCATCTCCCTGGTTAAATTGGGGGGGGGGGATGCCATATCCCCTTTAAACTACACAAATAAGTTTCAACACAATATACCTCATCAATTAAAGGGGCACATTGAGTTGATATTGATAACTTAACGAGGGTGTTGAAGGGTACTTCCACATGACAATGATTATTATTAGCATAATTAGTCAAGTTTCACATCCAGTAGTTACGCATAAAGTTAAAACTTTGAATTTTTTGGTATCCTGGCTTTTAACAGTTGTGTGCATAATTTGAAAAAGTGTCTGGTCACAAATTTTTGAAAACCGAATTGAATTGTTTATTACTCACTTATAAAACATTTATTTGTATGCAAGATGTGGGGATTGTTTAAGTTTGACCATTTGTCATTAGTATGTGAAGAAAACTTAGCAGGTTTGGCAAAATTTGATGAATTTCATGAACCAACTCAATGTGCCGCTTTAATTTACAGATTGGAGAAAAACAGTGCACTTCAGTTTTCAACCATTGTAATATGTACTTCTGTACTTTTACACTTAAAGTACATTTTAACAATGGCTGACATAATCTGGTTCCAATTTCTCCATCACAAAGATTAATGAAAATGACCCACCCCTGCATGTTACATATCTAATGCTTTTATAGAAAGTTTACTCAAAAATTTTTACATACTTTCACATTGACTGAATTTCTCCATGATGTGAATGGTGTTGTTCAGAAGTCCTGCCTCACATAAAATATCCACCATACCCTCTAGATGAAAAAACGAAACAAAAACAACATGTTACAAACAAGGTTCAGTCACAGGGATGTTATAGACCTTTGATGACTCTAGGACTGGGATCGGTTTTTGAAAATATTGTGGAAAATATTAAGAATTGCATAAAAATTTCAAATTACGAGTTTTCCGTTGCAAAGGTAGCACAAGCAGTTCCCTCTCATGGTAATCACCTCCTCACTATATTTCAATGACACAGGCTAACAGCAATGCTTGCAAAAATTTCAACCTAAATGATTAGAAGTCTTCAAAATCTTATCCATCCCCCCTAAACCCTCCCCTACCCCCTAAAACATGACAGGTGGGATGACATAGGTTTACAAAGGTTACCTGCACTTGAGAGGACACTCATGGCTTCTAAACAGAGTTCCTGGAAGGCTACATCATCCTGGTTGTCCACCATAGCCTGCATGAAGACTTCATGGACCCCCTCCACCATACTCTGGTTACGAACAACCCCTGGTAAAAATAAACAATGAGAAAAGTATTTGGGTTACTCAAGGCAGATGAATTAAAAGGAAGCCAGTAGTTGTATTACAATTCCTAACATATAATTCAAGCCTTAAGGTAGTTACTTTAAGGTTCTAAGTGACCACAAACATTGAAGAAGGTTACAAGAGCTTAAAAAATTGCACCTTCACATCAGGTGTCTTTTAATTGAACATTTTGACTCAAACTTGAAATCTACCAAGTCATTTCAGATGAGAAAACAGAAGATTGCTCTTGGATGAAAAACTCACTCTTCTATGACCTGCCTGTGGATCTAACCCCAAAACCTCTAGGATGCTACGCTTCATTGCTTCAAATGCCAGTGCTTTTATCTACTCAGCAATAGCAACAATGTGTATGTTAGTCCCACACACACGCTACCGACATTTAGACTGTGCAAAGCACTGAATGATACAAAGGGCAGTGAAGTTGATATATATACATGGTGGACTTAGATGCCTTTCTTGTATTATTTTATTTATTGCCCTCCCATAACCTCTCATCAGTTTTTTACATTTCCTACAAAATGTTACTGATACAATTTGATAGACCACTTGAAGAATTTACCCATCCAAATACTGTTACAGTCACAGCACAGTACCCTCTGTTTTCTTTACATAGGAGATACAACTTTGTTAAAATGAGCTACTGGAATGATGATTGAGCAATGACAGGCTGTCCATAGGCATATCTGTACTAAGTACGTACTCATACCAACTTGCATACCAGCCTATGCTCAAACTCATGAGAACAAATTTGTACTCATGCCCCTGATAAATGTGTACTTGTACTCACAGCCAGAGATAAACACACTGATACTCAAACTCACAACATTGTACTCTCGTGACAAGATAAAATGTGTACTCACACTCACAACCAGAGACAATAAACTGATACTCAAACTCATGATATTGTACTCACAGTACAAGTCTGGTACTCATACTCATTGCATTGTTGTCACACTACAAGTCTAACACTTGCATTCATGCCATGGTACTCACACTACAAGTATGATACTCATACTCATGACATTGTACTCACAATACAAGACTGTCCATTCATGGTGCTAAAGAATAAACATAGGAACCTAAGAGCCCAATGCTCCTCAAAATTACCCTGTGTATTTGTACTTGGACAATGTAGGGAATACCACTTTATCACAATTAAACAATTTTGATTTATGAATAGAAATTGAAAAATACAGCCAATACCCCTTTACCTGGTGGCCTCTTGACCTTTGCAACAGACCTCTTGACCTATGCCAGGGATTCTTACTTTAGTTGATATTTTGAAAAAATTTGTACAGAGACCTTTATATCATTGGAAAGGTCAGAGTTTGAGGATTCAATGTAGCATACTATTTTTTCACAATTTGTCTCGATAATGGTGCAAAATTATGCAAATGAGCTCAGTATACAAGTTGTTTTGTTTCCATAGAAACCATATGCAAATCATCCTTGTTTTGTTTCATGGTGTAGGGGCATGTTGGCCACACTTTTCTCATTCATTTCATACCAAATTTTAGAATATAGATGGTAAAATGACAAAGATAGAACAATTTTAGTCGAGGTAGGTGGCTAACGCTATGATACGTAGTAGCCTAGGCCTGCACTCGTACATACATACTGTATGTAGCCTAACTGCACACAGTGTGTGCACACTACATGCACCACATACCTGCTTGGGATCAATAAAACAGAGCTAATTCCACCGATTTGGAGAGTCACTTGACTTGGAGACCTTGAAATTATGGTTATGGCCTCCCTTTGTCGTCCATTTTGACTGTCTTTTGTGTCTTGTGTGGTTGTTGTACGTTGTTATCGATCACAAAATCAGCATACGAAGTAACGTTACCAGTACAGTGTGTGTACATGTGAAAGACTCTTGTTTTGACCAGGAATGATGGAGCTATACTGCTGAGTATCGCCTGAAAAATCTAAGGAATTTTCTAAAGACCATTTTGGTGTTTGAATGAAAAAAATCGGACTTGCCGTTGCGGAGCTATGATTATTTTTGTCGGGCCGATTTTTGGGGTAATTTTCGACAATTTTGAACCAGTTTTTGACCTAAATTGTAGGATATACTCTAAATCCTGTACCCCTCATACTGGGGCTTTTCTCAGCGTGTTTTTGATACCCTGGGATGCTTCAGAAAAGGGATGGGGGTGTTGGCCCATGTTATATTGCTGAAAATAATTTTTTTGAAATTATAACGGAAAATTCCCGAATTTTTCGATTTTTTTTTAATAATAACAAATTCAACTCAATTTTTAGACAAACTTGTCAATAGCAACCCACCCCAAAAATAGTAGAATTGGACACATCTTTTTGTTAGCTTTACTTTGGTGGTTGAATGAAGGCTCAGGAGTGTAAAATGACAAAGTTATAATTTTTTAAAAAAGGTCTCTAATTTGACGTCGAATTCGACGTCGCGACAAAGAAGGGGATACACAGCAATACTAAATACTAAACAATTATTGGAAGGGTATTTTCCAACTGCTCTTCACACTACAATTATGGCCATAGTCTTTTTTATGTGGCCCTAAAACTTTAAAAGAACACCATTTCTATCCCTCCTTCTCATGTGTTTCTTAAAAATACACTTCATCAAAACTTCTTACCCACATCAGCCAGGCATGTAATACACCTTATTGCTTCATCTAAGAATGGTCTTTCAGAGGAGAACTTCTTCAAAACTGTGAAAACTTGGACGTGAATTTCCATTTGTGCAAATTTGACCTTATTCTCCATGCTGAAAGATAACAAAAGTCTTTTTACTAGAGGTACTTTAAAAGGGAGGAGTAACTCGATACTGTAGTGAATTACTGGTACATGTAAGAAAGCTTTTTGCATATTTACTAAAACTTTTCATAGTGACAAAATAAATCATCTTTGTTTGCTTCTTGAAGAATCTTTAAGAGGAACAGCTAATGTTTCCAGATAGTACTGGACATAAACACATTATAAAAGAAAAGTATCAGACAGTCCTTTGTACTTCTCTCATACTGAATTTAGACAGGGGATTAAAAATCTAAATCATTAATCATTACTGAACAGAACTAAATATTAAGCATAAATTATTCATCTACTTGCAAAATCCATACACAAATCTAATAATAACAAATTCATTTTCAGTCAAAATTCACCC
Source organism: Holothuria leucospilota (assembly GCA_029531755.1). Classification (NCBI taxonomy): domain Eukaryota; kingdom Metazoa; phylum Echinodermata; class Holothuroidea; order Aspidochirotida; family Holothuriidae; genus Holothuria; species Holothuria leucospilota. The sequence continues at coordinate 27,025,058 of CM055962.1, read as the reverse complement.
AACATGATGAAGGAAATCTGATCAATTACAACAGGTTTCAATGAAACTTACACTGACAGACATAATCCAGTGATAGCCTGACATGCAGCACCCTGGGCACCAGCATCATCAGCAAAGGATAACATACCCTCTTTAATGTCAAAATGAGCACCTTTACACACCAGATGGTATTGTAGCATCCCTGTTAAAGAGAAGAAAAGGATGAAAATAACAAAACTTAGTTATGAATTCCACTTAAAGTGATGCCGTGAGTTTGCAAAAAGTGAAAAACATAAGATTTTGCTTCTTGTTATGTCTTTCTTTATCCTTCAAAATGCCACGAGTGCTATACAGAGTTGAAGAATACAATTTGAAAGCTCAAAATGATAGCGATAGTCTCGGGAAGTAACCTAAACAGCATAAAATCAGAAAAATTTTGAAGGCCTTTTTCAAAAAACGGTCCTCATTATAAAGCGTTAGACCACTCCTATGCAACGAACCTGATGTTGAATATGCAATATTATTGAGGTGTCACCAAGTTAAAAAACGTACTATACCACTCAACCCAGGCTAGCTCCACGGTACAGCTGTTCGCTCACGGCCGGGGAATGACCTTCTTGCATAATCACTTGATAATACAACTAACGTTACTTGTACGCTCAATATAGCTTTCGGCTCTAATTTAGAATTAACAGTTACAGGCTACTGTCTTTCACTCATTGGTACGCGTTATAGTGCTGATTTGAATCTGAACGTTACAGGTTTACAGCGAAAGTTGCACCACTAATAGGCCTACTATCTCTTTTGTCGCCAAAACTGTTTCTGAATTGAACGTCAAACACGATGGTAAGTGCAAATAAAAGGCAGAGCATTGTCTCTCGCTACTAGTAGTACTAATGTTAGCGCAAGTTAGGCTTAATTAACTGAGGTACCACTCACCAGTAGCCTAAAGTTAGGCTACTACAGTAAAACGGGATAGTTTAGCCTTGTGGTATTACCTTGTAATGTGTATATTGCAATATCAACGTTACTTCTTCAAGATCCACACATTCAGTCAGTCTTGTTCACTTGTGTTGTTGTGCTAAGACTAGCAGCTAAGTCGATCAGCTGTTTACACCTAGTGAATATGCATCAGTACTTCGTTCTCATTGGTCTGCTCAAAAGATGTTCGTTAGGAGACTGAATAGTGTTTGTGAGCAGCACATTTTTGATTTCCTTGAGTTTAGTCATTATTTTTACGAAAATTTCAGGGCTGATGCCGGAATTCGCACAACAGGCCATATTTTTTCTCCCTTACTGTTCATATGGGCCACTCAAACGAATGACTAAGATTTTAAACTCGATTTTTTAATGTTTTTCCCTTTTTGCAAACTCACGGCATCACTTTAATACTTTACACAAGAGAGTTAATGGATCAATGTACTAAAAAGGTGGCACAATTTTTCATTTACGTATCATTTACGTTAAACAGGGGTTCTGTACTTCCCACACCTGAAGTAATAAGCAACATGAGTTATATTCCCCACCACACAGGATTGCCTAGGTCTAACCACAACTCATTTTAAGAACATTCAAATTCCACATGCACCTCTACCTTTCGGCCAACAAGAACTTAGTCTTTATCCTGATTGTTGTCATTTGCTAAAAATCACTGATGGATGTCAAAATGCTCTCTAGGTTTGCATGCTTCTGACAGAAGATGGGGGGTGCTTATCATGTGAGAACAGGAGCAGTGAGGAAAGCATGTAACAAACATGCAGACAAACAAGTCTACCTGTGTAGGCTCTCTACCTGTGTTGGCTCTCTACCTGTGTTGAGCCTCTTAATTTGGGTTAGAACTCGAACGTGGATAAACCACAGACATCCCATACATATAGAGAGAGGATAATGTGACAAATAGCGTTGCCACCTTTTGAACAAATTTAGCCTTACCAAGATGGCCACCGCACTACTGTCATTTGTGTAATTTGATAATAAATCTGCATCACTTGGACAAAATATAAGCATGAATGGAAGGACAATATCACAGTCCTTCCTTCTGTTTGTTAGTTCTGACCAAAACATGCATTTTTTAGAAAATTTTCAAAGTTTCTCACGTAATCTGTTGATACTGAACCACTTGAGCAAGTCCAAACTTCACACAGAGGACATAAGAGGCAGCCATATTGGTAAGCCTATAATCATGTATGTATTGTGGCAACACTGTACGCATAGGACATTAGTGGGATAATCACAGTATGAAGACTGATTTCCATCACCAGGATGGTCAAAATCAAGTTTTAAGGATAACAACAATGTTGGAAGGAAAATCTTGTTTAAGATGAATGAATGAAAAATTCCAGATTTATCCAGTTTCTCTTCCCAAGTAATATACAGACTCCCGAGTAATATACTTGCACTACAAAGCATTTGCTCCATAGTCTTCTGACAAACACAACACATGGATTAAGTTACATAAAAGAGTGCAATATACCCAAAAATGGCACAAAATGAAAACATTTGTTAAAGCCGCGGTCACACTACACATTAAAATCTTCTCCATTTCAGAAAAATCAAAATTTGCCAACAAGTGTAAATACATGATTTGCATCAGAGGTCTTGCGATAAAACACAGTGGCAAATTTTGGGTTTATTCAAATGGAGAAGATATATCATATATCATATTCGACAGTAACCCCATGTATGGAGTCCGGCAAGGTATGACAACCATGCATTGATAATTTGCATATTATAATAGTCACTGAACTTTGTGCATCTCACACTGAGACACTTGTGTCAGAATACAAATGAACAAAAATTTTGCTGGCTTACTGGAATTCACAGCAAGATGATACACAGCCCTGGCACAAGCAACAAAAACATCCCTCTCTATGTCTCCATATAGTCTCAGTCCTGTCAGAACAGCATTGTCTATTGCTAAGCAAGAGCTGTATAGAAAGAAAAGTTTTAAGCATACAATAAATGACAACAGGCATAGTCTACAAATAGCTTGAAGATGGAGAAAAAATGATGTGAACGTTTTATACCAAAATTTGGAACTGCTCCCCTCCCACCCGATCCCTCTAAGAATATCAGGCTGACAATTTATAAACAACTCTAAAACTTTGGAAGATATAAAATAATTGTTTCACTGAAGAAGTAACCACTTTCACTTTCAGGCATAGTCTACAAATAGCTTGAAGATGGAGAAAAGATGGAGAAAAAATGATGTGAACATGTTATACCAAAATTGTGTTTTGTTTACGTTAAAGTTGCAGAGACTGACTGCAATGATCTTTACTAAGAAGAATATTTTTAAACCAAGTTACAAATTTGACTAAAACAAAAAGAATATGAAAGATGAAAATTATGTCTGTACTGTAGTCGTACTAATTTACACTATCAAAAGGATGGTTGCACCATGAAGAATATTATGTCATATCTGACATCAAACAGATATTTTTTAACATGTTTACAACTTTATCCTGCCCATCACAGCATGTGTGCCGAAGGTGTCTTACTTAGTATGCAAAACAAGACAACAGACACAGTTGCTGCACACTGGCAACTTGACAGTAGGCATGTCCAACAAACAGAGACATAAGCAAAAAGTCCACAGTTTATTTTTGATCTATTCCATTCGTTTTGTATTTGATAAATACACTGTAAAACAAGCTACCAAATTCTGATGGAAAAGAATTACAAAGTACAAGATACAAATGACAGGGTCAAAGGAAGGGTGTGCAGAGAGCAGGAAAGCAAATTGCAAGGTACAAAAAGCTTGTATGGGAGGAAGGAATTCAATATAAAACTGGCTGAAATTTCTATGAAATACTCTCTCATACAATATCAGATGATGAATGCTTGTGGGTTTAAATACATCTATAGTCTGCAGGTTTCAAACCTTGGACAGTAGATATCTCAAGATAACTGGTAATCCAAACAAATGACACATTTAAGTGCAAAGTACTAAAACCATAAAGCCTCTATTTTCCTTCTTTTAAATAATTCAAGCAAAATAGTTTTCAAAAGTCATCAGTGCCAAAACAACATCTTACAGCAAAATTTCAAATAGATGAGAATATTTTGTAAATACTTGATACAACTTGTATATAAATTTTACCTCTACAACCAACCCCTCTTTCAAAGAATCCTCCATTCCTTTTAAATTCTGTCCCCATAAGTTTATTACTTTAAAGTTCTTACTTTTACTTCCACTTTCAAAAGTCATTTAATATCTTTTATGGAAACTATAAGGCTAGTAATACAATCATATTTACCTGTTGTCCTCCCCAATACCATCCAGGATTTCAGGCTGATGCTGTAGAAGACTGCAAAGCACTTTACAGGCTAAAATCTGTGTACAGGCGAAGATGTTAGTAGGATGCAAGCATGTTAATAAAGCAAGGAGGGAAAAAAATATAAAAGAAACATTGTCTGGAGAAAGTTTCACAGGGTGGAAGTGTACTTTTTGTAAGATGAAAAGCTGCAAACTGCTCCCCTTAAAGCAAAGAAACTGGTTGCACGCCACCATGTGATAGATCAGAAGAAAACCTTGCAAGTATTTAAAAACCTTCATAGCATTTATTTGAAAGTGAAGTTAACACACGGGAGGTTTGTTTTGAGCAAATCAGGTTTTGTCTGCTGCCTAGCTGATGTGTGAAAACAGTTGGGGCACCAGGATTTGACTGAAAGGGGAGCAAAGTCTCCCCTGAGGTGGGAGGAAGGGGGGGCGGGCTGGCAACACAATGTCACTACAACTGTGACAGGTTGTTCGAAGTATGCCACATGTTCAGGGTTTACTTGAAGAAAATTTAAAAACTTGGGGTGTCTATTGAAGAAAGTTTGAAAATTTGGGGTTTAAAGGGAAGGAAATTTGGGCCATTCTTTTGAAAAATCAGCCCTAGCTTCTTCACTGCAAAACAAGTGAACTGTTGGGCCAACTGACTGCCATCAGGGAGTACTTACTTTATCACCCACTAAGGTTCCCTGTCACAGCTGGGAAACTTCCCCAATGGGCAGGGGAAGGTGCCAGGCTTCCCTGACAGGGGGACCATAACCACTGCCCCAACCTGGTGCCACCCCTGTGAAAAAATTAACCTTTTTGGAAAGTACATACTGATATATGACAGATCACCTCCTCTAGACAAAGTGTGCTAGCACCTGGTTTCCCATGACATCTACTCCATAACTGGAAAAAAGGCCATGGTCGTCTCGACTTGAACCAATTGGTTGGAAACTGGGACGTTAAACCTCATCTAACTAACCCATGACATCTATAACAGTTTTGTAGTGTTTGAAATTAAAACAATGTCACACAGGTCTTTACAATTGAAAATAGCAGGGATAAAAATGGAGAAACCTAACCAGCCACACTTTTCTAAAACCTTTCAATGTCACTGTCAAAGTTGAAAAACCTTTATACACCAAACCCAAGGGACTTGAAACATTTCAAATTTGACATTATGCACTAAAAATATGTAGTACACACTCTGCCTTAAAATGGGCAATTTTTGAAAACAGCATTTTCACAAAGTGAAAAGGGACAAGTGACACTGCGCATATGATGGGTTTCTGATTTCATTTTTTTTTACTTGTGATGTATATTTATGACTTATATGTATGCTGTACATATCTATATATCGACAGACATGCATATTTAATGATTATGCTTAGTAAATGTATAGGCCTACATAGGTGTATCAACAGTCCTCTAGTCATCTCTTCCAAACAAGAACTGTCATCAGACCTACAGCCAGCTTGTACATTTTGGAAGGGCAGAGTGTTTGTATGCAGGGGCAGTGTCTTTTTGTTGAAAGGGGGTGGCATTTACATAAGGTAACCATAAAGTTCTGTACTTGAAGCCGGCCGACTGCAGTGGCCAAGTGGTTAGAGCATCCGACTTGCAGCCGGAAGGTCTAGGGTTCAAATCCTGGCCAGGTCATACCAAACACTTTCAAAATGGAACCTACTGCCTTTGTGCTTGGTGCTCAGCATAAGCAGTGGAGTAGGGAAAACAAGCCAGTGAGCCACAACTGGAGAAAAGGTTGTGGTCGTCTCAACTTGAGCCAATTGGTTGGAAACTGGGACGTTAAACCTCATCTAACTAACTAACTAACTGTACTGGAAGCCACAGATACAAAAAGGTTCTGGGAGGACATTATCAACATACCCCCTAACCCCCCCCCCCCCTTCCCGAAGAGACTACTCTACTACTAAAAAGTGTCCATTCAAGTTTATAGTCACAACATGGTAAAAGCCATCAAGTAATCACTTTGAGGCATCCCAGGCTCATTTTTGAAAGACCTACTATAAAGCTGAATATATTAAGTCCACTTCATAAAAAAAATTGCATGTTTGCATTAAAAAAAAATAAAAATATCTACACCACTTTCCAATGACACCAATGACAGATAGCTAATAATGATGCTTGACTGGGAAACTTTCTTTTTAATAAGTAAAGAAGGCTTTTTGTTCCTTAAGTACATACCTGACATTCTATACTGCCTGGATGGTAAGTCATGGCATAAAATGTTTCAACTAACCAGCAGTCATCTTCTAACCTTTGACCTAACCACTGAGGTGCTGTGAGGACAGCTCTTGCTAGAAAATGAAGTAAAAGAAACTGGTTATTATACAAATGTCGCTCTGTTATACTGTTTCAATCAATAAATATGTAATAGAGAGATTTGTGAAAAGTCACAATGATTCAACACTCGAATCACTTGATAATGGCAGAGGTAAACCAGCACTCACCCATATTACGCACATATTACTCTCACATGGCAGTACACAGAATGTCAACAAATACAAAGGGCATAAGCCATCTATCTCCCTGATCTCAGCTATTAGTCTTATAAAGCACCTCTTACTTCCCTTACAAAATACCGTCATCATTTTTCACAAAAGAAATACTCAATACTGAATGGAAGCAAGGTACTATCTTGAATGGCTTTACAATTCATCACAGAAAATGTTAAAAATGGTTGAAAAGAACTACACATTAAGGGGTGTGCTTTATTCATATTGGGGTGCCTACATTTGACCTTACAATTAACTACTGAATAAATATGAATGCTCCAATACCTGAGGGGAGGTTCCACATAAAATGATATGTTACAGTAGGTATGAATGATTCATATTTCTGTAGTGTAGAAAGCAATTCATGTTCACAAATGATGTCACCACAGTTCAGTAAAGATCATTCAGCCAGATTTACAATACAATCAGATGATCAGACTTTGATGTTGTGTATTCACTGTACTGTCATTACAACCCAACAGCATAAAGATCCTCATTTATCTATTTTCTGTGTAAAAGGTTCTAGTGTTTGTACATACAGTGTCTTTCCAGCAGCCATGGGGTGTGTAAGCATGTTTGATGCCAACTGTGAAGTCAATGAAAATGCCTAAATTTATCTGACCTGCGGTATGGTGTGAGTACAATATCATGAGTATGAACACAAGTGAAGAGTCTGTACATGTGAGTATGAGGTAGTGATTCTGGTTGTGAGTATGAGTACACACTCTATGAGTACCAGTGCTTAATTTTGCATAAGCAGAAATGACTTCACTTTCATTTTGGTCAATGTATGAAGAAATACAATCCCATTCTAAGGAGCACTCATACAGACCGACATGTCAAAGCATGAGATTGAGCACAAATGTACTCACTACCATAGGTGAAAATCCTGGAGAGGATGGGGGAAATATCCCCTTCACACTTTTTGGAAATGCTCCCACTGACTTTCACTTTTTCACACAGTCACTTTCGCCTCAAGAGCCCATTATCCTCTCCCCCCCCCCCCATTTTTTCCCACAAATCTCTGCTACTGCTCACTACAAGTCTGCTAATTATGCGTATTTCTGAAGCAAATCTCGTCATACTTACCAATTTTATCGAGCACCATAAGTGCATTCAACTGTGCATCCACTTCACTGTGGAATTTTCTAAAGACATGAAGAATGAGGGGGTAGACTCCTTTCATCACAAGCAGCTGCTGGCTATCCACTATGAAAGAAACAGTTGTAAAAAAATGAGTCAAAATTGAAAAACAATCCTTAACAAAAGACAACAATCTTGTGATGATTTGGGTAAATTGAGTATTGTATTGTAATGCTTAAAACAAAGCTAGTGTGTTAGAGAACTGGCCTGCCTAAAGGCACTTCAGTCCAGCATGCAACCCACATGATTGGCTGGGCAACTGTGCTTGGCCTATGCCTGGTGTTCTTTAGTCTTTAGGGCTGAGGGCCACTTTTACTTGAGTTTTTACTTCAAATTTATGCCTGGTGTTCTTTAGTCTTTTGGGCTGAGGGCCACTTTTACTTGAGTTTTTACTTCAAATTTATTGTACTAGCCCAGACTTTATGAAAAAGTTTGTTTTCTTATTCAAATTCTGGGCTCACTGAATCTTGCATGGGTCACTCTGGTGCACCTTGTGGGTCCAAAATGGCCTGCAGACTACCCTTGAGAACCTAGGGCCTATGCAAATTGGGAGAAAAGCCACAGTAGATAGAAAAAGACCCACATACAGTACCTCAAGCAGAGTTTGAACCCACCCAATTGAGAAACACATTGGTGTATGGCAGTGTGAACCACTATGCCATCTAGGACCACATCATATTGCTACATATTAAAATACTTTTTCAAACATTAATTAGCTAGAGATGCACAAGTTCTTCTAGTATATGAGGCTTTCATATTCTGATTCACATCCAGTCAAAGAAAACTTTGAATTTTGCACAAACAATTCAAAATTGAAGATACTTTAACACTGTGTAAAGATATGGCCACTGCCAATACTGGAGATGCATATTAGACAGTTTTCCAAATAGCAAGTACATAGGATTATGGGATGGAGTTTTGGTATGCATTGTTTTGTGCCACATTAAAATGCCATCGACAAAACTGATGCATAACAAAACCCTATCCCATAATCCTTTGTAATTATTTGGAAAAAGAACTATGAAAATATGAAAAAAGAATTCTTGATATTCTGATACCCAGGTTCCCACTTTCAATGATGATTTTGAAAAGCACATTTGCTCATTATTTTGAACTAACTTTACTCCAAATCAGTTTGTGTGTTGTTATGGATAATTTGTACTACTTTTGCTCTATTTATGCTGACTTAAAGGGAAATATTGAGTTTAATTTACAGAAAATTTTCATCTTTTTTAAACCAATATTAGTAGATACAGAATGATAGACAATTCAAAACAAGGCAGTATGGTAGCTTTCTTTTCAAGAAGTAAGGTTCTCACATAAAGATATTAAGTTATTTCTTACACAAAGATAATTTGTTCACCCAAACTTTCAAAAATTCAAATGATGCAACATCCAAAACTCTTGTCATGCATAATGTTTGGAGGAGATAAAGCTATTGCTAGAGTTTATTGGAGAAACTGAACAATTAAATAATGATTATTGGTATTTTCTTTGTATGCCATCTTGGTGTGTTTTAAATGCAATATTTCCCTTTAAAGAAAGACCAGTTTCTTTCACTAATTGTGTTATTTTCATCTTGTATTAGGAGCTGCACTATACATTTTTGTGTAGAAATTATATTCTATAATTGGAGGTTTAGGAATGAACTTATAACTTGAAACATAATTATTCCATTGCAAATAATCCTATTTACTTATTAAATGATTAAAACAGGAAAAACCATTTCCACACTTTCCACACAAATTCTTTCAATACCAATACAGTATTGTAATTTGACCACATATATGACAGACTACATACACTGCCTGTTACAGATCATGAGTGGAGAAAGAACATGGGCAATGTGGTATGATCATTTTTTTATGGATATTTTGGCATTTCTTTGTAAATTTTGGCTATAGAGGGATTTCAGTCACGTGACTTTACCCAACTAGACGCACTTTTGAAGGGCAAGACCGCGCGTCTTTTTTGCTTTGAAGGGCAAGATCGCGCGTCTCTTTGGTTTTGACGGGCACGTGTCCATTGTGTCACAGTAGTATCTATGGTTATGCCGTGCGCGTGAGCTGTAAGTTCGCTTACTGCGTGCGTGTTTTGCCCTTCAGTGCCTGGGAATCCATTGCGCGTGACGTCACATGAAATCCCTCTATAGAAGGGAAATTTGACTGTTTTGCACATGAGCACTATGTAAACAATTGTGGGAAATTTGAGTTATGAAAACCACAATTTTTCCTGCCCTGTCGTCAAGCCCATAGTCATGGGAGAGCCAGAAAGGCAAAGGGCAGTACCCCGTAGAAAATGCTACAGAACAAAAACAAAAATACGTCCTTATTACAGCTTCACATCTCATCCCACCCCAGCCCTGAAAAATATTTGAATCTTTTTAAAAGCTAAGTTGCCCCTCTTCAGTACCTTGTCCAGCAATAGGTCTATAGTACCTGTAATTAAGATATTCTATGAGAAATGAATTTATTGACAGTACCTGTTCTCGCAAGGTTCTTCACAAAGGCACATGATGCTACCTGCAGTGGTCCATTATCAGGGTACGCTTTCATGATAGTTGGTACCACATGCTGAGATGCTTGTAAGATGATATCATAATTTTCTTCTGTGGAGAAATTTTTGGCAATTACAAAGCAAATGAAAACTGAGAAAGAATCAACAGTGAATTAACACATGTATCAGGCTTAAGCAGGCCAACAGAACAAGGTAAAATGCTTTTCAACAGGCATATATTTCTCCAACCAAAGTGTGGGGTATTAAAACCAGGGTCAGAGAGTATGGCCAGAAAGAAATATTGGGATACCATTCTGTAAATAATAACAATCACGATACTGACTGTATGGTATGTTGAGTTTTTCCAAACCACACATTTTCAAAATTTGCACATGCTATAAGTAAGACTGAAAAAGAAAATCAGTCCATAAAACTGCTACTCGCATTTAATCAAGTTATTTCAATGCCCAAAATAACAGGTTCACATTACACATATGTGGAGTGCAGTGGACCATTAAAGTGACATATCTTGAATAGCAAACTAAGCTAAAGCCTAATCTACCAAAATTCTAAAGAAATGATGTATGTGAGCATAAACTACAAAATGAGCTCCTATCAGTATGACACCAGTACTTTGGAAGAACAAATGTCTCATTATATCAGTATTATAGAGGTCATAATATTTTTCATAATTCTGATGAACCTAAATTATGTATTCTCTCTCCCAGACCTTTGCCCTTCTCTACTCCCCCAGCCCCACCTACCTTGAAAGAAAATGAAAACTGATGACTTTGGGCAAAATAGTCATTGTCATTTTTATATTTTCAAAGAGTGAGTGTTTCACCCCCTCCTGAACCCTCCCCCCCCCCCACATAATTAAGCTATGTACATTTTAGATCAGGATAAAAAACATGGATGATCCCAGAGCCTTTACATCTGGTATGGTCATGCCAACAATTCCAACACAATGTATCAGTAAACTATACCACTGGACCTTTGTTTTCCCCTTACATGAACTGAATTGCTTATTGCAGTCCTAATAAAAAAGGAAACTACAAAAACCAGTAAATGCATGGCCACCACAATGTTGTAAATGCATCAATAGATGTGTTGGGAAATGTCTCCACGCAATGCATTATGGTAATGGGTCAAAGGTGAAGTGTACCACGCTCACAGTGTCCCAGCGCGGGTGTTGAATACTCAGCATGCACAGCTTAACACGTTGCCATTGTCATGGTACACTTGACCTTGTGACCCGCCCGGAAGTACCGAATTTCCCAACTCGACTATTAAAGATAAATATTTATCTATCCAACAAATGTTTCAAGATCTTCTTTGTGTTTAATTAATTTCCTATGTATAAAACAACTCTGCACAAAAAAAAAAAAAGAGCACCTGTTTCAAGATTTCCATTCAATGGCTTTCTGTTTCAAAATGTCATCACAGGATGACCACACCGTAACCACGACACCGGAATAAAATATATTGCATGTAATCATTAAAATAAACCAACTTTCAGTTTTATTTTTACTACCTGTTAAATATGATGATGTTGCATAAAAAAATGAAATTGAGCAAACAATTACCACCTATCTGTGCTATCAGTTTCAAAATAAACTTCAAAGTCCAACAAGAGGGACATCTACAAAAATTGCATACCTCATTGCAGCAAACAACAATATCCAATAAAAATATTTATTTTTAGCCATATTTTCTGGAAATACGAATTCAGAGCGAATGCAACTTTTTCTATTGGAAACCTTACTGTGGACAAAACTATGTAGGCTTAGAGTTCTGAATCCAGAATACTTGTGGCAGGAAAACTAAATTTCCCATTTTTGGGAGGTTTATTTTATACTATTTCAAACCCTCAATTTTGCCAATTCAGATTTTAGAAAAAGTAAAATAGTTGCTTCTACAAGGCTGCAACAAATAATTTTGTTTCTGCTCTGACTCACATGATTTTGCATCCATGCACTACTTCTTAGAAGCATTCACTGTACAGGTATGTAGAATGCAGAATGTGCAAACAAGCAAAGAAAGTGCACAAGTGGAAGTGACATTTGCTTTGTCACACATGCAAGGCAGGCAAAAATGGAAATAAATTCGTGCACCATAGCTGACACTCAAAAGGGCATAAGCAGTGCAAAGATGGTAGCAAGCCTCACATACTAAACATTTTAAGCATGTTAGCAATGCAGATGAAGAAGTGTTTGCCTTGTAGTAATCAAAAGTGCATTAAGCTTGAGCACAACCCCCACCCCCCACCCCCCACCCCCCCCCCACCCCCCACCCCCACCCCCCACCCCCACCCCCCCGAAAAAAAAAAACATGCAACAACATGATGTCAGTCCAATCTTTACCTCTAAAGTTTTATTGAAATAATTTTTTTCACTCATTTTGTAACGCAATATGATGGCTTTCACCTTCTCACAAAATACTGGATATTCTTAAAAGCAATACCATTTCATACCAAAAGAAATTTGCCATAAACTGCACACACGATACAAGACAGATTTTTTTAATACTTCAGTCCTATTTCATGGCACTTGATATGGGAATTTGTCATTACTTATTTTTCTAACTTGTCTCAAGTTCAGAGTGGAGAGGCTTTAAACTCCACTACACTTGAAACACCTGACACATCTACGAGAGATTAAAAGTTACAATGCAGTATACTTTTAAACATTCCACTGAGAGAAGTATGCATGAAAATTACAAAGGTTATTACTACTATCTAAACTTCAGTATACTTTAATGACCAACCCTTCATGTTATTAAACCATCTGTGATAAACTTCAATTTCCAATTCAACCTATATTTCACAGAAATGTACCTTCTGCTCCCTTCTTTAATCATGTTAAACCAGGTCTGACAAGGTTACCTCATTACATACTGTATCATCATTCTTTCAATTGTCTTCCAAACTGTTACAGGTGCATAACCACAATCTGGCCCAAGAAGTGAAGGGTTACAACCATAATCATACCAGAGGTATCACCTGACCCAAATGCTCTTCTTATGGGGATGGGGGGCCCACCTCAAGTGTGTTTCTTCATAATGATAATTTCAGCTATACTGAGGGCATGGAGTCATATCTGGATACTTTCCAAAAAATGGGAAATTTTTGGACATTAATTTTTCACATATGAGTCATGGGGGTTTTGAAACTTCAACTCTCCCTCCTCCTACTTGACAGTGAATTCTTCTCATGGCATACAGGGCATTTCAGTATGATGGAAACTCCATCAGGAAACTGGATCCTAATGAATGACTCTGCACATTTTACCCCGGTTCATCCACACTCTATTCAGATTCTTCCACGTGGCTGAAGTTTTATACCATGCCTAACTGGCAAGTTATCTCAATATCCCCACTTATCAACTGGTTGGTAAGAGGCAATTGGTAAAAAGCAGCTTGCCCAAGAACCGACTATCATGAACTTGCCAGAAGTCTACCCAGCAATCCTGGGACCACAAGTCCATTCATCTTAACCGCTTGTCTACCGTACTTGAGTTTGTCTTCAGTTGTCTTGATTTACAATGACACAGACTTGAACAAAATTCTTTTTTCCTTGCCCATATAAATATTTACTTGTCCAGTTTGATTTTGCCCAATTGCCTTTCTGGGGAAGACTTTGTTGGTACTATGATATTGAACAGTGAACTTGCCCAAGTGATTTTTTTCTTGTCCCAGACTGTCGGGCAGGGGATTTGTTGGGCCCTGCAATGACATACTGAGAACTTTTACTTTACCTCTGTCTTCTTGTCTATCATAAAAAAAGAAAGAAATTTAAGACCAAAATTACCTTGGGAAGCTAAAACTGCCAGTAACAGCAAAGCCTCTTCTAAAACTGAAGGATTTCTTTCATCAGATGATAAAAGACTAATGATGACTTTATGGTTGTCACTTTCAACAAACTCCACTTGTAAATTGTCATCTGTCAGGAAAAGATTGTCATAAAGATAATACATGTCCCTTGTTGAAACAGCTTAAACGACCTGTTTGTACATAAATAGCATATATATCTACCTGTAGAACACTGCAAGTCAACATTTAGTGAAAGTTATAATATCATCTGCTACTTTTGGGGTATATAAAATTTCATCATGGACCTTTGTGAATTCATAATTGTGTTTCTCATGCTAACTTCAAATGTTCTTAAAAACAGTACACAAAATTATGTGTAAAATGATAACACTAGCTTGCCTACCTAATGGGGAGAGGGGGTGAAGGGGAATTGGGGGAACAGAAAATTTAAGGAGAGGGAACAATGGGTGGGAGAGGGGAAAGTAGGTAGTTAAATGAGACTGGGATATTAGTATTGGTGTAAGCTATGTAATATGCACAACTTGTTTTAATGTTACTTTTGTTTCTTTTAATCTAAAAGGTGACCCCTTCCAAAGCCCATGGGAGGTTTGGGCGCAATTTCCTACGCACACCCAACCACGGTATTCTGCAAACTGATGTAAACTAACCAAGCTCATCTTGATCTATGATCTGTACACTTATAACTCACCATGGTCCAGCAAAAGTCTTAAGGCCTTGCATGCACTGCTTTGTACTGTCACATCAGACAGAAACTCCTGCTTCTGCATGGTATCAATGATGCAGCCAATCAGATCCTCCTTCAACAATGCACTGCGTGAAACTTCTGTTGTGTGGTAAGGAAAAAAATGGTAGACAAAATTAAACTTCAAACATGGACAGAACACTCTGAGTAAATGGAAGATTAGTTGAAAGTTTTCTTTAATGGTTATTTTAATACTGTACATCTCAACATCCTAAAAATGTTTTCTATTACAGGAGCAGATGAATCATCCCAAACATACTTGGGAACCACTCTTCCAAATTGGTGACTACACTTTGATTGGCATAATTCAAACAACAGCTTCACTATGACTGGTCAATTATGATTTGTGCAGATCACTGAAATGTGTTGTAGTGTAACCTATTGTACTGACAAGTTTGCAGATTGCAATGCAGTGGCATTAAAGTGACACACAAAAAGCTATTGTCATTTGCATATTATGGGCTAGAGCAACTTAAACCCAGTACAGGCTACTGTAGCTTTGTCTGGGAGGTGCAGTACAATGTGTTTTTAATACTGAGAGAAGGGGCTAGAAGTTTACCTAAGTGGGAGAATTTTAACTCTCTGGGACTACGTTATTGGCCCTTTAATACGTACTGTTACATTTTTCTTTTATTCCCTGTTTCAATCCTCTGTTGGTGCTGCTGTATGACTTTAACAGAAAACTGTGTGGCAGTATATGGTAACATGTTATAAATTATCTGGTAGAACTACCATTTAACATTCATTTGATTTACTGAAAAAAAAAGAAAAGGACAAATTTCAAACATGGCTGGGAGTGGGCCATGATTTATGACTCCAACTCTACGACACAGTAGTTCTTGGATTCAAGTTCTCATCAAGTCCTTTTGTTATAATATGCTGCTGTATCAATGCAATTGTACACATGCCAACAAATCAAGATGGTCTACAGGCAGTGATGT
This sequence comes from Holothuria leucospilota, assembly GCA_029531755.1. Taxonomy (NCBI): domain Eukaryota; kingdom Metazoa; phylum Echinodermata; class Holothuroidea; order Aspidochirotida; family Holothuriidae; genus Holothuria; species Holothuria leucospilota. The sequence goes on along the minus strand of CM055962.1, from coordinate 27,009,146 downwards.
AGGAGTATAATGAACCAAACATACAGGAAAATAAAATGTAAACATCCCCACATGGTGACAAAAACTTGACATTTTGAAAGAGCCATAAAAAATGTTGAAGATAAAAATAAGCTGTGGCTAAATTATATTGGCATTGATAAGCCTTACACGACACAGACTTGAGAAACTACTTTACAATACATTTAGTGTTTTTATATTATAGCTTGAGACAACATGGATCTCTGTAAACAGCTGTCACACTCTGGGCAAAGTGCACATGTGACTACTCTATCTCCAGATCAGATTGATTTTATCAACACTTACTAACTTCCACATGATTTAGGTAAACAATTATTTACAGTATTTGCAGTTGCAAACCCTTACTAGTATCACACTTTTCAGATTCCTCTCTTGGTTTCATTTTTTTGAGCATGTTTGAAGGGTTACTGTTACTGTAGAACACTGGGTTAATTTCTTTTATTCCCCACAAAACATAAAATTCAGTGATCTTCCACTGCTGGTTGTGCCCTACCACGACACAGAGATGCCACCACTAAACTGAGAAAAAGCTACTTCTGACCGATACCAATTCAGGATAAAATCTGAGTAAACACAGATGTAGTTTCCTCTTCCAGCCCAACGTTATTCCCACTTCAATAAGTTAAACCAAGACACTAATCATCATTTTGTTTTGATAAAAGGGCAAAAATGTGTTCACCATAGTAACTGGGAATGTTTAAGCCTGGTGCATTTTCTTTTCTTTGTTAAGGAAGAAAATTTTTCATGTTTAGAAAGTTCAGCCCCCAACCTATTTGCTGACCTGCACCACAGCTTATATTAGGACCCTTGTAAGAGTCCCAAGAAAAGAGCTGCCAGCATTCCAGTAATCCTGGGCAAAACCCTGAAGATTACAGCTTTTTTAATTCTTCTGGAAAATGCTCATCCCATGATCTTGTTAATACATCTACTGTAGTAGACTTACTGTACACCTGTATCTGACAGGTACACAAATCAGCTGTCTGCATTTGTTGGTGTAAGTTGCAATGATACATGCTTACCTCCACACGGGGGGTGGGGGGCACTTTCTGTTCTATGACATCATATGCAAGGTCTATTTCAAGCTCACAGACTGATTTCCATAGGCCTATTGCACGGTTAATAAAACTTCAGATGTACAATGCCGGCTGTACAGCATAATAACAACAACCATATCTGGACTGAAAAATCATAGGAAAAGGTTTTTTGTTTACCTAAATGGATGAAAACATTTTTGCCTACTACTTGCATACCATCAAGAAAAGCCTCTGCAATTCAAAAACAGATCTGTGCCTGCAGTGGTGAATCTGCAATACTGAACAGCCTCACATCATCGCTGCTGACTAGTAAACTTTAAATAAGAGGTCTCTTATTGAATCATACTGTAGTATCATGGATTTAAGTACCACATGCGCATCCACTAACAAAAAATACACATAATAATCACACATGACAGCATTATCCTCTACAAATGTCACAAGCTGGTCTGATACCCTCTCTTTTTTATAAAGAAATGCATCACTGAATGTACAGTACTTGTAAAATTAATCAGTAAATCAGTCATTCAGAACATACTGTACCACGAAAGTTCCATCACCCTAAGAAAAGACTTTTTCTATATACACAGTAGGCCTGGGACACCATTAAACTCGCTAAAAGTTTTTTCACGGATAACAAGAAATACATTGAACCTTTTTTCTCAGTCGTTACTGTAATATTCCAAGTGCATCACTTGTTACACTTCTTATACACATAATCCTTGCACTAAAATTAAAGAGTGCACTGCCATTCCTCCCCTTAGAAAGTGATAGCCGAGACTGATAGTCGAGACTGTTGTTAGTCGAGAGTGTTAGTTGAGAGTGATAGTCGAGAGTGAGTTGAAAGGGACAGTCAAGAGTGACAGTCGAGAGTGATAGTCGAGAATGATAGTCTGTACTGTATCTCCTGCTACCTTGAAATGCAAATAGTGTGCATAGCTCAGTGAAGGCAAGCCTGCTGAAAGTACAAATCACTAAGCAAAACAATGAACCTGAAAGGGCTGATTGCCCCCTGGGACTTAAAATTCTCCCAACCAGTTTTACTTCTAGCCTCGTCTTAAATTTAACCAGAAAGCCAAAAGGCTTTAGTGATTCCTTGCCAATGAAATTTAAAAAGCAATCTTCGAAGCACTAATCGCAAGGATATCATATGAGTGAGCACTATTGAAACGTATTTTAGCATTTGCCGATGACGTTCTCTCCCTAAACTCATGGTCTTGAGATTACCCTTCTTGACACAGTGTTTACAAGCTATAAAGTGTCACATACATACAGCACACATGGCATCACCATCGCATAGATTCCTCAAACTATGTCAGGGAATGAAAAGCTTTGTCTGGTTTGATCTTTCTCAAATTCACATAGTAGGCCTATGCCTATACCCATGCTGAAAAGTTTGTATGCTGTACACCACAGAATTATGCCAAATTATGTCATGCAACAGGACTTATTTTTTACACTATACCAGTATTTTTGTAAGTACCGGCATGTACTGGTACCGATACATTACCACCCATCATAAGGTACCGAAGTATTGCCAAGAGCCGTACCCAACAGTACTGCAAAAATACTTTTTTAAAAATGCTACAATTGAATGAAATATAAATACCATATCCATTGGATAACTGCCTTGAGTTTTTAAATTAAAATATAAACATGTAACATTCGTTAATCAGTTTTCACCATTCCAATCACAAATTTCACCTCGTAAATTTTAATGTTATCCTACGTTGCTAATGAGTACACTTGTGATGTTCATTTTAACTTGAAGGAGAATAAAGTTTGCAAAAACCCCTTTTTGTTGTATTTGTAACTCACCTAAGCTTAAAACTATTGTAGAAAATATTATTAACCAATGAAGGATTACAACAATATTTACGAAAAATTATGTACATGAAAACATACAGCTTCGTCAAAATGAGCTTAAAGCATAATGGTTCCATAAGTATAGGCCTACACACTACTATGCATAGTATACAGTGCGCAGATATTTACTAACGTACTGGAAGCACAGCACGAAGTGACTGCTCGCCGGAAGGTGCGACTGAATGAAATATAATCAGGTAAGTACAATTGCCACAAACCCCATTAGCAATATCATGGCACCCTTAAGGGAAGAGTTAATGCTGTAATCCCTTCTACCATAGTACCACTGTGGACACAGGTCGGGCAAAGTCCAGGGTAACATATGGTGGAGCCACTCCATGAATGTTGCCAATAAGGGTCCAAGGAACCATTAACTGACATCCATGTACCAATATTCCATTTTCAATAGCACATAGTCGGGCCGAAGCCAACAGTCGGGAGAATGGCAGTGACAAATAAAGCTATATCTAACAATGCTCACATTTTTTTGTTCTTATTGTGAATCAAGTCCGAACTCTTAAATAAGAAGACTTAAAATATTGCTGCCACGTCCCGGCCGTAATCGTAACCAGTCTCTCAAAGAATGAACTATAAATGGAAATACTTGGAAGCCCACTGTATTGCCATGCAACTACTTGGCTATTCACACCATCCTACCGTGTATTGCATATACATAAACACAGGGTGTAGGCTCACATGTGTTTGTTTTTAAGTGTTACAGTATTATATAGAGCGGTAGGTACAGTAATGCATACTGTACACGCACTGTAGGGCCTATATCACTACATAAATATCTGTTCGATACTGTTCGCAAATCAATGGACTTTACCCGACTATGTAAGTAGTACGTATGAGTCGATAGATCGAATGTGGCCAACTGTCTATGTGATTTGCTGCAAAGCTGTCATGAAAAATGAGCTGCATGAAGTGTGAACTAGGGTTGCAGCCTACCCGCTAATATTAGCAGACAATATTTGTTGTGGTTCACTGACTTGGCACGGATCAGCATAGCTACAACCCTGGTTGACTATTTATCACTTTATAAGCTTACAGCTGATGAATCAAACATTTTTGCAGGTATTTTCTTGTGTTAAAAATTGGACTTCTTTTCTCTTATGGTACCAGTATAGGTTTACTGGTACCATTTGTGGCCGTAGGCCTATAGTGACAGTACCAAATTTCAGTGGTACCATGAAACCTTACAGGGGACAATCGGGGTGACCAGACGTCCCGTAAAATACGGGATTGTCCTGTATTTGGTTCATTTGTCCCGCGTCCCGTATTGAACCTCCCCAGGACGCCTATTTGTCCCGTATTTCCATGTTGCTTAAGGGGGCTCCTTACAAAATAGACACAAAAAAGGAGACAATACACTGCGTTAACTGGTAGAATGGACAGATACAACAACTGCAAGGAACCTTGAAATCTACTGTAGAGTGCTTTAGCAGCTTTTCAAAGCCTGCTCACCTACACGTGTTTATGTATTAAGATTATGGGCCAACATAGGATAGTCATAGTGTCGAGGTTCGTAGTCAGTTCTGCAGTTTAAGTCCCGCATAACACTTGTGCCTATGGCATATATTAGTCGTGCGTATAACCTGCAGCAATAGTTGGAGTGTCTTCCTTATCAGATCAGAACTGCAAATTGTAACTTTTATATGACATGTTCTGACTTTGTTACATACAGTATGCCCAATCTTACAGGCAATTACTCAAACCTGTGTCATCAAAAACAAATATAACTAGTCTAGTAATTGACATTTTCAACACATTTTTGGACCTTGTGATTTATAACTTGAACCAGTCTAATTACGACTTTCTCGTGCTCTAAATGCACTCAAATCCAGGAGCTTCCGGGGACTTTGCCCCTGGACCCCACCAGGCGCCCTAAGGCGACCCCTTGACCCCATCCGATGGGGGCTTCGCGCCATGAGTGCACACAACCCACTTTCCAACCATGCAGTGTCCCGTATTTTACTTTTCAAAATCTGGTCACCCTGGGGACAATGCCACGCCAACGTATTAACACCCCAGTCTCTGAAAGAATAATCCTGACACTACAGTGCATTACTGTTTGTTACTACAGACATAGGCCTAGGCATACTGTGTATTTGGCTTAGGATGTAGGCTAGGCTAACATTAGTGTTTGTTATGCCACAATGATGTTGCCACTGTGCACAAAAGCCAGTATGGCATACAATTTCATTTGCCATAGATCTGCATGAAAACTGTTGAACTTTCCAGTATGGGCTTAGGCTATACTCGTAGGTAGGTCTTGGCCTAATTGATCTCTACTGTACGAATCATTAGCCTACATGCAAGACCCTTCATTCTAACAATACTTGCACTTAGGCCTAGTCACAAGCAGTCCTAGCATTATACAGTAAATACCCTACGTAGGCTATATAATAGTGGAAAGGTAGAGCACTTCACAGCCTTTCGGTACCAACTTCGTCCACCTGAATCCCGATTAATTCTCCACTTTACCTGTTTTCAATACACACGAATGTTCCAATCGTGCGATCCAGTCTCCTGAATTAGATGAAGATTCATTTGGACCCAAAAATGTCTTCAAAAAAGAAACATTTCTCCGCGAAAATTTGGTTTCCCCACGATCACATTCGGTCGTGGCGATGTTACGTCACATGCATTAAGGGAATTTCCCCCCTTAGAAATCCGGTCCTTCCATTGGATAGTTCAGCCACCGTCATGAGAACGTTACTACGTCATGACAACTATCCAATGGGGAGAGCCGACGTACTGTACCGTCAGCTCACAGCATGTCATGATTGATCTTCTAGGTACGGATGCCCATGGGGTACGGTTAAGTTTTACAGAGCGTGTGGTAAGTATACGTAGATCGTTATGACATCATTGATACGAATGGTCCATCACCGCTTCCATAGAATGAAGGATCTTTAAGAAAATGCCAATTTTGACCTCAAATGACTTTTAATCTTCATGAAATTTTAGGACAAATATGTACTACATAAAAGCAAGCAACACAGCAAGTTTCAAGTTAAACCAAGTTCTACATTCAGAGATATTGTGCTTGGACGATTTTGACCCTTTTCACCTCTGGTGACCCCAAATGACCTTTGACCTCTACCAAAAACGATAGGGATCATCTTCCTGATATGGGCCATGCATATGCCAAGTATAAAATTCCTTAAAGTTACACATCTTCAGATAGAGTGTTTACAAGCAATTTCCAAGGTATTTACCATTTGACCTCTGGTGACCCCACATGACCTTTGATCTCCACTAAAAACAATAGGGATCATCTACTCAATATGGGCAACCTACATGCCAAGTATGAAATCCCTCAGACTTACCCATCTTGAGATATCGTGTTTACAAGCAAAGCGTCACATACACACACACACACCCCCAAGTCGATTTTACATACAATCCGAGGACCTCATTGTTATTTCCTTTGTGTTTACTTCCTTAACCCTAACCTTGACAATAGACTCTCTATTGTTCAAACTTTCGAGGACTTGACAAATCTATTGAATTTCCTTCAGAGGACCTCAAATCCATTGTTCAGGTCCTCGGTCTGATACGAAAACAAGTTCACATACACACACACACAACATCACCATCGCATAGATTCCTTGCCTGCCTTCGGCAAGGAATCAAAAAGAAAAATAACATATGTCTACTGCCCTCCCAGCCAAAGCTACAGCACAGAAGCCTGTACCTTAAATTTCTCAAGGCCATTAATTTGAAGTGCACCCTAGCCTACTGAGTGTGATTTTAATGCTACTGCCATCTGACCTGTCAATGTGATGAGTTGAATTACACTATTCACTGACCTGCACTTGTCATCAGTGACCAATCAGAATAAAGCTATTGTTTGAATTTATGTCAATCAAAGTACAGTCACCACTTGTGAATAGAGATACCCAGGGGTTCCTAAATATGTTTGAGGTAGTTTACCAGCCCCTTTAAAGAGAACTGCACCAACATAACACAGACAGAAACAGAAAGACTGTACTGTAGCTGTTGTTATTATTAAACCAATATTCTTATCAATAAAATCTGGCAATAGTTTTTCTTTACAAAAATGTAAAACTTAACAAGAGTTTCAAATGACTGAAAATTTCAAAGCTTGGATGAACAAATTATTCATGAACTAGGAAGAAGTGAAGTCTTTCTGTGGGAACAATAATTTTTTAAATTACTGAAAACAGTTATCCAACTACTATCATTTTCTACCTTTAAATCACAGTTTTACAAAAATTTTCTGAACATTTAATATGATATTTCCCTTTTTAATGACCTCTTGTGCTTGAGAAGTATAAACCTTCATGTACAATGCGGTAAAGTCCTTCATCATGGAAAATTTTTCCACAGTACCTGATACACAGTATGAGGGTTGCCGTTGGGCCATACTTATGGCTAAATATTGCAATTAAGCCTTTAAATGTTTAACTAGAACAGCAATGCTGTTGTGTAGCTCTCACAATTTCTCTTGTCTGTTAAAAACAGAAACTCACAAAACCAAATTTTATCATCTATTCATCTGCTTCCAAAAAACCTCCTTACCTTACAAAGGCAAATGGGAGGGAAGAAAGGAGCGTAATAAATAATAGAAATCAAAACCCATCTGTAAAATCACAAATGTGTTAAGGAATGTAAACCTGCAACTGACATAGTTTTATGACAGATAGCTACAAATATCACTGCATATTTTCTCACATCAAGCAAGCCTGCAAAGGCTGTATATACTTTTATTAGCAGCAAGACTGAAAAAAAAGTTTGTATGATGTACCTATAAACTGTTCAAGTATTGCAAAGTACATTTAATTGCACCTTCAATTCAACAAGTAAATACACTGCATGGGTTTGCACTGATCAAAACAAAACACACACTCAAAAGGCTCCTTCTGCACTTGAACTCAAAAACAGTTAAATTGCTTGACTTGACCAACTCAATTGAACAGAACAGAATGGGAGATATCCCCACAATTAGTAAGTTAAGTTATTCATGTGTTAAGCCACACTGACCACAGAGTTGCTTCAGATTGTAGAGGCCACTTGATGAACACACATTTCAATTTCAAAGAGCCTGCATATCCATTTGTAAGATAACAACTGAACACACAACCAAGCACACTGCTATCAGTACAATGGATAAACAGCTAACTGTTCAGCAGGCAAAGTGAACTCAGCTCTACAAAAACAGCTTTAAAACCCAACTTAACTTTCCTATAATGGAATGCAAATAGGTAGGTATTTAAGGTCTGCTGACAAACAATCATATCCAAAAATTTCAGCCCAAAATCTACTCACATCAAAAAGAAGAAGACTTTTTGTTGAAAAGTTGACGCCATCTGTCCCATTTTATAACCTCACACAAGTACTGTGTACATGTGTGAGCTAAAAAAAAAAGACTAAATAGGGAAAAAGGGAGTCATTTGGCAATGAAAAATCCCTTCACTGTAATATTAATGAAGACACAGCAGATCTTGGATTCCACCATATCATACTTTGGCAAAATTTAGCCTTAAAGTGTGACTTTTATCTAGCAGTTCTGCCTGACAACACTTAAAAACTTATCATGGTACCCACTACCCACTTTGTAAAAGTCATTAGCAACTGATTTCAAAGATCACTTTTTGAGAAACCAAATTGTATGTGTATAGGCAGACAGCTACTAGTGAACAAAGAATCATTGACTGGGTTGAGTGGGTTCAACGTACGGTTCACAGGTACTGTACATTATTACAATTACTCTAAAGCAGGTATGGTGCCTGCAAAGTACTTACAGATCTGAAGGTTGACATAAAAAATGTTCCTTCAGGAGGCCTGTACTGCTCAAACATATGTGTATATGTAAACAGAACTGTGAAGATGAACCTGCAATTTTTTGTGTCCTTATACAGATAGACACAGCCCACTTCAGCCCCCTGCTCCCCATTTGGGGCTGAGCTAAGAAAAGTTTCAAAATTATGCCTGCCTACAGCAGATAGTGGGAAATGTGTGTTTATACTGTAAATGCACATTAAATCAAACGTACACTTCAAGTTTTACCCTGACTTCACAGGATCACATCATGTGGGACATAAGCCACATAGCTGGTAATATTTTGTTCAATTCTATAAAAGTCTTCTTACTGATAACAAATTGCCAAACAAAATAGCCCTCACCTGACTGCGATAAAAAGCATACAGTTTGACAGGCAGTAGATTGAATCTGTGCATTTTCTGCATACAACCTCATGATTTCGTGGACAATACTGCAAGGAGATAAAGATACATATTTTTTTTTATTTCATCCCCTTTACATATCAAGTTCTTAAGGTGGGATGTGTACTTTAACAGTAAGTTTCAAATTTATATACAATCTCCTAAAACAGCTGAACAATATGTGCAAGTCTAAAAGGACTATTACGAGAAGGGTTTAGGCTTGAATCAAGTTTTCATACGTTAGGAGGTTCCTCAATCTAAGCATCTGGTGAAAATTTGCATCGAAATCCGATTTGCGTTTCTCAAGCTATTAATAGATAAAGTTACCACCATTTTCAATCCCAGGGCAACTTGGAGCAAGTACCTGGTACATCATAACCTCAAATTAACGGGCTCTTTTTATTTTCCTTTAAACTTAACCAATTTTCTTCTCCCTAATCTCATGTTATAGTAATGAGAAAACATGAGAGGCATGGTTTCAGATTCCAAAATCCAAATGAGAAGCCCATTTACCTATAAACTTCAAGGGCAAAACAACAGACTGAAAACAAAGAGAACAAAACATTGCTAATCATATTAGGATCCCTCCATGATATAACCTTTGCTTGCTTCAAGCTAACTCACAGTCAATGTACTGTAAACTTCATTTGCTGATACCTCAAATACTACACTTCCTCACTGAATGGAAATTTCCACAGAATGATAAGGTATTGTTCTTCTTCCATATTCCATGTACATAACTTTTTGCTAAACCCTTCCTTGATGATGTTGGGTCAATATTTTTGCGACTACATATACTTCCTTCTCCACATTCTGCCCAAACTCCTCTTTCCTCTGATTCATTCCCACTCCCCCTGCACCACCCACACACATATGATGATACAACATCACAGTTCTAATGTAGTGCATCGTACAAAGAACAACAATTTAAGGCTAAATATAGTATGGGGGTGGACTGTAATATGTTGTGAGAAACTATTTCCTCTTTGTTGGCTTTAACCCTTGCCTCTTTACAAAATCCATCCAATTGGAAATGACCTTTGACTGCAGGGCCACATGACATTCTTATCTGTGGTACTCAGCTCTCTACTTTATATCATATCTAATACAAAGATTTGACAAATTAAAAAAGTTTTGACACTAATCAAACAGACCACTATATTTTGATGACATGCTTATATTTGTTAGATCAATGATTGCAGGAAAAGACATGTGTACTGTATGTTTTGATTTGCCAAAGTATACAAAATTAAGATCATATAATGTAGTTTGCACATTCCATGTGGTGCTTTTATTCCTGTATACGTTCTACACTACTGTATTACTAGTACATAGCTCTAGTCAAAACTACTACAAGTTGAGTGCAGTGCGCAAGAATAATGCAAATTAAATATAGCGAGGGGTAAGCATAAATATGCGACGCGAATTCTGCACATGAATAGAAAAAAAAAAAAACTGGCAATATTGCCAGCTCCCTGCCAGGAAACTTTGGAACATGTATCTTTGGTATCATGTATCAAGAAATTTTGGCAATTGGTGAGAAATTATGGCTTTTCCTCTTTGAAAACAATTAACAGTTGCAGAAAATTTGACTTGCATCCCATCCCTGTCTCTAGAGCAAGTAGTTATCTCCAAATTGAAGAATAAAAGAGGACATTTATAAGTATTTATAAAACCTCAATTATTATGACCTTACCCTCTTTCTTTGTCTGCATTTCATTTCCCTCTGTTTTGTCAAGTCTGTGAATTTAACACCCAAATTTCTGTCCAGTCTTCCCAATTTCTTCATCTAACATAAATTTTCTTTCTACAGTAAAACCCCGTTTATCCGAACCCCGTTTATCCGAAACCCCGTTTATCCGAACTAGCCGTCAGATCTAACAACAATAATAGTCAACACAATTACAGTAGTATACACCAAGTTTTAAGTGCTTTACAAGGCAAAATTCAACGTAAATTTTTGCAGAAATGCACTAATTTTTCTCGGGACTTTAAAAGTAATGGAAAGATGTCACGATGGGTAAAACAGCCAACATGTGGACATAGAAAACAATCTTTTATCTCTTTGTCAAATTCGGAAGAAATATCGTACGTATTTGCTTTGAAATTCTTGTTAGGAGCCATGAGTCGGTATAGGCTCAATATCCTCTCATACAAAAATACGTTAGGCTAGCGTAAGTCTTAGTTTCACTAAATCTGAAAAGTTAGTAACGTAGTGAGCTTCATACCTAAAAATAATGAAAGTTCACCTTACAAAAACATTGCGAACTACTGTTTGAGAGTCTCCTACACATGTGTCTCTAACATTTTTTGAAATTTTTGCAGAATTCATACTCTAGATACCTCTTCAGATCGTTACAGCTTTTCTTCAGCACACACATTCATTTAGTGTGTAGAAAGCATTGGTCATTCAGACGAGCGAAGGCTCAAATTTTTGGAATAAAATCTCTTTGTTTTAGACGTCTTAAAATTCATTTGTCATATCATCGGTCACAAAAAATAGTAACGAAATATTTTGGGGGATTTTGTCTACAATTTTAAGCCTTTTCGGAATTATTTTGGAAATGTGTTGACACACCGTCTTATACGGACCCAGTGTACGGTTACTAAGGCAAAAACTTGGAACCTCGTTTATCCGAACTTTTTCGTTATCCGAACAACCTTCGGTCCCGATGTGTTGGGATAAACGAGGTTTCACTGTACTTTCTTTTGTTTGAAGAAAAAAAAATAAAAATCCAGCCCACTACAATTTCCTTCGAACAGCATGCATGACTGCCTCAGTCTTCAAAATTTAAAAGTGAAAGGTAAAGCAAAAAGGAGGATAAATGAGAATACACACACAAATATTCAGACAGGAAAATCAAGTTTCACACATCAACAAATCCTGAAAAAATATTCTATAAATGGAAAGAAAATGAAACTAACCTTGCCATGTTCTTCTTTTTCTGTATCAGTGTCAGAAGTTTAGGACTTGCATTCATCATGGAATTTAATGTTGACAGGCCAGACTGGAAAGAAAAAAGGGTGAAAAATAACAGAAGATAAGAAAAAATACCCACAAATATTAAGACTTGATGTTTTATATCGAATCTCGCTTGTCACCAGTATAAAGGACAATACATTGCTCCTACATTCTAGTACACCTTGTGTGTTGGAAACTTTAGGTAGTAACATTTAAGTAATTTTACCAATCAAATCTTGAGCTAAGACGTATTGTCTCTCTTGTAAGTATTTTAACGTTCACTATGTTTGGTTTTCTTGCTGTTTTAAAATTATGTCTTCCACAGATCTAAGTTGTAAATTGACTGAACCAGCCAAATGGAGCCATAACCTTGAATATTTTGATCCAATAGTTTCAATCTGTCAAATGTATAAAAAAAAAAACATCTTTGGATGTGTTGATTTGTCTGCTTTTTTTTTTTTTTTGAAGAATTAGTGCTAACTGTCAGTTCAGAGTTGGTCTTTAAACTTGGGTCACATAATTAATCTGTGAATATATACTGGCATACTTTAAATAATTTATTTGCCATTAAATTATACAATACTCAGTCTAGGTTATTGCATACTGTAAGCACCCCAAATATATTTTTGGTTGGTCCTTCAAAATTGCGTGGCACAATTAATCTGTGAATATATGGTGGCATACTTCAAATAACTTTTTGCCATTATTAAATTGTACTCCGTCTAGGTTATGGCAGAAGCACCACAAATATATTTTGGTTGGTCTTCCAAAATTGTGTGGCACCATTAATCTGTGAATATCCACACCTGTAGTGGCTTACCTCATTTGAATAATTAATATGCCATTAAATTGTACTCAGTCTAGTTACATGGTAGAAGCATCCCAATTACATTTTTGGTTGGTCCTTCAAACTTGTGTGGAACAATTAATCTGTGAATATATAGTGTCACAAAGTACAGTACTTCGAATAATTTTTTGGCCATTAAACTGTACTCAGTCTAGGTTATGGCAGAGACATCCCAAATACATTTTTGCATTTTTGGTTTGGAGAAACCAAAATTATCAATTGATGACTGCACTTTAAATATCATTTAAGTGAAAATTCACAAGATGCAGGGTAGCTCACATCTACGTAACAGCATGCAGCGAGAGGCACAGATTACATCGCAGTGTCCTCTGCATGCAGTACTGTAGTATGGCTTTAAACAATAAAACTATACATTTTTGCCGGCACAAGGCCATATGGAAGAGGGGCTGGAGCCTGGAAGTAAACTTACTATATTTGGAAGAGTTGTACTGTAACTACAGTATCTGGGATGAGGATATTTAATTGCCTTTTAAATATTACCCTGTACCAGTTACAGTATATCTCCAATTTGCTGTGCTACACATTGCACTGGCATCACTATAATTTTCGTTATAATTGCAGTCTGTATGTAGGAAATGGGTCTCATACTTTATTAAGAACAAAAGGGTTTTATGAGTGCACTCAAACAAAAAGTTTATTATCTGATATGTATCAAAGTTGGAATAAAACTTTTCCCTCAATTTTGTGGCAGATCTGAAGCATTAACAGTACTTTACGTTTTTATGACCTTATTCAAGTCACTGATGAGAAGCAAGGGCAATTCAGGACAAGCATTTAGCTAAGTACAGTAGGTAGAGCACCATCTAGTTGGGATCTGTCATCCATTGCCAGTGTTTGTTCCATGGTACATAGGGCTGTCAAACAGTAGTAATGGGGTTTAAAAGTAGGAGAGAAAAAGAGTAAATGACATACCCATAGGAAACAATTCAAATGAAGCTGGCAAGTGACTTAGCTGTTTGGATTGTGACTCTCAATGATGAGTGATGACTTTTAGAAGTATAAGGACAGTTACTGCACTGCACAATGAGAGACTATATGTACAGTACAGTACAGTAACAGTACAGTACAGTACAGTACAGTAACAGTACAGTACAGTAACAGTACAGTACAGTACAGTAACAGTACAGTACAGTAACAGTACAGTACAGTACAGTAACAGTACAGTACAGTACAGTAACAGTACAGTACAGTACAGTAACAGTACAGTACAGTAACAGTACAGTACAGTACAGTAACAGTACAGTACAGTACAGTAACAGTACAGTACAGTAACAGTACAGCTAGTTAGTTAGATAAAAATTTAACGACACACCAACACAAATGTGTTATATATATAGTGTCAAGCAAAGTTTAAATATGATGCAAGTCCTTCCCTTTAGTCGCCTCTTACAACAGGCGGGAAATACCGTGGGCATATTCTACAACCCCCAGCCCACAGGGGGCTCAACCATGGAGGGGATTACTCGGTTTTGTGGCGCCGACAACCCGCCAGTCGTAGGATGAGTAGTAACAGTCTTACGTGTGCATTTTATAGGCGATAGTCGTGGGGACAAACTACTCGCCACACATGACCTCCTCACCCTACCTGGATGCAGTTTAACGTCATACCCAGGAGTAACAGTACAGTACAGTACAGTAACAGAACAGTACAGTACAGTAACAATACAGTACAATACAACCTGTCATCTCACAAACACACTAAAATACTGTACAATGCAAACTACTGTAGCAAGATCATATAAAGTACAATACAGCATCCTATGAAAAGTACTACAGTACGATGTCTGTCCACATCATACTGTGATGCACAGTACAGTACGATATGAGCTATCAGCATCAAATGTACAGTTCATGATGTACAATCTACAGTACCAATGTCGTATGCACAGTACAGTGCAGTGCAGTACAGTACCATACCATATATTAGCACCATTAAGTACAGTAAATATATACAGTACAGTATTGTATACAAAGAAGTACTGTACAGTATGACACAATCAGTATCATATAGTGTAATGCGATATACTACATGTGGACTAAAGGCCGGTTCGTATAAAATTATCACATGCTATGAAGTTATAAGAACCATAAGGCTTCTGGGCAAATCACGAACATAGCTCAGTGTTGAACAATGTTCAACTCTCAAAGACTGACACAGTACAAATATGAACTGGCCTTAAAGAGTTGTGTACAGCAATCGATCATTGTCATACAGTAGCAATGGGTTATTTCTTCATGCATAAAAGACTGACCATGCATACGCTTATATAATTTCTTGCTAGTCACAGTAAACACTAGGTACCCTGAAAATTCTACAGTACATACAGTACTATATACAGTATATTGTAGTACCACACTCTTTTATTTATAAACTAATTAAGGACAACATTTTGGCCAATTCTTTCTTGCACAGATACACATTCGCAGTGAATACCTCAATGAGACAACTGCTCCACCAAAATTGCCGAACTTTGAAACTGAAAAAGATGATGGCTAGTTCTACAGTATAGTAAT
The DNA here is from genome assembly GCA_029531755.1 of Holothuria leucospilota. Lineage (NCBI taxonomy): Eukaryota > Metazoa > Echinodermata > Holothuroidea > Aspidochirotida > Holothuriidae > Holothuria > Holothuria leucospilota. The sequence continues at coordinate 26,993,690 of CM055962.1, read as the reverse complement.
GGCTAAGGGTGAGATGTTAACAATCTGTGACCTGGAGGACTGAGACTAGCAAGTTTTTTGAACAGACTAGCAAAATTCCAAGAAGCAAATTCTGTCTGCATGAAATATGAGATGTAGAAACATCCCTCAATGATCAACACTGACCTGTACAACAGTACAAATAAAACATAAATTTGTGAATGTGTATGCCCTATCCAAATGTAGTGTGTTCTAATTTAAAGATAATTTTGCATCATTTCCCCAAGCATATTTAGTAACTTACAGCACCCACCTATTTCACTTCATAGTTGGTGATTGCACTTTGATTGGTCAGTGATGACTTTTACAGTTCAGGAAATGAGCTGCAATATAGCCTACATTTCATTCTTTTAGATTTTAGATTGTATCATAAAGACCACACACAAGAGTGCACACAGCACAATGTGGTTTTGCCATGCACTTAAAATCAGTACAGGCTTGCTTAGTCTGAGAGGTGCCGTGGACAGAATGTTTTGAAAAATAGACCTTATGCATATGATGTCACTGAGCAGAAAGCGCTCCCTCATTTGGAGGAAAAGCGCATATCAATGCAAGTCACACCAACAAATGCAGACAGCTGATTTGTCAACCAATCATATATATATGCGCCTAAGTCTTCTACACGTGTGTGCAAAATCTACACATTTGTGCACGTATACTTCTTTGCTTTCCTCCAAACTGATGTCAGTAAGACTTCAATGCAATAAGGTCTACATGGAATAGACGTTAGAAATAAATTTACAATACTGTAGTTGAGATAATTTTATCTGTCTAAGACAAGAAAATTGGACCTTTGATGCCAACATTGAGAAAATTTGTCTTCCAAGTAGCAAATACTGTGACTCAAAATGTTGCCTTGCATAAGATTACAGCAGGAACAATGTAAATGTCTCCAATACATTTCCTTAGAGCAGAGTGGCAAGTTTTCTAAAAGGTCTATATGTGTTCTTTTCAGTTTCTTAATTATACTGTGGCATATTTTGCACAGTTCAAAAATTCAAGTGCCTGATTTTTTTTGTCATATTCCACACATATTTATTTGACTTGCTTCAACCTTACACATCATTCACATTTAAAGGTTGTGTGACATGTATATGAAAATAACAAAGTTGGATATTCAATGTAAAAAGCATTAAAAATACATAAAATAGCCAAAATTTCCATTAAAATACATCAAATATTGACCATTTTACAGGGAAATTTCTATTTCACACTTGTATCATGAATAAACATGAGCTAAATATGCAAATATGTGACATCTAAAGAGGGACATACCATATATGGCTAATTTTAGCCTTTGTTTTTTCAACCTTAATTTCAAGGACACTGGTAGCATCGTTATTCCCTGAGGGGTTTATTATAAAAGTTAAAATTGTTTCCTTGAAAAATATTGACATCACTCACCGAACTGTAATCTATATGATCGGTAATTAAGAGATAATTGATATAGGGTTAACAAAAGAAATCATAACACTGTGCAACACTCCACATCATTATTTTTGCACAGGCAATTAGCTTCTTCAGAAACCATCAAACTTTGAAGACGTACAGTATATTTTGCGAACGGTAAAAGATATTGAAATAATTCTAAGGGATCTTTGATTGGAGGACTTAATTCTTTAACTGACAAGTGAAACAGCTCTTTTGGAGGCATGTCACATGACCTTTAAATACAATTTTTCATGTCAGGACATAATATTTTTGAATAGCTACTGTACCTTCAAACTTAAACAATTTTTTTTGTTCATTTCTTTCTTCCTTTGATTTGTTTGCGAGTTAAAATATCATTTTCTATGGTTTTCGGTGTTTTGGTTAAGCCATATTATATGGAACTTTTTACTCTGCCTTGGAACATTAACTAAGTTTATAGCATTCTATCAGACATACAGTACAGTACAGTATAATATAAAATATTATGAGACAAACTGACAAAAGTGTTAAATAGAACATACTTAAAAGAAATGTATGAAATACTGTTATCTCCTTGGCTACAAAGGACTTGCACATACATACATGGTGAAAACAATGAATGTCAGCATGTCAGTAATTAAAGAACAATTGCATTTGTGAAATTTTCTGCATACATTGAGTGTGCACAAGAGATCCAAACTTATCAATTTTGACTTTAAAAACTGAGATACAATTATATTTTTCACACTATTTTTGTAACACGTACTATCGTTGCACTATTTTTTTTTTCTTGAAACCTATCTACTGTACCATTCTATTTTTAAACCATCACCAAATGGCCCTACTTGTAGGAAGGACATGATGCTACTTCACAATCATACTTAAAGGACAAATGCAGTCATCCAAATTTAAATTAGTTTTATACCTTGATATCACAATTCATGAATGGCTCTTCTTCATCATTTGACAATATTTATATCATTTTGTTCACTTTATGCAGAATACTGTAACAAATTGGTTTTACCCCAAATTGTTAACATTCTGAAACATATTACCAAACATATCTGTGAAGGAAAGAATTAGGAGATTTGTAAGATTTGGCTATTGTCCCACAGAAGGCTGATACCAATCCTCAATACTAATTCCCTTTAATATATTACAGACTGGATAATGGACCAGCATCTCCACTCCTACCCTGTAAACTCACCATTTACCTTGTGTCTAATACCACATGTACAACACAATGGAGGTACAGGTGCAGGTATACATTATAACACTTAACATTTTCATGCTGAAGGCTGTAAATGCCTTGTTGGTTATACTGTAATGACTGAAATGTTACCAGTGTATCAACCCTTGAGAATTCTCCTTCAGTGCAGTTTAAGAAACGATGTACACTTTAGGTTGATGTACATTAAAACTACGGGTAGACATTCTGAAATTCACCTTCATTGTATTCCAAGGACAAGACGGACATTTACGTTTTAATACTGTTACATTGTACTGTCCATATGTTGCAGGATAGATGTAGTCACAAGTTGCACACCTATGAAACCAATCAGATAGGTTAGAGAGTTTTCCTTTCTACTTCATAAAGTCTGAAACGTGGCCTACAGTGCCTTCCTCCGGCCAACCCACTCCTTCCCAATATGAATTCAAAATATGGTTTTATTTTGAAAATGATATGCCTCACTCACCTTGATCTAAAATACCAAGGCAGGGGTTTGCATATCTAAGAGTAGACTGATTTTAACAGTTTCTACTTAGTGGAACTTCAGGATAAACTTGGGGAAACTGCAGATGCAGTTTGATACTGACCACCCTTCCAATTATGGTTCAAATACTTTTTCTTAATAAAGTGTTAACCCAAAGACACTACATTGTAAGTAGATTTCATTTCACATCATACAGAGTTTACAAAACAATCACTCAAGTTTATCTTTCAGACTAACAAGTACACTCTAAATGCAGACTTACTGATGGATGCCACACAGTTTAGCATTACTAAAGCTGACAGAGATGAGTGGTCAACATGAAATAACAATTAAAATTATAAAAATAAACTGGGCTTATATACAGTAGCACCAGTCAGTTCCAAAAGTTACTGTTCAAGACTCTTCAAAAGGGAAACAAAGTACAGTAAGTTCACTACTGTAAGTAGTATTGAAAACTTGAGTAGAGAAAACTTATAAATATTGTCGAGAGTTTTGCGCAAGTTGGTATGTCATCTGGTAACTTGTTCCACATATATAATGCACAGCACTGAAAACTTCTGCAGCCACGGTTTTTCAAGCGAACTTTCTGGAGAGTACAACATGATTTGCAAGAGGAACGAAGTTTGTGAGTTGGAATATATGTATGGTATGAGAAGTTGTGACAGATACTGTACATGGTCTGTTCCAAGCACTGGAATATATGTAATACATGATAAATTATGCTACTGTAGGTATTAATAACAGTACTGTACATACCAGCTGGTTTTCACCATGTAGAGTCAGTGATTCCATCATGTTTAACACTGGCATATGACCATGGTATCCTTCCATTATACGGACACATCTTTCTGTTGAGCAGAAAAGAGAAGTTCACACTGGAAGGTAAGTACCATAGAACAGTACACCTACGATACAATGTTTCGTCATTCACATGCACTTTCCTTTTCCATTTTAGATACAACCGTACCAAATGAAAGACTCAGCATTACATATACTTTCAGGAGTATGCGCAGATATGGATGGACACACAAAACTCCTCTGCAACAAATATCCTGTAGTCAGCAAATGTATGGCTATAAGTGCCTGAGCATAAGGTACCCTGCAGTGCCTACCACAAATAAAAGAGATTTCATGGCCTTCAGATAAGATTTAACAAATCAGGCAGAATGGTTGTGTATAAAAGAAGAGGCCTTCAAATAGAACATCACTCCCTTTCATGTAGAACTGTCCTGGATTTTAACTTTGTTACTCTGCATCTTGTGACTCTGAATCACCAATAAAAGATGAACACAAAATAAAAGGAACAAAGAATCCAAATCTCTTGAATAAGAGGATTTTCTTCAACAGAGGAAAGATGTTGCACGCCAATACAGAAATTACAAGTCAAGGCACAGTAGTTATACTGTATACAAATATTAACTGATTAAAGATACACCTTCCAACCCTTGTAATGTCCCCAAAATGGCTGAAGGAGCCCAAATCATACTGTATCTCACACTTCCCTAAATGTATATGCCTTCTAAAATGAGAAAACTGTTTACCATCATTCTTGACAGGAAATCTGCAGACAGGTACAGAAAAACTGCAAACAGGTAACACTTCCGGTAAATTTTAACAAAAATTCTCTCACAAGATTTACAGAATACAGTCAATTAGATATGGATCAGTGTTTGTAAGCACAAATAAAATCGGAGATTTCCACCCTCTTAAAACCTGGAGGGGATTTTTCAATGACTTTTTGGTAGTATTTTATTTCCTTCTTTACAACTGGATAATGTAAACTAAGTATACATATTAATTTGATGGACTAAGAAATTTGTACATACTGTATTGTAACATATACCATGAATATTTTACTCTTGGGTGATTTTAACAGGTACCTGTAGAGAATACTGTATGTTATAGGAATTCAAATTGTTTGTGCTTCTTTTTGCAGCTAATCATCTTGTTTTAGATGTTCATGATGCTAGAAAAGAATACCAAGTTTTGGCCATCCATAGTTGACCACTTTTAATCCACAATCTTTTAGAGAACTTCCTGTGCAGCTATCTTCAGATCAATGAAGTTAAAGGGGTTTGGTGTTGTATTGTAATGAGGCACACAGATGTAAGTGATGAATTTTCATCAAATGTGTAACACCTCTTAACAAAGGCATGATTTGAACCCTTTAAAAACTATTTGATCATCAGGGCAAGTTTGTTTCCAAAAGGGATTAACTACTGCAAGTGTTGAGATAAGGTTCACCCAGGAAAAGGCCTTTTTGTAGGATGATTTTGGCTAAAATCTCCAGTTCAATTCTAGTGGCATGTATTTCTCTATGTCACCTGAAAGCTAAGTACTGTACAGTACAATAATGGTGTGTCACATTGCAAATCAAATTTAATGTCAATTGTCATATATATTAAACTGCTGGCAGGACTACTGTACTTTGGAGGAGGAAAAGGTGGGCATTTGACCCACATTTCCAGAAGTTGTGTGTGTGGGGGGGGGGGGGGTAAAATTACTCCTTTCAATTTCCAAAATGTGAAAATTATAAGTAACAATTTACTGTATTATGGTTTGCTACAGAAGCAGATATTTTTGTAGTAATATTTTAATTTACATTTGATAAAGAGCCTTACAAACCCATTCTGTTGTAACTTTAGGGATTTGAAGCAAGCCATTATCCTCCAGTACCCACTTGCACCACTGGCCTTGAGGAATATCCTTTCAGGGCCATTTATTAGTAGTAACATGGCTCCACATGTAATTACTTTATACAGTACAAAAATCCCTGCCTTTGGTCCAGGCCTCAATTTAGTGGATGGTTCATAGGTCCAAGGCCAGTATTTTTTCAAGATAGCCAATGTACACTGAAAAACTCCGGGCAGAAAGTTTCTGGCCTCATACTGGTAGGCAGCATACAAAATCAAAATACGTGGGGTGACAGGTAATTCACCACTGCAGTAGCCTAAATCCCCCCCCCCCCCTTCCTTGCTTTGAGGGTGAAATACTGTAACTGCTATGATTATATTTTCCTTTCTTCACCACTAATTTCAAACAAAAACAGTAACAATAACCTCTTTGGATCCCACAACAGCCACCATTGACTTTTTGAGGAGGTTATTTTTTTGTCAAAACATTTAACAAGGCCCCTTATGTATCCTGCTGCCTACTAGCTTTTCAACCTCCCTGATGACCATTAGAAAACCAGGCCAGTAAGTTTCTGGCCTCATACTGGTAGGCAGCATACAAAATCAAAGAACATGGGGCAACAGGTAATTCAGTAACTGCAGTGAATTACACCACCACTTCAGTGGTTAACGACACCTTAAAGGGGAATTTTCATCATCCCAGACAGTTCCAATTCTCCCAACTATGCAACTTCTAGCTCCTCCCATAACTGTATGAAGCTCTTCCTTGTGCAGGAATAAACCTGTTTTATTGATTAAAGCCATATCCTGGTGAGCAAACAAGGCTATAAAATGTAATAAAAACACTCTCTCTGCTTTGTGTGGAATGTGAGCTACTCTGCATCTTTCAAATTTTCAACCTTTGATGTCCATCAAAGAGTAGTCACCAACTGAGAATTTTGATACCCCCACACTAAAAATATACTTTGGGGTGATGAGTGTCTGTCTTTAACCAAACCCAGCTTGGGACAATGAAAATGCTACCTTAATATAAATACATACCATACTGTGCTAGATTTCCCAGCTCATTGCAGACATCTCTTAGTTTCAAAGGTTCAAACTCCTCCTTCATCATCAACAAGAGGTCATAAGTCCTCCCAATCTCCTCATCATCTTCATCTTCTTTGGAGAAATCATCCATGTTACATCATGGTTGGTCACCCAAAACAACTCACTGAAAAATATGTAACATTAAGTTTGCTGCATGTCTTTGACTAGATAAAATAGTATTTTACCCACTTAATGGATTCTTCTCGCAACTTTTGCTGACTGATTACGAGAAGAAAATTTTGGCAGTTCAACCTGGGTGGACAAAATATGTTTGTACAGTACTACTCTTACAAAGTGCATGCAAATTTGACTAGCTTGTACAGCTTGCACTGTACAATAGCTTGACTGTGATGGCTACAGTATTTTTAGCTGTACTGTCCAATTCCATCCTCCTTCGTCAACTATGGAAAACTACAGAACAACATCCTTTTGTTTGGTTGATAATATTTTAATATCTTAAACTACAACCAGGAAGCTTATGAAAGGGCTAAAAGTGAATTTCGACTTGGATATAATTGTACTGTAGTATGGTACTGTGGTTTCCACTTGACAATTTAATTGTGAAGTTTCTGTGCTTTACATTCAGGTGTAGCAATTTAAACAATCCATGGGCATACATAGATCAAATAGATTGATATCATGTAAATATGATTATAAACCAGGCCTCTACAAAAAATTTCCAAACCACCTCACCACTTGCAAGTACAGTGTAGCATGAAATATTCACTTACTGGCAAGACCTGTCTTCTTGCTCCATAAATAAAATGGCCTTACATTTGTGCAAAATTTCACAAAACCATAAATAATAAAGGCTTTGATCTTGTCAAGTGGATCAACTAACACACTGTAAAAACTAGGCTAAACCATCAAAAAAGGAATCATGTCAAGTCATGTGTACAGGCTGCATGAATATCAATTTCAACCCCCTAAATTCTGGGAAGTTTAATCTGACATGTAGCATCTATTTTGATTTTTAGTTTTTCATACCCTTCACACCTACAGTAGTATATATTAAACAAAAAGCAGTGCGAGGGGAAATAAGTTAGCTGCAAAGGCATCATTCTAACTTTAGCACTGACTGCTACTGTACTTGCATGGAGAGTACTGTACATCCATAGTCTTAGTACAGTACATGGTTTACAACATGAAAGCATCAGGAAACTCCACACACTTTTTAATCACATTTATCATATGATGATGTATTGACATATGCATACAGTAAATCCCATTCCATGAAGCCCACATCCCACCCTACCCCATCTCCTTTCAGTACTTTTCATTTTGGGCATTACATGCCAGATAACTATATTTAGCTCCAAACAAGTTTCATACTTAAAAAATCACATGCACCTGTTTTTTTTTATAGTTTCGCTTTTAACCTCCACAACAGATGACAGATTTTGCACTCAATATGGGGAACCCACATACTGAGTATGAGACTCACATAGGATTTCTTCCTTCACATATTGTGTTTTACAAGGTTTTCAGAGTCTAACCTTCAGTGACTTCAAATGACCTCCAAACAATTAGACAGATCATACGTATGCTCTATACTGGATGCTACTCCCACCACCCTCCAAAGTAAGAGATTTTATATCTTCACATTTCCCCTCTTGGGATTTCTTCACATTTACGTGATTTTTGCAGTTTCACCTCTGATAAACTCAAATGACCTATGACCTCATCAAAATTATAAGGATTTAATTCAATATGGCAATACTACATACCAAACCACAAAGTTCCTTACTGTTATCCATCTTGGACTATCATGTTTTACAAGCACTTTCCGGTGTTTCTACTTTTTGACATATGGTGACCCCAAATGACCTTTAACCTTCACCAAAATTGGTACTTTTTTTACTTTTTCTACTGAACATAAGTATGAGAGCCTTTAAGCTTACCTATCTTGAGATGCTGTATTGTGTTTAGCAGCAGTTTTCATGGTTTTCACAGTTTTGACTTTTGGTGACCCCAAATGACCTTTGAGCTTCACCACCATAAAATATCCTTTCCCTGAAAATTCAACAAACATTTTTATTCATGGTGCTTTCAAAATCTCTGGACAAGTTTAAGCTTTGGAATGTCCAAAAATTAAAAGCTTTTGTCCTTTCAAGAGGACTGAAGGCATCGCTGAAGAATCGAAAGTTTGCACCATTAGCAACTGCTTCCTAACAGATGGACTTGCCTGTTCTGCCCGCTACCCGAAAAAAAAAAAAAAAAAATTAACAAAAACTGATGAACTCAATGATTTGATGAAAATGGGGGCTCAACACATAACTTTCATATCTTCAAGAACTTCGAGGATGGATCCCATCCAACCACTTACTTATAGTTCTTTTGGTCGCATTCAACCAGAGAAACAAACGGAATGAAGGCCACCTCCCCTGTCAGCATGCCCACATGGGACCAACATCATGGGCAAACAACTGGGTGTACCACTATGCCCTTATGGACTCCACATAGAGAGAACATGCCCTTTGAAAAGGCCTCAAACCAACAAGGGCACTTCAATGTTCAGCCCATGTCTGTATCACATATTTTGAAATCACTACATATTTAAGAAATACAGACTGCTTTGCTAATACAGGGCTCAAAAATAGACTGGAGCTCTGGAGCAAAAGCTCCAGACACCACCACGACTGCTCCAGAAGAACGAAAAAGTGGATGTCTGTCTGGAGCTAAAAATAGCGCCAGGTGCATGTGGCAAGCTGAAGCAATATCAAAATCACAGAAAAATTTCCTGCACAGAAGTGTCCAATTACACCAAAAAAGTGGATTTGGAACCTTGCACCATCTCAATCAAAGATGAGTCCATAGCCATAGGGCAGGGGATAGAATTTATGAACTCCTGCCTCCCCTACCTTCTCCACATTCAAGGTGCCAATGAGGGCAATCCAAAGCTGCCCTATAAATGCACCCAACCCCCAACCCCTCCATCCCTTTCCAAGTTTTTCTGAGATGGAATGGTGCACACATCTTACTTTCCTGTCTCCTATATTTTGAATTTCTTTAACTAAATGCACAAGTAACGTTAGGAGACATTAGGCCTACAGGATGTTACATGTAGGGAACAGTGGTTTCTTTGAAAAATTGGAAACAGCTCCAGACAATGGTTAAACAGCTCCAGAAAAGCTTCAAAATGAAGGTTGTCAGAAGCTGTTTTTAGCTCCAAAGAGGAAAAGCTTATTTTCAAGCCCTGTAATAGCTACAATTTTATCCAATTACAAGGAGGGCAAAGCTTCCAGTATTTGAAGTCTGAATGGTTGCAGGAAATTTCATACCGTAAGATTGAGAAAGAGAGCCCCTTTTGCTTTTTAGAGGTGCAGATTGTGTCCTTTGGCAGAAGGTCCAAAATGTTCCATGGTCAGGTTGGATCTGTTTAAGGAAAGACACAACTTGCTTTGCTGGGTAAGCAGCCGCTATCATAGTCTTAAGTGTTACAACATGCAGCGGACAAATTGCAACAAATTCTTTACACTGATATTCAAATTTTGGCATCAACAGGTAAAACAATGCATCGGTCTCATCCAGTATCAATTGATAAACGTTTTTCTGGCAAGGTAATAATTTAAAAACTCACCAACTTAAACAAAGTTTACTGAGATTTGAGGGAGAGAGTTGATCTGCTAACACAGTTTATTATTCCATACAGCACTGTATGTAAACATATTAGGGCCATGTGACCTGATCAAGTGAGCAGTCCCACCTGACCTTTTGTTCTGACATGCGCAGTTGTAATCATGAAATGACTTGAGCTAAAAGCAATGTTTGTTCTTTATATTCATGCTAACTTAAATCAATGAACATACAGGATAGAAAAATTTACACTGATGAGAGTTCTGTGCATGCATGCATTCTTCACCACACTGACTTATCAAGCAGTTATTCACTTTACAAAGTGAAACATGGAGTAAAAGAAAAAAAGAAAAGAAAAAAAGAAAAAAGAAGAAAAAGAAAGCAGAGTATTAGCCCAAGTAAGATGGGCATTAACTTGTAACATTAGGTGCGACAACTGGGCTTTGGTAGGGTACTGCAACCGCATTGGCAGCAGCCACGCAAGTTTGATGACACATTTGCAATTCAACCGCACAAAAGTTACCTCACTCAAAAACGTTGAAACCGTACCGCAGAAATGAGTTTAAACTGCCTAGTACTGTTGTCTACACTGCACTGGTTCTCACTGTAACTGCGTAGAAGGCATAAATATAGACTATCCATGTACATAGGCATCTCATCTCATACTGTACACAAACTCTCAACCAGGTATGATATGCGTAAGGTAAACTGAGTGTCAATGTAGTTCGCACCATATGCATGTTTACATTACAGTACTTTCATGCAATTTACCGAAGTGTCATGCAATGGCGCTATGAGACTCAGACGATTGGTGGGGGTACTTCATACCATGACACATGACAACAGTGCAGGCATTGAGTATTGGTGTTTACCCCTGGCAGTTTTGTAGGGCACCGTACGTACATGTATACGTAGGCTTATAGCTAGACATTACACATGCACAGTGCATTACAAGTCTAGGCTGGGTACGTACTGCATTGCATGTATCTTCGGACTTAGGCGGTTTAAAAACTTGTAAGGATGGAGGGCAGAACAGCTAAGCACAATGCCTGGGAAAGGCAATTTCCTGCAATCTAGGAGGTGGCTTTGGCCCAAATTTTCTTGATACGATCCGTGCTGACCAATGGTGGCACTCCGCTTAGATAGTATCGGCCGTGCAATTCTCTTGGCCATTTTTAAAATCCCCCATGCACCTTTGCAAGCTTTCCAATCTAACATATTTACTGCAACGAAATGCAAGTAACTGGCTCAGAATTGTGACAAATTTCAATTCACAAAAGATGGGAGGCCTTTTAAAATTATTAAGGTGAAAGGAATCTGGGCACCCATGCTACTTCATGTAGTACTGTACTACTGCTGTATAGTACAGGTCAATACCCGTCACCTGTATCACTTGCTGATGAGTGTGCACTATAAAAATATTGACCATCCTGAACCATGCAGATATCTGTTACAGGATATTGCTGCACAATATAACTTACAAGACACTTGACAGCCCCAAATGAGAACTTTCCAATCTTGGTCTGGTGTGATGTTACTGTACATACGAATACAGCCAGCTAGCACTCTCACCCATCTATTGTACCTCCACTGTTATACTCCTGTTAATGCTCCACTCTCTACAGCATTTTATTCCCGGTCTTTCATTCACACCTACCAATGACTGAATAGTTTGTAAGCCAAATTCTCTCTGTCGCCTGTTCCACCTTAGTCTGCAGTCTGCTGACCTAGTGTAGTATTTGGGTTGCTTGGGGGCTTCCCCTACTAGGTCAGCAATATATCCATTGTCAAAACTGGGGTACCGCAACTTCAAAAACTTTGAATGGTCTCCATCTTTCTCATATTCACATACGTATACTCCTTGGTAATTGACTTGTATGGGTCATTTATATGTTTAAGACCCTTCATTCTAAGAATTCTGGCACTTAGTGTCTAAAAAGAGACCAAAAATTTTGATTTACACAAACAATCCAGTTTTGTTTTTTAAACGTCCTATGAAGCTGCGAAATCTTGTTACTAGGACCTTCACACTATTGTACGCTAAACAGCACGCATTGCTGTTCAATTGTGACATAGTCCATAGCTATCCAGGTTACGTTATACACGCACATACGCGTATATAGCAACAATCACTGCAGCAACGCACGCAGATGATGTTACTCTCACAGTAACATGCGGTCAAAAGTTTGTATTGCAATAACCTAGGCCTAGTTCAGGGAACCAAGTGTACAGTACGTGAGAACTAGGCCTAGGTACCCCAGAGGCTAGTTCCACCTGTCCCCTGAAATGTGTCTTGATTCCATTTTCTCTCAGCTCACTGGCCAATTGAATATACCAATTACTCTACACTGAAGGGGCTTGTTCAGAGCTCAGTGTCAAAACCCTACACATACATGGGGCCTAGGGCCTACATACTACATAGGCTAAATAGAGAAAGGGTTTAGGATGGACCCAGAGTTCGAATTAGAAAAAAGTTACAAGCACAAGTCTGCAGGTCTGCCTAAAAAACTCAGGCCTAACATTACCCCTGTTTCTTCCCTTTTTATAATAGCCTTGGCCTAAGCAGGAACAATCAGTGAGATGATGCATGCACGCCTGCAAAAAGCTGGATGCAAACAGGCATTGCGTCTGCGAAAATCATGCTGCAGCTAGAATTTTTCATCTTAGTCCCAAATTAAGTAGGCCAGGTGAGCTAGAAATTTTGGTTTTCAAAGTATTCTAGGCCCACGAAGTTTTGCAAGTTTTGCAGCCATGGATGCATGCCACCTGGCAATGGCTATGCATGTACGTTGATACATACCATCATTACATCTACAGTAGGGCCCTGAAAAAAAACGGAACTTTGACAATTCTCTGCAGAATTTAGCAAAAAATTATCCAGCTCAAAATACATGTAACTTTTTGATAGAAAAGATGAGCTATTATTCTCCAAAACCATATCAAATGAATGTCTGCACTTATGAAAGAGATACACAGACATTTTACCATCTATAATGATGGCAATTTATCAAAGTCCATCAAAATTATGATCCAAAAAGGAGAAGCAACTTATTGAAGATTGTCAAAATTTTCTTAGTATAGGGTGCAATTTGCAATAGTGTGTTAGCATAGTTTGCTCATACACAGTAGGCTTCAAATGAAAATTCTGGAATTTGGCTATGCTTGAACCGGAATTTTACAGAATTTTTAAAGTTAAAAACGGAATTTGGTGATTTTTCATGGGGAAAATCTGTGGCTCTACCTTTAATACATTTTTCTTTAAACTACCATTAGGCCTCGCCTAGGCCTAGGCCTACATGCACGCGTGCAGGTAAGCAACGCAAAGTTGCATGCACTGACAAAAAGTTACATGCATTGGTGCATGTGTGCATGCATTATTTAGAACCCTGGTTGGACCCAGACTGGAAAGTTTGCATTTTGTACGGGCAAGTAACTTGTTATTTCTTGTCTGATGTGCTGCCATGGGCCAGATTCCACCATGCGGGCACTGTCAGGCAGTGAGTTTTGCGTTAGCTTTCAGGCAAGCCTACTTTTTGCCTCGTAGCATCGCAGCCACAGCAAATTTGCATCGCATGTGTGCGGCCAGGTCTATGACCAGCAATCTTTTGCGCAGCTAGGTGCCACACCGCACAGCCCAGATTGGAAAGTATGGCACTTTTTGCCGAGATCTCCGGTGTGAACGAAAAAAACTGAAGTGTGCAGTGTGCAACAAGGTGTCAAATGCACACTTCATGTGTGCACAAGCAAAGTCAAGTATGAAATAAATTTGGGAGAAATTTAAACAAAACCCTTGAAGGCCTCCTTACAGTAACATACTACACACACCTGTCACAATTAACTGACTGAAAATTGAAAGTTAATGGTCACTCTTTCGACTCACGACTTGTGATCATCCAATAGGCCGAGTCAATATAACATATACCTAGGGTTATAAGAGGCAATCGCCGTCGGCTTAAAAAATCAGGTGTGCAATGTGAATTTTCAAGCGTGGAATAAAAATCTGGAAAAAAATCTCGGGTGTGCAATTGCCATACTTTCCATACTGGCGCACAGCAAGCTGCGCAGGCCAGATCTTGCATGCACAAGGCAAACTTTCCAGTCTGGGGTTGAGCTTACAAGTTACAAAAATATTATGGGCCTAGGTCTACAGCAGTACTGATTCAATTAGGCTACTGTAGGTCTGCTAAGCTGTCTAGTATTCTCTTCTTCTTCTTCTTTCGGATCACGGTGACACATCCAAAGGACATTACTACACCGCACATGCGTCAGGGGTGCCCTAATTTGCCCTAATAAAATTGGTAATATATTGAACAGGATCTCTATGACTATCTAAACCATCAATCAAAGCAGCAGGAAGGTCATTCCAATCTTTCAGAGTACTAGGAAGAAAACTAAATTTATAACAATTAGACCGAGAGTAGAGTTGACGAAAATGGAGGTTGTGCATCCCACGAGTTTTCCGAGTTGGATGACTGAGTTTGTCCATGGGAATATTAGCCTTACCAAAAAAACCTTTCGAGAAGAGAATAAGTCTGTTTTGCTTACGACGATCTGCTAGCGTGGGGAGATCAAGGTCCTTCAAAATAGATGTCATCGACCCTGGCTCGCGAGAAAATTCGGAGCTTACAAAACGAGCCGATCTCCTCTGGATGCTCTCTAGCTTATCTTGTAAATAAGACTGATGTGGGTCCCATACGCAACAAGCATACTCCAAAACAGGCCGAAGGAGACCCTTGTAGGCAGCTAACTTCACATCATGAGAGCAAAATGATAAATTTCTATAAAGTATGCCCAAAATCTTATTACCCTTATTGCAGATAGACTGAATGTGCTTATCCCAGTTTAAGTCGTTAGAAATCGTGACACCTAGGTACTTTATCGAGTCAACCTTAACTAACTTCACATCGTTCAAGACATAATCGAAGTTGACCAGATTTTTTTTTCTAGCGAAAGTAATGATGTTGCACTTAGAGGGCTGGAATCTCATGCCCCAAGTCTTGGCCCAAAGACCTAGATTATGTATGTCTTTCTGGAGCAAACAACAATCATTAACATTCTCTATGACCCGATAACAGACACAGTCATCAGCAAAAAGTCTAATATTAGAGGAGGCAGCATTTACAATGTCCTTAATACATATGAACAAGGAAAAGAATGGGTCCTAGGACAGATCCTTGAGGAACCCCAGAGACAACATCATCAAAAGGGGACCGAGTACCATTAACTACAACAGCTTGCTTACGATCAGAGAGAAAGTCGTCGACCCACCGAAGAACCTGTTTGGAAACACCAAGGCTAAACAGTTTGGTTTTTAGCAGTTCATGAGGCACGGTGTCAAAGGCCTTTTCAAAGTCCAAGATGAAGACATCAACCTGCTTTTGTGAGTCCAGGGCCGAAGCCCAGTCTTCAACGACTGATACTAGTTGGGTATCACAACTATGTGACTTTCTGAAAGCATGCTGCTTTGTTGAAAGTGTATTGTTTGCCTCAAAGAAGTCCATCAAGTCGGAACTTATAATATGCTCTAACAATTTACAGCAAATACAAGTGAGCGAAACAGGCCGGTAATTACTAGGGAGAGAACTGTCATTTTTTTTGTAAACAGGGCAGACGTTTGCCATCTTCCAATCAGCCGGTATCCTTCCGCTTGTAAGGGATTGCTGATACAAGTGACTTAACATAGGAGCAAAGTCAGAGCCAATTTCACTAAGGACCCAAGGATGAATGTTATCAGGTCCAACGGCTTTGTTTTTATTCAAGCCCTTTAACAGTTTTTCAACTCCATGAGTAGATATGGTAATATCAGCCATTCTGCTACAAGCTGGTCTGCAGAAAGGGATAACACTAAACAAAGTCTTGGTAAATACACTTGTGAACTGAGCATTGAAAGCACAGGCCTTATCCAGATCAGTAATAGCTAATTTGCTATTCGTCTTGAGAGCTAGGGGATGCCATGTTTATCCTTTTTTTGGCCATTTATGTACCTCCAGAAAGGTTAAGTGTCATGTTTTATATCACCAATCATACCATTAACATAATTTGTATGGGAGATATGGACCTCCCTTTTGATTCTAGACTGCAATTCAGCCCATTTGTCATGCATCTTGGTATTGTTAGTTTTTTTGAAGATAGCATGCAGCCTGTCCCTTCTTCTAATCAGCTTACGAATGCTATCGGTAACCCACGGGAGAGATGTTTTAGCTCCAGTTCTTTTGGTGCGAACATTCTTCTTAACAGTTCTTTCGAGAAAGGACTTAATCAACTGCCAGTTTTCGTCCACAGTACGGTTATTTTGCCCCCCATTGAAGTACCCCAATGTGAAACTCCGGGTATCGTTTCTCATAGCACCATAGTCACCCTTAGAGAATTGCCAGATAAGCCTATGAGGTTTCCTTTTGATCGGAAAGAGACACCTCAGTCTACAGAATAAAGCCACATGATCACTAAACTGATCTATGGGGGAAATTTCAGTGAACTGATTTGGCGAGTTTGATATAACTAAGTCAAGGGTATTTGTGCCTCTGGTAGGGAAACTTTAACGTTACTGTACACATGAACCTCATTTACGTCCTATGCTTTCTCGTATTGGCAAGCCAGATAAATTTCTATCAATTATATATTCTTATGTCCTCAAACAAAGCACGAAAGTGTCAGCAACATTAGCACTATGGTTAGGTTTACGGTCTGACATGATAACTCAACAGTAGGCACAAGATATACATAAAGACTAGCAATAATAGGCTAATACAATAGCAACTATACAGTAAAGATCGTTCATAAAAATAATCGGAAACTGAGAAAGATGTCTATCATTACTTTGGAGTGTCATCGACTACATACGAATGGATAACTGTTGAAAAGTGACTTACTATCAAAGATTCTACAGCTCAAATCATAACGGCACTCTATTGATCACCGGTACATCTATTTGTTCGGTAGCCAGCTTAACTTGGTACTTTGTTGTGTGTTATTGTGCCAAGGATTCGAAGCTGGATCATGATTCTTCGTTCAGCACTCACGATCAGCTGTTGAACTTTGACCGAGTTTTCAATTGAACTGCACCGCGTTCAATTGAAACTTGCACTGCATTGAGGCCAGTAACGTAACTGGGGTGATACAACCTGGGTTAGTGGGGGCAGGGATGGAATAAGGAAAACGTACCGACAGCATATAGTCAATGTATCGACACTGTAAAAGGGTCAAACCGCACCCGTGACCCGCCCCCACTCCATCCACCCCAAATCTTGCATTATTTTCCCATACCTTCGTGGTTCATAAAACTAGTACTACAAAATACCAATAATTCCACAATCATGAAGAAGTATAATTTGAAAAATAAAACCCCTTTTCATATTTGAACACATTTCTTATACAGTCATTTATGCCAATCGAATTATCATCATACCCTTGATACTAAATTTGGCAATCACTTAAACTGTATCCTGACCAAAAGAAACTTTGGTGGTGAAGGAATGGAGGTCAGTTAAAAATCTGTAGCACGATTATTAAATATGCGATATGCCTATTGAATGTTTTCCCACTGTCACGGTTCACACCAGACAGACAACTTAGGATGAGCAAATGTACAGACAGACCATCCCAGGATGACAGGGGGACCGCCCCTGTCCCTTCAGTTACTCTATACTGCTGCAAGCAGATGTTGCGTGGAAAACGTCCCAGGAGAAAATTCCAGTCAACGGGTAATTGGTTTGTCGGGTTTTGTTGGGTTTAGTTTTGCCAGGTACCTGTTAAAACCCTACACGCACTCAATAACTGTTCTTGACTGGAATTTTCTCCTGAGGTAACACAGGCTACATCGTTTTATGAGTTCTTCAACGTCTAAAGACAATTTTCTAGAAAAAAAGTTAAAACCAGCAATTGATCAAAAGTTTCTTTTTTATGTGTCAAATAGGTTGCCCAGCTTACAGCTCGATCATACCACATTAACCAGTGACGCCGTCAGGGTTTGGTGATGGGGTGCCACCACAGATGGTGGTACGGTAATGCCACCTCAGTTAAACCCCAAAGTCTGTGTAAACTGTACTTTTTATGCGTCCCTGCGGTACACAGTAGTGGATGATCCTTCTTTTGTCACTTCATAGAGTTGTCGTCCTGGGGGAGGGGTCTAAGGGGTCCCCTTCCCCTTTGACAAATCTTTGTTAATTTAAGGTTGCTTAGATGCAAAATGGTGCTATCTTTGGAACATTTTTTGAACTAATCATATAGTTGGAAAATGTCCATAATGAAGTGAATTTTAATTTTTGGTTAGGTGAAAGAGGAGAGTATGTTGTCTAAGAGAAGGGTATGATGTCAACTAACTTCTTGAACCCCCCCCCCCACACACACACACACCCTTTGGCTACTTCACTGTCTAACTTCTATTCGGGGAAAGTTTTTACGCAAAAATACCTTCGTGAAGTCCACAGCGGAAACCTTCTTAGACTGTTACGAAATTTTTATTTTTCTTCGTTGTGCATTCATGATAAAAGGTTACCCAATGCTGGCAGACACCGCTATATTGCCTCCTGTAAGCTGTAGGTTAATTATAAAAGATTGGGCACTGACATGGTGCTTTTTACCCGACATGCAAATGATACTATAGAGTATGACGCCGAGCACTTTACAACGAACATATTTTTACAAAATTTTAACTAAAATCCAGACGAACAGCAATTCCAGCAATGGGCCGGGAATGAGAGGGAGAGTATTGGTGCAGGCGGGGACTGCATAGTGAAACTGGACCTTCCTGATATGTATAGCAAAAGGTCTGGAAGACTAACAAGCGCGTTTCAGAATGCTTTTTAGTCGTAAGTGTATTAATATTCACCATCTGTACCGATAATCGCTGCCCTCAAAGCGCTCGGTAACTTTTTTTTGAAAAATGTATAACGGCAAATACGTACTTTCAATCTACCACGGCACATCATGCTACAAATTAGACTGAAAGATCCCATATTGATGCGAGGCCTACTGCTCTACAGAGGTTGGAGTTGTACCTCTGTTTTTCTGGAAAATGTTGAGATTAGAATAGTGCCATGTATTATTACCTTAATAATGGACATGAGATGGCGAAGCGCAAAGATTTTTTTAGTAAATATGATTTCCATGACAAAACCTGCATTCAGGCTCTGCATTTAGAAACTTTAAATTTAAATTCCCCAACAAAGCCTATCGCCCAATCCAAAAGCCAATCATTTACCTGGGAATTTGTAAAAAACTTTCAGCTTTTGCTTTAAAGTTCTTCTCCGGGAGTTGTTATCGGAATATTAATAATATAAAACGACAATACTGAGGTAAGGTTGGAAGCGCGCAGAGCGCGTGAAAATTTTGGGAGTTTGGGAAGAATTTGCGAAAATTCTTGTAGTTAGAGAACCGTCATGTGTGATAAAAAATGATTTAAAAAGATCCGCCATCACTCGGTCGAAAACATACCTCACCTCACCCTACCTTCTACAGAAATCTGTAGCTTAAACGCCTTTTGGAATCATTTTATAATTTTTACATTTTTTTCAGAAACCGATTGGGGGCACCCCCCTCCCCCGTGCTCCCCGTGCCACTGGCATTAACAATTTAACAGAGGAAAACGGAATTGTTCTCCCAGATGATGGATTAGACTATTTCAAGAGGGAAGAGGGCTCCCTTTAATTACCCTCAGTCTATGTTCTCTGCTTTATATCCAAATATTGATAATCTAGGCCCTGCCGTGTATCGGTTCTGCAGTCTCATGGGTCTTACTAGTTGCATCTCTTAACATTCTTAGATTGGTGTATGATGGGATCTTATGACTCTTGTTTTAGAAATAAACGCTTTCAAAAGATACCGAGGGATAGCTAGTACAGCGTTAGTAGGAGTGGTTTACGTGCTTGGTTGAGGGCGTCGTGCAACTTTCAGACCATGACATGGAGGTAAGGAAGCCGAGAACATCGCGGTGCTGTGAAATCTGACATGCCAGTTTCCCACTCCTTTCTTCGGTAAATATGGGAATTGGAGAAATCAAGATACGATTCTCTTTCCCATTATCCACCGATAATGTGGAGTGGAGAAAACCAAAGTTAGTGAGGGGGTACTTCAAGAAAGGACCATTACACAGTGTCTATTTTCGAACACCCTGTCCATAAATGGACTATGTCCATCGATCCTCTTTTCAATTAGTTAAGTAACATAGCTAGCTCGCTCGTCGACGATTTCTCAGTACCACGGTACCCCGGTGTTCCTGCAGCCCGGCCGACAGTTCGAGTAGAAGGCATGCCTTTGTTCTCCTCAGTCGGCCTTGTGCAACTGAGCCATTCAAAAGTTGAGGTGGGTTTTACTGAGGGTTCTCTGGCTTTCTGATCAGTGGTGTCACCAAAAGGAACAGGAAATGTGAACAGTAGTGACGTGTGAATCAAGATCTCCCTACCCCCTGCCCCCGTCTACTCCAAAAGCTTTCTAGGTAAATTTGGGTCTAATGCACAACAAATATATTTGTGGAGGACATTCGGCACGACTTTGAATGACGTCACGGTGGTACATTTTGCACAAATGTACTTAATTTGCTTTTTCATGGTTGTAATGTAGGATATACAACTGACATAAGGCTTTGAAAATTGCTGCATAAAATCATTGTTCCGACATATATAACCCTCAGGCTGTTGGAACTCGCAGGCCTCAGTTCATTACTTTCCTTCCGATAAGCGTATGGGAAGACATTTCACAAGGGATAGCTCTTGCCAAGTACCGGTATTGTTCCCGCATTCAAGTTGGTACAGACAGCTGCACGCGCGGATCGGAGGGTATTCCTGGCTCCAGTCCCTCCTTCGGCATCGTCCCAAAGCTGCACTAGAAAGTTTATTTATGCTGATTTCGATTGTTAGAGCAGTTAATACCATTTAAAGGCAACGGGCAGTTGCCACACAATTGCTTGAAAAAATAGCTATCTTGGAAATCTCTTATTTGCCTTACAAGTACCTCTAAAGATTTTTTGAACATAACTATTACAAACAAATGGTAAAGCAAGGATTTATTCTCCATGAAGTTAACAATTCAGTAACGAACTTGTTGTTACATGATCGAAAAAAAAACATGCATCCATGAATTAGGATGACGGGGTATACTAATTCTGATTGGGGTGACTGCATTTTCCCTTTAGGTGTCTAAATATCAAGTTTTAACCTAGACTCATTGATACCCCCATACCCCCATGAAGGCTACATACATATGAAGCTTGCAGATGCGAACGTTGCCCTCACTGAGCTAGCCACCCCCCTTGTGAAATTCTGGATCTGTCCCTGAGTTGCGACATGCCATATTTTGTCCTTAAAACGACAGTTTAGCCTGGAAATCGACTTATTCTTTCTCAGGGGCTGACCCCTGTCTCATGCACCGACATGTTCGTTTTCAACTGTTACTTTGATCTTTTTAGTGGCGTGTGCAGCGGGGGGGGGGGGGTCATCAACGAGTCCCGCGTATGCAGACTTTTTCGGTAGGAGGGTTTAGGCACAAGAATATTCTTACACAAACAGGAAGACTATAAAGCAGAGCGCTGTCATCAGTTGTCGTAAAGTGTACCAAGAATATATCGCCAGAAATGCTTCCCATATTGCTGGAAATGGCACTTAACTTTCCCCCCCTTTACCGTAAGTCAAAAGTTCATCTAAAGTACACCTGTACACTGGATGATACTTCCGGTGCTCCTTTCGAAAATCGACAAAGACTATCCATTTACAGCGTAATCTTGGGGAAAATTTTAGCTTCGCTCCATCTTATTTTTGCTCAATGATTGCTCCACCATCCTTTTCAAGTTGTTTTGAAGCTATGATTGCGATATCCCAACCATTCAGTCTTCCTATCCACCATGTACAGTATATGTTTCTCATATCCACCAGGTCAATGTGTTGTTCAAAATACGGAGTACTTAAGAGTTAGGTTCAGTCGTTGCCTGCTAACGTGAGCACCCAGTGCTTTTTTGACAGTACGCTAAGCTTCATATTATATCCAAAACTCTTCAAATACCCGGAGTTGACGGAAGGTTCGTCCCTTGTACCCTTAACGGTTGCACGTCGGATTGACGTGTGTTACTCCTGCACCGGTATTAGCTGCAATTGTAAAACCAGTCATTAGGGTATGTACGTGAAAAAGAGGTGTACATACTGACTCTGAACATTCTCCAGAGGACATGATATGATGTTGGCCCCTGCACCTCTGTCGGCAGGAGAACGCTCGGCGCTCCCACGGCACCTTTGGCACCGCTGAGTCCTAAATGTAAATATATAACATAGGTGTAGGAAGTTGGCCTCAACTGAGGGGGGAGGGGCTGAACTTTGTTTCGGACCGCCGTCCTAGGGGAGGGATCTAGATTTTTGAATATTTAAGGGTCCTTACATGCAATTTTGTGCAATATTTGAGTAAATTTTTAAGAAAAATTACAGCAAATTTTTGACACTTTGAGAGGGAACAAATGAAGGGGTCTTCGTTCTTGAATTGAAGGGGGTGGAAGCATACTTCCGTCCCACCCCATTTTTGGGGCGGGCTTTAGCAGTATAACTACCGGTATACCGACTAAGATTATTTAAAATATCGACCAACAAGTTGATCGAGCCTTGCTCTGCATCCAGCCTCCTGAGCGGGCCGGTATAGCCAGAAAAGTTATTGCAGGGGACGAGATAGGTTCCAGGGGTGAACTACTTTAAGGCGTGATAATTTTCCAGGGGCGAGATTTTTTCTACGGGGCCAGATCCCTGCCCAATCTTGGCTGCGGACTTGGACCCGAGTCTCGATGTCCAAATGATCAATTAATTCAAGTAGGTCTGTAAAAGAATTTTGAGTCGACACAATTTTTATCCCAAGACAAACGGGGTGGTTTTCAGAAGTTTCCACAGAAAGTATGAGCAAATTTGGAAAAATCATGCCTGCTTATTAAAATAATAATTAGCACCTATAGGAGTAGGAAGCTGTTGGGGACTGGGGGACTGAACGTTGTTTCAGACCGCGGTCCTGAGAGGTGCCTAAGGGGTGGGATCTCACCTTGAATATTTGAGGGTCCTTAGATGCAATTCCGAGCAATGTATTAGGTAAATTGTAAGGGAATTACTGCAAATTTGGGACAATTCTTTACAGACGAAACAAAAAAGGGGCTTTCGTCATTGGAAGCATACCGGTACTTCCGTCCACTACATTGGGCGGGGGGGGGGGTAAATTATGACGATCCTTTTTGATTTCATAAAACCTTTGGGATTCTCTGACGAAACATGCCAGTAGCAGGTTCTAGGGGAAAGAAGTCCCCCCCCCCCCTCTTAATATCCCAACACAGCTACGATTAGTTACGGAACTATTAATCCTTTCCATTCCGGGCTCCATTTACCACGCCAAGGTACTCCTTGAATGGCTATAGTGGGTAGCTATTACCATGGTCTGTTACAACTCCCTGCGATTACGAAGGTTTAGTCGATTCATGATTTAAATCTGGTGAACCTGCGATCTGTGTTGTTTGCATATTAGAAGCATTCAACTTTCTTTGACTCAGTTCACCCAACATAGATACTTTCTATAAATTACACATGCTGGACCCCACCGCGGCGTAGCCCTAGTGTCTACCCCGAAGGTCAGGCTCGTAGCCAGACAAGTTACGGACAGACTGACCGGCGAGATAGCTTTCGGGGGAGAGATATACTAAATTGCATTAAGGCAATGGTGATTTTTAGGGGGCGATATTTTTCAAGGGGGCGACAGCCCTGTCCCTTTGGCTAAGGGCTTGTTTCAGGTCTCCCGATACCCGGATTCCAAACCGGTTCAGAACTATAGCTTCAAATGAAGACTAACCACAGACTTCAGACTAACAGATACAGTATTAAACCCCTTGGTTCTATTTCATGTATTTGTTGTTTTTACTTGCATTGAATAAACTGGTACTGGCAATGGGTCATTTTCAAACTTTCGGAATGAAAAGGAAACAGAGATTACATTAAAAGAATTAGATGTGAAGAAATCTGTTTATTTCTACCTTGCAACTTGCAGGTGTACTAATCAGAACCTTTGTACATGAACTTCTTGTAGGTCAAAAAGTACTAAAGTACTACAAATAGAAGAAATAAGTTTTGTTTTAAACTTCATCCACTTTTTATATTTCTTCAACGTACAAAAGGCCCGAACCGTCGATTTTTTCTTTTTTCTCTTTGCTTTATGTCATGGATTGAGAAGGTAAAATTCTTTCAAAGGGGGAAATAAAATCAGCATTTTATCCATTAAATTGTTACATCAGGGCTCCATTTATTGAGGCAAAAAATCACACGACCTATTTCTTATAATAGCAGTATGTATCTTACATAGAACTTTCAACACAAACTAAATGCCCTGCTATTATCACATTATGTAGGGGTCTGAAATAAAAGCAGTTTGATGAAGTAATGATAACCTCATCATATACAAGAGGGAAGAGGCGCATGCTCATCATAGCAGGCCAAGGTCCTGGGGTGGCAGACTGGTTTACCATCACCAGTTGAGTTTCACAAGGTCCATCGGTTCGAATCTTTCTTCGGATACTCCCCCAGTCGGTGGGGACCCTAGTGGGGTGGACCAGCCCACTTTGCGTTTTACTTAGACTCGGATCCAAGAAGGAAAGGTACATAGGGAGATACCTCTTTTCCTGTCCGACGGCAAATCTCAAAATGACCGGCTTGCTGTGACTTGTGTAATTTGCTTCAGACTGTTTACATGGGTAGGTCCTCATGAATGCCCTTTAAATCTATGTGACTTTTTAAACTTGCGGAGCAGAGAGCGCTATTTAACACCCAGCCTCTTTTTAAAACACAGAGGGGACGTTCCTGCTGTACGTCCTGTCTAAAACTTTTTTGTAAAATATATTTATTTAAATACATGGAATATTTAGATGCAAATGTGTACATGTAACAATCACATAGACGGCAAAGTTGCCAGTGATTAGTAGCTCCATGCATGGCACAAGTATCCCTGTACAGTCAGTTGCATCATTTGAAGTAGACTTAAAGGCAATAGGTAGTCACCCCAATCAGAGTTAGTATGCCCCGTCACTCTAGTTCATGAATGGCCAATTTTGATCATGTGACAATTTTTTTGTTAGTGAAATGTGTAATTCAAGGAGAATTTCTCCTTCCTTTACCTATTGTTTGTAATAGTTGTATTCAAAATGTCTTCAGAAGTGCTTGTAATGCAATAAAAGGAGGTTTGCAAGAATTTGCTGATTTTTCAAAGCAAATTTTGGGGCGACTGCCTACTGCCTTTAAGTCTGTGTAGCACATCGCCTTTTTTGGCTATTTGTCATGAAAACCGCCGACTTTTTGTAGCTGAACTTGAAACCTCCTTCGATCTACAAGGTGCTATATTGCCAAAGCCCATAGCTGGAAAAGTCAACATTTACTATTTGTTTAAGCATGGAGTTCAAAGACGTATGAGGTGGATTGTGGGAACCGTAGCCCCCGTTGGCAGAAAAAAAACTTTCTATTTCCGGCAGAGCAAACAATCCCCTTATGGGCAAAATTACTATCATGGTTGTTTTCGATCTAATTATGGAAATTTTAGGAAAAACATTTCGTCCCTTTTTGAAATGCCTTCCCATAATCTCACTGAGGAAGTTGTTCTAAATCTAGGGAAAAAAATAAAAAAAAAAACTTATAAAAGGCTAAAATCGTATGAAACGATTTCATGATGGGGAAAAGCAAACGTAACCAAGCAATTTATTGTTCATTGGCAAGCACCATTATCAAAGAAACGTTGGACTTGTTGAGTAACCACTTCAAAGGTATCGCACACGAGACGAATATTGAAGGTACCAATCGAATCATTGTTGTTACTTGGTTCTCCCTGACCAGCATTGTCCATATGTAACACAAAATCATCAGCTATGGGGAAAGAGAAACAGAAAATGATAATAGACTTATGCATGACGTCACGCAACGTCATTTTAAAGGATAAACAATGAAGCACACTGCACGCACGACGTTAGACTTGGCCAAGTCTCTCTAGTGTCATCTTTTCTCTCTGCATAGCGTGTGCACTGTGCCGATCTTTTGATTAACACGCTCTCTATAGGCTGCTTATTAGGTATCGCTTCACATCTGTGTGAAGCGATACCTAATAAGCAGCCTATAGAGGGCGTGTTAATCAAAAGATCGGCACAGTGCACACGCTATGCAGAGAGAAAAGATGACACCAGAGACACTTGGCCAAGTCTAGCACGACGTAGACTTTTAAAGCGCTCGTAGTTGACTTAAGCCGTGGTCACACTACAGCGAATTCGGATCGGATTCCGATCCGAATTCGTTGTAGTGTGACCGCGGCTTTAGTCGCGTATCAACCGGCACACAAATCAACTGCCTGCATTTGTTGGTGTAAGTTGCAATAATACGTGCTTACCTCCACGGGGGGGGGGGGGGCACTTTGTTCTGTGACGTCAATGCATAAGGTCTATTGTAGATATGGTAAATGAAATAATAATGGGCCGTCAATTTGTATCTAATAATGATTTGAGAAGAATGAAAGAATCTGAAACCACTGTTGCTCGAGAGTGTTAAAAGTGCGTAGGTGTTGAGTGGTCACCGTGATAGAGGAGATAGTACTTACGAACTGACCGGCGTAATGTCGTAAGTGCCGTAGGTGACGCAGCCCCTAAGATATTTCAAAAGGTAGTTTTGACCCCTTGTATAAGGCAAATGTTTTATAGATTTATAGCGTAATTGCTTCCTTATTTACATACAATATAGTTGTGGATAAGTTTCACAATGAATTGTTTGTTTCAGGACAACTCACTTAAAAAATCAGCTCAGCCCCCAAATATTTCTGCCCATTAGCATAGGCGCCGGTGACATTTGTTTTGCTGGGGGAGGGATAGGGCTCAGCCGGTGTTAACCCGGGAAGAAATTTTATTACTAAAGAAAATTGCCCAATTTCCACTCCAAATCTGCCTGTGAAAATAGTTTTTTCCCCGAATTACTCTGAGGAGGTATGGGGAGTGGGGTAGGGGGAGAAGCCCCAAATCCCGTACTCCCGTACTCCTAGTACCATGACACCACTGGCTGCGGCGGTTTCATAGTGGTGATGAAGATGGTACGGTGATTATTTAATGGAAAGGATAGAAACCGCCTGGTACCGGTAGTTACGGTAAGTAGAGACTACAAATTTTTATTGATCTTAATGATGCTGGTGATTCTTCTGGTGGTGATGGTTGTGTCATGGTGATGGGAATAATTCTTGGAATAAGTTTATGCCTATCGGGCAAAGTTCTGGTGAGGCACCCCCCAGCCCCCGAACTAAACGAAATGTCGATTTTAGAGCAGAACATGTTGATTTCTAGGGCCTAATCTGGGCGAAATTTCTAGGGGCAGTTTAGGACACGCGTCGGGGTGCTTCCCTGGGGCTCGAGGGGGAGGGGTGACATTCATGTAAGGTAGCTAAGGTGCAAAACGGATCTTCCTTTTCAAGGCTTTGAACTGATTATTCGTCTAAAAATGCTCACATTTAGTGAGTTTTCTTATTTTAGTTTGGTTGTGTATAACGGAAGGGGGCATGGGCGTAGGAGCCCAAGTTGATGGGGGACTGTGACGACTTGCCCGAAAAATATAACCCCCTCCCCCTTTGAAAATTTTTGAAAAATTAGGTGTCCTTACATGTAATCTGGTGCCACATATGCTCCCTACTTTGAAGTAAAATTTGTGTAACAAAAATTACATATTTTAGGTACTAAAAAGGAAATCGGCATCAGTGGTGGGGGGGGGGGGGGGACATGGCCCAATGGCCTCCTAAATACACCACTGATAATCATAATATAGCCGAAGTTAAACTACTATAAAACACACTGGTGAATTAATACTGAATATATAGCTGCTGGTGCAATTCAAATCAAAACTTTATTTTAATTACCAAAGAAGTTTTTTAAGCTATTGATTACCTTTAGCTACGTCATTGCATTATTTTTCTTTCAGTAGGTGCCCGAAAAATTCTCAGCATGTTGCCCGAATTTTCACAAAAATATTTGGTTGAAGGGCTGAAGCCCCCATCCCATGCAAATCATAATCAGGACATTAAATTTTACTCACTCTCGGTTTTTTATAAGTTGATCAGCTCTCGTTTAGGGTTGGAAGATTCAGAGGGCAACTTCCCCCTTTCCCCCTCCGCAGGCTAGAACTTGATTACAGGACACTAACACTTAATTTTCAGAGCCAACTTCATCTCATTAATATTCTTTACTTGAAAGAATTTTCAGGGCAAACACCTTCCTTACTTTGTTAAATGCTTCACATACTCCTATGATGGGTGGGGACCTTTGTGGTGATGATGTTGATAATGGTGGTGACAGTGGTGATGCTGGTGGGTATGAATTAAGAGGCTAAGGCAGTCATGGAGCTATGATAACAATAAATCTCTGAAGCACTGCCAAAGATTCCAAATGTGCTCGCCACGTCCGTGGGTAATACCATGGTAATAAATGCACGGTACGTACAAACCATAGAAATTGAAGTAAGGGAGAACGCTGGCACAGTGCTATCGCTGTGTACTTATCCAGTTGATGCCACAAATTTCGGGAGGGCGCTTCAGCTGTACGGTTAAAAGCCAGGTGGTTCGCATGTCCATACGTACAGTGTGCATTTAGCTTGAAGGTAATCATTTTATCCGTTTTTCGAAAGATATGGAGAAATTTTGTCAACATAGATAAATCATGGCGCTTAAAGTTTTCCTTATATACTCCTGACTACTTTTAGTTCCTCCACCAATAAGTGGGACCAAAGCAACGACATAATGTTTGTATTACGCCCGGTTGCTTTCTTGCCGTAAAGACAGCTATAAATAAGTGCTTTATATTAGTTCAAATCGCGGGACATCCTTCTCCCTTGCTTTAATTTCTATGGCACAACACAGTAAATAGCACGCTATTGATTGCATCGATAGCTTGTGGAATTACGGCGATTATCATGTTTTCCATCCAGTGGCTTAGCTACAGTGAGGGGTGGGGTGGGGAAGATGTGGATCGTCATACGGTTTCAAGGAAAAATGTTGCCATCCGAGGGCTATCAGTGTTGGATGTCTCGTTTCTTGGAGTTTACTATATCTAGAGGCATATTAATACACTGCAAAGCAAACTTGAAGCCTAGCATAGCACGCAAAGAGGATGCGGATGAAGTTTCCTTCAGCACATCGCCACCAAAAGGAGGCGGGGGATTCTGTGTAGCACTCGCCAAAGAAAACCGCCTCGTGGACTATTTATTGATCTCTGTTGCAATGATGAACAACACATAAAACCAACTTACTTCCAAACAAGTAGTCACCACCAATATTCGGTGTTACACCACAGCGAGAATAGTGCATTGGTGTGGACATGGTTAGGGTAGCGCCAGGAAGGATCGCATGTACTCCGAGATCACGATATGAGTTGAGAACCTGCACCTCAAATTCACGAGTTGAGTCGGAGTTTCTCGACGGAAGGACCTGTCGTAGCACCCTCCCTGTAAACACTGGAATACAAGTATAAAATAGGGATGGGTGAAACAGTTCTGCAATTTGATCACCAGCCTGCCTCTGTTAGCAGGATAAAAATTCTAGCACTGAAAGGTAAGTGGTTGAAAGTTAAACTTAATAGTTCCAAAGTCTTACGAAAATACAGTGCGATTTCTGCATTAAAGGGGATATGGCATCGCCCCAAACTAGGAGGTTGCTGTAGCAACTCCCTGCCCAAACATATTTAGGACTAGCCCTATGGAGTTCTAAATACAGTTTATAACTGCACTTTGATTGACATTCATTCAAACAATACAATTTCACTCTGGTTGGGCAATAATGACTTGTACAGTCAGTTGTAATCCCAATTAGGCTCACACACACTGTATTTGGCAATATTGCCTCGAGCAATTGTAAACCTAGTGCAGGCTACTGTGGCTCTTTCTTAGAGGTCTACTAGACAGGAGGTTTGGTTGAAATTGGAGGAGGGGCTAGAAGTTAAGTTAGTAGGGAGAAATGTTACTTGGACAGACATTACAGAGCCTTTAAAATGCGATATGTCATAAGCTATTAAGTGACGATCAAAAACATTTCGGAAAATGCGTCAAAACCGGAAAAGACTACAAAGGGGCAATGTCACCGTTACACACAACCCTTACAAAAAATGTGTGTCAACCTGTGTCTGTAACCACGCGGGATCACGCATGAAAAACAAAAGAAATCACAGGTTTTCTTGGGTGACAACCTGCGTATTTGGAACGCTCTGGACACATGTTTGACACAGATTTGACACAGGTTGACACACCTTTCCTGCCTATAATTTCAAACCACAGGTTTTGTCTCAGAATTCTTTGTTAATATTGGTTTTAATTACCACACATTTTGCAAGTAAAACCTTTGAAAACCTGTGGCAAACCTGCGTCAAACCTGTGGCAAAGTGTGGCAACTGCCCAACCTGTGTCAATGTGTTACAAGATGACCCGTCAGGAACACCGGATTGAATCCATCGACGAGCGAATGGAAAGTTCCAGAGAACTCAACTTCAACGCAGTCTTTCTAGAATTGTCTAGAAGAGAGAACTGTTTACGCGGCCTGACGGCACTTCTACATTGTTTACTACCGTGCATACAAGGAACGTTCTTGTAATGTCTCGACTGTGTGCTCTGGGAGTTTCTATTAAGGAACGTTCTCGTAATTGCTGGACTGTGTACACTAGAAGTTTCTGTTAAATTCTGGAGAGTTCTCGAATAAAAGCCTAGCATATAAAAGGCAGTTCAACAACTGCTAACGAGAGATACCCCAATACTTCATCGAGAGATACCATCGAGTCCAGACGTGACGTCCTGGGTAGGACGTTAAACTGCATCCGGTTGTGGAGCTTGTTAAAGCGTGGGGATAATGAGGTTACCCTTTGCCACAACTGCCTCCGGGGCACCCTTGGGCAAGGTGCACCTGTATTTGCCCCAGTGCTTTTTGGGTGCTGTTGCCTTTCTCCGTGGTGTTGCCTTCGGGTGTAGTGTTGCCTTCGGGCGTAGTGTTGCCTTTGGGGCGTGGTGTTGCCTTCGGGCGTGGTGTTGCCTTCGGGCATGGTGTTGCCTTCGGGCTTGTTGTTGACGTGGGGTGTAGAGTTGCCTTCGGGCGTGGTGTTTCCTTTGGGCGTGTGGGCGGAATTTGTTTGGGTGGTATGTGGTTGTGGGGAGTTGTTTTGGGGCTGGCTGCGGTGGCAGTTACTGGAGTTCAGTGGTGGCAAAGACTCTTTTGTTTCCTGTTGCACGGTGTGTGTAGTTTGTTTGGTATTTGTGTTGGTGACCCGTCATGGTTTTGTTTGGGTTTGGGATTCTTTAGTTTGCCAGTGCCTGTTTCTACGTACTTAAAAAGCCCCCCCAGACGTTACTCTGCTGTCCGTTTATTGACCGAATCATATGAGGCCAGCCACTGACAATTCACACTTCTGACAAATTGCCTTACGCCGTTTCTACGCTGTGTATTGAGATTGTTATCATCCATCATCGCCTAGCCCTGTCGTTATTCGCTCGTGGAACCAGTTCCTACGCTACAGCACGCTGCAGGTCTACTACTGTACCATCGTCAACGTGCAGGCACTACCAGCCCTTGGACCAGACCAGGCAAATATTAAGTAAAGGATTGTGAGTAAGTCTAATTAATTATTGTAAATTTAAGTAAGGTAAGGAGATTGTAAATAATCATTAAGTTGTTGAATTTTAATCTCGTTCTTCTGTGATCTTTCGCTGTTATTGGTTTGACTTGCGACCACAAGCCGTAACAGAATTGGTGGCCTAACATCCGGGAACGAAAATACTAGAAAATTCGAGAAATTCTGTTGTAAATTGTAAACAACTTCAAAATGCCATTCAACTTAGATAAATTCGTGACTAGTCCCTCAGTCGAGGAACTAGATTCATTAAAGAAGTCTGAGATTGTAAAGGTCGCAAAACATTATGGCATTGAATTTCAGCCTTTAATGCGGAAAGACGAGATTAAAAGATATGTTCTAGAATATCTCGTGGATGAAAGTATCCTGCCTGGTACAGTATTGGAAACAGCTATCACTGTGCCAACTGACAACACATTTGAATTGAAAAGGCTTGAATTAGAAATGAATAAGGAGATTAGATTAAAAGAAATGGAAAGAGAAAGGGAAAGAGAGGAAAAGGCAAGAGAACATGAATTTAGGTTAAAGCAACTAGAGTTAGGGGTCATAAAAGGCTCAGACCCTAAAATAGGCTTGGATACTGGGGTATTTGATGTTTCTAAGCACGTAAAATTTGTCCCCAAATTTCAGGAGGATAATGTGGAGAAATTCTTTAACCATTTCGAAAAGCTGGGTGAGCAACTAAAGTGGCCAAGAGATAAATGGTCCATACTCATCCAGAGTAATTTCACAGGCAAGGCTCAAGAAGTGTATTCCGCTCTGTCAATAGAGGACAGCATGGATTATGATAAGGTTAAAAAGGCCATATTACAAGCCTATGAATTGGTGCCTGAAGCTTATCGCCAAAAATTTAGAAAGTATCGTAAGGCGGATACACAAACATACATAGAGTTTGCTTATCAAAAAGAAAGGCATTTCGACAGATGGTGTGCTTCCAAAAAGGTCTCCACATTTGACACTTTAAGACAACTGATGCTGGTCGAGGAATTCAAACGGTGTGTGAATGATGACATTAAGACTCACCTTGAGGAAAATAAGGCTGACAAATTAAAGGAAGTGGCAAATTTGGCTGATCAGTATGCACTTACCCATAAATTCAGTAAAGTGGGTCAGACTCAAAACAAGGGTCAGTTT
The DNA here is from genome assembly GCA_029531755.1 of Holothuria leucospilota. Classification (NCBI taxonomy): domain Eukaryota; kingdom Metazoa; phylum Echinodermata; class Holothuroidea; order Aspidochirotida; family Holothuriidae; genus Holothuria; species Holothuria leucospilota. Next base: position 26,960,502 of record CM055962.1, on the reverse strand, counting down.
AGTAGGCCAAATAAGAAATATGGCAATAGTAGTGGCACAACAGGTAACAGTGGATCTCAGTCTGGTTCTATCTCTCCAACAAATTCTGGTAAAAAACAACCAGATTCAAATCGTCAAAAGAACGACCAGGTCAGCTCAAACAAAGCTGCCTTTAAAGACATTATAATTTGTGGTTTCTGTCACAAAAAGGGCCACACAACGGCAAATTGCTTCAAATTGGCAAAATTAAAGGAGACTGAAACAGCTCCAAATGCCTTAGCCAATGTAGAGAACTCTTCTGAGGTAGTCGTGACTTTACGGCCTAATGCTAATGAAAAAAATTTAAGGAAGAATACCTTCCATTCGTGTCTGAGGGGTTATTTCCCTAGATGGGAATTCAGCTCATCCACCCGTAAAAATTAAAATTTTGCGTGATACAGGCGCAACTCAGTCGTTGCTTCTTGATGGAGTTTTGCCATTATCGGACTCTACTTCCACAGGGGCAAATGTACTAATTCAGGGGGTTGAGTGTGGATTTATTTCTGTCCCTCTGCACAAAATTAATTTGAAGTCAGATTTAGTTTCTGGGTCGGTCATAGTAGGGGTCAGACCTACTCTACCTGTAAAGGGGGTATCTCTGTTGCTAGGCAATGACCTAGCTGGTGGAAAGGTAGTAGCCAATGCAATTTTGACAGATAAACCATGTGATTATAACAACACAGAGCAATTAGAAAAGGAATTTCCAAGTTTATTCCCTGCCTGTGCTGTCACTAGAGCTATGTCACAAAAGCTCGCCGTGGATGATAATCTTAAACATCCACCCTCCAAAAGTGAGGATACAGTTCCCGAAAGTGGAACAAGTAGGGAATCATGTAAGGATGATAATCTTGAACATCCACTCTCTAAAAATGAGGGTATGATTTCTGAAAATAAGGATGATAAACTTAATCATCCACCCTCTAAAATTGAGGAATTAGTTCCTAAAAATGGAATAACACTCCCAAAAGAGGAGTCAGAGTCTGGAAAAGATTCTAGTACAAATATTCATGAAAGTGAAGATTCTTGGTATGATCTCAGCCAATCTTTTATGACTAATCTTAATGATAGTCAGGATTGTGAGTCTCCTGGCCCCACACATAGTGAGGGGGTAGAACAGGAAAAATCAAAAATGTCTGACACACTCCACAGAGACCAGTTGTCAGTCCAACAACAACATGATGAAGAGCTTCAGCCATTAATAGCTGGTGCACTCACTGAGGATGAATCTAAAGATGTCCCAGTCTGCTTTTATGTTAAAAACAATATTTTGATGCGTAAATGGCGACCACCTGATGCACCATTAGATGAAGAGTGGAGAATTTACCATCAAATTGTGGTACCTAGGACTTATAGAAGGGAAATACTGAGTATTGCTCATGAAATGCCTTTTGCAGGGCACCTAGGAGTCAATAAGACTTACCACAGAATTCTAAATCACTTTTATTGGCCAAAACTTAAAAGTGATGTGGCCAAATTTTGTAAGACCTGTCACTCATGTCAAATGGTTGGGAAGCCGAATCAGAATATTCCGGCTGCACCCTTAAAGCCAATTCCTGCTTTTGAAGAGCCGTTTAGTAGAGTCATCATTGATTGTGTAGGTCCCCTACCTAAGAGTAGGGCAGGGCATCAGTATATATTGACCATCATGTGTGCTTCTACGAGGTTTCCAGAGGCAATACCTCTAAGAAATATTAAGGCTCGGACAGTCTTGCAAGCTTTACTTAAATTTTTCACATTGTTTGGGTTGCCGAAAGAGATCCAATCAGATCAAGGGTCTAATTTCATGTCAACTGTATTCCAGCAGATGTTGTATGAGTTAGGCATAGACCAAATTAAGTCTTCGGCTTATCATCCGGAAAGCCAAGGGGCTTTAGAAAGGTTTCACCAAACATTGAAGAATATGTTAAAGACATATTGTCATGATAATGAGAGAGATTGGGATGAAGGCATTCCATTTGTAATGTTTGCTGCCAGGGAATCTATACAAGAGTCACTTGGGTTCAGTCCATTTGAACTTGTCTTTGGACACACAGTTCGTGGACCATTGAAATTATTAAAGGAGAAGTGGTTATCAGATCCAGGTGAAGACATACATCTACTTGATTATGTATCCCGCTTTAAAGATCGTCTTCATGGAGCATGTGAACTTGCTCAGGAAAATCTGAGACACTCTCAGAAGAAAATGAAAGCGTGGTATGACAAGACCACTGTGAAAAGAGAGTTTAAACCTGGTGATAAGGTGCTAGTGTTTTTACCTGTTTCTGGTCAGCCACTCCAAGCTCGCTTTCAAGGACCTTATGTCATTAAGAGAAAGGTCAGTGACACAGATTACGTCATTCTGACACCTGACAAGCGTAAATCTAAAAGTGTATGTAATATTAATATGATGAAGAGATATTATGAAAGAGAAGATTGTGACATGTCTAAGGATGAAAGTGTACATGATTTAAATAGCAACACTAATGATACAGGTGATCAAGTGTGTATTATCAATGCTGATTATGAACTCAGTAATGATGAGATCAAGGCTAATAATGTTCCTGACATGTGTATTAAGTTGCAAAATTCTGATGTGTTGAAAAATCTTGACCAGAAATTAAGTCATCTGGATCACAAAGAAAAGTCAGAAATGAAATCATTAATCTATGAATATGCATGCTTGTTCTCAGATGATCCTACTAGGACAAGTTTGATTGAACATGATGTTGATGTGGGAGATGCCACACCAATCAAGCAGCATCCTTACCGAGTTAACCCTCGAAAACGGCAACATCTCAGGGATGAGGTTCGGTACATGTTGGACCATGACATTATAGAACCTAGTAATAGTGAATGGTCTTCCCCTTGTATATTGGTCCCCAAGCCAGACGGTGGGTACAGATTTTGTACTGATTACCGAAAGGTGAATGCGGTCACAAGAACGGATTCCTATCCGATACCCCGTATCGATGATTGTATTGATAGGATTGGGAAAGCTGCGTATGTGTCAAAGTTTGACTTACTAAAGGGGTACTGGGAGATACCACTCACTGAGAGGGCTCGTAAAATCTCGGCATTCGTGACGCCAGATGGGTTATTTCAGTATAAGGTTATGCCGTTTGGTATGAAAAATTCACAAATGACCTTTAAACGCTTAGTAAATAACCTTACTTCAGATTTAGAAAATTGTGAAGTATATATTGATGACCTTATTGTGTACAGCAACTCGTGGGATGAACATGTACAACATGTTAAGGCATTATTTGACAAGCCTGCCAAAGCTAATTTGACTGTCAATTTGGTCAAAAGTGAGGTTGCTTGTGCCCATGTGGTGTACTTAGGGCATGTGGTTGGTCAGGGTAAAGTTAGACCAATTAAGGCCAAAGTTGAGGGCATTGACAAATTCCCTGCCCCAACTGATAAAAGGCAGCTCATGCGCTTCCTAGGCATGGCTGGTTACTACAGACGTTTTTGTCCGAATTTCTCTGACATTGCTGCACCACTGACAAAATTGTTAAAGAAAAATGAAAAGTTTGATTGGACGGATAATTGCCAAGCAGCATTTGAATTATTGAAAAAGGCACTAATGAGTTCACCAGTGTTGATTGCTCCAGATTTTGAGAAGCAATTTAAGTTGGCAGTAGATGCCAGTGACAGTGGCATAGGAGCAGTTTTGCTTCAAGCTGATGAGCATGGTGTTGATCACCCTGTTTGTTATTATTCTAAGAAATTTGACAAACACCAGAAAAATTATTCAACAATTGAAAAAGAGACATTAGCTTTGATACTGGGTCTTCAACACTTTGATGTTTATTTGGGAACTACTAGTTTCCCTATCACTGTATACACTGATCATAACCCTTTGACATTTTTATCTAAGATGAAGAATAAGAATCAAAGATTGATGAGGTGGAGTTTATTTCTGCAATCGTATAATGTAGATATTAAGCACATTAAAGGGAAAGACAATGTTGTACCAGACTCTTTGTCAAGAATTTGATTTGATGCAGTATGTTGAAGATATCACTGTAAGTTTTGAAATTTTGTGTTAACTATGGCACACTGTGTATTGATGATGTTACTGTATTCATGTATCATCACCTTGCAAGACAAATTATATGTTATAATTGTACCTTCCATTGAATATTGGACTACATAATATACATACTGTAGTTATTACTGTAAAGTTATACATTGTAAATTTGTAACTTAAGTTTTGTCCGAGACGTCCAAAACTTTTTCAAGGGGGGGAGTGTTACAAGATGACCCGTCAGGAACACCGGATTGAATCCATCGACGAGCGAATGGAAAGTTCCAGAGAACTCAACTTCAACGCAGTCTTTCTAGAATTGTCTAGAAGAGAGAACTGTTTACGCGGCCTGACGGCACTTCTACATTGTTTACTACCGTGCATACAAGGAACGTTCTCGTAATGTCTCGACTGTGTGCTCTGGGAGTTTCTATTAAGGAACGTTCTCGTAATTGCTGGACTGTGTACACTAGAAGTTTCTGTTAAATTCTGGAGAGTTCTCGAATAAAAGCCTAGCATATAAAAGGCAGTTCAACAACTGCTAACGAGAGATACCCCAATACTTCATCGAGAGATACCATCGAGTCCAGACGTTACTCTGCTGTCCGTTTATTGACCGAATCATATGAGGCCAGCCACTGACAATTCACACTTCTGACAAATTGCCTTACGCCGTTTCTACGCTGTGTATTGAGATTGTTATCATCCATCATCGCCTAGCCCTGTCGTTATTCGCTCGTGGAACCAGTTCCTACGCTACAGCACGCTGCAGGTCTACTACTGTACCATCGTCAACGTGCAGGCACTACCAGCCCTTGGACCAGACCAGGCAAATATTAAGTAAAGGATTGTGAGTAAGTCTAATTAATTATTGTAAATTTAAGTAAGGTAAGGAGATTGTAAATAATCATTAAGTTGTTGAATTTTAATCTCGTTCTTCTGTGATCTTTCGCTGTTATTGGTTTGACTTGCGACCACAAGCCGTAACAAATGTCAAGGGAAAACACAGGTTTTCACGTAAAATACCTGTGATTACCTGTGCCAGACACACGCGAAAACCTGAGGATTTGGAACAAATTGCCACACGTTTTTTGTAAGGGAATACACTTCAATCTTTTCAACTTAAAAGGGGAATGTACTATCCATTACACAAAAGTAATTGTTTACTTTTTGTTATGTTTATATATTGCCATAGTCACGGAAAAGGTACAAAATGAGTTTCAGATGACAGACTTGCATCACCAACAATTTAGTTAGCAAAGTTGTATCTGTCATTGACATTCAACTGTTTTAGAAATGACTTGGTGAATACGGATGCATTTGGACAAAACTATGTGAATTGTGGGACCGTGGAGCTCCATGGTGGGACGCTATCAATCTGAATAATTATTAAAAGATAATAATAAATGAACTTATAGGCATGCTTTGTAAAAGCCTCCAACTGTCTGTGAAATATATGATCATATATTAGTAAATTATAACCAAAAAGAGTTGTTTTTACTTGGCAGTCAAAGACTGAAATCCCTCAATGAAAGATCCGTGAAAATAAGTTCAATATCTTTTGCCGTTCTCGAGATATAGGCCTACCTCCTTAAAGTTTTCTGGAGTAATGTTTTGCTTATGAAAAATAAAGATATGGAGTGTTGCACAGTGTTAGCATTTCTTTTGTTAACTCTTAATAAATTACCTATTAATTACTCATTAAATAGTTTAAAGTTTGGTGAGTAAATTTATCTTTGTCAAGAAAACAAGTTTATCTTCCATAATAAAACTTTCAATGGATACGGACAAGTGTTCTTGAAATGAAGGCTGGAAAAACAAAGGATAGTATTAGCCACATTTGGCGAGTCCATTTTTCTATGTCACATACTTGCCTATTTAGGTTATCCTTTTTCATGATTCAAGTGTAAAATAAAAATAAATTCTAAATGGTAAATTTTTGTTAGATTTTGATGGGATTACGACTATTTTTAGGATTTTTAACGCTTTTTACATCAAATGTCTAACTATGAAATTTTCATATCGCCAGAACTTTAAAGCTATTAGATCCTTATGAATGGGCACGTCTTGCTCTTCCGGGCCAATCACGGACATAGCTGAGAGCAACAGTGCTCAACTTTCATAGCTTTATAGCGCTATAATCAGGCGCTTAGCCGGGGGGCAAAAGGGGCAGCCGCCCCCTTGAGCACATTTTTGGTATTTTTTTGATGATATTTTATGATATTGCTAGTAACTCAAAATAAAAAAAATGTTTAGATGCAACTTACAAGACCTGGGAAGGGCCATTCCCCGCGATCTGGGAGGCATTTTAGGCCAAATTTCTTTTACGCTTCGCGCCAACCTATGGTGGCGCTACGCTTTGATAGCTTGCCTACAGGCTCCCCTCCCTCCCCCTCCCCCTTGGCAAATTTCTGGCTACGCGCCTGGCTTTAATGAAGAATTGACTTGGCCTTTTTCTTTCCTGTCCATCGATCGCTCTCAGCGTAAACATTGGTCACTGGTCATATGTGTAGGAAAAAAGGGAGAGGTGGGGCCACTCTTGAGAGTGCGGGGGCGAACACCCCCTTTTCACGTATGGGTAAAGTAATTCATACTGCCTGTATTACAGGAATATAATGCTTTTCAAGGTATTCACGTTTTTTCCTTGCACATTACATATAAAGACCATTACTTTACATGAACATAATTTTTTTCTCTCGCTTCGCGCTCAAAATATACTGTCTCTCCATTTTCCTTTTATGCACGGCAGAAAGGTAGGATGAGTGTTATGTGCTGATAAAAACGAGCTAGATGAAAGAGCACAGGGGGCTCATATTTTTTCGAGACTCCCTTTGCTGAGATATGTTTATACTGTAATTTTTGTTGGATGGGACGTTTCTTGACTCTTCGATATCTTTACGCATGTAACTGAAAATTACAACTACCAACTTTATTAGGGATGCATGACGAACACCCAACCTGCAAGTGGTATGCAGCCAGCGTTTGAAGAGACCACTGATCTGGCCTGTGAGATTCAAAGCGACGGTATGCAATATGCAGCGCCGTATTTCCTTTGACACCAAATCCGGACATTTTGTTTTATAAGGTGACACATTTGTGTCTCAAGACATGCATATATGCATGATATCATGTCTCCAGGTTAGGTTAGGGTTAAAGCAATCAGGAAAGGTATAGGGTTAGAAGGATCGAGACTTCTTATTTGCCTGATATCATGTTACGGATTAGGTGCCGTTGAAGGTGATATACGCCCACATTTGTACACGATGCACGCCAACCCGAAAGAGGCAGTGCATTGCGAGGGAACCATTCAAAAAAAGAGTCTGCGGGCCAACTGACCAGCTGATATACTTTTGCCTGGCCTTACAACAGTCGCATGGTGGTTACTGAGAGCATCCGACTTGCAGCCGGAAGGTCTAGGGTTCAAATCCTGGCCGGGTCATACCGAAGACTTTAAAATGGAACCTACTGCCATTGTGCTTGGTGCTCAGCATAAGCAATGGAGTAGGGAAAACAAGCCAGTGAGCCACAACTGGAAAAAAGGCCGTGGCCGGCCCGACTTAAACCAATTGGTAAGAAACTGAGCCGTAAAACCTCATCTAACTTAGAACAGTGGACAGCCTCCTTAACTTTCATGGAACAAATAGGCTACATTGAAGGGTGAGGTTTGGGTATTATGTGATGCTCGTCAAAGTGGAGGAAATATGGCCCCTGCACCCCACCGTTTCTGTGGCAACTTCGTGGAGAAAACTTGCACTAGACACAACCGACATTCCAACCAGGCGGAGGTACGGGTGTGCTCCCCGTGCAGTCTACCGTACCCCAGCCCCACTGGCTGATCAATTGCCAAACCTTCCCACATGAATTCTTTGTCGATGCCCCTTTGCAGTGCCAGAGGTCCCCTTCTCTCAGTGCGTCAGAATTCCTGGCCACCGATCTGTGTGGACATGTTATGAGTGATCATAAATAATAAGCGTAGCAAATCAAACGGTAACAAAGATAGTCTGTCAACTCACGGTATTGCTGGGAACACCGTTTGTCTGCCATGGTTCCAATAAAATGAGGGCAAATGGCACTGCATGATGACGTCGTACTGACAGAAGATACGAAATGGATCAACAAAGTAACGGTCGAAAAGAGCATAAAAGACATATCGCCCTTTCTGGATGGATTCCGAATAAGCTACACTAAAACTAAATGCCCTGCTACACGCGAAGTAAACGAATGGTTTTGTGAACAGGAGAAAACTGTACAGCAATGAAGTATCAAGCTGCTCAAAAGGAAACTGACTTACCTTTGACCAGAGAGCTGTTCAATTGTTGTGAGCTGACTGTCAAAGAAAGTCGGAAGTAATTGGCTAATCTGGAAGAGAAATCTGTTTTCAAATGATCCCATTCACTTAATTGTATTCCAACACCAGTGTCACCACTTAGTTAAGCAATCAAACTGATCTGAAAAGGATGTTAAAGTTTTGAACTTGGAGTTTCATGTCAGAGAGGGATCTCTTTTCGAATTAAATTGAGCTAAATGTTTTAGCTTCGCAAGAGCAGGCCCGTAGTCAAGGGGGAGGGGGGCCAGGGGGGCGAAGCCCCCCCTTGGAAAATTTTTCGCCTCCCCTAGAAGATCAAAAATTAGCATTGCCGTAATGCATTTTAGTATGTTTCGCCCACTCTGGAAAATTTTTCGCCCCCCTAGAAGCTTTTTGCCCCCCTTCAGCACCTTGTCTGGCTACGGGCCTGCGCAAGAGGTTCAGGTTTACGTACGATTTCGCTCGACACCGAAAAGGAAATGAAACTGACAGCTTCTGATCTCATGAGAGGTCACAATATAATATAAGCAAGCAGCAACAATGTTAATCCCGTAAAATCAGTACGATCCAAGGGGGGGGTTAGGGGTTTAAACCACCCCTTTGATTTTCGAGGATTTTTTTTTCATTTTATATAATATATTGTTTATTTTCCCCGGTATGTTTTGAAGGTTATTTTCAGTTACAACAATGCAATTAACATGCCATAATTATAAGTTTGCTGACAGCGTATTTTCCTTCTATCGTCCCGATTTTCTCTCATTCAAAATCCTTATAGAGTCAGTGAGTCCTTCAAGAGGAGGTCCAGCTCTAATCTTGGTTCCCATATGCAATGAAATCGCATACAGTAGTGCCTAACTCTGTTTCAAAAAACGGGAACGCGCCTCCACCTTTTCACTTGTACTCTCGCTGAAAAATTCAGATATTGTGTTGACTGAAAGTGGTTGTCGTTAAATTGGAATCACTTAATATAATCAGAAATGGAGAAGGCTAATCATACTCTGGAAATCCGTTGGATGTAAAGACGTTCAGGGAAAATTAGACTGTTCAGTTGGAACATACATCTAAAGAAGTTACCATTGTTCTGGAAGGTATTATAATCCAAAATTAGCTTATATACTGAATCCTTTTCATTTGTTACACAAGATATATTCCTTTTTATCCAAGAGTACGTTATGACCAAGATCACCTTTAAACATTATTCCATGCCAAAGAGTGGGTGTTTGCCTGGAGTTTCTTACATATGGGAAGTGCCAGTGACCTGTAGGCGGTATTTTAGCATATTTTCCTTCGTGCCTCTAGACGACATGGTTGTATGTACAGCAAGGGAGGGTATCAAAAAAAAAAAAAAAAAACGTAATGTTTCCATGGAAATGACAAACATACAAAGCATGAAACATGAAGATGGCCTAAGTATAGATTTTAAGGTCTGAGAAGGGTCAATTTTTCTTGGTTCACGCCGCGCAGTGATGGCGCAAGGTGGGGGACAGGGGGCCATGCCCCCCCCCCCCCCGTCGGGGAAGTTTTACACTTTTTTAGTTTTTTTACAGTCGGGGAGTCTTAGTCGATACGGTAAAGTGTGTAGTCACCAACGGCGACAAGTCGCCCCGACGGTTTACCTGTTTTTTGCTCTCAAGAGCAGTGGCGCCGGCACGGGGGGGCATGGGGGTGCGCGTGCCCCCCAATCGATATCAGAAATTTTTTTTGAAAATTTTAAAATGATCTCAAGAGGCGTTTAAGCTATAGATTTCCGTAGGGGGTAGGGTGAGGTGTGTTTTCAGCCGTGTGATGGATCTGTGGTTATCATTTTCAATCACAAATGGTTCTCAAACTATCAGAATTATCCCAAATCTTTCGCAAACTATCAAAATTTTCGCGCGCTTCGCGCGCTCCAAACCTTACCTCAGTGATATCCTTGTTGTCAATAATTTCCTGTACCAACTCCCGTAGAAGCACAGTAACAAAAGTTGAAGGCTGTTTATGAATTCTCAGTAAAAGATTGGCTTTGTGATTGGCATATAGGTTTGTTGAGGAATTGAAAGTGTTTCGATGCAGAGGATCATGAATGCAGGTTTTATCATTGTAATCTTATTAAATGAAAAATTTCGGCGCGCTTCGCGCGCATTCGTCACGGTTTGCATCCCATCTTATGGCCATTATTAAGGCTATAATACATGCAACTATTCTGATTACACTTTTCCGAGAAACATAAGTATGTCTCCAACCTCTGTAGGCCTATGGGATCTTTCAGTCTAATTTGTAGCATGATCTGGAAGGTTGAAAGTACGTATTTGCCGTCGGTTATACATTTTTTCAAATGCAGCCATTACCGGTAGGCCTATAGATGGCGATTGTTAATACACTTACGACGAAAAAGCATTTTGAAATGCGCTTTTTAGTCCTACACCCCTTTTGCTATACCTAGAAGGTGTTTGTCTGGGTTTTCGTTCAAACTTTGTAAACATACGACAGTTGCAAAGTGCTCGGCATCATACTCTATAGTATCATTTGGATGTCAGGTAATAAGCATCATGTCAGTGCCCCATTTTATATAATTAATCCAGAGCTTCCAGGAGGCCCTATACCGCTGCCTGCCAGCCTTAGAAATACCCTTTCATAATGCACAATGAAGCAAAGGAAAATTTTCGTAACAGTCCAAGAATGTTTCCGTGGACTCAACGCACGTATTTTTAAGTAAAATCTTACCCCGAATAGAAGGCATTAATTACAGTAGCCAAAAGTGGGACTTCAGGAGGTTTGCTGACAACATACCCTTCTGTTGGACAACATACTCTCCTCTTTCACCTTACCAAAAAAATAGAATTCACTAATGTCTGGATATTTTCCAGCCATATATGATCAGTTCCAAACGTATCCCAAAGATAGCACCATTTTGTATCTAAGCAACCTTAAATTAACAAAATTTTCTCAAATGGGAGAGGGACACCCCCTCCCCTTAGACCCCTCACCCAGGTCAGCACCTTCATGAAGTGACAAAGGAAAGATTATCACTGCTGTATACTATCGCAGGGACGCATACTCTCCTCTTTCACCTAATCATACTCTCCTCTTTTGCTTAACCAAAACTTAGAATTCATTTAAATTATGGATATTTTCCAGCCATATATGATCAGTTCAAAAAATATTCCAAAGATATCACCATTTTGCATCTAAGCAACCTTAAATTAACAATTTTTTCTCAAAGAAGGTACACCCCCTCCCCTTAGACCCCTCACCCAGGTCAGCACCTTTATGAAGTGACAAAGGAAAGATTATCACTGCTGTATACTATCGCTGGTACCCATAAATAGGTACAATTTATGCAGACCTGGGGGAAAACTGAGGTGGCATTTGGACATCATCTGTGGTCCCCCCCCCAATCACCAAACCCTGGCAGTGACACTGCTCAAGAGGACAATTTCCCTTAAAAGAACCCAAAATTTTCGGCGCGCTAGGCGCGCGGTAGAGTCACTCCAGTTTCTTCAGTACTTCCATTCTACATTGCTAGATAGCACAAGACCTGTCAAACTTAACAAGTAACATGTAGGTAGAGTACACAGTTTATGTAGAGGTCCTTAATTCCATCCCATATCGCAAATACTTGCTGTTGTCTTGTGTGTGTCATGCGGTACGGTCAGTTGGTGAGCGACTCAAGGAGAAAAGTTTGGGTATTTCATAGGGTAGTCCAGGTGGTTTCGATAAAATGTATGTTATCCCTGATATGGTCTACAACCCCTACAGTTTTTCTTTTTTGTTTTTGTTCTTAATGATTACATATATTTTTTGTGTAAACCCCCCCCCCCCAAAAAAAAAGAAAAAAAAATCGCGCGCTTCGCGCGCTTTGCAATTTTACGTTTCAGATTCAAAAGTACACTATCAGTGCGCAACTCGGCTCATGAAGTATTCAGTGATATTATGCAAAATATACCCTGCAATGACTTGGAATATTTAGGCTCCTTCATATCCCCTGCTTACCACCCCTTCGACATAGCGGCTGTCGGAACTTCGGGTCACTGCATGATCCGGCCCCCTGTCGGGAAAATGCTGTCGCTACCGACCTGGTCGGTTTACTTATTTTGGCTTTCAAAAGGGTCATTTCTGCGATAAAATCCAAAATTTTCGGTCCACTTTACCCACTCTTCCTCAGTTCCGTTACTAATAGCTAAATATATTACAAACCCTTTCCACCTTTTCAAGTAACTTAATATCAGTAGAATACATAGATTTATGTAAATGCCTGTCATTTCATCTTATTTTGCTAAACCTAGTTAATGTTCTCTTGTGTCTGTCGTGCGGTACTGCAAGTGACTCGAGGAGGGAAGTTCAGCGTAGGTTATGCCCGATATGGCCCAACTGCCTTGACAATTGACCCATATATATATATATGCTTCAAATAAGTACAGATTCTTTTTAGTGTAGGCCTATCCAAAAAATTTCACGCGCTTCGCGCGCTTTCAAATTTCACAGTTTAGATTCTAGGAAAAAACGATAAATCAGGGCGGAAATATATATCTCTAGTATATACAAATATTATGAAATATATGCCCCGCAATGTCATAATCTAATACACAAGTTTTCTTCAAATCCTTCCTCACCAATTCCTCGACGACAGTCATGGCTGTCGGGGCTTCGGGTCCCTGGCTCGCCGTCGGGGAGTCTGCCCCCCGTCGGGCAAATCCTGGCACCACCCCTGGCGCCGCGCCAACCGATGGTCGGGCTCCGCTCAGATAACGAGACAACCAAAAATCCCATGCATGCGATTAAGCCTACCAGTTTAATTTTAAGGCCCCATACCAAAATACTTTCAGAAGATTTCAAAAAGAGAAACCAAGTTTTCTTTATTGAGCACAAGCGAGCAACTTTGAGTGAGTCACTGTGAGTGCCTAGAGCGAGCACAACAAATGACTGAATGCTCCGAACTCCTGACGCCCAAGATCGTTATCGGGCTGTATAGCATGCATCTCTCACAAGAAGGGAGACAACTTTCAGACAGGACATTTATCATAAAATTTCTGACACAGGGAATTTCAATAAAAGCTTGTTTTTATACGGATCAAAGAGCCTAGGAAACGCGTGTGAAATGCCATTTCCTGCAATCTGGGGGTCTTCTGGACCAAAAATTTTCTCTGTACGCTTCGCGCCAACTCATGGTGGCGCTCCGCTTAGATAGTAACTATATCGCAAAACCCCCCCTTTAGTCCAAACCTGCATCCGCCCCTGGTAGATATGTAATCCCGACTTAAGTCGGCTGCCCCGAAGGTTTGCTTAAATTATTTGCTTTTAGGAAGGGTAGATTATTCAATAAAAACCCAAATTTTCCAATTTTGCTCAATGTAAATCCACACATTCGAATTTTTTCTATAAAAATACACTTTTTTTCAAATTTTCGTCAATAAAACATCCATACTTTTCAAATTTCTTCAATATATAAACCCCCCAAATTTCCAATTTTTTGTAAATAAAAACTAAACAATCTTCGGAACACTTCACGGTTGATGGCTTCCAGTCAGGGAGATTGACCCCCTGTCGGGCAAATCCTGGAGCCGCCCCTGATCGTCTTATCTTGTTCGAATGCTGTGATATCGCCAAGCTCATCATTTCCCACTTGTGACAAGTGTAGTATGATGTCATAAACTCACTTGCCTCTGAAAGATGTAATGTTTGTCTTTTGAAATTTATTCACATATATTTTTAGGTCAAACTACACTCAGAATAAAATATCAGGAATAAAAGGACGGAGTAATTTTCTGCAAATTGGTAATCTGATACCAAAACACATTTCACCCTTGCATTCAAAGTGAAACAAAACACAAATATCAGGCAAGAAGTGAGCCTGAAAAGTCAAAACAAACTTGCTTCAAGTTGAAAAATGGCAGCGTCCTTGAAAGCGATTGGAAGTGGTGATATCGTCCGCCAGTACCCTGCAGAGTGAGCTCTGTTTGCTCAGCTCCCTCCCAACCACTTTGAGGTATGTGACTCAACAAGGAATATGCCGTACAGCCTGCTACGTCACCCGGTATGTGTATCTGGTGGCTACGTGGGCAATGCCGTCACAACCAAGTAAGATAATGAGGATACTTCCTCTACTTACATTTATTTCACTGAAAAGTGATTATTTTCATCAGGGAGTTGCTATTTGACAGGGAGTTGCTATTTGACAACTCCCTGTTTTCATCTCCTTAAGTTAACAAATAGTAGCCAAACAGTAGTCAACCGTCGTGTCAAATAGCAACTCCCTGGTTTTTCGTAGGCATTTCGAATTGCATTCCTCCCCATCCAGGCCCGTAGCTAGACAAGGTACCGAAGAGGGGCGAGATGGCTTCTAAGATGGGGTTGAAGTTTTTTCGGGGGGAGGGGAGATGTGAAGACAAGTGTTAAGTCACTGGTAACTTGAAATTTAAGGGGAATTTTTTAGGGGGCTTCCCCCTCCCCCTTTGGCTATGGGCTCATCTCAATGTCATATGAGCGATGGGTATAATGTCAGTGGTAGATATGGATATAAAATACCCGGTAGAAATACTCCGCTAAATTCCTGCCTGTGGTCATTTTTCACAAATTTACTAAGGTAATTTCTTGAAAATAGGCTTGCACGTAATTGGCATTACCAACTAAAGTTAACTTTTGCTGACTGAGAGCTTGCTTTCACCTTCTAAATGGACTAAAAAAGCACAATTGTCGGGCAGTGGTGCAGAATTAGGGCCCGGCCAATCCATCACAGCCTTTGAGAGAGGGAGCTAAAATCTGGATTATACACTCCAGTACTAGAGCGCATGAGATGGGGACTTAGAATGTCGCGCCAGTCCCAACAGTGGCGCAAATCCCGGGGGGGGGGGGGGCAAGTGAAACGTGAGGAGGCGAAACCGTAATTTGGCCCCCCAAAATGTTAATAACAATACTCAAATATTTTCAGTACTTGGTCATTTTTCTTAACAAAAAATACAGGATATATGGCCAATAGCTCTTTGCCTGTACCTCTGGAACACGGCTGTTAATTTTTAGTGATAAAACTAATTTCACTTTTGACATTCCTTTCATGACAACAGTTACCATTATACAACGTTATACAACAGACATCGTATTCATTTCTCTATGGATCGAAGTCGTATGAAATTAAGTTACATCCAAAGCTGAGCCATTATGAAGGGCTGACAAACTAGTCACGGCTGCTTGTAAGTGGAATATCTGTACTCTACATATGTTCTTGAAAGAACCATTTAGAGTTGGTTATCAATTAAGTAAGCCACTGATTTCTGGTCGTCTCAGATAACTATTGAACTTTGTCCCTGCCTTTAACGTTTGAAACACATCTCAGCTCCTGCAGGACTTTAATCCAGTGAAACACTTCAGTAATATTAACTTTGTGCTCAAACTAGCCCTTCTTACAAGTCTAAATGTACCGTACTAAAACCCAGGAGCATTACACTGGAAAATTTCCATTCGACACAGTTTTCCTGAGGCTTCTGAAATACAAAAACCCAGGAGCTTCCGGGGCTTCGCCCCCTGGATCCCTACCGAGGCTTTGCCCCTAGACGCCACCCATTTGGGGCTTCGCGCTTAACGCTCGCGGTGCATGCTACGCGTGCATGCACTCTTTCATGTTCACGCCTATGCATTTTCGCCCCCCCCCCCCATCGCAAACAGAGAGTTGCGCCCCTGAGTCCCAATGTCATGAGCTAAGATCGATTAAACTAGTCCATACGTCAAGGGTGGCGCAAGAGTTTGCCCCGCAAGGGGAAAGCCGTTGGGTTTTCATTGAAGAAATGTTGGAAAGTCAGGGGTGTAATCGAAGGGAATCTGAAACTTTGGCTTTTTATTTTGAAGAATTTACCTCCTGACCTTTGAGAGTGGCCTCATCGAGGCTGCCTGGGTATCCTCTCGGTTTCGGGATTTCACAATTTATAGTACCCCATTTAGGCTCCTCGATGTAATAAGAAAATTTTCCCTGGTAGCCTTCCCCGAAGGGAGTTTGTCATTTGCCCCATCTGGTGCAACTCTATTGCCATGAGTACCATTTGTCTTCCACGTAGCACCAGGGAGCTGCCACTCGGACAGCTCCCTGGTAGCACCAACAGAAAAGTTAATGCCAGTGGCAGCGGAAAGTTTTTTGAAGTAAGAAAAGAGCCAGCCTGACTGCATAGCACGAATTAAGGCACCGCAGAAGCGAAAAGCGCTGCCTTCAAAAGTTTGAGGCTCGGGGCTCCGCGTTATGAAACTTAGTGGAGTCCAGAGGCAACATCACGGTAGGGAATAAAGCTCTAGGTTATTGATGAAGTGGACACTAGAATGAAACATTTAAGTATCTCATAATAGCCTTGGACGAGCGCTAAACACAGATCAAAGAAATCACTCTATAACTAATTTTAAAATAGCAGGCCAAACCGTCGGTTCATTTCATGTTGCATGAGGCTTGTCTTGTGGTTGAGGGTGGATGATGGGGCCAAAGTTGCATGGGGTCAAGGAACAGTCATCAAACTCATGCAATCCCACAGGTAGTAAGCTAACAATGAAATAAATTATAATGGATGTACGAGAAGCGCGCCGAAAAATAACATTCAAAAACGTTAGTTGCCGCATGTGCATGGCAGTACTAAGCGGGGATTTTCGGGGGACAACATCACTGGGGAGGGAAACCTGAATTTTGCCAAGGGGGACGAAATTACTTTGAAATACCGACCCACCGCCGAGGGTGCTGTGGACTGCACGAAGCCATAGCTATGGCTCTGCGCAAAGCGCTCACCGCTAACGAAGCGGGGTCCAGAAGCCCTTCTTGGGCCCCTTATGGGCCCAATAGCAACGTCCCCGTGGGAGTATTGGAGGCGAAGCCCATGGACTTTGAGTATTAACCGTATTGTGGGCATTAGGTATATGCATTTTGCCTCTTCAAATGGCACTGGATGGGCAAAACACAGTAAAAGTCACAGTTTCACTTGTATTATTATAGCCTTGCTTCGTCGGAATAACAGCCGGCAGGGATTGGTGTAGCAGAATGTTTGAGGGTGGATGATGGTGAGCGTTTCTAGAGCTGTGGAACAGATGTTACTCAAATCATCCTACAGGATGTTACAATGGGAAAACTAGTACTCGGAATGGGTATAAATTGAACTTTGGGGAATTTTACTTCTAACTTGCTATTATTATGCTTAAAATTTCACTATTTATTCCTTATTTCCACAAATTTTCATCTTTCTGAAGCTCGTCGAGATGTTTTTATGTACAGTGGAATGAGAGCAAGGAAAGGGAGAAGGATGATTTCATAAACAGCGAGTAAAACCACACAACTTTGAGCATGATGCAATTATAAGCTCAGTGTGCAATATACTTGAGAGGTCCAGGAGACATTATATAGAGAACATCACCCTGTGAGGTCCACAATGAGCCTTAGCATGGGCTTTCAAACTGGACACTACTTTAAAGTTATAGTAATATTCTACCAAGCACACAACCAAAATAGGAAATTACATCCAGGTTTGACTGAACAATGAACACAATATCGATAAAACATTCTTTTAGGAGTCTCTTAATTAATCAGCAGTTCAACTGTGTACATGTCATGGGTGGTTTGTCTGGATCTGGGTGATGTGGGAGGGTGGGTGCGACAGATGAAAAAGTGGGCTGTTGTCATCACCCCAAACTTATTCAGGACAATCTCAGTATCTCCCTTAACAAATGGTGATTACACTTTGAATAATAACATTAATTCAAACAAAGCCTGACTGTAATTCGTCAAAGACTTGTGCAGTCACCTGCAGTTTACTCAATGCACAACAGACACCTCACACACAAAAGTGTGTGGGTATGGCCTTGAGCAATTTAACTCACTGGAGGCTACTGCAGCTTTGTGTGAGTGGTGCACCAGAAAAGTGTGTATTTTGATCCGGAGAAATTTTCTCCAAATACACACTTTTCTCATTGAAAAGGTTACAAGTAAGCGTGGTATGGGATATTTCTTCTTTCTGGGGTGAGATTTTTGACACTCCTACATGATCATGCACCATCTAAAGACAATATAGTCAGAGTCACATACTCTTTTACAACAGTAATTAAAAAAGTAAGAAAAAAGAAAAGCACCTCCAAAAAAAGAATTTATCATCTTTAATTCTAAATTTATTGATAAAAAACTGGATTTGAAAATAGTGAAACATTTTAAAATATCACAATATTTTGATTTGGAAAAAATTGATTTTGGATGACAATCTTTTTTGGCAAAAATTGATTTTGGTTGACAATCTACCACCAGAAGATCATGAGAAGTTAAGTTATAATTGTTTCCTTCAAACCTTTCCTGCTAATCAATCATTCTGCATTTGTACAAACATGATGCTTTAAATGGTAATGTCCAAAAACTTAAAGGTCGTGTGACATGAAAATAACATAGTTGGATATTTGATGTAAAAAGCATTAAATATCCAGAAAATAGCTGCAATTCCCATTAAAATCCATCAAATATTGACCATTTTACAGGGTCATTTCTATTTCACACTTGTATCATGAATAAACATGAGCTAAATATGCAAATATGTGACATCGAAAGATGGACATACCATATATGGCTCATGTTAGCCTTTGTTTTTTCAACCTTAATTTCAAGGACACTGGTAGCATTGTTATCCCCTGAGGGGTTTATTATGAAAGTTAAAATTCTTTCCTTTGGAAACATTGATATCACTCAACAAACTGTAATCTATCTGATCAGTAATTAAGAGATAATTTATATAGGGTTAACAAAAGAAATTTTAACACTGTGCAACACTCCACATCATTATTTTTGCATAGGCAATGAGTTTCTTCAGAAACCATCAAACTTTGAAGACGTATATTTTGAGAACAGTACAAGATATTGAAATAATTCCAACGGATCTTTCATTGGAGAACTTAGTTCTTTAACTGACAAGTGAAACAGCTCTGTCTGGTGGCATGTCACTCGACCTTTAAGTCTAATTAGAAAGCCATATATACATTATATGTGTAATTATGTAGAAAAATAGGTAACTGTAACACATAATAATGCTAACTTTTAACAGTATGAAATTTAAAAAAAAAATACGAAAGACCCTGAACAAACTTTTTCATCATGTGCTACTTAATTTCTGCATATTAAGGCACCAGTGACCCATCATGAACTTATCCAAATCTCACATTGGCAGTGTGTTCTCTTTTTTCTCTCTTTTTCTTCTTTTTTTTTTTTTTGGCAGTGCTCATTTTCACAGGGGGAACGCTCAGGGAAAGCGTGTATAGATATATATTTCACATAATGTCACAATATATCAGAATGTGTTCATGCCACTTTGACCAGCATGTGGAACAGAGAGGTCATGTGACATTTTAAAGATTGAAGAACCTCTGACGATAGTACTACTCTAACCTGAAATGGAATTAAGTATAGATAATTGTTGTCCTGAATCACCACTCCACCGGAGTTTAAACAGACAATACAGCATTGCTTGAAATCAAAACTGAATACTTTGATTATCCTACACCCACAGGCGAGTCTGCAATGATTCTTCCACGACTTCTCTGTTCCTGACCTTGCTTCCTACAAAGGCATACTGTTTGCTAACATCAATATATCATTAAATGAAAGCATTTATCTGAATGAATGAGCTTCTTTTGTCTTGTGCTTGAATAGTATAAAACAAGTATGTTTTTAGGTTGAGCCTTTTGAACACCTGTGGCTCACTAGGGGAGAACTCAAAAAACCCATGTATGCACATAACAATGGCAGCATCATCAAAGTAAAATAATTTATTCAATCAAATGGCAATCAACAGATTTGGTCACGAGGCTGTAAAACATTGGAGTCTTATCACTGTGATGTCTATACTCAGGGCATGTACTCTGCACATGATGACTAGTGGCACCTAATACATCAACATCAAAATCTGTTGACCAAAATATCAAGCCTCACTGCATTTGTTTTAGCACACTTTTCTCGTCATGTTTATGAGATGCAACTAATTATGAGATAGTCTTCTGAGATGTTTTAACTTACTCTTAGTCAACTAAATATACATAAAGGAAGTTTTAATGGGAAACAACTTGAAAACTATAAGGTAACATCATTCTGCCATGTACTCTGGTACCCAAGAAAACTGTTCTAATCTTTCAAGAAGTTTCCACTTACTTGAAGTCAGCTGAATACAGATAGACAAACTTATACTGTCAAAGAGGTAGCACACCAGTGCAAACTATAGCATAACATCAATATGCTATAAGCCCTTACTGTACTCAAAACAGAACATTCAATTTCTTGAAGAATTCCTCATCTTTCTTTAGGGATTGTAATGTTGATTGCAGAATCCTAGAAGAATTCAACTTCACTATTTCTAAAAAGCCCACAAACATAGTTCTTAAACCTTTTTGTGACCTTTCTTTCTATCTTCATGTACCAACTATAAATGACAAAGATACATGATCATCTTGTACAAATACCCTGGGGTAATGGGGAAAGAAGTTTGCCCTGCAGTAACCAAAATAAAAAATTGAGGAGGGAGACAAAAATTTTATTTTCATCCTTCCTTTTTAGATACTTACCAACAAAAATAGACCCAGTGGACCTCAAAACAGCCCCTAAACTAGACTTTTTAAGGGGGTTGATTTTTTCTACAACATTTGAAAAGATCCCTTTCAAAAAAAAAAAAATGAAAATTAAAATTTGTACCCTGCATGATTGTGATAACAGTTAAACTAAAATAAAAGCTTGTTAAAGCTCACTCAGGTTTCATAGATTAACATCAAATCATCAAATCAAATTTCAGACATGATAATCAAACATTGAAACAAATTACATGTACCATCCTGCTGACACACAAAAATTGTTTTGACTTCAGTTTTACAAAGTCATTTCTTTGAAGCAACAAACAAGAGAACAATACTTACAAATTTTGGAAAAAATACAAGTATGAATAAAAATTAATGACAAATCTCTACACTGGAAACTTTATAAGAAAATAAAAGCAGAACAGAGGGAAACAAAAGAAAGAAAAAAAATCTCATTTTTAGGAAATCCCGACTGGAATCACTCAACGTGGAGTAGCACAAATTCTGAAATTCTCTGGATTTGCTACAATACCGATGCGAGGCTCAAGACTAGGAACAGGATCCCCTTCTGGAAAAGAAAACCTGAATCTCTGAAATAAGTTGGTGTAAAATAGAAACAGTTCCATCCTGGCCAGGTTTTCTCCCAAGCAGACACGACGACCTATTGAAAAGAGATCAAAGGTTCACTACTAGGTTTTTCCTAACACTACTCAGATTAATGAAGAAACAGGAAGGGACTGGATGTGGGGGATGCCAAGATCTGGGGCATGATGAGAAATGTTTTCCAGGTACATGGATAATAGCCAACATGTCAGTACACTGCTATACAATTTACATGTAGGGTTGTACGGCAGCTAATTGAAATGAAGACTTACGCTGGCTCCAGGGAGCTCAAAAGGAATGCAGAGTATGTGTGCAATGATTAAACAAAGCATGCAGACTACACATCTTTTCAGTACATGGGTATTAGGTAAAAGCAAATACTTTCCACAGGACTATGATCCCAATATTAACTTAACAGAGACCACTGAGACCCCCATTATCACTGAGTGAACAGAAATTTGTGCGATGATTATCTTAACTGCTTCCACTAAGTATGTACGATATCAAGCATGACAAGATCTTAAATTCAGATTCTTGATGTCAATGTTCATATTTCAAAAACTAAATATGACACCACAACAACTCACTATAAATTGGTATTAACTGGCAATGAGGAAGGCCTAGTGTAAGTCCAATGAATGACCCATGCCTAAGACAAGTTATTAACCAATCACATCTCCCCTTCAAATAGTTTGTGAGTTTCACATTTTGCTTGGAATCTCACTTCAGCCAATCATACACATGAACACTGAACTTCATTGTAACACCATAAACCCACTCCTTCTATTACCACACCTTCTAGCACATAATCTCAAATCAAACCTGAATCTTGCAGCAAAGTTACCTAGTTAAGTGGTCCATCCCAGGGTGATCAGTCAAGAGCCTAACAAACTTGGTCAGCTTTGCAGCAGAGCTTAAAGGCAAGCCTACACCTAATTGGAGGAAATTACCTGTTGTGCCTGCAGAAAATTCCACCTATCTCAAGTGCATTCAGATCCAAGCATGTGTGAAACACAATGGTTCTTAGCAGAATAACCAACCTACCACCCCACCGCCCAGTGGAAAATGTTGATGCTCTTATGTCTAAGCTCACTACTTCTTTAAGAGCGCCTAAAATTCCTGACATTAGAGCACCGGACACTGCATCTATAGTTCAGACAGTGATCAGAATACAGTATGCATTTATTACGTGTGATCCACACCATCAATTTTTTCCATGAGTTTGTCTTTTCACAGGCTGGCAGGCTGGGCGCATCATATGCACTGACACACACACAAACACACACACACACACACACACACAAGTCGATTTTACATACAATCCGAGGACCTCATTGTTATTTCCTTTGTGTTTACTTCCTTAACCCTAACCTTGACAATAGACTCTCTATTGTTCAAACTTTCGAGGACTTGACAAATCTATTGAAATTCCTTCAGAGGACCTCAAATCTATTGTTCAGGTCCTCAGTCTGATAGGAAGACAAGTTCACACACACACACACACACACACACACACCCACACTAACATTTAGACAGAGACACACATGTTTACTGAAATGGTTTTATTTGAATAATCCCAACAGGATAGGCTGAGGGGAGTAAACCAAATCAAGCACTACTCCTCTGGAGTTATGTCTCTAGATGGACACCAAACTTAACACGATCAACTGGTCAGCCTTCAGATGTTTACATCATAAATCTGTCATCTGTAACTCTATTAAGGCTGTAAAAGTATGATAATAGCTTAAAGGCCAACCTGACTGCATGTCACAAAACTGTCTCTTACATCTTGGCCAGAATGTTGGGTGCAAAATCATACAACCTGTAAAACAGCCAACTCAAAATTTAATTAGCTAAGAAAACACAAAGTACAAACCTAAGCCAAACGGAATAAACTGCTCTGGTCGGATAACAGTCTTTCCATCATCGCTTAGAAAGTTGGTTGGGTCAAAATTATTTGGGTTTTTCCACACTTTTGGATCATGAAGCAAACCCCACAAGTTGAAAAATACTTGAGTACCCTGAAAAGAAAGACAAAACAAAGAAGTGTTTAGAATTAACCTTGAAAAGAAGAAAAATAATCACTTAGGGCCTGTGTCCTTTTCTAGTCCACGGCAGTCCGCAGGCAACTGCTCTACCCATTGTGCTCCTCCTGAATATTCTTAACAGCTCAGTGACCACAAGCAGTTCACTGAGCGAGTTAATGAGGCAGCAGTGGGTAAAGGCTGCAAGCAGGGAACAATAGCTCTCGTAGCAACCAGAAAGAGAGTGACAGAACGGCATGAATAGCAGCTTAGCTGCACACTTCGCTGGCACTTTTGAATAGCCTATTGTTAGCGTTGATGACCGTTTATCTGCTCTAAACCACAGAGATTGGGGTGAAGATGCTCTTGACTTTCACAGACCAATCTAGCGTTTTGTTTACTAACTTGTGTTTTCCAACTGACATTCCCTCATGATGTTGCATGGTATTAAATTCTGAATTTTACTAATCTGTCACACTAACATTAAATTAACCCATATCACCAGTTTCTTCCTTTTCCGAATGAATTTCCTAAAGAATAAATGATCTCAAAACGAATCTCTTCTGTGTATTTTTTCAACTCTCAGAAAGGTCTTCTTAAATGTAGAGTGCCTGGCTGACTTTTTGTATGAACGTCAGTGCAGCAACATTGACGACAGAACAGTATTACTGATCGACAGGTATCTATAGATTACACTTAAAAGTTGACGTACTTAAAATCAATATTTTGGGGGGTACGTAAAATACTGGGAAACTATTTTGCTCTTTTTGTAATATATTTACGAAACCTTTGACGTAAAAATCTTGCAAGTAGTTTGAATAGCAATAAAAAATTACGAGCAATATAAAGATAGGAATCATTTTAGTATGTAAGGTAAAATCAAGATAGAAGTAACAGGAAAGAAGATTTTTTTCGTACACACAGCGCAAAATACACCTTGAAAGAATGTATACGATTTTAAATCTGATGGAGTGAATTTTGCTTCAGAAAAAGTTTCTCCACCAAAAATACGAAGTTTTGGCGATTGATTCGAGACAAAAGAATACTATTGTTGTTGAAATAAATGCATACCTTATGTAAACATAACTGTATTTCCAAAATTTACTTGTTTAGATCATGAAATCATGTCATGTTAATTTTAGTGATAACTTGAAAAGTATGAAATCTAGCAACATCGAAAATCGAGCCACGTGCCGTATATCACTGTGTTTATAGGGCAAAGATATCTAAAATTTCCAGTAGGCCCTTAGTTTTGGAACGTTATCCATCCACACGCACTGCGTGCAAATATTTATGAGCTATCTTTTGACGTTCATTTCTAGAGATAGGGCTAGGCTATTATACAGTATAGTAGGCCTATGTTGTTTCGTTATCTAGTATAGGGCGGCTTGATGTTAGAAACAGGAATATTGTATTTAATTCCAAACCCAGTGATCAGCCTTTGCCTAGCTTCTTCTAACGATGTGATCGCCCCTCTAGCCTAGCTTCTGTACACGCTACCGCCGCCCGGGAAGGAAGGCCAGGCATTTGTGTCCTGCATAATTTCTGTTTTTTAAGAGCGATTTTCGGAATTGTAAATAGTGACCTACCATTAATAATTACGGTTTAAATTTATGTATGTTTCGAACTTCCCAAATCTATGAACGTTGATTTAGTCTGAAGTTACAACGAAGCACACAGATAGGCTATAGGCCATTCATTTTGTAAAATTTCATATAACCTTTTAATGATGGGAATAGTACGTAATGTGTTTATAAAAAAAAAGATAAGAGATGACACAGACAATCTTTTTTTCATTTATTTGTGTCTTCCACTTCTTTCGATAAGCAAAGAAATGAATGACGTCTCAAAGGACAGAAAGGGGTTTATCCAGAGGGAGGGTATTTTTCTCTGCAGTGATGTCCATGAGAATATTTCCTACTGTATTTAATGAAAAGAAAAAATGTAATAAACAACTTTCTCCACCTTGCTTATGGGAACATTTCAGAGTGCATCAAATGACCATTGACCTGAAAGGAAAGAAACTTAAGCCACACAAAACTAGATGAAAAGGTCTGAATGCTTTTGCCAAGATAAACTATATTGTCTGCAGAACAAAAGAACATAGCAACGGTGATACCAGGATCGTCCAGGCTGCTGCAGCAGAGTCAACCATGCATAGCACAAAGCCCCTCCCACTCTGCATAAAGCTGCAGGACAGCTGTGGAGCTCATTTCACGGTGTGTGCACACAGTTAAAAGAGCCCATTGTGTCCTAGTCTTGCGACTGCCGCGGACTAGAAAAAACTCCCTTCCCTTATCCATCCTGTTTGACAGGAATAGAAATACTCAGATGTTTACTTTCTCTTTCCTTCTAGACCCAAGTCATCCCTTCACCCCTCTAAATCAGCATAACTGCTTGTGATGGCTCAAAAATGACTAAAGATAGGGTTTTGATAATGAGGGAGGTAAGCTAATTTCCTCCATGGAGCCACCACTGAGTGTAACTTTTGAGATAATATTTCAAAATACCCTGGAGTTGAAGAGGTTTTGAGGGGGGAGTTATTTGATGGTATGTATGGCAAATATGCAAAGTATTATCTATGCCAACTTCATGCAAGGTGTCTTCCAATTCAATAATTTTAACTCAAATATAATTTTTTTCAAATTAAAGTGGGCATGACACGGCCAAAATAACTTTTGTGTTTTGCAAGATTGGGTACAGTATTGTAAAAGTATCATCTCACACACAATTAAAACCGGCACAGTTCGGCATAAGTAGAATTTCAAGAAAAATGTATAGAAATCCGATTTCGAAAAATGCCACAACAGGTCACCTGACTTTTAATGACGCAATTGGCGGCACCCCACACTGCGCTATGTAAGGACGCGTACCTAGATGTGGCACTAATACAACGCTTTGGGAAAGTTTCATATCTTACCAACTTCATGAAATGCTTACATCACAATACAGAACACAAAGTGCGAACCAATAATGTGCATGCTAAGGCGCGCGTGCAACCGATCACGCGCTTTACAACGAGTTTGCGCGTGTGCATTCACGTCATTGGTGCGGACCATGTCAGGGGCTTGAAAGCACATCATTGGCCAGTATGAACGCGTGCATATGAGGGCGCATGTTTTAGTTTTCCTACATACATCAATCTCAGCTCAGTTTCTGTGAAAAAAGTATGCGGTATGGTCGCGGGTGCTGTACAGAACAGCTATGCACATGTATGATATGAACAGTCCATAACAAGTGCTTGTTATAGGCTGTTCAGTGAAAGTGTTATTGCGAATGCTAAGCACGCGCTACTCAAGTATCACGATAGCACAGGTGTTAGTTGAGATGATGTGCCTACTAACGCGCGTTACCGTGCCTATGATTCAGTGTCTGAAAACGATAGATGAGCTGCCTCGTACGTGCACAGAAGTGCTACTGACCGTGCCGCCAATGAGGTCACGTCTTGAGACGCGCTCACTACATTTTTTTTTTGCTTTCGGATTTCAGATGGACTGAGTGTGGCCTGTTTTGAAAATTCACAAGGTCATATTCCGGTGTATATGGACGTAGTTTAGACAGAAAAACATTCACTTTATTTCAAGATGTGCCCAAAGAACATTTTCTGAGAAACTTACTTTGGCCGTGTCATACCCATTTTAAGGCATGTTTGATAGGGAAACTACGTCACTATTGGATGAAAAATATGTCTTACTGTGACCTAAGAGAGTTAAAATTCCTTACCTCTTGGTATAAGAATCATTGCTGCAAATGCCTCCACCAGCACTGATGGAATCTAAATAGCCAATTTACATGATTACAACAGAAGAGGGGTTATTTCAAGAATGTACCTGAAGAGATTCATTATCATAGGCAAACACCTTGCAGGAAGATTCACAGATTGGCATACGATCCTCATTTATGCAACAGAATGTAGCATTGCATTCAGTGCAGTGGTGTATATAGGGTAGCCGACAACTGGGGAAATTTTTTCCTAGGTCACCCCATGAGGGGAATATCATCCTGTGGGAGGGGTCTTTGATTGGATTGGACTGGATTTATATCTCCAAATGATAAAATGACAACAACAATTAGGCCAAATCAGGAAACAAGCAAAAGCCACGACAAAAGTAACATAGGACACAGTACAACAAAATGAGAAATATTCAGGAACTAATAGCATAGCTATTAAGCAAAAGAAGATAAAGGACCACAAAAAGTAATCTTTTCAATGTTTTTCCTCCTTGTTGAGATTTTTCTTTATGCAATGCTGCTTAAATTTAAAACGGTGGTCTTTGGCAAAGACGGGAGGGATGCAGCACACCTCCTGCCGGCTTAGATGTAAAATGGTGTTGCCTTTGACAAAGCTTTAAACTGGTTTCAACATTAGTTGGGGTAGGGTTGCAGCACACCTCCTGCCACTGCCCCAGCATAGCATGTCACTGGTATGGTATTTTCAACAACTTCATATACAGTGGAACACTACTTGCCTCATGTACTTAGTGCAAGACATCCACAGGCAGAGTAGGCGATCTGTCAATGGTGTACTTCTTTAGACATCTTTCACAAGCTAGGTTTCCCTTTTTTTTTAACACTTTAGTCATCAAAAACAGGTATCCCTTATGGGATTTCTTTCCTGCAATTTTGAATGCCTTTAGCAATGCACCTTGACATATGTTTCACTGGTTTCCAGCCTATGATGCAAATTTTGCGACAGATTTCATGTGTTCTATGTTTGTCATGCTTTTGTAAACTTATTGTCATGAACTCTGAATGCAAGTACTACATCAGTTTAATGCCACTGGAGCCCTGTCTTTTGTATGACAGATATCCTTCAATGTGGAAATTCTCTGTTTCAACAGTTTCATAGAAACCTTCCATTCTACTGTAAAAATTGAAGTACGTATGAAGAGAATTACTTGAGTTCACCTTTGGAATGTTGTAACCAGCTAATGTGGTATCTTGAAATACACCACGAGGTGGGGACAACACAATAACTGGTCGGAATCGCTGAATTTCCATTATCAGCGCATCGAGGTACGGCATATTTGGTCGATCCTCACAGGAAGGCTGTCGATCTGTGCCAACAACGAGATCAATTTCTTCTTGAACCTATTAAGACCGAAAAGTAATATTTGAAAGTTCTGTACAAATAAAACACCTGTAGGCAATGTTCATGTACCAGCTCTTTCAAAATCTGACAGTATCAAACAGTTCTTTGCCTATTTTTCTTTCCCATCAAGATATTAGAACAATAAACCCTTTTCAAAATAGCAATTATTAAGGATTGTGGGATAGAGTTTTGGTATGCATCACTTTTGTCTACAGTAAATGCCATTGACAAACATGACTCAAACCAAAACTCTATCCCACAAATCCTTTGTAATTGCCATTTGGAAAAAGGTCTTATGATGACATCATTAATAGACCCTTTCCGACTAGCAACTATGATAACACAACTACAATTGTGGGACAGAGTTCTCGTATTTGTCGTTTTTTTCAATGGCATTTTTACTCTGGCCAAAAACGATGCGTACCACAACTATGTCCCATAATCCTTTGTAATTTCTATTAGAAAAGGGTCTATTACCAGAGTTTACCATTATACTTTACATGGCTTCAGCATGAGCCTTCTACATATTTGAGTACAAGCAAAATGTTGGCAGGGCAACTAAATACTGTGAAGTTGATTGTGCACTTGGAATTCCTTAAAATTATACAATGTAAGTTACTACTGTTGTGCACAGGGAGCAGACAGATATTAGAATGCCCAATTAACATTTCCCAACTTGTAGCAGAAGTGTATGCATGCCTTTAATTGAGTCCTTATGATACTTAACACGTTTTTGGATTTTGATCACTATTTGTTACAATTTCCTTTCATGATAAAGGTATATTTAAAAAGACACACACAAAGCTTACCCCAGGTATCCTCCTGTTGTCAATGTGATGGTCACCATCCCCCAGCCCGACTCTACCTAATTAAATATTTTCTGATGACATGTCAGAATCACCCCTAATACAATACATTTAAAGGTACTGACCGCTTAAAATGAGTTATATTTTGAACCATTTCGCATGCAAGGAGGGTCAAAATTAAAAACTTTTTGGTAAAGGGGTGGTCTACATCCTGGGAGACCCTCCTTCTGCACCACTGAATCAGGGTTCTCCACTGGTCTGTTTTCTGTCCGGGGGCTCTTGTGATCGCCGTCCTGGGGGAGGGGTCTAAGGGGAGAGGGTGTCCCCCTCCCCCTTTGGGAAAATTTTGACAATTTAGGAGGGCTTAGAATGCAAATGGTTCAATCTACAGCCTTGTTCTTATCCTTCCCTATGTGTTCAAATCTGGACATTTTGTGGTTATTTTTTATTTTTATTTTTTTTTTTTGCAAATTGCATATTCTAAATATCTTTGACTTTACTAGCAGATCTGAAGCTCCAGTTTCCAACTGGAAGTATTCAAGAATGAAGTACAGTAGTTCACTTTAATAGAAATTTCGGGTGAAAATCGGGAAACCTAGCGGACAGTTCAATTGAATGGTTTCGTTTAGTGTATGAGTTTGATGGTAACGGATTCCTACTGCGGAAACATATGGAAGAAATGCAGTATATATTGAATGATATAAGAGCTCAGGTGCAAGTGAGCTGGGTTTGCATCTCCGATGTTTTATTATACATTGCTTCTCATGAGTATTTGAAATCAAATATAAAAGGAAGTTAAAAGACTAAGTTGTTGTGTTTGTGATTGAGTGTACAGACAACCTCTTGACCAGGCGGGTCAATTTTCTGTGCGGGTGGCAAAGTTTTGTCCGGGCGGTAAAGTAGTGTGGCAGATTTTGTACGGGCGGAGCCCCCGGACAAAACAGCTAGTGGAGAACACTGCTGAATAAGCAGAAATTGTCTGATTTGGTCTGAAATCTTGGCTTAGACACTACACTTACATACAGTTACAATACAGGCTACAGTACGTCATCCGATGATACAGTAACTGGGAGTGCAACAGCCGTTGTGTCCAATAGTACTGTATAGAGAGGGAAGTGGCCACCTGTGGAGTGTACACCCCTCATCCAGACCACTAAATGTGCACTCTCAGATAGGAAAACATGCCTATAACTCAACACGCACATGTAGTATCCCAACAAGTGGTATAATAACAGGGGAGTTTGATACACTATACTATGCACAGTATCTCAGTCATGTCAGATGCATTCTGGGAAATTTTTTTTTCTCACCATACAGTACAGTATGAGTAGATTGGGGTGGTCTCTTACCTTATTCTGGATCTCTGGGTTGAGGGTGGTCAAGAGTATACCAAACAGCAAAGTGTTTAATGTGGTATCTGTTCCACCACCAAAAATTTCCAGAATTGCCCTCCATGCCTGTTCTGGTTTAAATAGGACTTCCTCCCCACTTTCCTGTTGCCGCTTTATCTCCACGAGATACATATCTATGATATCCCTTGTGTCATTCTCATCCAGAGTGTCTTGATGTTCCTTCAAAATACCAGAAATAAATGTCTTCATCTTGTTGATGGTTTTGAATATAAAACCATACACTGGAGTGCGAACCAACCATGGAAAGACTTGGACCAGACCAGTCAGTGTGAAGGATCTGAAGATTGACTGAAAGTCCTGGATGATGGTCTGAAATTCCTTATCCTGGTAGTCATAGCGTTTACCAAAGTTGATTCGACAGATGACATTGGCAATCATATACCCAACAAAGACAGAAGGATCAAACGGTTCCCCTTTTTTCTCTTCGAAAACTTCCACCATGCAGCGGGCTTCCTCATTGATGCCGTACTCAAGACTCTTCTTCCCAACACCAAAGTTTCGCAAGGCATGCATAACAAACTTTCGTCGCTCTTTCCACTCATGACCATTTTTGAAGAAGAGGCTTCCTACAGAAAAAAAATGACAAAATATGGCTTCATATGCCCTATAAAAAAACGACAAAATATGGTATCATATGCCCATTCCACACTGTAATGACTTGAGAGGATGATGCATCTCTAGTCTCAAATTTATGGACTCAACTCTACCTCACATCCCCCTACTTGACTCCAGTCAGTACTTCAAAGACTCAACAGGACTCAAGTCTCTAATTAGTAAAGGTTGATGGATTCCAACTGACTCCAGCAGGGCTGGAAACAGCCTTCATTTTCCTACTTGGAAAGCTTATTTCTCCACAGTTTCATCCAACTGTCACTGGTTTTAGCTGAGTTCCCTCCAATTGCTAACATTTCTCTTCACATACCAAAATTTCCCTAGAAGGAAATTTCCAGCTTTCCAACTTTTTCCACCTACAGTATGGACTCCACTCTTTAAATGTAGAGACTCAATATGACTCAAGTCTTTACCTGTGCGATTCAGGTCCTCCTGAGTCATGCCTCCACAGACATTCTGCGACTACTTAATCAACTCACTCAAAAATTACATTTTTATTTCTAGTAAAGCTAATTTAAAGTGACTAAAGTATCTGATGAGGTACTCTGACTGAACTCACCTAAGTGGACACTAGAAGACTTGCCTGCTGTTGTGACTCCAGGTTACACGACATAAAAACACAGGGACGTGAGGTGGCTGGAGCCTAAACAGAGACTTGAAATAACTAGTCTCGACCTGAAACACTGAAGATTCCATTTAATTGAGTCTCTATTGCCCTGTGACTCAATGTGTCTTGATTCCAAACCCCTATGACTTGACATACCATTAGACAATACATCACATCTTGCACCAAGTGACCCAATAACCAGAATGCAAAAATGCACTGAGGTTTCGATGATATATGTTCTATTCCAAATAATGCCATGATGTCCCATATCTTTCAGTCACTGGTCAAGTGGAAAAATAATAAAAACTAATTTAAGGTTCATATTTAATCTTGGGAATTCCTGGGAAAGTTTCCATCTTGACCTCTGATGACTCAAGATGATGATCTTGGGAATTCTTGGGAAAATTTGCTTTTCAACTTCTGGTGAACCCATGGGACAATCTTGGGAATTCTTGGGAAATTTTCTCTTTGGCCCCAGTAACCCTAGATGACTTTTGACCTCCACCAAAAATGAAAGCATTCATCTTTTTACCATAATGCATCCACACACTAAGTATGAAATCTATCCAAGCTTCCTACCTGGAGATATTGTATAAACAAGGTATTCAGTGTTTGACCCCTGGTGACCCCAGATGACCTTTGACCACCACCAAAAATGATAGCATTCCTCTTTGCACCATAATGCATCCACATACCACGTATGAAATCCATCCAGGCTTCCTACCTGGGGATATCGTGTTAACAAGGTTTTCAGTGTTTGACCCCAGTGACCTCAGATGACCTTTGACCTCCACCAAAAATAATAGGGTTCATTTTCACACCAAAACACATCCAAGTCCTAAGTATGAAATCTATCCAAGCTTCCTACTGTACCTGGAGATATCGTGTTAACAAAGTTTAAAGTGTTTGACCCCCAGTGATCCCGATGACCTCTGACCTCCACCAAAATGGATAGCATTCATCTTTTTACCATAATGCATCCACATACTAAGTATGAAATCTATCCAAGCTTCCTACCTGGAGATATCGTGTTAACAATGTTTTCAGTGTTTGACCCCTGGTGACCCCAGATGACCTCTGACCTCCACCAAAAATGATAGCATTCATCTTTGCACCATAACGCATCCACATACAACGATGAAATCCATCCAAGCTTCCTACCTGGGAATATCGTGTTAACAAGGTTTTCAGTGTTTGAACCCCCAGTGACCTTAGATGACCTTTGACCTCCACCAAAAATAATAGGGTTCATTTTCTCACCATATCGCATCCATATACCATGTATAAAACCTACTGTATCCAAGCTTCCTACCTGGAGATATTGTGATAACAATGTTTTCAGTGACCTGTGACCTCAGATGACCTTTGACCTCCACCAAAAAGTCAGAGTTCATTTTCTCATCATAAAGCATCTACATACTAAGTATGAAACCAATTCAAGATTTCTAGCTTGAGATATCGTTTTAGCAAGGTTTTCAAGGTTTGACCCCAGTGACCCCAAATGACCTTTGACATCCACCAAAAACAACAGGGTTCTTTCCCTTACCATAACGTATCTACATACTAAGTATGAAATCTATCCAAGCTTTCTATCTTGAGATAGTGTTAACAAGGTTTTCAGGGTTTGACCCCAGTGACCCCAGATGACCTTTAATATCCTCCACCAAAAATGATGGGGTTCTTCCTTTTACCATAACGCATCTACATACTAAATATGAAATTTATCCACGCTTCCTATCTTGAGATATCGTGTTAACAAGGTTTACAGAGTTTGACCTCCGGTTACCCCATACGACCTTTGACCCCTACCAAAAATAATAGGGTTCTTCTTAATATGGGGCACCTATGTACCAAGTCTGAGAACCATCAGATTTTCAATTCTTGAGATATCGTGTTAACGAGCAAAGTGTCACACACACACATACACACCCATATGCACACTCGATGCCTTACGGGATACTGGCAAAGGACCCTGTAGGGAATGCAAGGGAATTTCCCAGCAGCAAAGCTGCCCGCAAAGAAGCTGAGTAGATGGACTTGCTTGAGGGCAGGCTGTACTCCAAGGCAGACACGTGCAACCGCTCATGACTTCTCTTCGCAGTGACCGAATTTTCAGGCAGCTAAGCCAGTTTCGAGCTCCACGTGATCTAGGAAAGACGTGCGAGAGCGGAGCTCTCGCTGGCTGCCCTGGTACCCGCTAAGGCCACGTTGGTGAGTGCACCCATACACATATCATGACAGAACATACCATGGGTGCACCCATACACACACTCGATGCCTTACGGGGTACTGGCAAAGGACCCCATAGGGAAAGCAAGGGAATTTCCCAGCAGCGAAGCTGCCCGTGAAGAAGCCAAGTAGATGGACGTGCTTGAGGGCGGGCTGCGCTCCAAGGCAGACATGTGCAAACGCGCGTGACTTCTCTTCGCAGTGACTGAATTTTTGGGCAGCTACACCAGTTTCGAGCTCCGCGTGAGCTAGGAAAGACGTGCGAGAGCGGAGCTCTTGCCGGCTGCCCGGGTACCAGCTAAGGCCATGTTGGTGAGTGCACATACACATACTGGGAATAATTTATCCGGTACTGCATCGCAATTTGCTACACAAGCTGGCCAAATTGCTACACAAATGCAAAAATTTGTGCATAACCATAGAGTTTACAGTCATTTTATACTATAGAAGGAAAAAAGTCTCGAAACTGCTGCACAAAATTTGAATACTAAATTATTCCCTGCACATACCCACACACACATACACGCATAAATACACACACGCCATCACGAATGCATAGGTTTCTCTTATCATGGAAACCAAAAACCACTACCCCAGTACTTTCACAAATTTAAGCGGAAATGCAACTCAGATGACTTTTCTCTTTGGGGGTTTTGGGGTTAGAGGTGGGGGACTGGGCAGGGGAAGAATTTCCAGCAACCATAAAATTTTGATACTAAACTGCTACAGACTGTAGGGTGACACTGTTAAATACAATTTCAATTATGGATAACCATGTGTATTGTGGAAACTTATAAACAAGAGAGGTCAAGTTAACAAATGCCATCAATACCTGTCAAACTGGCATCTATTAAATACACAGTGTAGGGTGAGGTAAGCACAAAAGACAAACTGTAGAATGAAAAGATTAAACGAGAACTTACCTTGTTCGAAGTTTGATCTTGATTTTATGAAGTAATAGTGAGTGAGAGGTAATGTGAGATCCCGTCCGCGCATGCGTGATCAGTCTTTAAAATATGAGGCCTGAGTTATCAGACCACAGTACATCACACAGTTAAATGACTGTACTCATACTGTAAGCTTTTTAATACATTTATAGAAATTAAGATGCTAGCTGGCTCAGCTAACATTTTCATTTATGAAGTTTCTGGGTGGGAGAGGAGGGCACATTACCTCTCACTCACTATTACTTCATAAAATCAAGATCAAACTTCGAACAAGGTAAGTTCTCGTTTAATCTTTTCATTTTATTTCGTAATACGTTCGACGTAATGTGAGATCTTTAAAGCAACTCAGGCCTCATACCCCACATTAACAGAACACAGCACATCTCTCCATCATAAGTGTTCCATGTCATTTAAAAACAATTTGAACTGTTTACAGTTAAAGGTGTTGCTCAAACGCAAGACTGTAGTAAAGTTCGTACAGTACTTACATAAAGATGCTACAGTATACTGCAACTTTTTACACTTCTAGACCTAAAGAAGTACATTTATCAAAACTCTGATACCCATCCAGAATACTGTAAGTTTGTTGAAAAACTTCAAGAAAGTTTGTTCTGAACAAGTGCACTCCATCCTGCTAAGGAAAAGATTTCAGTAAATGTTACATTAGCAGACATTGCTTTGGACACTGCTGCAGCTGATCTAATAGTTTGTGGTTTGAAGTCACTGATGTCAACACCAGATTGTTAACATTACTGTTTACATTTCACAGCCATGTGGCTATGGTATCATGTGACACCTTAGAATGAGGCTTACAGAAAACTGACAAACTTTTCTCTTTTCCTCTACACATTGAATTCCTCTTCAGGTTTTCCACCATACACTATACTGTACCTTTATGTACCACTGTCTATCTACAGTAATGGATATGCCATACTGTATGCCACACATGTCTGTGCCATACCTGTATTGCCTGGTCTACTAATCCCTTCATAAAGAGTTCCTGCTGTTATTTCCATATCAGCAATATATTCAGCATATGTTCAGTCTGTTGGCAATGGAGAGACAAAGTACGAACAGCATGCAGGTTTTTTATGTAAGTTCCGTGGGACCCAGCATTCTGGCTGCTGACATGAATCTTAGAACTACGTAGCTTCACATCCCAACTGGAATCATATTGAGGCAAAGGAGGCCTTAAATTGAAGGCCCCTTAAAAATATTTATTTACTTGTAAATCATTGTGTGATCTCCTATTGAATATCCATGAGACGATAGGGCTGCCTGTGCTGTGTTAAGGGCACTGTATTTGACAATATTCAATAATGTAGTAAGGCATGCTATGCCCTGTCCTGGAGTAGCCTGCAATGGATCAATCCTCCATTTAAAACAATTCCAACCATTCTTAGGCATAACCATTCCATTGTTTTTCAGATGGAGTTCCACCATGAGTTTCCAACTTTGTCTAACATGTTACTGTATATACAGTACTTTGACAAATCCCCTTATCTTCAATAAACAATTCCAATGTTAAGAACCATGACCTTGTTGCTCATTTAAGGATAATCTTGAAGTTGTCAGCTTCTTCCCTGTCAATCTTACTGTAGTAAAACATGTTCCTTTTAGTGCAAATGGGGGAAGCATACAGTAATAAGCTATGAACAGCTTAATGTAAAAGCATCTATAGCTTCTGCCATTGAGTCTGTTCTCCAGAGCCTGACGTGCGAATTCTGCATGTGACAAACTGGTCCACATCTGGAACCAAAAAACTTGTACAATTAGAATCTTCAAACTCTCCTTGTCTAACATCCATTCTAACAGATCACTAAATTTTCTAGATGCTTTATCAGCAATTTCATTTTGATCACCTAACAGTATTTCACTACGTAAACCATCCTCAAATTTATTACAAGTAACATACTTTGTGCCTAGCAGCCGTGTGTTTTTGAAGGCTACAACAGCTCCGTGTTCTTGAACAAAATGCTCGCTATGCTAGAACAACAGCATTCCTTTCGACATACTGTACTGTAGTACTGTACTGTATGAAGAGTTATCTCATTGTTTCTTGCTGGTACTAATTCGATATTCCATCTGCCACCAATTCTTGTGTCGCCATCAGAGGCACCCCAGCCTAACCTGATGCGTCGCTCGCCAGACACACTTTGTAGTAAACCCATAGATACCTTTTTGCAGCAGCATCAGTGGAGGCCATAGTCCATTATAATTGATAAGGACGTATCAATATGGCTACAGTATTTTCCTTTTTGAGACATACAGTAACATCTCTAAAGTTTTCTGATTCCAATAATGGAGTGGACTGTACTCTACTGTTGGGAAAGCTCCTACCAACTTTCCAATCCCAGCTGCCACTCTAATTATGATTATGGCAGTCTTGCTACATTTCATTAATTTTCCCTGGGGTTAATCTGACTTGCATTGTCAAAGAACTAAAAATTAGCCATAAGAATTATATTTCTTTTGCAGAGGCAGACAAACACTTCTCTGGGTGAGTGAAAAATCATCTCAGGTCTGACACACTCGTAGTTCTGACAACAGCTTCTTGAGCTTGTTGCTTTGTTCTGGCTATTATTAATGTACCCTATCATCAAAGTATCATGCAATTACGCATTGTGATCCCTAGCAGTCTAAGAGAAGCAAAGGGGTGCTTTGAGAAACTGTGTAAAATGCCTTGGCCTTGAAGTGACCCCTACTGGATTTTGTTTGGCCACAAATTTCCTGTTAACAGCGGTTTATAAATATTTTCTTCAAATGCTACTAAAACCATGTAGTAACATGCATCCCTCAGGTCTAAAGATGCCATATAACAGTCCTTTATTATTAACTTCCTTACTAACACTGTTTCAACAGTATCCATTTTAAAATGATATTTTATGCTTTTATGTAAAGCTCTGAAAGATCAAGGGTCATTCTATTGTCTCTGGCTTTCTTGAGCCATGTGAAGGTATTCAAAATAAATCCTCCATGAAGTTGGAATGTTTCAACTACAGTACTGTACATCCTTTTCAATCAGCCTATGAACTTCTTTGCCCATAGCCTCGGCCTCTATGAGATGAATTTTAAAAGGCCGGCCTGGGCAGAGTGTACACTATTCACCTGCATTTGAAATGTTTGTCTAAAGGTGAGGTACAGTACAAATCCTGTTCCAATTATGTACAATAGCAAACGATCTACAGTATACTGTTAGCTTCCACAATTTATCATGGAAATTTGGGTAAGTTACTTAGTCTACCCCAATATCCTACCTAAGTAACCTTCTAGAACCTTGGCTCCCTCCTGCTGGTTTGTTGTTCATTTTCCATCACTTTGGAATATTGCACTTGTTTCCTGTGCTTTGTTTGGGGCCCTAAAAGGTGCCCATGTTCGGGAGGGAGACACTACTTTGGCCTGTTCTGCCAGCCTGGCGTTGTCTCACAGTAAAGTCGCACAGTAGGGGAGCTTTGCCCACACTGAAAAAATGCGGCAAGCATCAGTTAAATAAATGTAGTATGTGGCATCTACCACATGTATAGGCTACAGCTTTTTTCTGTTCATGCAGTTCCTTGACAGTGTTAGTAGGATCATCTCAAGTTAACCACTGAGTGGTTTTATACTGTCACTGATTTATTTGTAGGCCTACATTAAGCTGGCCTATTTAGTATTTTCAGATTGACAAGGTCTCACCTTGCCTTAGAGAACATAAAATATGTTGGCTACTAGCCAAGTAGGACTAAGTTCAAACTTTAATAGAATAAAGGTGTGATGCATCCACTACACTTTCAGTTTCAGCAAGGTTTTCTGCTTGACACTACAGAGCTATAAATTATTATCCTTTCATCAAAGGTTTCTGGTGCCATAAGATTCAAAGGACTAAGTTTTGGCACTCTCTTCCACTTTTGTGGTTTCTAGGTTAGGTAGGCTAGGCCAGTAATATGTGCTGCTAGCTGCTGGTTCATCTTTGTAAACCTTGATGCTAACCCCAAGGGTTTTCTGTCCAGTACTATCTTTTCTGTTCCCACCCTCAGTCTCTGACTGGGGAAGACTGTGACTGTATCAATGTAGGCTAGGCCTAACAGTTAGACCTACAGTGTGTGACTGATTATTTCTCACTTTGTCACTGGTAAGTACTGTAGTCTGCAACACTTACCTCTTCATCTTGAAAATCAGCACTTTATGCTGTTGCTCTCCATAGCTCATTCTATGGATAAGTCACATTAATTTTTCAAGCCTAACCAACATTTTGCTGGTCTCTATGTCAAGGCCGTTACAACTTTTAGAAGTGTTACTGCTCCAAACGATCCTGCAGTGTTTTATCTGGACGATTTTCTCTCCAATCTTTTTTGAGTTTTCCTTTTAAGGTTTTGCTTTTCTTAACCTTCTTTGAGCTCCCGTCAGTGACGAGGCTGTCTCTTGCAACTCAGTCAGAGTATCGCTACCACACAGTGTGTGTATGTACTACGCACAGTAGCTACATGTGTAACGTTAGTCCTAACCGCGTTAGGCTAACAATGGCATAAGAATTCCCGCCACAGTTCATTTCGTGGAACTGGCACTCTGCATGTTACATGCCTGGCCAGAGTGTGCTTTAGTCTCTGTGCGCGCACCGGACAATTTATTAGTCTGAGATTCTGACATCGTGTATTGACACGCTCAGAACATAGCGAATATCATCAAGATAACATCCCAAATCATTCTGGTTGCAAGTGTTTGCTGTGAATTTGCCTTATATCGGGTTGAAACTCAAGATTTTCTCCATGGTAAAGAACAGCAACTGATCACTACATCTTAAAGCGAACGAACTGATCACGCATGCGCGGACGGGATCTCACATTACGTCGAACGTATTACGAAATAAAATACATACCCACCCTGAAGAGCTCATCATACTCACCACAATAGTTGACAAATATCAACAACTTATGCTACCAGTACCTTAAACCTTTAATATGCAATTGTTTCACAGAAACTGCTACAAGGTCTTTTCCATCTGTAACAGTATCAATGGTAGGTATACAATCCTAATGAAGATGAATTCCCTTATTCTCCCCTTGCCCCCACCCCACTCACTCCCTTCACTGCTGCTTTCACCCACGTGCCATAACAATGAGCAGCTAAAGTGAACTTGAGGTGCTTTCAGCTTTTAACTCGTACAGCATGTAAAGCAAAACAACATTTCCTGTAACATGATACCTAAACCAAAACTGTCTTTTCATTGCCCTTAATTGCTTTACCACACACAACAGACCCAAGTAATTTACAGGGATCCAAGGGTGACAACTTTTCGAACTTCAGTAAATGCAGAAACCAATATTCAACTACTTCTCTTGCATAACATGTTCTGATAGCAACTGTGCATAGGCCCCAATGCATTCACATTTTTCAGCTTGGCTATGAGATGTGATCTCAATTCATCTACCTGGTGGAACAGGAAACTGCTGTACAAATGGTCTTACAGGAACTGACAACTTGAGGCTTTTCTCTTTCAGAGAAGGTAAACAGATATCCATTGTAAGAGTGGCAAGGACATGTACATACTATGACCTCCCTGATGTAAGTACAGTTTGCTGAACCAAAGCAAATGATGCCCCTGCTACTGTAGTGGTTGGTAGAAAATCATAACATTGTTTGTATTTGAATTTGAATTCATAAAGAAATTTAAATTTACATAAGTTTGAGCAGTTTGCTATGCTACTTTTTACTGTCAGGTATTTCAACTTGTGAGATGTGAGTGGTATCAAGGTGGCACCTTACCTTGCTAAATGACAGTTACAACACACATTTTATTTCTGATAGAAATTAAAGAAATATGTGCTCACTTCTGACCACATTGGTATGACATGACAGAAATAAGCCAGTCATTAACAAATACAGTATCTCTTTACTCGTAAGTGTTGAAGCATCATATCCTTCTCATACAGGGCCCTCACACCCTTTCAGGCGACATTATGGACGAGAGGAAAAAGTTAGTGCCATTTAAAGCAATGAAGCAAGGAAATCAGGACGACTGAGGTTTGATCCCCAGTCAGGTCTAAGAAAGCATAGCATTTCATGCACAAGCTGCCTACATTTTCCCCACCTGAAACAACCTACTTCTTAATTGATAAAATTGTGAAGTACTTCACATTGTTGGTTTGGAAGCCACTTTATGTGACTGGGGTTACTTAGCAGGTCTAAGTAAATAGTTCTTTTGATCTACAGCCTGTCTTCAGTTTTCTCACAATATCTGTAACAACCCCACTCCATTACATTTTTCATCCTTTAAAGCTAAAATAGGTGAATATCATACCATTATCTCCAATTGTCCATACAAGAACTGGTGGAAGAAATCGATTTGAGAAAATGTCTGCCTGCTTTATTGCTGCCTCTTTAGCAATGTCAATGTCAGAGATGACAACAACCCTTAAACCTCCAAGGTACATGGTGAAGACTCCACCGTACTTTTCTGCTAGTTCACAGATGACCTGGGATGAGAAACAGGTTACTAATATCACACTGTGCACAGAAAAACTGCTCATACCCAACAAAGTTTCTGAGGATACCAAAAGCATTACACTTAATAGCAGTACTTGGTATGTTTTTTTTTCTGCAAAACCATAATTGTATAGAACTGAAGGTTTTGGTTAGAAATTCCTGAAATTCATCAAAGCAACCACATGGCATCAGAATAACTGGTGGTGGCAACAGCCATGCATGGCTATGGTGCAGTGACCCTCATGACGACCAAAGCGTTCCTTCATCTCGAGCCTCTCATGATAACCAAAAAAGGCTGCTGTGCTAAACCCAGCATACTATGCATGTGTAAAACATAGTAGCAATGCCAAAACGAATCCTCATTCATGGCCAAAACCTCATCTATAATATACAATCTTTAATAATTGGCCAAACACTTGATCTGTTGTAGTTACACTATAACCAATGATTTAAGCCAGTTCTCCTCAGTTCACACTGACAAAAGTACAACTGGCCTTTGGTGCCCCAAATTGTTATACAGTATGGGGAAATTTGGCCTTCATACCCCATAGTGCAGGGGCTGCACAGCTGCTGCAGAGCCTTCAAAATGGACAAAAATATAAGCCATTTGGCTGTACATCTTAAATATTCTTAA
Organism: Holothuria leucospilota; assembly: GCA_029531755.1. NCBI lineage: Eukaryota > Metazoa > Echinodermata > Holothuroidea > Aspidochirotida > Holothuriidae > Holothuria > Holothuria leucospilota. The sequence goes on along the minus strand of CM055962.1, from coordinate 26,918,207 downwards.
TCTGGACCCTTACCTGAAATACTGCATGATATTCAGAGAGGGGAGGAGAAATTTGAACTCTAAACCCTGTCTGTAAGGATTTTGTTGCTTTTAACTAACTAGAAATCGGAAAATATGATTGAGTCTGAGTGAGTAGTTCTAAGTTTACAAAGATGCAGTGGACACTTACAGATGGACAAATGAAGGGATAGACAGCCCCCCCCAAAAAAAGAGAAAAAATGCCTTCTACTATAGCCCTTAAAAATTTAATCTGAAAGCTTAATAAGCAAAATAAAGTCCTTTTATTCCAGAGGATACAGTATCTTACTTCATAATTTTTTCTTTTCCAAAATTTTGCACTATTTCCAAGGATTGGTAGTGGCATGGGCCCTGGAGGAAGGTTTCTGGGTGACCTTATCCATTTAAGGGTAGCCAGAAAAACTGCTGTGCACAGTAAAACTGGCCGATAGTTGGAACGCAGAAAAGACATCACAACTTCGAGATCCATCTTGAGCCTGGAATCCAAGAAGAAAGACATGCACAATTATGAAAGTTTTATTATACGGTCTCAATTTTAGCCAGCTTACGGCATGCACATTTGGCCTCAAATTTCAGGTTATTGCACCTTACTAGTTAAATGCAAGTGAACACCCATGTGAGATTAAAAAAAACAGATGAACTGATTTCTTCATTGCCTAAATAAAATAATTTTTTACAGATAACTAGAGTTACTGTGGTTTCAGATTATAAATTCACTTTCATTGTGTGATTATTGTAAAGTCCTCTGGATGCATCACTGCAGAATTTTAATGACTCCCATCTACACAGATCAAACATATATTGATATTACTTTATAGCACATACAGTATGGTCAAAACACTTGTATTTAGTTCTGAATTTTACCAGCAAAATAATATTTACACTCTTCCTGCTTTATAAACCAAGTCTGTAATGATTTTGAAGTAGTATGACCACTGGTGATCTCAAATGGGCTTTGACTGCTACCAAAAGCAACAATTAGGGTTTAAGGGTACTTCTACCTACTGTAACATAATGTACTCACATGGCAAGTACAGTATGACAGTCATTGTTTTCCATCCAGAAATATGCTTAATACTGTAGTTTCTTCATACTGTACTTTAACCTCTGGTAACCCAACATGAGCTTTAACCTCTGGTAACCCAAAATGAGCTTTGACCTCCACTATAAAACATGATGCTGTGCCTTGGGTTATTCCAACTGAAATTGGGCACCCAAATACTAATTATGGCATTCACCAGTTTTCTCCTCTTGAGATGTTGTATTTGAAAACTTTTTCAAAATTTGACCCCTAGCTGTGACCTCTTCCACAAAAATAAAACTTGACTTAGCTCTCAATATGGATTATCCACATACCGTAGATACAGATTCCATCATAGTTCCACTAAAATTAGTGGGCACCTTGTACTTAATATACAGTATATGGGATATCCACAGGCCAAGTACTGTATGAGATCCCTGAAATTAACCTTCTTGATATCCCTGTTTACAGTTTTTGAGGTTTTCACTTTTCGAAAACTGGTGACTCCTTATTACAGGTTGACCTCGAATGACCTTTGAACTTCACCAAAAACGATAGGGAACATCTAATCGATAAAAAGGACTCACATGCCAAATTTTGAGATACTATACATGTACCTCAAGGCCAAACAGCACGTACTGCACCATTACTGCAGAATCTACTGTATCATGTTTAAGAGCAATTGTTCAAGGGTTAAATAACCAGAAAGCCCAAAGGCTTAGTGATTCCTTGCCGAAAGGGAGGGTGCTTTGTTACACTGTGGTTCATTCCTCAAATTTATACTTGTGTACTACATCATTTTTTATGATGTGTTCACAATTGGACCCCTGCTGACCTCACATGACCTTTGAATCCCACCAAGACTTGAAAAACAAAAAAAAATGAAAATAAAAACAAACAAACATCTTAGAATGGATTTGTCTATGCTTCCTCTCTTAAATTGTCACTTCATGTTTACAAAGTTTCAGTTTTTAACCTCTGGTGACCTCAAATGACTTGTGATCTCCACCAAAAACAACAGGGTTTCTCCTCTCAACATAAAAAATTATATACAAATTATGAAAAGCATCACTTATCTGAGCTTCCTATCTCCAGATATCGTGTTAACAAGATTTATGGGGTTTGACCCCCAGTGAAACTAGGTGACCTTTGTCCCCCACCAAAAACTATAGGGTTCTTCCTCTCACCATAAGGCATCTACATACTAAGCATGAAATTTATCCAAGCTTCCTATCTTGAGATATTGTGTTAGTCCTAATTCCAGCGTGACTGACGGGACAATTTCATGCAATTTTCTTTTTTGAAAAGACTGCAGACAAAAATGTGCTTGGCTTAACCAAAAAGTTATAATGTAAATTAAGAAGAAAAAGTCATATTTCAATTTGAAAAACACAGGCTGAATCTAAATCATTAAACAGCTGTATGGCTGCAGTTTGAAATCAGCGTGACTGACGGGACAAGAAAAACCATCACTTTTCAGAAAAAGTAGATTCATGCAGAATTCTATCTGTTCTCGAAGGATATTAATTGGAAACTCTTTTTAAAATTAATCACTGGTACATAAACAACCAGGAAACATTAAATTCAATTTAATAAAATTTACAAATTGCAATATGTGGCTCATCAAAATCGTGACTGATGGGACATTTTTGTCACATTTTTCTCAGCATATTTGCAAGCCATTTTCAGGTCTTTAAAATGTATGTTCTTTTCTTAAAAGTAGTAAACAATGGAAAACAGTAGTTTTAATATCATTTGAATCAAGAAATAACTATTTTACTTAAATATTTTCTCACCTCCAATTCAGTAGAGGTGTTTGAGTAATAAACACCTCACAGTATTGTAGAAATGAATCAGAGATGGAACATATGGACATTGTTTTCACAAATTTCTCTTTCCTATGCCAAACAGCATCTCTCTCTGGCTCAAATTGGTAGGATGTATCACCTTCTGCAAGTTAAGCACCGTGCATAGTATATACTGGTAAATTTTGCCCTTAAGAATCATACCATAATATTTGACCATGTCATACATCACTTCAGCCCATGTTCCAGTTTCAACATTGAGATGATCTTGCACAGAGGGTGATGTAATGGCATCATACACTAGGACATTACAACTGGCTTGCTTTTGGGGCTGGTATGGGACAGAAATAATCCCCTGCTTGAAACTGAAGTAGGTGGGATATTGTTGTCCTATTGAGCTGAAGTGAGAGGCAGTTTTCAGTGTGTATGGTGCCAATATGATTGGAAAATAGTGGGCACTTTTTATTCCACGAATGGAAGATATCTCCACACTATGTGGAGTCCAGTTTGCTGAATTGGGATTTCATGTCATCTTGTGACATCCTGCATAAATAATATTGATGAGGTTAGGACATACCACTCGGGCAACATCTGCATATTCCTCAGATGTGTTCATATCAAGTTTTCGAGCCATGACATTTTCAGAAAACTGGTGCTCAAGAGACCCCCAATCGCACTGATACACCCTTTTCCATGGGAAGTTATTAAAAAATCCCATGCAGTGGGTATCTCATTCCAAGTGATGCTGCATAACGAAAAGTTTTTAAGTGTCGTGCAGCTCCATCAGACTGCAGTTGTATTTTTGTACCTTACACATCAGGTTGATTCTTTTTAAATTTGACAAGTATGGCCTGATTGTAGAGGTAGGCAGCATGTTTGTCATGACTTTTGAAGTCTGAAATAACTACATACGAATCTGAACATAATTCTTCCTCCTTCCTGTAGTACATCATACTACTATAAAGAGAAAGGATGAATTTTGTTCCCAGTAGACTGGTTTGATATCATCTTGCTGTTTGTGTGTATACTGTACTTTTTACTGAAATCAGTGTGAATGAGGATCCAAGGGGCGAAACCAAACATTTACTCCCGAAGGAGTTCTGCTCCCTGAAAGATCTACATCCCCAAGGGCTACTTCAACTGAACATGACTAACCTCACAACCTTCAGACCTTAACATCATGGGTCTGTCATGCATGGTCCCATTCTTGACTGGCTGAAAAGACTATTGCACATACAGGGTATGATCTTAGCTACAGTAAAAGGCAGAGAAGTGTGTGTACAGTGTAACTTGCCCAGTACAGATGTGCATAGAGTAGAGACAAGTGAAGCACTAAAAAGGGAACATTTAAAAAGTATGTCATGGAATGAAGGAAAATATACAATTTATTTTATTCTGGGATGTACAATTGAATTTTTTATGTCATATGATACTGTATATTAAAGTTTTGAAGTTGATGCCATTGTGCATATATAATCATATTTGCCTCAAATTTTGAGCAGAAGTGACAGTCACAGAGTGAAAATGCATGTGACTGACGGGACAGAATGTGACTGACGAGACAAATTTTGAAATCAATTATTTCTGTTATTAAATACCACTGAACTTTTTTTTCTCAGGTTTTCGTATGAGTCTAACTAACTACAAGATAGGTTAAACTCAAAATAAAAAATGCATAAATAAGTATAGAAAATAAACAACTTTCTTACGTTTTTTCGTGACTGAGGGGACATTTCAACACTCAAACTTGAAATCTGTATTATACGTACATAATGTTTCTATTTGGGTGTAATTCATATCCTGCACTACAGTTAAGGTGCCAACGTTGACACTGAACTATTAATAAATTTCTTTGGTGCTTTTGTACTGTATCACTTGGGATCGGTATTTTTGTACAAATTTGGGTTTCTCACAACCCCCTCAGTCTTCCCAACTTCAAATCACCATAAAAATACATGCAATTACAGCAGGCGCAAAGCGAAACTAGTTTCTGACATCTTAGACAGTCTACTGTACTTTACAGGAGGAAAACAACTGGAAGCATTGAATAAACTTTAAAAATTCATGCAAGTGCAACATATCTACAGAATTAGCCAGCCGTTAACAAGGTTTGCAGGGTTTAATCCCTGGTGACCCGAGATGACCTTTAACCTCCACTTAAAACAATAGGGTTCTTCCCCTCACCATAAGGCATCTACACACCACCTATGAAATTAATCCAAGTTTCCTATCTCAAGATATCATGTTAACAAGGTTTTCAGGGTTTAACACCCCTGACCCCAGATGACCTTTGACCTCTACCAAAAATAAGAGGATTTATCTTCTTACCACAAGGCATCTAAATACTAAGTATGGAAATTATCCCAGCTACCTTGAGATATTGTGTAAACAAAGTTTTCAGAGTTTGACCCCAGGTGACCCCAGATGACCTTTGACCTCCACTAAAAACAAGAGGGTTCTTCCTCTTTCCATAATGCATTTACATACTAAGTATGACATTCATCCAAGCTTTCTACCTTAAGATATCATGCTAACAAGGTTTTCAGTGTTTGACCCCTGGTGACCCCAAATGACCTTTGACCCCACCAAAAACAATAGGGTTCTATCTCTTACTACAAGGCATCTACATACTAAGTATGAAAATTATCCAAGCTTTGTACCTTGAGATGTGGTGTAAGCTAGGTTTTCAGAGTTTGACCCCGGTGACCCCAGATGACCTTTGACCGCCACCAAAAACAATACGTTTCTTCCTCTTCCCATGATGCATCTACATACTACGTATGAAATTCATCCAAAGCTTTCTACCTTGAGATATCCTGTTAACAAAGTTTTTAGAGTTTGACCCCTGGTGACCCCAGATGACCTTTGACCTCCACCAAAAACAACAGCGTTCTTCCTCTCACCATAATGCATCTACATACTAAGTATGAAAATCATCCAAGCTTTGTACCTTGAGATATTGTGTTTGCAAGGTTTTCAGATTTTGACCCCTGCTGACCCCAGATGACGTTTGACCCCCACCAGAAATAATAGGTTTTTCCCTCCAATCATAAGGCATCTACATACTATGTATGAAAATTATTCAAGCTTCCTACCTTGAGTTAACAAGCAAAGTGTCACAAACACACACACACACGCACAGTTGTGCTTTACATGTTTGAGGACCTCGTTGTTTTCTCTATTGTGTTTGCTTCCTTAACCCTAACTTTAACAATAGACTCTCTATTGTTTAACTTCTGAGGACATGAGAAATCTATTGTATTTCCTTCTAAGGACCTGAAATCCATTGTTTAGGTCCTCAGTCTGAATGGAAAGTAAGTGCGCTCATACACACCCACGCCATCATGAATGCATATAGATTCCTTTGCCTTTGGCAAGGAATAAAAATTCATTTTGCCTTCAGTAAGAAATCAAAAGGGAAAGAAAAGGAGGACAGGGTTTGAAACTGGGAGATCAGGAGGTTTGACCATACATTGGGAGGCACTTGGCAAAACAGGGAGATTAGGCACTCATCTGCTTAGAGATCTAGACCCTATTTTTGGAACTATAAACTGTGTACTGTACCTGTTTATACTGAATCCAAATAAGCTTGATCCCTGCCTACGTAGCTGATTAACTCCTGGTGACATCTCAGCCCTTCTTTAAGTACTGTAAATAAAGACTTCCTGTACATACCCTACACGAAAGATTTAACTGTGCAATGAAAGGCTTTTTTGCCAAAAGTCCCCTGACTCTCTGGCAAAGAGCCAGGGGCGAAAACCAAACAATACTCCCGAAGAAGTTCTGCTCCCTGAAGGAGTAACAACGTCCCCAAGGGACAAACTTTGACTTAACTGACCCACCTGACAGTGGTCCCGTTCTAGACTGGCTGAATAGAACAGGTCCCACCTGGGAGCTCTGCCATCATGACCATGGATACTCCTGCACCAGGTAAGTATTAACTGTGCAATGAGAGGACATGTCTGAGCTTATCTGTTGTGAAATTAACTGGACAAAGTTTCTCACTGGTCAGGGATTAAGTGGCATTATTCTACTGTAGAAGTGATAGCGGTTTCTTACAACAGAGAAATGAACAACAGATAAGCAGAATTTTTTTAGACCCAACCTCCCCTTTGTATGGTCTGGTCAGAATGTTCTGATTTCTACCAAGCAGGCCAAGTTCTAATGAACAATTGACAGGTCTGAGTTGCATATTCTTCTTGTGCTAGTTGCACACCCATACTTATACTGTTTTCACCTTGGTGTACCTCTGGTTGTGCTTGCATGCACTCATGGACGAATCACACTCCCATGCATACTGTACCTGGAGAGTCTTGTCCAAGCCAGTGACCAGGAATTACATCTGATCCTTACTTTATAAGAGTATCAAGGATGCAGAAGCTAACTGTATACGATTTCCCTCACACACAGTTACTGGAATGAAGTTTCATTTGGTATCTAAACTTAAGAGTCAACGCAAATTCCTCATGGGGTAAACATACACATGTTGAGTAGAGTGCATTATGATATCTTACATGGACAGCCATGATCTAGAACCTTTGACAGTGGTCTACATGTCAATGGTCAAAGGTGTGTCAGATCAGAATTTCCTGGTCAATCTGTATCAGCCAGCTTGACACAGTTTTTGATTCCTTTCCAAAGGTGAAAAGAATCTTTGCATGTGTGTCTGTGTGTTTCTGTGTATATGTGCACATGCATGTATGTGTGTTTGTGACACTTGGCTTGTAAACATGATATCTCAAGATACTGTAGCAACAATACTTCTCATACTTGGTGTATGAAATTATCATATCAAGAGGAAAACCGCTGTTGTTTTTGGTGGAGGTCACAGGTCATGTGAGTTCACCAGTGGTCATATGCCAAAAACATTGTAAACACAATATTTCTAGGTATGAAGCATGGATACTTCTCATGCTTGGCATATGAATGCATCACAGTCAGATGAACCCTATTGGTTTTGGTAGAGGTCAAAGATAATCTGAGGTTACTGGAGGTGAAAATATGAAATTCTAATAAAGCTGCTTGTAACCACGATTTCTCTAAATACCAATAATGGACACTTTTCATACTTGGTATGTGATTTTATCATACTGAAAGGAAGAACCCAATATTCTTTTTGGTGGAAGCCAGAGATCATTTGGGGTCACTAGATGTCAAAAACAAAAACCTTGAAGACACAATATTTCTAGGTATGTGGCCTGTGGATGTATTATAGTCAGAAGATGAACCCTATTGGTTTTGGTAAAGGTCAAAGGTTATGTGAGGCCACCAGAGATAAAAATACAAAATTCTTAAAAAAAAACTGCACTTGTAAACACAATACTTCAAGATAGTACAAGGAAAGACACTTCATACTTGATATAACTTTATCATCTTGATAGGAAGAACCCCATTGTTTTCAGTGATTTGAGGTTTTCAGAGATCAAAACTGAAAATCTTGAAAAAGCATGATATTTCAAGACCAGGATGATGGATACTTTCATACTTGGTATAAAACTTTGTTACTTTAAGAGAGAGAGGACCCTATGGATTTATGGAAGGTCGAAGGTCATCAGAGGTGAAACTACAGTGTCAAAATCTCATAAACTAAACAGATAGTGGGCAGTACAGTACCTCCAAACTCTGTCTGGCATTTTTGTTACCAACGGAAAGTTAGGGCTGAATGTTTGTTAAATTCCAAAAATAATTTATACTAACATTTTTTTCACAAGCATAACTGTTACAGTAAAAATTCTTACTTGATGAACATGTGTAAAAGATGCTGTGACTATACAGTAGCATGATAAGAAATACCATACGTTGAACGAGTTCTATGTAGGTATAGCAGAATTGTGCTCGGTTTCTCACGTAGACAGTCTGGGTTCCAGTCCCTCCTAAGATACTTTCTTATTTGAGCCCCTGTCTCCATACCCTGGATTCAGCCCTGCTGGCTACTGTACCTGAGTAGCAGTGATGGGCATAAGCTTAAAGAAATGCAGCCCACAGCCAAAACACTTGAGAACCCCTGCACTATATCATCTTTTATCTGTTTTGTTTGTGAATGTCTGGAAATGTAGTGATGTCTTGGAATGTACAGTATATACCATTCAAGTCTAGATGAAGGCTGGTTTTGGCAATGTGTTCCTCTGGATATCTGATCCGAAATGTACATACAAGATGCTCCACTTACAGTAGTTACAGTACCTTGACATCACTACCACTCTGTCTGAATGGCCACTTCTTTGCTGCCATTATCAGCAATTTCAATATTGCTGCTTGTTGGCAATTTAATAACTTAACAGAAAAGTTTTCTTTTTCAGTTCACTGCTCAAATAATGCAAGGGTCACAAAAAGCCAAACATCAAACATCAAACATTTCCTGTCGGTTTTTCTACAGATGGTCAAGTCTACTCTTTATTAATAGAAGGTGCCCTTAAAACATGTCCAGGCAATGAATCCCAAGTCAATGATGTGTTGAGTAAAGATACTTTGACATAACCATGTCTAAACTCTTGGTTTGATAAGATAAGTTTGATAGAGTGACCTTTGGTTGTTTGATAAGTTTAGCAGAGTGACTCTACTATACAGTACACTAATGATAATCTGGTAGTAGTTTGTCTTCACTATCTGTTCTTAAAAGTACTTATAGAAACAATCATGTCTGCTCTTAATTGTTCGTATGCCCATGGGTTTCAACAGGGAGTATGTGGGAAATGCCCCCGACTTTTGAAAGTGGAAGGGACCGCCCCCCCCCCACATTTTTCCAGAACCCTAATGAAAATAGCAGGTACATGTTTGTTTCCATTGCTTGCAATATACCGTAGCTGATTCAATGAGACTGAAATCTAAATAGGTAAAAAAAGGCACTTAATGGATTAAAATCATGGGAAAATGCCTCAGATTACACCACAGATGATCTGGTCTCCAAATATGTCCAAGGCCTTTAAAGATGGATTTACATCACTCCAAGTATGACTTTTAGTTGGGGGTAAGCAAAAGTCTCAGTTGGTGACTACTCTTTGATTGACATCAGAGTTACAAAATTCAAAAGATGCAGAGCAGCTCATATTACACAGCATGCACAGAGAATGTTTTGATTACACATGGGGTCTTTTATGCTCACCAGGATTTGGCCTTGAGCAGTGAACTACTGTGTGTCTGCGCAAGGAGAAGCAGTAAAGACAGTTATGGGCAGGGCTAGAACTAGCTTAGTTGCTAGTAAAAGTCATACCAAGTAAAAGTCATACTTGGGTGATGCAAATCCATCCTTAGGTGAGCCCTGGATCAATATCTTCTACAGCTTCATGATTTGTGCTTGAGGTAGCTACAGTATGGTGAAGATCATCTGCCCCACCCATGAAAGCTGTGATGCTCTTGTGTATGCCAGGGTTAAAAGCTGAGGTCAAGACAGCTACGTATCTTAAATAAACAGACAGTACCAAGCTGGAAGACTATGTACTGTACTTACAATAGGAACAGCTCTCATTACTTTATAAGGTACTGTACAGTAGTCAAGGAGTTTCAAATCCAGATATACTGGGTATCTGGACTTTTCCTTAACTATTTCAAGAGAACTACTGGCTTTGTTGACCACAACTAACATAGAAGTTAAAATTCCGACAATTTGACAGATACGAACTTGAAGTCACGATAAGGTAAACAAAGTGAGAGATAAATAAAATCTCAGAAACGGCAATCAGTAGAATAACAAAAAGTACACACACTTGTGAAAAGTTTGAATAAATGCATGGTTCTCTTTTGCTTACGAAGTGATCGCCAAAACTTCATGGATAATGCAAAAGTTTTGACAAGCACGCTCCATCGGCGAACATCACTCATAGCGCCATTTGGAGAGTATAAATTTTTTTATTTATTGGGATGGCACTCTCCCGAAATGTTGGTTTTGTTGATATAATGCTGACTTGATTTACTTTTTGATTAACAGTTAACAGTTCAGATAATAAAAACAGTTAAATGGATACTCCAGAAATGCACAGCCTGAACCCAGCGACTATCCTAGTAGGGGGTTAACCTCTGCTACTGACAGAATCCCTACAACTACAGTACAATTATCACCCCCAGCTACCGACACATCTCGCTCCTGAAAGTTTGATAACTGACTAACTGAGAATCAACAGATTAGGCCTACAGTAGGCTTATGGTCACCTACCCAACTCATTAGCTCCGAGCCAGATAAATGCAACCCTTCCAAAATCCCTCGTCAGTGCTTTGCCAATTTGGCCATAGGGCCTATCAAAAAGTTGGTGATTTGGCCATATCTGAGCATATGACCTGACCTGGCAACTGTAATTAGGCTGCTAGTAGCCTAGAACAGTAGTAGGGTACAAAAGTGTAACTTACTGGAAGTGTCACCTTGTCTTATTATAGGCTAGGTATAGGCCTAACTTTACAGGTACAGTATACTGCACACGGGTCCTCACATGGCTGAGTGATTTATGCCACTGTTGTGCACCAGTGTGCTCCATAAGTGTGTGGGTTCCAATCCTGCTCGAGGTGCATAGGTTTCTCTCCAGCCTTCCTCCCACTTGGCATTTGGCCTGCCATCAAAATCTGTTGCCCAGTCAACAAAGTTGGTTGCACGCCGGACTGCAGGGCCCCTGGGCGAACCAGTTAACTATGCTCTAGGCCTAGCCGACTCATTTTGTTGATACACCTGGATGTTGTAATTGGCTGCAACATCGAATTGATACAGGGGATGCTCACCCAATTAGGAAAGCCCTCTACAAATTGTCTCCAGCAAAAAGAGAAAACTTAAGGGTACAAATCCGAGAAATGTTGAAACTAGATTTGATCGTTCCATCTTGTTCAGAGTGGAGCAGTCCTGTGGTGATCGTCAAAAAACCAGATGGTACCTTTAGACTGGCCATAGGTTATAGGGCACTGAACTCAGTAACTAAGCCATCCAATTATCCAATCCCTAATATAGATTCCATTCTTCATTCAATGTACAACTCCTGCATATTTTCAACATTAGATTTGAAGTCTGGCTTTTGGCAATCCACAGTACATCCTTCAGATAAACCAAAATTTTCAGAACCTCCTTGACATTGTATTTCAACCTACTGTGTACATTCTAGTGTATCTAAGACTCACAGCTATGCATATATTGATGAAAATTGTAATTCATTCTTCCAGTATTGAAAACCATTTTAAGGATCTAGAGAATGTACTTCACTGCCTCAGAATGGCAGGTTTAACAGTTAATCCTTCTAAATGTCAACGATTATGTTCTGAAGTGAAGTTTCTGGGTTACATCATTGATGGGCAAGGTATTTGCCTTAATCCAGAAAAATCAGAAGCAATATGCAACTTTCCTACCCCAGTGGAAAGAAAGTCGTTAGAAGGCTTTTTAGGTCTGGGTGGGTGGTGTGCAAAATTCGTTCAAAATTATTCCAAAATGGTAGCGCCCTTGAATAAACTGAGGAAGAAAGGTGTTGAGTGGCATTGGTCAGAGGAATGTCAAGCAGCCTTTGTTAAATTGAAGCAAGAAATAGCAAGACCTGTGTCTCTTGTAATCCCTGATTTTAGCAAACCTTTTGAAGTACATGGGCATTTCTATGGTAAAAGGGTACAAGTATGTGACATGGAGATGAAATTTTACTCCTTTTTTATTTGCTTTTTAGCAAAGCTTATGTGCTAGACTGATCCAAGAGTGACAAAAACCTGCAGACGAGGATATAAAATTTTGCATTTCTTTTCGATGGTAGGCTGCTGAAAAAATGCGGAAATCACGTTCGTAACATGGACAGAGAAAAGCCCTTTGAACTTTTCTCACTTGTTGTCCACTGAAAGTTCCTAAAAACAGCTATATGTTTTATAATCCCTGGGAAATGGAAAAAAACATGGAGCCAAATTGAAGATTACTACAACACACCATGGGTGTGTAAAACCTTACTTTCAACATTAAGAGGATCACGTTCGTAACATGGACAGAGAAAAGACACTTGGAGTTGTTCTCAGTTGTTGTTCACTGAAGATTTCTGTAAACAGCTTCATGTTATAAAATCCTTGGAAAATGTAACATATGCAGAAACAAACTGAATATTGTAACACCACATCATGTCGTATACAATGTCATTCTTGGCATTAAAAGGATCATGTTCATAACATGGACAGAGAAAACAGCCTTGGAATTGTTCTCAATTGTTCTATTATACTGAACTTTTTTAAAAGCAGCTTCAATGCTTAAAATGCTGTGTGGCTGTAACACACAAAGAACTTTACTAATCCTTGTAGTAATTCCAAACAGTTTTTTAAAGAAAAAGCCACTAATGGTTTTATGAAGATCACGTTCATAACATGGACAGACATAACACCGAAAATTTGTTCTCGTTCTTGGTGTCAAGGGGACCATGTCTGAAACTTGGAGAACCAGAACTATAAAAACTTTTACAACCATTTTGTGAACATCCAAAACTTGAATGACAAGCCCTAAAGAAGTAACTCTAATATTATGTTTGCATATAAATTGGACAACACATAGGAGTATCTGAAGAATATTTTCCATTTCATTTATTCAACAATTGCAAAATCCAATTTAAAACATTGCATATTCCTATAAATTATGTACACAATATTTACCATATTAGTGAAATTCATTGTTCAATTGACATTTGAAATGTTTTAATAATTCTGCTGGATTTCTGCAAACATGCTTAACAATTTTTTGTATTGTTCTTTTCCACCAGACCTGGTCAAAGATGAAATGAATTAACAATGAACAAGATATGCCAAGAACAAACCATACAAGAAATATTGTGCAGAAAAAAGAAGTGGCTGTCAAGAGATAAATTTTAGTTCAATGTTTCTTTGATATATTCTTTCATTTTATTCTCAAAATTGAATGCTATCCCAACATCTTGCCTTGAGACTGTAAATTAAAAAAAATTATTGAATACAAACAACTTGTTTCACAAATGCCAACCACAATCACCTTTGTATCCATTTCGCTTCAATAGTTTTGAATTGATGTATCCTGAGGGCATCATGAGATTTTAAGCTAAACAGCACATTAGATATTTTCTGGTAGATCTGTACTTGTGTTTTCAAAGCATGCCAAAACTAGCAATGAACTGATTATGATCCCTTCCTCCATCCATCAATTTAATGGATACGAATACTTACAGTTCCTTTTGAGTATTCTTCATTTTCATATAAATTGCATCAACATGATCCAAACCTTCAATTGAAAAAGGCCCACTGCCATGCAACTTCAGAGGCCCACTAATTATGTAACTACCATGGACTACTTCACAGTCTGATCTGGCTGGCCAGTCGTACAGCCTTTCCCTGTTATCTTGTACACTTCGAACCCTATGAAGGAACTTAAATGTAAAGTTATCTCCTGAAATATTTGTTAACCTTCCAACATAAAACTCATTATCATAAAACACAGCATAATATGAATCCTGTTGCATTTTGATCCCTCGAACTTGCGGAGACAATTTTTCGGCAGCAACTGGTTCTTCATTTTCAGACACAACACTGTCAGCAACCAGGGGTTGATGAGAAATAGCTGGAGTTGACGCTCTGCAAAAAGAAGAAAGGAGGGTTTGAAACATCTTCTTTAAACTGAACATTTTTAAGAAGTCAACTAAAATATGTTGAGGCAATAGCAGGGCGAGCATTCACCAGAGGGGAAAGATGGTGATCAGTCACCAGAGGGGAGAGATTTGGGGGGGGGGGTGAGTTGGTTTTACAGGAATAAAAATCACTTTCATGAACTTAACCTTTATTCTACCAGGGTGAAATACGGGCATGTGCCTCCTCTCTCCCAGTCACTTTTCTCCCACACTGTGCCCTCACCAGCTCATACTGCTGCTGGAACTATGTGCTCACTGTAGTTTGCTTACCTGTACTGATCAGGGTTTTCATTCTCACAGAGATGGACATCACAAAATAAATCCTTCAAGACAGCTTGCTGGAACTCCCCAATCTGGACTACTTCCGATTCTGCAAAATCTGTTTAGAAATGAAGAAAGATAAGTTGTGGTTTTCACATCCTGCAGCAACACACACTTAAAACTTAGCATGCATTGGGTTTTTATGTCATTTTCAATTTTATTTGATGATATTAGAGGAATAATATGTTGAAAAAGAAGTGAAGTATTTATCTAAACTAACAAGACAGTGTCTCAATTTTTGAAAAATACCAATGAGGAATATGGTTGCACTGTGATTCAGGACATGGGAAATAGGGGAAGGGAATCTGTAATTTAAATGGCTCTTATAACATTTCTTAAAATATATGGAACAGATTTATCAATTACACGCACCCTCCCTCCATCCCCCCTCGTCCCAGGGCAAACAAAGCTCAAATATGTAGGAGCAACAAAACTGTTTTCAACCCCCAACCCCCCCCCATTTCCTCCTATTTAAGTTATTGTAACCAGTGAAAAAATGTTTAATGACATAACATTGTTTCAGAGGAGAAAATAAAAACCTTGAAATAAGCAAGATCACAAAATGTAATAGCTGGAGGTACATGTGTGATTTTCTTCAGTTGGAATCTGAAAGATATCACCAAAAATACATGACCACACCTCTGTAATTTCACATTATTTTACACTTATTATCATCTCATCTCAAGCACTAACCTACTGTGGTACAGGGCTGCACAACAGATGGCTCATCTCGTTTTTGCTTCACCTTCAAGATAGCTTCAGTCCAAGGTGAGGTATAGTTAGCATTGTCACATTTCCCACCGGTATTGCAACCACTGCAAAAACAGGATAATCTGCGCTTCTTGATCAGGTAGGGTTTTATTCCAACGACTGCATGCACTTTTCTTGTCCCTGCCACGGAGGAAACTTCAGTTCTGTCTGGACGCTGCCTTTCAATAGCACCTTTGCTAACCAGAAAGAACACACGCCGAGAGTGACTGCAGCCATTTTCATTGGTTGCAGGCCTTGAGAGATGTTGGGAACAATACAGGAAAAGACTTTCTGCACTGTTAATAATATTTGTCCCAGCCTTGACAGCTCTGGTTGCAGCATTTTTTACTATACCCCCTTCCCCGTCACAGGGGTTTTTTCCATGTCGTGACCCAAAAAAGTGGTGTTCCACAGATGGGATACCAAGATCAGAGCTGCTGTGGGACAGGTCAACAAAGGGAATCTTAGACTTATACTGTGCACCACAGCCATCTGAAAACTTGATAAGGCGCTTCAGCTTTAATCCTCTTGTACCAGTCAGATGGTTCGCTGCTAATGTTGTATACTTCTGAACTGCATGAGCATCGTGTTGCATGTCATCCGAAATAATGTGTATCGCTTCACGAACAGGCATGGGATCACCGCAATTACATGTGTAATATGCAACCATGGGATGCATAGTGATTTGCGATATGTACCAGTGCGCACTCTGTACCTCGTGCTGCATTAAGCAGCTGTAATTTTCGGCAAAGTCCATCACTAAAACCGCTGTCTCCTCTGGCGGGTTCTTGCTCATGGAATAAAAGCAAGATTGCTGCCACCGAGCTTCAAACAAATGGGTAGAGAATGTCTGAAGTTCTCCTTTCAGCTCTTCAATCAAATTAGCAGCTGAACCTCTGACACGTAACAGGCTGACTCGGTTTTTCCCACCTTTTTCAGAAGAGACAGACAATTTGCCCCAACGTTGCCATGACAACTGGGAATCCCCTGCAACATCAAGTAGTGGTTTGAAGTATGAGTCCACCAATTTGATTCCACACTGGTCGCATTCTCTATCAATGCAAGACAGTTTTGCAAATTTACTGTCATCATCTTGGGGGCACAGGGTAAGAGCAGAGAGTTGATAGCAGTCCGCCACAATGCAATCCAATTTCATTTCACTCACCACTCTGTTTACTGCTTTTATTTTGAGATTAATGTTAGTACAGTACTCGCAGAGACACTGGTATACTTTAGCTTTCCCTTGAACCAAAACATTGTGTGGGCGCAGTTGAGCAAATTTTGATTGACTAATAGAAGAGTTTGGTTGCTCATCACAGAACTGGTTATAAGTTTGCTTTAAAGTTTTTTGCAAAACAAATTTTGGCTTCTCTGCACCCTTCCTAAGCCCTTTCTTGTTTGGCATTTCAGTTGAAACATTAGGATGTTGATAGAATTCTCGAACAGCTTCCACAAGCTCCATACTCATAGCATCAGTTCTTTTTTTTCTTTCCTCGACATTAACATTGTGTTTCTTCATCCTGGAATATTTCATCAAGTACTTCCACCCAATGTTAAGTTGTCTTGATGCTTTAGTTTTCAGACCATGCTGTTGATCCAGAAAACTGGACATCTGGCTAACAAAAAATCTCTTCCTTCGACCTTTAAGGGAACTACAAGTATCCCTGATAGATTGCAAGATAATTCTGCTGTCATCTGCTGTGATTCCTTTCTTCTTCATTGCATCCTTATTTTTCTTATCGCTGGTACGAATTACCCCTGCTACAACCTCAGCAAATTTCTCAGCCGACCCTTTTGGTAGCACTTTACGGGCCCTAGAGATAGCTTTCCGCCTTGCTGCATCAGATGGAAAACCTTCATCTGACTGTTTGTTAAGTGTGACAGGTTTTGACTTAACCCTTTGCCTGGCAGCATATGAAGCTCTTTTTTGGGCAGCATCTTTCTCACGTATCCTTCTCTTCTTCTGAGAAGACATAGCAGCACGCTGCTGTCGCTTTTTCAGTTTCCAGTACTCTCTTTGCTGCCTTCGTCTTTCCTCTGCAGATCTAGTGTTTGGAATGTTAGGCAGGCAACTTTGTTGTTGACCAACACCCTTACTTTTTTTCCTCATTTTCTGCATACGTAGTCTGCTGAGTTCATTTTGTCTCCTTCTTTGTTCTGCTGTCATCCTCTCCCTGAATGAGCGTAGGCGATCCGTTTCTAGCCTCCGGTACATATGATACTGTTCTGGTTTCTTTTTGAGATTTGCCCTATAATTTCTCATGTAAGCTGCATGCCTTTGTTGAGGAGTTTGTGGGACATCTTGGGGAACAGGAAGTGGAGGGGCATGTGCCCTCACTTTTGAACGAAGTTTCACAATCAGCTGTTTGAATGCAAAGAAAATAAAAAAAACCTTGAGTAAACATATGAAGAGATTACAACATCACTTCTCAGGTAAGTTCTGCTGTGCTTGCACTCCCTTCAGGATGATTACTGATGGACTAGGAATCATCATTCCCTGGGCACATCCTCAGTGGCAGGAATACCATTAATCTGGTCGGGCACCTGCCAACTTCCATGGCTCACTAAAATGTAGTACTGGCCCCTTTTCTGCTACAGTATATTATCCCTCAGCTGCTGCTTAATTTCTTTCAATTACTTCATTCGCAGGTGGTTAAAAATTTCAAAGTAGTTGAATAACTAGTTAGTTTGTGTATTATAATTTCAAAAGTCGACTTAACAAAACCTTAGCAATGATCTTTCCTAATTTGCGTCCCCTTCCCTCCTCACTTACTGGCAATCTGGTACATTTTCACTGGACAAAATGTAAGCTGTAAGATACAAATGCTAGCTGGAACAAGGAAATAACAGCCGCCATTTTGCATCCACACTGGATAACTGCCCCACAAGTCATTCTCACATTTGATCCCCCTTCTAATTCAGATGATTTGGAAGTACCATACCACAGTTTGCCCTTTTACTGTACCCTTTACCAAAACATCCCTGCTATTAGTCAAAATGTGCCTAGGTTGAAACACTGGTACTTCTATGAAAGTCTTGTATCTTGTTGGTCAGTTCTTGTCAAAATGTTTTTATAATTTGTAACCTAGTTTTCTGTTTCTTCATGGAAAGTAAAAAGAAAGTACAATGGGCACAGGAAACTATGGTTACGATGTAGCAACATTACTATTCAGAAATCAAAAACATCTGCAACAAACCAATTACAATTGAACCTGTCTAACACTTGAAGAGGTTATCCTTTTCCCCTCACATTGCCGAAGTTGCAATTTGCTGTTTACAAATGTTTATGTATCATTCCACTGGGACGTTTTGGTAGCTAAAAAGCAGGACATTTTGACAAAGGGCCATTTTGACTGGGTACTATTTGCACCCTTGAACCTTTTATCCTGCCCCATCCCCTCCCTTCCTTAGCTCAAACCCTTTGTTCTGCCACTGCCCATAACTACTTGGTGAGGGTTTGGCTTCATAATTTGCTTCAGTTTCATTTGGCTTAGGCCTAAGCCTAGGCCTATAGCTGCAGGGCCTTCACCTAGCCTAAAACACTCCTGACCCCTAGGCCTATATGAGACAATGTCTAGGGCTTAGGCCTATATATATCACTTCATAAACGAGCCTACAGATCAAGAATTCAGGCATCCTTCTGAATATTTATAAACAATGTGTAGGTCTAAATTATTTTCAGCACTGTTGGGAACGATAAGTGTAAACTTGGATCCTAACGTTCAAACTACACATGCACTGAACTTGGTTAGGCTAACGTTATATAGTACTTTGCCGTAGCCTAACAACCTAACGTTAAACAACTTGCACTGGCTCATATACATCGTACGTTACATTATCTGTCCAGTGCTAATATTGAGCTCATTATCGCCATGAATTTCACTGGAAATTACTCTAAGAGTAAAAACAATGGTCTATGGAACACTCTTTACATCAGCAGAACAACGACCAGGTAAAACTACGTAGCTAAACCGGGTCAATCATAGAGAATGTAGCATCTTGTATAACACCTACTTCACGTTCGTAACGAACGTTCACGTTCAAACAAAGACAGATAGGCTAGGCCAAACGGACCTCTGTCCTTGTTTGAACGTGAAAGCAAGCTTCTTGTCCAAACCAGACAGAAATGCCTCCATACATCATGAAACTGAGACCAAAACGGTGTAGATTAACATGAAATGTAGGAAATTAGGAACAGTATAAGACTTCCAAAGATTACTTACCTTAGGCATCTCTTCGTCCGAAAATTTACTGATATAGTATCATGTTCGTAACATTGCATCCGTTCGTAACCTCATGGACGGATACTGGCAGACGATGAATGGATCACGGTAAAATCAATAGTAAAGGCAAATGACGTCATCAATTGAAAACTGTATTCTTTCTTCATATTTTTTCAATTTTGCCCGTAGCTACGGAGTTAAGGGGTTTCACTTTTTTTTAAATGGTGATGTGTTACGAACGTATAAAAAATTGGACAGAATTTCTTCCTGAAAATCGAAACTTTGATTTCTAAAAAAATAAGTTTGTGTTATGAATATGCATAATACAGGCCAGACTACTCGATCAAAGGGAAATAATGCAGTAAAAATACTGCTTCATGACGTGTGTAAACAATCTGGGCGATGGTTTCACGTTCGTAACCAGTTGGACAGATGACGTTACGAACGTAAACTTTTATGTTAGATCCATGAAAATGACATATTTTCCCACACAAATGGATACCAAAGCAATTATTAATCTATTTTTGAGCATGGTTTATGGAATGGCATACAAGTTCAGAAAAAAGTTGACAGAGAAAGCAAACTACCATGCTTCCAAAATATATGTATATTGGAATGTCACACTGAAGGGTGCTTCAGAAGGGCTGGACATTTTGTTCAAAAGCAAATAAAACACTGAAGACATCGATTTAATCTCAGATTTTATTTTTACTAACATATAAAAACGTGTTTTATATGAAGATATTGTTCAGTCCCTACATATCTGATCCACTGCTGGCATTTTTACCCTTAAGTGTCATGTACAAGTTATATACCCAAATACTGTGGAAAAGCCCACATACAGATGCTGGTGGGATAGGTTTAGGAGCAGCCCTCATTCAAAGAGACAAATTGAATGAACTAAGGGTTGTTGCTTTTGCCTCACGGTCATTAAGTGCCGCAGAAAAGAACTACTCTGTGACAGAACTTGCATGTTTGGCAGTGGTATGGGCATATGAGAAATGGCCCCCTTATCTTGCGAGCACTCATAGTTCATAGTACAGTATTCACACTGATCATCAAGCACTGGTGTGGATGCTGCACACAAAATCTCTCAAAGGCAGGCTTATTAGATGGGCACTGCATCTTCAAGAATTTGATTATGACATTCATTACCATCCAGGTGTTCAAAATACTTACTATCCCAGATGCATTGTCAAGGTCCCCACAGATTGCAGCCATTGAGTATGATGATAATGTTTGTTTTCACCCCAGTTGCAGAGGTGATCCATCTAGTCGGATTAACTAGGTCCAGTGTGATAATTGTTATAATTGGTTTCATTGCCTCTGTTTAGGGCTTACCAAAAAAGGAGGCAGATGAGCTAGATCAGGGATGTAGCAAGTCAAATTTGAGTGCCGGGTAATTGTCCGATCTGGGGAAAGCACCTCACCCCACCCCATGGCATCTACCCCATTTTTCAGCCATTAATTTTTCATTTTTCCTTCATTTTACTTTAGGGAGTAAATTTAGGGCTAGTTTTAGGTCTTGGTAGGCAGATTTGTGGTGGGTGGGGAGACGTGAGTTCGCCTGGAGTGCCGGGCGGGAATATCGAGTGTTGGGTGTCACCGCCCAGCACCACCCACCATAGCTACTGTACATCCCTGAGCTAGATGTATATATGTGAGCAGTGTTCTGCTACCGCTGGAGTTACCTGTGTGGTAAATGATAAGGAACCATCTTCAAGGAAGATTGATAATGAAAGTAATGTGCTATCTGATATTAACCAATTTATAGTGGCTCAGAAGAAAGTTAGAAGAAAGACAAAAGCATGTTGCAAATCATTTCAAAGTTGGAATCTACAGATCAAGGGTCAAGCAGCATATACCTTAAGTATGTGATGGAAGGAGGGTTATACTGAAGTGTACTGATAATGTTAATAAAAAAGATAAGACAGGTAAAATTGTTGTACCACAGAAACAGGCACATGAGGTCATTACACGTTTTCTTTGTACACCTACCTGCCCACATCTGGGTATTAGAGAAACAGTCTCAAAAATCTGTGAATTTAAGTTTTGGTGGGATTAAGTTAGGCATAAAGTACATATATACAGTAGAGGTCTTTATTAAGTGGTGTAGGGTTTGCCAGCTTTCCAAACCAGTATAATGGACCTACTTGGTCCATTCCCAGAGAGTAAAGAGGGAAATTTGTATGTTATTGTTCTTAGAGATCACTTCTCAAAGTTTTCTATGTTACATCTGTTGAAAAGGGCATCAGGTTCAGTATTGGCTTCTGTGCTCAGACATGTTTTTTTGTACAGTATTTGGGAAGCCTGTCAAACATTATAGTGTCAATGGACCACAGATGGGTGTTGAGGTGTGTTGCTGAATTGTGTGTGTTATGGAGTGTCAAGAGAGTGTTTACTGTTCCCTACCATCCACAAACTATTGGGTTGAAAGGGTCAATCGTAATTTGGTATCGATGTTACAGTATGCTGTTTCACAGGAACCAGGGCTTTAGCCAGCATGGTGAGATCAGGGAGTCCAAACAGTAAATTCTAGTGAAGTTTGTGTGTTAAAAAGTATTATATATATGGGGCAATCCAAAATTTTGGGAGTCCAAATGACTCCTGGACTGCTCTCTGGCTTAAACCTTGACAGGAACTGACCATACTGAGTGGGATAAGTACATAATGGAGTTTATGTTTGCTCTGAATTCATTCAAACATGATGCTACAGGGTATTCCCCTTATGAGTTGTTTTTGGGTCGTAAACCTTTGGGCCTGGGGAGTGGGTGGACCAAGACCCTACGGCTGGCATTAGTCCATGGAGCAGATAAGTACAGAAATGCAAAAAGAAACATGCAGGTGCAACATAGTAAAAACAAAATATTGTATGACAAGAAAAGGTCAGCAGTCAATATTTAAGTGGGTTATAAAGTCCTACTGAACGCACACCCTCTTTCTAATCTTAAGAAGTTTGTTGCAAAACTTGTCCCTAAATGGTGAGGGCCCTACAGAGTAACTTCTGTGCTGACTCTGGTAAATGTAATTTCCAATGTGGAAGGTGGTGAAACTAGAGTTGCTCATCTTGAGCAGCTAAAGACAATACCAGACTAATGCTTTAAAGGAAGGGGAGATGTAGTGGTCAAGATGTGATGTACTTCAAGCAGGGATTCGATGCATCAGTACTTAAAAGCAATCCTGTTATCCACTGTGTACAATAGTAGCTAGGTAGGCCTATAGGTATTCTAATGCATGAATGCACTTAGATCTATGGGCTGTAGTCTTAGTGTCACAAAGCACTACCCTGTATAGCCTGCAGGCTTGGTTAAGAATAAATTCACTTGCACACAGACCTCCTTGTTCAGTTGTCTTTCTGTTTTCCTGTACTGTGCTGCTTGCCTACCCTGCCTAGTTTACAACTCTACAAAACATCATTATAGCCTTGAACAGACCACAGGCGTTCGAAACATTACGTACATACTACACACTATATATATATATATATATATATATATATAAATGAAAGAAATGTTCCCATTTGTCCAAAACGAATTCGGTTCTCCTTCATAATATAAGTGTAAGAAATGTACAAGTTGAAAGAGAGATAGGACGTCGCTTTATGTCTTTGATGTTTATTTTAACAAGCTTTCGGCCGTTTGGCCTTCATCAGGTTCTGAAACAAATGCGATAAGCAGTATGTGAGTGCTAGGCCTGCTTTTACCAAGATATTAACATGCATGAAAATATGTAAAATTATTGGAAAAGAAAGAATATATGACTTACGTATAGAAATTGACCTTGTTTGTAGTTTGGCGTTGTGGTAGTTGTGTGAGTTGTTATGTCTGTTAAGTGAAGTGTGTCGTGATCACGTGATGAGGTTATCTGTCAACATTGATTCCGTGTGGATGGAGTGTGCGAAGTTTATTAATCCAAAATGATTCTCTGTGGAGGATGGCAGCGCGTGATTGTTTTGTAACTATTTCTATACCAGTAATCCTGACGTTGTCTATTGTGTGGTGAGCTGAGTTGAAATGAATTGTGTATGGGAGACGTTTCGGCTGAGTGTTTTCATTGAAGTTATTAATTTCAGATCTTGTGTTACTGAAGCGTGTGTAGAGGGTTGTTTCAGTTTTACCTACATATTGTTTTCCGCAGTGAGTGCATGTCATGAGGTAGATTACCCAAGAGCTTTTACAGTTTATGTGTGTTGTTATGGGAAATTCTTGATTTGTTTGTGTGCTTTTAAATTTGTTCGTAGCATGAATGTAACTATGCAACATACATTTACGAGATTTACAGGGGAAGAATCCGGGGGGTTCAGAACTGCTTATGTCGTGCCGTAAAGGTGTGGGTTCTCTTGCTCTTACGAGGAGATCTCGAAGGGAACGGAGACGTCTGAAGGCCACCATGGGGGGCTCCTTGAGGGTTGACTTAAGTTCAGGGGAATTCTGTAAGTGTCTGGAACAATTGTGCAATTTTCTGGGGAGGTTCGCGAAAATTGGGGAGTACGTAACCACTAGGGGTATTCGTTTGTTTTTCTTTCTATATATATATATATATATATATATAAGACAAGGTAGGACATTTCTCAGGACGAAGCACGAATGTTGGCCAATTTTTACACTCTACTCATACTGTGAACCTCAAAAGACTTGGTCGATCACGTCATCTGTTCCAGCAGAATATCCAACACCTCTTCGGATGCAACTTTGTGCATAAGATAAATTCTAAACAGTAAAAAAAGGTGACAAAATAAAATAAAAATAAGAATAAAAACTAAGTAAGAGCATCGGCCCAGTCGCACAGACAGTGCTTCCACACTTTAAAATCATTTTTCCTGAAATGGCCGATTTCAGGTAATTTTAGATTCCATTTCAGGAAAAATGATATAGCCTAGAGTGTGGAAGCACTGGGTGGCAGTGCAGTCACTGGGCCGAAGTCTTCTCCTATCGAAATGTCCTACCTTGTCTTATTTATATATACAGTGTGTAGTATAGTGACATGACCTAACAAGGCCACTTTCGAATGTCGTGCATCGATACAGTCAACAAAGCGCGTCAAAACTGCTGTCACAATCAGTGCGTCAATTTTTGATACAGCACGCGCATATAGCAAACTCCCTTGCTAATGCGTGTGAACCTGTTTTTCAAGCACTTGCACGCTAAGATATGCAGCTCAAATTGAACGCACAAACTGTCTACACTAAACCTCTACATACAGCTCTGTACAAAAATTGTAAACAGCGCCCGCTGGCCTTATTAGGTTACTTCTGATTTTAGGCTTGAGCTGGAAACGCTGAACTTGTCGTAATGGTATCTCTTGAAAGGAAAAATCTGTGGTAAAGATTTATAGCTCTCAAATAAGGTCAAGTCTGCCAAAACTTTTTCAGGTACAAACAGATTCACATTCTTTTGTCTTGTTTTTTAAAAACGAAAACTTTCCTAGAGTGGCCTTGTTAGGTTGTGCCATCATATATGTACGTAAATGTTTCGAATGCCTGTGGAACAGACTGCCTTGTGGGCCTACCCTAGAAGTAGAACTCAAAGCTACAGTAGTCGTTAGGCGCACTAGCTCCACTGGTATTACGCTGCATACATGTAGGCTAGGCCTAATGTAGTATGTATACCTAGGGCCCTTGTTCTCAGACCTAATAAACTGCATCATATAAGGCCCTTACACTAGGGCCTACATCCCTCCTTTGCTGTAGTGTTAACGTCCTAGCATAACGTTATAGTAACACAGCAGGCCTACCCTGTGCCGTGCCGTCACCGATGTTGTCGACCCTCTCTAAATCGAAATCACACCAGACACTGCAGTAACAGAGAACTTCTGCACAGTACAATGCAGAACGCAAAGTAGCTGAGACTGCTGAGTCACTATCGTACCAGGGAGCTGTGTAAAGTAGTCGTACTTCACTCCTAGATTGATACGGTGGCACAGCACACGTTATCTGTGCACCGTTGTAACTTAACTATTGACGTATAGTAGTACAGTCACGACATACATAGTGTCAGATCAGGCACTGTGGTGCAAGCGGGATTTTTCAAAATTCCCAAGATCATCGGCCACAAGTTTCCCAAGTGTTCCCAAGGTCAATTTACGCGCTCCAAACTGCATTCCGGAACTACAGTACCACGGAATAAATATCCATAAGGAGCCGACAGGAAGCTATTTCTCGTCTGAAGCCTGCAGGTGCGTAGCCATGGGGAGAGGGGGGGGGGGGACGAAGGACATGCAGGGGCGCCCCTTGAGCATATTTTTGGTATATTTTTAATGATTTTTTTTTTATGATATTGCTAGTACAAGTAAGGAAAGGAAGCGAGACCAGAGAAACTATAAGAGAATTTAAAAAACCTAATGATGATTAAATTTTGCTATGTTATATGAAGCAAAACATATCAAATATAACATAAAAATGCTAGGAAGATTTTTCTCGGCACACCTCGCGCGCACCCCAGAGAAAACTGACTATTGAAAACGTTTGTCTGGAACCGTAAAATTTCTTTCAAAGGAAGGGCGTTTCCTACGCCCCACACTATTGTGACTTGAAACTCTGAAATAACGGTCACTGAAACTCAGTCTGAAAGTACTAATGTACCGTACGTCATTAAATGCACCATGGTCCTTGCAAACAAAATCCCAACCCCTACCCATGTATAGGGAATACACAATTTTATGCCTCATTAGTACTGCTGTACGTAGGAAAACTTATGTGGAATTGCCTCGAAATTGCTTCCTGTGGGACAGCTTGAGTAACTTTCTATTTCCAAACCGTTGCTACACGTCTCGCTGCTCACTTTCCCACCAACTACCACCATCTTCAACAAATTGACTGATGGTTACTATCTTAAATTAGCGATCAACATTTGCAATTAAACCTGGGAAAGCAGGAATTTCTCAACATATTGTCCAGAATGAACGTAAGAGCCGTCAACTTTAAGAAAAATTACTCGGGGAGGACCCTAGGTTCCCAGCCTTGGGCTTTGCTCCTTCGGCGCTCTCGCTTAAAGGCTTGGCAGGCCACAACTTCCAAGATGCAGTCTCCGATGAAAATTTTTTCCCTGGCACTTTAACTGCCCATGCCCTTGGCCATGTCCATGTAAAAAATATCCCCCCCCCCCCAAAAAAAACGATTTTTTTAAAGTATCGTATACACTTGAACCTTCAAAATCGACACTACCTTATTTTTTCACTGTAATAAAAATGTTGAGGAGGACTTGTCCCAGACCATCGACAAAAATGAAACATGAAAGAAAGAACCATAGATCAGGAGATCTGGAGATAGGTTCATATATCCTACTCTATGGAAAGAACAGGGGCCTGGGGAAAATAGGAATTTTTTATGCAATGAACAGTACTGCATTTAAAACAAAAAAATAAAACAATAGGCTACAACAAAATGTCTCAAAAGCTGTCTCTTCGGCGGGTTTCGCGAGCACCCGTTTTCAATATTATTTCGGGATTCGGGGGTACTTCCTGCAGAACATGTTTTGTCATAGCTTCGTACAATCTCTTCCATTATCATTAAAACCACCAATTTTCGATGGCCGTACTCAGCTGAGGGTAAAGTTCCCCCCTCCCCCAGAAATTTTCAAAGCAAAAGTTTTATCACCATCGATCTGTGTAGATTTACCGACTTTTTTTTAAAGATTGTTTATAAGCAAGTTGTAAGGCACAGAAAGTGCCATTAACGGTCCCGTAATACGGTACAGACGCTTAGCGAAGGGAGGGGTGAGCTCCTCCTCCTTGAGGATACTTTTGTTAGCTTTTCTATTACTCACACCGCTAAAAAAGTCTAAAAGTACGGTTTTTTCACTGTACTTCTCGCCCACACACTCTGAGTACTAGTTCTCCCATTCTTAAAATGATTGTTCTAAAGCTCCGGAAATCCCTAAAAATAATCAATTCTCCCCTCCGACCTCAAGCCCTCTGCATTATCGATCCTGGCCGACTGTTTGTCACACAGAGTAAGAATATAATTGAAAAAAGTCAAATTGTGACTTTTGGTGTCTGTTAGGTGCCCACTTTATGTCATTTGAAGTAGAAGCTAAATGCATCATTTTAATGCCTACAATTTCGTAAATACCCCAGAATTTCCGGGGACTTCGTCCCTTGAGCCCGCCTGAGCCCCCACAGGGACTCTGCCCCCTGGACCCCACCAGAGTCCCTGAGGCTGGCCCCTGGACCTCACACCGTAAGGGGGAGCGCTTCGCGCTCACATGGCTCCTTCGGCGCCGTTCGACATGAGTCCTCCCGGGTTTGCCCGCCTACTTTCAGACATCACTAATCCCGTCCCTTTGGTGTGATTGTGTCAGGAATACTGGATTCCGTTCGATGAGGGGTCTCATCTTTTCGTCTTGTTCATATCGACACGCACACGATCTTCTCGTCAATAGGCAGTCATACTTCATGATGATATGCGATTTTATGAAGTGTTTCTTTCAGCTTAATTTGTGTAGGCCTAATTATTGGATTGCCAAATCTCAGAAATAGGCGTCAAAACAGCGTTTTAGGTCAAAGTTTCCCTGGGAAGACCCATGCCCTCCTTCGGGGTTTCTTGCCTTTAATCTCCATTCTCACAAAGTGGGCAACTAACCACAACGACTTTTTTGCAACCCAGTGGATTCGCACCCAAAGTTACATGAACATTTAGGGAATTTAATTTTTGTCAGTATGGGAGAGAAAATGATTGAGAAAATGAACTACATGGTAAATTTCCGTCAATATATGTGGGGAAAATGAGGAAACGTTATCAACCAAGTATGGAATCAAAAAGGAAACGGTTGAGAAGCACTGGAGTAGTATACTTTTGATGCATTAGGTATATCTAATTGCTCTAAAGCTCCCCTAAATACCCCCCCCCCTGACCGAAACTCCTATCTCTGTGACTGAATGTATTCTGTTTATTTTTTTTTAGCTACACCTTTCATTTGAAACTTTTACGATACTATTAACATGAGTACAGGCCGGTATAATGGCCCTGCCCCGAAGGTGAATTTCCAGCAATTCGGTACAAATTTTCTTGAGCATACATCATATGCTTCGGCTACCATAATCTAGGGTTCAAATCCTGGCCGGGTCATACCAAAGACTTTAAACTGGAACCTACTGCCTTTGTGCTTGGTGCTCAGCATAAGCAATGGAGTAGGAAAAACAAGCTAGTGAGCCACAACCGGAAAAAAGGCATTGGTCGTCTCGACTTGAACCAATTGGTTGGAAACTGGGACGTTAAACCTCATCTAACTAACTAACTAACTAACTAACCATAATCAGAATGACCAAGCGCACTTCTGTATATGATTATTGACGTAACGATTACTATGCTACCTGCGGGTACACCCGCTAGTTGCGTTTATCGTGAATTGGGACTTGCCAAAACCACCTTTCATGGATTTCTGTACAGGATGTCATCCATATGTTATCTTCCATTTCGAATGCAGCACAGGTCGTATCTTAATGTCAAAGTTTTATTTCTCCCCTTCACAATAATTTAAAGAATAATATGTGTCTGAGTATACCCCACTTTTAGAGGGGGTGGGTGCATATTTTTAATTCATGAAAGATAAAAAGTCCGGCATATGCAAATTGAAAGGCCAAAGAAGTGCGATTTCCAGTAATCTGTCGACATCGCTATTTTTTTCCAAAATTTTCTTTGTACACTGCACGCCTTACGATGGTGGCACTCAGCTTAGGTAGTGTCACGTATTAGTCCAACCAAACAAATAATGTCACCACAATGACAATCAAAGGACCCCGGGCTCTTGAACCTAAATCCGGCACTGGAAATAAGGTCTGTGCTGCTCGCATGGGTGGTTATTAACAGTGACTTGCTAACTAGTGGCCGCAGATTGGCAGTAAACGGAAGTACCCGAAGAATGACACTAAAAATGTGTCAGTAACAAAGTTGTTAGTTCTAACGAGGGCTCAGGGTTGTAAAGTGATAGTCTTTACCTTTCATCGAGAGCCAGCTGGCAAAAATACATTTTCTTAGCATTTCGTATCAAAATGCGTGAAAATTCCCAAGATATCCGGTCATATTCCCAAGGTACTCCCCAAATTCCCAAGAAAGTCAATCAATATCCCGAGTTCCCAAGCTGTCCAAATTCCCAAGATCTTGGGAAAATTCCCAAGTGATGGCACTAACCTGGTCCCAGACAATGCTGACACTTGAGCTCCGGGTCAACGGAAAGTGTAACAAGGGAGCTGCCACTAGATCTTGTGGCAGCTCACCTGCATAACACAGTTATATGATGCGCGAGTTTCTATACCAAAACCGTGACGTGTATGGTGCGCCTACCGTGCCATAAGTCCTGAAATCGATATACGTCGGTTTAATAAATTGACATGCATAGAGCAGGATATAGGAACCCTGCTCTATGTTGACATGTCAGTTTCTCGTGATCTGATTGGATAAAATCGTCATATCTGAAGGAAATTGGCCTATGTTCAATAAGATCGACATATACCAGTTTCTAGTCTTCTCATTGGTCTACCACAGTCACACGTTGCTTTCTACCCTTGTGACTGGAGGTAATCGGCATATGTTCAATTAAATCGACATATGCCATTATCTCGTCTCCTCATTGGTGTACTTCAGTAACATGTTGCTTCCTAGGGCCTGTGATTGGAGGAAATCGGCATATGTTCAATTAAATCGACATAGGCCTATGCCAGTTTCTCGTCTTCTCCTTGGTCTACTACCGTCACATGTTGTTTCCTAGCGATATGTCACTGATAGGGCGTTGAAATAAGTAAATGTAGCCCTGTGATTGGAGGAAATCGACATGTGTTCAATTAATCGACATATGCCAGTTTCCCGTCTTCTCAATGGTGTGTACCACAGTAACATGTTTGTTTCCTAGCCCTGTGATTGGAGGAAATCGAAATGTATTCAATTATATCGACGTATGCCAGTCTCTCGTCTCCCCATTGGTGTACCACAGTCACATGTTGTTTTCTAGCCTTGTCATTGGAAGAATATTGTAAGGGCAAACATCCTACGAAAGTTTGTTTTCGGCCTGCATTATGAATATTGAAACCTCTACATATTCAAAACTGCAATTTAGACATAACGTTCACGACCTAACATACCTCATTCAATTTCAGCCAATGTGCGTTCCTCATGTTCCTTGTTTTCGGTCGTAGAAACGAAAAGCCGAGCTGTTTAAATTTCTGATACGAGACGGATTGAAAATGTAGCTAGTATATCAGCCACACCATGTTTGGGCTGAGGTGACAGAATTTAATTTTTGGACTGCCTATGTAGTAGATGAATTCTTAGAACGGGCAGATAGGGGAGGGGAGGGGGGTTGCTTCAAAGCCCCTATTAAGTGCAATTTGATGGGTTCGACAGCTATTTATTGATGTAAGTTTAAATATCACTGCAAATTGTCCTCCAGTAAGATGATATGATATTCAAAAAATACTGTTCTCTTCAAAATGAAATGGTTAGGGGGGGGGGGCAATTTACGCCTGTGTTCTGGAAAAGCAAACTATCCCCTCCTTTACCCTCTTGGCAGAAACCCTGTCAGGATCCCCCTCCTTCCCTATTTCGGAGATTTTAAAACCATACATACCACAGTTAATAATTTCGATGTTTTGATGTGTGGGCCCCATTTATCCTGGATGCGTCAATATAGAAAGTTGAAAATATTTAATACATTATATTTCACTTCGTTAGAGCTATTTGCTTTCCTTGGTGTAAGTAAATGTTTCGAGACACACAGAAGATCCATGGGGCTAGTCATGCATGCCGTTCCGTCCCAGTGCATCTTTCTGTGTGCTCAACTCGACTTTTTTCGGGTCATGATACCTGGTATTCTCGGTATATTTTTTTTTATTCAGGAATAGCCCTAGAGTTCTAAATACTGTTGATGATTGCACTTTGATTGACATTTATTCAGACAATGTAGCTTTACTCTGGTTGGTCAATGAAGAATTCTACAGTCAGTCGTGTTCCCAATTAAGCTCACTCACAGTCACTGTGTGTTAATATCTATGGCCTCGAGCAGATTAAACTCAGTGCAGGTTAGGCACTGTGCCTGTTTTAGAGGTGCACTAGGCAGGTGCTTCTTGTTTAATTGGAGGAGGGGCTAAAATTTAACTTAGTAGGAAGATTTGTACTGTCTGGATGAGATTAGAGAACCTTTAACTCCTCAAGACGATTCATCAAAAGTTCTTGTGAACTTTCTTTATGGACTGATGGTCTCTAGCTCTCAGTTCACCAGCGTTTTTCCCCGCACGCGATCATCAAGGTCGTTTCGCTTTAGTGACTAAATGAGGACTGAAGTCCAATAGTAGCCTACTTTAATATCTCAAAGACTATACACTTAAGATTTTTCATTTCGATTTAACAAAGATGAAAGGCAGTAGTACAGTTACAACTAAACTTGGATCTGACAAAAAACAGTGCCATTTGCAGCCAACTCCGACAAAGAAAACCCATATTTTTCTGACCTCATGCAGCACCAACCAGTTTGTATCTGACAACTCATCGTTTTCAAATTAAAATTTAACGGGGAATATATTTTTCACCAAAGTCAAATTGTGCTGTGCATACTTGGAAATTCTTATTTGAAAGTACAGGTAGGAATTTCCAAGTATTCCTAGCAATACTTGCAGACCTAGGAAAACTGCATTTCAAGCCCAGGAAATGTGCATTTCTAAACATAAATTTTTGAACATAAATTTACTTCAAAAGTCACATAATAATGCACCATTTTGCAGCTAAGCACCCACAAATGTTCAAAAAATTTCAAAAGGGGGACGGGAACCCCTCCCCTTATAACCCTCCCCCATGCCGGGGGAATTACTCTCTGGGTGTCCTCCACACATTGCCGTTTATCCCAAGGGGGCCGTGGATAGAAAAAGGTTGAGAACCTAGGATTTATTAGACAGTGCTTCTCACTTGACTATCGGTAAAAACCTTCTGATCAAAGCATATTGTTCCTCCTAATCTTATTCATACGGTAAAAGTAGGTGTATATAAGGTTTACTTGGGTATCATGTACCAATTGAAAAGGATCAGACAAAGGAAGTGGGTACCCTAAGCTCTAATAATCACCCATGAATTGAAACTATGCAAACGATGAGGTGGATCTAGTCAGATTACCATAAATTAAAGTTTCCGATGTATCTCCTTCTAAATAGCAACTCCCTGCTCTGAAGAACTTTACCGCAGCGGCGGAGTTATGGGGGCTTTTGTCTTGGGTCAGAAAGGGCAACAACGGTGTTTTGGTACTCTTCGTTATCATAGGCGTATAAGCAGGGGGCTAGGGGCTGTAGTCTCTGTTTGGGCAAAGCATTTGCTTCTTTCCGGTAAAAAGCAAAACCTGCTTCTCCAGCCCTCCTCCACTCCCCACTTCCCAGTCTTGACATTTGTAACTGTATTTTATTTCAATTTGTGGAATTAAACTGAACTGAACTGAAAATGGTGTATATGCTGTCTTTGGGAACTTATACAATAAATTTTCTGGGAAAAGTGCTCATTCCCCTACTATAAAAAGTAGTATGCGGGTTTGTGGCTTTGAAGTAGGTAAGTACCCCATGGCTTGATAAAATCTAAACTGGGGCTTCCCAAACTTTTCTCTCACATAAGATGATGCCACCTGATTAACAGCTTATTTCCCATTCAACCTACGAAATATTTCTACAAGCTATACTATTTTTATTTCCAGTACTTTCTCTTTCCAAACAGAGGGCAGAATGTGTTCTACAAGTGGGAGGAAGAGATGGCTATAACAATGCTTTTTCAGCTCCACAAGCGCAATTCAATTTAAAGCACAAAGTAATCGGCGAACAGCGAGGGGTCCATGGGCCACCATAGGACCGTAGCGTGGTCCAGGCGTAACATTATGGTGGGATCCAGGAGGCAAATTTCCCTGAAACTGAGTTATTAGCAAAATGGGGATACTTGCCTGCAACTTGCCAGTCGAAACTGAGAGCACACCTGGCTCTGTACAGTCATCGAATCTTTAAAATCTTTTAATTAAAACCACATCGAACAGCTTGCAAAAGAACTAGAAAGAATGAAGTATGTACAACCAAAAGGGATAGGACTAAACAGCACTGATCCGAAATGTCTGTTCTTTGCAAATGTGTAAAATAAATACACAGTTGTGCACCATGGACCGAAGATATGTTTGAATAAGTTTGTATAGCTATTGAAGCCTAAAATCATGATCATCGCCCTAATTAGAGTACTAAATTGCGACATGAAACCCCTTGATGCCCGTCCTCATAAAATGATTGTAGTTTTGGGGCCAGAGTAGTTCATGTGTATTATTGTGTCGCTAATAATTTTGTGTTCGAACCGCCACGACATTTTGCACTAGAAATCATTGACCATGCATATGAGGTTCAGCACTAATTTTTTTCAGTTTTCTAACAAAATATGTCTGCTACCATTGCCATTTTAAATTGACAGTCTTCTTAAAGGTAGAGAAGAGTGAAAAAAATCTCCTTCGTAGTTTTGCAATCTGTACAGGGGAGTAGCCAGGAATTTGTCAAGGGCGGGGGGCGCAGCCCATAGACAGACTCTCAGTGCTCCGCGCCACCATGGGTTGGTGCAAAGCGCAAGAAAATTTTGGCCCAAAATGCCTCCCAGATCGCTGGAAATGGCACTTCCCAGGCCTATTTACCGCAGCATAAAAATAGGGAAAACTCTAGAAATATTGTAAAAATAAACATTAAAAAATACCAAAAATATGCTCGGGGTGGACGGCTGCCCCCTCACCCCTTGGCTACGCGCCTGAATCTGTGTTCTTCCATAATCACATGTACACTGAAAAAAATAGCTGTAATATATTTACGTCCAATAAAGCCAGTAAGTTTGAACTGGTGTTGAAGAAATACGGACGAGCAGATGTGAGCGTGTATATTTTTCGCATAACGAAAGATCTGTGACAGAAAACAACTAAAATACGTGCGTCGTGCGTTCGTAAAATAACCTTACCTCACTCTCCTATCTGCTTCGGACCTTCCACAACTTTGGGGACCTTTATGATTGCTGTTTGACAATAGCATGAGGCGTGCGCCCCTACACCTCGTGCTGGTGCCACTGTTCATAGATAGGAAATTTTATTGTGCCACAGGTTTTCCAAATGGGTGCGTAGAAGTGCCCCTTACCTACCGCCCGGTTACTGGCCAGACATGGGCGGCTCTAATAAATTTTGTTTGGGGGGGGGGGCAAACTCAAGTTCGATTCAGTGAGATTCGGAAGCCCCCCCCCCCCCCGCAATACCTATGGTCAGCTCCGGATAGTACAATAGGAGTATGGTTATTATTATGTATTTCAGCGATACCCCATGTAGTTTTCAAGAGCTTTTCAAAAACCATTTCAGGCAGTCAGTCATGAGCTGACTACTTAAAAATAAAAATACAACCATATCAGCTGATCGCTTCTCTATAGGGGGAGTAAGAGGCAGGTGAAATGGGCAAAGCGACTTAATCCATTTGTATAAAATGAGCCCCACCTTTAAATATTTTGTTGTTTCTTTCATTGTGTCACAATATGTTTCAGCTTTGCCAAGAAGCTATAAAATGTTGGTTTTCTGGATTGTTTTCTTCAACTAACAAAAATTTCGAGCACTGAAGACACTTAAAACGATGAAATGATAGCACTATGTTGGATCTCAGTACCGTTCCGAAACGAATTTTTTAAAAAGGGAGGGAAATTTTCCTACCTCAGAATGACGTCTCATCCTATATACAAATAGCTAGGCCAAAAAGTCTCACTACACCGAGCTTAGATTGACTGTTTGGTGTGTTTACTTAAAATGAACTGAAACGGTATACTTTAGCACAGAGGTGGAGAACCTTTTACTTATAACATGCCATTTGACATTTGACTGTCATAAGACCGCTCGTGGGCCCGAACGGTGCTGTCAGTTTGGACAAGAGAAGGGAAACCTCTCCTTCTATGGGAAACACAATACGTTTAGGCTACATGCCCATTACAACTTTTTGTAGACAGATACCTATGCTAATCTGGCCAGGTGACACCCGGGCAAAACTGCTTTTAGTCTTGGATGATAATCAACACGGCTAATGGGGTGACTGTGTATCTAATGACACCGAAAGCTCTGAAGTGTCTGCAAAATTATGGGCATTTTAACTCCAGCATTACCGTTACCCTCTGTAAATGACATTATGATGCCTGAGCTAATCAAATTACAAATATCACAGCATGATCATTTGTTTTGATTACCTTCGCTCGCACTAATGGTAGGTCCATTTGTGATGTCTGAAGTACATATAGTAGCAAACAAGCAACTAAAAAAAAAAAAAAAACGCGCGTGAAGCGCGCCAAAAAAATGTTGTTTTGAAAGCACTTTATTAATGTTTAGCCTTCGCATTGCATTGGAAAGTTATTCACTTCTTTAATTTTAAACCGAGTCAAGGAAAAGGGAGGGCCTAACCCATCTCGATTTACATGTTTTATTTATTTATTATTATTTTTTTTATAGAAAATTGAAGACCATGCTTTACAAACATTTTTTTGGGGGGAGGGGGGGAAGTGCCCCCCGTGCCCCTATGGCGAACCGCTAATGGGGCCAGAATGACACGGTGTTTTAAAGACTAGTGGTTCGAGAGTTTCACCTTTCTGCATGCACGATATGTAGCTGATGCGCAGTGCACTCTATTATGTGTTCACAATCGCAGTTCATTTCTCTTACGAAAGATACACTGAGCGCAGGCTATGCTAGCCTTTACCTGCAGTATTGGCGTTATTATAAGTACTGCTAAAGTATGTCCTCTATTGACTTTCATGTTCCACGATCGATATGCATGATTTCGGTTCCCAGAAAAGGGATTAGAGGCCAAATGATGTGTCATTTTTATTTCCCAACGAATATTAATTTTCTAGAAATATTGATTTCTTTTTTCTTTCTCTTTCAATTTTGGTGTGACAATAGAGGCGGGCGCACCTTGGGCCTCTCCCACCGTCTGCCCTTGAATCCGCTACTGAAAGGTACACGGACATCACTTGTTAGACCAGAATGTCGTCTTTATGATTCTTTGCCGAAAGAAAATGGTACATGTGAAGTTCTTTCAGTCTGAACGGT
This sequence comes from Holothuria leucospilota, assembly GCA_029531755.1. Taxonomy (NCBI): domain Eukaryota; kingdom Metazoa; phylum Echinodermata; class Holothuroidea; order Aspidochirotida; family Holothuriidae; genus Holothuria; species Holothuria leucospilota. The sequence continues at coordinate 26,881,439 of CM055962.1, read as the reverse complement.
GTCGGGCGGTGTTAGGCGGTTTTAGGCGGTATGGGGCGGTGTTGGGCATTAGCAGACTGATTGAAACACCTTGGCAGTTTTTAGTAGTACATAAGATACTCTATGCTTACGTGGGTTTACAGCTTGATCTCTGGTAACCTAAAAGGACCTTTGACCTCCACCAAACACCGTAGGCTTCTTTCACCTAATGTGGCGCATCTACACTCAAAGTTTGAGACTCCTCAAAGTAATCCTTCTTGAGTTATCATGACTAGGATGGGTTTTTTTTTTGACAATTTAACCTCTGGTGACCTCTCGTGACCTTTGACTTCCACCAAAATAGTTTTTATTCTTGAACTCAAAGCGGAGCTTCAATATTGTTACAAGACGACCCGTCAGGAACACCGGATTGAATCCATCGACGAGCGAATGGAAAGTTCCAGAGAATTCAACTTCAACGCAGCCTTTCTAGAATTTTCTCGAAGGAACTGTTTACGTACTGCGTCACTTCTAAGAAATATTGGCATTGTTTGTTTACTACCGTGCATGCAAGGAACGTTCTCGTAATTGCTCGACTGTGTGCTCTGGAAGTTTCTATTAAGGAACGTTCTCGTAATTGCTCGACTGTGTGCATTGAAAGTTCTACTGAATTCCAGAGATTTCTCGATTAAAAGCCTAGCATATAAAAGGCAGTTCAACAACTGTTATAGGAGATAGATATCATAATACTGACCAGACGCTGTTTGTTGAGAAGTTATTCTCTGATCGAATCACCTGAAGCCAGCCACCGACACTGCACACTTGTGATAAATTGCCTTACGCTGTTTCTACGCTGTGTATTGAGATTGTTATCATCCATCATCGCCTACCTAGCCTTGTCATTATTCGCTCGTGGAACCAGTTCCTACGCCACAGCACGCTGCAGGTCTACTACTGTACTATCGTCAACGTGCATGCACTACCAGCCCTTGGACCAGACCAGGCAAATAGGATTGTGAGTAAGTTTAATTAATTATTGTAAATTTAAGCAAGATAAGGAGATTGTAAATAATCATTAAGTTGTTGAATTTTAATCTCGTTCTTCTGTGATCTTTCGCTGTTATTGGTTTGACTTGCGACCACAAGCCGTAACAATATGCAAAGTAAGAAATCCCTCAAAGTTTTACTTCACGAAATATCATATTAACGAAGTGTTCACAATTTGCCTTCTGATGACCTCAAATGACCCTTTATCCCCACCAAAAGCGACACTGATCTTTCATTCATTGTAGGGCATCTGCATGCTAAATATGAGATTCTTGAAAGTTACCCTTCCTGAAACACTGTTTTTATGAATTTCTACAATTTCATCTTCGGTGATCTCAAATGACCTATGACCTCCACTAAAAAGAGGGTTCATAAACTTTATGTGGAACATCCACATCTAACTGTGAGATCCAGCAGATTCAATTACAGTTCAAGAGATATCGTGTTAACGAGATTTTCACCCTATGACCATTGATGGCCTTGGATGACTTCTGACCATCACAACAAAGAACAGGCTTCTTGTACCAATACATATGGCAACCACATGTATAAGTATGGTATCCGTAAATGTTATTCTTTTGTAAACATCGTATTAAGACGCAGGTTTTGGTAATTTCATCCCTGGCGACCTTAGATGAACTTTGATCTCTACTAACAACAATAGTGTTTTTTTTTCTGAAGGTGACAAATGTATATAATAAGCAGTTAATGTGTCAATCGTTCTATCTTGAAATATTTTGTTTGCAAGTTTATCAGTTTTTAACGTCTTGTGACCTCAAGTGACCTGTGACCTCCTCCAAAAACAATAACAACCTTTATGTTCATGTGATTAATCTACGTACAAAGTACGAAACATACGCATCAAAGGTATCTTCAGATATTGTGTTTACAAGCAGTTTACAAGATTTTCGTAGTTTCACCTATGGTGACCCCAGATGAACTTTGGCCTCCACCAAAACCCGGGCGCGCTCAGTTTCTTTATATGGCAAATACATATTGTACCCATCATTCCAACCTTGAAATATCGTGTTTACCAGTTTCGGTTTTTGACCTCTGTGACCTCAAATGACCTTTGACCACAACTACAAGCAATAGGAACCTCCTTCTTAAATTAAAAAATGATATATCAAGTATGTAAAGTGTCCATGTTTATGCACAGGCACAAACGCACACAAACGCCCGTGTGATTGCATAGATTTCTTTTGCCTTCTGCAAGAAATCAAAATGTCAACGCACGTCCACACCCGCAAATTAATTTGCGACGGAAACGACTGACACTGTTAAAGAAGTACCAAAATGGTCCGAGGGTCACTTCAAGGTGTATAAGACGACGTTACCCTTTTGTGTTTAGTTTTAAACACCACGTTAAGGTTACTAACTTTTCAAGGGCGACACCATTGAGAAACACCGAAAAGACCATTGTCGGTATTTACTTTACAGAAAACGTTTATGCATATGTTGTCAAAGAATTGAAAGTGCACCCGCGGTTGAGGTAAGAGCGTAGGATTACAACTTACACCACCATAAATGCCGACAGCTAATTTTTGAACCGATCGGACAAGCTATTAAGTCCACGTGTGCATGCGTAGGCTATGTTTTGCATACAGTATGTATACCAAAGGTCATTGTTTGTCCTTTAACATGAAGTCGGCGTGAAGTAAATGCATAGGGTTTAAAGTCGGAACTCTATAACACCTCCCTGCTCGAACATTGATAGCATCATAACAGCAAGAATAACAAATTAAGTATTCTTTACCAGAAATTGGGTAAAAATGAAATCACCGAAACTTTTTGAAGGCCAAGAGACTCAGCCTCTTACTATAACCAGGGAACTGCCACTAGACAGGGAGCTGCCACTCTCTTGGCAGCTCCCTGCTTTAATAAGAAAAAGCACAAGTCTGCGGCATCACGAAAAAAGTTACATGCTAACATCACTGCCTTACATTCATAGGTGTGTGGTACATTTTTTTTCTGGGAGCTTCGCCGTTTTTTGCCAGTGAAAAACCTTTACTACCCTAGGAAATTACCTGTTTGGTGCCGGGGGTGCTCCCCCAGACTCTCGACTGGCACGCCTATGCTATTCCTCAGCCTTGATGTTCAAATTTTGAGATAAAAATTCAAACGTTTGCCTCTTCAGGGAGCTTTTTTTTTCTTTCCATGTCCCTATTGAGACACTTTACATTAGTAATCGACATTTACATCAGTCTCTTCCTTTTGGCTTGTAGCCTTGGTTGAGTAGAAGGCTGTTATGGTTATATAAAGTCTAACAACGCAAGTAACTGATAGCCCAGTACGAATCGCTTGCACTTGCAGGCCAGCCCTGTTATTCGTACGGTTATTTGTTCGGTTTAGTAGCAAAGGTTAGTAATAACAGTAGTCAACTGAGATAAATGGCATTCACCTCAGCTTCTCTTGCAAACGTCAGCTATGTGTGTGTCACATGATCACCGGCAAAGCAAAAGCCCGTTTTTATGAACGATTCAATTAAGTCCCAGCTGAAGACCCGGCGCATGCGAAAAAGATAACTACGCAGTCTTTTATTGCGCAAATCGCATATCCGGGACTTTGTTTTCTTATCCGTTGTCTGTGTTTAACCACGCGTCGTCTTCAATTCTAAAGACAACAAACACTTAAAGGCAATGAGCAGTCGCCCCAAAATTTTCTTTGAAAAATCGCCAACTTCTTGCAAATCTCGTCTTATTCCTTTACAAGCACCTTTAAAGATGTTTTGAACATAACTATTACAAACAATAGGTAAAGCAAGGAGAAATTCTCCTTGAATTTCACAATTTACCAACAAAAATATTGTCACATGATCAGAATGGGCCAATCATGAACTAGAGTGACAGGATACACTCACTCTGATTGGGGTGACTGCATACTGCCTTTAATTCTCTAGTTTCTCACTCCTCTTCGCGTTTTGGTTGGATTTTTGTGAATAAAGTTTCCCCAAACAGTGTGTTGCTCAAAGAGACACAAGTTGACTAAACAGATCGCTCGGACGGTTTAAAATATGTGCGATTAAGGGTAAACGACCTCTTCATAAAGAAGAGCTGTTGACAAAAACTAGGGAGTTGCTATTTGACATAGCAACTCCCTGCAAAAACTAGTGAAGACGGTGGTTAAGAACAGTGTACAGTCGATTCAAAAATTCGTGAAATAAAATATCTCCAAACAAAAATTCTTCACAATATAGGCCTAAGAAAGTTAGGCACATCTTGAATAAGTAGATCTATATATTCTACTTATGGCTAACGTCCGTTGGTCAACAAACATTGTACCATACCGTGCAATAGATTAACAAAGAAACAAGACAATGAAAGCACTTTGACAAGTCCATACGCGACAGATATACTTCGCATTTGCTCGTAAAAACGACTAAGAGAGTTTCTTTAGCCCACTCCTTAGGGCTGGGATTTTGCTCATCGATGACCTCATCACTGGAGCATATCCTTAGACTATATTTTGTATTTTTATTCCTTAAAAGGTTTAAGCAAACATTTAGGTTATTCAATATGAAAGAAAAACTGAATACCCCAGGTCGTAGTCAAGGGGGCGCGTGGGGGTCGCTTAAGCCCTATATGGAAGTTCACAGAAATACCATAAAAATACTACACGGTACCTCACTCCATGGTCTGATCGGAGGGCTGCCAAGAACGATTGCATATTACTCATTTGATCGTGAATCACATAGTATCTTCATGGTTCACGTCGTCCGACAAGATGCTGGCAATACTTGTGGCTTATGATTCAAATGAAACGTCTTAGCATTACGATCGACATCCATCAAGAGTGAATATCACGTTCCAGTCTGATGAACCGCCGTCACACTGTCTTTGGTGAACCGTACTGTACCTGTCTTGCATAAGGGTAGCCTAGTTCGATAGCAGTGTTTCCACTCTTCCCGAAATTACCCGAAATTCGGGAAATCTGGGTGCTCTTCGGGAAAATTTTAGGAAGGGGGATAATAATTTCTGGAAATTTCTTGAAATCTGGAAATGGTGTATGGAAATGACGTATGGCTTGACTGGGTGAAATCCTGGATCAGCCATTAAACAGTTAAAGTAGCATAAAAGAAGCGTTATTGGAAATATCAGTAAGTACCAAGCCGATTTCAGGAAATTTTAGATTCCATTTCGGGAAAATGAATTTAGAGTGTGGAAGCACTGATCGATAGTCTACGGCTGACAGTTGATGAAAAATGCTTCAAGATTACTCGAAGTTCATTCCAAGTAGGGCAATGGAGCTGACGAAAAATAATGACATACAGTAATTTGAGCTCTTCTGTGTATACCCTACAAACCCGTAAAAGCGTTCATCCCAAGGAACATCCCAAGGAACATCTACAACAAAAAATTGTGAGGTGTTCAATAACGTACCGAGAAGAGTTACTTCCAAGTCTATAGTGTCACAGTGGTATCTATGTCCATCTTTTGTTCATGTCTATTTTCATCTATATATATATTATATATATATATATATATATATATATATATATATATATATATATATATATATAAAGCTACTGCAATGTTTTTTTTCTTTGAAAAAGAAAAGCTGTGTGTGTGTGTGGTGGGGCGGACGTTGTGATCATGACCCTCATGCCTTGAGAAGCAGTGGAAGAGATGATGGTGGGGTCGGTCAGAGTCAGAGGGGGTTATTCATATAATAGAATATTCCAACAGTAGAACAAAATTTTTCGTTATTCATAATAGAAAAAATGGTGCGATATTCATAATAGGAAAAAAGGTTCGATATTCATAATAGAAAAAAAAGGTTCGATATTCAAAATAGGAAAAGGGTTTCGTTATTCATAATAGTAAACAAGGTTCGATATTCATAATAGGAAAAGGGGTTCGATATTCATAATTTGGGAAAAGGAGTTTTTTCAGCTTTTAAGGCTTCCTCTATGTTGTAGGAGGGGCCACACCCTTAAAAATCGCAGTGATGATAAGCCAATGTGTTGTCTACAACATGTTGACGGCGTTTTTGAATGGTCTATTTAGATTGTATGTAACTGGCCTTTCAAAGAGGCTAGTCGAAAATTTTTATGATTATGAATAGCCAACCTTATTTTCGATTATTAGTATCGAACCTTTTCCTAAATTATGAATAGCGAACCTTTTTTTGTCATAAATAATGAACCTTTTTTCGACTATGAACATTGAAACCTTCTTTTGATTATGAACAGCAAACTTTATTCTCGATTATGAATAGCGAACCTTATGAATAATTATGAATAATTAACCTTTTTTATCATCTTTTTATGAACAACGAATATTATGAACAATGAACCTTATTTTTGCCGTTCAACACGTTATGACTAACGACCCTTATAGACAAAAAACCTTATGAATTTCGAGCTGTACCCTCTTAGGAATAGCAAGCATTGCATCGTATTCACCTGAACGATGAAATGGTCAAACCTACCTTCTCGAGTCGTTAACCATATCACAAATACAAGAGAACATCTACACAATTATAAATGCCTGACCACCACCGAAAAATTAAAGGCTATCTGTGGGAAAAGGTAGGAAAGGAAGCTTGAACTATTTAGCTGTGTGAAACGGACCCCGTAACTTAAAAGGAAAATTTACAGCTCCCGAAGCAAGCCAAAACTTTTCTCAAACATCTGCCCTCATTGAGAGTAAAAACAAATTATTGAGCCGTCCGCAGTCGAGGCGACTGATCGCCTTCGGGATAGCAGAAACTTCACAAATTTGTAAGTTGACGGTTGACATTGTCATTGTTTTACATGCTAAAGGGGACCTTCTACGGGACAAATGAGGTAAATGTAAGGCCATGATGGGGTCTGTTGCTGCATTTCGCGAATTAGTATTTTGAAAAACGTTGTTAAATTCTTTTTTGCATCGCAAAAATGCTGCTTTAAATTTCTTTTGTTACTTTCCTTCATGCTTTAATATTGCAATACCCTGGCAGATTTCTGAGGATATCTTTGCTTAACCCCACTAACCAATTTCGGTGAGGTATATATTCCCCTCGGTCACCCCTCCTGTACCACCACTGGGAACATTAGGGATGGAGGGTATGTGGCACTATTTAATCAGAATGTCATCGTCAAGAGCATAATTTACTAAGAATTGTATTGCAAAATACCTCCCAGACTGCCAACCATCTTTCTAGGGCCTGTCCACAGGCGCGTTTCCAGGAATTTACGAAGAGGGTGGGGGGATGGGAAATGCCAAGTGAGCCGAACGTGCACCACGAAGAGCGAGTCTGCACGCGTGAGGTCCAGGGGCCAGCTTTAGGGTTCCCGGTTTGGTTTTGGAGCGAAGAAACTCGGTTACCGTTACTAAGTTCATTCATATTTTATGAAATTCGATGTTAATCATGATAACTGAGCACTGCTTATCTTTAAGCCGGCATATAAACGTCCATGGAATCAAAATTGTAAGACTGTACATACCTAATAATTGATCGGTCGAATGGCTAACTTTCCTGTACAAGTCCTAATTTTGTTCGGGGTAGATGTAATTTACACAGTCATTACTTTCAAGTTGCTATTTTTCTTGGCAGGCAGGTGATCTGGGGGTCGTTTTAGTAATTGATTGAAGGGATCACTGGATATGTTGAGGGTAATACCAGGCCACGTTTATTTTACTGAAATAGGCTTGATAAACCGTTTCCACCAATAGGGGAGAGGGAATCCTAAACAGTGATGTTGTTACACCTCCACGAGTGATTCGTTCAGTAGGCCTGCTCTATCGAGACTTTCTAATTTTGCGTGTACTCAGGGCCGTAGCTAGGGTCATATTTTTGGGGGTGTGAAGGTCCCAAATTCCGACTGGATGGATGTTTTTTCCAACTAAATGGCGCCCCGTAAATTGCATATTTTTATGCGCCCTGTATTTATATACATCAGTGCGGATCCTTCCTTTGTCACTATATAAAGGTGCTATCCTGGGGGAGGCCCTCCCCTTTGGAAATTTTTCTTAATTTGAGATTGCTTTGATGCAAAATGGTGCTATCTTTGGGAAATTTTTGGAGCTGATCATACATGGCTGGAAAATGTCCATACTTAAGTACATTCTAATTTTTCAGACTGGCTGGATGGTTTTTCTTTACAATTGACTGGCTGCGCTTAAATTGCACCTTCCTTTTATGCGCCCTGCTGTGTTTGTGTACTTCAGTGGGGAGCCTTCCTTTGTCACTACATAAACGTGCCTCGGGGGCGGGGGCTAAGAGGAGGGACCCCCTTTGAGAAATTTTTGTTAAATAAAGATTGCTTAGATGCAAAATGGTGTTATCTGTGGGATATTTTTGCAGCTGATCATATATGGCTGGAAAATTTCCATAATTTAGTGAATTTAATTTTTTTGGGGTTCGGGTAAAAGCAGAGATTATGTTGTCTAAGAGAAGAATACTTTGTCAACAAACCTCGTAAAGCCAACCCCCCTCCCCTTTGGTTACTTTACTGCCTTCTATTCGGCAAAGTTTTTAATCACAAATAAGTGCATGGAGTCAACAGAAACTTTCTTGGACTATTACGAAAATTTTCCTTTCCTTCAATGTGCATTATAAAAGGGCATCTAACTGTCTAAGGCCGGCAGATACCTGTATAGGGCCTCATGGAAGCTCTGAATCCATTATATAAAATGAGGCAATGACATAATGCTCATTACCTGACATCCAAATGATAATATAGAGTATGGCGCCAAACACTTTACATCTATCGTATTTTTGATTCCTTGACGTAGTCAGAGGAACCTATGCGATGGTGATGCCTTGTGTGAGTATGTGCGTGTGTGTGTGTATGTGACGCTTTGCTTGTAAAAACTATCTCGAGAAGGATAACCTCTAGGGATCTCATACTTGGCATGTAGATACCCCTTATTAAGTAGATGATCCCTATTGTTTTTGGTGAGGGTCAGAGCTGGTCATTTGGGGTCACTAGAGGTCAAATGGTAAATACCTTGGAAATTGCTTGTATACACTCTATCTCAAGTAGGATAAATGTAAGGGATCTCATACTTACCATGTGGATTGCCCACATAGAGCAGATGATACCTATCGTTTTTGGTTTCGATGAAAAGAGAATCCTATGCAGTCATGATGGCGTGTGTATGTATGTGTGTATGTGCGTGTGTGTGTGTTTGTGACACTTTGCTCGTTAACATGATATCTCAAAAAGGGAAACTCTGACAGTTTTCAAACTTGGTACATAGATGCCCCATATTAAGAGAAAGAACCCTATTGTTTTTGGTGGGGGTCAAAGGTCACTTGGGGTCACCGGGGGTCAAAACCTGAAAACCTTGTTAACACAATATCTCAAGATAGGAAGCTTGGATGAATTTCATACTTGTATGTAGATGCGTTACGGTAAGAGAAAGAACCCTATCATTTTAGTGGAGGTCAAAGGTCATCTGGGGTCACCGGGGTCAAACCCTGAAAACTTCGTTAACACGATATCTCAAGAAAGGAAGCTCTGACAGTTCTCAAACTTGGTACATAGATGCCCCATATTGAGAGAAAGAAGCCTTTTGTTTTTGGTGGAGGTCAAAGGTCACCTGGGTTCACCAGGGGTCAAAACCTGAAAACATTGTTAACACAATATCTTGAGATAGGAAGCTTGGATGAATTTCATACTTAGTATGTAGATGAGTTATGGTAAGAGGAAGCACCCTATCATTTTTGGTGGAGGTCAAAGGTCATCTGGGGTCACCGGGGTTCTAACCCTGAAAACTTCGTTAACACAATATCTCAAGAAAGGAAGCTCTGACAGTTCTCAAACTTGGTACATAGATGCCCCATATTAAGAGAAAGAAGCCTTTTGTTTTTGGTGGAGGTCAAAGGTCACCTGGGTTCACCAGGGGTCAAAACCTGAAAACATTGTTAACACAATATCTTGAGATAGGAAGCTTGGATGAATTTCATACTTAGTATGTAGATGAGTTATGGTAAGAGGAAAAACCCTATCATTTTTGGTGGAGGTCAAAGGTCATCTGGGGTCACCGGGGTTCTAACCCTGAAAACTTCGTTAACACAATATCTCAAGAAGGGAAGCTCTGACAGTTCTCAAACTTGGTACATGGATGCCCCATATTGAGAGAAAGAAGCCTTTTGTTTTTGGTGGAGGTCAAAGGTCACCTGGGGTCACCAGGGGTCAAACCCTGAAAACATTGTTAACACAATATCTTGAGGTAGGAAGCTTGGATGAATTTCATACTTAGTATGTAGATGCGTTATGGTAAGAGGAAGAACCCTATAATTTTTGGTGGAGGTCAAAGGTCATCTGGGGTCACCGGGGGTCAAACTCTGAAAACCTTGTTAACATGATATATCAAGAAAGGAAGCTCTGACAGTTCTCAAATGTAGTACATGGATGTCCCATATTAAGAGGAAGAACCCTATTGTTTTTGGTGGAGGTCAAAGGTCACCTGGGGTCACCGGGGGTCAAACTCTGAAAACCTTGTTAACATGATATCTCAAGAAAGGAAGCTCTGACAGTTCTCAAATGTAGTACATGGATGCCCCATATTAAGGGAAAGAACCCTGTTGTTTTTGGTGGAGGTCAAAGGTCACTTGGGGCTACCAGGGGTCAAACCCTGAAAACCTTGTTAACTCAATATCTTGAGGTAGGAAGCTTGGATGAATTTCATACTTATTATGTAGATGCGTTATGATAAGAGGAAGGACCCTATCATTTTTGGTGGAGGTCAAAGGTCATCTGGGGTCACCGGGGTCAAACTCTGAAAACGTTGTTAACACGATATCTCGAGGTAGGAAGCTTGGATAAATTTCATACCTTGTATTTAGATGCCTTATAGTAAGAGGAAGAACTCTATCATTTTTGGTGGGAGTCAAAGGTCATATGGGGTCACCAGGGGGTCAAACCCCGAGACAAAGCTGCCAACCAGCACAGATTTTCCATATTCAGTACGGAAAATCATTGTAAATATGGGAATGCGGATTTTTCCTTGATAATCCGAATTTTGAATGAGTAAATAGGTCCTTTCACGAACTTTATTATTCTTTAGCTAACATATCAAAAGACTGAGAATAGACTAGAATATTTCACTTGTCTGTACAGTACTGTAGTGTATTTATTTGAGCCCAGTAATCTATGCTGTTATGTTATTGGTTAAATTTTTGTCAACAAGTTGATGTTAAACCAATCAGAAGATAGTTTGCAGCAGATCCATGACATTCCATAAGCTACCACATCATTGGTTGATCAGTTGTAAATAGATCCACTTTCAACCAATCAGAAACTGTGTTAAAAGCTAGTTTCTGAGTGCAGTGACAGACTATCACACATAGCCTGCCTGCCAAGGTCTGTTGAGCTGGCTGAGTAGCCCAGGGTTAATGTTAGATTTGACTGTAACTGAATTGGAAAATTAGCACCATGAAATGGAATAATCAAACTTACAGCAGGAATATCACAGTATGTTGTAATATGGCTCCTCTTCAGAGTAGCATGGTAGCAGAGTAGCATGAGTAACTTTAGTGGAAAATTTACCAGGCAGATCAAGTTTTAACGTAGGCCTAGGTCTAACAGTTAGGGCCTAGGCCTAAGTGTTGTTACAGAACCAACAACAAACATTAGCCTACACACACAATAACGTTAGACTCAGTACATAAATCTAATGCAGAGTTCCAGGTTTATGGGCTAGGGCTAGGCCTAGACAAAGTCCTAGTCCTGTGACTAAGTCCTAGCCTAACTGCCACAGTACGGGCTAGCCTAATTGTAGTACAGTATGTATGGGCTGATATTAGAGGTAGGTTACTGTAATAGCTATGGCCTAGGCTGGGGCTAATCAAAGCAGTTATTGCCTGTCAAATGTTGGTACCCATCATCTAAATTTGTAGTATTTACAGAGAGATTTCTGTGACCAGCTGTGCATAGGCCTAGGCTAAGTTTATACTTATAGCTAGGCCTAGGCTAGACCTAGGCTAATGTTACTTAGGGCATTGCCAAGTATTTAGCATAGCCTCTAGGATATACTGTAACGTTAGGCCTTGGGAATACTTGGGATATTTTGCTTTTTGTCCTTTGGTGACCCTGATGACTATCTTGGGAATTCTTGGGAAATTTTGCTTTTTGACCTCTCGTAACCCCAGATGACGATCTTGGGAATTCTTGGGAAATTTTGACCAGTGAAGGAAAGATATGGTACATCATGGCATTATTTGGAATAGAACATATATCATCGAAACCCCAATGCATTTTTGCATTCTGGTTGGTGGAGGTCACGGGTTTTTGGTGGGGTCACGAGGTCGAAAGGTCAAAACCTTGTAAACACTATATCTCAAGAAGGGTAAGTTTGAGAGATTTTTCAGACAAACATTTGAAATCTGGACCATAGGTGTATGAATAGCCCACATTGAGTATATGATCTCTAATGTTTTGGTGGAGGTCAAAGGTTATTTGGGGTCACCAGTGGTCAAAAGGTCAAAACCTTGTAAACACTATGTCTCAAGAAAGATAAGTGTGAGCGATCTTATACTTACCATGTGGATTATCCATATTGAGTAGATGATCCCTATTGTTTTTGTGAAGGTCAAACGTAACGTGGATCACCAGAGGTCAAAAGGTCAAAACCTTATAAAAACTGTATCTCAAGAAGAGTAAGTGTGAGAAATCCCATACTTATCGTGTGGATTGCTCATATTGAGTAGATGATATGGGTGTATCCATAAATTAGGGGTCCATGGTGTCCCCGTCACATCCGCCACTTGTGGCATATAGAGAATGGTTAAAACTGAGGCTAGAGATGATTCCTGTTATTGGAAGTGTTTAATATTCTATGTGTTATCACTAACTGTGGTATCTCAATGTCCAATTACGGTCTGTTGATCTATCGTTTACAATTTTATTATCCAGCATGTATTTGGTGTCCCACCAGATTATCTGTAAAAGTTGTGACATGGGTAATTTACTTCAGTTATTACAATATAAAAAATTTATTCTATCCTTTGGATAGCCTAAAGTTATGTCAGATGAGATATTAGAACCAGACAAACAAACAATGTGAGTTTCCAGATTAAGGGACAATGTTTAACGAAATGCGCCTATTTCAAAGTTGGCATGGCGGATGTGACGCTTTGTCCCACCTGTCACGTCATACTAGTATGGACATTAATACAAGGCCTCATCTCCCTGTGTTACTCTTGGAAACTTGAATCACTATGTCCAATTACTGGTAACCTCTACTGATAAAGTAAAATGCTAAACCTGAGCAGTACAAGGACAACTGTAATAATGGCACCCATTGGAAATCACATTTTGTGTTTGGTGTCCCGCTGATCATGTCACATCGCGCACAAAATCATCAAAATTACCACCCTCTCATATCACCTCAACTATGCCAATCCCATTCATACATGCCTGAGTTGTAACATGTGTGCACATGGTTATCGATACTACCCTTTTTTCCCCATTTTGTAATGTATTGTCCACTATCTGGTTGAAAGGGGAAAATGGTGTCCCATGGTGTCCCACTGTAACCTCCGCCATTGAAGAACAACAAAGAGCTATTTAAACTGTTTTAAACTGAAAAAAATTAAAATAAATGATTTAAGATGGATAATATGAACATCATAAAGATGTGGAAAGTAATTAGAAAGTGACAAACAAACTTGAAAAATGTATGGGGAGTGTGAATATCTATTTTATTTTTTTGGTGTCCCTGTCACACCCGACAATCATTATTACTGTAAACATGAAGCTGTTTTGTTATTTGATAAATCCTTCCTATCTTTTTCTTACTTTCGTTCAAGTCAGTATAGTTTTTAACTTTGTGCAATTTTGTAATGATTTAAGAAGTCACAACATACAGTAATGTTGACATGGTCGGGTGTGACTGGGACACCACATGTTAATTCAATAGGACCCTGTCACCCCTATATGTAACATAAGAAAATTTGCAACTGACAGTAAAAATATCCGATGTTCCAAGAAAAAAGAGGTTTGTCTGAACTGTTAGTGTTGCCCACTTGAATACAGTACTCTGCAAATGCTACGTGAAACCTTGTATGCATTGTTTGTGTCAGTATTACTGGGATTTTGGTGTCCCGTCACACCCGACACATAACGTCTGTAACCCAGTTACTCAAAAATGTAAGATATTTGGATGAATTGGGGACAACTCTGAAAAATGTTTATGTTTTATGTGTTCATTTATTTTCAAGCAGCTACTTGCTCTATCTTTTCGAAACTGTACAGATAATAAATATGTTTCAGTGTAAATATTACATGATTTCCCTTACCATGGTGTGAGTTTTTATTCTAAATTGAGCATACAACCAATTTCAGTGGGTGTAACTTGTTTCTGTCATAAATCCTTGCCACTTATGCCTTACCAAAAGTGAGGAAAAGACTTGGATATATTACACAGTTATAAACTTTCTAGGCATATATTGCCAATTTTGGTGTCCCAGTCACCTCCGCCATTTTTGAAAGGAGCTTTGAGATAGAGTTGATCAATAACCTGGATGTCTTAAACAAAAGCCAGGACTGATATAAATTTTAGAAATAGATACATATACCTTCTTGAAAATATACTTTACACCAGTATTAAATGGTTTTTAAATTTTGACCCCTTTGTCACACTTTGGACCCCTAATTTATGGATACACCCATATCTATTCTTTTTAGTGGAGGTCAAAGGTCATTTAGGGTCACCAGAGGCCAAAAGGCCAAAACTTTGTAAACACTATATCTCAAGAAGGGTAAGTGTGAGAGATCTCATACTTATCATGTGGATCATGTGGTGATTCCTATTGTTCGTGGTGGAGTTCAAAGGTCATTTGGGTCACCAGAGGCCAAAAGGTCTAAACCTTGTAAACACTATATCTCAAGAAGGGTAACGGTGAGGTTTCTCGTAGTTAGCATGTGGATTGCCCATATTGAGTAGGTGATTCCTATTGTTTGTGGTGGAGTTCAAAGGTCATTTGGGTCACCAGAGGCCAAAAGGTCTAAACCTTGTAAACACTATACCTCAAGAGGGTAACTGTGAGGTTTCTCTTAGTTAGCATGTGGATTACCCATATTGAGTAGATAAGTCTTATTATTTGTGGTGGAGGTCAAAGGCCATTTGGGGTCACCATAGGTCAGAAGGTCATAATTTTGTAAACACTATATCTCAAAAAACGTAACTGTGAGTGATCTCATACTTAGCATGTTGCCCACATTGAGTAGATGATCCCTATTATTTTTGGGTGGAGGTCAAAGGTCATTTGGGATCACCAGAGGTCAAAAGGTCAAAACCTTGTAGGTAACTGTGAGGGATCTTATACTTACCATGTGGATTGCCCATATTGAGTAGATGATTCCTATTGTGTTTGGTGGAGGTCAAAGGTCATTTGGAGTCACCATAGGTCAAAAGGTCGAAATCTTGTAAACTCGTCATCTCCAGAAGGCTAAATGTGAGGGATCTCATAGTTAGCGTGTGGATTGCCCATATTGATTAGATGATCCCTATTGTGTTTGGTGGAGGTCAAAGGTCATTTGGCGTCACCAGAGCCAAAGGTCAAATCCTTGTAAACACTATATCTCAAGAAGAATCACTGTGAGGGATCTAGTTCACACTTGACATGTGGATTGTTCGAGTTGAGGATATACTTCCTATTGGTTTTGGTGGAGGTCAAAGGTCATTTGGGGTCACAAGAGTTCAAAAGGTCAAAATCTTGTAAACAATATCTCAAGAAGGATAACTGTGAGGATCTCCTACGTAGCATATGAATTGCTAATACTGAGTACATGATCCCTATCATTTTTGTGGAAGTCAAAAGGTCATTTGGGGTCACAAAACATGATATTTTAAGGATGATAACTGTGAGGGATCTCATACTTGGCCTGTGGACTGTTCATATTTAGCATGTAGATGGCCATATAGGGTAGGTGATCTCAATTGTTTAAGTGGAGATGAAAGGTCATTAGGGGTCACAAGATTTCAAGAGGTGAAAATCCTGTTAACATGATACTCAAGTAGGATAACTGTGAGGGATCTCATGCTTGTCATGTGGGCAATTCATGTTTGTAACAATGTATCCATATGGCAAGGAATCACTAAGCCTTTTGGCTTTCTGGTTACTAATTCTGAACGAAAATCCAGACGAACATCTGCCATCAACTGGGAATGGGAGGGAGAGTATATGTGCAGCTAAGAAGATGATATTAATCTTCCTTGATAGGTATAGCAAAAGGGGTGAAGGACTAACAAGCGCGTTTCAGAATGCTTTTTAGTCGTAACTGTATTAACAATCACCATCTATACCCATCATGGCTGCGCACGAAGAGGTCCTTGAATATTTGTTTTAAAAATGTATAACGGCAACAACGTAGGCTTTAACCTTCCACATCATGCTACAAATAAGATTGAAAGATCCTATATTGATGCAAGGTCCCTACATATGTTCGGAAAGTGTTGTGATCAGAATAGTTCCATGTATAATTCAGGTGCGGTTGAAGGGACGTAATGGGGGTGGGGGGGGGGGGCTATATTGCTACTGACCCTGGTAAAACCGGATAAAGGGAATGCCCGTGACTAGGAATTCTGACATAATGGGCTTCGGTACCGCAAAGGTGGGCATCAAGACTATGTTTGTAGCTAGTGGTGCTAACAGATGATGGCAGTTTTGCGGGAACCGCAGAGGATGATATTTGAAGGCCTACACGGATTATAGTTTAAAGAAGTCGGGTCTACTTATGAACGTGCTTTTCGGACGGTGAGGGGACCATGCTGCCATGGGCTACTATAAGACCCAGGGGATGATTCAGCATAAGCGATAAGAATACACATAGTTTATGCTCGAAAATTTCACTGGTGCCTTTCTGCTTATAATATTTATAAGTGATACAACGTGGATTGTGAGGATTGCGCGCAAAGCGCCCCGAAATTTGGGGGTATGCTTTAATGCCAAAAGGAAAAGCCTGCATACAGGCTCAGCCAGGAGTTGTGCTTTGATTTGCAGACATAAGGACCAAGCGCCCTGACTGGGGCCAGCTACTGTAAGCCCCAACAGATGCAATGGGTTGCCGAACTCGAAATGTAAGACGCGCGAAGCGCTCTGAAAATTTACGGTTTTATTGAAAAAGATTTTACACTCTTGTTTACATTAAGGACAGTTGAAAAAGTTTGGGTTGGTATTGAAGAATCGCCCTACTTAAGAGCAAAACCAATTTAATTTATTTAGGCGACTACATGGTAGTCGTTGGAGATAGCATTCTTCTTACCCATTAAGGCTCCCCTACGAAACTGAAAAATCTTTTTCTTACAAAATATGTTGCCAAGATGGCGAGGCTGAAGAAAGAATCTTCTAAAAGTTAGGAAAAAAGAGGACAGAACTTCTCAACGATGCATTTTCGTGTTTCTCTAGAATCACGCCTACACGGAAGAACAATATTTGTGGAAACGTTGAATAAATCCAATATGTTTGAAAAGGCGGGCTTTACCACTAGATAGAAATGATAATGAAAGCGCGCGTAGCGCGCGAAATTTGTTTTTGAAGTTATAGAAGAATCGTTAAAAAACTTACTGGCTACGGCCTGATAAATAGCCACTCCGAATATTTTCTGAACATATCTATGTTTTCACCTCTACTAGTCTTTACAAAATTTTGCGCAATTTTTGGGAGCTAGGAACCCCCCCCCCCCTCCCCGCAGAACCGCGCCTGGTATAATTACCTTAATAATGGACATGAGTGCAAATCGTTACGTATGCGCGCAACGCGAGCCGAAAGTTTTCATTGAATATGATTTCGGCCATGACAAAACCTGCTTTACAATCTGCATCTTTCAATTGCCCAACAAACCTCCGTACCATTAAAAAAGCCAGTTTTTAGCTTACGATAGTATCGTAAGCATATGTTGCCGTATGTTACTTTTGGAGCTCTATGACGTCATCAAACAATAAAATACAAAAGATATCGCGGATTTTCTCTTCACACCATGTCGAAGAATGTTACTACGACAAAAGAAAAAATAGCACCAGATTGTGTCCCCATTGACAGTGTCCATTGTGGAACTTGCAATGCCCTTTTGCAAGAAAGAATTGTTCATTTAAAGGAAGGTAGGAAGAAATTGTTAAAATCATTCAAAAGTTTGCTGAAAACACAACTTAGGAGCCTTAAAAAGGACATTTAATGTATTATTCCGCTAACGATTTGCAGTTGTGTACTGGTTTCACTAGGGCACTACGTGAACCTGTTAGTAAGTCTGCAGCAGGTATATTATTCTCAGTACGCGGAAGTTGGTCGCATGACTTGTACGTAGCTTCTGTTTGACGCGAACGGCGACCACAAGAGACAAAAAATTTAGAGTCCAAATCTATTAAAATTGAAGCCATCTCTGCAACATTCTGAAAAATTTATGGTGGGAATGTTCAATTACGTCTAAAAGAGCAATAAAATGATAAAAATATTAGCACCTGACCCTTATTGTGTATGTTATGGGGTGTTTTGGTTTCGAATTTTGAGATCGTAGCGAGAATGTTTACATACTGAAGGCACTGCAGATATTGCAGTGCTTCCACACTCTAAATTCATTTTTCCTGAAATGGAATCTAACATTTCCTAGCATATTTCTTGTTCAGTGATATCCCAGTTTTGGAGTCTTAATTTAAAGGGGTCCTAACAGAGTCCGCTCCGCGAGGAAACTATTCTTTGTTACCGAACCGTGTCATAATATCTGAATACATGAATGGAACTTTACTCCTTTGTATTCTCGTGCTTTTTTCATAATACAAATGCCTCCACAAATTACAGGCTGTTCCTACAAGCAGGGAGATGGATTACCAGCTCCTTGCCGCTAGGAACTTCTTGAACTTTGCGGCGTGCGTCCTGGTAGAGTGAGTTCTCATACTTTCATATAGTGACTATCGTAAGCCTGGAAGCCAATGGCTTTTGATTTATATAGTAATTCGTAAACAGATCGCAACGTCTGCTGCTGTGCTTTGAGCTGCGAGAGTTGCAATTGGAAGCTACTGATAATAAGAACAACGTTGCGGTAAAGTTTGAAGCGGGCGGAGCTCTCGAAAATTTTGATAGTTTGCAATGGATTGCAAAAATTCTGATAGTTTGAGAAACATTTGTGACAGAAAATGTTTACAATAGATCCATCACATACGTACACAAATATTCCGTGGCAAAGGACAGTGATTATTCGATTTTTCGTGAGGAAAATAACGTTGAGTATTAATCCCACTTGATCTAGTTGGAAAATATGTAACAAAGTTGACATAGGCTCAGTCGGAAAAATGTGCTAGACTGAGATATCAGAAATTCGCTCTGACGAACTTGGTGGGGGGGGGGGGGTGAGACACCCCCACACCCCCCATCGCGACGGCCCTGCGTGTGCTCTAAGCAGTCAAAATGCCGATGAAGGGAGGGGGTTAGCCACAATCAGGGAAGACTGCTCCAACCGTCAGGCAAATTTTTCAGTTTTGTAGGTAAACCTTTATCGGTCAGAACGATATAAGTAAGTGATCCCCGAACAAGACGGTTTACTTGTATTGCTCTCAAGATGGGCACATTCTTTAACAAAAATCTCAAGTTTTCACACTTCCAAGTTCTTCCAATTAAACCTAAATTGTCACGCCATCCCCCATCTCCTCGTCGAGCATATCCTGTGCTAGGTGGATGAGCCGTTTTTGTCCGAGAAAAACTTGCGCTACCAGAAAAGTCCTGATGAAGTCAGAGCCACTTCTGACGAAAGCTTGACTTATACAAGACCTTCGACGGCGTACTCGTTGTAATCTTCTTACTAATGAGTACTCATTAATGTGAGGTTATGACGTCATATGTGCTTGCTTCAATTTCACTTTGTGTTGAAAGTCTGACAACGTGAACTGTTAATTTCTTGAGAACCGCACACCTGATTCAATGCAAATTTCACCAGAATACTTAGAATAAGTGCCCCTCTAACATATTAAAACTTGATTCGAGCTTAGACCCTTCTATTAAAATAGCCACTTAGTATTGGCTGTGGGGACAACTGATTATCATGACAACTTTTCATGTTAAAGACAGACGGATGCTCGTTATCCCGGACAGTTCTGATTCTGCCAACCAGGTTACTTTTAGCCCCATCTTCAACTGTTTTAGCTTCTTCCTATGCAGATACAAACCTATTTTATTGTTTAATATCCTTAATATGATATCCTGGTGAGCACACAAGGCCCTAATATGAAACCAAGACACTCTCTGTGCATGCTGTGTAATGTGAGCTACTCTGCATCTTTTGAATTTTGTAACTCAATCAAAGAGCAGCCAGTCCAGCCACCAATTGGGACTTTTGCTTACCCCCAAGTAAAAGTCATATTTCGGGTGATGAGTATCTGTCTTTAAGTAAGGGTCCATTGAAAAATCACGGAGGTGTTACTCGGATTTGTCATTGCATCAGTCTGGACAAGGAGGCAGGGCAGCATTAATTAAGCCGCGGAGTTGTTATGTGGATGGAGATATATCGAAAAGTTTAGGCCTAATTTATGTTAATAATTTAAGACCCACTAAGGAGTTAAGGAGACAAGGAGTTCATTTGGCACAACGGGCTTTCTTTCCTCTGTTAGGTTGCTAAAATTTGATATCATTTCCCTAGCAACATCATGCAAGTCACGTAATCTTTTAACAAGTCGCCTGCGCAGAATACTTTCATGAATACGTTTGCTCCGCCAACACATCTGGAGCACCTGATATTAAACTCGAAACGACTGTTTAATTGAAATAAAAAAAAATACGGTTAGCCCCTTCCTTTACAAGATACTGCATGCAATGAGTTGGCTAGGTAGAAGTTTAACTTTGTTACAACAATATGAAAAGTTTCCGGAAGTTTCTAGAAATGAAAAGGTATAGATTCTTGTTCATATTTTGCCATAAAACTTAACTGATATACTGTAATGCGCGTCACCCTGACGACTGGCAACGTTGTGGCAGTAGAGGAAAAACCCCAGTCCTATTGTAGATGTAGCAGACGACAATCCAGTAAAAGTCTTATAGAGAGGCTTAAAGCTCAGTTCATACTTAGTCGCCGACCTCAATGCGGAACGGAATTTTTGTCCGCAACGGTTGCGGCGACTAGGGTCAACAAACTTTTATTGCGCGCTTCTGATCCGCATTGAGTGCAGAAGCCCGTTACCATGGCTTTATAGTACGTGCCTACAATGCGTTCCTGATCCGTTCGAGATAAACCGATTTTATCTTTTTCCGCTTTGCGCGTCTCAATGAGCGAGTTGAAACACCTGTCTGAATTGTGATAAACACATAGCAGACTTCAGAAACGATATATTAGGTGCGGAGACATAATGGCTTGTGCCAAGAGGAAGCCATTTTCCTCTGAGGAGGATGAGAGATTGATTGAGGAAGTAAGGAAGTATCCAAATTTGTATGACAGCAGTTTGGCTGAGTACAGAGACAATGAAAGAAATGAGCAGTCATGGATTGCTATAGGCCGCTTGTTCACAACCAGTGGCCGGACTTGGAGGGACTGCAAAGACAGATGGAAGTATTTGAGAGATAGATATACTAAAGCAAAACGATCTAACGAGGGGCATAGTGGAGACCCGGGTGGCAAAAAGTTCAAGTAGAAATATTATGATTTAATGACCTTCCTGTCTGATCATGTGAAACATCGTGACACTGACAGCAACACTCCAAGGTGGGTATCAACCACGTTTAACGTGGGCGTGAAACTCTAGAGAAGGGGACATGAGAGGAGCACGTATACCACCCCAAAGAAATAAGCCCTACTGATGTTATGGCTCGGAGAAATAAGTACAGAGGGACGGGGGGGGTAGGAAGATGTTTAAAATTGGGGGACTGAAAATTGTTTCCGGACCACCGTCCTGGGGGAAGGGGAAACTGGGAAATTTTGAATGCTTGAGGGTCCTTAGATGCAATTTTGTGTAACATGTTGAGCAAATTTTCCGCAAAATTACTGCAAATTTTTAACATTTTTATACAAAAGAAACAAATTAGGGTTTTTCGTTCTTGAATTGCCGGAGGGGGCGGAAGCAAAGGCTAATTTCACCCACGGCACCTTTGTGACGGGGGGGGGGGGTTAGTTCCCGCTCCGCTTCCTACGCCTGTGTAAACGTAGTGCACAAGAGATGAAACTTTTTACATTTAACGACCCTAGGCCTGAAATAAGTAGCCACTTCAAAACAACCCTTCTGCGTTGATGCCTCGATACCCGTCCTATTAGTTGCTCCGGGGAAGGGGGCTGATGTTTCTCGTTGGGCCTACGTAGGCTATACGCCTTTTGAAAGTTCATAGGAGTTGAGTTAGTCAATGGTCATAGTAACTCAATAAACTGAACTGTCTCACAGTTCTTCACCTTGGCAGTCACCAGCTAGTGACATGCCCGTAGCCGGACAAGGTACAGGAGGGGGCAACTTCTCTGAGTGGGCGGAATATTTTTCAGGGGGGACATACTAAAATACATTAGGACAAAGGTCATTTCTGATCTTCATACACTCTAAAATCAGTTGGGTAAGCTTTTACCCAGGTTGGTTACATATGCTCCCTGCTAAACTGTTGGGTAAAAAATTGACCCTTGTTGGGTTAAACATTACCCAGCAATGGGTACATTGTAACCAACTTGGGTCAATTTTTTACCCAACAGTTTAGCAGGAGGCATACGTATCCAACCGTTTTTAGAGTGTAGTGTTACAATTTTTTGGAGGTCGGCTGCGTGCGGTCCCTGCCAATGGCGTGGATCCATCTCCAAAGATAGGGGAGGGGGGGGACTTTTCACCATTTGCGAATCGCCGTCCTGGGGAAGGGGTCTAAGGGAGGTGGTGTCTTCCTCCCATTTGGGCAAGTTGCTCACGAAAGGCGGGTTGGATGCAAAATGGTGCTACATTTGGTGCTAAATTTAAATTGAATTATATCACCATGAATTTTTACTTTTTTAAGACGTTTTTCATCTTCCTTGCGTTAGTGAATTGTTTACTTAGGTCTTAGGATAAATCAAGACCACACCGTGTGAAGAAGTGAACAGTAAATCGTCAGACTACATATACCATTAGCCAGGGGTGTATATACATGAATTTTACATTTCTTGGAGACCGACTCCCATTGGCATAGTTGTATGATCCAAATTTCCTAGATAATTACAGTTTACAGGACGGTAGTAATAATCATAGGCGCACAGGACTCTTCCAATTTGGTGATAGAAAATCTTTTGGCCGAATCTCAAAAAATTGCTCGAATTCGTTGCAGTTCAGGTGCGTAAAGTAGACCACTAAGCCATTACATCCGCGCAAAGCGCGCGAAAATTTTTGGACATTTTTGGGGCATTCAATCAAAAATTCGGAAACTCAGTAGAAAATTCCGGCAATCTTTTCAATCCAAATGTTTTTCATGTCTGGTTTACTGTTACAAAGGCATACCTAACTGATTCCACTAAACCGCTACATGCGCGGGAAGCGCAAAAATATTTGCACGGTTTGGGGGCTTTCGATCAAAACATCGGGCCGGAACTCAGTAGGGAATTGGGGGAATCTTTTCACTTCAAATGTTGTTCATGTCTGGTCTATTGTTACAAAAGCATATTGAACTGGATTTGAGACCGACTTTTTGGCGCGCAGAGACCAGTGGCGGATTTAGACGGGGGCGCACCCGGCGCTCCCCCCCTAAAATTTTCCAAGGTTTGTTTTTTTTACCTTCGTCGAACGGATCATTTCGCCAACTTTATTCTTCATCATGTTGTATTGTCTTATAATTGCTACAAAATAATAGCAGTTTAAAAGTATACAGTTTCAAGTTTTCCGATGGAATGGCAACAGGGTGACATCGAAGATCTCGACCGTATCTCGCAACTTATAGGGCATGGGAAGGGCCATTTCCTGCAATCTGGGCGGCTCATTTTGCAAAATTTCACTCTTACGCTACGCGCGAACCAATGATCGCTTACGGCTTACAGATACTGGGAAAGTCGAACTCCAAACTGGTCATTTGTCAAATAGGCGTACAAGGCAGGGGCAGAGGGCAGACTGTCCCCAAATTTCCACAAGATCTTAATTTCTGGCATGGGTTTGCACAGCCATTTGAGTCTTAAAAAATCTCGCATGTTTTAATTCCACTCAAAATTCCTATCGTGCCCGAATTCTTCCAAAGATTTGCCAGAAAAATTAAAAAGCGTCAAAAAAACTTTTATTC
The DNA here is from genome assembly GCA_029531755.1 of Holothuria leucospilota. Taxonomy (NCBI): domain Eukaryota; kingdom Metazoa; phylum Echinodermata; class Holothuroidea; order Aspidochirotida; family Holothuriidae; genus Holothuria; species Holothuria leucospilota. The sequence continues at coordinate 26,857,316 of CM055962.1, read as the reverse complement.
CTCAGCCTCTTTTTATAGTCTTGCGCAACACTTTGCCCGAAAAATCCGAATCTCCCAATTCTTTGAAACATTTGCCCGAAACATAAAAAGCATCATAGTCAAAGTAAAAATTTCATGACGAAACGAAAAGAACACAAAAATTCGCGACACATCCGGGTCGCTTATGGAAAAACAATTTTCCTCAGTCTCACTTCATAGTCCCGTGCAAACTAAACTTTGCCCCAAATGGTAGAATATTCCCGCGAAAGTTGTAAAAAAGTTCTGGGATGTTTTCAATTGCTAGATTACACTGACAGACGGAAGGGTGTATAGGTGTATACAAAGCCCAAAATTTTGCCCAAAGAAATTAATCAAAGACCATTTTTGACGTGTCATATTTCTTTATGACAATACTACCAGTAGTCATCATAAGGCGAAGATTCGGTTTAGTCGGGACGTATTCGGGCAGCTATGTGTGGTCACGATTTTGCATTTTTCAATGTGAGCCACCGTCACTTGTGCAAAACTTGCTACTTATAGGCTGCAGTGCTTTTAACCCCAAATCGGGCAACGGTAAAAGTATCTTTTTCTTCAATTTCACATATGAATTTAGTGTGAGAAAATCTTCCCATAAGTCCGCCTGAAAATTCTTCAAAGCCATCTTGGAACGTGACATACCGGTTTTCCTCAGAAGGTGTTAGTAGTAAACTCAGTAGCGTGTGCATTGGGGGGGGGGACGGGTGGGCCATGGGCCCCACCTCTATAAGTTGTTGGAGGAAAATCAACTGGTCGGGGGAAATCGGGAGCAGTTTGAACTACTCTGGCGGAGCAACAGGCGCGCTCTCCCATGTGTGTTTTAATATGCTTCAAAATGTTTCAAATATAGCACCATTTTGCATCTCAGCTCTCTTTCTTAGGCAAAAGTTTCTAGACCCCTCCCCAGGACAGGAAAGAATCAAACCTTACGCACCTCTGTTAAAACTTGTTTTACCTTCCAAAGGTTTACTACGAAATAAATTGCAGTTCTGAAAAAAAAACGGTAAATCATCTATTAATCTATAATTTGACGAGTATGATTTTTTTAATTAATCATCTAATTAATCATCTATTATAAGCCAAGGAGGAGGGGCGAAGGGGACAGTCCCACCTTATTTCTAGTATTCTATGTTTATTTTATACAATATTGCTAGTGTTTCCCCAAATTTATATGCGGTAAATAGGCCTGGGAAGTGCCATTTCCAGCTATCTGGGAGGCATTTTGAGCCAAAATTTCCTTGCGCTCCGCGCCAAACGAAGGTGGCGCGGAGCGCTGAGAGTCTGTCTATGGGCTACGTCTCCCCCTCTCCTCAAATTCCTGCGCACGCCACTGAGTAAACTCATCTATAGTCGGGAGTTCGGGCAGCAATATAGACAGTGGCATAAATTCAGTGGACCTTCAGTTCGGACAAGTGTCGTAAAAGATACGCAGTCATAAGCATGTTTTCAATTCCGTTGTATGGTTTTTTGTCCCGGAAAGGTACAAGACCATTTCATCCAATGGTAGTGGTACATGTTTTCACTGACCTAGCCAGCAGGGGGCAGAATGCCCGCACAGAAATTTTAGGGACGCGGTCGACGATGTTGAAAAAATGAAGGGGATCAAAAATAAAACGGCGAGAGGAGGGACGGATGGGATGTTGTTCGGGTGGAAGGGTGAGGGTTAGAGGCCTAGAGCTAGAGGGAGGGTAATTGGGAAATATTTCCTTCACAACTGTGATCTTTTTATGATATTGAAAACTATGACGAAACAGATTAACAGAACAATGTAGGCGTCCACATCATATTTCGTTTTTCGTAAAAATTATGAATAATATTATTGATTGATAGAATGAAAATCAAGACATTTTCAGCACATGGATCTAGTGTGAAAAGAAGCAAAATATAGCACGATTTTTTAAGCCCTTCGGGACAGCAAAAAAATTTCAAAAGGAAAGGGGACACTCCATGACGGCGGTCAAGAACGGGAACTATGAATAGACTTTGCCCCTGCATTTTGTTTGGTAATTTTCTAATCATTTTGCAATTTTCTCATTTTTAATTGAAGGGAAAATTTTTTGGCAAACGAAAGCTCAAAATATCGACTGCTTAGACTCTACTTACAAGCCTGGGAAATGCCATTTCCTGCTATCTGAGGGGTCGCGATTTTTCAAAATTTTCTGTACGCTCCGCACCAACTGATGGTGGCGCTCCGCTTAGATAGTCGTTCGGGCGGATGTTTGGCCGTCAGCGCGCCCCCCTAACGAAAAATCCTAGATCCGCCCCTGGAGACCGACCTTTGATTTTCACTGGGGGCCACCCCCTCCGTATTTACGCCTATGTGAATAGCATGTTTACTCATATCTAATCAAATTTGGATATGAAAGTGATCATGACTGTGCATGTCAGAGCTTTTTCGAAAGTATGATAGAGGTGATACTGGTAGCAATCTTTTCATTATTTCACTGTTGTACACACTGTGGTTCACCTTGTCCTTGCATAGCAGTCGGCTCTCAACAAACCTTACCAGCATAAATTAGTTTTAGGAGCTTTAGTGAATAGTGCGAGTTGAATTTTGTGGCACAAAACTGACGGCAAACTACAGGGGCATAACGGCCATTTTGACATCGGCGTTAGCAATTTTTAAGTAACTTTACGATTTTGTCCCTTATTTCGAGCAATGAGTAAAGACCACAAACATGGAAATGGGGTGGGGCCGTGTGAAAAAAATGGATGGCAAATGGTGAAAAGGTGAGGGGGAATTTTTTGAGATGTCCCCCTGCCAAAAAAGTGAGGGGGACGCGTCCCCCGCTCCCCATGATCCACGCCCATGCCATGGCCTTTTCGATTTTCTCTTCCTTTTGCGATTAAGCCAAGCGTAGATTAGAAGCAGTTCCTCCTCATCCGATTCCATCTTCCCGAATGCACTTTTGATGCCGAAACGGTGTCCGAAACTTACACGCAGAGTATGAATTGAAACGCGGACTATATAGGTGCAGAAAATGTCCGTTTGAGGTCGGCGATAAGCCTTATCAAACGAGTAGTATGAACGAGTGACAAACTGTGCGCCGTCCACTATCGCCAAGTGTGCGGCAACCTAGGTCGGCGGAGAAGTATGAACCTAGCTACGTGTACAAGCGATGGATTACTGAGCGACCTTTGGCGGTTCAAACCTCACTTTCAAGCGATGTGTCTCCATCCCAATAACAACTCCCTGCCTCAACCTAAGCCACTTACGCGAGACAGAGGTTTCTTTCAGTAACCTTTCACGAGTTGAAGTCATTCGACGGCTTACTCGTTGAAATTCTGTCAAAGGAAAATGCGGCTTGAATTGGGTTTGAGTAGACATCATCTGGCTTATAAAGAGAGCATGCAGGCATAGCTCTCTCTAAACGTCCGAAAATCTTTTATTGTTACAAGCTGATTTCTACTGCTATGTAAATAGACTGGTAGAATAGCTCCACAGGTTAACTGTAAAGGCTCTCCAATCTCGCCCCAGACAGTCAAAATTTTCCAGAAGTTTACTTTTAGCTCTGCTTTAATATTAATAATGATAAAAACACGACTAGTACAGCTCACACACAGAGTTACAGTAGCTTGCACTGAGTTTAAATTGCTCAAGGCCACATCCACACAATCATACTGCTTGTAAGCTTGCGACAATAACCGACTGCACAAACCATCATTGATCAACGCGGAGTGAAGCTACTGTTTGAATTAATGTCAAAGTGCAGTCAACAATTGTATTTAGAGATGTGATCATATTCCTCATGCATAGCCCCTTTAAGTAACCTATCCTGACCTTTCTGAAGGGTCTGATGGGGTTACCAAGACGGCTGCCTTGGCTGTACAATAACCTTAATGGCATACCTAAGAATTAATAAAGGGGTTAATATTTGACTTTGTTTACAGTACACTGACACCTAATTTGCAATAAGTTCCAAACTATTTTTCATTTCATTTCATTTGCTTCATCACAACACATTTGCAAGTAACAGATAAGATTGGTATCAATAAAATGAAAGGAATATTGCGAGGGTAAGTACTCATAAAAACCCTTTTAGGCTTGAATTACAAATTTAAAGCACTCCAAGAAAAAAAAGTAAAAAAACAAAAATAGAAACCACATATAAACGGTTTATTGATGTCAATTCATGGGTGGTGTAAAGTTACCCATGGTACCCTTAAGGTAATACTGTGTTACTACTGTATTATTGCGTTTAAAGCTTGGCGATTAAAAAGTTTGGGTTTTATTATGTCGAACACATTGTGTTTGTGTACTTGGAATGACTGATTCGAATAAGGAAGTCGATGGGACTGTTGTGTCCATTATGTAAATGTATAAAACGTATATTCAGTAGTTATGTGAACACCTTAAAAGGACTTCTATAGGCTCAATTTTATTTTTGATGTGTAAAAAGAGGAACGCAATCCAAGCATTCCGATAAAATCTTCATTTAATGCCCACATTTAGGTTTCGAAAAGTTGAAGTTATCACAGCTGCAATTAGAAATTAACTTGAAGTAAATAAGTGTGATACCATGGCTTTACATACATGACTAATATTTTGTATTCTTTAAGTTTCCACATAATTAATTCGACCTTGGACTGGTATGGTAAAGGCTACTAGTTTGCCTTGCGGATGTGTAAACGTAGTTAAATACCAGGATGCATTCATAATATAAATGAACCTAATTTTTGCAGTGTAGATTAGTGTGTTAATTTTAAAGAAGTGCTAATCGTGGTGACCTCATATTTTATTCTGATATTATGACGACGTAGAATTGTTACATTTTTGTAAACTTCTATATGTTTTACATCTTTACTTTTTACTTTTGCATACTTGTAATCAGGGCCTCGGGTTAGATTAGCTCTTTAGCTAACCGAGTTTCTCAACCCTGTTTTCAAAGTTTAAATAAATAAATTATCCCAAACACAGAAGCCACTACGCCAATATTTGGCAAAGCATGGTGACTAACTTCTAGAATATAATAGAGAAAAACAAAAAAAAAAAAAAGAGACGAAAACTCATCGTCAGCCGGAATAATCAAGGAAACAATTGTTGAGCGGTGACTAAAATCGATAAAAAATCCAATTAATTATCCACCCAATTAATTTAAGCAACTTTGGTAGCCAGACGTTATTGTCACTGGCAACCAAAGTTCGAAAGTAATTTTCCAAGGTCCGCAAATGTCCCTACTAAGACCACTTTCACAATAGGGAGATGAGCACGAACGATGGATCACATCCACACTTGATCCCGAATCAGAATCGAGGAAGCGATTTATAAACAGACGATACAAGACTCAGACGACACACTGCTCATAAGATGTTTTTTTCATCCTCATATCTACATCGCCTCTCCTTTCCTCACTCATTTGCATACGATTAAAACACATGGGAATTGCTATAGTGCTATATCACTATACAAACGTTCTGCTAGTGTGCAAAACACAGTTCTTCGATGAAATGGCGCTCTTCATAGTGCGGTGCTTTTTACTAAGAAAAGGTAGTTTAACAATCTTTACAAGTTAACCCTAACCCTACCTGCCTGCACCGAGACAAGTGGACCCCACCACCTGACGAACTCCAACGCTGGCAAACGTGAGAAGTCGGTTCAACTCTCAGTGTAACCTCCGTCTTCACCGACGCAAAGAAAACGTCCGCATGCTTCTCCACACCCCTAAATATAATATTACACCGGTCTCTCCATAAGGCCAACTTTATGGAGGCCAAAACAAAGTCAAGTATAGTGCAAATATTTGTGGTGCAGGTTGGGGGCGAAAACCATACAACTGAAAGCGTAGTACTGGCTGACCGTTCATGTGTTACCAAACCTGAGACGGTCGGTCAGTGCTTGAAACCACTCTCAGAGGATGGTCACAAAGTCACACTGCCAAAACACATGAGGCACACTCTCTCACTTTATGCATCCAATAAGGGAGCATATGCCATTTCCAAGCGCCACCGAAGGCGCTTGAGATTAGTTACGATGGCGTCGTGTGCAATTCGCCACAACAGGTCTGCCGGCTGTTATCGAGTGACCTGCTGTGGACGACATGCCACACCTTCGGTCCCGATGCATAGTCGTTGAGTAGGACCTAGCCAACCATGCTATCAAAAACGGCCCGATACAGGTCCCCCGCCCTGGACTGCGCAACGTTCCCCACCGTTGACATAATACGGAGATTATCCCTCATATAGCAGTGTGCCTTTGTGGCCTACATCTATGGGGCACACTGTTGCTAAACAGGGAAGGAAAGACCAAACGGAATGATAAGCCTCGCATTAACGGACAAAGAAAGCGAACGGCGACTACTGTCGAGGGCACTAAAAACACACATGGTCAGGAGAAACCGGAACTTCGAGGGAAAGTGGCAACCCCCGCGCTTAAGGTCCTGGTACACCACCTTTCTCCTGACTAGCTTCGTTTTTTCTGACCATAAAAACCTAAATGCAGCTATCTCGAGTCGAACCAGGACACTTTCTAGAGCCAGAACAGGGCCTGAGTACCACAAGAGATTGATAACTGTTACATTTCCCAAGAGAATTGTTTAGCGATGGCCGTAGTCCGTCAACTTAGCCTCCACCAGGTCCACTTTCTCTTTCCACTTAACCTTAACCAAACCATATGCCATTGCCATTGATTTTCACCCATGATGCCAGGAAGGGGTGCTTGACCGGCACTTACCCAGTCGGAGTCCTTTGGTTTTAGTAGGATTCAGGCACCTGTCGCCCCCTGAAAAGTGGACGTCGTGCCAGTAAGGGCCCTGCAGGAAGTTAGGTTCGGAGACTATACACATGTGACGTCATCAGTATACTGGAGACACTTAACTTCGGCTCCACCGGGTATGTGAAAAGGTCGGAACAACGATTCTACTTGAAAGGCTCTTGTGAGGGATTCACTAATTAGTACATTGGGTAGAGGTGACAGGGGCACTCCTGCCGTACACCACGTTGGACTCTGAAAGGGTTCGACGGTAGGTCATTAACAATAACACGACTATGTAGACTATTATACAGTCAGGTAACCCATTTAACAAAGATTGGGTTCAAACTAAACTTCGTCAAGACCTTTAAGAGGAATCCGTGATCAACCATGTCGAACGCCTTCTCCTGATCGAGGGAGAAGAGCGCGCATGGCAGATCACGGTACTTTACAAATTCAACTAGGTCCCACATCAACCAGAGTTTCTGCTGAATCTCAGTCTCCTCACCGGGGAGGTCTGGTAAGGTGCTACAAAATCCGACATGACGGTGCCCAGCCTGTTACAAAGGGCTTTTTCCAGGATTTTGTAGTCCACATTCAACAGGGTGATTGACCGCTAATTTTTCGGCTCAAGTGGGTCTTTTGACTTGGGTAACAATGTTATCACGCCTTTGTCCTGCAAGGGGCTCAGTGAGCCAACAAGAAAGACAAAGACAAAACCTCCTCGGAAAACTTGTCCAACGGTACCCTTGAAGCGTTTATAACATTCCACTGGAATACCGTCGGGCCCTGGCGCTTTCCCGCCTTTCATCTTCGCCACCGCCTTTCAAAGCTCGTCGACAGTCAAGGGGCACCAAGTTCATTGTTCTGCACTTGAGGGGGAGTCGGTCTTGTCAATGTTATCTAGGCTAATAGGGACTTCTGAAGGCCCTCATCGACATTTGTCTAGATGTAAAGCTGTTCATACAAGCTTCTAAATACAGCTACTATGTAGAGAGGGTCCTTCTGTACTGTACCGTGGACGTCTTGGACCGCCTTTATGCGACGGTCCATGGCGTACTACATGAGGTCCCGGTAGAACTTGATAGTAGGTTTTCCTCCGCCTCCACGCAATACACGCGAGCACAAATACGGTCCCCTGTAGTTTCTTATCAAGATACTGCTAGACTGCTTGAAGTGCGGAGGAGTCCCCGTTCCTCTCCCAGGAGCAGAGCGAGAGGAACTCCTCCCTTCTTCGATGAGCTCTTGTTACACAGTATTCAACAGTGAACTGTTTGATGTGGGACTTGACGTCATCTCATCACTCTAAACACGTTGGGAAGGCCGGCCTTAATGTTTGCCACCCTTCGTACCTGGCCTTAAATTATATTCAGCCTCTCTTAGAACATCAGTGCTCATTTTTCAGAACCCCCTCCCTACAGGCCATGACTCAGGGGCTGGAAGGAGACAGTAACTGCATCATGATCCGAAACTGGACATGTCACAACCTCACACTCGCTCGGTGACAGAGCAGGTGGAGAGTACACCCGGTCCAACCTCGAGGCGTCCGTGCCATCTGGACGATTCCAAGTAAGCACGGGTAAAACAGGGTGATGTACTCTCGAAACCTCAACCATATCACGATTCTTCGTGAACATGTCCAATTCGGCCATGCCGACGCCACAGTCCGAAGATGTACATGTTGACATCCTGTTGAGCCATATGTCTGGGACGCAGTTACAGTCCCCACCTAGGATACAAGGGGCATTACCAGGGACGAAGGATAGAAAGATGGTGAAAAAGTCCCTTCTGTCTGAATCCCAATCGGGCACGTACACGTTACACAGGAGAAAGCTCCCACAGGGATGCTTTATAGTAATCATACCAACCAGTCCGCATGATCAGAATCAACTTTTCCGACCAAGGAAGTCCACAGTCCACCTTTGGGAAACTAAAATAACTGTTCCACAAGACCACTCTGAACCAAAGGAAGCGTGCTAACCCCACCAAACTCATAAGACCAGGTGTGGACATCGTCCTTATTTACATTGTGGGTCTCTTGGAGTTAACAGAAGACCAAACCCAGTGACTTACAAAACAGAAATATTCTTGATCTTCTCCGACTGTCCCTCAAGCCGTTGAAAGTCAACGTCAAGAGGGACAGGGGATGGTCCATGGTCAGTTGCGTAACTACATGTATGACTGGGGACAAGACTTTTTATTCCGTGGACTCGGTGTGGGCGCTCCAGAGCAATGGAACCCCTGGTCTGACATCTCGCTTGAGGCCGGCCTCTTTAATGTGGACTCCGACCCCCCCCCCCGTCAAATCAAACCAACCATCCCACGAGGGTGGGTCCATCGCTGGAGGCCTAGTCCGAGGAGAGCTGGAGGTCCTCCTCCACTGTTATCCCTCCAGCCTCCCCTGGTGTCGATGGAAAGGGTGGTGGGGGGTCTGCCTCGGGGCCGCCGACCCAGTTCCTCTCTCACACTGTTTAGAGGCTAGGGGAATCCTGTTCAACTGGCTGTGCTGCCTCCTCCAGTTCATTGTGTGAAGGGGACGTTGGTTCCTCCACCATAGGTTCTGGGCCTGTATGCGAGATTTCATTTGCCGGTTCCACATCTGCACTGGCACGGGCAGAGGACGATGTGGGGCAGGCACCACAGACATGCCCTTCCTTCCCACAGAGGTTGCACCGCACCTCGTTGGGACACTCTGCCTTGTCGTGCCCCAAATGAAGGCATCTGCCCCAGCATCTATTGGGACATGACGTGGCTTCGTGCACCTCCTCTCCACACTTAAAACAGGTGCGGGGCTGCCCAAAATATCTGATGTGGCCTTTAGCACCCCCTGTGAAGAGGAAGGATTGTTTGTCCCTCTTTAGAACCACACGGAACTGTCTCATGCCATTCAGTATGCCCTTCATCTCACCTTCACTGTAGTTGCACAATCGCTTATCCGAGACAGTTCCGTATTAGGTGACAACCAGGGCTGTAACCGAGTCCACCTAACCCAATTCCGGGCCAATTCCGATCCCAGTGGCCACCATTCTGGGCCAATTCCGAGCCCAGTATCCTCCGATTCCGAGCCAATTCCGATTCCAGGTTTTCCAATTTCGGGACAATTCCGAGTCCGGCCATTTGACAATGTAGCGCCTCACACTAATGCTTTTTGTACTATCTACAATTACATTTATGATGAAAAAAGGCACTTCTCAGGAGTCAATTTTATACGGCACTCTGGCTGACCCTGTAATTTAGTTGACTGTACGTGACCATCTACTTGTTAATTGTGCCCCAAATGATAATGTTGCCTGGGTAACATTAATGAAACTTTCATTTTTGTGGACTCGACTGGAATTGACTCCGACTCCGAGTCCAGCCGAGCCCATTCCGGGCCCATTCCGATTCCGTGACCTCCCATTCCGGGCTTATCCGAGTCCAGTGAAAAACGGACTCGAGTCCGGAATTGAGTCCGAATGAGGACTCGGATGTTACAGCCCTGGTGAGAACCCTCGCCAGGAGGCCCTTTGCGACCTCAAAATTCAGATACAACACCGTCACCCCCACAGAGCCATCATGTGGGGCAATAGTAAGCCCTAATACACCCTTAATTTGGACTGAATCTTACCTGAACATTAGGTAACTTTAGGTCGTACGTGCTGCGGGCTACAAGCGCCTGCAACATCTCTATTACTTTAACTTCCACGCCGTTATTCTTTAATAAGTAAGCACTTGAGGGAGTGTGACATTCACCCCCGACCTAAACTGTAACTTAACAATGCTGCTATCCTGCACATGAGCATAGCAGCAAGTTGTGGCTCGAGACCAAGTGAACAAAGAAAAACAAAATAAGGTCTCAGAACTATTATCAGAATGCCAAACTATAGTTACAGTGAAACAACTACAAGATAACCGGGCGCTGTTGGGGGACGACACGATAAACCCTACACACGTACACAGCTGACACTAGTTTTGTACAAAACTCACACAGTATAGATGGCACAGTGTTGATAGCTTTATAACGCTATATAAAATTCAGCACGGGCAAATGACGAGATCTAAACGAAAACCCTCCTGCTCTCTTCGAAGACCTATTCATAGTGAAACGGACATGTGCCTTCTTCAGAGTAGCGTTCTACCCATACCCTCTATTTCTTGTACCATGAATTTGTATTGTGCATAACTTATGTCAATTTAATTTCATTGAATTAACACTGCTCCCTTCCCATAATTGTTTTCATCATATCACTTGTTCACTCCTTAAGAGCGTTTTTTAGATCTGTGCCCTTGGGAACTGGAATTAATGCATCCGCCCTCATGACACTCCTTTGATGGGCGGAAGTTGTTCCTCGTGGGCTTTGTTGTGACACCATAGCTGAAATAGCTACAGGCGTAGGAGATGGGGGGTTGCAGCCCCCAAACAAATATATTTGTGAAAATTCGGGCAATTTGCTGAGAATTTTTTGGGCACCTACTGAAGAAAAATAATGCAATGATTTAGAAAAAGGTAATGGTTAAAAAACTTCCTTGGTAATTAAATTAAAGTTCTGATTTGAATTGAGCAAGTACCTGTATATTCGGTATTAATTCACCAGTGTGTTTTTTAATGGTTAAACTTATATTATGATTACCATTGGTGTATTTAGGGGGACACTGGGTCATTTCCCCTCACTGGTGCTGATTTTTTTAGTACCTAAAATAAGTAAATTTTTTAACACAAATTTTACTTCAAAGGTAGCATATGTCTCATTTTCAAAGGGGAGGGGGACACCCCTTCTCCTTAGACCCCGGCGATCACACAACATAATGCATGCGCCATGAGAGAAATCCTGGCTACGCCACTTATTATTATCATTATTATTGTAACGATTTCCCCCAAAATTTTAACCAACATGGAAGGGTAGTAACACGGCTAATGATTGTATGTAATTGGCATTCGGTGTGATAGCCGATGCATGCCTATAAGATATGTACATTAACATGTTGAACGCGCGTGCCACGTGCGGGAATTTTGGTTATAATTTTCGGGCAAGTCGTTTCAGCCTCCCCCTCCCCCCCTCCCAATCAACTTGGGCTCCTACGCCTATGGAAATAGCTCTGTACAAAAGAAAGTTACGTGCCGCATTGCTCGATTTGAGTGAAAGGTTTTGCCGTAGACTATACACCCACATTATTGTGCAGAGTTAGTGAGACTTTGTAGCATTTTTAGGTCAACTGGAGACTGGTGAGATTTTCGCGAGTAAAATTAAGGTCTAATTGCATTTAAAAGACCAAGATATGATATCCTTTTCTCTGTAGGGTCGTGTATGTCAGTCTAGATGGAAGAGAAGTTCCCCCAATACGAAGAAATATTCTCAGTGTGGGCGCAAGCCATCACTTTGTGTATATTAGCGTCTGCATGGGCCTAGAATAAAGAGAAGGTTCCGTAATTTGAAGGTCGGAGTGTTTTCTGTGTAGGCTCAATCAGCCATCAGTGTGTGTATTTTAATGTTAGTCTGTTACATAATAATGTAAATTAATGTTTTATAATTACGGCTGATCCATCTATAATTATAAAACATTATTTTACATCAGTATTAATAGGGACTGTGGAAATTAACAATGTCTTTTCACAATTTTTGGAAATAATTCGTTCGTTTTGACCGCCATTTTGTTTTTCCGCCATCTTAGTTAACCTGAATCTCGGTAAAAAGTCCCAAAATGAAGCATCGTCATAAAATATGACCAAGTTTCAAGTTAGATGTCCAAAAAATATTTTCTAAGAATATTTCCTTTTTAGCTCAGCTGAAAGCTTTCAGCTGAGCTATTGCTGTCGTGCACGGCAAACGTCTGTCACCATAACATTTGCGTTTTTTGACTGACATTTCGCTGTTTTTTGTTAGATTTGGCTGAAATTTGGTAGAGATGTTAGCAAAAGTGATATCTGTAGGCTGCGACTCTTTTCGATTAGTTTGACTGCTATTTGACCTGGGGGGGGGGGGGGAGGGGGCTTTGTTTGAAAACGTAAACCAATCTTGATAATATGTTTCATATAGATAGTTCAATTTGTGCTGAACAAAAGTTAAATTTTTTTTTTCGTTCCTGCAATCATTTAAGGCATGAAAACAGCACTTTTTGAAACAAATTCTGGCTAAGTCCCCATCTTCGGGAATATTTTGTGCAAAATAATGAATTCAGATTATACCAACACTAATAAGGTGATTTGTCGTGAAGGATTTATATTATCCAAGTTTAGATACCATAATAGTAGTTGTAAGAGAAGTGCATGAGGGAGGAGCACGTAAATATTGACTTTTTTAGTAAGTTGTACAATAGTAGAAACTGTCATGTTATTTAATGTGCATGTTTTTTCCCCGTTATGTGACTCGGTTTAGCTCCCCCCCCCCCTCCCCGAAGGTTCATGAGACATGTTGGTTCGTTGTATTATAGCATAGGTATATTTCTGGCAAATAATATTTTCTATGAGATATTGTGATTGCCAGGAAAGATGCGGTAAATGTAATGTTGTCATAAAAATGTGAAACATGACATGAAAATCCTTTTAGTCCAAATTCTTGTAGAAGTTGACCACAGTTAATCAGACTTGCATCATAACAAGGTAACAGAACTCCAGCTCTATCAGCACAATGTGCGCTCAAGCGAATAATGACTTTTGGTGCTTAATAAGGAGTTCCAGTGGCTACTAGGGCTTGGCCGGATCATATGTCTGGATTGAGCATGGTTGTGAAGATACAACTCGCTGGACTAAAACCACAGAATATGAAAGTTACTGACCATCACTAATAAGACTTTCCCGGGCTGTGGGGGACTACTCAGGATTGTTGGCTTATGGGCATTTTCATGGCACGAAGATGTATTGAAGGCTCTTTCTTTACCCTTTAGGCATAAATACAACGATATTTAAGACACATAACTAAAACTCTCCCTGTGTAAAATGTATATTTCTACTTGGAACTATGACGTAACTTGGTCGTACTACTTCCACTTCATGTGGTTCAATGGGTACAAGCATGGGTACGAGCAGCGAAATTCGTTGTTCTCTTTTTCAGCGGTGTTTTGTATATGATTACGTATACGATTTTAATGATTTTCTTAAGCTCAATGTCAGACTTACTAATGTGTAATGAACTTTGTTTCGAAGGAATGTTTTTCGTATTAAAAAATTGTGACCAGCTTTATACATGAAATGTGGAAGTGTGCTGGTGTTATCGAAGTTCATTTTATAATCACGCTCCACACACGCCTTCAACTCAGGTAGCAACACACTTGTTCACTATTGTTGAAAGCAAGCGATTTACGTAATAGGTGTGCAAATTATGTAAATCAGTAAAGTGTAGCGTGGGTACGCAGCCCACATCGATAGTGTGTTGGGTATATACCATTTGATTACGGGGTTTCACATCAACGCGACAATTACTACAATTATCGATTTTTGAATAACGTACTTGGGATACCCCACTATGTCAGACTATGTTAGCTCAGCTCTTTGCTTTCCAAACCAGGGATATGACATGACTACGGGATATTCTGTACAGTCTATTATGGACTGTAGCTATCAGCTTTTTCTCAGCCTGTCCGCTTGGCTTCCTGATTTTGTTTCGAAGACAGCAAGGCCGTCATCACGGTAGAGCCCGATGTTTCGAAACAAAATCAGGAAGCCAAGCGGACAGGCTGAGAAAAAGCTTCATAGCAACATTCTAAAAATTCGGTTTGAAAATTACCATATCAGCCAATTTGACAGTGGTGGACTACCTCGACGTCACACTTGACCTAAAAAGCGGCCAACACCAACCATTTACCAAACCAGGGGACCAGGCACTTTATGTCAACGCGAGGTCCAATCACCCCCCTAATATAATCAAGCAGATACCAAAAACTATCAGCAAAAGAATCACAGGTCTATCTTCTACTAAAAAAATCTTTGATAGTGCTGCGCCCACCTATAATGAGGCATTAAAGACCAGCGGTTACAATGAGGACCTTACATATGAACGAACAACGCAGCAACAGCCGGAAAAGAAGAAACGCCGCCGCCAAAGAAACATAATTTGGTTTAACCCACCCTTTAGTAAAAATGTTAAGAGCAATGTGGGGGGCATCTTCTTGAAGCTGTTAGACAAGCACTTCCCATCATCACACCGGTTACATAAATTATTTAATAGGAATAACGTCAAAATTAGCTATAGTTGCATGAGTAATGTGCAATCCATCATAGCTGGACACAACGCAAAAATCCTGGAAAATTCGACTACACACAGCCCCACGAAAGAATGCAACTGTAGAAAATCCGATGAATGTCCTTTAAATGGCAAATGTTTGGCGTCGGACATAGTATACAAGGCGCAGGTCCACCATAGCAACACCAGTCATTCATATATCGGCATGTGCAGTGGCCCATTCAAAATGAGATACTACAACCACACCAAACCATTTCGGAACCAAGCTTACGCGAACGAAACTGAGCTATCTAAATTTGTCTGGGATCTCAAAGAGAAAAAGCAAGATTTCTCCATTGAATGGGCAATTCTGAAACACGCGAGCACCAAGAAAAAGACAGCTGCGCAGTGCAATTTATGCCTGGAGGAAAAACTAGCAATCATCACTGCTCACGCACGTAAAGAAAGCCTTCTTAACAAAAGAACCGAACTGGTGTCTAAATGTAGGCATATAGGACTATTGAACCGTGACAGGAGAAAGCGGTGATCTTGACCAAAAGGGAGTTTTTCTAGTTTTAGGAGCCCACTTGCCTGAGGATCGCCGTAGTGCGTGAAACTTTAAGTAGCAAGGCTAGATCTATGTTTATGTTATATATATATATATATATATATATATATATATATATATATATATATATATATATATATATATATACATACATATCTATATACCCGGTGGACTCGGACATAATTGTTCACATTTGGGTTGAAAGGAGCTAGCTCGATGATGGCAATTAATTATTATAAGTTAATATATAATAAAATATTATTAATTAATTATACTGTAAACTGCAATACTGTCAGCTTACTGCAGTTGAAGGAACTCAGGCAGCGTGACAGCTGGCGTTTTACCGACACCCTAAGCATCGTTTGAGTTATGAGTTGAATTTTTTCACCACATTGAGACATTGCGTGAGGAACTGATGCTTCATCGTGAGAGCGTGAGATTGCGCCGAAATGCGTGACTCTCACGTGACTCTCTCTCAGAGTTGACAGCCCTGGATTTCTTTCTCCTTGAGACATCATTCTCCTCTAGTAATACCTTAACAAGGGGCTTATTTCGAATGATGCTTTGATGTGTAGGTTGGGTTAGCGCCATCACAGTTATGGGAGCGCCATCACAGGAATGGGAGCGCCATCACAGGAATGGGTTTTTAAACTCAAAACGACTGTTTAATAGAACTAGGTCCATACAAATGCCGCTACCTTATCTAAACTGCTAAAGAGACCATAAGCAAATGAGCTAAAGAGACAGAAGGCTCATTCTTTTACTGCATTCTGAAAATTTTCCTCAAGTTTCCTAAAATAATTGGACATAAATCTATGTTCACAATTTTACACAACACAAATCGTTACCAAGCGACACCAGAAAGAAAATATAGCCTACTTCTTTCAGGCGACAAGCAATGCTATGGCAATGGATAAAATCACCACAGTTTTACTCCAGATGTAGCACAAACCTCTTTGTGTAAACTTTTTAATCCAGCTTAGTTTTAATAGAAATCTTAAAGGAGCTGGGTAGTCGCCAAAACAGAATAAATTCTCGGACCCGCCGACTTCGTTACGTCACATCCGGTTATGCTTCTTGGTTTATCGTTCCGATCCAAAATGAATTGTGTCTAGTACACACAACTCACAACGTACGTACGTGTGTAGTATATTAGTGTTGCATGTTTTAGTACGATACTGCTTACTTTTAGGCCTAACGTAATTTTAGTTAGGCCTATGATTTTCTTAGTTAGCCTATAATGAGTTTGATGGTGGTTAGTAAAAGCGAATCTATTATGGGGAAGAAATGGAAACTCATTGTTTGCAAAAACAACAAGTTTAAGGCTTACCGAAGGTGGTTGATTCAAGCATTTTCGTTTCCTGGTCCCACATTTACACAGAGCTACAGGCGGAGGTTGCTCCTGCTTTTACACGTACAGCCTCCGCTACGAGACTCCTTACGCTGACACTTTGATTTGAAAACGCAAACAGACGGTTTTGTGCAATATAACCACTAGGATCTGCTTCTGTTGAGCTTTTCACTAGCTCGAAAGGAAAACTTTCTCCCTCCAACATTTTTAAACTGGCTATATTACTCGAAATGAAACCAAAATAATGCCCAGAAGCACTGCAAGTATAACAAAATGCTAACGCAACCAGATCATCACTTTTTCGCGAAAACGCTATCAGAATTGTCCAACGTAGCTGCCATAATAACTCGATGTATTGACTAATTGATCTATCGATCAGAACCGTTACAAGTTGAAACGATACAAAATTCCCCGTGCCAGAAGCAAAAGTAACGAACAATAAAATAAAAAAAAAACTGTTAAATATGTAGCAAGTGAAAAATAAAAAATCTAAGAAATAAAACACGAACGTAATTACTGAATTAAATTGCAAAAATTATTTTAACTGAGAATACAAAACACATTAAGAGGAATTTTTTTCAATATAAGTATTACACTGAGGGTAAACATCTCGTTTAGTGACGTATTTATTTCCGAAGTACGCCACTACCCAGCTCCTTTAAGAGCACGATGATCGAATGATTACTAGATGAACTTGGATGCCTCACTTCAGAGGAAGTTTTGGCGAGCTATCTCCATTCGGATAACAACTCCCTTGTCCAAGTGGGTATGGGCCTATATCATGTCACCAAACCTTCCAACTAAGACAGTTGCAAATGCAAGGAGCTCTGCTTATCTTTTCTGTGGTACTCGTTTGTCCTCGAGCTCACTGCTCCCAATGATCTGTAAACCCGTAGGTAAACTAGGATGGTAACAGCTGACCATTTTTGGCAGTTAGTGGGAGGGGGCAATTAAAGTAAGAACAGACCTTGTTCAAAATCCAAGGACGAATACTACGTGTGATCATATGATTTAATTTGAATCTGGAAAAGCGACTTTTCCCTTCCATGGGATGGCTGGAAGCTTGGGTCTATTTTATATATTTCATTAGGCTATATTTACCGCATAAGCTTTTGGTATCTTATTGATTTAGGAACAGACTACACCCACTCCCAGGTTTACAGCCTTGTAGTGTTATTCGTCTAAATTTCAGGAAGATTCATAAACTGCAGTTTGTGTTTTCCTGCGGACCTTTACAGTTCCTTCCGAGAAATTTCGAGGGAAGTTTTTAATATGATAATAGCGTGATTCTTAGTAACTTTCGAAAAGTTCTGTACGAGACACCTTACAAAACACCATTGAAGCGCGTGCGCTAATCTTTCCGTTCTCGGTTGTATAAGCTGATATGCAGGGAGCTGCCAAAGATATGTTCGTATTGTGCATGGATTTACGTGTGCCATTGTTTGACCGTGAAAGTACCTCTTTGGACGTCTTCCAGCTCCTTGTAAAGATCAACTGGTTCCATAATTTTGCAATGTAGAGAAGGCTGAAGTGTTCACGTTTCACCGAAGTCTGAACATTGACAAGTTCCACGTTGGTATCTGTCTTGAAAAAATTTAACAACTTTTAAATACATCCAAGGTAAGACAATTCTAGGTTCTGTTCACAAGCCCCATTTTTGCATGTTAAGTTCGTGCATGATTTTATGAATAAGTTCTGTAGTCTCAAGCAACCGTTTTGATTGGCCTGTTTTAATGATTTTAGGAATTATGTTATTTTTGTTAGTTTACTCGTTCCACTTTTCTTCCAACGGATTTGTGGATATTTGCCTATCAGAAGTTTCATTGAAAATAGGCCTATAATGCATATGAGGTTATGGAATGACTGATTGCACAGACTGATTAAACCATGACGGACAAGAACAATTGATGCTCCAACCACGGAGGTTTAGAACCTCCAAGCTCCAACAGGCTCCATGCAATCCGCACAACAGGCAAAAGTTTGTAGATGTGCAGGAACGTCGCTACAAGGGGTGTGGTGTGATTCTCCCCCAATTTTGTCACAACTGACGATAGGGCCTAGTTGAAAATAGGAATGGGACAGAAGGAATTTTCGACTGCCGCAGTTCCAACAGTGGCACTCCAAATTTTCCACTATTGGTCTATCTCCTATTTAATTCCTGTGAAAAAAAATCGAATTTGAGGGCTAGTAAACTGAAAATTCCCACGACCAACACTATGACTTAAAAATGGCGCCCTTGAGACGAACCTGTGTCTCTTTTGCTGTCTTGTGTGCTAAACAAGAACGTGGCATAATGAAGTGTGGTTAGGTTTACCTGATGTACCATCTGTGTAAAAGAGTTGAAAGGACAACTGTACTACTCTTTTATTTACTTTGTGACTTTCATAAAAACAGAAATTTACGAAAAGTGAGAAATCTGAGTACGGTACTTAATTCGGGAGTTACAGATCTAGCAAGAGCAATGGCTGAGAGGGTGATCCAGCTCTACCAAATAAGAAACATTCATCAAATCAGATTGGTAGCCCCGGGAGGGTTGATAACTCTCCAAATTGTTTTGTCAGCTCCTCACTAAGGGACCACATTTTGCCGTTTGCATAAGAAAATATATGTTTTCTCAAAAAATAAGACTGGAACTAAATTCAAAACCAGTGCAAAGTCACCGATTAGGAAAGCAATATTGGGTTTTATCAGAAAAATGTTTACCTCAGCAGTGCTAAAACATTTTTAGAAAACGCTTAATACTCTAAACATTTGGCAATCAAAGTATGGATGATAAATGATTTAATACTTTTACATCGTGTAGGTAATTTTCACCACGATAGATAGGGCCCATATAAGTGTGCTAAGTAGTGTTTTCAATTTTCAAGATAAGACTTACACACTGTGCAATTCTTTCCGTGAATTTGAAAAGAGTGTGTCATGTAGCCAGAACTGATCAAAAACGCAGATTCTTCGTTCTCATACTTAATTTCGGTGCGATTTCGGATGGTGATCTATTGATTATTTGAACTGAGGACTAGGCCACAGAGTAAAAAAAAAAAACTATCATCAAAGAACAATAGCGCAGATTATATATAAACAGACAGGAAGAATGCAGAACGGGCAGAATAGTACAGTATATTAATGAACTATCTGAAAGGCGGGCTTTTTCTTGCATTAAACTAAATCTACTAAGCATAATTCATTTAAGTAATCTCTGTGAAAATCAGACCACATCAGTTTTCGTTTCAAGGAATTATGAACAATTGAATGTGCAGCTACCAACATGAAGTTTGGCCTTTCAATCTAGATCAAAGTAAAATAGTGAGGACAGTGTTTTCCAGAATTATAGGTTACTAAGGGAAACTAATATCTTTTGCACTGGGTCGTCATGCAGGATTATCTCTTCACGGCCACATGGGTATTGATGGAGTGCAACCAATCTTCGACCTGTGAAAGTCATGTCATGTCTCGTTGTATGTAACAGGGGCTTGTTCTTGGGTAGGTAGGAATAATGTAATAGGGAATCAATAGAAGAAGGGTGGAATTGTAACTACTGAACATCATGTCTATTGTACCGCAATTCTCACTTTTAGCTAAGCTGAGAAACTTTATCTGAGATATAACTATCGTTTACAACCGTAAAATTATGTCATTTTTTGCACTGTGCTAAACTGGAGTTTGGTCAGTGCTTTATGTAGCAATAACAGTTTTCATGATGCAATCATATTTAATAGATTTGAACAGTACTTGAGTTCGCTGGAGGTTGTGATATTCGTAAAATAACAAAAATATCACTCCCCTAAGTCTGTTTTAAATCTGCCAAAGTGTCAAAGATTGAAAGTTTGAAGAATTCTGATTTGAAAGTTGTTCGTGAGACAAATTTTCGTCGTCATATGAGTTCCCCAAACATGGACATCCTAGATATGTTACAGACATATAGGAAATATCGTAAAGCAACGCTCATTTCGACATCAAATAGTAAGGATACTTGTTGCGCGTGATGACGTATTTACCACGGAGAGATGCTTCTGGGATGAACTTGCAAGTTGTGGACTGGTTGATTTTTGTAGCAAGGTAAACTGTACGATCAGTAGCGGCATCTCACTGTATATAGCTTTTTCTTCAACTACTTACTTGAACAAGGTGAAAAACTTAATGTTTAATTTTAATGAATGAAAAAATCCAAACACAATATAACGTGGACAACCACGCATAGTAATAGCAAGAATGTTGCGTGCTTCCTTGGTCTTTGGGGTCCTGTGTCTCTATCGGGCTTTTTGGAAAATAAGACCAGAGACGTGAAAAACCAATACCACTTATAAATTATACCAAAAACATAACATTACAAGATAAAATCTGTGAAAAACGTTTTGTTATAGTGTACTTTAGATTGGGTCTTAGTTTTTAAGATCTGGAAAAGTAAGACTCTGTCTTTTTGACCAAGGCTGTGGATGTTCTGGTCAAAAAAAATGATACATTACCGACGTTTCTAAATTCGTTGTGATTGAAAAATTAATATTATGAGACAAAATCTGTGAAAAACCTTTGTTGTTGTACTTTTGTAAGGGACCTTGGTTTTCATGATCTGGAAATGTACGACCCTATGTTTTTGTGGGGACACAGGTCTTGGTTGTCCAAAACTGGAAAAGTGACAGGAAGGTGTTAAAACCTTCAAGTTTTAACTGAACACTATCTTGTGTTCAAGCCGCGGATATGGCTTGCAACCCCGAGTCAAATGCACCCAGCCTATTGACTAAGTGTGTCTGTATCTTCCAACTCGACTACATTGGAAGACGAATTAACAGCCAAAAATCGAGATGAGTAAATAAACAGGTTAGTAACCCATGTAACTCCCTGATAATATCTTGTCTCAGTTCCAGCTACCTTGGTTTAACTGCTTGAAATAAACCAGAAAGCCCAAAGGCGTAGTGATTCCTTGCTGAAAGAGGGTGCTTTATCGCACTGAGGTTCATCCTTCAAATTAATACGTTTTGAAAATATCATTTTTACGATGTATTCACAACTTGACCTTTGCTGGCCTCATATGACCTTTAAATCCCACCATAACGTGAATAACAAAGAATGAAAACAAATAACGTCTTAGGAGGGATTCATATATGAATCCCTCCTAAGACGTTATTTGTTTTCATTCTTTGTTATTCACGTACCGGAACCGTCGGCGTGAAAAACCGAGCTCTAATCAACAAGGCCATCAAAGAACTCGGTCAGCGTATGGTATTTCTATTATGCTACAGTCACAATATCCTTTTTCACACGTTCATAATTAGGTAATTTAAATTGGTATTATTACTGTAACAGTTACGCTTGAGAAAAACAGCATGGAATGGTAGAAAACTTTAGCCCTAACTTTTCGTTGGTCGCGAAACGTTGGACACAATTTGGAGGTACGTACCGCCCACAGTCTATTTATTTTATGAGGTTTTCGTTGTTGCACATGTAATGACCTCATATGACCCTCGACCTCCAACAAACTACGTAGGTTTCCCCTCTCTTTTAAAGTAATACAACTATATACCAAGTATGAAAAGGATCCATCATCCCTGTCTTGAAAAATCATGTTTTTCAAGATTTTCGGTTTTTGACCTCTGATGACCTCAAATGACGTTTGACATCCACCTAAAACGATAGGGTGCGATTTCTCAATATTATAAAGTTATATACCAAGTATCAAGATTGTCCATCATTGCTATCTTGAGATATCCTGTTAGAATTTTGTATTTTCACCTCCGGTGACCTCAAATAACCTTTAACCTTGACCAAAATCAATAAGGTTCATCTTTTGACTATAAAGCATCCACATGCCAAGTATGAAAAGCATCCATGCTTCCTACCTAGAGATATCGGTTTACAAGGTTTTCGGTTTTTGACCTCTGGTGATCTCATATGACTTTTGACCTCCACCAAAAAACAAGAGGGATCTTTTTTCTCAATATAATAATTCTAATATACCAAGTAAAATTATCCATCATACTATCTCGAAATAATGTGTTTCAAGCCAAGCGTCACAAACACACATACACACGCGCACACACAGTCACCGGCGTGATTGCATAGTTCCTTTTGCCTTTTTGAACCTCTCTCAAGGACGAATTGCAAGGTACTAAACCATGACTGTTTATGTCTTTCATACTTCCTTCAAAATATTTTGTAACAGGTAGTACCCGCTCATTTTTCAGTGGTAGCCTATTTCGTTGTATATACTTATGGTCTATGGTAGTGTGCACGTATTGACTTTTATAGCTGACCGCCATTTCACAAACCTTTCCCAAGAGATATCCTGTACTATATATTATTTGTTTTTGCATTCTTGATTGAACATACGTCAGGCTAGATCTGTTATCAGACACAAGATGTGCCCTTTTGACTTATGAAGCAAAATCCACAATTCTGGTAACCTTAGGAACTACCCCAAGCAATATAATAGACCTTCTGACACACTCAGCCTACTCTGGTCGTGTAATTAGCTATAAGTGGAGCTCACCTCCCTTCCCTCACTAGAATTACCATCATTAAAAAGAATCTCCAAATAATTATGATTTGTGAAACGGGGCAAAACATGTGTTGGAACAGCTTAATGGAAAAATGAGCTGTTTGATCAAAAGCCGGCAAACACGTTCATTTCTCACTCCCACATATTCTATTTAGTAGCACAGGCTAAAAGTAACAGTAATAACATTAAGCGGCGAATATAAACTTTGCTATATTCATATATATAATTGAACATAATTTTCGGCAGGACGGGGATGTAAATATGCTGACCATTTTGTTCAAAGACTACAAGTTATCAGAACTGTATGTTCTGAAGATTGAGAATGCTTTTATGTTAAAAAATCCCAACCTTAAGTTCTTTTAAAGTTGAAAGAATAAATATTTGTTAAACTTGAACAATTTTATATAAAAAAGCACGAAAATAGTAAAATTGCAGATATTTACACAGTGTATGAGCAAGAGCTTTACTAGTGTTTCCACATAGCTTCACTTGAATATGCATGTATAAGTTACAAGAAGTGCAAAATAGCACTGGCCCTTAACTCCAAAGGATCACCGACAGATATATGACAGCACACGAGATACCAGACGTGTATGCATGACTTTACTGCTTTCAGTCTGTAACTGAATCAAAACGTTTACTTCTGAGTGCAACGATACCTCTCCTAGTCACTATAAGATCAACCTTTCTCAGTATTCTTCCAGATTTTTTCAACCACGCATACCGCTAAATGGGTATGCAAGATGCAAGTTTTCTTAGACGAAACTCAAGTGCTGACTTGACGCACTTCTTTCACGGTGCTGAAGTCAAATCAGCAGCATCAAAAGTTCTGTTTCAGCACTTTCATAGTGGTAATAGAACAGCACTTTCTTAGTGCTGGAAGCGATAAGAAGTAGTAGGTCATTACAGTACAGTGGGAGGAGCTAAGTCATGTCGACAAAATATTAAAGTGTACTATATTCCTAGGATGGATGTTAAATAGCTGCATTTGATTTTTATCAGATAGGTTAATTGTTAATTATTTACCATGCTTGAAAATATTTACGCTTAGTAATATGGATGGTATACTTAACGGATTTTATGTTATGAAAAAAGATTACAGTATATTAAAAATAGTAGGTTGATGCTTCATAAGTCTTCAGAGCATCTACGTATTTAATAAGAGAATATGATCCGTGATAAGTGGAGCTTTCATCGTGCATGGGTTCACCTTTAAAGAAAACGATGATCTGAAGACACAGGGTGCCGTTGTTCACATTGCCTCAGCAAAAAGAAGCTAATAGCGACTTTTCGATTTCAGGACGGTAGAGCAACAGGACGGAGAGTTAAACGCACGCGCGCCCGGCGTTCTGTCCTGATACGCGAGGCGTTTCGATTTTAAAGACGACGGTGAGGTAGAATGACAACAAAACAATGACGCGCTCATTTATTAACTAAATTGCAATGCTTTGTTAGCATCCACACTCATCGCTAAGTTGTAACAATGACGAACCTACACAGGATTAGAGACGCCGTCGTTACTGGGTATTTTACAAAATTGTGACAGTTTC
Organism: Holothuria leucospilota; assembly: GCA_029531755.1. NCBI lineage: Eukaryota > Metazoa > Echinodermata > Holothuroidea > Aspidochirotida > Holothuriidae > Holothuria > Holothuria leucospilota. The sequence goes on along the minus strand of CM055962.1, from coordinate 26,832,516 downwards.
TACCTCAAGATAGCTTTCCTTAGCTTAGCACGGAATCGTTCGTACAATGGCTTACCAGATATGCACTGCTGTTGTTCGTCATGTTCATTTTTGTCAGCCACATGCATGCCACATGAACAAATGATGTACGTTTGCATACAGCTAACTTCAAATGTAACGTCACAGAATCACGTACGTTATATGGACGAGGGAAATTACCATGACAACCCCTGTACCGTCCTGTTTCTAACAGAACGTTAAATTGGTCGACGACCGTCCTGAAAATCAACAGGACGGAGCGATGCTCGCTTCTACTCATGCGCAGTCCAGTTTTTCGCTGCGCGTTCCGTCCTCTTTGTCTACCGTCCTGAAATCGAAAAGTCGCTAATACCGTAAAAACCTTGAACAAAATCAAAGCAAACGAAAAATTGATTGTTTGGATTTAGCACTTTCAATCTGCTAGCAGAATAGCACTAAAAACTACTATGTGTACCACTTGGAGTCGGACCCTTTCAAGAGCTGAAATCAGCACTTGAATTTTAAGAGTGTGCGTTTGGAAATTTTCAAAGAGATGGTCGTTTGGTGAAGCACGGCTTCCAGTTCTAGACCTTCTTAATGCACATTAATGCTGTGATTCTACAGAAAACTCAGTTTGTCAATATAGCTTACTGATGCAAAAATCTCCAGTTGCCCAAGCGTGAGAGTACATTAGTACTGAGCGTGTCTAACGTAGGACAGCCATTGGAAACTGAACGTTACGTTCATTTACCGAGGCCTCTCTAGATTACGCCTAATCATGCGACAAAATCTGCAATTCCTAAAATCAATGCGGGCATATTTGAATGATAAAACAAAGAATCTTAGAAAATTGTAGACTCGCAATGGAGAATTTTCGCTCCTTGAGAGTAAGGAAAACGTTATAGGCGACTGATCGCTGTCGGGAATTACACCTTTAATCGAAATCGAAATATTGCGAGGTGGGGGAGTGATAGCCGCTCGATCCCACCCCGGGCGCTTAAAACGGTGGTATAGAATAGCTATAGACATAATGTCTTATGCTGATTAAATTGCATTATTTAACTGCCTCTCAGGCCAGGTCAAATGGTCTCTTAGTCTATTCTATTTCAATACTTGCGATTAGATATGGAGCTGTCAAGAAATGATATATCTCATCCAATAACAACTCCCTTATCGGAAGCAGAGTACTTTCATGTCTTCCACATCAGCGGAGGGGTACGTTTAACGCTACATATTATTCGACAAATATTTTCCTGTTTTTCAACTTTCAAATACTTCCAGATCAGTATGGGACTATCGTCTTCATCTTCAAATGCAAAGGGAACGAAAGGAATTCCACCAGGTCCATGGAACCCCATGACTATCCTTAACATCCCCACTTCCCCGGCTGAAAATTTGACGGAAATGTCTCACTACTATGGACCGGTGTTTTCGTTCCGTATGCCCGGTTCACCCCTTACTGTCGTGCTAAACAACTACACTGTCATTCGAGAAGCCCTGATCGATAATGCAGAAGCATTCCCAACTCGAGTGACCTCTCCATTACGGCACAGTTGGGGAATAAAGGGTGAGTTGATGTTTTAATGGAGAAAATTAAGTACTTGGGGATATCAATTTGGTAACGGTTGGAGAAGGGATGTGAAGGGATCCTACAATGTGAGCCGACTGAAATTGTAAAGAGTAAGTTGCCCTTTTATTAGTATCTCGTTCACTCTTTGTAAAGATAGTACGATCGAGAAGTTCAAAAACACTTTACGACTCAGTTATATTTGTTAAACTGATTTTGTTCTAACGATGGGTATCACTGGAATCCTGAATACTTAAAAGATCGAAGCTAAAGAGGTTTTTCACGTGGAGTCAGTGCATTTCAGTTTGGTATGCTGGCCCTCGCAGCTCATGCACAGAAAGTGTGTTAACGATGAGTACGCACAGTAGGACCCTAGATACATCAAAGGGCTGTCCACACAGGATGCGTTGCCTTGCGTCACGTTCCGTCTACGTCACGTCACTTTTATCACTTTGCACGTAAATCAATGAAGCCGTCCACACAGGACGCGTTGAGTCGCGTCACAATCGATGCGGGAAAATAAGTTGACGTATCCTTCCGGATGCGTCAAATTTTGGCAAAGTCCGTGTGCTTTCAGAAACAGAGCTGACGTACGTCAACATGCGTCAAATTTGATTTCTTTCATGTTTTTCTTTATTTTGAGAACATATGCAACACAAAAGAAGGAAAACCGGCTATAGCAGTGGTTCCTAACGGGGGCTCGAAGGGGGCGTTTGGAAAAAATGAGATACTTAATTTAAACCAGGGTTAGCTGGTTTCCATAAAAAGACGTTAACAAGTTGAGTAGGTTTAATATTCCCAGACTTCCCAAAATCGCATCTAACAGTGTTTAATTTTTATTTTTTCTATCAGTGACATTAATTTAGTTATATGATTGCTACACATTTAACACGAAAATACATTGCATGTTATAAATATTTTCATTATATCCTATTAATTTTAAGGATTGCACTAGGCAAGTTCTCGACAGGGTTCGTGGCGAAAGCCAAAGCCCAAATCAGGACAAAGCGACAGATGACTGGAAGGATGGTGAATAAAATTTTCGGCGCAATTTGAGAGGCAACAATTTGGAGTTTTAAGAGGAGAAATTTTAATAATTTGATATTTCTATTGGAGGAAATTTTAAAATTTGGGTTTCTTATTAGAGAAAATGTAAAAGGTAGGGTTTGCAATGTGTTTTGGAAACCGAAAATTTGAGGCTTTGATTGAAGCAGTTGTCCTCTTTGACATTAACTCAGCTAAATTGTTGGGTCGACCAGTCGCCGTCGGAAATTTAAAACTTCATCGCATACACTCATTCTCCCTAAAAATGGTAGGAAAATTTTCCCGACGAGAGCCTCAACCTTTTCCGAAGGGGGCTATGGCTTCCTCACCCCACCTGGCATCACCCCTGCCAAAGTTGCTTCAAAATATCTGAATAATTGTTGTTTGAAGTCGTACGATTTTGTGAGGGGAAAGATGTAAAATGCTGATCAATTTTAAAAAGTGCGACATCTAACGACCTTTGACCTTAAAAATTTTCATGTTCGGAAACTTAAGAAACATTCAAAAGTTATATTTTAAACATGACCTGTCCATGGTTTACAGAACGCGTGGGATAGTTTCTAGACGTTTTTCTTCTCCGTCTTCACCAGTGGTCTAGAACTGAATTGAAAGGTGTTGAAAACAGACCGTTCAACTTGTCCCAGTCCGTTATTCAAGTTTCTTTGTTAAGACTACGAAAACTTATGAATAGATTATAATTTTTTTACTTTCATCATATTTTAAGCACTTTAAAACTGTGTAAATTGTTCATTTTGGCTCACAGCATTTTATAAGTCTCGTCTTGTTAAAGTGTGACAAAAATAGGCCTATACTAAAATTCTGAAAAATTGACCTTTTGACCTTTGACCTTGAAAATTTGCATGTTAGGGAACATTTAAAAAGTGACAACCAACCTAAAATCCATATTTCCATTATAAACAATAGTTTTAGCATAGTTTTACAAATCGGTACTGGGTGAGTCAATTTTTAGAGCTCTTCTTCAAATTCGCCTCTATACTAGTACATGCAAAGCTTTAATTATATATAATGCACCGTATATAATGCCGATATATAAACTACAGACTCCACTTCCTTCATGAGGGTCATACGTGCCCTTATACATACATGGGCGGCTCTAAGAAATTTTGTTTTTTTTTTGGGGGGGGGGGCAAACTCAAGTCCGTATTCAGGGAGGTTCGGGAGACCCCGGCAATATTAATGGTCAGCTCCTGATAGTACAATACCGACTGCAGTGGCCAAGTGGTTAGAGCATCCGACTTGCAGCCGGAAGGTCTAGGGTTCAAATTCTGGCCGGGTCATACCAAAGACTTCAAAAATGGAACCTACTGCCTTTGTGCTTGGAGCTCAGCATAAGCAATGGAGTAGGGAAAACAAGCCAGATAGCCAGAACTGGAAAAAAAAGCCGTGGTCGTCTCGACTTGAAGCAATTGGTTGGAAACTGGGACGTTACACCTCAACTAACTAACTAACTAACTAACTAACTAACTAACTAACTAACTAACTAACTAACTAACGCCACATGTAGTTTTCAAAAGCTTTTCATAAACCATTTCATGCAGTCAGTCATGAGCTGACTACTGTAAAATAAATACAAGCATATCAGCGATCGCTACTCCATAGGGGTGCAGTAAGAGGCAGTGAAATAGACAAAGCGGCTTGATCCATTTGTACAAAATGAACTCCACCTTTAAATATTTTGTTGTTTCTTTCATTGTATCCCAATATGTTTCAGCTTTGCCAAGAAACCATAAAATGTTGGTTTTCTTAAACTAACGAAAATTTCGAGCATGAAGACACTTGAAGTCGATGAAATGATAGCACTGTTTTGGATGTCAGTACCTTTCCGAAAGGAAACTTTTTTAAAGGGGGAGGGGAATTCCCCTAACTCAGAACATCTCCTATATACAAATAGCTAGGCCACTAGTCAAAAGTCTAACTACACTGAGCTTAGATTGACTGTTTGGTGTGTTTATTTTAAATCAAATGAAACGGTATACTTTAGCACAGAGGTGGAGAACCCTTTGCTTATGACAGTCATCAGACCGATCGAGGGCCAACGGCGCTGTCAATTGGATAAGTGAAGGGAAACCTCTCCTGTGAAGGGAAACACAATACGTTTAGGCTACATGCCCGTTACAACTTTTTGTAGACAGATACCTATGCTAAGGCTGGCCAAGTAAAACCCGGGCAAAACTGCTTTTAGTCGTGGATGATAATCAACACGGCTAATGGGTTGTGTATCTAATGACCCCGGAAGCTCTGAAGTGTCTGCAAAATTATGGGTATTTAACTCCGCTATTACCGTGACACTCTGTAAATGACATTATGATGCCTAAGCTAATTAGATTACAAATATCACAGCGCGATCATTTCTTTTAATTTCCTTAGCTCGTACTGATGGCAGGTCCATTTGTGATGTCTGAAGTATATATAGTAGCAAACAAACAACTAAGAAAATGCGCGCGATGCGCGCAGAAAAATGTCGTTTGAAAGCACTTTATTAATCTTTGCATTGCATTGGAAAGTTATTCACTTCTTTAATTTTAAACCCACTCAAGGAAAGGAGAGGGCCTAACCCATCTCGAATTACGTATTTTTTTTTATTTACTATTTTTTGGAAGTTTGAAGACCATGCTTTGCAAACACTTTTTTTTGGGGGGGGGGAGCAAGTGCCCCCCGTGCCCCTATGGCGAGCCGCTAATGTATACATACTGTGTATGCTTTTGTCATGAAAATCATGTTCAGTGAGTTGTTTTTGTTTTTCATTGAGGTTTGCTATGGTATAATGTTTCATTCAATACCAGTCTCATTCGGGAGACTGGGGAGGGGGAGCATCTGCCCCTCGTGCCCCTATGGCGAGCCGCTAATGTATACATACTGTGTATGCTTTTGTCATGAAAATCATGTTCAGTGAGTTGTTTTTGTTTTTCGTCGAGGTTTGCTATGGTATAATGTTTCATTCAATACCAGTCTCATTCGGGAGACTGGGGAGGGGGGAAGTTCTCACCACCAAGCATGTGTTGAATACGTACTGTGAACCTGTTACAATCAGCATGCATTGTCATTGGAAACTACACACTGCATTTCGAAGTGACGCATCGAAATTGACGTAGTGCGATCGCATCCTGTACAGGCATGCGTCTTGACGTATCCGGAAGGATGCGGGGAAAAAAAACGTGCCGTGACGTATTTGCAACGCAACGCATCCTGTATGGACAGGCCTTAAGTGAGTTCGGTATACAATGCATGCCGGGAAGAAAAGTGTACCACCACAGAGACTGCATGTGCGAGACTAGCATTGAGTGTTAGCAGTCAAAGCTTAAAATCATGGTTCTCTTGACATTAGTCGCTTGTCAAAGAAAACTCCTCTTGAAAGAAAAGTTCTTTTTGAAGTGAATCTCCTAAAATTGAACCAAAAAGGTTAAATAATGTGACGTTTAACTGTGGAAAGAAATGAAAACAGTCACTCGAAGCGTTTCCATTTGTATGTAAACATCGGCGAATTTGAACGGTTGGTACAGTAAAATCCCCGGATTGTGCATTCCGAACTCCCTTATTGTGATACAAGTAACGCCTGTGTCAAACTGTCCAACAAATAGAAGACGGGAAAACGCTGTGACTCTGTGAAAAACCTCTGTTGGAAGTTTCGATGCAAAATTCCTCACCATTTTCAAAAGTGGCAACTTGAGTCTCTTCGAAGAAATCGACGAAGACTTATTATACTGGATAGAGAATGATTTCCTTATCTTCACACAAACAAACACAAATGCTTCCAAGCTCTCCCGAATGAGAACATTGAATGAAATCCGCGAACGTGTTTTCTCCGTAGGACGTATTTTTTACAGCCTTGGAGAAGATCAAAAAGTAATTCGAAAGTTTGTTCTCGACGGACTCAAAGACTTCCAAGAAGGAATTCTCTTCGTGAAGGTCAGTGAAGAGGCACGTCACCTTTGTGAAGCATTTGATAAAGAAAAAGGAAAAGGTATTGAAACCACAAATCTGCTTACCTTGGCATCCGGAAACATTATGTCAATTCTCAACTTCGGACAGAGGTAAAACTATTAGCTTAACTGCAATAAATGCAATTTCTTCAATTTATAGTATTCGAAACTCCACTAATAATTTAACTGCTATTGTTTGTGTTTATACTTTAGAGGTCTTGCAACTTAACATTTTAACGAAAACTGATCGCATGTCGTTGTAAAGACTGTCAAGTTATGTCATTAAGAAATGTTCTGTGGACGTGTTCCAAATAAGTCACCACGTATGCATATAAATGGTGTCTTCGTTACGAATTTTTTTGAGTTTAATGTCGAGTTTTCAAATGCAACGATATATCACGTCTAATGTTACCCAAAACAGACGGAATGTAAGATTATATGTAAATTTCTTGCGAGTGCACTTTGTAATAAGTTATTCTTACTTGTCAGCACCAACTTAGAACCATTCCTTAAAGGGCAAAAGCAGTCGCCCCAAACTTATTTTGAAGCAACAGCTAAATCTCACAATTTTCTTCTTATTTCTCTTCAAAGTATCTTTCATAATATTTTAGGACTTCAATATTTCATATTCAAGGTAAACCAATCAGTTACTTCTAGTAAATTTCACATTTGAGGAGAAAAAATATTGTCACATGACTCTAAAGAGCCAATCATGAAACAGGACAGTCTACTACACTACTTCAAGTTGGGGTGACTGCATTTCCCCTTTAATACTGAAGTTTGCTTCACACAGCAATGAAAATTGTCCTAGATAGTGAGATATATAGGATCTTCAAGGTTGTGTACCCTCCTTGTCCGTGTTTATTTAGTAACATACTTTGGTAGGAAGAGCCAGCATATAATACTGTCGAAAATATTTTCGACTCAACAGATACGATTACAACGATGAAAGAATACTCAAGCTAATGGAAAGCTTTGACTACCTGCATCTTGCATTAAAGCCTGGAAACCCTGTGCAACAATATCCTTGGCTATATGACACGTTTCTTTACCGACAGTTGAAAGAATCGCAAGAATACGTGAAAAAGTTTATTAAAGAAGAAATAAAGAGCCACAGAGCAACCCTCGATCCAGCGAACCCTAGGGATTTCATCGACTTGTATCTCATGAGAATCAAAGGAAATGATCCTGATGATTTATTCAATTACGAGAGGGCCTGGTATACAATTAAAGACGTTTTCAGCTCTTCTTCCAACCCATCAGCTGCTGGCTTACAGTGGATGATTGCACTGGTATGCCGTCACCAGGACATGCAAGAAAAGGTAAGTTTTATGCTCTTATCCCTCGAAGAATCATAGGTACAGAAGTCAGAAACCTCAGCCAGCAATTGCAGAAGCATCGGATGCAATGAAGGTGCGGGCAGTGGGGCAGCCGGGGTTTTTTCAGTGGGAAGGGGGCACAAGAGGGAAACGAACCTTTCTTGTGAGCACACGTTTTAAGAGGTTCATCAAACGGGAAACTTACTTTGGGAGGAAATTACAGGAACCTTCAAGTGCAGAGGGCAAGTGTTTTAAACGGGAAAGGGGCTGTGTCCTCTCCCAAGACAATTATGAAATTGGACTCAGTTGCGATTTCGAGGCTTCTGGGAATAAGGATAAGTACAAAAAATCGTGTTAATTTTCTAAGTCGTTCATAATTATGTAGTGTGACCACACTGTGGTTTGGAAGAATCCAGCCAGGAATGATATGTACTTGTCAAACTAGCTAAGCCACCGTGGATCTGGAGATCATCCCCAGGAAAATTTCAAAATTAAACGTCATTCAATTAGATGCAGTATTCTGGCATCAAACAACAGGACTATTTAAACAGAAACTTTGTAGGTGACCAGACGTCCCCGATTTTCGGGGACAGTCCCCGAATCAAGTGTTCCGTCCCCGATGAATAAGTGTCCCCGAAAATGTCCCCGATGTGAACAAGGTCCTTGAAATTTGAAATTTCCCAAGATATTAATTATAATGTTGTAAAAAATATTTTGTCGATTGTTTATATAGCCTAATGTGCACCTTTCGGGTGGGAGCTGAACGGCCGGCTAGCTAGTATTATATAGGCCTAACATTACATGAACATGAGATAGGAGCGCCCAGCAAGTACATCAACGTACGTAGGCTAACAAATACCGTAACAGGTATCTGCAATCACAGATATCGAATGTCAAGAGCATCACTGATTTTCTGTTACTGCTGTGATTACACACATTTACTGTAGCCGAGTTCACACTAATGATGTATATTTTCCTTACACGGTGCCTGGTCAGTAGCGTCCCTGATTTAAACCTCAAAAAAATGGTCACCTGACTTTAGGGAATGTCTCAAAAAAGAACGGTAGGTGGTGACAATAGACCATATGCATTAACGTCAAGCACATAGCACCCACGAAGTACACTTAGCACGCACGCGTGGAAGACTACGCGTGTATCCGAACGGTACGCAAATCAGTTTTTTGCATTTGCTGTTGCAATGAGACGCGCTTTCCTCTATTAGGGACGCACTTTCTGTTCCGTGACAAAGATATTTCAAGCATAAATTCCAAACTCCTTTACCTACACTGTTACGGAAATTGACTCCTCATGGAGACGCAAATAGATAGTTCTCAGTGACGTCACAGCTAGGGGTTAGCAACCGCCATGTCTGAGGGCAAGCCTGTACACACATGCCGGGGTTGCCCTCAGACATGGCTGAAATAATACACGTGAAAAGCTCCTATGACGTCACGTGAGAACTATCTATATCGGGGCGGAAGTGTGAATTTGATATGCGCGCCGTTCTTATCGACGATCTGCGTACAAAACTAAAAACGCGTCAGAGAAAACTCCATTGTTTAAAGAGGTTAGCGTTCGTTCACTTTTACAACGTATTCTATACGCGCAGTATACATTTTTCTGTGTATTATCCCCTGGAATACTTGACGCACACTTCTGCATGCTTGGAGAACGAACGCGCTAGTTGCTTTCTCCTTGTGAGCGCGTGAGAAATAAAACGCACATATAAAACTGAGTAACTTGACGATACCATAGGAACTGGCCTGTGAATAAGTCTATAAACTTTAAACCAGTCATTATGCGTTCCTATTCAAGTGTAGTTATGTGTAATGCCACGAGGAAGAGATAAACTTCTTCTTCGTGGAATGTAGTTAACTCTTAACGTCTCCGTGCAGCACTTAGCAAGTAAGGTTATTCGTCTCCGCCCGTAAGGCACCAGTGGGCATCGATATCCGGCCTGTGACAAAGTGTTGTTAATTTTCTGTCTCGCTTTACGCTAGTGTCGGTGACCTGTATATATCATAGCAGTCTACATGTAGCCATGGCAGATAAGATACAGATTGAGACAAAGCACAACGCCCCGTAGACAAATTGTCCCGGTGATTTGACAGAGAAGCTCATCTTCAAGCCTCTCCTTTGATACCAAAACCATCTTTTACATGACGCTAGAAAAAAAGCTTTAGCCATCCCTAGTTCAGGGAGTTGATAGGAAGGAGATCAAAGGAGATGCAACGACCAAATCTGTCAGAGAATATGTACTTGAAGATGATTTAACACTCCCTGCCTAGTTGACCACAGTTTATCAATGAACTTAATTCCTCCTGTGCAGCTCTTTTTGAGATCATTAAAGTTAAAGGGGTATGTTGTTGTATTGCAGTGAGACATAAATGTAAGTGATAAATTGCAGCACTGAGCTACAGCCCTTAACAAAGGCATTGCTTAAACCCTTTAAAGAGTGTTGGCAACAGAGCTAGCTTCTTTACAAATGGGATTAAGTGTTGCAAGTGGAGAGTTAGGGTTCACCCGGGAAAAACCCTTTTTGTAGTGTGATTTTGGCTAAAATCACTTATTGAATTCTAGCAGCATGCATGAAATGTTATAAGAGGGTGGCAGGAGGTTCATGCATAAAGTTATTGATAGGGCGTAAGTCTCTGTTGGCGTTGTGTAGATTTTGATGTCCAGTAACCGTTTGCATAGTTCTTGCCTTTCGATCGAAGTTATTTGATCTTTAGGGATGCGGATATCCCAGGCTGATTCTTGAGAGGTTTCAAGAGATATTTATACATGAATGTTCCAATAAGACGCGGCCGTAAATTCATTAAAAGTTGTCCTACTCGATATCGAAGCCAACGATTCTTGGATTGATCGGTATTTTATCCAGGTTTGGACACAGGAAAATATGACCACATATTCTGGACAAGATCTGATTCTACTTTCCACAGTTTTAGACAAAATTATTCCTAAGTGTCATACTCAAAACAGCGTGGCCAATTGTCCGGGTGGGAGTTGTCCGGTCACGGTTCAAGGGAGCTTTACTCAGAGGAAGTTCAAGTTGAGATTTGGGAAATCTCATAAAAGCTTTGCTTGACATTTTCGTAAAGTTGTTCAGACCAGGGAGGTGTTAAGGAGGAGATACAACGACCAAACCCGTTAGACCAGGGGTGGGGAACCTCCGGCCATTTTATCCGGCCCGCGAGGAAATTCATGCATGCAAATGCAGAAACACTTGAAAAGTAAATGATAATAATCTTTAACCTACGGTGCCAACCGTTTATCCTGTTAATATACTTTCAGGATATTTCACGTAAAACTGCTGGGAAACACTACCAGTATATTACCATGGAACTCCCTGGTATCAGAGACTTTTTACATTACTAAAACCCTAGTATGCACAATGTAATGTGTGCATTTCGTTGAGACATAAATCGGTTGTTTATTCCTTCTTCGTCTAGTGGTATAACCTGATAACGGCAGCTTCGCTTGGGAAACTACATAGCATTGAACAGAAGTGCACTTTCACATGTACTGGGCTCTATTTCATAAAAGTTAGAAATATTCCTAAAGTTCCTAAACCGGTTAGGAACGATTCGTCCGAAATCATTCCTTTCTTCAAATATTTAAGGATAAATCAAAAGTGACATTGTTTTTATCTGTGAATTTCCTGCCGAATCAATTAAGAACATTTCTAAATCTACCAAAGATTATTCCTAAGCCTAGTAAAAACTTCAGCATGAAGATAGGAATGAATTCTTCCTAAGTCTAAGATAGGAATATTCCTAACTTTTATGAAATAGAGCCCAGGTCAATCTCTTACAGTGCTAACTCATGCAGTGCACGCGTTACTTGTTCCCCGAGGTTGATTGGAGAAGAGGGTAGAGCTGTCCCTCCGAAAAGTGAATGAAACGTTAAGCCGCGGTAACACTACAACGAATTCGGATAGGATTCCGATCCGATTTTTGTGAACAAAACGAACATTGGGGAGATCTGATATTATGTCCCCCACTAAAAATATTGAGGGGGATACGTCCCCCGTGATCGTCGTCCATGTTATGGGTTCTAAAAAGTGTCGAGGACTCCTCGGTTTCCATTTGAGACAACATGCTTTCAAGTTGAGCCACAAATAGATCTTTTCATTTGTTTGTTAGATCTGGTTCAGTATATCGTAATGTAGAAATTTCAACTGTCGATAGCCTCGATTTCATAAATCGAAATAGTTAAAAACAGCAATATCCCTCTCTTTGTGAAATGATTTAAGAGCCATAGAACAGTAGCCTAGTTTTGAAGGACAACGGTAACTCTTCGGCCTTTGAGGAATCTGACAATGACAAAGTTGTCTGTTTTGTGGATTAAAAATAATCCTACCAATTTTTGCTGCAATTTCACAGAAGTAAACCAATCAGATTTCAAAGGGAACGCTAAAGATTTTAGAAGCTTTTGTCGTTCATTATGCATCACATCTGTATTATTCTTGTTAGACTTTTCAAGGAGAGAAACGATGGTCAGTGTTGTTTGTATGGTATGGGTAGTATCATAGAAATAGTTTCCGTGGATCCGACGGGATCTATCAAAACGGTTTTTGTACGAAATGCTAGTTTTTTGTGTGTGCTTGATCAGTTTGAAGTGAACTGAGTACGGTTGTACACATCCTTTGAAATTTTGAGATCTGTTACGAAGTTTTGGTCTTTTGCAGTTAGATATTACTTAAAATTTTAACGTTTTATCCACCTTAACTTTTTTAGACTAATTCTTTAAGCAAGTGTAACAAAGACATGAGTTTATACGTTTAAAGACTTCGTGACATGGGCGGCTCTAAGAAATTTTGTTTGGGGGGGGGAGCAAACTCATGTCCGTATTCAGGGAGGTTCGGAAGACCCCCCCCCCCCGCGATATTAATGGTCAGCTCCGGATAGTACAATAGCCTCAATAGGAGTATGCATAGGGATCATAGGGGCCCAAGTTGATGGGGGGGGGGGGCTGTAACGATCTGCCCGAAAAATAGAAACAAAAATTTCCGCGCGCTCCGCGCGCGTTCAAAATGTTAATGAACATATCATATAGGCATGCATCCGTTATCACACCGCATGCCAATTACAAACAATAATATGCCACGTTACTACCTATTCCATATTGGTTATAATTCTGGGGGAAGTCATTACAATAATGATGACAATAATCAATGGTGTAGCCAATATTTCTCTCATGGGAGTGGGACAGGCACTATGTTGTGTGATCGCCGGCCTGGGGGAGGGGTGTCCCCCTCCCCTTTGAAAATTTTTTGAAAAATTAGGTGTCCATACATGCAATCTGGTGCCACATATGCTACCTTTGAAGTAAAATTTGTGTTAAAAAATTTACCGTACGTATTTAAGTTACTAAAAGAAAAAATAGGCATCACCCCCTACCCTTTGAATATTTTTGAAAATTTAGGTGTCCTTACATGCAATCTGGTGCCACATATGCTACCTTTGAAGTAAAATTTTGTGTTTTATTTTAGGTACTAGAAAAATCGGCGTCAGTGACGGGGACATGGCCTAATGGCTTCTCAAATACACCACTGATAATCATAATATATAAGTTTAGCCATTAAAAACACACTGGTGAATTAATACCGAACATATAGGTGATGGTACAACCCAAATCAGAACTATATTTTAATTACCAAGGAAGTTTTTTAAAGTATCGATTTCCGTTAAGCTACATTATTGCATTATTTTTCTTTCAGTAGGTGCCCGAAAAATTCTCAGAATGTTGCCCGAATTTTCACAAAAATATTTTGTTGGGGGAGCTGCAGCCCCTCAGCCCCCCCCCCCCGCCTCCTACGCCTGTGGGAGTATGGTCATTATTATATATTACAGCTATGCCCCATGTAGTTTTCAAAAGCTCTTCAAAAACCATTTCAGGCAGTTAGTCATGAGCTGACTACTTTAAAAATAAATACAACCATATCAACCGATCGCTACCGTACTACCATAGGGGTGGAGTAAGAGGCAGGTGAAATGGGCAAGGCGGCTTGATCCATTTGTATGACCTTTAAATATTTTATTGTTTTTTTTTATTGTGTCACAATATGTTTCAGCTTTGCCAAGAAGCCATAAAATGTTGGTTTTCTGGATTGTTTTCTTAAACTAAAGAAAATTTCGAGCATGAAGACACTTGAAAACGATGAAATAACAGCACTAGTATTTTGGATCTCAGTACCTTTCCGAAACGAATTTTTTTAAGGGGGGAGGGAAATTCCCCTAAGTCAGAACGACGTCTCATCCTATATAAAATAGCTAGGCCACTAGTCAAACGTCTCATCACACTGAGCTTAGATTGACTGTTTGGTGTGTTTATTTTAAATCAATTGAAACGGTATACTTTAGCACAGAGGTGGAGAACATTTTGCTTATAAACAGGCCACTTGACAGTCATAAGACCGCTGGTGTGCCAACGGCGCTGTCAATTTGGTCAAGGGAAGGGAAACCTGTCCTTCTATGGGAAACACTATACTTTTAGACTACATGCCTGTTACAACTTTTTGTAGACAGATACCAATGCTAATCTGGCCAGGTGACACCCTGGCAAAACTGCTTGTAGTCGTGGATGATAATCAACACAGCTAATGGGTTGTGAATCTAATGGCCCCGAAAGCTCTGAAGTGTCTGCCAAACTATGGCCATTTAACTCCAGCATATTATCAATACACTCCGTAAATGACATTATGATACCTCAGCTAATCAGATTACAAATATCACAGCGTGATCATTTGTTTTTATAACCTTAGCTCGCACTAACGGCAGGTCCATTTGTGATGTCTGAAGTATATATAGTAGCAAACAAGCAACTGAGAAAACGCGCGCGAAGCGCGCCAAAAAAATGTCGTTTTGAAAGCACTTTGTTAATGTTTAACCTTCGCATTGCATTGGAAAGTTATTCACTTCTTTAATTTTAAGCCCACTCAAGGAAAAGGGAGGGCCTAACCCATCTCGAATTACATGTTTTTTTATTATTATTATTTTTATTTTTGAAAATTGAAGACCATGCTTTGCAAACTTTTTTTTTTTTTTTGTGGGGGGGGGGGGTAAGTGCCCCCCGTTCCCCTATGGCGAGCCGCTAATGCTTCGTGAGAATACCATTGCTTAGCCTTTGTGGGTATGGAGTAACACTTCCATGTGTTGGCCAATTGGAAGGACCGTTACGATGTGCGTTCAATGAATGAATGCCCATAGTTAAGAAGGACAGGGGTGGTAACCCCTAGAAATCTTTTTCAGTCAGTAGAGCTTTTAAGAGTAAAGATGACTATCTTCACACATCTCGCCCTCCGAGATTGTGCCCGACTTCGGGCCTTGGTGAGTGTTAAGACAATCGGCCCTCAGCTTGGAGATGCTTACTGGATGTGATGTGGTATATAGATTATAGTCAATGAGAAAGTAGTACATGTCGTTGCACATTAACGAAGGGGGAGGGGGTGGGGAATTCGAAACTGCTTAGTACTAGATGAATCCAAAGTAAAGGATAAATGCTTCTTTTTATGAAAGGCAAATAATTCTGATAAGTTATAAATGGTTGAAGCTTGTAGGAAAAGATTGTAAATTGGGACAGTTCTATAGGTAGGATCATTAACTTTCAAAATTAACATGATGTGCGATTCGCTTCATTCGAGGAATCGGCTGTCAAATTCTTGCACTGCCTGCCTTGCTTACAGAGTGCATCTCGGTAGTGAAAACCTTTTTTGATTCGTCGCAAATAGTCCTATTAATTTATACTTAGTTGAAACTTTAAGGGTAACATTATGTTACCGTAGGAAATTGTGAAGGTTAGGTGTGCCTTTCAAAATTCTAACATCTGATGTGAGATTCGATAATTAAAGATGTTTAAGGGTTATAAAGGAAACTAAGGTGTTGGGTTCTTACAACACCTTTTTTGCTTGCAAAGTTCATCTCGGTAATAACAACCTGTCTCCTCTTCCCGGATCCATTGGAAACTCATGGGGCGATTCCACCCCTGCTTGTGGCTTTCAAAGGGTAGAGTGTTCCTTTGTTATTTTATATCCAAATTACTCTAAAACAGCCTTTTTAAATGATAGTGGCAAGTCTACCCTTCCCAAAGTCACCCTAAAGTGTCATAGAAGCTTGACGCCCATACTTCGCCCTTAGAAGTAAGTTTTGGATGATCTTCTATGCATAATGCTAATTAAACAATTGTGCAGTTCACAGGTGTTTAGTCTTTGAAGCAAGAATGCTGATTATTATTGTATGCCTTAATTGCTTCAAAACTGTTTGCTTTTATGAGGGAAACTAGAGTTTCCCATACCGCAGGAGGGCTGCAACCAGTCACGGCATGATGGGGGAATAATGGGGAATTTTCCACAAGATCTTCTCCTTCCTTCTCAACTCCATCTGAATATGGTACTCATAAAAAAAAATACGAAACTAAACTTCTCGACCATGTAAATAACATGTTCTGATGAAATATAGTTGACAAAATGTTTCAAAACGACTGCACTTTTTGCACCTCTTTGCGGTCCCTAAACCCCACGCGTTTACTTGGCACATACATTCCCTTCCAACCAAGGCATCTCAAATGCTAGTGCATTCTTTATGAAAACTTCACTCTCATACCTTTCCCCCAACAGAAGAAATGAGTCCTGGATCCGCCAACGAACAAACAAGGCTCATTTTCTTCATTTGATGTCATAGCGGGCTACATTAGCTTCAGAAATGGGGGATACCTCTTTGTTGTTACTTTAAGTAATAACTAACAACCCTCCAGCGAAATAACGCACCCACAGCCAAGTTTGCCCTAAAACATACCCAGTCCATGGTATAGCGCGCGGTGTTGATAGAGTGTTGCGTTCAGTTCATTGGTACGAGTCAACCATCGGGAAACTAAAAAGTGGTATCACCTTGCGAAAAGAGCTAAAGAGAGCCGCTACGCAGGCTAAAATTTGACCAGCGAAATTTAATGTCAGAGGAACACTGCATTGCTAGTTGTATTAGTACTTTTGCTTTTTGAGAGACCTTCTTTTCTCCCCATGTGGCGAAAATATGCATAGTACAAATCAAAATACCGCAAGGTGCAAATTTGTTGTGAGACAAACTAGAAAAACTCAACAAAATGTCAGGTGTGATCTTGATTAAAAATGATTTGTATATATTGCTTGAAGTTCAGGGATATTTATTTTAAGAAATGTAACATTTTCACTAGACTAGAATCGAGGAAAAGCACTACATAATTGAACTGAACGGGAAACAAACATTTATTGTAACAAAGGTGTTGAAGTTTTGGTGAAAACTGACTCGTGATCAGGAAACCAGTAACTTTAAATAGTGACCAGTAAATTTATTTTAAACGCTTCATCATAAAGACCACTGCCAGTAATGTCAGATTTTCAAAATTGTTTCAATATGACCAGTAAATTTAAAAACTGACAACTGCAACCAAATGAAAGCTTATAAACATTTTAAAAGGTAGTGGTCATTATAAAGTGTAACGGGCCGTCGAAAATTTCACTATGTTTTCACTACACTATAACACAATTTGATTTAACATAAAAGTGTACTACGCTGTCTGTTTAAAACTTTTGTGACTGAAGCAACAAAAGATAAAATTTGTAAAACAAATCCACTTTAAAATATTCTTCCATCTTATTTTAATTCAGGAAATAAAAGTTGAGAAAACGAAGATGGAAAGAAATATGCCATGGAAACCTTAAACTAGTTGAAATTCCCAAGTAGCTTATGTAAAAAATCCAAAAATGCATTCCGATTTTAGCAGAAAGAAGTTGAAACGGTTTAAGTAGTTCCACCTTTTTATAATCTGTCCAGGGAGCTGTTATTTGGGACCTGTCACCACATAGACCGTAGACGTCATCTGTCAGATCAGGGAACTGTTATTTGGACAGCTCCCTGGTCAGATTATGCAGGGAGGTGTTATTAGCTAATAACACCTCCCTGGATTATGAACCGATACTTAATGACTATTTAGCACGATGGTCTCGCTTTTTGACTTTTCGATGTCTTTAGTCAACTTTGATTCCAACCAAAATGGTTTTTCCCTCAGATTGCCTTAAGCCTTTTTATTGCTGCATTACAGATATATCAAGAGGTCCAAGCAGTCATCGGAAATGAAAGATTGCCCGCATTCAGCGACTTACAAAAGATGCCGTTTACACATGCGTTTATGATGGAGGTGTTGCGTTTTAGAACCGTCGTTCCATTCGGGACTAGAGAGGTGATTCGGGACGTTGTCATTGATGGGTACCTCATCCCTAAAGGATCCCGTATTTACCTTAACTATTGGGCTAATGAGAGGGATCCAGCAATATGGAACAATCCCAGCGAGTTCAACCCAGAGAGGTTTTTGACTCCAGAAAAGAAAAACGTCGTCAAGAATAAATACAACATTCCACTTGGAATGGGTAAGGAATCATAAATAATGGTTAATTTGCTTAGTAGTACCAATCTCACAGGTCGAGGGTTCTGCTTTGATGTAACATAAATCAAATTTTGGTCGGGTCAAATGGATGAAGCCGATGGACTTTGAAAAGAAGAAAAAAAAAGAAAAACGGTCTTTGGCATTCGGTAGCTGGGGGAGGGGATCTTCTGCCAGTTCACAAAAGGGTGTGGTTCATCTTTTAAAGAAATTTGCTTTATTCCCATTTAAAACACCTTCTGGAAATTTAAACGATTACATATTTGACTTACATGTTAAATTTTGGAAGCTGACGCCAAATTGTCATCAGGCTCGAAAACGGCGGCAGGGGCAGGTTTGAAACTGGGGAGGAGGAGCAGAGGCTGTGCTCCCTGAAAAATCATCCCTTGAAATTTAAAACTGATCGTTGCCTTAGTACATCTGAGCATATCTCACTCCCAAAAGATACATTTGCCCCCTGGAACTTACCTCACTCCCCCTTCAGTACCTTGTCTGCCCACAGGCCTGACTGGCATCCGTAAACCCGTAGACCTCTAACCGCACATTCGTGGTCTTTTAGCGTCTTAAGCTAACGGCCCCAAAGTGTGAATTGATTCTGAAGACCACAGCAAATAGCAGAATTGGTTTTAAAGTACATTTAGGGTAGCACACCAATAATTCAGGAGGCTTTCCCGCTGAAGACATACCTTACGAATTTGACAAACTCAAATAATTGAGGTTACAGTTTAGATCATGTTGCTGTAGTGATGTGCTCAATCTGTGATAGGCCTATGTATGTGATAGCAAATTCATTGAAGCACTGTTTAAGCAAAAGAGAGAAAAACTGAAGGTATTTTAAGCTTATATATTTTGCATTAAATCTGTCCGACATGCAAAATGGCATTTTGAATGAAGTAAAAAGGCAGTAACCACCACCCTATTAAATAGGCTCTCTTGCTTCAAATTTCAACCGTAATGGTACACATGGTACACGCATGGTAAACGAACCGTATGTTTCAAGGGGCTACTTATCAGCTGTCATATGAGGGGTAGCTTGCACCTGCTGAAAACTCCTTCAGGGGTCCAGGCACTACGAAATTTTATGTGTTAGTCAACGGAGGACTAATTTGTGGTGTCCTACCTCACAAGCGCCCCCGCACAGTAAAAATTAAATCCACCCCTGCAAACTGTCATTTAGTTATTTCGGGTTAAAACACACCCGGTAGCTCCTTATGGCTCCTTTATGCTCGTCTTGGGTGTTACTAGGCATAGGCAGGAGCTATTCTCAGTTGGGGTGGAGGGATGGGTTTACGTTGTGTTGGACCGCCACCCAGGTAGAGGGAGTCTAAGATGAGGTGGGAATTTTTGAATTTTCGTGAGGGTCCTCAGATGCAATTTGTCACGACTTATTGCCCACATTTTATGGAAAATTGCTGAAATTTTTTTGTTTCCCAAAGGGACGAAATAAGGGGTTTGTCCTTGAATGTGTGTGTGGGAGGCAAACTTTCTCCCACCATATTTTGAATAGGGGCATTAGACCCTTAGCCCCCATCCCGCTTCCTACTCCTATGTTACTTCAACTCGGACAGGCTTGGTATTTAATCTATGTCCTAGAAGAATGAGGTGTCTTATTTTGCCACATGAATAGCTCCTTCGGTCCATATTCGTTAGAAACATGTACCAATAACAATATGTTCCTTTTCGTGATTTCTCTTTATATGAGAGCCGATTTCCACGAAAATGGCAAAACACCTAAACAGCCAAAGCTGATAAAAATCCCAGGTACCATTTTCGAAATGTTTCATTCTTTTGTCAGATTAACCATTCTTTTTGTTTCCCTTTTTCAGGCCACAGAGACTGCATGGGCCAAACATTGGCAAATATGGAAATGTTTCTCTTCGGAACGAATTTGATACAAAAATTCCGCCTTACATTTTCCCCGGATGAGCCAGAGCCACCTCTTAGGGGCATTTGCGGAACGGTGGTCGTTTGTGAAAAATTTAAACTATGTGCATCAAGGCGATGAGCTTCTGAGTTTCATCTTTTTTTTCCTTTTCTAATCACTTCACATCACTTAACCAATTTTTAAAGACATAATAAAGTTTTTTAAGCATATTTGTATAGCTTCAGGGCATGGTGGAAATTGGCGGTTGTACGACAATTAAAGGGAAACTGAGGTCACCCCAATTGAATTAGTGTACCCGGGTATCCTATTTTATGAATGGCTCTTGGGAATCATGTGACAATATTTTTCTACCTGAAGTGTGAAATACATGCAGATTAAGTCCGTTGTGTACCATGCTTATGCAATATCAATATTCTGACACATCATGAAAGATACATGAGAGAAGTAAGAGGATATTTGTGAGGTTTAACTGCTGTTTGAGAAAAGTGGGACGACTGCCTACGCCCTTTAAGAAAAAAATTTCCATGCTTATGAATTAATGAAACCATGCATGCATGTAATAATCTGAAATCTTTTAAAGAAGTTATATTTAAGAACAGATAAACAAATATGAAGTAGACTAAACATCTGATAAGTGCAATTTTTAAACTATTTTGAGTTCTATATTATTGTTATTTTGGACAATTGTGGTAGATATCCATGACTCAAATTGAATGTAGAAATCCAAATCGTGATGAAACAAGAAAGAACAAAGAATTGGCAGCCATCATATTACAAGTTATCCGATCACAAGAAGATAGCAGATGCCCGCTCAACCGATATGGTGTCTAAGTTGCAAGCATGGTGTTACCGTTAACCTTTTGAGTAACCAACCAAGCGCGTAGCTACGAAGGGGGGGGGGGCTGGGCCCCCAGATGTTTGTATGTGTCCTAATAAAATTTGTAAGAATCAAGGACCGCGATCAATGCCATGACCCCCATTTGGTACCTAGTCCCCCCCCCCCCTAAAAATTTCATCCTAGCTACGCCCCTGAAACCAACATCACATTACATTAGCTATCTCAATGGTGAACTTGTAAAATCTATCCCGTAAAGCTATCCTCACACTAGGAAAATAAGATCAGAAAAATACCTCGCATTTCACTTTTCTCATCTAGTTGCTTACGTATGTAAATGAATTCATGGAAAAATGATAAATCATATATCAAAAGTAATCTTGCAGGAAAAAGATAAATTGTGCAGTTGACAAAAGTAATCAATTCAACATTTTGCAGGAAAATGACGATTTACTAAGTTATTTTATCTTATCAATTCAACATTTTGCAAATAAATGATAACTTACAAACTTATTATATTTCAACAATTGAACATTTTGCAGAAAGATGATTAATTACTCATTTTCTAGAACTAATCATTTAAATTAACATTTTGCAGAAAAACGATGAAATACGAGACTTACTGTAACTGAACAATTAAACATTTTGCAGAAAAATGATCAATTGTGCAGTTGTCAAACTAATCAATTCATACATTTTGCAGAGCAATGATAGATTGTGCATTTACCAGAAGTTATCAATTCAACATTTTGCAGAAAAAATGATAAATTATTTATAAGAGAAAATCAATTCAACAGTTTGCAGAAAAATTACGAATTACGAACTTGTTAGAAATTATTTCCACATTTTGAAGAAATCCAATAAAGTGCGTTTTCATAAAAACTAATCAATTACACCTGTTTTCATAAACTAATTTTCTCTATGACTGTGTGTTAGCGGCAATCCGACCATTCGGTCCGCGGGGCAAAATCAAAATTATCGTCCCGATTGCATGCTTTTCAAACTTATTGTGAATGTGGCTCTCCCCTGAGTGCTTTGGATTCCGGTCACCACCCCTTTTTTTAATTTCTTTTGTAATTTCTTTTCTTTTGTAATTTCATCCCTAATCGCCGTTGATAGGACGTGGCCAGTGATGGTTGGACTTCCCCTATTAAGTGACTAGCTTGTCTAATAATAGCATCTATTGCATTTTTGTCTTCAGTGCGTGTATTCCCACCCCACGATAAAAGATTATATTGCCACACCCCAGAGATAACTGAATTATAAAACATGGCAAGAATATTTTTATTTACATTAAATTTGTTCATAATACGCATACAATACATTCTAGGGCTTAGTTTTTTCAATAAAGCTTCAAAGTGTTCATGCCAGGAAAGTCGATTGTCTATAACCACTCCAAGATACTTATATCTATCCACCCTTTCAACTATACTTCCATTTATAGTGACTACGCTTGGTACTTTCTTTGACTTCCGATAATCAATAACCATTTCCTTTGTCTTAGTTACATTTAATTCCAAGAAATTGTCACTACAATAGTTTACAAAATCATTTATTTGCTCCACATATGCCGTATCATCATCTTTTGTTATCAGACCTAATAAAGCAGTATCATCTGCAAACTTGACCAGAGAACAATTATCAAATTTTGATCTAGCGTCTGAAGTGTGCAGAGTGAATAAAAATGGTGCTAGACAGTACCTTGAGGTGCACCAGTGTTTGACATAATTACATCAGACGTGTTCTGGCCTTCAGGTGTTTTGATAATAACATGGTGGGACCTATTAGTTAAATAATTAAAAATCCAAGCAATAAAATCATGGCGGACATTCATTTTTAATAACATATTGGCTAAAATATGGGGCTGAATGGTGTTAAAAGCAGATGAGAAGTCAAAAAACATAATTCTAGTAGAATGACCCAAATTTGTGTGTTCAAGATGGGAGTACACATTTTCAAGACTGTATAGGATGGCATCATCAGTACTTCGCTTTGGCCTGTAGGCAAACTGCAATGGATCTAAGTATTTATCAACATTGCTTTTTAAAAGTTTCAGTGCTAGGCGCTCGCATGTTTTCATTGCTACCGAGGTCAATGACACAGGTCTGAGATCATTCATGCATGAAATATTAGACTTCTTTGGTACTGGTATTATACATGACCGTTTCCATAAAGCTGGAACCGTCTTAGATCTGAATGAAAGGTTAAAAATAAAAGCAAATACATTGGCAAGTTGATTGGAACAGTATTTCAGTACACGAGGTTGCAACCCATCCGGTTCATCAGCTTTTGAAGGATTAAGTCTGGAGAACTCGTGACTTACCTCATCTGCAGTTACAACTAAAAATGGTTTAAAATACAGTACATACGATTTGATAAAATTTCATGTAGCTCTTTGTTTTCACCAGAAAAATCATGGCAATCAAACCTATTATAAAATACATTTAGTTCATTTGCATAAATAGTAGATGTAGAAGGTAAACGAGAATTTTTACTTGTATCATTGGAATAACCACTCATCATTCGAATTCCAGCCCACACATGCTTCATATTATTCTCCGTGAAGTGTTTCTCTATTTTCCGTCTGTACAGGTCCTTTTCTCTCCTTAAAATCTTGTCGAGTTCTTTTTGAACGGATTTAAGATTCTCCATGTCACCTTGACCAAAAATCTGCTTCTTTTTATTTATGATTGATTTAACTTCCTTAGTAATCCAGGGTTTGTTATTTGGATAGACTTTTATTCGCTTTGTGGGCACTACACAGTCAACGCAAAAATTTGTATAACCGGTTACCGTTTGAGTAAGTTCATCGATGCTTTGAGTGGACTCAATGAATACTTCCCAATCCGTAAGGTCTAAAGAGGCTTGAAGCTCATCGATGGCTTCTGAACTCCATTGTTTAACTGTAAGTAGCTTAGGTTTTTGCCTCTGTATAATGGGTCGGTATTTTGGCTGCAACAAGATCATATTGTGGTCAGACTTTCCCAGCTTGGTGATTGGTTTAGCGCTGTAGGCTTCTTTTACATTTGAGTAGCATAAATCCAGGGTTGCTTGTCCACGGGTGCAGCACTGTACATGTTGATAATAGTTACCAATATTGTTCTTCAGTGTGCAGTGATTAAAGTCACCATCAACAACGATAAAAGAATTAGGATGAGCAATCTCCAGATCTTGAAGAGTTGAACATAATTCCACTGCAGTATCTTTTGCAACATTACGGTTGGGAACATACACTGTTAGGTGGATTACATGCGAAAATTCACGGGGGAGGTAGTAGGGTCTCAAACCAACCGCTAGAATTTCCACATTTGTCGTACAAGAATAATGTTTCACGGTAACATTATTTGGGTGGCACCATTGTTCGTTCACATATAAGCAAACACCTCCCCCTTTCTGTTTTTCTGCAAGATTCAGGTCTCTATCTCCTCGTACTAGTTTAAATCCATCGATACTAACACAATTATCTGCCACGGAACCATCCAGCCAGGTCTCTGTAAAGGACATTAGGCTGATTTGCCTGAATTCCTGTAAATATCGTACACAACTGTGCAATTCGTCCATTTTGTTTTTCAGAGATTGTACGTTGCCCATAACTGTTGATGGCAGATATGGTTTGTACTTACGGGCTTTCAGCCGTTTCCTCACTCCCCCCCGCTTTACCTCTCTTCCTTCTCTTCAAAATGTTAAAGTCGTGCGTCCAACCAATCATTAAAATAGTTATAATATTTTGGAATAGGCCCAACAATCTCATCCTGTACTTCCCCATCTTTGAAGAGTTTCAGTGTTGGAACCTCTGTTACTCCAAATTGATCAGCAATGCCCTGTGGAGATGAGAAAAATAACGATTAAAAATCCGTAAAATTACATAATCGAAATACAGAGAAATACAAAAGAATAAAGCAAAAGTGTTGTAAATTAGTTTCAAAAATTGACAGCATTTTAGTGCATTCCTTTGGTAAATCTCTGTCTTTCAATTCGAATTGAATAGGCTAGACATTTTAGCAGTGTGGAGGGTTGATTAACTAAAGTAATTTGGGCTAAAAAGATTGAAACATTAAATTATATCTTTTGCTTTTTATTGTTGGATAAAATATATTGACTTCGAAATATTCTCATCCAAAAGGCATACACCTCTAAAAAAGTGCACTCCTTTTCAAATAATAAGTTAGATATAATAATCTGTGAGCAAGCATTGGAGATCCTAACAGAATCCTTTAAAGAAGAGGAGCTTTTTGCAAGATGAAAGCCGCGATAGTTACGAAATACTTAATTGATGTGAATGTTTCAAAAATTGGTTGGATTCGATGATTTGAAAATATTGTCAACCACATCTAACTCGTTCCTTGAACTTTTGATTCATAATTTATAAAAAAGTACTTTAGTATCTCTCGTTAGACAAATTTCCCTTTATGCCGATTTGGCGGATAGTCTGTCTTTAATACTTATGACGAAGTTGAGGGGCAAACACAGCTTAAACCAGTGCCGGATTAACCCCATGGCAGAACCGGCATATGACGGGGGTCCCGCGCTTTTGGGGCCCCCTGCCTCTGACATATAATGTATAATAACTGTCATGTATCACTGTATAATGTGTAAAAACAGCTATCAGTTAGTAGCGGTTAAAAGCTAAAATTTAATCTGTTGATTGTTATTAATTTTGTGTAAGCGGGTGGGCGAGGGGGAAGGAGGTTAAACTTGTAAAAGGGGCCCCGCTATAGAAAGTGCCGGGGGCCCCACACAACACTAATCTGGCCCTGGCTTAAACTGTTTACCCCCTTTCTCTTACGCACGTGGGTACTCTACATGTTTTAAAGTATTGAAAAATAAGAACAACCCTTCAGACTGATCTATCCCATCAGTAAGCCAAACTGTTGATATAAACCGGTTTCCCTTAATGGATGTCTGAATGAAAGACTACTAAATACGAAAGCAGAAAACCCTAGTGGTTTTTTTCTATAAATTACTGTGAAATCTAATCTTACATTTCAAGTGACTGGTGCAACACCCAAATGGATAATGTTTAGAAGTCACTATTTGGATAAGTTACTCAGCCAAGTCCTATCAAAGTAAGTTTTTCGTAAACGAACAATCAATGTTTGTCCACCTTTGACCTCAATTAATGCGTCAGTTCGCCGTGTGACGTAGAGTTCTAATCTCAATATAGGTGGTGGAAAAGGGCTGCCAGGAGTTACCCCCATTCAAAAATGTAAGGGTAACCCCCCCATTCAAGAACGAAAACTTATTTTTCACCTATGCGAATTTTTTTCAATACGTTAATTTAAAACACTACACAAATGTAGCATCAAAGTGCATCTAAAGACACACCTATATCAACCCCTAACAAGTAGAGCCCAAGACAACGGTGTAAAACATTCAGCTCCCAACTAAGAACATGTCTCTACGCCTATGGTTTTAAAAGCCACGGACTATCCCTACATAAAATTGCTAAGCGTCCCAGAATAAGTATACTTCGAGGCTAGGGTCAGTGATATTTCGTATGACATGGATAATTTCAGGTACGACTGTTAAGTGTACAGGAGTAACTCTCCTGGTTATATTGTAGCGATTATTCAGCGCCCAAGAGCAAGGTGTCATACAAACCTAGACTAACCACGACACACTTTTCTGCATGTTTAAAGCAAAACTAAAGACATTATAAAATTTTTATGGCAGTAGGTTTAAAACATTTTTTGTGCTAAGTAAATGAAGGTTTGTATACTAAAAGAAAATTACACACTACGTACAGTATGCGTAGGGTAAAGCTGTTACGTCTGTAGTCACGTTACGTACCATTTCCATTAGTCCAAATAGCGGCAACTGAAAACCATATCTAGCTTTCTCTGGAGATTGCATGGCTGGCTGTGCACATGTGGACATGTTTAACAACAGTCAGTCTACTGCAATATGTCTGGATTACCATTTGGTTGATAATTTGGAAGGAATGCACGCGAAAAATCAGAAAGTTAAACTCAGATGCACGTTTTATTGAATGAGTCACGAAAGAACAAATCAAAAGTACTTTCCACAAATTGGAGTGGAAAACAATTACTATGGAAGAATTTTCTAGATGAAAGGGTTTCTACATTGCATAAAACAGTTACGTGATGTGCTAAACAAAGCAGTTAGTCAGCTGTTTGATCAATCTGGCTTGGTAGCACGTTATCAGTTTCAACCAATGAAATAAATTTTGGTTACTTTGCTTTCTGAATATTCAATTAGAAGGTAATAACTGTCTTTTTATTGGTTAATGTTTAGGAGTGTCCTCTTTAAGCTGTAATGAGGGTTATTGAAGAGAACTTGTCCAAAGACAATCGAAAAAGATCACGGGTAACTTTCCAGCATAACAGATCTGCTTAAGGATTATACCTTGCTATACATTGCTTGAATTATTTTTGCACCGAATAAATTCAGGAAATAAAGTATTGGAGAATGTGTTCATTATTTGCAGAGTTTTGTGTCTCTTTAAAACTTATCACAGACACTTAGAGTAGTTTGGGGACAATCGTGAACCACGCAGGTAGCCAGCGGACATTTTCAAACCATGATGCAGCCAGAGAACAGATCAACATGACACCCACCTATAAGGTTCTAACATGCAACTCATAATGGCAACGTCACTGATTCGAAAAAAGTTCATGGGCAAAATTTTGAGAATCATACAACAGTGGCTTTTGAAGGGAATGATAGCCGCTTTCGTCGCCATTGAATACTGTGCTTGTCTGACATAAAGGTACTTACATTTTATAGTATCAACTTGCTGAAGGGTCATTGAATTTGTGGTATATGCTACATATAGGCCTAGTAAGGTGAGTGTGCCGATGTCATATTGCCAGGCTAGAGAGGCATTTTAGTTCCGTTGGAAGCAATTTTTACAAATGAGTTAGCTTCACGAGGCATTGCAAACTTGCCTGCTCCTGTATGCTAGACGCTTATATTTTATAGTGCCAGAGGCAAAAATACAAGGACCACTGAGCATTTCCCCCCCAAAATTAATGCAAGTTTCCCCGAAAAAAAACATATATATAGTTATAGTTATAGTTATAGTTGTAGTTATAGTTATAGTTATAGTTATAGTTTGCAGCAAAAAAGCAAATACTCTCTACGAACGGCGAGGGTGCCCTTGTCCCTCGCTTCTCACAGAGATGGGCATGAGACCTTTTGAGGGTCAAATTGTGCTCACCTTATATTCTGTATTGTCCACACTATACACTGCTAAGCGGCCAGCATACGGTTTAACCACTCCCTCCACCTGAGGTGTTACTTGACGGCATGTGCGACACCTAAAATGAATTACAATAACACGTTACATTTTTTTTTTACTTTATTAATATATCCCAACATTTGTCAAGGCTTTCTTTTTAACGGCCAGGTAAGTAGCGAGACGGTACTGAAGAGGGAAAGGGGACGAGATATCCGTCTTCCAAGGGGCGAAATATCTTTTAGAAGGGGCGAGATACACTAAAATGTATTAAGGCTACGGTAATCTTTTATTTCCAAGGACGGCAATATTTTGGGGGCACCTACCTCTCCCTCAACAATTGGATACTGGCTTGCCTTTCAAACCTCGAATGAGACTTTTTTAAGAAATAGAACAGCTCTCTTCAGGCGAAGCCATAACATTACAAGAATTGAATGCGATCGCCATCACTCAGATAACTAGGCTGTGATGTACCCGAATGACTTTAGGGAAGGTTAATTGTTCATTTGTGAGGTCGTGGGGGGCACGTGCCCCCTCATGCCTCCCGTAGCTACGCTACTGGTAAGGAGCAAATAATGTTTGAATAATGGATCTGCACATTACTTTCAGCTGACTCTTATTGAACTATTCATATCATCGTTTGGGTAGTGCGCCCTCTTAAATTTTGGGTAGGCCCCTAATTGAGACTTACCCCTCATTCCAAAAGTAAACCAGTACCGGTAATTTCGAATTTAACACTTTCTCATTAAAATTTTCGTCTGTCAATGCTTCTGGTTTCGTTGCAGCAGACGAGCTAATTCCTAAAAGAACAAAGTAAGAATAAAGCATGATATTTTGGGTCCATATCCCAGGGAAGAGGTGTATATGTTAGTACATAAGAAGACTTACATTATAAGGTTGATTTTTCAGATATTTGTACACGGTTAGGTATGTTATCTACCATTTTGACGACAAAATATGCAACAAGCCCTTTTTAATTATAACAAGATATTAATTATTATTGTTATACGGCGCATAACAATATGCGTAGGATATCTCAACACGCTTCATGGCAATGTGAACGAGATTTTGTAAAAAAATAATTCTAAGTAAACATATGGAGTAGAAAAAGAGAGGAAAACCAAAAGGTGAAAGGATAAAACTTAATAGTTCAAGCAATTTTCTTTAAATTAAAGCGTTTTGCAGTGCAAATTTGAAGTCTAGTCGTTTTGTATCGATCGAATTTTTCTCGGAAGTTCATTACATGCCTTAAGGGTAGCCTACTGAACATGAACGTTTTTATATCAGATATTATATTTGTTTTAAGTTTTGGAACGTTCAGACTGATTGTTTCCGAGGGTCTCGTCGAACGACACCCTAGCGACACACTTCCTAATGTTCCATTTGAAACAGTGACTTTAAATTGCAAATTGATGAAAAGTAAGCGTGAGGTAAATGAATGTTTTTGACAGGTTTAAAGTTGCTTTCAAAGTGGAATTACATAAAGAAGTCAGAAACAAGAAGAATAATACAGGTCAAGTTCTGAACAATGGTTTTTCCTGTGCTGCATTTAATATAACAGTTCGACAAGGATGCCTCCTAAGCCCGTACTTATTTATTTGCGCCGAAGTTTTTACAATTTACATTCATGGTAATCCCAGTGTTGAAAGCATTTCATTGACTGGCAATTAAATCAAGATCATGCTGTACGCTGATGATGTCACGTTATTTTTTATGGTACTTACAATTTTTTTAAGAGAAAGCTGTCTCAGCGCTTCACATTTATCTACAGACCTTGGGATTGAAAATCATATTGATAAATCACAGCCTTCCCCTTGGGTCTTTTAGTTGGGAACAACCCCTTTAATCAATCTGTGTTTGGGATGGTGGACGTTGGATCCAGTAACCATGATAGGGATAACTTTTGATCACTGTACTAAGAATTTCTTTAGACTTAATTTCACTTCTAAACTGTGAAGACTAAAATGATTACAGAGAGATTTGACTCTCATGGGCGAAATAATTATTGTTAAAATAATGTGTATTTCCCAATTTATTTATACTTTTCAGGTTTTAACTGACCCTCCGATACATTTGTAAAGGAGTTGGAAAGGATTATTTTTAAGTTTAAATAGCCAGGAAATCCTGAGAAAATCAAGCGTCTTATACTCTTTGCAATCCAACCTTTGTAGGTGGTATGGAGGTTACTCACATTCCAAGCTTTATTAAGAGTCTAAAGTGTACTTGGGTTAAGAAGATATTTTGATGATAATGAGGCAGTGTGGGAACTATTTTTGACTCTCATCTCCAAAAGTATGATGGAAAGTTTCCTTTTAGTTGTAATTCTAAAGGTGATGACATGGCAACCGATAATTGAATGTTTTTAAAATAATGATGTTTGCAAGGCATGGTCAAAATACTCCTATCATGCTCCAACAATTTCAAAAACGAAATGATCTGGAACAGCTCCCAGGTTAAGGTAAATAATGAAAATATTTACCATGAGTTTATATATAGTGAGGGGTCTATGTCGGCGTTCTTCTAGACCAAAATCGTTCTCTCACCGTAAATTGGTTTAAAAGAATGTTTGATATCAATTATTGTCCATTTACGCTTTTGTGTGGTATTTATTCAGCCATTCCACGATCGTGGAGGTCTCGGCTTATTGAAGTAGGAGCAAATCAAGAGAATGTTGTTACAAACACAGCTTCCATCTGGAGAACGCCCTCTGCTTCTCGGGGAATCTATTAATCAATTGTAAATTCGATCACTGTCTCTCCGAAAGCTATTGCTAAATGGAACAGGGAGTTTATCATTGACCCAGGTAACTGGAGTACTATTTTCCAAATCTTTCGCTCTCTTAGAGATAGTACGTTAAGATATTTTCCAAATCCGTTTTTTAAACCGCATCTTATACGTACTAATAGATTACTTTTTCTTATGAAGCAAAGGAGAGATGCTTTGTGCACTTTTGTCAACAGTATGAGGAAATGTTAAGTCATTCATTTTGGGAATGTGTACTCGTATCAAACTTTATTTTAGATGTTGAGGAAACAGTCTTGGATCAGCAATTCTACCTATCTAAACGGGATTTATTTTTGGTTACAATTTTTGATAAAAGCATCCTTACAATTTTCTACCTTTTACTATAAACTATCACACTATCGGTCCAAAAAAAAAAAAATGCCCTGGGAGACTACCAATTGCATTGAATTTTTTTCATAATTTCAAATTTTTACTTCCGGTAGAAAAGCATCTGTCTTCAACAAGCATTCACCATCCAATTAATTTGAGTCTTTAAGAACCGCCTTTTTTGTAATACATTTTTGATTAATTTTTGATATCAAAAAAGAAGTAACAATATGCCTTCAGTTTGATAATGTAACTGTATAAAATAATTGAAAAACTGATGACTAGAAAATTTATGTATTTTTATGAATGTGTGTATTGTGCTATAATGTGAACTGAATAAATGATAAAAGGAACAAAAAAAAATAAGAACAATGCTGACAGTTGTATTGTAATAGTGGTACTTGCTCTTCTCCAAGTTTGTTTAAGGACTTATTCTTTATGAAAACTGCCCGCTGGCATGGTATTGTACTTAGATTACATACTGCGACAACACTCGGGTCATCACATTTTTGTGTTTATGATTTTGTATATCATATAACTTTTTGTACACTATATTATCTCATTATCAGGGCCCAAAATGAGAAGCAATAAAAAGTAGACAAAAAAAAAAAAAGAAAAACTTTTTTCCTCGCAAAGCTTTTCTTTTGATTTTTGGATTTTTTTCTGAAAAAGTTTTTTCTTTTTCGGAAAGAAAAAAATTTGTTTTTCGGAAAAAATTTTGTTTCGGAATTTTTTTCTCCGAAAAAGTGTTTTTCTTTTCTTTTTTGGGGGGGTTCTGAGGATTTTTTGTTTCATTATAAACATTTCATAGTAGATGGAATTTTCAGGGTCTTCTAATGTATTTGCGATGGCTATATTAGTCTTCCTTAGTTAAGTGCAATTTCCTTCAGTTTCGTTTATTCGTTTCTCCACTTCAAGTGCGGTAACACGTTCAATGTTTAAAGATTAGAACAAGAAGTGAAAGGACGTGCAACTAAACGCCAGATAGGTGGTTGAGGGCGCACTCCCCGCATTAGAAAACATTCTATAATAACGCAAGAAAAACCAATGCAGAAACTAAGAAACTGCAGGACCCCCTCATAAAAACAAACAGGTACAGTTCAGTAACAGTCTTAGAATAAAGCTACCTCCGTCCGAAGAAGGAAACGATGACTCTCTTCCCTACCCAAAACGTCAACAAAAAGGAAAAACACTTAGTAATAATTGATTACACGTCTAGAAAGAAACAAGTTTTGGTTCCTCGTCAAATAACTAGGAATGGTATTCCAAAGTCCTACAACATGATATTTCAAAAAGAGTTTTGGTAGAAGATAGAAACCAGACTTATATCGTTCATAAGTTGATGAAAAGAAGTGGTCCGAAGAAAACCTTCAGGGACTCCACACGTTATCACGCTACACTCAATATGTCTAAACGTAGTGGTCTATTTCTTTTGGTTATATACCGTTTTATCCTGTCATGAGATGTGCCTCAGAAGCGGTAGGATTGTAACTTATTCAACAAAATGTGATTTATGAAATCAATAGCCTTTGATACTCCAGGGAAGATGTTAAAAGCAATGAAATTATTTTCTTCTACCCAGCTTAATTTATTGGTTACGTCAACTCCATCGACCAGGGAGGAAACCATATCAAACTTGTAAAAAATTCATGAGGCATACTAAAACTAACCTAATAACCTAGAATCGTTTGACAACGTTAAGTTGTTAGAAGATATCTTTCTGAAGGTTTCACTACAACAGAGCAAGGGAAATGTTGAAAGAATGAAAATGTATCAGAATTCTTACCCACGATCAGTAACCACCAAAAAATAGTCAGCATCATTTTGTAAGATGGTGGGTCGGTTTTCTTACTCTAAACAATGGTACTGACATTCAGGTCTTAACTCAAAGAATTGTTCAAAAGTATTTGTTACCTTAAATGAAGGTTTGTAGAGTTCGCATCTACCAGTAGAAAAATCAATTCTTAGATATGGGTGAGTCGTTTAAGGCAGTGAAATCCCATAAAAGCAACGATGCTTAGCCATCGGAAGGTGATGATTTTCTTTCGTATATGCTAAAGTTGTTCTTTGGATGGAGTAATCGGGCAAATTGACAAGCCATGCATTACTGAAATGGAAAATAAGCTGGTTGCTTGTGTCCTGTGAGGTCAGGACTTTATTTATATCAACGAGGTACTTCTTATAGCCTGGTATGACAATTTTCAAGGAGAAAGTGGTTTTTCCTTTTGGAGACAGCCTGGTGTACCATATGACCGTTTGCGTATTAAATGGTTCCTCTTCAGTGCTCGTAGGTAGGCCCTAATATTTTAGAGATTGGGATCACCTGATCACAGTATGTCACAGTATACCTCTCAAAAGGGGAAATTGAGGCACACATCACACGGGTTGCTGACGATTGTATCCTCCACGAATCACTTGACGAGCTGAATAAGCTAGTCGGGAACATCCAGAGGCAGTTCAGTAACGCACCTAACTATGCTGCTGCTACCATTTCATCAAACGCATCATTTTCGTTCCCTTATCCTTTTTATTTTCCCTCTTTTTCTTCTTCTTCCTCTTCTTCTTTTTTTCTGTTTTCCTCCTCGCCTCTCCTTACTTCTCTTCTTTCCTCTCCTTTTCCTCTTTTATTCTCCTTTCTCTCTCTCATTTTTCTTCTCTCCTCTTACCCCGGGGCAAGTGTGCCCCCAGTGCCCCTGGATAGGCGCATGTGTAACACAAAGTATATGACAAAAATCTAACAAAAGATTTTTGTCCTATCATGCCTGTAGAAAGGTGATAAAGCGCCGCCCATTTGAAAACCCTCTTTTAAGTACTTATTCTCTGCTAAAATACAATGCAGAACACAAAGTAATAGAAATTGAAACTATCTAACGAGAAACACCGAACTTATCTAAGTTCAGTTGTAGGGTCTGAATATTTCAATATCATGACAGGAAATTTTTTGACTATTAACGTGCTCTTAGGATAAGATTTTGGGACGAACGGAACTGACTAGACCACTGTGCCCCTCCCCCCCCAAAAAAAAAATGAAAGGGGAATTAAAATAAAAGCAAAAAGGATAGAACAGAAAAAGGTCGAGAAAAATTGAAATAACTTTCCAAAACGTGTGCAGTGCACAATTTCCAGCAGGCAGGCTTGGGTGGAATTTTCCTTCTCAATATCAGCCTCTATAGACTCCTTCGATAAACTGATACCTTTTTCACAGGTAGGGGTAATCCTTTACCCATAATTTACCGACATTTTAAAACATTATAACTTTGTCAATATACATTCCTCAGCCTTTATTCAACCCACCAAAGTAAAGCTTACAAAAAGTTCTGTCCAATTCTGCCGTTTTCTTTTTTTTTGGGGGGGGGGCACATTTCATTTCATTTCATTTCATTTATTTGTTTCTCCACTACAATATAATATGACAAAAAATTACATATTATACAGTTACGGAGGCAATTTGTCGTAGTAGCAGCGGAAGGAAGTGAACTGCAAAACCAGTTGGGCTTGACATAAAAGCCAGAAACACTCCCCTGAAAAATAATAGAGTGAAGTACTAAGAAAAAAAAAATAAATTGAGTACCCAACCACCCGCCCCACCACTAGCTAGAAACCTAAGTCATGCCTCTAAACCAGACAAAGGAGCAAGCCCTAATCATAAAGGATTCATAATAAAAAATAAGTAATTAATACATTCCGATGAAATAATTGTGTAAGTTCCTCTTAAAGCTGAAAATAGAAGGTTTCTGTTTTAAAATGTCTGGAAGTGAATTCCACAAGGTAACTGCACGGTAGTGTAATCCCCTCACTGAAAGGCTTGTACGACAGCTAGGGATATGCAAGTAATCAGATTGTCTAGTACAGTGGTCATGTATTACAGAATTGGTAATGAAAAGATCGTTCAAAGAAGGTGACAGTTGATTGTGTTGTGAACGATAAACAAACTTAGCCATATTCAGGCTTATGAGGTCAGAGAATTTAAGCAGATTAAGAGACTTAAACAAAAGGTCAATCATTGCTCCAAAGTTCTGTTGAATTTGTTTGTTTCTTTTTTTTTTTTTTTAATTTTTTTTGAAAAGAGGTCACCCATGCCAAAATATCCGTTACTTTTTCAAAAAATTATTTCAGGCGATAAAAAAGAGTCCAACTACTCAAACTATTTTTCTGAAGTACCTGTGGACATCATCAACACGCTGAGAAAAGCCTAAGGGTGAGAAATACAGGGTTTGAAGCATACCAGCAAAAATATTTGAAAAATGGGTTGAAATCGTCGAAAATGACTGAAGAAGTGCTTATTAGAAAAACTTCATATCTCCACAACCGTAAGTCCGATTTTGTTTATTGAAAGACCAAAATGGCCTTTACAAGATTCATTACAAAAAAAAAGGCGGCAACTATAGGCCTCACGATCCCATTAGAGTAATGTTCTTGAGCGTCAAATGTCCACCCTCAAAAAAGTAGTGCTATTAACTCCGGTTTAGACCAAATTTTGTCATGATAACCTGTCCATTGGGTAATAAAACTCCATGAATCTCAAAGAGAACATAAAAAAGTGTAGATGTTGAAAATTTGGGGTGAACTGAAGGTGATTTAGACTGGTTTTTAAATTCATATCAAACAGTGA
Source organism: Holothuria leucospilota (assembly GCA_029531755.1). NCBI lineage: Eukaryota > Metazoa > Echinodermata > Holothuroidea > Aspidochirotida > Holothuriidae > Holothuria > Holothuria leucospilota. The sequence continues at coordinate 26,796,591 of CM055962.1, read as the reverse complement.
CGTATTCTGTTATGTTGAAGAGAATTAGGGGTGGGTGTACCCTACCAAAACTTTAACTCCTTTTAGCTCAAAATCTAAACGGTCATGGTATAGAAATTTTGTAGTGCCATGATTGGCAAACTTCTCAGCTTTTATATGAGGGGTAGCTCGAAATAGCTGTGAACTTTGACAAGGCTGCAGGGGCCTCGAAACGGAGCTAATTTAGTGTGTAAGTCAATGGGAGAATTATTGGGGGTGTGAAGCCTATAGAGAAAATGGGATTTCGAAAGTTTTGACATTAAGATTGCCAAAATTGTGTTCAGATGACTTGTTTAGGCACACTCATCGCACTTTTGATGAAACGTCTAGACATTTCACGCTTGAGTGATTTTTGCGGCCCTAAACAGCATTTGAAGGTCAAAACGGCTCTTTTGGGCTGTTTCGGCCAATTAACCAATTATGAGGTCACCTAGCTTCAGGCTTTTGGTCCATGAGTGGTTACATAATGATGGCCATCCTTTTGATTGGGGCTGCCGTAGGTGTGACAGTCACTACATGTGAACTAGTTGCGCTAGACAATGCATAGCAATGAAAAGCAATGCTAGGCTAGTACAGTCCTACGTACACACACGTTTGCACAGTTATAGCCTATGTACACAACCAACAGCCGTGGAAGCTTGTTTGTGTGTTGGAAACCAAGGATGCATTTTCATGTGTGGCATTTTCAACGACAACACCCCTGCTTTGACTGGCTGGAGCAGAAGGGGCTAATTTCTTCTGGTTATACATGTATTTCTTAAGGGATTATTGTACTGCCTATCATATTCAGCATGTATCGGTGTGTCTGGAGGCAACCCTCTGGCCTGTGGAGTATCCCTCACTGTTTTACACTTGACTGACATATCTCTTTCATTTTCTTGTTTCAGTACTGGAGCTACCCTGTTGGCTGCCTTCTGCAAGTTATCCGTCGTAGGACTGGCCAAATTTAGACAACTCAGTAGGCCTAATCTTTGTGCCTGTGCTTGAGAAGGAGGTAGGCCTATTGTACAGGGCCAGCTGCAAAGCAACATTCAGTTCGCAAGGACTTCTCCCGGGCTTCTTTTGGGGTATTTCTTTAAATAAGGCTTTTCTACTATTCTTACAGTGACAGACAGGGCATCCAAAATCTCCAATTCCACCCCCCCCCCCCGAAGTTCCACAGTTGGCCAAAGCTATTAAAAGACCACTACAGCTTGGATGCTTTCTTTGGTAGGCAAGGACAGCTTATTGAATAGCACTTGGGAATTGCAATCTCCAGGTGCACTAACCTGTAACCTTCAACGTTGCAAAAAGGATTAGAGTGTGTTCTTCTCGAACATTTTCCTCAAATTCATCCAACTTACCTTTGCTGCACTTAGTAAGAGGCCTAAGTAGCATAGCATTTTCAGAAAGACATTTTTCTGCACCCTCAACTGGTGAAAGAATTACAATCCATTTATACTCATTTGAGGTAACCTCTTTTACTATTACTGGGTAGAATTCACATAGGTTTTGTCAGAAGCATCCTTATAACATTCACTGGAATTTTTAGTTGGAGGTTTGCAGGCTACCTTGTTGTGGGGCTTGAAAGCAGTTGACTTTCTGCTTTTCATTCCTTTTCTTCTGGCTATAGTTTGTTCAATTGTCCTTGATCCTCCCTGTTTTATAGACCCAGTACATTATCACACAAGTCACTGAGCTTTAAAAAAAATGAAAATACAGGTTTAATTCCACAAGAAATTCTGTATTCAAGCTTCTGTAAAACACTCGTTGCATGGCTTGTCAGTATAATTTTCAAATTTGAATTAGGCTTTTTAAGTAAAGTGGAAAGCGCCCTCTATTTTGGAAAGTGTTAAAATTTTACCCTCTCAGTTGACAGAGGGCTCAAACTACATTGGAAAGTATGCCTGTATGCCCTAAGTTACACCCTCTTCCATTTCACACTGCAGTCTGTGAAATTTGGATATATTTCAGAACATCCTTTTATTGTGTCCTTTGCAGATTTTTCAGTTTTGTATGACTCCCCCTAGATTTTGCATATTTTCCCTTGCAGCTTGTTTTGACAGAGAAAATCACAGAGATCTCAACAACAGAATAGTTTGGCAGCTTCCAGTGTATTCTGAGATGAATGGAAAGTCACCTTGGCTCAGTTTGGAGCAGAAGAAATGCCATAGAGAAGGCCTTCTCATGTACATCATTTTTCACCACTGTACAAATGTGTGTGTGAAATCGTGCACAAAAATGAATAAGTATGCCATTATGACATAGTCAGATTTCTATAAATAGGACAAATGAAAACAAGAAGCAAGTGAATACATTAGTAAGCATCACAACAGGAACACTCAGGCAAAATTTGGGTGGCAACTTTCACACTTGCATTCTATTAATTTAAGGCCTCACGATCCCATTAGAGTAATGTTCTTGAGCGTCAAATGTCCACCCTCAAAAAAGTAGTGCTATTAACTCCGGTTTAGACCAAATTTTGTCATGATAACCTGTCCATTGGGTAATAAAACTCCATGAATCTCAAAGAGAACATAAAAAAGTGTAGATGTTGAAAATTTGGGGTGAACTGAAGGTGATTTAGACTGTTTTTTAAATTCATATCAAACAGTGACGTTTTCTGTTATGTTGTAGAGAATTAGGGGTGGGTGTACCCTACCAAAACTTTAACTCCTTTTAGCTCAAAATCTAAACGGTCATGGTATAGAAATTTTGTAGTGCCATGATTGGCAAACTTCTCAGCTTTCATATGAGGGGTAGCTCGAAATAGCTGTGAACTTTGACAAGGCTGCAGGGGCCTCGAAAAGGAGCTAATTTAGTGTGTAAGTCAATGGGAGAATTATTGGGGGTGTGAAGCCTATAGTGTATATAGTAGTATAGCGCCATCGATAGGTGGTCGGTGTTTATAGTGATATAGCGCCATCTATTGTGGTTGTGTATAGTAGACTACCTACAAAAGGTACTCTAGTGTATAGAGTGGAATAGTGCCATCTATTGTGATCTCTTATAGACACACAACAGACGACAGCGTACATTTCGCTGCAGGCGCACAGTTACGTACGGAAGCCGAGAACATCGCGGTGGTGTGAAATCTGACATACCAGTTTTCCCACCCCTTTCTTCGGTAAACATGGAAAGGAGAAATCAAGATACGATTTCTCCTTACCATTATCCTCCGATAATATGGAGTCGACAAAACCAAAGTTAGTGAGGGGGTACTTCAAGAAAAGACCATTACACCGTGTCTATTTTCGAACACCCTGTCCATAAATGGACGCGCCCGCACATGACACGGATTGGCGCTATATAACTTTGGTTATATTATTACCAACGTGGGATGATCCCATCGTGGTACGGAGAAATCGTCGATGAGCGAGATAGCTATGTTACTTAAACTGAAAAGAAGATCGATGGACATAGTCCATTTATGGACAGGTTGTTCGAAAATAGAATAATTAATATCTTGGGAAATTTCAAGGACATTCGTTCAAATCGGGGAAATTTCGGGGGCACTTGATCATAGGGGACGGAACACTGGATTCGGGGACTGTCCCCGAAAATTGGGGACGTCTGGTCACCTTAATATACCCAGTACAACAACCAACGGCTTATTGCCGGATACACCTGTAAAGCCCAGGTCCCCACAACGCAACACTGTTTTCGCAAACGTAACCTAACAACAATCAGTGAGCATTCAGGAAGCCTAAGCATATTATACGGAGCCTAGCCCTTGCACTCTAAAAACATCCTGGCTAAATTCTGGTTAATTTGGCCAGGATGGGGTCAATAGTTTTCCATACATTTCCTGGTTAAGAGGGAAAAAGAAATCTTAGTTACATTTAACCAGGAAAATGTTAAATTCTTATCAGGATTTCTAACCAGTCGTTAATTTAACAAGGAAATTGTCAAATTTGACCGGGATTTCCCGGTTATTTTAACCAGGAAATGTATGGAAAACTATTGATCCCGATCCTGGTTAAATTTAACCAGGATGTTTTTAGAGCGTGCACAATGTACACCAAACAATATTTATTCACTAGAGAGGAAGGTCACAATGGCGGACTGTTTGCATCCATGGAGATGCAATTTAGGTCCAGATTTCCAGGTCTCGACCAACCATCGTTTCTTCATTGCGTGTACTTTCTCTAACGTGTCGTTTACAGGGCTTGCCTGCGTATGGTGTGCACAGAACAACCCTCCGCCGTATCGGGTCCCATAAACCTAAATAAAGTGTGATTTTACATACAACAAATAATTTTAACTTATTGCGGAGGTGAGTGCAACGAGTCGACGAGTGCGCGTACGCGTGTGCAAGAAACTGTATGCGTTGGTAATGCGTCAAACGTAGACTTTAAAGGATAAATATACAGTCTATGCGTAAGCTCGTCGGCTAAGTAGTTAGTATCTCTTCCCTTCGCTTTACTTCTCCAAAAGCTGAAAATAAATCTCACTGTCAGATATAGAGGGAGTTCATGTGCCGCCACGCGATTGGAATTGCCCAGCAGAGAACGGTAAAACTCGCAGTAAGCGTATTTACAGCACATGCGCATGGCATAACCAAAACCAAAACCAAAATGAAAATTATAGGCAAGGAAAATGAAAATGAGTAAACATTTGACCGGATTAAAGCTTTCCCCCAAGTCGCACAGTTTTGCATCTTAGCCAACTTATATACACAAGAATTCCTCTTAGAGTAGGTGTATCACTCCGACTCTTATAAGCCCCACCTTCCCACCCACCCACTTCCAGTAGCAAAAGGATATATAATGAAATATGCAGACAGATAGTCTGTTCAAAGCTTTGTCGAACCCAAAAGACAGCCTAAATTTTCACCGAAGCTACCTTCCATAAATGTCATGTTCTCATATTTTGCCCTCTCCCAGTGGCGCCGCCAGACTTTGGTGATTGGGGGGGGGGGCACAACAGATGATGTCGTAATGGCACTTCAGTTAACCTCCCAAGTCTGCGTAAAATGCGTCTTTTTTTTCGTGTGCTCCCTACGTTCGTATACACAGTGGGGATCCTTCCTTTGTCAGGTGTCACTGCACTAAGGTGCCGTCCTGGGGGAGGGGGTGTGAGGGGGTGTCCCCCTCCCCTTTGAGAAATTTTTTTTTACTTAAAGTTGCTTAGATGCAAAATGGTGATATCTTTATGATATTTTTGGAGCTGATCACATACCTGTATGGCTGGAAAATGTCCATAGTTTAGTGAATTCTAATTTTTCCGACTGGCTGGATGTTTTTTCCAACTGAGTGACAACGCTTAAATATTCGTTTTTTTTATGCGCCCTGCGTTTTGAATGCAGCAGTGAGGATCTTTCCTTTGGTACTACATAAAGGTGCTGTCCTGGGGGAGAGGTCTAAGGGGAGGGGGGTTTTTGCTTATTTAAGGTTCCTTAGATGCAAAATGGTGCTATCTTTTGGAATATTTTGGAGCTGATCATATATAGCTGGAAAATGTCCATAATCTAGTGGATTCTAATTTTTGGTTAGGTGAAAAAGGAGAGCATGTTGTCTAAGAGAAGAATACGTTGTCAACAAACCTCCTGAAGACTCCCTTTTGGCTACTTTACCGCCTTCTATTGGCAAAGTTTTCACCCAAAAATACGTGCGGGAGTCCACAGAAACATTGTTGGACTATAGCGAAATTTTTCCTCCCCTTCATTGTGCATTATAAAAAGGCATCTAAGGCTGGCAGATACCTGTATAGGGCCTTCCGGAAGCTCTGGATAAAGTACATAAAATGGAGCAATGGCATAATGCTTATTACTTGATATCCAAATGATAATGTAGAGTAGAGCACTTTACAACTATCGTATTTTTACTAATTTTGAACGAAAATCCAGATGAACAGCTTCCAGCAATGGGGAACGAGCGGGAGGGAGACTATTGGTGCAGGAAGGTGATATTAGACCTCGCTGATAGGTATAGTAAAAGGGGTGAAGGACTAAAAAAGGCGTTTTTCAGAATGCTTTTTTGTCGTAAGTGTATTAAAAATCACCATCTATCAAGGGCGTAACAAGGAATTTGTCAAGGGGGGCGAAGCGCACATACACTCAGCGCTTTGCGCCACCATGGGTTGGCGCAAAGCGCAAGAAAATTTTGGCCCAAAGTGCCTCCCAGATCGCTGGAAATGGCAATTCCCAAGCCTATTTTACAGCATATAAATAGGGAAAACACTAGCAATATTGTAAAAAAAAACATTAAAAAAACCAAAAATATGCTCAAGGGGGCGGCTGCCCCCTTCACCCCCTTGGCTACGTGTCTGCCATCTGTACCGATAATGGCAGCGCGCAAAGCGCTCGGTAAAATTTTTTTTGGAAAATACATAACGGCAAATGCGTAATTTCAACACTTTCCAAATCATGCTAAAACAACTAAAATTGAAAGATGTATTATTATGTTAATAATGGTCATGAGATGGAGTGCAATCCGTAAAGCATGCGCGCAAAGCGCGAGAAATTTTTCATTAAATGAGATTTACATGACAAAACCTGCATTCAGAATCTGCATCGAGACACTTTCAATTGCCCAACAAACCTACATGTCACTCAAAAAGCTAGTCTTTTACCTGTTAATTCGTGAACAGCTTTCAACTTTTGCTGCTGTGCTTCTCCGGGAGTTGCTATCAGAAGATATTGATAATAAGAACACAGTGGTAACGTTTGAAGCGCGCGGAGCTCGCGAAATTTTTGATAGTTTGCGAAGGATTTGAGAAAATTCTGATAGTTTGAGAGACATTTGTGATAGAAAATGATTGAATAGATCTATCACTCGGTTGAAGCACACCTCACCCTACCCCCTACAAAAATCTATAGCTTAATCGCCTTTTGGGATCATTTTAAAATTTTCAAAAAATTTTCATTGGGGGGCACGCGCCCCCCATGCCCCCCCCCCCCGTGCCGGCCCCACTGCCCTCTCCTTTTCCCGCGCCCTTTATGGTGGCACTGGATGAAAAGAAATGATCCACCTGGGTGCCAACTATCCTAGGTACGCCAATGGATGTTGTCATGAATTGACCCCCCCCCCCCCCCGGATCTCGCCCAGCCTCCAGTCAATAAATACTTTTAGATGTAAACAAACCACAGCGCCCCTAATCTCTAGAGTTACCAGCTAAAGTAAACACAAAGAGTGCCATCGAAATCTAGAAGTTCTCATGGCGGCAAAATGGCATACTCACAAAGAAGCAAATAAGATGCAGCCTACCAACGCCTAATCGTGGCAAACAAGCATCCCTGGGGCTACACTGCCCACGTTCTAGGCTGGAGTGAGGTTGCATTTTTCTTGAACTCATTCGTCATTATCAGCCGAAGAGGGTGAACACACCACATCTGCACAAAATAAGGCCTGAGGGGTCAGAGTTAAATCTTGGCAAAGAACAATATGTCGGTTTAGGCAAATCCACTTACCTAGCAACTACTCTTAGACCTGGGATGGGTCAGAGAGGAACAGAACCCCCTTCCTGCCAGCTAAAACAATAAGGAAAAAAGAACAACCATTTATATACCCACCCAAGAGCAACGGATTATTCGGGGAGGAGATACAGTAAAATCGACACCCCGACAGTTTCACTGGCCTTGAATCAAGGAAGGCTCTGATGTCTGAAAGTGGGCTGCTCTTTCGGCGAACGTGAATTACTCCTGCACCTATACACATCGGCTGGATTCGTAATACCAATGTACGCCAAGAGAGGAGTACATATTCGACACCTGCTATATGAAGGTAAGAAAATAAGGTGAGAAAACTTGAGGAAGAGGTATCCTTTCGGATTAGGAATATATTATAAGAAAAACGAATATTGATGAGGCTTCGGTTGTTCTAGTTCCCCTTGTCTTTTCAATCCTCTCTCTGGCGTGGAATGATGAATAGCCTAGTCCCACAAAGTGGACACTTTTCGAGTGGACACTCTTCGGGGTCCGTAATTGGGTACTCTTGCCCTGGCACTCAATTGCAGCAGCTCGACGTTACTTGTTAACAAAGGTTAAATTTAAGTTGAATCACTTCAGTTTCTTTGATGTATGCGCCTCTCGAGACCTGCGATGACATTCCTTCGGCAGTTCGTTTAACTTACTTTCCCCACCGAAGTTCCCCACCCCTGAAAAGAAGAAACCTCTTGTGATCCCAGTTTCATGACCGCAACAGGCACGGTTTAGCACTTGTGGCACTCATATGTTTACAGTTCACGTATGTCGTCTCGACAGTGGAAAATATCCCAGACGAAATGTACAACTGACAGGAAATTTCATGTAAATTACAAAATTTCTATGAATGAGCCATAACCTCCCTTCTAGTTTGAAATGAGATAGGATAAATGATACTGAATACACCGTACGATGTTCATTTTCCTTGTACCCTTGACCTTAATTGTGAATCACGCGAACTCAGTCATACGAGGAAATCCCAGGTAAGGGGGAGATAAATCCCCCACTTTTTGGCAAAGGGGGATGGCCTATACAAAAATTCCCCAGAATTTCAAAAATATTACGAAATAATATGCTCTGTATATTACTTTTGGTTATCAAATTGAGTTTGCATTTTGGGAAATAAACCATTTATTAACTGCAATGATTTAAAAAATATTATTTTTGGTGCGCTTCGTGCGCAACCATCGTGCATCGATGTCTTATTATGACATGTCAGCTTAAACGAGATTATTTTCTAAAGCCCCATGCGACTCCTGTCACCACCTATCCTCTCGAACCACAAGCGGTAGCGTTTCTTCCGGGGAAAGCCCTTGACGGTTTTGACTGGAAAGGATGGCTCAAATAACGCACTCCTGGAAGGGGAAAAGTGAATGAAGAAACGCGAAGAAAGAAGGGCACTGTAATTTAACTTGCCTAACGTTTTTAACTGCATGGTGAAGTAAACAAACATTTTGCACAGTCTTTAAAATGCTATTTTCGGCGCGCTTCGGCGCACCTATCGTATAGACAGGTGCGCCATTGCCAATTCCTTTCAGTTTGAATAGTATTATTGTTTCACTGCAACTCCTACACCAGGATCAACATTTCTCACACAGTCACCTTGCACCATCAAATTCACCGGCCATTGGTACAAATGCAATTAAGAAAATAATATTCGTGACCCAGTTTCGAGGTCTTTTGATTCAAACCCCGAGAGAGCCCACCGTATTCCTGTAACGCTTTCTGAACCTTTAGGTCAGTGGTTCCCAACCTTCTTCAGCTCATCACCCCCTTTCACAAAAAGGGGCTGGGCAAACGTCCCCTCATGTATACCATAGTATTGCTTTGAATGAAAAGACAATAATAAAAACACATGTTGAAATAAAGGATGGGCCTACACTTACATTGTTCTTAAAGGGAAATATTGCGTTTGTCAGACTTTTTATTTAATCTATCCTCTTTTACATACGATCAGGTCCTTTTCGATGAAAGAGAGGTAAGTGGGAAAAATTCTACCTGGCGAGCACTAATTAACCTTTCTGTCACAACTAAAAATTGTTCACCCAAACAATTATGCATGCAAAACCACACCTTCGTCACCCCTGATTTGAAATCCACCAATCACATCATTTTATCTCCTTACGTCAGACAATAACAAACGCCTACAGCATATACAAACCGTTCGTAAAAACGAACAAACTAAGAATTATTACTAAGACCAGGGAGGTGTGAGAGACACTGTTTGCATTGAACTACAGTAAGTACACTAAGGGGCTCTTATCAGTCACCTCCCTAGTATACTGTACACAAAGTTATAGTTACTGTAATTCGAATTGTAGCGGTTGGGCCTTAGCAGGTCGCTTCGCTTTCGAAACAGCAAAATGTAAAAGAGATTGTTGGTACTTCAGCAACTGCTACTATCGGTTAAGGCCCTAGTGGAAAACGAAAATTTTACGAACTGGTGATGCCACTCGTCAAAATAATTAAGGCTTCCGCAGATAAAGTACCATGATCCTATGTAGTACTCCCATGATCTTACCGTCCTGTAACGACTAATGCACATTGTGTGAGATGTGAACTGCACGGTGAACCAGGGAAATGGCACTACTTCCTGGGTGAGATGCAGTATCCCACTAACAGTACAGCACAGGCTGTACAAACTGCGGTGGGTAGCTTGTTGTGAGCGTGAAGCACAGTGTAAGCAAGGTCAATACGTATTGCGTAATGACTCTAAATATGACCCGACGTAACCGCTCTTTCTAACGCATATGCAGCAGTACGACCGTTGCATGTGGGCGAGGCTTATCGTTCCATAATGAGCCGGTTCGATGAGGAAATTGTTGCTTCTTTTTGTCCATATTTCGTGAGATTAGTGTTGATATGCTGCAAATTATTTGTGATTCATGAATGGAAAGAGGAAAAGACCGCAATGGGATTACAATGGTATCACTTTGTGATATTTTTCAAACGCAATATTTCCCTTTAAAGGGGAATTTTGATGATCCCAGAAAGTTCCAATTCTCCCAACTATGCATCTTCTAGCTCCTCCCATAACTGTATGAAGATCTTCCTTGTGCAGGAATAAACCTGTTTCATTGCTTAAGGCCATGTCCTGGTGAGCATACAAGGCTATAAAATGTAATAAAAGCACTCTCTCTGCCTTGTGTGGAATGTGAGCTGCTCTGCATTTTTCAAATTTTCAAACTTTTATCAACTTCAATCAAAGAGCAGTCACCAACTGAGAATTTTGATATACCCACACTAAAATGTACTTTGGGGTGATGACTGTCTGTCTTAAGTACTATCGGTCCTACCCGGGGTAGCAAAACAAGGAATATTTAGCTTACTCCCTTTTGTGATGGCGAATCACAAAATTGAAGTCAGGGACGGAGGAACTTTTTTGAAGTTAACAGGTGTCAGTGGCCCTACAGAAGTGTGGAACGTTCCCCAAGGAGCTCAAGGGCAACGCCCACTGGGGACGGGCGCGAAGCCCCGGGAGCTCTGAATATTTACAAAATTGTCGACACAAGAATGAGTCATTGCAAGTCAAATTTTGACTACCTTCCTAATAACCTTAATGCACACTAAAGAGATTACAGAAATCTGCCTTGGATCATTTTGTATTTCAATAGTTACTAACGGAAGTCCCCTGTGATGCTTGGGGCAAGGGGCTTTTCCTGTGGGTGGGAAGAAGGAGGGCAGGGGTCTCATGGGGCTTTAAAAGACTTATTAGGCCATTCAAGCTGTCCTAAAAGCAAAAATAAAAAGAAAGACGAATGTGGTGAACCGAAAAATTGCATTTTTGAAAACATTTCAACTTTTTACTTTATAGAACATTGCAAAAGTTATCTATTATGTTGCAGTTATCTACAATCTGTCATTTTGTCATGTCTATGGACAGCAAAGAAAAAAAAAACGCATTCAAGGTAGATGCTGATCAATTTTAAACCATAGCTCCGTCGCTCAACACTTTTACTGCTACTGATAGGAATATGAGAGTCCTGACCAGGAAAGTTTTGAAATCACTGTTAGAAGCAATTTTGTAGCATCTAGTCCAATATTCAATGGAAGGTATAATCATAACATACAACTTGTCTTGCAAGGTGATGATAATACATGAATACAGCAACATCATCAATACACATTGTGCCATAGTTTCTTATTCTTCATCTTAGATAAAATGTCAAAGGGTTATGATCAGTGTATACAGTGATCTCATCAGCTTGAAGCAAAACTGCTCCTATGCCATTGTCACTGGCATCCACTGCTTTAAGTAAAGCTTGTAAGACTGTCCGAGCCTTAATATTTCTCAGAGGTATTGCCTCTGGAAGATTTCCACAGCGAGCTTTTGTGACATAGCTCTAGTGACAGCACAGTTTGGAATTCCTTTTCTAATTGCTCTGTGTTGTTATAGTCACATCACTCAACCCCCTGAATTAGTACATTTGCCCGAATTCTCTGCAATGGCTAAGGCATGAGGCTGTTTCAGTCTCCTTTAATTTTGCCAATGTGAAGCGTTGGAGAGATAGAACCAGACTGAGATCCACTATTACTTCTATTGCCATATTTCTTATTTGATGGTAAGTGCATACTGATCAGCCAAATTTGCAACTTCACTCAACTTGTCAGCCTTATTTTCCTCAAGGTGAGTCTTAATGTCATCATTCACACACCGTTTGAATTCCTCGACCAGCATCAGTTGTCTCAAAGTGTCAAATGTGGAGACCTTCTTGGAAGCACACCATCTATCGAAATGCCTTTCTTTTTGATAAGCAAACTCTACGTATGTTTGTGTATCCGCCTTACGATACTTTCTAAATTTTTGGCGATAAGCTTCGGGCACTAATTCATAGGCTTGTAATATGGCCTTTTTAACCTTATCATAATCCATGCTGTCCTCTATTGACAGAGCGATGGACCATTTATCTCTTGGCCACTTTAGTTGGCACCCAGCTTTTCAAAATGGTTAAAGAATTTCTCCACATTATCCTCCTGAAATTTGGGGACAAATTTTACGTGCTTAGAAACATCGAATAATCCCCCAGTATCCAAGCCTATTTTGGGTCTGAGCCTTTTATGACCCCTAACTCTAGTTGCTTCAACCTAATTCATGTTCTCTTGCCTCTTTTCCCTTTGCATTTGCATTTCTCTTGCATTTGCATTTGCATTTCTCTTTCTTTTTTTTCCTTTTGCATTTGCATTTGCATTTCTCTTTCCTCTTTTTCCCTTTGCATTTCTCTTTCCTCTCTTTCCCTTTCTCTTTCCATTTCTTTTAATCTAATCTACTTATTAATTTCTATTTCAAGCCTTTTCAATTCAAATGTGTTGTCAGTTGGCACAGTGATAGCTGTTTTCCAGTACTGTAATAGGCACGTCTTTCCGCATTAAAGGCTGAAATTCAACGCCATAATGTTTTGCGACCTTTACAATCTCAGACTTCTTTATGATTATTTACAATCTCCTTATCTTACTAAGGGCTGGTAGTGCATGCACGTTGACGATGGCACAGTGGTAGACCTGCAGCGTGCTGTAGCGTAGGAACTGGTTCCACGAGCGAATAACGACAAGGCTAGCGATGATGGATGATAACAATCTCAATACACAGCGTAGAAACGGCGTAAGGCAATTTGTCAGTGGCTGGCTTATGATATCTCAGCAGTATGACATAACGTAAACAGTTCTCACTTCTAGACAGTTCTAGAAAGGCTGCGTTGAAGTTGAATTCTCTGGAACTTTCCACTCGCTCGTCGATGGATTAAATCCGGTGTTCCTGACGGGTCGTCTTGTAACACTAGCAATAACGACAATTCACATACTTTGCAAAGGAGGGAATGTTAGAACCAGTCTCGAATTTTTGACCTCATTTATCTCATTTTTAGGCAAACCAGTTTGAGAGCTCATCTTGGAAGGCCCCGGTTTAAATTTTGTATCTCATTTTTTTTAAACGCTGCCTGCAGCCCCCTAAGCGGTCATCGCTTCCTGAGTTGGGCAAAAACCCCCAGGAGGATAAGGCCCCCGTCAGGAACCACTGCTTTAGGTTATTTCATGAGTATCACGTATTCGAACCTGGTCGGTACAGGGCTCATCCGGAAATTAAACAACAAATTATATATATATATATATATATATATATATATATATATATATATATATATATATATATATATACACACCACTGCACACAATCTCTTTGAATCTTTAAACTGACTGGCTTTACGTATGAGTTTGGCCAGCGAGAGGTACTATGAAAAAATAATTTTTATGGGTCTCTGTAGTACGCATCTAATTTCCTTTGGAAATGGTTAAACTTTTCATTCTGATGATCAGAATCTTGTTAATACTTAATATAATTTGGAAACCCCTTTGATGAAATTCTGTAAATGCAAGTCTTGCACAGATAAATTCCATGCGCCTTCTCTGAGAGCCACGTATTCGGATCTGGTCCCGTACAGTGTTCAACCGGAAACAAAACCGTCTGCCCCGACAAGTAACCTTATATATCTGTATGTAACGCTGCCCAAAACCCCTTTAAATCATCAAAATTACTGGCTTTACGCACGATTTTGGCCAGTAAGAGGTGTCAAGAAAATATAATTTTTGTGGTCTGTTTAGTACTCTTCAAATGTACCTTAGAAATATTTAAGGCTTTCGTTCTAATGCTCAAAAATTTTGGTAAAACCCCAGGGATTGGGGGGATTTGCTTCTCGACCCCAGTAAGATACGAAAATGGTCCAATTATCATTTTCTGTGGTCTGTTTGGTGTGTTTTAATGTTCTGTAGAAGTAGTTGAATACGTCACTCTAATGATCATAATTTTATAAATACCCCATAGCTTCCGGGGGGTTCGCCCACTGCACCCCTGCGGGGCATTTCCACCTGGAACCCACCAGTGGCCCCTAAGGCTTCGCGCTTCGGCGCCGTTGCCTTGTCCATATATCCCCACAGGCTTCAAAATAAATCTCCGAAAATGAACACAGTACAGTGCAGGGTTCACTAACGAAAGTAAACGGATGCACAGTTTAGCCCCAATGAGGCAAGCATACTTACTAAATACTTGGTATCAGTTTAACTCGTCAGTTCAAACTGCGTTGAACATAAACTATACATAAGTCTCCCCTCACTGTCCTTTGAAAAACCTGAAGGCTCGTCTACTGAAGAATGTGACAGGTCCAAATTAATTTCCTTGTAATTCACCCTACTCCCGATGTACATATACGACGGAGAAGCTAGTCCTATTACTGGACAGACACAAAGCATAAACAATCCTCATATCGTGGATATGTCTTTGAAGTTCATTGGCCGGCTTTTAACCCTGTACTCAACCACTAAGATCAAATTTCCCCAAATCTGATATTGTATGAAATGAAATATGATATCTCCATGGTTGAGTAACCGAAACTGATTATTTCTGTACAACTTTTGTAATACTACGAGAGCTTTAGAGAGTAATGGGTTCCGCCCCTAGACCCCGCTAAGGCCTTAACGAGAGCCCCTAGACCCTACACGTTCGAGATCTACCTTCGATACACTGAAGATTCTGAAGGCCTAATCCTTAGTTATGACCTCTAGTTCAATATACTCTATTCGGATGTAACTTGTAACACTTTGCACATCAGTCGTGATTGGTGAAGTGTGTAACATTACAAGCTTGACACGAGGTGACTTTGTGAGTACCATTAAGCTCGTGAAGTAACATAGTTTAAAGTTTAATCAGGAAGAATGAAACGTAACGTACCTAAACTTTATCTGATTTTTGGCTTAATGGTGGAACTCGTAATATTACAAGCTTAAGGGGCTGACCTTGTATTACTTGTGAATTTGCTGAATCTTGTAACATTACACAGTTTTAATACTATCAGCCCATGGACGTATAGGAGCCCAAATTGACAGGGGGGGGGGGGCTGTAACGACTTGCCCAAAAATATAACCCCAAATTTCCGCGCTCCACTTGTGTTCAATATGTTAATGTACATTTCATATAGGCATGCATCGGTTATCCCACCGCATGCCAATTACATAATGATGTAGTGCTGTGTTACTACCCTATTGATTATAATTTTTTGGATTTCTGGGGGTGGAGGTATGCATTATGTTGTGTGATCGCCGGCCTGGGGGAGGGGTCTAAAATTTTTGAAAAATTAGGGGTCCTTACATGCAATCTGGTGCCACATATGCTACCTTTAAAAGTAAAATTTGTGATAAAAAATTTAAGTATTTTAGGTGCTACAAAAATCGGCATCAGTGAGGGGGATTAAGGTATGGCCCAATGGCGTCCTAAATAAACCACTGATAATCCTAATATAAGCTTAACCATTAAAAACACACTGGTGAATTAATACCGAATATATAGGTGCTGGTCCAATTCAAATCAGAACTTCATTTTAATTGCCAAGGAAGTTTTTGAACTATTGATTACCTTCAGCTACATCTTTGCATTATTTTTCTTTCAGTAGGTGCCCGAAAAATTCTCAGCATATTGCCAGAATTTTCACGAAAATATTTGGTTGGGGGGCTGCAGTCCCCGCCTCCTACACCTATGGATCAGCCTCCACATACTTCCGTCGTGCGTAGGGGCTTACTTTTACTTTGATCCGAGACATGGTGTGACTTGGTTAGTATTGTCACGCTTGTAACATCGCGTGCTTTAGCTATGGCGTGATCTAACGGAAATAAAAATGGTGCTGCTTGTAAAAAATTCAACTTACCTTGCAGGCTTGGTCATTAAACCTGCCAAATATTGTAACGTTACAAGCTTCATCTTGGAAAAGTTATGTTGTAATGTTGTTAAATGTAAGGGGAAGCGTGTAATGTTACGCATTTAAACAGGATCTGGTTTTCGGCCCTTTGACGGGGTTCGTAATGTTACATACTTAAAAGCAGACTTTGTATTATTGGTTAATATGCTGAAGTTGTGTTGCATTGTCAGTGTAGTGAAGAGCTCTTGTAACAGTTATGTCAATTTCGCCGGCTGGACCTGGTACTTATAACAAAGCTTTCAGCATTCAATATTTCAATTAAATGTTTTGGAATTGCAAAAATCATAATCTCAAGTTCAAAGCTTATAGCAGTACGCATCTAAAGCATGTAAGATGAGAGGTCTGCAATATTAAAAGCCTGACAAACCTAAAGCATGTATGATGAGAGGTCTGTAGTATTACAAGCCTGAACCGTAGATTAATTTTCCTATGTCGAAGCTTGTAATATTAAAAGCATAGGCAGGACTTCGTATGACTTCGTTTGTCGATAAGGAAGATTATATCAGTACACACAGAAACGATTACCCGATCTATGTTTGAAACATTTCTCACTTAACTGCCGCTAAAGTAAATCCAGATTGCAAAAGCTGGGCTAAATTGACTCCTGTACAAATGTCGCAGTTCTGGGTTCACTCTAATTTGCATTTATCTTCGTGTAGTAGAATAGCACTAGTAGAAGACGAAGCATAGTCTTCGGCGTGCAATATTTTCAATGCCCAGCGGATTGAGGGCTACCTATAGCCTATCCAAATTTTCTGACAAATTCCCCTAAATTGGCATGTGCTATACAGTTTGTGTAGTGAAAAAGTATTGATAAATCATTAACCCACAAAGTGACACTATGTAAGACTTCAAGAGCTTCTGAAGACTTTAAAGGCCTCGCTGGTATGGGAGTCACTTCATCATTGCTATGCATGTGCAAGAGGATTTATATTCTTATTGCACTTTGTGGACAGTATTGAGTGAGTTGAGGCTTGCCAACAAATCCAGTGACAATACCTGTAGTAGGTTTCACGCCTTGTTATTAATACAGATATGTGGCTGAACATACCGGAATATTGGTGGCTACAACCATCCCCCAGATGTCTGGAAGACAAATACTTTAGTGAACAAAACTTCATTAAAGATAGTCAAATCACAGAAAATGCCTGTTTATTTTCATGAAAATGATTCTGTCAAAAAAGCAAAACGCACAAAAATCTGATTTGGGTAATATCCTTACATCAGAATCATTTTCATATATGTTAAAAACGAAAGATCAAAATGCTTTTCAATTCTTTGTGTACTCACCTTACTTTTAAGATGCGGACAAATAGGCTCCTAACTTGACCGGCCTTTGCAAAAAGAACCTACCATTCATTGAATTTAGTGGGCCTAGCTATAGGAGGGAGGAATTGCTATGCTACACCAATAAATCAGAAGGCCAAATAGGCTTAGTGATTCCTTGCCTCTGGAGTACAGTACAAAAATGGTACTGTAGAGTGGTTTCAAACGGGCACATTTAGTCAGTGTCATTAGGATGTTATAAATTACTGTGTTGACAGTAAGTCTGAAAAAAAAAATCATGGACAGAGATCAAAAAGATTGATATCATAATAGCATCGCTATGTTTCACCAAGTGGGATATCATGTTTACAAGTTACTTTAGGCTATTGACTTTGTTACCTCTGGTGACTCAAATGACCTTTGACCTCCAACAACAACAACAACAACAATAGGGGCTATTTACTGCACTACTCCACATGGGATATACACATTTCAAATACGAGATTCTTGTGGTTACCCTTCTAAAGCTATCTTGTTAATGAGTACTTTTCAAGGTATTCACTATTTGACCTATGTTTACTAAAAATGACCTTTGACCTCCACAAAACTGGTAGGGATGTAGAAATGGATATGATAGGTCTACATATCAAGTATGATATCCATCAACGTAACCCTTCTTGAGATGGCGTGTTTATAAGATTTTCATCCTTAGACCTCTGGTGACCCCAAATGACGTTTGACCTCCATTAAAACGATAAGAATCTTCTACTCAATATGGATCATTAACATGCTAAGTATGAAACCCGCATTGGTACCCTTCTTGAGATTGACCCCAAATGACCTTTGACATCTACAAAAACAATAGCTACCTTGTTCTCAACGTGGGACAGCCCACATATGCTAAGTATAAACTTTATAGAGTTGCCCTTTTTGAGATATGCTGCTTACAAGGTTTTAAACTTTGACCCCAAATGACTTTTGACTTCCCCTTAAAATGGCAGGGTTCTTCTTCTCTTACATACTAAGTATGGCAGCAATCTGAGTTTCCCTACTTAAGCTATCGCGTTAACAAGGTTTTCAGTGTTTGACCTCTTATGATCCTCATATGACATTTTACCTCTACTAAAACCATTAAGGTATTTTTATTTAATGCTGTGTATCCACATACAAAGTATGAGACCTGTCTGATTTTGATTTATTGAGATATTGTAATAACAAGGTTGTCAGTATTTTACCTCTGGTGACCCCAAAATTCCCAAATGAGCTTTGACCTCCCTTCAAACAACAGGGTTCTTATTAATATGGTGCACTCAAATAACAAGCATGATACGAATCTGAGTTTTCTTTCTTGGGATATCGTGTTAACAAGCTAAGTCTCACAAACACACGCACACCCCCTTACACGGACAAGCCTGCATGAATGCATAGGTCACGTTCCTTGATCTCAGGGCAAAGGAATCAAAAAGGACATGTAGGTATTATCATGTGAGCGTGGATTTTGTTCGCCCTAACATTTGTGATATCTTCTACTTGAAAAAAAATGAAAAGCTGTCAGGCTTTTGTGCTAGTTGCAAGTGTAAGTTTGTTGAATATCCTGAATATCCTTTAAGTAAACCAAGCCTCATTACAAGCGTTCTTACAGGAACAGGGGTCGAATTAAAGTCACTTGTTGGGCTCCAGACATCATGCAATCTCACATATTCCGCAATTCATTCCCTGTGATGCTGCGCTTTGGAAGAACGGACCATAATTCCTCTGAAAACCTAAAATGAATTCTAAAAATGGGGGCAAACTCCCATTTTTTCCTCCAAACAAGAAAAGGGGTCAAGATTATTCTTTGAGCTCTACTAGTCCATGAACTACTGACCAGACTTAATTTACTAGCTGTGATTGATAGGAAATCAATGAAGGGGGGGGGGGGTGGGAGCAGATCTTCTGTCTTGGTCATCGAGTCCAAATCTATACTGCTACATGATTTGAATTCTGTAGCATGTCTCTATTTTATATGAGTGTTAAAGTGGTCCAAAAGCAGGATTCCATATGAAGCATCAGGTGAATGATTACTGCTGGATGTTGTTGCCCCTCGACATACGAAATTCACCAGTCATGTCGAAAGATGTCAATCCAGAAGACTGAACTGTATCCATGGTAGGATGGAAATCTTGTAATATGTATGGGACTAAGACTGACACTATTTCTGCTACACTGAGCAAATTTAAACATCACCGTCCTCTGTATCATGCAGCTGCAGCAATAGAGCAAACATTGAAAGCCTAGTTTAAAAGTTAGATATTCTTATCCAGGTCTCCGCATGCCTTGATGTGGGATCCTGATGTAACCGTGCTGCAAGTTGAGTAAAATAGTTATTTAAGTCGCCAACCTTAATCAGATATGCCATATTTTGAAGCTTACCGAAGGACTGTAAAGTTTTACACTCGAATTTAAATCTACGTTAGTTTTCATTGTTGCAATCACAGCTGAAATTAGCCCAGTGATATAGTTTAATCATGTATCAGAGTGAAACCAAGGGAGGTAGGCCAGACCCTCTGCCTATGGTATAGCACATCTGCTGGCTTGGAATGTGATGCTTGTAAGTTGTAATGTCTTCATTGAAAAGGCATATTATATTTACGCAAGAAAATGGCATTCATTTTTGCGATGATTTGAAAATTGCACAAAGCAGGAGACTTGCATATTGCTGTTCAATCGACTGTTAAACTATGGTTACATGTAAATGGGCCTACATAACAGCTATTATAGCCTAGTATAGGCCTAGCCTAGGCCTAGGCTACATACGTAATATGTAACTTCTAGTCTTAACGCTAGGTCTATAGACCTAGCGTGTAATACTAATTTGTTAGCACTATTGGCCTATAGGCCAATAGTGCTAACAAATTAGTATTACACGTTTTCCACACTGAACATAATCAAATTCATAGCAAAATTGAACTCGGAATTAATGCTTGGACCTCAAAATTGATTTTTAGAGAGGAAAATACGTGTCTGAAAGAAATTTTAGTCCGCCGTCTCGAATGAGCTCGCAGTTACAACCGAGTGCTGCAGCATTATTCGTTTCGCACACACCTGATGCAGTCAGTGCAAAATGCTTTTGGGTCCTAGTAACATGGCAATCAGTGAACTTCCTGTGACTTCATTTATAATAATCCTTGCGCAATCTAGTAATATAGATCAGTGGTCACGCTGTACTCATTGCGATCTTCTATTTCCATATTTTCTCAGTAGATTAGAGTATCCCCTGTAACATTCAAAAGTTTTTTTCACCAGTTATACAGCTAATTCTTTGTTGGTGTGAAAATTTTTGGTGTGAAAACTTATTTCGAGTTTAGAAACCCCCCAAAATAAGAGAATCCCACACGGAGTAGAGACATCACAAGTTGAGAAATTTGTTTTACAGTATTAACTTTTAACTGTTTCATGTTGTCTTTTGATGGGAAGAAGATTTCTACCCTGGCTTTCCATATCGTTTGCCTACAGATTTGACACAATCTGCATACTTGCTGCATCGAAAGTAAACTATTGTAGCATTGAGAATAAAGTTGATTTAATGGATACCTTTCTAGGGAGAAAACAGTACTTGAAGAATTGAACAACGCTCGGGGAAAGCTGGTTTTCTTTGAAGAGGCTTAGAAGAATCTGCCATTACTGGCTGCAAAAAAAAAAAAAAAAAAATTAAAGTTTTTTGGGGGTCAGGGGGGCTGTAGTGGTAATAGCCTATGCGTTGTAAGCTATTCACCCGTCTACCAGACGACAACTGTGCAATGTATATGCACCTTTGTTGAGAGTAGTGGAAGGGGAGGGGGTACATGCGCTCCCTTGTTACATAAATTGAAACTATGAAAGAAAGACAATTAACTTACAGCCCGCCAAGGGTGCCCAAAAGTTAGGAGGGTATTGAAGAATCTGTTCTCATTAATCTGGGAGAAGAAGCTGATGAACTGTCGGGGAGAGTGAAGTAGGTAATCCGTCGGGGAGAGTGAAGTTTGCCGGAGATTACCCCAGTCGTAACCCGTGATGAAAAAAACTCAAAACTTACTAAAGTTCTGCGTAAAACATGCGTGAGTAGCCAGTCTGTTATTTTTATGGAAATTTAGCATTTCATTTTGTCATCTCGTTATGATGTGCTTTATCTCCTTTTCATGATACAAAGATGAAAGAGTTTTAACTCACCTCCTCGGCAAGTTGCTAGACCTAACAGCCTCCAAGAGAGGCCTGGCCTCAAGACCCCCGGGACTGATTAAGATATTGTGATTCTGCTATTTAGTGTTAAATAATTTGCACTTGAGATATCAAGATCTCGGATATCAATTTTTAATTCAAAGAGCCCAAACGTCTTACGAATTTCTCTCTTTTAATCGTCATCGCACATTGAAAGTTTTGCGCTTTTCAAATTGCAAAAGGAATCGTATTACCTCAGGGATAACCCAAGCCAGGAAGGAGATGAGATCAGTTTTGCAGTCTAGTGGCACGTGACAAATTTCCATTTTTTTCTCAAAACCTCTCAAACCACAATTTCAGGGTCTCTTTTGCATTTTAAACACCACTTCTATCACAGTACTTGGAACCAGAGCCGTGTATACGTTTTGGTAACCTACCTGTAAGAAATATCAGAACAATCAATCTATTCAATGAAGGTCAGGTACGGAGCAATGATAGTTTAATGAGTCTTGTCTGGAGTTGTGCCTGCTATTATCAACTCTATGCTTTTTCTAGAGTGTGAACCGTCTTCACTGTGACACCTTTGAAGTTTTTCAAATGGTTTTCAAAGCGGAGGTTATTAAAACACGCACTGATGTTTACCTTGTTTGAATCAACGTACTTGTATTTCCGTCGTCTGATTCGTTAAGAAAAGCATTTCCTGGTTTTATACACACGGTGACACCTAAGGTTTTAAGGTAAGCGATTATTCTGTATTTTTAAGTCCAGTCATTACATGTAAATTAAGTTAGTTCGTGCAGAATTTTGAAGCATCGATCTGATCCGCAGTGGACAGAACAACTTGAAGACAATTTCAAAGGCCTCAATCAAGCACGTCTTATTTAAATAGCCTTGTACATACTTGTCGGAGTTATTTTTAAAGTGTATCAAATTTTTTAGGATTTAGTTTTCCGTAGGAGTAATTTGTTGCAACTCCTGGGATAACCTTCATAGCAAGTGTGGAATATCTGTTCCTCTTTTTACGTACATAAGTGATGGAGTAATATACGTACACCAAGCGGTCAACTCCCGAGACTGCCTCATCCTACTCGAGAGAAGAATGAGAATGATATGCAACAAACATTATCACAAACATCACCTGTAATAGGCCCCACGGTAAAAGTGTGTTGGGGGAAAGGGGTCGAGGTCATGTCTG
This sequence comes from Holothuria leucospilota, assembly GCA_029531755.1. NCBI lineage: Eukaryota > Metazoa > Echinodermata > Holothuroidea > Aspidochirotida > Holothuriidae > Holothuria > Holothuria leucospilota. The sequence goes on along the minus strand of CM055962.1, from coordinate 26,773,796 downwards.
TGTGTATATGTACGTGGCATATATGTGGGTGTGTGTGTGACTAAGTTCTGTAGCCTGAGTACCATATTGTACGTTCGAGAGGACACACCCGTGAATTTTCTTTGCTCATGAGTGCGAGGACATTTTGTAATTTAGACCTATATGATTTTCCGCCGGAAAAACGATCGGCGATCGTTAGAATTTTCCATGAGATACCTTAAGAATCTTTTGAATACTCATGATACTCATGAGTATGAATACTCATGATATTCATGAGTATGAATACTCATGAGTACATGTGTCTGGACATAGTGGTTCGTGTGTAGTGGACTATGTAAATAGACAGGTTCAATCACGAATAGTAACTGGCGCAGTTCGGTCCTCAGAAGTAGGAAGTTGCGGTAGGACATGTCTAAGTTTGACTGAGCACTTTTTACTTAACATAATTATTTCTGACCTAGTAAGCACTTGCACACATAATTACCAAGACTCCAACATTTTTGTAAGAAAATTCGATTGCATTATGTGAGACGGCATTCAACAATTATATCTTCTCTGGTGCTCTCCTAGCAGACAGAGACATGAAATGTGGATTTCGTAAGGAAAAAAATCATGAGAAGAACTGAAAAAGGAATATGGTTTACTTTTCTTAAATATATAAAATGCAAAGAAGAGTGTTTACTTGATATTATGAGTTTGGGGAGGCCTGTTGTATCCATATCCTACTGTAATAAAGGATAGTGTGCAAGTACTACATGTGCAACTTACGTAAATTCAAAAACACCTAAAGGAAACACCCTAGGAGGCATCACAACACACCATAGAAAACTTGGAATCACAATCATTTCAGATATCAGCAAATTGCACTGTGATGGGCAACGTTTCCACTCAAATGTATTGCGTTTACCATGCCCTTGAGAAATTTTGCAGAACTGGCATCACAAACGTCAGATTACAAGAAATTGCTTTGTGAGACAAACATCTTCCTAAACGCAATCATACGTCTCCTCAGTCTTAAATCAGATAGATGGAATAAACTTAGCATTCAAAATTCCCTATGCATTGCAGGAAATCGCAATCTAAACCAGATATCTTTACTTTCAGTGGCTTTCCTTGGATGGTTTGCACCTTGAAGGATCCCTTTTTTTGTCTCCGTGCATGAGGACGGGTCTAAGAAACTTTTCTGGTGTTAAAAGTTGGTTAAGATGAAAAATAAATAATGCTTTCCTGGACATATCTTTGAATCATTGTGTGTCGAAATTGGAGTTACTTAATGACTTACTTATGTCGGTATTCAAAAGTTGGGTCTGTGAAGGAAAAGGAGATATCCCATTCCTTTTTAAATTTGATTTATGTGGGACGATGCCCTTTAAAAATGTTATTTATGTGGAGTGGTTTGGATGTTATGTAGTGTTATCTGTAGCAAAGTTGTAAACTGATTATAAGCTTAGAAATTAGCCATACTTAGTACATTATGTCATACTCCTTTTGGTGTGGAATCTTACATCTCCAACGTTGGTATCCTGGAGTTAACTGCATCAGCCGTAGCCTACCGAGGGGGTGCACAGCCGGGATACTTGCCACCCCCGAGATTTCCAAACCGTAAATGAAAGTTGGCATTCTTGAGAAAAAATACTGAAACGCTGAACATTTTCACCATTCTAATAATAATAATGTCAAGGCCCTAACAACCTGGGAAATCGTATATAAGAGTTCATTTCCCTTCATTACCCTGGAGTTCCAAGGACCCCTTCGTGGAGTCGTTTTATATGGGTTCATCTTTCTGGCGAATGATAAGCTTTCAATTACAATCAAATCTACCGTTTCTCCTTCTTGTAATCTAAAGTTGTTTCTAAGAATGTAATTAAAAATAGTGAACATGTCGCTTTTTCCTCCTAGAAACTCACACAGTATGGTACAAGCATGCATTTGTATGGCTGTAGCCGGGTACAAAAAAAAACTACAAACTTCAAAACCAGTCAAGCAGAAAATAATCCCATTACGCACTTGGGCTGGCTAATGTGCTCAGCAAACAATGGTTAACTTGAGGAAATGCTGCTAAATGAGAATTTCACGCTCCAATGAGCTCCTTTGTCAAAGGCTTTTCAGATCACACATGCATGGTTATTATTTTATCAGTCAAGTAGATAGTTACTTTGTGGCCAGTAGCATCCTAGCAAGAGAGGAAAAGTCTGCTTAGTTTACAGGAGAAGTTGCACCTTATGAATGTTTAGGTCCGACTTACAACCTACAAATGTGCCCCTTGTATTAGGGAGGTACTTCCACCCAACATTTTCTTGCAATGCCTGCGCTACGGCTATACGAACCAACTGATGGTTGCAACCCAATGGCGTACTAACAAAGGGCAACCGCCACAAGTCTTGTGGTGATGCCATGCCACAGCCAAAAAATTCAGTAAAATAAGTAGAATTTCTGATTATATCTGAAGCTTTACCAAAGATAACACCATTTTGGAGAGAGGAAACCTTAGAACATGAAAAATTTTACCAAAGAGTAGAGGTGTCACCTCTCATTAGGCAACATTCCCTTCAGTTCCACAATACAAAGACAGAAAAAAATCACTAAATTATGATTAATAAACATATAACTAGTTGCTTGTCTAGCTTTACTATAGATAGCACCATTTTGCATCTAAGCCACCTCATACAGAGAGAGTTTCTTAAAGAGATTTCTTCTCCTTTATTAGACAGCATCACTTTCCAACCACTTGCCCCAACTTCACCCAAATATTGGGGAAAAATCACTAAATAATGACAATTTCTAGAAATACTATCAGTTTAAAGGGATATACTTCATGTAAGACTACCTCAAACTGAGGTGAATAGACAACTGAAGGGAGATGAATAGGCTGAATAGCCTGAAGTGAATAGGATTAGTAGGTGTCTATTCACTTCAGTTTGAGGTTGTCTTACATGAAGTATATACAAGTTTAAAGCTTTGCCAAAGATAGCACCATTTTGCCTTTAAGGTACTCCTAACATGTAACCCCTCCCTTTCCCTCCCCCAGAATGGCACCCATGCACAGATGAACAAGGAAGGGTCCGCCATGAACTGCCCCCTAGAGATTTCGCCCACGCTGACTACTCTAAAACATTCAAAACTACCCACATGACAAGATATTGCAATGTTAAGCACAATTTTGCCAGAACCGTTTTCTGCAGCCACTAAATACTCGCGAGACCTTCTTATTGAATTGATCTTTAAAGACAGCAAAAAAGCTTTGGTTTTGGTTTGAATAGATTAAAGAATACCAGTTTGAGCCTTGGACTGGTAGGGTGTACTGACGTCTTGTGAAGTACAGTTGTGTGATGAGTAATGGAGTACTTTTGAGCCTGCCTTATGGATGGCAGGATTAATTGGGTTTATAACAGTGCTTTTGCACTTTAACTTTTCAGCACCCAAAATTTTACTTCGGTACATATCATGTTACATCATTCATTGAGTTCTTCGAAGTGAAAAGGGAGGAAATTTGTATTGCCGTGAGTATCCCCCTGCAGGCCACTAAGTATGGAGACTATGCCACTCAATTGTATGTTCCACAGATCACGGCACATTTCCAGCTTATCCCTGCACAAGTTGTTATGAGTACTACTCATTTCAATTGCCTATGCGTTTGAGCTTTAGGGTTCTACGAAAACAACGTGAGTCCAAGGGTCTGCTCTACGGATACTCCGCGGAGAGGACTTTATTTGCTCAGCCCTTCTTTAAGACCTACCAACCGTCCGCCCAAGCCAAGAGGACTGCGTCCAGTTTTGGATGAAAACTTCCTGACCATAATATGGCTTATCCATGTACTCTCTCGTTATTCATGCTACTGTTTTAGCATGGATCTAATAGCTCCATCGTTTAATTGAGTGTGTGTACTCCGGTCGTCGTAAAACCATGAAATACCCTTTCGAAGGGTATAAGGGTATTAGCTGGATAGTAAAACTGAAAACCTAGACTGAGATCTGAGAAGTCACTCCAGTTATTACTTTGTTACATAACCACCTGTCCAGTGGGTACCACCAGGGGGTGGTATCAACTGTGTGGGTGGCATAGGCTACTGCATGGTTAACGGGGCCACATGTTGCATTCTCTTGAATATTCACTAAGAATTAACCAGTCTTGGGGACATATGTTTTTATGAATATCCAAAAAATTTTGTCTTTGTTTGCTTGGGCAGGCGTTAGGGATATTACAATAAGTGTGCCGTACAGAATGCTACGTAGGCAATCATAAGGATGGGTTCACTGGGTCTGAACAAGTTTTATTGCAGTTTGAGTTTCACGAACTAACATTACATTTGGACATATTTTATATTTAATCATTCATTGGGTTCAAGTTACAAGCAAAAAAGGAGGGTAATGTGTGTCACCGAGTGTGCTTCACCAGCACGTTAATTAAGTACGGAGACAAGTCACCCCCTTCTACCGGATATGCACACATGGAAATACAATGAGATCTCATGGGAATCTATTAGGACGCCGATAAGAATCACGTGATAGCTGATTTATATCGTGTGACGTTCACAATCTAAAAATAGTTGGGTAAACTTTTACCCAAGGATGGGTACGTATGCCACCTCCTAAACTGTTGGGTAAGAAACTACCCAAGGTGGTCAAAAATTATACCCTTTACTTGGGGAAAATTCAGCCACCATGGGAATCCTTTTGGCCAACTTTGGGCAGTTTTTTACCCAACTTTTTAGGAGGTGGCATACGGACCCAACCTTGGGTAAAAGTTTACTCAACTGTTTTTAGAGTGTATGTAAATGACAAGAGATAAAAGGTTCTCTTTCTCACTCCAGACAGTAAAAAAAGTCTTCCTTCCAAGTTAACGTTTAGTCCCTCCTGTCTAGCACACCTCCAGGATCGAAGGTCAGTGCTTAGCCTGCACTGATTTTAATTTGCTCGAGGCCAATATATGTTGACAGACAGTCACTGTGTGTGTGCTTAACTGGGAACACAACTGACTGCACAAGTCTTCGTTTACCAACCAAAGTGAAGCTATATTGTCTGAATGAAAGCCACTCAAAGTGCAGTCATCAACTGTATTTAGAACTCTAGGGTTATTCCTAAATATGATTGGGCAGGGAATTGCTACCAACTTCCTTGCTTGGGGTATGCCCTATCCCTTCTTAGTCAGAGAAAAGTAATAATTGACTTCATTTAATCTCATTAAAATTTTTCCTGATTAATAAAATATGAGAATAGCAAAAGACCTCTGGGAAAGACGATTCTTAAAGGCCTGGTGACATGAAAATAACAAAGTTGGATATTTGATGTAAAAGTATTGACAATCCAGAAAATAGCAGCACTTTCCATTAAAATGCATCAAATGTTGACCACTTTAAGGGGTAATTTCTATTTCACACTTGTATCATGAATAAACATGAGCTACAATATGCAAATATGTAACATCAAAAGATGGACATACCATATATGGCTAATGTTAGCCTTTGTTTTCAACCTTAATAGTATTTTTATCCCCTGGGGGGTTTAGTATGAAAGTTAAAATTGTTTTCTTGAGAAATATTGATATCAGTCACCAATCTATAGACTATCTGATCAGTAATTAATAGATAATTTATATAGGGCTTACAAAAGGAATCTTAACACTGTGCAACACTCACATCATTATTTTTGCATTGGCAAGTAGTTACTTCAGAAACCATCAAACTTTGAACACGTGTATTTTGAGAACGGTAAAAGATATTTCAAATAATTCCAACGCATCGATCTTTCATTGAAAGACTCAATTCTTTAGCTGACAAGTGAAACAGCTCTTTTTGGTGGCATGTCACACGACCTTTAAGCATTGTTAAGAAACCCTTTTTGTGAGTATGTACATCGAGTACACTTTCTTGTGACTATACCTGGTAATAGACCCTTTTCCAAATAGCAATTGCAAAGTATTGTGGGATAGATTTTTGGTACACGTTGTTTTTGGCCACAGTAAAAGGCCATTGACAAGAACGTCGCACACCAAAAGTCTGTCCCACAATCCTTTGTAATCGCTATTTGGAAAAGAGTCAATGGTTTACCGGCTATTATAACTTTATCTAGCCTCTCTTTTTTACACAGAATGAAACCTGAGAAACTTAACGATCAAGTTACGAAGTTCACAGAGGTTAGATCAGCGTGTTGGGTTCAATTAGCTTTGGGTGTCTGTTTCAACTTAATGCCAGCAAAAGGCGATAGCTTTCCTTCTAGGGTGAACATTTTCGATCTCTCCAAAAGGAGAACATACATGACCGATGTGCCGTGTCTGGTCACTGTTACACAACAGCACTGTGTACACAAATGACTGCCGTATAAACCGACAAGGCTTCACATCATGTGCCTTAGCTAATCAAACTCACTATTCGTGTAGGATGGATAATAATATGGTCGTCTGCGAATGTGAATTATGAGTGGCACTTGTTAAGATATATCCCAAGATATTTCTACGTGGTTTAACATCATGTAGGCTATCATAGAAACGAAGATTATTCTTTGCAACCTTTCAAAAAGGAAGAAAAATCAACGTCTGGCGTCATGTAAGTCATGCATGCTGGCCCAAGGTCGTGCAATCCAGCGTTAGGTAGGCATATGACCACCCTAGTTCCTTGTATTTGCAGCTTGTGGAAAGACCTTCTTTGTAAAATTTTTGTCCCTTCTCATGCCGCTTTTTACACGAAAGAAATTGATAAATTTAGAAGATAGTCTTCAATGTTACACCAGTAGCATGAATAATCATCTCCGGCACCCATTTGGATATTAAATGGCAAACTGCTCCAACGAGTAAAGTCACTGCTAAGTTTCGTCCGTCTTTACTCGACCTTTTACATAATTATGACAACATAAGTCATGCCAACACATGTGTGGATGTTCAACACGGCTTTTTGATTTTTCAGCAAAGTGACAACAATGTTTAAAACGACCAATCTCAAAGTCATATTCACTTATATCTACTTCATCGAGAATGCATGCACACGTATTTACAGTGCGACACCAAACTACCAATTGGTCAGACATGTGATTGTGGAGTACGTAACACACGTTTTTGCAAACTTTCAGCCGATTTTGACCTTAGGCTTAAGTTATATGAGCTTAACTTTCATCCATCACAAAGCACTTTTATAAAAGAAGGTCTAAGCTCAAATCAAGTTTTGATATGTTAGAAGGGTACTTATTCTAAGCATTCTGGTGAAATTTGGACTGCAATCCGATGTGTGGTCCTCAAGATATTAGCAGTTTAAGTTGCCACCTTTCCAATACAAAGTGAACTTGAAGCAAACACATATGAAGTCTTAGCCTTACATTACTGAGTAGTCTTTTGTTTTTCTTCAAAATTTACAACCAATTTTCTCCTCTACAATCCCATGTTATCGGAATGTGATTGCATAAGGGGCAGGGGAATTTTACTAACTTCTCATTCCCCAAGGAGAGGCCCATCCTCATTAACTTTCAGGTCAGCACAACATACTGAAAGACAGAGGAAACAAAGCATTTCTCATCAATGTGAGGAAGTGATGTAACTCCTACCTGCCTCAAGTTCCCTTGGGTCACAAATGTAGCAACTTCATTTGCTGATGTCTTGAATAGTACATGATTGTCTGATTTGAATGCAGTTTCGCCAAATTGCGTAGATTTGGTTCTTCTTTCACATATTAGTTTTTTGCTTAAATGCTTCCTTTAAAGGTTGTGTAATTATTCTCTGAAGATATAATTTGGTTTAACATCTTTTGTCAATGCTTATTTGACCCTACCCGTATCAACTGACTCTCTATTGTTAAACTACAAAGGACTTGGCAATCGTTTTATGCATCCGACACACATTTTGGCAAACTTATGGCCAGTTTGACCTTAGACCAAAATAATTCAACCTTAATCCTTAGCATTGGCAATATTACTACTTTACAGCTTGCATAATCATTCCTTGCCATGTTGTTGTTGTGAATGTCTGTTTATGCTCAGTGGCGTAGCTAGGGTCTTTGGTGCCAGGGGCAAGAAACGAAATTGGCGCCCCTACCCCCATCTTGGGGGGGGGGGGTAATCTTATGAATACTTACACAACTCAAGATCTTAAATAGAACAAATGTCAAAGTCTGACCCAAAGGACTTCAATGATTGCATTATTGATGTTTAAAACCAAAGACACACTGTTTTGATTTACTTGAATTATTCTGATGTAGGCCTAATACAATGCACAAAATACAATGTAGTATCTTCAAGTGCATTATTACTTTCCCACTATAACACCAACAAGAAACATTGTAAATAAATCTTTTTGAATCATTAAGTCGCGTTCCTCGCACCTTTCTATTAAGCACAAAGATTGCACATGATTGTATTGAAAAAACGATATACAGGTTTATTGTTTACGCAATGCTGTTTTGGCAATGTAGATCTTCTCTGATCCTGCAACAGTTTAATACTATTTACAACATTTGGCAGAATGACGATGAGCTAAATAGCAGCTGATTACAGGTTCACTTTCCGTGTTTTGGCTTCTGCGAATTAGCCTTATGGTTTTCTGTGTAGAAATTCTCTGGCTTTCTAATAAAATACACAGGAAGTCTGCAGGGTGTATGGTTAGCCAGCGAGAATTTTCTCAAAACTTAATGGATTGTTGTCGATTTATGCGTTCATTTGCCCCTCCTCTTGTTTAGATTGTCATTTAATTGTGTCAATATTATTAAATTATTTTATTAAAAGATGAAATTTGCTATATCAATATCATGCTCATGGCAAATGGTAGGTCCAACATTTTTTTAAGAGATCTCGATTTGGCGCCCCCTTAGAGGTGGCGCCGGGGCAACTTGCCCCCCTTGCCCTCCCCTAGCTACGCTACTGTTTATGCTTCCTAAACCCTAACTCTAACAATTGATTCCATATTGACGTTAAAGCAAATAGGACTTGGAAGTCGTTTACATTCACTGCCAAGTACGGGTATACATTTTGTGTAGGTCCTCTGTTACAATACAGTAGAAGTGCACACTGACACATTGTTCACATCTTCCATGTCTGAATTAACAATGTTCAACATTCCATCTCCGTATACATTACATGAAGGGGAGGGGGGGGGTGTAATAATTTATATAAAACCTTTCATTTGTGAATGCTTATCTTTAATTGATTTAAAGTGGCTTTTTTGCATGAATAGCATGTGTTTATGTTCTTAACTGCAAAATGTAGTATAAGTATGCAGTGTAGCTTAACGTAGTGCAGTTTAGTGTTTGATGAAGCTACCCAAGACAGTTCTTACTTCCACTATCGCAGCTCTTTCTGAGGGACACCTCTTTAACTTCTGTACATCAACGGGGTTGGACCTTCTTTGGAGGGTAAGTTTCAGGAAGTGGAAGGCACATTTACCCTCCCTTCTCCCTTCAAGGCCTGTGCTCATCTTATAGCCTCCTGTTTGTTCCTGTACAAAGTTATAGAGTTTACAGGGGCAATGTGCACAAACTTTTTCCGCCTAATTTCTGCTTGCCCCACTTACTCCACCGCCATTTTTAAAATCTTGGAAGCACCCCTGTTTTTAAGTTTCGTATATCATATAGCTTGAACAATCAAAGCAAGGGGCGAGAGACATACCACAGATGACAGAAAGGTTGAGGTTCCACTCGGTTTGTCATTTCGACAAAGAGGAATCATAATGCTTGAATGAAAATGCGTGAAAGTCATCGGTTTCATGCAATGACACTCAGAGGGTGCCCTTCCAGCGAATCTAAGTTTGTGAAGCATGGCAAATTGCTGGTAAATTTTATATTCATGAAGTACAGTTTCATCATCTATTGTCAAGAGTTATACTACCACCGACTCAGCCATCATGATTTCTTCCCATCTAATACACTTTAACGTATTTTCCCATCTGTTTATCTGATTCTACCTTCTAGAAATTAAAATCGCGATATTTGTTGCACTTTCAACGTGGCTACCCATGCACTGGTGAACATATGAGGGCACTTGAAAGATTTATCTCTCAACACTGTTGCCTTTTCGGCGTGTGCAACCATGCACTGAAAACATATGAGGGATGTGCTTCTCAACACTTGCTGTCTTTTCAACGTGTTCAACCATGCGCTGATGACATATGAGGGCACTTGAAACATCTATCTCCCAATATCCGTGATTTTAAGTACCTCACAACTTGAAAGCTTATGGGAGCTTTCCTTTTCTGCATTCTTACAAGGGGATCCAAGCACCACACCAGGAACCATGCAGTGGTGATACCCCCGCGTTGGATTATATACGCATTTGCCCAATTTCCTCAACACTGAATATCAAAAGTTTCGATGCACTTCGCACCCACCCGGGGTTCACCACAGTGGGCACTGGCCCTTTTCTCATTCCCACACACTATCTACGTAAGGGATGTGGTGTCTGACCATGGAATGTTTAACCTCAACCTATAGTAGTAGGGATACTGTACCCCAAATAGTTGGACTCGTAAATGGCCCGTAATTGGGGAACCTGGAATCGGAATTGGCTAGGAGTTGCAGGATACTGGACTCGAAATTGTCCCTGAATGGTGGCTGCTGGAATCTTAATTAGTCCGGAATCGGTTTAGCTGGACCCGGACACAACCCTGCCAGTTTGTATGATCACAGGTGCGTATAGACCAGAACAGGGCAGAGGAGCACGGCAGTAGACAACACAATGTTGGAAAGAGATGCTTTGTAAGAAAAGCAGTGTCACGTCCTGAGTGGGCTTGCTAACTTTCCCACACCAAGACTGGAAACCGTTGACAAAGTTAAACAGAAGTATGCTACCGCGACTGTACTTCTATCAAGCAAATTTATACCATCATTGATATGAGAAGGAGAACATTATTTTATTACAAGTACATAAACACCTTACGCACACACATACAAATGGCAACGATAGCTTAATTTTTTGTTGCTACTCGGCCTTTTGTCTAAGATCATGTCTAGTGTATGTTCTTTTCAGCTAGTCTAGAAAGGGACCACGCATGACAGACCCATGATTGGGTGGGGATGGATCGGCCAGCTCAGATCTGAAGCCGAAGCCTGTCTAGTTTCGTTCCAGAGAAAAAAAAAAACAAGTATGCCTAGTGCTCCTACAATCGATTTGTCCGTCAAATGTTATGCATAACAGGCCAACATCAAAGACACATTTACAATTCAGCATCCGGGCAAAAACATGTCATTACATGCGATGGAACTTCGGGGCAATTTCAAATATTGAAGAGATACGGTAGGTCTTTTCTAAATTTCTTTTGTCCTACATCTAGCTTACTCTGGTATGTGAATTCAAGCACGCAAAGCACAATTGCTAGAGCCAATGATATTGATAGCACTTTTGGTTTCTTTTAATTACTTCGAAAATCATGCAACACAAAAGTGCGTGTAGTACTAGCGATCACAGGGCTTTAACGTAAAATTGCACGTCGATCAATGACATACATAGATCTATTCGGCCGCTTCGGCGGTATGTACTAGGCTGCTTCACTCGCTCTGTTTCTACACAGCGCGTTTCAAGTAAATATTATTGCGCATAGGTTTTTAACAGGGCCTACTTTCCAGGACCTACTGGCAGCAAGAGGGTAAGCGGGTATTTGCTTAAGTCCACAGAAAAAGAGTAAAAACTCCCAAGAATTCCCAAGCTTAGCTAAAGGCACCAAACTACCTACTTTTGAGCTCCGACTGGCATGAGAAAGAGAGAAATATCTTGATCCTGGAGTTAAATGACGCCCCTCCTTTTTTTGCATTAACAGCAAAAAACCGGAAGAGATAAATCAAACCTCAAAGTGTTATTTTCCGCCCTCAACATGTTTCATCACTTCAAGGTTCAAATAATATTCTCCCAATTTGTGAAGTAAATTTTATGGAGCACAAGTTAAAAAGTGTTTCTCATAGAGCGAAAGCTCCAGGACTGGTAGCAGGGGTGCCAGCGGGCAGCGGTTTTTGCAAGGCTGCCAAAATTTTAAGCCCAAACTCTCAACACTGTAGCTAAAATACTTTCATAGATAGGCTATATTGAAATCCGTGGGACACTATAACTGTAGATTCCAACCTTAAGCTTGCAATTACTTTGATTACATTTAACAAACTGGATGTATCGACCATACCGTAAACCTGGCAACGATTCACTGTGTAAAACATTACTTCCAACCATTCGCCAGCGGCACTTAAGCACCTACCATCATCAATTGCCAAGCGTGTGCCTGAATTATCATGCGATGAAGACGCCTTTCATGCCTCTTTAGGAGGATACGATAACGCACTGAAGGGAAGTGAACACAATGCTAAATTAGCGTACCACCCTAAAACCTCCGGTTCACAATTCCAAAGGAGGAACAGAAAAAGGAAAATAATTTGGTGAAACCCACTGTATACTAGTTCAAACGTGAAAACCAATGTTGGAAATATATTCCTCGAGTTAATTGAGGAACACCTATTTCTAAAATTGTTCAACAAGAGTAACGTGAACTTGACGATAGTAAATCCTGTATGTCTAACTTCAAGCAGACAGTAGTACAGGGGCACAACTTTAAGTAATCTCCTATTGAGCCCCGACCAGGTTTGCAATTGTGCAAACAAAGCTATCTGTCCAGCCAAAGGAGACTGCATGACAAAATCTGTAATACATCAGTCGGGGGGGGGGGGCGTTCAAATCAAGGTACAGTCTCCACCTTAAATGATTCCACCACGACAAACATATTAAAGCCTGAGTTGTCGTAGCATATTTGGAGCCGAACTGAAAACGGTCAAACCCTTTCTACGCCATAACGTGGCCTGTTTTATCATTTTGCCCCACCGGTCAAACTTCACGCAATCAATCTTCATATACATTCAAGAAAAGCTGTTCATCGTATCCATGAGAAACAAATATAAACTGCTTAAAGGTCAAGAGCAGTCGCCCCAAACTTACTTTGAAGCAACAGCTAAATCTCACAATTGTCTTCTTATTTCTCTTCAAAGTATCTTTCGTAATATGTTAGGACTTTAATATTGCATATTCAAGGTAAACCAATCAGTTACTTCTTGTAAATTTCACATTTGAGGAGAAAAAATATTGTCACATGACTCTCAAGAGCCAATCATGAAACAGGACAGTCTACTACACTACTTCAAGTTGGGGTGACTGCATTTCCCCTTTAACTCATGTTCAGACTTCAGAGCTACTCTCCGCTCCAGGCACAATAAGATCAGGGAGCTGTTATCTCCCTGATAAGATCAATCATCAAACCCAGTGAACCATAGCAGCGTAGACTCTCTGCAGACAGCTCCATTAATGCATGGAGTTGTTATTTGCAACTCCCTGATTCATGCAGAGCCGTCTGAAGAGTGCGTTAGCACGAAATCACTACTGATAGTGGCTTGACATCCAATATCGTTGTAATTTTTGCCCTACCGTCAAAAGTATTGCGTTCTTGTATCGAAGTAATGCCCCAATTGCTAGTCAAGTGTATGTGTATATATATATATATATATATAGGTAAAAATGAAGTAGTAAATAGTGCTAAAAGTTTGTGAAAAATTCCACGACGTTTCGGGTTTAAACCCTTCATCAGGTGGCAAAAATGCAACTGATCGTTGACACGGCCAAACGTACAATTTAAAAAATACACAATAAAATTGGGCACGGTAAACCTCGGCTAGGAAAACAGACAGTGTTAAGTGGTTACCACAAGTCAAAAAAATGCAGGAATTGCTGCGTTATAACAGTTCAAGTCTAACGTTCAGACCATGTGGGGACAGGGTTCCAAGTTTCATGATTAGGCGGTTTTCGGCAGCTAGGCGGTCATGATCGGAACCTCGACACGAGATGGCCGCCGAAACCATCAAGTCACGGATCGAGCATGTTGACGGGGGATTGAAGTGGGTGGCTACCGGGAACCCTGGGAGGTTCTGTTTGATTGATCTCAGGTGCTCGGTGACTCGGTCAGCAAGACGACGTTTTGTTTCTCCCACGTACAGTATATTACAGCGTTTACATACGAGAACGTAAACAACATTGGCTGAAGTACAGGTAAAATGCTGATGAACGTTAAACCGGTTGTTGTTGGGACCTACAATGGAAAGGTTTTTGTCATAACTGACCACCGGACAAGTATTGCATCTCCCACGGTTGCAAGGAAAAGTTCCTGGGGTGTCAGGCACTACTGCTTGAGGTTGAGAGGCACGGACCAAGTGCTTAGATATGTTCTTTTCAATTCTGAATGCCGTGATGGGGGGATCAGGGAAATGGTCACGGGTGGATGGGTCATGACGGAGGGTCTCTACATTCCTGTAAATGGCACGTACAATGGGGGTTACAGATGGGTGAAAGGATAGGACCAACGGGATACGTCTGGTGGGTGTATGGTCAGTTTTGGGGGCAAGGATAGAGCCTCTGCCCTTGCCCCCAAAACTGACCATACACCCACCAGACGTATCCCGTTGGTCCTATCCTTTCACCCATCTGTAACCCCCATTGTACGTGCCATTTACAGGAATGTAGAGACCCTCCGTCATGACCCATCCACCCGTGACCATTTCCCTGATCCCCCCATCACGGCATTCAGAATTGAAAAGAACATATCTAAGCACTTGGTCCGTGCCTCTCAACCTCAAGCAGTAGTGCCTGACACCCCAGGAACTTTTCCTTGCAACCGTGGGAGATGCAATACTTGTCCGGTGGTCAGTTATGACAAAAAACCTTTCCATTGTAGGTCCCAACAACAACCGGTTTAACGTTCATCAGCATTTTACCTGTACTTCAGCCAATGTTGTTTACGTTCTCGTATGTAAACGCTGTAATATACTGTACGTGGGAGAAACAAAACGTCGTCTTGCTGACCGAGTCACCGAGCACCTGAGATCAATCAAACAGAACCTCCCAGGGTTCCCGGTAGCCACCCACTTCAATCCCCCGTCAACATGCTCGATCCGTGACTTGATGGTTTCGGCGGCCATCTCGTGTCGAGGTTCCGATCATGACCGCCTAGCTGCCGAAAACCGCCTAATCATGAAACTTGGAACCCTGTCCCCACATGGTCTGAACGTTAGACTTGAACTGTTATAACGCAGCAATTCCTGCATTTTTTTGACTTGTGGTAACCACTTAACACTGTCTGTTTTCCTAGCCGAGGTTTACCGTGCCCAATTTTATTGTGTATTTTTTAAATTGTACGTTTGGCCGTGTCAACGATCAGTTGCATTTTTGCCACCTGATGAAGGGTTTAAACCCGAAACGTCGTGGAATTTTTCACAAACTTTTAGCACTATTTACTACTTCATTTTTACCTACCTACTTCATAAGTGCTACGCAGTACTTTGACCTTATATATATATATATATATATATATATATATATATATATATATATAATTTTTTTCTTTGAACAACGCCAGTGTCCACAAAAAGTGCTCTCTAATAGCCTGAAAGGCATACAAGGAATTGATAGAGCCTCTGCCCTTGCCCCCAAAACTGACCGAACACCCACCAGACGTATCCCGTTGGTCCTATCCTTTCACCCATCTGTAACTCTCATTGTACGTGCCATTTACAGGAATGTTGAGACCCTCCTTCACAACTCATCCACCCGTGACCATTTTCCTAAACCCCCCCCCCCCCATCACAGCATTCAGAATTGAAAAGAACATATCTAAGGACTTGGTCCGTGCCTCTCACACCCCAGGAACTTTTCCATGCAACCGTGAGAGATGCAATACTTACCCGGTTGTCAAAAAAAAGAAAAAAGTGCAGTGAAGTTATGTAGTTATGCTGCAACCCTGATTGGTGGATTCTGTGTTCTGATTGGCTGATTTGTCTGTGTTCTGATTGGTCAGTTGAATTGAGGATTCTGTGCTCTGATTGGCCGATTTATCCGTGTTCTCATTGGATGAGGCAAGTGAGAAAGGACCATGATTCCGAGATTTTGGCATTCATACACATTCTGAAAGAAACAATTTCCTTCTCTTTCTAAAATAAAGCGTTACCCCATTGAAGTTAAGGAAACTTACTTTAAGGTAAAATTTTCGTTCAAATCCAATCGTTTTACCCATGGACTGATGACAAAAAGCACGACTGTATCGCGAAAATTTTGTGCACTAATTACGTTAGTTTGTCGAAGGCCCGTGGTAGGAAGGAGAGGTGGGGACGATTCCCCTAGCACGGTTAAAGTGCAGATCTCTCAGGCATACATTTTACTTCTGTATAGGTCGAAATAGCATATTCGCAAGTTGGATCACAAATACAAACTACATATGGCAGAGATTCTTCAAATACACTCTACAAAAAGTTGGTTAAGAAGGGTTGGGTAAAATTCAAAGTGACCAACCTGGGCAGTTTAGTAACCAACAAAGTGGCAAAACAGATTAACCAACCGGGTTGGTTAACCTTCAGGTTGGGTAAAGTCCATCTCTCTTGCAATATTACCCAGGTTGGTTAAAGTGAACTGCCATACGTACGTACACAATTAATGAAAAGGTACTATACTGTACTGCAGTATACGAACGGTACGTACGTACCTACGTACACTTGTACTCGCAGCCGACCGAGCCGACGACAGACTTGCTTTCAAAGTCTGCAGAAAAAGGCTGAGCTTTCTGAGGAGGCACATTGTAGAATAGCCTGTTATCGTATGCGACAAAACTGTCTAACACTCTTAAAAAGTTGGGTAAAATTTTCTGGGCAATGTAGAGTTGGTTAAATTTTTCACGATGTGGGGCAAAAGAACCGAAAACCCTATTGACCAACTACTGGTGAAATAGTTTAAGTGAATTACTTTACCCAACACTGGTTAAACATACCGCCAATTAATTCTTTTAATAACACCAATTTCTAAATTTTTACATTCACAATTAACATTTCGCAAAACGTTTACTTACACTGTGGGAATTTTTGCTACAACAATTTGAGGGAAGTGCATGTTTAAAATGCTGTGAAATGTTTATGTACCTATCCTTTGAATGGAACATTCCGAATTTTTCGAAGGAAATTTGTGTTTATCCTTTATTGCAGGTCTAATTGAAATAAATTGAAGCTGGCAATGGTGAATTCTTACAGACAATTACGTTTCTCAGTTGTACAATACAACATAAAAAAGGAGAATTGAAATATCGTGAAGAGAATTGTATTATTAATCGTTAATAAAAACAAACAAGTCTCACTGAATATATATAATAGCCAGACCGTAACATTTACAACAATTAACAATGAAAATTCTGCTACTTTTAAAAGTAGCTAGTATCCCTACTTACCTGGCGCAGGAGTGTCCGTGATCACGACGGCGGAGCTCCCAGGTGGGACCTGTTCTATTCAGCCAGTCTAGAACGGGACCACTGTCAGGTGGTGTCAGTTAAGTCAAAGTTTGTCCCTTGGGGACGTTGTTACTCCTTCGGGGAGCAGAACTCCCTCGGGAGTATTGTTTGGTTTTCGCCCCTGGCTCTTCGCCAGAGAGTCAGGGGACTTTTGGAAAAAAAAAAAAAAAAAAAAGTATCCCTACTTACCTGGCGCAGGAGTGTCCGTGATCACGACGGCGGAGCTCCCAGGTGGGACCTGTTCTATTCAGCCAGTCTAGAACGGGACCACTGTCAGGTGGTGTCAGTTAAGTCAATGTTTGTCCCTTGGGGACGTTGTTACTCCTTCGGGGAGCAGAACTCCTTCGGGAGTATTGTTTGGTTTTCGCCCCTGGCTCTTCGCCAGAGAGTCAGGGGACTTTTGGAAAAAAAGTATCCCTACTTGTATTGTTTGGTTTTCGCCCCTGGCTCTTCGCCAGAGAGTCAGGGGACTTTTGGAAAAAAAGCACTCCTACTTACCTGGCGCAGGAGTGTCCGTGATCATGACGGCGGAGCTCCCAGGGTGGGACCTGTTCTATTCAGCCAGTCTAGAACGGGACCATTGTCAGGTGGTGTCAGTTAAGTCAAAGTTTGTCCCTTGGGGACGTTGTTACTCCTTCGGGGAGCAGAACTCCTTCGGGAGTATTGTTTGGTTTTCGCCCCTGGCTCTTCGCCAGAGAGTCAGGGGACTTTTGGAAAAAAAGACTCCTTCGGGACCACTGTCAGGTGGTGTCAGTTAAGTCAAAGTTTGTTCCTTGGGGACGTTGTTACTCCTTCGGGGAGCAGAACTCCTTCGGGAGTATTGTTTGGTTTTCGCCCCTGGCTCTTCGCCAGAGAGTCAGGGGACTTTTGGAAAAAAAGCACTCCTTCGGGAGTATTGTTTGGTTTTCGCCCCTGGCTCTTCGCCAGAGAGTAAGGGGACTTTTGGGAAAAAAAGCATTAACCTTTCAATATTTTAGCTCCCTTTAAGGTTGAGCACTTTACCATTGACTGGTTAACACCTTTTACGATTCAGTTTGGGTTCCCGAAGAGAGTGGACGTTCCCGGTACCCTGCCGGGCTTGTTCGATCTCTTTGGGAAGTTTTGTTTTCGTTACGTGTAGATAGTTGTATATACTTTGAGTAAACTGTAAATGGTGATTTTAATGTAACAAGTGCCCCCCCCATGTCCCCCTGCGCTGTGGTTCCTTGGGGCGTGTTGTTGCCTTTGGGCGCGTGTTGTTTTGAGATTGTGTTGTTGGGTCGTTGGTGGTGGGTGTGGTGGTGGTTTCTGTTGGTGGTAACAGACTCCAAGAAGCCGTACCGGAGCTGGAGTGTCCTCGCTGGTCGAGGGATCCGGTCTGGTGTTCTGGGCGATTTTGGTGGTTTGTGTTGTTGGTGTTCGGTTTTTTGGTTGTTGGCCATATGTAGTGATCCTTTCGCCGGTCTGGCCGTGTCCGTTTTTAGCACGTAAAAAGCCATTGACGTCCAACGGTGCGTGCACGCGGCACTCATACGTTTCCTTACCTGGCGCAGGAGTGTCCGTGATCACGACGGCGGAGCTCCCAGGGTGGGACCTGTTCTATTCAGCCAGTGTAGAACGGGACCACTGTCAGGTGGTGTCAGTTAAGTCAAAGTTTGTCCCTTGGGGACGTTGTTACTCCTTCGGGGAGCAGAACTCCTTCGGGAGTATTGTTTGGTTTTCGCCCCTGGCTCTTCGCCAGAGAGTCAGGGGACTTTTGGAAAAAAAGCATTAGCACAGGTCCCACCTGGGAGCTCCGAATTCGTGATTTGGGATACTCCTGTGCCAGGTTCTACTCAGCCAGTCTAGAACGGGACCACTGTCAAGTGGTGTCAGTTAAGTCAAAAGTCAAAGTTTGTCCCTTGGGGACGTTGTTACTCCTTCGGGGAGCAGAACTCCTGGCTCTTCGCCAGAGAGTCAGGGGACTTTTGGAAAAAAAGCATTAGCAATGCGGGTAGCTTTTAAAACTTGTAGAAGGTAACTTCTCTGAGATGTTCTGACCCCGTTGGGTAACTTGTTTTACCCGACCGTTGGTTCCGTATGCCTCCTAACCGGAACTGGGTTATAAATTACCCAACTTGGTTGCTTAAATATTTTACCTAAAAGCTGGGCAAAATTTTTGCCCAATTGGTTGGGCATTTTTTGTCCAGCTAATGAGTAAAACCCTTAACCAACTAAGTTAGGCAATATTTTACCCAATTCCGGTTAAGAGGCATACGGAACCAACGGCTGAGTAAATTTTTGCCCAGGTTGGGCAATAATTTTTTAGAGTGTGTATCCCAGGGCTACTGCGAAAGTCTAGTGATTTGTTTCGTTTGATACGGCAGCGTTATAGTGAATGTAAGAAATGTTTGTTGAACAAACTTATCACATTTGATCACGATGGGCAGATAAACTTGATCAAAACAGGACTTCACATACTTTCCAATCGAACAGATTATTGTAGCAGCAGTATTTACAGAGGGTAGCTGTTTTCCAAAAAAGCTTTTCTTAGAAATATTAGAAAACATACTGGATGTTACTAACAACGAATTACACTTCAAACACTTCTACAGTTTCTAAATTACTTGTAGGCTCATAAAGCAAACGCTTGCAACTATTTTGCTGGTAAGAATCAAGCATAAAATGTGTTTGTATCTTAAAAATTGTATTTGAAGACTCTCCCACAGTTTTTGTTGCAATTTTTTACATCTTTTGGACTCTGCAGAAACATGTTGCCTTTTGCTATTTTGTTTTATTGACTGACATTCCGTCATCTGGTCATTTTACATCAGATTTGGCTGAAATTTAGTCAATAGTTGGGTTAGGTAAGAGGTTAAACATGGGCAACAATTTATCAATCTGAAGGCCATTGAGGTAGCATGAGACAGGTCATTTTCTGAAAAAGGAAAGTCTTTCTCTATTAAAGCCAATATCTAAATCTGCTACAAAATTGTGGATATGACGTTAAAGTTTTGCTGAAGTAAGATTGCTCAGGAATAACGATTATTAGAGCCGTGAAAACATGGCAGGTCTTTTAAGCCACTCAAAGATATAACAAGCGTAGATACCAAACTCCTACAGAGACTTTTCACCCACGTCAATGCGTTGCGCATTTCTCTGTTTGTTGGACACTTTGACGGGCAGGCGTTCTTCTTATCACAATTGTATGTAGGGTCCTGTTATGCGCGACTATCGATATCACACCTTCTGCTCATAAGCTGTGACGACCAGCATGCCTGTGCAACATTTGAAAGGTGCTGACGTTACGTGAAAAGCCTCTATGGGGTCGGTCGGTCATCCGGGTCTCTCCGTAACCCTAGCAACATTGTAGTGAAAACAATAACTGACTGTTGTATGAAGTGGGGCCGGCACGGGGGCATGGGGGAGCGTGCCCCCAATCGATTTTAGAATTTTAAAATGATCCCAAAAGGCGTTCAGGCTATAGATTTCTGTAGGGGGGAGGGTGAGGTGTGTTTTCAACCTAGTGATGGAACTATTGTCATCATTTTCTATCACAAATGGTTCTCAAACTATCTGAATTATCGCAAATCCTTCGCAAACCATAAAAATTTTCTAGCGCTCCGCGAGTTTCTAAACCTTACCTCAGTATTGTCATTATTATCAATAATTTCCGGTAGCAACTCTCGCAGAAACACATCAACAAAAGTTGGAAGCTATCTACGAATTCTCTGGTAAAGGCTGGCTTTGTGATTGGCATGTAGGTTTGTTGGGAAATTGAAAGTGTGTCGATGCAGAGCATAAATGCAGTCTTTGTCATGGTAATCTTATTTAATGAAAAATTTCCGCGGGCTTGGCACGCATTCGTCACGGTTTGCACTCCATCTCATGACTCTTACTAAGGTTATAATACATGCAACTTTTCTGACCACAACATTTGCCGAAAAACAAAAGTACATCTCCAACCTCTGTAGGTGGCCTATGGGATCTTTCAATCTAATTTGCAGCATGATGTGAAAGGTTGAAAGTACGTATTTGCCGTTATGCATTTTTGAAAAATTTTTGCGTAAAATCTTTCCCCGAATAGAAGGCAGTAAAGTTGTCAAAAGGGGGCTGGGTTCAGGAGGTTTGTTGACAACATACCCCTCTGTTAGACAACATACTCTCCTCAATTACCTAACCAAAAACTTGAATTCACAAAATTATGGATATTTTCCAGCCATATATATCAGTTTCAAAAACATCCCGAGATAGCACCATTTTGCATCTAAGCAACCTTAAATTAACAAAAATGTCCCTTAGACC
Organism: Holothuria leucospilota; assembly: GCA_029531755.1. Taxonomy (NCBI): domain Eukaryota; kingdom Metazoa; phylum Echinodermata; class Holothuroidea; order Aspidochirotida; family Holothuriidae; genus Holothuria; species Holothuria leucospilota. The sequence continues at coordinate 26,752,298 of CM055962.1, read as the reverse complement.
TCTCCCCTAGGACGACGCCTGCATTTAGTGACAAAGGAAGGATTCCACACTGCTGTATACAATGGCAGGGGCCCATAAAAAAGGTACAGTTTACGCAGAGTTGGGGGGAACTTAGATGACATTACGACGTCATCTGTGATGCCCCCCAAATCCTGGCGGCGCCACTGGCTATATGGTTATATGGAATTGGTCGGGAAAGGCGTCTCTTTACCAATCATATGGGAACACATTACGCTTTACCCTGCTGGAGTGAAAACAGTCACTAATGTGCATTAGGTGCGCAATACGCGCAGCAGATTGTTTTCACTCCAACACGTTGTTGTCATAGGAAAGTGACGTTTCACCGACCGACTCAATACTTACACTGTTATGGAAAGTGACTCCTCATGAAGACGCAGAAGACTCATCGGGGCAGAAGTGGAAATGTGATATACGTGAAGTTCTTTTCCGCGATCTGTGTACAAAATAAGAACGCACATAGTATAGACCTTATGCATATAATGTCACAAAGCAGAAAGAGCTCCCTCGTTTGGAGGAAGATGGAGGAAAAGCGCGTATCATTTCAAATTACACCAATAAATGCAGACAGCTGATTTGTCAACCAATCATATACGCGCGTAAGTCTACTACATGTGCGGCGAAATCCTAGCCGTCCGTGCACGTGTGCTTCATTGTTTTCCCCCAAAATGATGTCAGTGTGATGTCAATGCATAAGGTCTATACGTACGTTAGTGGACTTCAAGCAAGTCATTTTGCGTTCATGATTAAATATTTGTTTGGAATCCCCGGGAAGAAACATTCTTCTGCTTGTAAATGGAATATATTGAGGATTAATGAAGTCTTCGATTTAACAATGTTCCCATAAATAAGTTGTATTACTGTTGTACACATTAATCATTGTCTGTTTGTTTTAAAAAATGACTGAACCGTAATCAGCACTTCCGGGTTCCGCCCCTTTATTTTCGCTCCCTTTCAATTTTGGTATCAATCTTTTTAATATCTTTGAAGCTAAGCTAAGCTAATATCTTCATAGCCTTAAAGTTTGGTATTTGCAAGATCGAGTGGAAGCATGTTTTAGCTCCCATGTTTTGACCTGGGGCCCTAGCCCCCCCCCCCCCCTCGCTACCTTTGCCTATGATCGTGACTTCGTATTGTCAGAGACAAAAAAAAAGGTCCCCACAGGTGTTGTAGCTTATCTGAGTGTTCAGATCGTGTGTATATTCATAACTGTGATGCAATCAAAGATAGACAAAGAGAAACGGAAACAAGGCAGAACGGAAATTTCTTTGCTTTCATACCCTTGTTATTTTTATCACCACTCTTTCATGTACAACGGTCGATTTGAATGAGTGTAACGAGAGGTTGAATAAGAGGTTACCGATAGTAGGTGCTAGCTTGTTTTATTCGTTGTGTTAACTAGAAACAAATAGGTGTGGGGAAGGACGACTGTTTCTGATCTTTTTTAAACAAGAAATAATATCAGGATGGTTATGAAACAAATCTAAGTTCATTGTATTGCAAGGTTAATCTTATTCCCTACTACCATTTACTCATGCATTTGCTTTTTCCATGACCACGCGCACATGATAACGTACGGACACAACAACGAAATTTTAGCGGACATTTGGAACGTAGTAGTCAAGGCAGGTGAGACCGTTTTTGCTTTTTGGAAAGCCCGCTGTACGGGTAGTCAGTACTGGAAATATCAGTCGTGTTAATATGCCGCTTTAGTTGTCGGACGCCCAAGGTATTAAAAACAGCTGATCCTAGGACAGTTGTCAGAATAGTGAAACTTTGCCTCTTTGCGCCCCGGCCCAAAATATATGTTAAAGAGTGTACACTGTACTTTCTTGGTGTTCGGGAATACATTGGTTATTTCGTAACTATTAAATCCCGAAGTAGGACCGACAAATAGAGGATGGATCCACGGTTCGTTGGTTAATGTTATTGTATAGTTAGGCAAAACTAATAAACTTTTTCAAGGTTATTATAGAGCAGTATAATGCGTTATGGTTGAACAGCCTACATTGAATCATGGAATAAGTGATGAAAGGTTTTTAATTAAGTTCACCGGCTTATACTTATGGGTATGGAATGGAAAAACAGTGTCCGTATTTTGTCAGCACTTTTGTGTAAACTTCAGGTCAATTCTTCCACTCCTTCAACCATGAACCACAGTACCTCACTTTCAGCTGTGAAACTGGAAAAGTACGTCTGTCTAACGTACGTATAGTCGTAGTATATTTTACCCACTAATAGTAATAAAGTGTTTGTCGAGCCAGGAAACGTAAATTACCAATATGACGGCATTATTGCGAATCAGCACATTTTCTGCGGCAAAGGTAAAGGAGCAAAACGATGAAAATCAAGAGGGCTTCACTAAACTAGAAGCGGGAGGGGGCGGCTTGATGATAGCACAGAGGTAATAAATATAACCAGTTCCAAACTTTTCCAAAGATAGCACCAGTTCTCAATATAGCTGACTTGAGTAAATGTCACCCCACCGATTAGATCCCACCCTTAGGGTCACTCCTTGGAGCGGGTGACAAAGGAAGGATTAGCCCTGGTGTCAACTAACCTAGGCAAGTCATTGAGGGCTCCACTTAGCCTATTTCCGGGTGTCAGATTTTGTCTGATTTGGGGGATAATATTCAGTGAAGCAATCCTAATCATTGAAAGCTAAAAAACCTTCTGTTGCAATTTGTTCTAGGTACATCCACATTTTTACTGGACTATTGTTTTATAATAGGTGACAATACTAAACCTCGTAATGATTGTACACTCTGCATAAGATAAACTCAAATTTGTACAGACTAGAATCCCATGGGCATCTAAGTGGTTTCTCTTCGAGCCCCTGGGACCCAGATTCACTCGATTTTAAGCAAGCGTTTAGGGAACATTGACAGGTTACATTGGATGAAAAAGGTCAACGCTTGAAGCTGAGAATCTCATACACCCCATCTCTCATGCACAAGTAGGGCTGTGGCCTGGGAAAAATCTCAAGGGGGCAGTTCATGGCACTATTTAATTTGCATAAATTCAAAATGGTCTTCATGAATGACTTTGCGGCCCTGGGTATCGAAAATGGTTGTTTTTAGACCCTATAAATGTGTAACGGTTCTATAGAATATGGCACCAAAAAATCAAATGACCTGATAAAAAATCCTTTATGACGTACGCATGACGTCAAAAGGCAGGCTTATTTGACTTTTATTACATAATTGGTTTTAAAGTTTAGACATACTTTAAAAGACTGTGTTATTCCTTATAAATTTATTGTGAGTAGATACTAGACGTGGAGAAAATGGCGTACTTAATAGCACTTTACACGTTTTTAATTTGACGTCATGTTACGTTCACATGATGTAAAGGTACCATTACTAGTATTTTATAGTAAGCATAGCCCCTACACTGTTTTTATCCTATCAGTATATTAAAGTGCACTGCACTTAGTACTTTGTCATATGCTTGACATCCCATCGCTTGTGACCATAATCTAAATATAAGACATATGGGAAAATAATTTCAGCCAGGAGTAACTGTTCCATCCAAACGCAGTGACAGATATGGAGATCAAAAATCGAAGGACAAGATTTGAATCCGAACAGCACTGACAAGCACATTATTGGATTGAAAGGGACTGCTTGTACCGTAAATGTTGTTCTACACAGTATAAATGTGTATTTTAAAAGGTTTTCATATTGAGTACGCAATACTGTATGCCAAAATCAGAGTACGAATAAGGGCAAAAATTTGGTTATTTAATTTTTTTTTTAAATTACATTGTTAGAACGGGGAGTACGTAATAATGTTCCATGTTGAGCACATTATAAAATGGGTACAATATAGAATGTTATCCCCAAACTTTAACTAATCGCACCGACGGTTTACATTATTTTGCTCTGAAGGATGGAGGATTCTTCAATAAAAACTGCAAATTTTTCACAATAAAACCCCCAATTTTTCAAATTTTCCTTCGAAAAACCAAAACTTGCAAATTTTCCTCAACAAAAATTGCAAATTTCGCAAATCCCCTCCGGAAATATTTTTGTTTTCACCATCCGTCCATTATTCCGTCCCCTTTGTTGACCCCACGACGAGCTTAGCCCCTTGTTGGGCAAATCCTGGCACCACACCTATAGGGCAGTTAGACTGCCCCATATATAGGCTAAACTTTGACAGTGGCTGATGCTAGAAAATGATGACAAAGTATTATGGACAGTGCTTAATTAAATGCCAAAAGCAACATTGATAAACATGAAAATTGGTAAAGTTACATTTCAGATATATGAGATAGTCAAATATCAAGGAAATTTTGACTTAGATCTACACCAAAAGACAAAAACCCCAGCCTGACTATATGTAGGCATTGGAGTTTCCCTAAAATTAAGAACGTACCTCAAATAAATTGCAAAAGTTTAGTAATTCAGTAAACCTGTTCAGGGTATAACTGTCTAGCTATTCATGGTTCACTGCTGTCCTCATTCAAAAAAAATTGGTACTTTCAATATTCACTTACCTAAATTTTAGAAATGAGATTCTCTCTTTTTGAAGCCGAATAGAACTTTTCCCAACACTCAGGTCTTTCGATAGCATGATCTACAACTGCATATTGTCTTGTTTAATAGTTGGAAAATATTTAGTACTGAGTGGGGCCTTCTCTCCTTCAGTAGAATGGATTGTGCATTTTCTCAATATACCCCGTCTACAGACAACAGCTAGATATATAATTAGAATGATAAATAAAAGTATATATATATATATATATATATATATATATATATATATATATATATATTTAACGTTGTATTGAACATCAAAGGAAAATGCAGCAATAACACCGTGTGCAAATCCCTCGGAACAACAAGTTTTCTGATTGAGCGTGGAGTAGTTTTGTGTGCAATGATATCTATTGTCCAGAAAAACCTCACCACTTACAAAAATAATATTATGTCTACTTTAATGTTTTAATTCTTTGCTTCTCTGACAAGTAGGGGCCGTGCCTTCCATCCACGGTTGTGACGCCGCTTTAAATAAACCTTAAAAGTGACTGAATATACTGATACAAAATTATTTATAGAATGTAATAGTCATAATCTTTTCAAGCACAAGCCTGTTACCTAATAAATGTACTGGTACATAACTGTACAGTTGAAAATTTGGACAAAATATTGTACGGTCGGTCAAGGCCATCTATTTTTGTGGCACTGGAAGGTATATTTTGGCAACTGACTCCCTTGTACAACACATGCACTAGAAAAGTGGTTCTCAATCAGTCAACCTGGTGGGATGGGGGTCGTTATGATCCCATTAAGGCCTCAATAGGATCATATTGTATTTTCAGTGTGGTCTTTTCAAAATCAGTCCCATGCATTGATATATTATTTTTTATCCAGTACAGATAATATTTTATATTTCGACATTGCTTCTCCATTATTAAATGCGTACCTATTATAAATTTTCACATTCTTATTCCCAATTCAACTTTGAAGTTTCACAGGTTTATTCTGTTTGTTTTATTTGATATTTAAGTCATTAGTTACATTTCCCCGCCACAAATTTATCCTTTTACTGGCGGGAAAAGGCTGGCTTGGGTCATTGCATCCCTAGTTAAAGGAGGAAAATATTAGAAGCCACTGTACTAGATGATTTGCGCTGTTCAAGTAAAGGAATATGAACGTAAAAGTATGGATGACGAGTAACTTTGCCATTGCAATGTATTGATATTCCCATACACTACCACAACAGTAATTAAAGCATCCGAGTACTTACACTAAAAGGTATACTCTTCATATCGCCTGAAGATATGTAACTCGCCAAGTCAGTAGGGTACAAACTGATTTTTACAATATCGTTGCTTGTGAGTCATTCGAAAAGGTAAATTACGCAGTCCAGGGCTTCAAAATCTACATGTTATGAATTCAGTGTACGTAGTTGTTCCAACTACATATCAATACCTTGCCACATGGGCCTGTAATGCCCCGGGTGCGAGAATGCCGACTGTGGCAGCTATGATTAATTCTAAACTGTCAGACTACTCATTTCTGGACATAAAATGACCAGTTTAAATAAAAACAATATTTGAATTGTCACGCTACTTCCAAGTAAAAAACTGAAAACGGCAACTTGTCGTATAGAGATACATTAATTCTTATGACATATATGACGTCATTCCAACCTCTTGACGCCGTAAAGACTTCATATCACATTTTTACTGAAGTGAATTTCTTGAGTTTCATACATTCTAGTTGTTATTCACAATTAATTTATAGAGGATAACACATTTTCCTTCAGGTTTGTCGCCATTTTAAAGCCTAATGTCGGCATATGACGTCATATTGACAATATGACGTCATATTGGCATTATGACGTCATATATACGTCATGAAGATTTTAAAGTCGGGTCATTTGATTCCCTGGTATCATATTTCTATATCTTTGTAACACATTTATGGGGTATACAATCGACCTCCTTCGACTTATGGGACCTAAACGTTGACAATGCAGCCATTTTGAATTTAGGACAATTAGTTTTTTTCCCGTTGTTAGATTTTGTCTGATTTTAAACGAAATGTTCAGAAGGACCATTATGATAATTCAATGCAATAAAACCTTCTGTTGCAATTTGTTCTAGGTTCCCCTAATTTGGACTTAGTTTTACTGGACTACAATACACAATGAATGCAAAGCATGGGCGTAAATCCCGGGGGGATGGGGGATATATCCCCCCAACATTTGACTAGGGGGGATGGCCTTTGTAATCATCCCCCCCCCATTGTTTCAGTCTACAGATACGTGTATGGTGGAAAGTGTATTTTATTCTCCATTTTCGTAAGAATTTTTTTCAATCTCACTTCACTTTCTATCACAAATGTTTCTCAAACTATCAGAATTTTAGCAAATCTTTGGCAATCTATCAAAATTTTCGCGCGCTCCGCGCGCTTCCAACCTTACGTCAGTGTCACTTATATTATCAATATCTTCCGATAGCAACTTTCGGAAAAGCACAGCAGCAAAAAGTTGAAAGCTTACGAATTAATAGGTAAAAGACTGGCTTATGGCAGTGGCATGTAGGTTTGTTGGGCAATTGAAAGTGTCTCGATGTAAAGTCTGAGTACAGGTTTTGTAATGGAAATATTATTCGTCACTGTTTACACTCCATGTCATGACCATTATTAAGGTAGTAATACACGAAACTGTTCTGATCACGGCACTTTCCGAAGAACAGAGATACATCTCCAAACATCTGTGGGGACCTCGCATTAATATGGGATCTTTCAATCTAATATGTAGCATGATGTAGAAGGTTGCAAGTACGTATCTGCCGCTAAACATTTTTCCAAAAATTTTTACCAGAGCTTGGCATTGTCGGAATAGATGGTGATTGTTAATAGACTTATGACGAAAACATCACTCTGTAACGCTCTTATTAGTCCGTCACCCCTTTTGCTACACCTATCAGGGAGGTCTAATATCACCTCACTGCACCTATACTCTCCCTCCCTCTCATTTTCCATTGTTGGCAGCTGTTCGTCCGGATTTTAGTTCAAAAGTAGTAAAAATACGATAGTTGTAAAGTGTTCGAGGGCGTACTCTATTATCATTCGGATGTCAGGTAGTATACGCATTATGTCATTGCACCCCCCCCCCCCCGCCCTAATTATTATGATTAATGAAGAGCTTCCAGGAGGTCCTATTCAGGTATCTGCTAGCCTTAGATGCCCTTTCATAATGCACAATGAAGGAAATGACATATTTCGTAATAACTCAAGAATGTTTCTGTGGACTCCACGCACACATTTTTATGTAAAAACTTTCCCGAAATAGAAGGCAGTAAAATAGACAGAAGGGAGGGGGCTTCAGGAGATTTGTTGACAACGTATCTGTCTCTTAATGGACAACATATTCTCTTTTACCTAACCAAAATTTAGCATTCACTAAATTATGGACATTTTCCGGCCATATATGATCAGTTCCAAAAACATCCCAAAGATAGCACCATTTTGCATCTAAAAGATCTTAAATTAATAAAAAAAAAAAAATCTCAAAGGGGAGGGGGAACCCCTTCCCCAGGACGACACCTTTATGTAGTGACAAACGAAAGATCAAAACTGCTGCATGCAAATGCAGGAACGCATGAAAAATAAACGTGTAATTTTCGCAGACTTGGGGGAACTGGAGTATTATTGCGACATCATCTATGGTGCCCCCAATCACAAAAAACCTGGCGACGCCACTGATCTCCAGCCAACTTACAGGTCTTGTAATTATCTCCGAATTCAAAATCCAGTTGTCTGGGATGACCCTATATGTTGATCCCTGCCTTTTTAAGCTTAACAGGACATTGTTGCTCTTGTACAATTTCAGTCCGGTGCAACTTATCGACGAGTTTTGTGCTCAAAACAGCAGTTTCTAAATGTATGAATATACCAATAGCCTACCAAAGAACATTACCACTGAAATTAACCCCTTAAAGCAGTCTTCCTGGCACTTCTGAGACATTAAAACCCACGAGCTTCCGGGGGCTTCGCCCAATGGACCCCCACCGGGGCTTTGCCCCTGCACCCCACCAGGGGCCCTGAGGCGGGCCCCTGGACCCCACCCGTCATGGGCTCGCGCTTCGCTCTCGCCGTGCACGCTTCGCGTGCACATGTTCCACATTTGCGATAGTTCAACCCATCCCCCCCCCCAAAGTTGCAAAGAAATCTACACCCCTGATGCAAAGACAATTAACCGCATAGTACGTCCGTTATATAATGCATTATAGGGCTATTTGAAGTTCAATTTCATTTTCAAAATTGAGTAATTCCAAAACTGCGTCCTGGTTCTTTGTTCCCAAGCTGTCTGAGTAGATTACAAAACAATCAACATTGAAATGAAAATTGACCAAGCAGCATTTATATACTGACAAAAAGTGGGAGCATGTTGACATTGCAGAGGAACCCATGAGAAAAGCAAAATGTCTTACATAAACCTTTGTTTGCTGTATCATCGAAATTAGAGTCGACTCGACAACATTTTAAAACACTACTGAAGAACCGCTAAGCAAATGTAAGCTTTAGCAGCAGTTAACACGAAAGTTTTGTTATGATGTCTTTTCAAATAACAACAAATAAGAAAGGTGAGTTAGACAAAATATGAATATTTGGGGAACTAGGTTGTTTATACAAGAGCAGCAAAACCACCCTGGCTTGTTAAACAAATGTTAAAACTATGTCGGGCTTACCAATAATGATTCATAGTAATTGTAATCTCTTAAGTTCGACCTTTTGTTTTGCGCTTGTGGATGTTTTTGGATGAATTTAAGCTCATCGATTTTTTGTGCCCGTTAGTCTTTAAACCATTCATATGTATATGTGGCGGGAGGATGCGATTTAGATGCTAAAAATCAATATCCAGATCATCATGAACGGAAAATTTTTATGAGCTTAAATGCATGCAGAAACTAAGGGAAAAATTATTATATAGATGGCTGTCTTGACATTCCTGCATTACAAAGAGTCATAATGACATCATTGAAAACATTCAAGTCGTCAAAATATTCAATAAAAAGGCTAAATCATCGGAATGTACGACAATATTTCGGCGAATATAGTTTTATGTAATGTATATCTTTCCTTGTTAACTGTGTTTAGCGAAAGAACTTCGGGACAACATGGGACAATCATCTTCATCTCAAAACGGGAAAGGAATACCACCAGGTCCATGGAACCCCTTCGTCGTCCTCGGCATTCCAAGATCACCGGCTGAAATTCTGACCGACATGTCTCGCTACTACGGACCGGTATTTTCGTTTCGTATGATTGGAGCTCCTCTGACTGTTGTACTGAACAACTATGAAGTCATTCGAGAAGCCCTTATTGATAATTCCGATGCTTTTCCTACTCGAGTGACCTCTCCTTTACGTCATAGTTGGGGAATAAAGGGTGAGTTGAGTAGATTGCGTAGCAATGCCAAGTTAGTAAATGAGCATTTTGCCAAGAAATCATGATTCCAAAGGAAAAATTCAATTTTCGTCTTGGAAAGTTTCAGGTTTCAGATTCCCATCCTTCCTTAATGAATCGCAAAATAACGTTGTGGAAATTAGAAGTTTCGGCAACAAATATACCGACACACCGAATAAAAATTTCAAATACTCGACATCTCATGCAAGTTCGTTCTTCTTGATTAACTCTATGCACCTTTCTTAGAGGTATGAGAGTCATGCAGGAAAATAGATATGAAATAATAACATCAAAAGAAATTATGCAATAATGAATCTACAGGACAACTCGTAATGTATAATACAATATAATGTATATTCTCCTCCCCCCCCCCCCCAAAAAAAAAATGCATCACAAAGTCACCAGATCCCTTGAAAGCTTAAACACCGACTTGCATAATGAAAGACAGTAAACCTAGAATCTCCTGACTGAAGCGCCACAGTATAAGTACACAAAATGAAACTAGCTTTTTCCCTCTTTTTCGCTTTTGACTGCTTGTCGAAGGCAAAGGAATATATGAAACCACGAGGGCGAGTACGTGTGTGTATGTGTGACGCTTGTTCAAACAATACCAGAGGACAGCAATGATAGGTACTTTTCATTCTTGATGTGCAGAATTGTCATGATGAGAGGAAGGTTGCTGTTGTTTTTGATGGAGGTCAAAGGTCATTTTACGGCACCAGAGTTCAAGCACAGTAAAACTTGTTAACAAAATTTTTCAAGACAGGATTGATTTCACCTTTCAATACTTAGCAGGCTTTATGGATTTGTCAAATTAAGAAAAACCGTCATGTTTTAGGTGAACTTTAACTTTCATATGATGTCACTCATAGGCGTATGGGCTCCCCTCCGCTTGGGGGGGGGGGGGGGGGAAGACCGAATCTGCCCGAAAAGTATAGCACTTGCCCGAATTTTGGAGAATATACAAGTTCGAGCAAAACGAGTGAAATGAGACGCACTGCCAAGCGCTTACAGTATGTTTGGATGGATGTAATTTAACAGCATATAAACTGAGTTTAATAGTCGGATACTATCATCAATCAATGCACATCTTTTCCTGAAGTTCCCATGTTCAGCTTCAAAATTCCCCATGTTCAGCTCCACAATTCCACTGCTGCCCGAAAAAAAATCGACTGGGGGGCATTTGCCCCCCCTGCCCCCCCAGCTCATACGCCTATGATGTCACTGGAGGTAAAATTACGGAAACCTTGTAAACTGCTTGTTAACACGGTATCTCAAAATAGCAATAATAGGTTCTTGTCATACTTGGTACACAGTTTTGTCATATGTCGGGAAAGGTTTCTGTTGTTTTTGGTATGGGTTAAAGGTCGTTTCGAGTCACCAGATGTAAAATACACTGAAACCTTGTAAACAGGATATTTCAAGATTAGTATGATGGATTGTTTTAGATTTGAAATATAAAGAAGAAAAACCTTGTCGTTTTTAGAGGAGATCAAAGTTTATTTGAGGTTATCAGGAGTAAAATTACGAAAACCTTGTAAACTATTTGTAGACACTATATCTCAAATCTCATACTTGTCACGTGGGATAACTTATACTGAGTGCAATAATAATCCGATCCATTTTGGTGGCGGTCAGAGGTCTGTAAAGTCACAAGAGGTCAAATGATAAAAATCTCCTAAACACGATATCTCATGAACTTTAAATTTCAAGTATTTCACAGTAAACATTTATATGGTCCATATTAAGTTTGAAAAGCCTCTTTTCATGGCGATCAGAGGTCACTTGAGGTCATTGGAAGTCAAACTGTGAAAATTTATAGACCAGATATTATAAGAAGGGTAATATTGAGGGCTCCCACACTTAGCATGCAGATTAATACACTGAATGAAACTGCTCTATCAATTGTGGTGGGGAACAAGGCCATTTGACGGAGGTCATCGGAAGTCAAAATGTGAAACACTCATAAACGTGATATTTCGAGAAGTGATCACTTTGATGGATCTTTTACTTAGTGTGTAGACGCTCCACATTGAGTTAAAGAAGTAAAGTATCCTCGTTAACATGGTAACTCAAGAGGGATAACTTTGAGGGTCTCATACTTTGAAAGTAGATGCTCCACATTAAAACCGCTCCAAAGTATCACTCAAAAATGTATCCTGGAAGTGAAGATATGCGCAAAGAAATATATTTGGAGAAGTTCATGCCGGCTATTTTGAAAAATATGCAAACAGGGTAGCATCCAGTCTCATAAAATGTCATTCTTATTGATCCTTACCCAAAACTCAAATGCAGCTTTAAACCACTCAGAAATGTTACTTAGAAGTTAAAGTATCCCCAAGAAATATATTTAAACATGTCATGCATGACGGCCATTTCAAAAATTGGATGCCACGCCCTCTTTAACGGCTCATTAGGGTGGGGCCACTTCTTGTTTTGCTCAGCAAGTGTCATAGCAGATGTGCACTAAATTTGGCACTTTTATCAAAGAGACATATGACGTTCCAGATTTATTCAAAGTAGTTTCACCGTTAGTATCCAACTTGAGCTGGGAATACTTTACAATGCATGCACATAACTAGCAATAATTTAGAAACAGCAAAAGAGATTTTATGTTTGTTACCATTTAGTATTCTCAATCAGAAAAATATCATTCTAGCTGCAGACTTACTTAACTTGAGAACTTGTTTGCAAACCTTAAAATACATAACTTCAAACTGAAAAAAACTGAACCCTCGAACCTCGTTTCAATAAGTAGAACTGAGAAAATAATATGATCTAGTAAATGAAAAATTAGATCAAAGGCAATTGCAAGTTATGAAATTCGGTCAATAACCTGCATAGCGCACTCATTATCTGGTTAATTCGCATCTTTAAGGCTTTGTCAAAATTATTTCTAAAATTAAAAGTGATCCCTAGCATATAAATAATCATCAACGGTTTCGATTTCTTCCACACGGAACTTCACTGTAGGTACGTTCCTGTTTGCCCTCAAAAATAGCAACCTCATTTTGTTAGTGTTGACGGCTTAGTTCCATTCATCACTTTCATTCAAGGAAGTTGAAAATTGGTCTCATATTCAGCAAAAGCAAATGTCAGTATCATCGGCATAGATTAATTAGAATAACCTCAGAATTATTTCGTTTTCTTCATTACTTCAATACATTTTTATGCCGGCTGATGGACACTTGAGCAGACAAAATTGGAGATAAATTTTCTCTTCGGCGGATCCCACTTACTACATGCGAAATAATTTGATTTCGAGAAAGAAGCTTAAACCATAAAGCTGTTATGAACTGTATCAAAGGCAATAAATGCACAGTACAATTACGAAGTTAGAATTCAGCAACGAAATATTTCAGAAAATATGTTCAAATATGGAATGGCACTGTCTATAAAGGCAGCTTGTCCAATTTATAGGACACCTGTAGCAGTCAAGAATTCCTAACACTTGCATAAAGTATTGCAGTAAACAGTTAACCAACGCAACTAAGCAGTGTTATTCCACGAACGATAATAAATGACTTCCTACTGTGACCACCTTCTTCTAGATATCGGTTTTATTATTCCGGTAGTTACGGAAGCCGAGAACATCGCGGTGGTATGAAATCTGACATGCCAGTTTTCCCACCCCTTTCTTTGGTAAACATGGGAAGGCAAGATACGATTTCTCTTTACCATTATCTACCGATAATGGTGAGTGGAGAAAACCAAAGTTAGTGAGGGGGTACTTCAAGAAAGGACCATTACACAGTGTCTATTTTCGAACACCCTTTTCATAAATGGACGCTCCCGCACATGACACGAATCCTCTTTTCAATTTTAGTAACATAGCTAGCTCGCTCGTCGACGATTTCTCCGTATCACGGTGGGATCATCCCACGTTGGTAATAATATAACCAAAGTTATATAGCGTCAATCCGTGTCATGTGCGGGCGCGTCCATTTATGGACACTGTGTAATGGTCCTTTCTTGAAGTACCCCCTCACTAACTTTGGTTTTCTCCCCTCCACATTATGGGTGGATAATGGTAAGGAGAAATCGTATCTTGATTTCTCCTTCCCATGTTTACCGAAGAAAGGGGTGGGAAAACTGGCATGTCAGATTTCATACCACCGTGATGTTCTCGGCTTCCGTAGGTAGTAGAGGCTGTGGAAAAAAGTGCCAGATAACACGTACACAGTTAAAGAGTTGAGTGAGGAAAGGGAGGGTGAAATAAGGGTTACTATGTAAAATTCTGTAATAATAAGGTCCACACCTGGAGATTTACTGGTTTTTAACTTTTTTTTACTTGTGTATAAACTTCCGAGATTTCAGTACGTCTATTAGCCTAAGTTTCAAATTTTCAGCATCCATGCCCTTAAAATGTTCCAAAGAAGTTTCATCACAGATATAAATCCTACATTGAATTTGCTATTAGCCTTGTTAACAATGTACCAGTAACTTCTTTGATTGGTAGTTTTCAACTCTCTTACATACTTTGATGAAGGGTTTCAAAGTAACTAGTTTTAGCTCTACTTAAAACCTCACGATAATTTTTGACAGGTGCTTGCAAGCTTTCTGACTTTCCTCGCTTCTGCAAACTTCACATACCTTCTTACAATCAATGTACTGAGATTTAGCTTTCCTACAGTCATTGCTAAACCATTTATTTAACTGGTTGGACGGAGTGCCGTCGATTACCTGCTTCAACCTGACGTTGCTGCAACATACCTACTGTCAGTAACATTTTAAGCCATAGGGTTACAGCCTGCAATTATGCACTCCAATTACCTCTGTGTGACATAACTCACACCAGTCAACCTATCACACATTTGCGCTGTGTCGTCATCACTAAAAGTACTACTGTATGCCCTTTTCCATATACAAACCAGCGAATTCGCCTAAAAATATAAAACCCACCCGGCTTATCAGCATGTACAGCAGTCGAGTTACACTTAGTTATATTCATAGTTTCAGTACGATTACCTTACACTTGGAAGTCTACAGATAGGACTATGATCATCTGATAGGAACTTGTCAACGGTAGGCCTATCAGTAGTTAAATCCGTTATCTGTACAAAGAGTTCTGAAGGTCACACGACGTAATCAATACAACTTTTACTACCAAGTTTAGATGTCCAATATGCAAATCCTGGGCAAACCACTCATTTACTACATGCTAGCTACACATTTTACATAATCCAATGAGTCTATTCAATTCGTAACTATTAACCTGACTATTTCGTCTCATTGCACCGTTTTGAGCAACTTTGTAGCTTGTCCATTCCTCTGTGGGGGTCAAAACAATCAGTTAAGAAACCTTAAATTTCTCAGAGGGATTAAAATAATGAAGAAAATCAGA
Source organism: Holothuria leucospilota (assembly GCA_029531755.1). NCBI lineage: Eukaryota > Metazoa > Echinodermata > Holothuroidea > Aspidochirotida > Holothuriidae > Holothuria > Holothuria leucospilota. The sequence goes on along the minus strand of CM055962.1, from coordinate 26,737,010 downwards.
GCCTGCGTGAAAGTCCCCTATAAGGCAAATCGGTACACTCATAGAACCATTTTAACTAAAAACAGTCACGGTGGCCGACAATATGATCAATATTCCTTGATTGTAATACTTAGAACTTCTCAGGGGGACAGAAACAGCCCCTGTTATCATTTCAATACACTTTTGCTTGATATCTTCACCCAGCACTTGGCAAACATTCATATTTTTCTAACTGTTGGTAATCGGCATTGTTAATATCGGTTGAGATAAATACCGCCAATCAATGAAGCCCTCCAAATCTATATGATTCTCCTTTTGACATAAATTAAACGAGGAGTAAAAAAAAACGAGAAGTACAATGCCACATTTAGTTAATCTGTTTTGGTTTCGGGAACGCAGGAAAGAATGATTATAAAAGTTTATGTTCTCCTCGTACTGTCCAATGCTCTGCCTTCTTTTTGTATACAACATTCAACCCCATAATAGAGAACACTCATGTTGCAAGTAAAATCGTTAATTGAATCTTTGATATAATGGTATAGGCCTATGTGTTTTGTACAGTAATTTAAAGCTCCATCACAAAGAGGTAGCATGGATTAGAGGACTGTCTGTTCATCTTTTAAAACTTAGAACAAATATCCATAAGCGTGCGAGGCGGGGGCAGGGGGACATATGACCTCCCAATTCGGCCAAAAATAGTGAATCCATTCGGGCAAATGAGACAGCTAAGAAAATAAATTATGCCCTTTTGCAACCGACACAGCGGTATTAAAATTCGGGCAACGTGGTCCAAAATTCTAAATTCGGGCAAACATTATCCCCGAAATAATGACCCCGTACGCCTATGCAAATATCCAAAAGTAGCATTCCTTCTCAGGAAACTTCCAGTAGCCGCAACACAACAAACTCACAAGGTCCTCAAACTCATAGTCGGTGTTTTGAAGTGTCCAAAATTTAAGCAAGGAGAAACAGTGGAAAATACGCTTCTTTAAACTTTACATTCTTTACAATTCTTAAGAGTTAATGTGGTCCAGCCACTAGCTCAGTGTTTCCTGAAACAAAGTCAGTGATTTCATGAAAAAGTTTCACAACTAGCCACACTGGCTTATTATTTGCAAGAAATCTCACTCGGTGCAATAACAAAGGGTCAGTTCTGGTGAGATAAGCAGAACCAGGGAGCTATTAGGAGCTCCATGGCTCAACGAATCCAGGGACAAATTTACTTGATATCTTAGTAACTCAAATCAGGTCTATACTAGGTGATGGCTAGGAACTTTGAAGTTGTTAGTTGCTTCCCAATCAAAAATGGGACGATTTAGGAAGATATGGTCGGAAAAACCGCTGCTGTTGGACGATTTTTCAAGGTTAAGAAGAAAGAAATGTTTCTTGTGCAATCGGCCTACTTTTTCACCTTTAAATTGGAATTTTCTACTTCAATTATTCCCGCCTACAGCTGAGGGACAATTTATTTGTTAGTGTCTCATACCACGAAGAAACCTTGAGGACTATTATGGATCCTAATCTACAATGGAATAGTCCAGACAGCAATACTGGAATGTGTAACTGTCCTTGACGATTTTTAATGGCTGAAAGATTTTGGACGAAATCGTCCAAAAGCAGTAATTTTTCTTCCCATTTTTTTTACTGGGTTATCAGGGGTCTTGTATTATTTCGTCAAATCGTTATGCACACTTGTCCCAGCTTTACACTTGTGAGTAGACACAGGTACTTCAGACTATAGTGCGACAACTGTCTTATAATGTTACATGAAACTTTCTTTCATAAATAAGTGGATTTACTCAGCAAATTTTCTTTTGCCGCTTCATTCCCCAACGACCTTAAAATAAATCAAATAAAGTTTGTATCATTTCGAGCAAACAATATCTCAGAAAGCCTTTGTCTTCAGCAGTGTTTTACTAAACCTACAAAATATCTCCTCTAGCAATCTGTCCTTTAGTACATGTAGAATATCTAAAGTGTAGTGGTCTATCAATGATGAAATAAAAAACGGTTAACAACCTTACCCTATGACAAGTTAACTCCCGATACCCCTTTTCGCTTTATTTTGGAAAATACGGCCATCCACCTCTAACCACATCTCCATGTAAGCATTTAAAACAACATACGCCCCCATTTTAATCGTGTCCTTGATAATTTCTTAAGATAAAAACTCACACAAACTATCATAGACTACTGAGTTCACAAGCATCCACCGTATCTCAGTAATTGCTAAGGAACTGCTAAACACGAGGGGTTGGGAGAGGGTACCTTGAGTAGCACCTACCAAAGTGATGGGTAGTAAAATCTTTTTTCCCAGTATATTAAACAAAACATTTCCTTTGACAAGCGCTTGGTCATGACAAAATTGAAAGACATTCATATTTTTTTCTCTGTAGGTCGTCTTTTTTACAGCCTTGGAGAAGATCAGAAAATCATACGAAAATTTGTGCTTGATGGACTCAAACACTTCCAAGAGGGGATTCTATTCCAGAAGGTCAGTGAAGAGGCACGTCATCTCTGTAATGCATTTGATAAACAGAATGGAGAAGGTATTGAAACAACACATCTTCTAACCTTGGCATCGGGAAATATAATGTCGATTCTCAACTTCGGAAAGAGGTACTCTTACAATTTAACTTGAGTAACTGCTATAAAATTGAATACACCGTATGCATTGAAGTTACCCGACGCAATTTTTGGAGGTAAAACAATGAAGCACACTGTACGCACAACGTGGACTTCGCACGCGCGTGTAGTGGACTTGCGAGCGTATCCAATTGGTTCACAAATCAGCTGTCTGTATTTGCTGGTGTAACTTGCAATGATACGCACTTTCCTCCAAAAGAGGGAGCATATTCTGTTCTGTGACGTCATATGCATAAGGTCTATAAGGTTTTTAACTGTTTGCGGATCTCCACTAATTCCATTCCTGTTTGTATGTTACAATAAGTTATACAGTTTAAAACTGTTAGTTTCAAAAATGTATTTGATGATGAAAATACGGATTACGTGCAGATCGTCAACTTATTTAGCAATAAAACTGCTGTGTTCCTGGTATTAGTTAGCCGCGCTTGAATGAGCATGATGACTTCCTTCTAGTTGTAATCAGAAATGATTCGCACGATCTCAAACGATAGTGCATAGCGATGAAATCTCGCATATAGGCCTAGCATCAGTTAGCCAGTCTCGATGTCGTCATATATTTTATCTTGTCCTTCGCTTCCCTGCATTTTATTGGAAACAAGCTCTTCGGTGTAAAGGTATGCGATAATGCCGCCCCTTTTGCAACAATATTACTACCTTTTGTCCCTGAACTTGGACAAAAGTCAGTATACCTGGGAACAGGTGAAATAGTGCGCAGTACATCTGCAAGAGTAGATGATCAAGACTCACATTTTGGTTTTTTGTTCCCGCATAGTTTATACCTACTGGGACACAATAGTCAGAATCAACATATGCGTTGCATAAGAAAAATTCCATAATGGTGTAACACACCCTTTTATGCGATTTTATGTCCCTTTGCAGATGTACTTCGCACTATTTCGCCTGTTCCCAGGTATATTGACTTTTGTCCTTTTTCAGCGACAAAAGGTGGTAATATTGTTGCATAAGGGCGACATTGTAGCATAACTGATCGCTAACTGATAATGTATGCCTTTAAAACAGGTTGTAATATCATTTAACCGAAGAGCCACTAGAGTGTCAACAGATTCTCAAAAGTAAAGGGAGTGGGTGACCTTGACCAGATCTACTTCAAGTGGAGATCCTGAAGGCCTGGAAAACTTTGAGGCCAGATGACTTGTGGTGCAATCTGAGGCATTTTCTCACAGTTTTAAACCATTAAATGGCTGCTTCCACCATTGTCGAGTTTAATTTCATTGAATCAGCTACATTGAAAGCTATGAAATCAGACATTTGCCTATATTTTCGTTAGGGTTTTTGGAAAAAGTGGGGAACATGTTCTCATTCCTCCACCTGTTGCCCCCCTGAACAATCGAAGGTACCATTTATTGTGATTTTAACTTTTTCTGGATTCCGTTGTCATATAAAACAAAAAACTCGAGATCTAATCATCTCAGGTATTGAACTCATTCGTTCAATCATTCTGCATCAAACTGCTCTACATACACGACGAATCATTAAGTCGTCCTCATTCTCTCATTCTCTAAATGCACTGCTTCTTTGAGAGTGGTTGATTATAAATCTTTGAATTATTTTAGAGCTTTAAATTAATGAATGATGAAAAGGAGAAGGATGAAAAGGAAAAAACGCGTTTATCTTTGGGGTAAATGACATATGTTAAAAATGATTTTTTTCTATGAGAAGGACATATGAAGACGTTAATAACTCTCATGATCATATAGAATGTTGACGTGGAAACTTGGGAAGGTTTACTTGGTAGCTTCGATTACATCTTCGTTATTTTGTATTACCATAGTTTTAAATATTAAATTAAAACAATACAGTCACTTGAGTACCGTCATTGATAGATTTGCATCACATATCATTGTTCTAGTAAAAAAAAAATGGTTATAAAATAAAACAATATGACATGTGATCCAGATTTACAGACCTCAGTCGGTCACGTTGGGGGTCCCTCAGAGAAATGTCCGGTGATTTGTCTGCCGTCTTCCGACAGCCGTGACAGGGATTGGTTTACATTTTTTACTAATCCTGTAATTTTGTGTCCTACAGGGATGTAGCCAGCACACCCCCAATGTCCCTCAGACGGCCCTCTAGCGAATGGCAACGTATTCATCGACGAGTAATGTTTACTGGGATCAGGGCATCCTAAGTGTCTTAAAGTCCTGAAGTAAACTTTTTTTCCTCGAGAATATTAATAGCCAAAAGTTTACTTTATCACTTTCTCCCCCTTTGATTCTTACAGGTATATATTTTTTCTCACTATACTAAAGAAAATGTACTTTCATCATGAGTTTTTAATATATCCTTAATTGATTTTTAATCAATCCTTACTTAGTCAATGGCATTATTTATACCTAACAGATACGATTACAACGATGAAACCATAATCAAATTAATGGAACATCTGGACTATCTCTTTCTGGCATTAAAGCCGGGAAACCCAGTACAACAATTTCCTTGGCTTTATGACACGTTTTTGTATCGAAAATTGAAGGAATCACAAGAATACGTGAAACATTTTATCCAAGAAGAAATAAAGAGCCACAGAGCAACCCTGGATCCAGCGAACCCTAGGGATTTTATTGACATGTATCTTATGAGGATCGAAGGAAATGATCCTGATGATCTGTTTAACGACGAGAGGGCCTGGTTCACAATAAAGGACGTGTTCAGCGCGTCTTCTAATCCCTCAGCGGCCGCCCTGCAATGGATGATTGCCCTGGTGTGCCGTCACCAGGAGATGCAGGAGAAGGTTAGTTGCACTCTTCCAAAGGATCACAAAATACCAAATTTAGGACCATTAAAGACTTAACAGGGACATTTATTCATTAAGTTTAGTTTGCAGTATCTGACAGTAGTGTATACAACAATTAACTGATAAATAAATACCAATATGTGACGTTTCTTCCACAAAGGTGAAAAGTGTTCAAGAAATGTCATCTCTTGGATGCTTCTTTTACTTTAGGAGTCTTTAAAAGTACAACCAAAGTCGACGTTACGCGGACATAGAAGTATGCATTCACCACCCTAATCCTTTGAGGATCAAAATCTTCAAATGATCCAAAAAGACATCTGGGTTATAGTTTTCGAAGAGTAAAAACGTGATTTTGTTGCATGGTTAATATATTTTACGTTACTTGTCAGTTCGATTCTCATGTTTAGCAACGAATGGGTTTAATGCATTTGAAATTTGAGTAATCAACAGAAAGTTTCAACTAAATCCTTGCATGTGTTATGTCAGCAGGAACGACATTGAGACTTAAGTTTAAGTTGTCAAAGGTTTAGTGCAATACCTTTGAAAATGCCTACTTTGTCACAAGGATGGTGCCAGGTGAGCTGCAGGCGACCGTCGAAGAAGACTACCCCATCGGGAATTTTTTTTCAGTATGGTAGGGGAGCCTTAATGGGTACGATAAGTATGTAATTCATGGCGGCTATCAGTCACGCCGACGGTTGACTTGATTTTGCTCCTATGGAGAGAGAAGATAATTCAATCCAACCCCAATTCTTTTTTAACTTGAATCCAAAATTTTCAACAAACTTTTAATAAAGACCTAACATTTTCTTCAATAGGACCCAAAATTTCCAATTGGTTAAAGAAAAACTACCCACAATTTAGTGTGCCGAAAATTTTGCATTCACCACCCTCCCGGCAATCCGTCGCTTTTGCAACCACTAGCATGGCATGTACATACAGGTGATATCAGAGATGTCCTACGCATTTTATGCTATCGGTACTGTCATGCAGGACATACAAACATGGAGCAAAAACGAGGACCGTGTAGTTAACCAAGTTGGTTATGGCCCGCTATCTTTTTTCGAGTTAAATTTAATTCCAAGACAGCCTCATATTTGTCATTACTTTGTTACAGATATACGAAGAAATTCAAACAGTGATAGGAAACGAACGATTGCCTGCGTTCAGCGACTTACAGAAGATGCCGTTTACACATGCATTCATGATGGAGGTAATACGATATAGAAGCGTTGCTCCATTTGGGACTCGAGAAGTTTTTCGAGACGTTGTTATTGATGGCTACAACATTCCCAAAGGATCACGTGTTTTCCTCAACTATTGGGCTGCTGAGAGGGATCCCGAGAAATGGGACAACCCTGAAGAGTTCATCCCAGAGAGATTCTTGAATGCAGACGGAACAGACGTGATCAAAAAGAAGTTTAACATTCCTCTTGGGATTGGTAAGAAAACATTTCGCTTTAAAAATGAGCTTATATATTACCAAAGCTAAACGTTTCCTATTACATGTGCGGTCAATAATTTTCCTAAGAATAATTAACGTTGAATTCTGCAAAAGAAAACAGACGCGGATCCACCCAGACCTCCCATTTTTCTGATTAATAGAAACCCCCAGGACCAAGGAGCTTAACAAGACATACGGTGCGTAGCTTATACAGGATTCTCTAAAGCAGTGGCGTAGCTAGGATTTTTGGTTTGGGGGCTGAGGGGCTGGAGATTTTTGCGGGGGGGGGGCTCCCGTTTACTATCTAAGCGGAGCGCCACCATAGGTTGGCGCGGAGCGTACCAAGAAAATTTTAGATTTTAATACATCCCAGATGGCCAGAAATGGTATTGCCAGGCTTGATAGCAGCTATCAAGAAGTGCACTTTTTGTGAACAACATGTAAAGTTTGATTTTATTTTATTACAAATTTCTGTGAGGACGGATTAGCTCAGCTGGCCGGACTTGGATTGCAAGTTTGAATCCCGTTTACTATCTGCGGAGCGCCACTATAGGTTGGCGTGGAGCGTTAAAAAAATGGAGGTTTTAATACATCCCAGATCGCCGGAAATGGCACTTGCAACGCTTGATAGCAGCTATCAAGATGTGCAATTTTGGTGGAAAAACGTAAACTTTGATTTTATTTTATTCTCAAACACATTGAGTTTGTCACAATCAATCCGAATGTATTCAAAATTGTACAGAGTGGGTGAATTTGTTTTGCCCAGATCGCCAGTGGGAGCGCTTGGGGCGGCGATTTTGTGGGGGGCTCGTGCCTCCCAAGCCCCCAACAGCTACGAGGCTGCTGTAAAGGTTGGTAATTCTCCATCCTCCACCATGTATAGCTTTTCTCATTCATTAATCAGGGAGTTGCAACTCCCTTCATTAATCCATCGGAAGAGTCCGGTAAACGACTCACGAAAACTATTTGTGGGACACACAGGTGGAGACAATATTTAGCAACCGTCCTCTCATTGGCAGATTTTTCTTTATATCCCTCAAAAATATGAGTGCACTGCGGTCACTATGTAACCTTATAAGTCGGGTTTTATGACAAAAACACTGACTTAATCAACACTTTACTTAGTACAGCAAGTTTGCATTTCGTGCAAAACATGCCTTGTCAGTCCTTTGCAGTCATTAAAGCAGAAGGTCTTGATTGGTCGGATGTTCAATAAATGGTGAACGAGCAAGTACCATATTGGAGACTATTGTTTATGAAATTTTTTAGTTCCTCGCCCCTTTCTTAGAAGTTAGCCCCCTGTCCACCAGATTCTCGAGCTACTCCTGCCGCTGAGGACTACCTTTAACGCTTCTCGCTTTCGGTGCTTACTGGTTCTATCGCTTGCCATGAAAAAGTGTGCCCCCTTCCCCTTGTAAAACTCCTGGATCCACGAGAGGTTATAAGAAAGAGACCTTCATTTTTCTGCCTCATTAAGACATTTTGCACTTGTATACTAATTATGTTAAGTTAGTGAACGCGTGCAATGGTGTCATTACCTAGACTTAAAAATTGCCCATAATTTGTTTCTTTGCATTATTTTTCAGGACACCGAGACTGTATGGGCCAGACGTTGGCAAACATGGAAATGTTCCTCTTCGGAACGAATTTAATACAAAAATTCCATCTGAAATTTTCCCCAGATGAGCCAGAGCCACCTCTTGTGGGCATTTGTGGGACTTTGGTCGTTTGTGAGAAGTTCAAGCTGTGTGCCATAAGGCGATGAGAATGCGGCTTCCTTCCAACATTTTCGAAATGAAGCAAGCGAATGCTGATGGTAGATGGAAATATTGAAAACTCCTTAAAGTGCAATTTTTGTCTTCCCTTGAAGAGACCTCTGTTATCTCTTAACTATTTTTAAAATCTAGAAAACGTTTATATTGAAACTTATTCTCATTTGAATTTCACGCGGATACTACAAGGTATAATCGATAAAGAGAATGACAACATAAATGGGACCACATTGTCCATCTTAACTTCATTGCTAACTGGTTAAAAACATGCTGTTCTGACTCCACTAAAAAGTTGGTCATCAGCAAAAAGTATTACAGCAGATCGATTTGCGTTCTATCGATTCTGTTTTGGTTAGTACCATGTATAAACTTATTGAACTTCTTCTTCTTCTTTTAAGTGGTCTGCTTTTTATATACTTTAAATTGGTTATTTTCGCTAACCACTTATGAATCGTGTACTCACTGGTACCGCGGTCTGGGCCAGGAATTTGCCCTACGGTTGCCGAGCTCCTCGACCAGGGGGCCAGCAACCCAAACCCAAAGCTCAAAAGGGTGATTGGTTGCCGTAAGTAGATTATTGCAAAATTTCTCGGCTCGTTTCGAATGCCAAAAACTTGGGCTTTAATCGAAAAAATGTTGGCATTATATCAAAGAGAATTTGAATTTTAGGTTTTTATTAAAACTCTGCCTTTCTTGAAAGCAAATAAAGTAAAATTAACGCTGGGGGAGAGATCGTTGTCGGGTTTGCATGCCTTATCGTAGCCATGGCTCCTGGCGAAATTGAAAATAAGGGGGAGGCAACCTTCCCTGACGGGAAGGCGCCATCTCTGATTGGTACCTCATAGACAGCACACTGAAAACGAATCATAAGTTATTTATAAGTTCACATGTAACAAAGCATAAAAGCGATAGAGAATGTACTTGTTTTGCTATTTATTTATTCAATAATGGTAGCACCGAAGGAGATATAGCTAACCGTATATGGACTGCCTTACAATTAAGTATTTTCGTGATGGTTTAAATCGGGTCTCGGAGATAAATTTCAAGCTGCGTGAACATTCCCGTAGTGGATTTTGATATCTGCTCTTCACTGATAACCGCAGGTGCGTTGCATGTCGGGGTGGGGGTAGTGGTGGGTTCAAACCCACGAAACTCCAGTGCGAAAAATAATACCCCCAAATCATCTGCTTTCAGGAAAAGATCCTCCTCCACCTCAGTAAGAAGACGCGCACTGTGGCGGGACCCTGTAACGGACCTGGAACCCACGCACATATCTTTGTTGTCCGGCAAGGACTCTGGCGTCATCGGTTTAGTGTGGTCTGATCCTCCCTCGACCCTCGGTTATACTCACCTGCTTTACAATATCTTGAAGTAAATCATGCATTTTAAACAGTCGGAAATCATTATAGTGCCAACTGAAAGGAGAACTAAAGTTAATTAATGCCCAGAAATCGTTATCGTGATGACAGGTTTTAAGGTCTTTAATATTCTTTCTCGAATCCAGACGCAACTCCCCCACAGGAATTGGAAATGATGCGATTGAGTGGACTGAAGTTACTATTGGATACAGTGTATGGCAGTAACATAGATAAAAAAAATTGTAATAATTTTTTATTCCCAAGTATCGTAGCTTTAAATGAATAACATTGTCAAATGTTTTGACAAAGTACAAACTTTTGCAGGCATAGCACTTTTTTACATTTACTTGGGGTTATTATATTTATGGATACAATGGTTCAAACTGACGAACAAGTAGCTTATAAAATGTAGTGAAACATAAAAAAAAATATCCCGGATTAAACAAAAACACGATTATTCTGTAATTTCTTGCAGTCATGGCAACATTTTGATAACATTTGTCTTTTTGATAATTGCAAGTGCTGCAAGTTTTTACTTTTAGGATGGTAGCCTTGTAGGCCTCAGACATCTTTCCTTATGAGGAATGAGCAGTTTGACTAAGTACCATAAGTGTACGGAAAGACCTATTGCAAGCTGCGGAAGGTCTTTGCCCTGGAATTTTCCCAGTTGTGCAGACAATCATAACTTGAAGGTTGCCCCCAAATAACCACGTTTTTGCCCCGAAATCAACCTTTTTTCGCCTGGGGAATGTTGCCCCTATAACTCTTTCCTAATACGCCTAAGCTAATTGTTATCAACGAATGTAACGAAACAGTTTCGGATACCGATGTCTTTGTTCTACTTTGTTATTTTTATGACTCTGTGTTACACATGTTTCTTTTTATGAACTCCTTATGCAAATTATTTCTTTTTGAAAATCTAAATTAAAAACGTTGAAGTACTTCTCATTTACCCCTGCATACATTATAAACTGTTTTTGGATCTCCTTAATGCTATTGGTGGACGGTGTTAATCCACCTTAATTTTCCCAAACTGTTAAGACAGTGCACCCTATGAAAGTAGGTTATATGCAAGTAGAAGCGACAATATGTGTAGGGTTAAAAGGTAATCAAAAGCAGCGATGTATATTGTTTTACATTTACGGAAAATTTATTCCACATTTCTGTGGGTTTGTAATTTATTGTTGATTAGGTTTGCATATTGAGCGCCTAATCACAAAATGGAGGTTATAAAAGAATACAAGCATATTTACATGAACGATACAAGAACAATTTGTATGGTCAATGGTGGATCCGTAGGGAATTCCAGGATGACTAAAAACCCAGAAAAGAACTATACATACCGTATCGTACATGTTAAAAATATTCCTTTAAAATGAGGATGCTATCAATGCATCAGGTTGCATTACTCGAATAGAGCTGAATTGCCCAAGAGGCTGCTTAAATTCACACTGTTTGGATAGCTCTGCCCTTCGGTGCATGTCCTCGGGCAATCGCTCTCTATTTACTTCTGACTATAGCAGCCGCCCTCTTTGTATGGAACACCTAGTACACATCATTTGGCAGTATGTCCACTCTTGATAAGTAAAAAGTTATAATTGAACGAACCTAGAATTAATTTACACCTAAAATACCGATGTGGCTTCTCTATACCTTAAGTACCGAAAAGGCTTCCCTTTAGCTGTTTAGCAGATATGTGCGGTTACCATCAAAATACTCTTGCGCGCTTGAAGACCCCTGGTTGTTAGCATGAGAAGCATTAAAGATCGACGAGTACACCTAGTATAGAATCAACGAACAAAAATATTTGAGAACCATCGCGAATGCGCCCTCAATTTCTTCTCAGAGTACGTAGTATATACGGGACACTCGAGCTTGCCAGTGTAGTTCAGTTGACAAGTGCCCTCATTCCATCATAATTTTGTGAGAAGTACACATTTATATGTTATGACCGCGACTAGGATTCTACACATGCTGGTGTATGGTGTATTTTTTCTCAGAGTTAATCATCTCCCATTATTCATATCAAGCGATGAACATAGCGAGTTTAAAACCTAAAAACCTAAAAACGTTTGATATTTCTTACAAAGTAATTGTAACGAAATGTTCGCCCCCTTTTCTTTTGGCTCATTTCCTCTCTTTAATGGAGAACGGCTATAGAGTTATGTTTGTTAGTTTGAGGTTTCAAAATGAATGACATCAGATACAACTTACGCCAAGGCCTGAAAAGTGTCATTACAGGCAGTCTGAGATGCATTATCTTTGGGGAAAATATTTTGATTCCTACGCGCCAATTGATTACAGGGTAAGGCTAGGGCTTACAAATTGAGACTGATAAAACTACAAAGTCTTGTGGTATACTTTCTGGAATACTTTAGGGAGGCATCTTTAAATGAACACTACGTTATTTTCCGGTAACTTAAAACATCCTTTTAAGGGGAGAAGCAGGTGCCAGGCGTAAACAAGTTACATATTCCTTCGTTATTGCAGCCTTTGGGGGCACTAAACAGTTCCTCATCCGAGTCGCAAATTCCTACTTTTCATTTTGACAAAATGACTGAAACGTGCATTCTCAACACATGTTAAAATATTCCCGACGATGTTGAAACATCCTAAGAGCATATCTTTACCCAATGATAATGCCATAGGAAGCATTTCCGTCTAGAGGGTTCATATGTAGTTTACACTAAGCTTCATCATTTTACCTCTTAAATGGTGGCGCCCAGCTAAAATAGCGTACATGGAACATGTTTTGTTTCAAAGGTGCTTCCCAGATTGGTGTTAACAGTACTTTTCATGACTTTTAAGTTGCACTTGAATATTCTTCACTTTGGATGCTCATTTGTTAGAAATTCTCACATTCCTAATTACAGCAGGAATTGGAAAGCAATTTGTCCACATAATTAAAATGGTACAAATCTAAATCAGTAATTTTACAGACTACAGTCAAATTGGAGAGATTGCATTTTGTCTATCAGTAAATTGAAAGAAGAAGGGCGAATTCCAGCATTTTAAAGACATTTGAATGTAAATGTTTGATTTCATTTTACATTCAAATTTTGTCCATTATATTAAAAGTTCTCTCATATTTCTCTGGTCGTCTTGCTTGCTTTCTTTTTTTTTCATTGTGTTTTTTCTCTAAGGTGTGGTAAAACCTACAGGGGTGGGAAAGTGTCCCCTGTGGCCCCCAAATCCTGCCAATGCAGCGAAGAAATCAACGCAAGCTCTATGGTTTTTACCTAGTTATGGCTGGTTAGAATGTCCCTTTAAGAAGATACTACGTGTGCGCGAAGCTGCGAAAACCGCAATTTTCAAAAATCATTTCGAAATATTGTGGAAGGGATAGTCAATCGATGAAGAGGGATACGGAGATATATTTAAGATCTCACCGAGTGGAGTGGTTTAAATGTTCTAGGAAGTTCACTGACAACTCATCCCTCCCCATAGTGGACAATCTCCACCCTAGATAATTTTCACACGGAACATTTTCAAATTTTTGATGGAGAGAATTGTGTGATGTGTTACAGTCATGGGTGGGAATTGACCAGAGGGACTCAAAATTGTCCGGGTGTTAATTGTCCGGGAGGGTGGGGGTTGTCCGGTCACGTCTGGAACGTTACTTTAGTTCAATTGGATGTGTATATGTAAGTCTTTGTGCGGTAACTTTTCTTTCACCGTATTTACTATTTAGACAGTTAATTGAGCAACCATTTCTTACAAACGGTTCGCCAGGGATGATCCTGTTTCATACGTATCTCATTAAACTACATAAACCGGAAATTACACTCAGTCTTTTTGTGTGATTCATTTCTGGTTTCTTGTTCCATTGCTTCGTAGAGAGCACTCAGAAGTCAGAAGATGAGGTTCAAATTAAATGGAAATCAATTCGCTACTAAATATATAGAGAAACACTGAATTGACATGAAACTTTGCAGAGAAGATGAAAATCGAAAATATCAGGTGCTTTTAGTAATTGTGAAAACGTTGTCGTGTTTACTAAGGACAAAAATACCTTAATTTTTAATCAAGGCCTATCATTAGAGTAAATTGTATCAAAGCTACTCCTAAAAATGTAGAGCTGAGGTTTTAAGACTCGATGTGATATGTGCGTGCAATTCGTCACACAGAAATGAGTTTAGACAGAGTAAAGCACATAAGCAGAGGACTCAGTGATGTAGCATATGATACTTGGCACGTACCGTAGTAGTCTTTGGTCTAGACGGGGAAGCGCGCGTCTCTGCAGTTAAAAAGGGCTAAGGCAGAGAAGACTCAGTAGGGGGGGGGGGGAGGGTGCTGACTTTCGCTTTCAATCAATGTCGTGTTGACACACTGGTCTAAATGTTCTTCATACATATTAGTCTGATAGCAACTTCAGACACAAAAGGGCTCGTTACCTGACTCTCAAATTACGAAGGCTTTAAAAGAAGGATCTAAGCTCGAATCAAGTTTTGATGTGTAAGAGGGGTATTCTAAGCATTCTGCCGGAAATTGCATTGAAAGCTGATGTGTAGTTCTCAAAATACTACCAGTTAAAGTTGTAACATTTTTAACACAAAGTGAACATAAAGCAACACTGTAAAAATAGACGTCTTCATTTTTTAACACATATATGGCGTTTAAGAATTAGAAAACGAACAACAAAATGGATACGCACAGTAAATGACTGAACGAATATTAACACATGATAAGGATAATGACGTCAATTTAAGTGCACTCCGCAAACACGTTTACATGATTTATATATATGTTAATTTTTCTTTATTAAAAACAACTTTATGTTTACAGTAATCATGAACTAAACGCATAAACGTGTTTACGAGATGGCGTTTAAGTGGCGTCAATGTGCAAAAGTTGGCGTTTTAGACGTTTAATTTGCTTATGTATTTTATTGTTCTTTCTGTTACATAAACGCCAAGACGCGTTCATTATCTGTTACGAAAAGTGTTAATCAATTTTTTACGGTGAAGCACATATGATGTAATAACCTCACATCAATTAGTACTCTTTTATTCTTCATTTAACTTTACGACCAATTTTCTCCTCCAAAATCCCATGTTATCGGAATGTGAATGTATGAAAGGCATGAGAATTTTACAAACTTTAAATTCCCCATCGGGAGTTCTTATCCCTATAAACTTCAAGGTCAACACAATAGACTGAAAACTGAAAAAAAAAACAAAAGAAACAGCATTTCTCATCAATGTGAGGGAATGATATAACCCCTGCTTGCCTCAAGCACACTTTGGGTCACAAATGTAGTAACTTCCGATTTGCTGATATCTCGACATTTCCGATTTGAATGTACATCAAATTGCGTACATTTTTTCTTTCTCTTTCACATATGAAATTTAAATTTTTCCTTAAACCCTTCCTTCAAAGCTGCCCTCAGACACACAGAGATAAATTTCAGGCGCGAGTTGGCTGAGCTTCAAGAGACTGGCGAATTCGGAAAACTTTTTGCGAATTCGCGAAAAACGTCCTGTTACAATGTCTACGAGTTTTCCGGGAGGATACTGCGAGTTCGTCAAGACTTTTTCGATATAGGCACAAACCACTTACGAATTAGTTGATACGAATTGCTGAGTTTTATGCAGGTTTGATGCGAGTTTTCTTCCAGCTTCTTAAATCTTCTGCGATTCATTTCAGGTACGATACGAGTTTTGTATGGAGTGTCCGACTTCAACGTTCAGCGTGGAACTTGGAGGTAGTCAGATGTTTAGATGTTACTTTAAGGTCTTAAATGCGTCATTTCCCCATATCTTGGAGACATTCCGCAGACATACGTTTTTTTGCAGACCTATGCTACGGCTACCCGCCAACAGATTGGGGTTCCCCCAGTGGCGTACTAAGTGCGCTAGGGAGAAGCCCTTATCGGGTACCAGGCCTTCAGAGATGCCATGCCACAGCAGAAAATTCACTAAGTGCGCTAGGGAAAAGCCCTTATCGGGTACCAGCCCTGCAAAGATGCCATGCCACAGCAGCAAATTCAGTAAATAATTAAAATTTCAGACCATGTTATCAGTCCAAAGCTTTACCAAAGAAAACACCATTTTAGATCTAGGAAAACTTAGAACAAGAAAAGTTTCTCAAAGGGTAGAGGTGCCATCCCTCCCCTGAGGCAACATCCCCTTCAATTACACCCTACCACATAGAAAAAAATTAATAAATAATGAGCTTTACCAACGATAGCACCATTTATATTCAAACTACTTCACATAGACAAAGATTTCTCAAAGAGTATAGGGCGCACTATCGTCCCCTTCTCTTGGACAGCACCTCTTGACTTACGTCCAGCCAAACAAAAAAAAAAAAAAAAAAAAATAGGAAGAATATCACTTAATAGTAACAATATGTAAAGATATAATCAGTTCAAGGCTTTACAAACAAAGCACAAGTTTGCCCCTAAGCCAGGCCTTACATGGATGGCACTTACACACATGTGAAAAAAGAAGGATCCTCCCGGATGTCAACTATCTGTAGGTACGCCACTTGGTGTTTCACTTAGTGTCATGAACTTCCCCCTAAGGATATCGCCCAGGCTACGGCCGTGAGATAGGTTCCCCAGAGTCAAGTTCTGTGTCTTGCTGGCCGTTTTTCTGTTCTACAATTTGACTACGATAAGAGTAACACAATTCGTAGAAACTCCTCTTTAAGATTTTAAAAGAATTCCTAAGTAAACGATCTTCAACTTTCAACAGTCTGTGCTAGCATACGCTACTCGTAAACGTTAGCAAGGAATAATGGTGGAACATGAAACAGAAACACAAACACTCATTCTTTTAGGCAATATTAGCCTAACACTGTATGTACGCAAATTCTTGATATTGTCATGACTGTATAAAAACTTCATTATGTACTTTATGAAACTGAAACATTTTTAAACTGTTTTCCAGAAAAAAAATCGATGTAGCACCGTTTTAAATCTTATAATTTTCTTTAAGTGCAAAACTATGATGGGGATTTCCCTGCCTCTGGGACCCCTCCCGCCACCAATTTCGTTATTGAAAAGATTACTAGGCTGCCCTCCCTTGATTCGGTGCTTGATTGACAAGTGCCAGGAAATAGCATCTAGCAGTCTTTACTCTCAACATTTCCCTTGGCAGGACCACCGGGCCGTCGTATCTCGATCATTTTGACGGATACATGATCATCATAACCTGTTCTGATCTTGCAGAGTAGCCAGACCTCATAAAACCGCATGTACCCTAAAGCTAATATATTTCCGTGTTACGGAAAACGGACAGAATTCACGGAATCGGTAACAGAACACGGAATTCGAGATTTTTGACCGGCAATGAAAAAAAAAATTAGAAATGTGAGCAGAAGTTGTAAACTTTCGGTTTTAGAACACTCAAAGAGAAGAACGATGGAGACTGTCACCGCTTATCAAGGTCTACTAGACTCCACTACTCAACTGCAGCTCAGTAGCAGCGTGAAAAGCGTACATACATGAACAGGACTACAGATCCTGTCCACAGAAAACCATGCACAATAAATAGTAAAAATTTCTTATTGATTAAAAAACGGACAAAACACCGAAAACAGCGGGAAAACGACAAGATCACGGGAAACGAAAAATAAACAAAACCGAATTATGAATTTAGAAAATGGAAAAATTTTGGCTCTAATGTGCCCGTCACCATTGGCAGATGCTACAGTTACAGCTTTTAATTTCCAAGTTTCGTGGACAGCCTAGGCTTGTAGTTAAAGGGGGGGGGGGGTAGGGGCAAACCCTTATGACCCAAAAGTGAAAAAATGATTCCCCAGACCACTTACCTCTTGAGAAAACTTATTCCAGTATGACTTTTTATTATTATAACGGATAAATTTTGATATGTAAAATGCGGTAAAAATTACCCATTTGTCTTTCAAAATGTCACCCATTGCAAACACTTGCATCATTATTATTCCTGTTGGGCAGCTTGAGCGGAATTATCGTTCCAAATCCCATGCAATCCCTAATATCATCCACCGTCTCCCATTCCAGCCCCGACGACCCTTACATCATCAAGGGTCTGTGGGTGGAGACAATGGAACATTGATCCCTTCCAATGATT
Source organism: Holothuria leucospilota (assembly GCA_029531755.1). NCBI lineage: Eukaryota > Metazoa > Echinodermata > Holothuroidea > Aspidochirotida > Holothuriidae > Holothuria > Holothuria leucospilota. Next base: position 26,718,999 of record CM055962.1, on the reverse strand, counting down.
ATAGATATCATGTATTTGATATTGAACACCCAACGGTGAATTCACACATGATTTTCTTCTTGGGATATCATGTTTTACATGGTTTTCACGGTTTGACCTCTGGTGACCTTATATGACCTTTGACCTCTGCCCAAACTTAGAAGGACTATTTACTGAATGTAGGCCACTTATATGTCACGCACGAGATTCATACAAATTGCCCATCTTGAGAGATCCTTACCAAATTTGTGCACTTTGACCTTTGGTGACCTCAAATGACTTTGCCCCCACCAGATCCTTCAAAGTTACCATTTTCTGAGTTATCGTGTTTGTAAGCAGAGCGTCACAGAGGCACATACATACAATATCACTATCCCATAGATTTCGTCTGCCTTCCGTCGGCAAGGAATCGAAAATGCTTTATTCAAGGGCATTTCCCCTGATCCGCACTTGGGTGTTGCCCCTGGAGCCCACCAAAGGGCATAACGAGGATCATTGGAGCCCAAATCCACGATGTTGCCTCTAAGGTTCCATAAATTGGGGTTCCCATTTTAAGATAAGTGAGGTCTGAGCCCACCCACCCCCACCCCCCCCCCCATCCCGACAAAATCGGCCAGTGTGACTGATACGTAACCATTACTGGCAGCCTGTTCCGATATTGCAGAGTAACACTATGAACTGCGTAGTGATGCAAGATTTCGATGTTATAATATACATTTTTTGTAGGTTATTTAATTTTATTTGCAAATGCAAGGAAATCACATCAAGCTATATGAATTTCACATTTTTCAGGGATTACTCCGGACCATTGTGTGTTGGCCATTTTGAATAATGCGAAATTCCATAAAGAAATGTTTCTTCTTGCACTCATGTGAGTAGCCATGCAGTTCCAGCACGGACTTCACATCTAACAGTTTGTAATTTCATATCTTACATGGGGGCAGAGGATTCATTCCTTCGGAGCTCACGGGTTCAGGCTTCGACCTTACGAAAGTAACCCCCCTTGTGGAACCATGGCAAATACCCAATACCTAAACAGAAGCTGTGGAGGACACGTGAAGACCCCTTTCCAAAATTTGTTGAAATGACAAATCTCAAACATGTAGGACTTTGATCACTGAATAAACACCCCTTCGATGAAAGTTCTGGTTACACGAATGTTCTTTACTGAAGATAACTGACATAGATCCTTTAGGAGAAAGCTTCCCTTCAAAACTGGGTTCGATCGATGATTTTCTCAAAACTGGTTTTGGAAGAAAGGTAGTGCAGGCATGCTAGATGTTAAGGAACAATTTCTTTGAACTGACAAATTTGTCACATTACATGACAAAAGTTTTGTAAAATACCTTATGAACTAAGCAGGTTCTATTTTGTTTTTATATTTTTTCTAAGAATGCCATGATGTAATTTTATAGTAATAATATAATGCTCCTTACACAGCACTTCAAATATCAAAGCACTCTTCAAATATTAATTCTGGCAAGATCAATGGGAACTCTTCTCAGGAGAGACTTTAATCCTTTGCATCATTTCCTAGAAGCAATACCTCCGGGTTCCTGCAGTTACACACCACACTTTACAGTAAGTTACCTCATAGGTATCCACTTAAACTCTTGGTGGAGAGCAGTGGCGTCGCCAAGGGGGGGGGGGCAGGGGCACGTGCCCCCTGAGAAACCTTGTGCCCCGTGTGCCCCCCAACTGAGATCTGAGATTTTGAAAAAAATGTATGATCTTCTGTAAGTTCTGTAGTTAGAATATTTGACTACCATGTTTCATATGATTTGATTCTTCTTAGGACAAGAAAAGGCAGAAATTTGTATTTTTGAATAACAAAATGGCCCCATCTCATAAAGCAGACAGTGTTCTCTGTGTCGGAGGCTGAGCATCGGTCTTGGTAATCTATCCATAATCCTCGCCGCCTCAATAGGTGTGAGTATACGCCTTGATAAAGTGTAGCGGAAATGTCTGCCTCGCGGACTCATGAACCAAAACAGTGAATGGTGTTGTTTGGTACGTACAGTACCATGGAATTTGCCTGCCACTTGCGTTGCGAATTGTAATGCAAGCTCAGTGCCAGCAATTTCAAGGAGACTTTTCCGCATTTTCTTCTTCGAAAAAAATAATTCCAAAAAATTTTAAAAGAGAAATATAGGATACAAAACTCTATGATCACTTTAATCCCGTAAGACTCCAATCACTCAGTTTGTGGATCATGAGAATTTCACATTAATTGAAAAGTCCACAATCGAACGAATATTTGATCGTTGATTCGGCAATACACATGCACGTTTTTGTCACTTTCTTGAAAATTTCTCAATCCATGCATAATTTTTTTTTTTAGTTCCTAAAAATTCGTTATTTTTTGACAGAAATTTTACTTCAAAAAGGTAACGTATGTGGCACCAGATTGCATCTAAGGACACCTAATTTTTCAAAAATTTTCAAAGGGGAGGGGGACACCCCCTCCCCCTTAGACCCCTCCCCCAGGCCGGCGTTCACACAACATACTGCATACGCCGCTATCTAGTTGTGCCCCCTCATCGAACTGTTGTGCCCCCTTGTGCCCCCCCCCCCGAATGAAAAGTCTGGTGACGCCACTGGTGGAGAGGGGAAGCTGAGATAAAATCTTCCCAAGGACCCAGACACACAATGTAACGGATCAAACAAGACTCGAACCAGCAACCTTTGTACAGGAAGTCCAACGCCTTAGCCGACAGTATACACTAAGCTCTCATACATACATCTGTGTTGAGAAAGTTTCTAAAAGGTTCACTAGGTTTTTAATAACACTGTAGCCTTTGAAACAGAGACGAAATTGTTTGAATTCTTTAAATGGTTGCCAAGAATACATTGGCAACCACTTGAATAAAATTTCTCAAAAGTAAGTGGGTGGATATATTATTCTACTAAAGTGGTACCCTGGAGAAGTAAGTTTACTCACGATGATAGCTTGTCCTCTTTGAATCTGATATTTGAATTGAACATTAAAAAGGAAAAACGAGATTTCGTTGAATTAGTAGCGGTGGTGTATTCTTCTTTATGTTCCATTTGTCTCTTTGAAAAAAATACGTTATCAGTCGTTACAAAGTTGATTTAATGATAAAATGAAGCTTGCACACATATTCGTTTTGTTGTTCAAAGCAAACTGAAATCTGGCTTCATGGTCTGTAATATTTACTATCACGAATTCCAATTTATTTCTTTTCACCAAACTTCTGACCTTTATTTAGATTCAGATCTTCGTTTAAACGATATGGTAATCTAAGTTTACACGAAGGAATTTTGTTTTTGTTATGAAATATGTAAATGAGTGTTGATATGGATACATTCACACAATTTTGCAAGTGCATGTCGTCACACGAAGAGGTAGAGCTAGAGCTAGGGGGTTCGGTCACCGCGAGATGATGGTATCAGGGGACCTACACGATATCACGATAACCTTATCCAGTATTTTCAACTATTTTCTGACATACCCCACGAAGGTTAAACCTTAGAAAGGGTTGGGGCTTAATTATTGAGGCAAGAATTACACCTACTAGGGTCACAGGGCTGCTGTTGTAGATTTGTCATTCTCGTTAGAACCTCTTTCTGCAATCCCTCAGAGAGTCTGATTTTTCAGCAGCTCCAAAAATATACAATCATTCTTTGAGAAGCGTCAGTATCCCACCTAAATCCTTACCGGTGCTCTACATAGAATCCAAGGAATCAACAGAGAGGAGGCCTTGAGTAAGAAGTCTAACACGTCTACCAATCTACGCATTCTTTGGTAATTTCCCATCACCCATCGGTACGCCCCGTCATTCGTGCCATTTACAAGAATGTAGAGACCCTTCGACTAGACCCTTCAACCCGTGACCTTTTCCCCGAGCCCCCCATTACGGCCTTCAGAGTTGAAAAGAACATTTCCAAGCACTTAGTTCGGTCTTCCCATCCACAACAGCCCACTGACCACACCCCAGGTACATTTCCCTGTGGTCGTAGTAGGTGCAACACATGCCCAGTGGTTGGCAAGAAAACACTCATTCATATTTTGGGTTCTAACGGCAACAGATTCAGTGTGAACCAACACTTTACCTGCACTTCCACAAATTTGGTTTACATTTTAGTTTGTGGACGTTGCAATTGCCTGTATGTGGGAGAGATCAAACGTCGCCTGGCTGACCTAGTCACTGAACACCTCAGGTCCATCAAACAAAACCTTCAAGGTTATCCGGTAGCCACACATTTCAACACCCCTCCCACCCCCATCACCGTGTTCAATTAAAGACTTAGCCGTTACCGCAGCCTTAATGTGAAGAGGTTCTGACCGTGATCGTCAGACCGCTGAAAAAATACTTATCATGAAGCTCGGGACCACACGGTCTTAACATTAGAATGGACCTTTTTTAGCTTGTTCCCCTTTTCATTTCTTTTTAACAGTTTTTCTCAGCCTCCATTCGCATTTTTACACCGTGTTCGTTCTGTACGACCGGTTTGCCGTGCCTTTCTTCAATGTGTTTCTTCTCTATTTCTACTTCTTTGTTGTTCAGTTGCATTCCTTTGCCACCTGATGAAGAGTCTATACTCGAAACGTCGTGGAATTTTCGGCAAACTTTAAGCACTTTTTACAACCTTTATCGACCTACATACTACTACAGTGCTCCGCAGCATTTCGACCCTATATATATATATATATATAAATATATATATATATGTATGTATGTATATATATATATATATATATATATATATATATATATATATATATATATATATATATATATATATATATATACGTATAATCGAACAGGAAGTCCAATGATGTTTCGTTCCCTCTTTTATTTTTGACCTTGTTATTGATATTAAAATAAAGCCAAGAGCTGAGTTGAGCTATACTTCCGCTAAGAAATAGCTTAGATCATGGCCTTTGTTTCGTACAGAAATGAGGCTTTTCATTAGGATTTTGAGTTCCTAAGTTTACCCAATTGCATCTGCGAATTTTTATTCTTGAAGGCCGCTTCCCCCTGCACCTCCTGGCTAATGTACAGCATAAACATCGTTCGGTGCCTTTCGCATACATTTTCATAAAATAGCGCCATACCCTTTTTACTAAATTCCTCCATGCCTTCGATTTCGTAAAAAAGGAAAATGTAATGCTCTTATCATGTAATAACTTAGTAGGGAAACGCCCACAGATAGGCCAAAGGAGCATTCCCAGAAGTGTCCATGTTCCTTTAAAGTGAGGGTTCAACCAAACATTGATTTTGATAAAGTGGGGAAGAACAAATCCAAGCCTTTTCCTGAAATTTCTTCAACATTCCTATGTGTGTTTTTCGACATATGAACAGATGTAGCTCTACTTTTGTCCTAAAGTGAACTTGGAGTCAACTCCTTACACTAATGAGCAATTGTTCTGTTTTCTTTGTTTTTCAAACTATTGCTATGACCTTGAAATGGGTAGGAACTTATCTTCCTTTGCATGGAAAAGAAAGTTTGTAAAAGGAGAAAGGATTTGAGTCGTTAAGTTGAAAACCTAAATTGTTGATTCATGTGAGATTACAATTTCATGTGTGATTGCTTAAGTTAACGTAGGTTAAATTAAATATGTAGGCCTACTAACTGCATCTACTATTTTCTGAAGAATAGTTGGCAGGAATTACATGCAAGTTTCACCAGAATGCTTAATTTGTACCCTGTAGCATATAAAGACTAAGTCAAAAGCCGTTGCCTAACCTTAATTTTAAGCAGGACATATGGCAATTGGAATTCAAAGAACCATAATTCTAGTTTCTTCAACGAGTGGTAGATACGTAATCATATCTTTCCAACAAGTACAAGTCACTGCGTGGTACAAGAATGCCAGCATCATTTCATTCTTCGGTCTCAAAGATTCAGCCAATGATTGAAAAGTGGGTGTGGGCAATCACTTAGAAATATACCTTAGGAATAAATTTGGCGGGAACAAGCATTTTGATCATAGAGCGTACCTTAAAGCTGACGTGTGCATCTGTGACGTCAATCAGGCAAATCCATATTCTTGTGGTATAGTTGGTATGGTACGAGGTCGATTAGAGAGGTGAAATTGGTGTTGTAAGTAGTAGATCAACAGTTTACAAATTGACGCGTGTCTCTTGAACCTGAACAGCGTTGTTGTGAAATTGCTGATCTAAATTTAAAAATGGGGTGTGTAGGTTTCCAGTTTATGGTCACATTGTTTTCAATGGCCCATGCAAAATGGTTGTATGCTGAAACATCGGAGCCAAAGTTTCAAACAATCTATGGAACTGTGGTAGGACAAAAGATAATGAATAGCGACGTTTTCTTAGGAGTACCTTTTGCTGAACCTCCTGTAGGCGAGCTAAGGTTTAAGGCTCCGGAACCAATGAAGAAGTCTAAACAAAAGCAATTCCTAGCAAAAGCAAAGAAACCGGATTGTATGCAGAGTGTCATTTCAGCCTCCAAACACGTAAGTAATTAGATTTTAGGGTTTTTTAATTTTGTTAAGTTATTTTCAACCAAACTTAAGGACAGTGTATAAGAATTTGGAGTAATTGTATTATTTTGACAAACGTTTTACAAACTAGGCAGACTTATGCTCGATTTCATCAGGAAAGTAATCTGGGGACAGGTTTTGCGGCAATGTACGAATCATTTAGAATATCTTTGCACTAATTTTTCCTAACCGTTCTACAGGGGTACAACTGTCCATAACCTCACCTTCCACATTTTCCTTGCATATTGTAAGGTTGATTTGTGAGATTGAAAGGAAGTCAACACTGTGCTAACTTTACTTTGAATATTCCCAATTGATGCAAACCAAGTAACAAAGAGACGCAAGAAAATGTCTTCCGTATAATCAGCTGTGTTGTTCCAGCTTTGAAAGCATCCATTAACTTTTGTTTTGATTTTGTTTTTCGTTTTCGACAGTTTACACCTATTAGTTAGTTAGTTAGTTAGTTAGTTAGTTAGTTAGTTAGTTAGTTAGTTAGTTAGTTAGTTAGTTAGTTATTTAGTTAATTAGTTCGTCAGTTAGTTAGTTAATTAGATGGGGTTTAACGACACACCAACACGAATGTGTCATATAGTGTCAGTAAATTTACACCTATTAGAACAATCTATCTATAACGGGCATTAGTCAGGCAGGAGCAATTAAAACGAGTTTTGATTTATTTTCTCCCTAGACTTCCAAATCGTAGAGAATCTGAACCATTACAAGTAACAACAGTAACAACGTTTCTAATATTTTGTAAATTATTAGAAAATACTGGTTCTGATGGGGTTACACTTTAAGGGGTTAAGAAAGGTAACACTAGGTTAAAATAATAATACAAGGCTGTGACGAAGTTTAAGTTTAAGTGTAAACTGTGAAACGAAGATGGAAGACAAATTACTGCCTCGAAATAGGGAAAACAACTAAAGCCTTCTTTAAAGTGTCTCAACTATCTGAAGCTGTTGTAAAAATATTGAATTCGTAGCTTAAGATCTACCTATATCGCGGGTTTCAGTTGATAATCATCTTACAAATTTACATGTCCTAGAATGCCTACCGTACGGAATAACATTTAAATGAAATTTTTTAATATGGCGTCTTGGATCTTGCATGCAGATATAGTGATTTCGATAGTTACATTAGGGACTTAGTGGGGTGGGTGCCACTGGGTGGGGGTATTTTAAAGAGAAACTTAAAAAGGAAAAATTATGGGGGCTAACTTCAGGTGACGAAAACTTACTCAGTATTATGACCATGGCACCAGGGCCGTCTTAAGAGATCACCGGGGCCTGGGCCCGGCATTGAAGCGGGGCCCCTCAATCAAGTGTGTTCGACAAAAGTTGCGTGAAAAATTGACAGCCTTGACCGTCGCTCAAGCATAGACATGCCTGCATTTACCCCCCCCCCCCATGTCGCGCATAAAGCATAGAAATTGGAACACTCAGAATCCGTTATGAATCTTGTTCAAGAGTATATAAAAGTATTCCACACAAAAATCTTTTACGCAAGGGGAGATATGATTTTTTGCGCAGAGGTCAATTTGCGAGGCCCCTGACATCGCTGGGCCCTGGGCCTGGGCCCAGTGGGCCCATGCGTTAAGACGGCCCTGCATGGCACATGCATAAGGTCGCCAGATTTGGCTGTGGAAAGCTACAAATATGATAAACAAATTAACGTTGGTAACATTATTACTTACAGATCGATGAAGATTGTCTCTATATGAATATTTACAAGCCATCGACACCTTCAACGAACGATTCTTTGCCTGTTGTGATCTTCTATCCTGGTGGCAATTTTGTGTCAGGTGGATGCTGGGATGAACTTTATGACGCCACCATCTTAGCGCCTGATGTCAACGCCATTGTTGTCTGTGCAAACTATCGCCTAGGTAAGTTTAAAAATTGAGTGTTTCCAACAGTATGAAACTAAGTTCTTGCACGAAACGGCAAATCATAGACATCCATCAACTCAAAAAGGTATTGCGTATATGTAATAACATAAAAAGTGGCAAGAAATCGGCCCAAAAAATTAGTCATTTCAGTGACCAAGTTTGGAACGGGTAGTTAAATTACCCAGGAAAATACTCATTCTTATCCGTATTTCCTGATAATTTTCTGGCTAAAGTGTTTTGCTTCAGATATGCAATGCAGGATAGCATCTCTCGACTCCCTTTTAAGAACAAACTTTTAAAGTCATTGTATTGCATTATATTATAACATAAACAAAAGTTTACACCAGTTCTGTGTAAATTCTAAATACCAAAGCAACAGTTTAAAGTTTTAACTTGCACACCCTATTTTAAAGAAGAGAAAGGGTTTAGCTTAAAGAATAGTTGCAAAAACTCACTACTTCCACTGTAACATCATTTCAGTCACGATTGTACTGAACAAATTTTCTAAGTCACATGCTTACTCAATTTGGGTCAAATGAAATCTGTTTTGGTCCCTCTTTGACCTCGCAGTTAAGTTCGATTCCCCTTTGGAACCACTAAGGATCAAGTTACCGCAAGTGTTTTTTTTTTTTTTTCTAGGGTGCAGACATTGCCTCAGCAAGTTAGCCAGGAGTAGATCAAAGCATTATACTAAATAATAAGAATGGATGCAACTTTTAGGTTGGGAAGTGAATTGTTCATTGTTTTAAAATTTTATGTTTGAAGCAAAGCTAATGGGTCATATTAGGATCAGCAGACGTGAACGTATATAAATCCTGCAGATCTGCTCTTCATAAATGGTAGGGTATGTGTGATGTTTGGTTAGTTAGTTAGTTAGATGAGGTTTAACGTCCCAGTTTCAAACCAATTGGTTCAAGTCGAGACGACCACCGCCTTTTTTCCAGTTGTGGCTCACTGGCTTGTTTTCCCTACTCCATTGCTTATGCTGAGCACCAAGCACAAAGCCAGTAGGTTCCATTTTTAAAGGCTTTGGTACGACCCGGCCAGGATTTGAACCCTAGACTTTCCGGCTGCAAGTCGGTATGTGTAATGTTAGGAATACTAAACAAATGCGATAGGGAATGATTGCTTTGTGTAGGTATTCACTAAACATTTTCAGATCACAAGTCGTGTTTGCAACAAACTACTTATCAATGGAACAAGTCATTTTTACAGTCAATGATGTTAGCAGTGACAGGTAAACTCTAAAACGGTCGGTTCAAATTTGAACCGAATGGGGTCGAAGGGCAACTAACCAAAGTCTGTTCAGACATTTGACTAGACTTGGTTCAGAGTTAAACCAGCTTGGTTCAATTTTGAACCAAATCTAGTCAAATATTTGAACAGATTCCGGTTAGTAGCCCCTCTGACCCCGGTCAGTTCAAATTTGAACCGACCATTTTAGAGTGTATGGGGATAAGATGACACCTCGGTTTTCTAAATTTGTCCCTGCTTTCCTTTTTGGAGTTCCCCACTTCCCGTGTGTCAAGACTTACATCTGTCAAAGTTAATGTTACTTGTAAAAATCATGAACTGGTGATTAGCTGATGAAAATGTTTTTATCCTTTAAAGGCTCCCTTATTTCACCCCAGATAGTAACAGCTAGTTCTCCCTACTAAGTTTACTTCTAGCCCCGCCTCCATTTGAAACCAAACCACCTGTCTAGTACTGAATTTAAATTGCTTGAGGCAATATTGTCACATAAGTAAGTGTAAGCTTAATTTGGAACACAACTGACTGTAGATGTACTAGCTTGTTGACCAACCACAGTGAAGCTATGTTGTTTAAATGAACTTCAATCAAAGTGCGGCCATTAACTGTAGTTAGAACCGACTATAGGGTTATTCCTAAATATGTTTGGGCAGGGAGTTGCTAGTAACTCCCTGGTTTGGGGAAATGTCATATCGCCTTTAAAAGTGATCTCAATTGATAAAAAATAAGTGCACATAAGACTTCACGTATATCTTCAAATGTAGTTAGTAGGTCATGTGCTAAGAAACAACATTCACTTCTTCCAAGTCTCCTGACAGTTCTCTAAGATGTGGTCTCAGGCGTCTATAACACGAATGCAAAGTAGTTAAATATACTTCACTGCGATGTAATTTTGAACATGCCTATTACCAACTAGTGAGGTTTCTTTGACTCGTGTATTATTTTCAGATGGAGTAAAAAGCTGTCATTTTATTTTAATGGGGCTGCCCGGCGTTTTCGTCTTACCTACAGAGGGCGCTCTCATATGGTTCCTACTAGAGTCCCTTTATACGATATGCTATATAGAAACCCTAGTTCCTACAAAGATTCTGCAAACATAGATCACCCAATCCGGACAGTATATCATGTAAAAAAAGTTATATTATACATGAGATGTAAGTCTCTAGACGCGAATTTGATACAAAACGGAACAAAACGTAGGGTTTTGGTGCATAGATACCATTAAACTCCTATACCTACACTGTAAGACGCCCTGCAAGGAAGCTCAATAGACGAGTTGGGAAATGTTTCCACGCAATGCGTTATGGTAATGGGTCAAAGGTGAAGTGTACCACGCGTACAGTGTCCCAGCGCGGGTGTCGCATGCTGAGCACGCGGAGCTAAACACGTTGCCGTTGTCATGGTACACTTGACCTTGTGACCCGGCCGGAAGTACCGAATTTCCCAACTCGTCTATTACAGGGGCGGAAGCGTGGATTTGATATGTGCGTCGTTCTGTTCCGTGATCTGCGTACAAAACTAAGGACGCGTTACAGAAAATGCCATTGTTAAATGAGTTGACGTGTGCGTACATTAACAACGCGTTCTATACGCGCATAATACATTTCTCTGTGTATTTTCCGGAATAATTGACTCACACTACTGCGCTCTTGGAAAACGAACGCCTTGGTTGCTTTTCCGTTGTTAGCGCGTAAGAATTTAAATGCATGTGTTATGAAGTGCGCTAGTGAAAATAACATAGAAAAAGACCAATCAGTAGGTCCATGAACTTCACACCAGTCACTGTGCGTTCATATTCAAAAGTACTGGAAGAAGAGAAAAGTGTTCCATGTAAGAGGAATTTATTGAGGAATGATGCTTCTTAGTGCAACTACGGTACCGGGTTATAGCCAGGCAACCTATCTTTGACTCGTGCTGCAGTGAGTTGGCTACTAGGCCGCTACTGATACTAGGTCCATATTAGGATGTAGTCTTCTTTTCTTCTGGGTATGTTAACACTCCTAATTATCCCTTGTTTACCTTTGGGTACTGCCCAGTAAAATGCTTTGCGGCGTACTAAAACCGGGGAGCTCTTTAACATTCAGCTTCAACAGCAACTTATGAGAGAGTACGTAGGCCTAGACGTAATAAGCGATGTTTTGTTGACAAACTTCGCCATCGCGATTACGTTTCGCGCAACTGGTAGGAACCATATGAGAGCGCCCTCTGCTAATTTTCACTCGGCCGGGCAGCCCCATTAGGAGTCTTTGGGTTTTTATACTATAAAGACGACAAGGAAGGGACGGAAGGGGATATTCTTGGCAACTTTGGAATGAAGGACCAGCCTTGAAATTTATAAGAGAAAATATCAGAAACCTTGGGGGTAACCCTGACAAGGTAATGACGAACCTATCATTCATTCTAATGACCTAAATTCTCTACATAGCTCATTGGTTACGACATTTTGCAAAATCTTCCTATGCCAAAACTTGTCAAGAGTTGTTATCAATATCAATTAGGTGCTCATTCAAGCATTTGTCAATAGCTCTAAAGGTTGAAATTTGATGGCAGTTTATCTCAGATAAAACTGAAAGGTGATCTAACCTTCAATGACCATAAGTAATTTGATCCCTTTTTGCCAGTATAATTACAGGGCAGGATTTCTTGTTTGTTGTAATGTAAACCCCACAGTGCTGGCTACAGTTGTATCAGAATAGTCATCAAAGCTTTTAACAATGTTGCAAAGACAAACATAGTGCTCTTTTACAATATTTCCAGTGAATGATTCTTGTTTATTGTCTGAATGTCTGGACTTAAATATATTTGACGAACTTAACTGATGGACAATATGAACTTTCATATTTTGTAGCAGAATTACACATCGTTATTATCAGATTATACGGTTTCTAATGTTTAAAGAGAAGTAAAAATGCATCAATCAATTACGCATAATTGCATAACATAGGCCTAGATTCACCTAGTGCCCTTTATATAGAATTACCGGGCAGATATCACAAAGGAGTGGCACTCATAGAGTGTTGCATTTTCAAAAATATCTGGTAATGTTTGAAACAATGCAGAATGTATGCGGTACGTGAGCTTGCGTGTGACACTCAAAACCTATGAGCGCCAGTTTCTTCAAGCAATTTCTGTCGAAGTGATTGTAAATGCTGCTGTGGACGTGCGAAGACAGCATTTTTGATATTAGAGAGAGCGAGGGTGGTGTCCAAATAAATGATTCTCGTCAAAATATTCCGCCCCAGTGGATGTAATACATAGGCGTAGGAGCCTTATTTGATTTTGGGGGCTGTAAGGACTTGCCCAAAAACCAATATTTTTCGGGCCCAAACTCCTCCCCTTTGAGAAATTTTTGCTAAGTTTAGGTGGCCTAGATGGGAAATGGAGCTATCCTTCAAAAGACGTTGGAACTGTACTATTACTTTAATAATGGTCAAGAAAGGGAGTGCAAACCATGACGATTGCGAGAGAATCGCGCTGAAATTTGCATTACATACTTATCGTTTCCATGACAAAACATGCATTCAGAATCTGCATCGAAACAGTTTGAATTCCTTACCGAAACCTACCTGCAAATTACAAGGCGATTCTTCTACCTGATGATTCTTACAAAGCTTTTAACTTTTTTCTGCTGTGTTTCTCCGGATATTGTTATCAGAAGGTAGTGATAATAAGGACAACATTGAGGTATGGTCTAAAGCGCACAGAGGGCGCGAAAATTTTGGTAGTTTGAGAACCATTTGTGATAGAACATGGTTAAATAGATCCATGGCTGGGTCGAAAAACACACCTCACCCTACCCCTACAAGAATAAAGCTTAAACGCCTTTGGGGTGATTCGAGGGGTGCGCTCTATTCCTTCATGCCAGTGCGACTGAGGTATAGAGTATAAACCGTGGTAATTGCGAGCTAGCGGGCCGAAATTTTGCATTAGAACTGTTGTAGAGCCCATTACCGTTAAACAATCTGAATGCGATTGAGATGGTACTAAAGAATATAACAATAGGACGGAAGATTACTGTTCGCGGAGCGCACGAAAGTTTTGGTACTTTGGGAAAGATTTTTGATAGAAAACTATTAAAACACATCCATTATTCGTTTGTACAACACCTCACCGTGCCCCCTGCTGACAGAGAATGGAGATGTACCTCTATTTTTCGGATAAGTGCCAGTCTCGGAAAGAAAATTTATGTGTAATTTTATTTCCCTAATATAAAATGATCATAAGATATAAGTACAAATCGTGACAGGGGTGCGAAAATGTTGCATTAGGAATCATTTATTTCTATTACAAAAGTTGCATGGAGACTCTGCCGCGAGACATTTTCAGTTTCCGCCCCCCCCCCCAAAAAAAACGCGTTTGCCAATTACAAGGTGAATTTGATGCCTAGTCATCTAATTAGGGGATAAATGCGAGGGTACCCGGTCTTAAAGGTGATTATGACCGACGATGACGTCATCACAGAGGCTGAGCGGACCGCGGCGATAGCCCCAAAGTGGGATGGAGTTGGACCTGATCGTTTCTGATTCGAGTTGTCAGATATTTGGATAGGATTAGAAAACGTTGGAAGGTTTTATTGCTCCCACCCCCACCCCCCGACTACGTCTCTGGATTATGATGGAGTTAACGGAGCTGACGAGAATTCAAGATCAAAAGAGCACTGACAAAGTACCCTGCAAAAACATAAGTTTTAACATTTTTTTCGACGCTGAAAGGGGGGGGGGAGGGAGCAGTCGCTCCCACTGACCCCCCTCTGGCTACGTCCCTGTCGTTCCGTCATCGGCGAAATCGATGTCGGCCGCTAAGCGCCACCAGGTTCCTCTATTACGAGAGAAATATCGTGCTATCAAAGTCACTATCGGTGCTTTGGTCTTGTGATGGTGAATTGATATAAAATTACCAGTAGCGATACTTTTGTGCTGCCCCTTATTGGTAGGTTATCATCTGCACTGATAGCTAATGGGCCTAACTATGAGCATCCGTGCGCTCAAAATTTGCTATCAGTATATTAGTGGCGACAGAGCTATCAACGCTTCAATGCCGACGAGCTTGGTGTGGGGAGCCCTCGATAAACTGAAGTGGTTTACTGACCCCAAAATCGTTACTTTCTTTTCTAGATTCTCTAAAATTTCAGAATTGTAACAACATGTCCTGGGTATGGTTGTGTATCTCAACATGAATTAGTTCACTTTTACGACAAACTCCACATCAAATATCTATTTTGAGTAGCCTTTCTGTAAGTTTTAATTCCCGCTCTTATTACGAACACATTATGTAACTTCAGAAGAGCAAATAATGACACCATAAGTAGCGAAATAATTGTTAAAACATAGATGAGTCAGCTGTTATTGAGAGTTTCTTTAAAAGTAATTGCTACATCTTCAAGTACTTTCGTATTATTTCATTTCAATGAACTGCATAAAATAATGTAAGGAAAACGTGGGCTTGATTGATAGCCTCAGATTATCAGGACCAATGTAATGCACATTTTATGTAAGATCAGCTCTTAATGAACGATGTTAATATTGTTGGTTGTTCTGCAAATGAAATCAGTTCGTGCCCTTCTACTACCCGGTATTGATCTCTTTAATTCCAGATATCCTTACCATAGACCCTTTTCCAAATAGCAATTACAAAGGATTGTGGGATTGGATTTTGGTGTGCGTCGTTTTTGGCCACAGTAGAATGCCATTGAGGAAAACGCCCCACTTCAAAAGTGTATCCCACAATCCTTTGTGACTGCTATATGGAAAAGGGTCTATGTATGATTTCCTTTTTGTTTTTACTAAATAGATAACGATTGCCGGTCAGAGCGCAGGCGCACAATCCTTGGCGGTTCACCTTACTTCAGAGCAAGACAAAGATCTCTTTCAACAGGCAATCCTGATGAGTGGGCTCTATTCCATATCTCTCAAACCGGAAGAAGAGGCTTTGAAAATGGGTAAAAAGTTTTTGAAAGAAGTCGAATGTGATGAACCTGTGTTGTCATGCCTCCAGAATAGGAACGTGGAAGATCTGAATAAAGCTTCTAGTAACTTCCTTATTAGCTTTAACATTTGGGTGTTGGCCTATGAGTTTCTGAATATCTTCGACAGCAAAGTATTTCACGTCATGCAGTCTTGGGGTCCCACCGTTGAAACTCAACCAATTTCGCAATTTCAAAATGTCGAAAAACCTGTCATGATTGGATCCTTGAGTGGTGATGGAAAATCGTTTTCATTTCCACCCCTCAATTTTTTCCCCCAAATACTCCTGAAAATGTTATTACCCAATGATGGTACAACTGTTTTCCAAAAGTACCAAGAGTGGTACAAAGGTGGTGATATTTTTGCACACTTTTTGACGGATTACATGTACACTTGTCCAGCACGATTCGCGGCGCTAGATATGAACTCCCAGTCTGTGTATGATTACTATTTTGACCACGTGCTATCATTTACTGACAAGTTTTCCCCATGGTGGTGCCACCAGTATGCCTGTCATGGCAACGACGTCCCCTTCTTTTTCCAGAGTGCTTCTTTTATCGGTTTCAACTTCACAAAGGATGAAGAAAAGTTAGTGGATATATACTCCTCATACCTTGCTAATTTTATCCACCGCGGAGATCCCAATGACATCCCGAATAGTGTACCACCGAAAGTTTCAAATCTGAACCCATGGCTGCCAATTGATCCCAATCCGGAAAATTTGTGGACCTTGGTTTTTTCCACCGAAGAGCCCGTTGTTTCCAAACTTGGAATTAAGAAAGAACAGTGCGAATTTTGGGACATCATTGGTTATTACAATGTTGTTAGACTGAACAAAAAGTAAGCTGCAGTAGCCAATAATAGACTGGCAGTTTTTTCTAAATTGAAATCCTCAAATATTATAAAACAACCCTTGGGCTGTAATAAATTTGGTTTAATTGTGAAAACAAAACTGTGCATTGGACTGACCACAAATAACCTGGGAAAACACGAAAAGCTAGGGGCCTAAAGGTTCAACCCTCCCCCCTTCTTAGAAGCCTCAGACGTTCCTGATTTTGCAGCTAAAAATCGGAATAAGACATTATTTACACCGTTGAGTCTCTCGAAATTTCTTGATTGCCAGCTTCACTCAAAACGGTTTTAACCCAAGCAATGTCACAAAGTAGTAATGAAAAAGTAAACGCAAGTTGACCGGGCTTATTAAACAAGGTCCAGTAGGGGCACATGCCACTCTCACTTTTCAAAATAGAAAAGATTGTTCTCTTTGCAAGATAAATTGCTCTTTGCGATTCGGAAACTAAAATACTCCTTTCAAGAAAGGCTCTCTAATCTCACCGTAACCCAGAGAGTTAAAATTATCTCTACTTAGTTTACTTCTAGTCCCTCCTCCAATTTAACAAAATACCTGCCTAATATACCTCCAAGACAGAGCCACAGTAGCCTGTACTGAGTTTGAAGTGCTCGAAGTCATATTGGCCCACAAATGTGTGTGAGCTTACTTGGGATTACGACTGCCTGTACAACTATGAAGTACCTTTGACCAATCACTGTGGAGTTATTGTTTGAATGAATGTCAATCAAAGTGCAGTCACCAGTTGCATTTAGAACTATATAGCTATTCCTAAATAGGTTCTGGGGGATGCCATAGTCCATTTAAAGTAATGAACTAAAGGTTTTGACTTTCTTCTACTTGGTGAAAACAACTTATCGTGTTCGCATTTACGGGAAATCACTATTGTGTAAGAAAGCCGGAGACGTTTGACCTCGGGACCGTCTACCTATTTCTGTTACTCTCACAAATAAATCTGCGTCGACATTAAAAAGTAAGTAAGTGGAAAGTACATCTGGTTGTAATGCAAAAGACCCATTTCACCTATTTTCAAAGTGAAAAACGGAAATTTTGGAGGGGATAAGCGATCGAGGGGCTAAGGTACATCCATAAAAATTGACCAATGAATGGAAGTCAAGCAGTGGTGTCACGGGTACGTGTACAACATTTTATGTGGTATACGTGTTATACACGTACAAAACTGTATCTTGTAATCATATCCGAGTTCTCTACGCATATTCTCCAACATGATAGAGCAAACAAAACATTACGTCACGTGAAATGGATCATATTTTCTGATACAGCACTTCACTCCAGATGCATATGCGCAGTCACTACTACCAGAGTTCTTGTCACACTTCTGGCAAACAAGGCAGTTTTACATTTCCTTTCTCTTTTCGTGGCTATTCTTCTGAGATAATGTAATCATATGGAGGTTTTCAATGTAGGCTACGATATTACGAAGATAAGTTAAGTTCAGGCTTTTTGTCTGTACAGAATAAAGACTTAATATTCGTGATAATTAATCATAAAAAGGCTAACAATTTAACGCGTGTCTTTTCTAATCCCATGTATAGGAGAATTTAATCTACGGTGATTTTGTGCTTCGAATTTTATTTTGCATGAGATCTTTTGTGTATCTTCGAATCTTTAGTATATCTTTAGCATATGACGTCACAGAGCAGAAAGTGCTCCCTCGTTTGGAGGTAAGCGCGAAGTCTACTACACGCGCGTACGAAGTCTACTGCCGTGCCATGTGTTTCATTGTTTTGCCTCCAAAATGACGTCGCGTGACGTCAATGCATACTAGGTCTATTGGGGATGGACCTTCGTTTAAAGATTATTCACTCTATGATATGGTAATTGAAGGGAGAAAATAAAGGTGCTTATTGGTAAAAAGCTTTTGTGCAGTTTTGTATGGTTCCTCTTTACGAAATTACGGAAGCCGAGAACATCGAGTTGGTATGAAATCCGACATGCCAGTTTTCCCACCCCTATCTTCGGTAACAATGGGAAGGAGAAATCAAGATACAATTTCTCCTTACCATTGTCCACCGATAATGTGGGTGGAGAAAACCAAAGTGAGTGAGGGGGTACTTCAAGAAAGGATCATTACACAGTGTCTATTTTGGAATACCTGTCCATAAATGGACGCACCCGCATCTTGTAGATTGTACACATAGAACGCGCCACCAACAGTCCTTTTCATCGGTGTTGTTTTCTCCTACCCCCACATGGTGGGATTATCCCCGTTGATAATAATATAAACAAAGGTTATATAGCGCTTAAGTAGTCTGTGTCGTGTCCGGGTGCGTCCATTTATGGACAAGATGTTGGAAAATAGACACTGCGTAATGGTCCTTTCTTAAAGTATCCCCTCACTCACTTTGGTTTTCTCCACCACATTATCGGTGGATAATGGTAAGGAGAAATCGTATCTTGATTTCTCCTTCCCATTTTAACAAAGATATGGGTGGGAAAACTGGCACGTGCGATTTCATACCACCGCGATGTTCTCGGCTTCCGTACGAAATAGATAAGAAGTGAGTGTGTATAGTAATCATATTTTTTCAAGTTTTATTTACTTTTTAAACATTGCAGACCGTGGTTGGTACGTTGTCTAACGGTGCTGCTTACTCTCCCATTATGGTGAAACTTTGCTACATTTGGGTAAGATATGTATGAGAAGGCCATCGTGGGGTGCCATGTTTCCTAAGTGTCATAATTTGAAATCACACTTTAATGGTTACATTGATAAGTGGTTACATCGCCGATTTTTGGAAAATGCCAATCATTCATGCTGAGTGTGTACGTCTGAGCGTTCTCTGGATTTCCGCAAAATTGTGAGTAAATTACTAGGGCACAAAATTCAGTAATACTTATGTGAATCTCACTTAGATAGTATCACATTATGTTCCGGTACCTCTAATTCATATTCAAGGCTATACTCAGCGATTGCTAAGAGGGAGAACTGAGTGTATCATCAGCACGAAACGTTAGCAACACCTCCTGAAGCCCAGTGGCCCTAAGTTCGGCTTTTAGCAGTGTCCACGGCAGAACCGGATTTACCTTTAGGGGGCCCGTAACTTTTCATATCAGAGGACCCTTTCAGTGTCATTTGTTGTGGCATTATTTCTGGGAAGGGCAAACACGTGACACAGTCTAAGAGGAGCGCTAACATCAGTTGATATGTTGCCTACAAAGAAATTTGGGGCAAAAATGCCGATCCCGGCTTATCGCCGGAAACTTGCCACTTCCCAGGGGTTTCAATTTGCATAACTTAACTTTTCTATTTGGAACTTTTTACCGTCTCCTCCCCCTAAGGAGAGGCAACTCGGACACATTTATTACGTAAATTATTGTGTAGGGGAGAAATAGACTTTAAAGTTAATTTTTTATCCCTGCTATATTAATTTTAATTATCCGTTAAACAGGAAATCCAAGATGATAAATGCACATGACATCGGTGTAGAAATGCATGAACGGTGGTTTGGGCAAGTCCCAATTGCAATTACCTGCTAATTGCAACTAGCGGGTAAACCTGTGGGCGGTACAGTATTGGTACATTTATAACCAGATACAAAAGCGCGATTGGGCATTCTGATGATATCCGGAGCCTATGATTCATAGCCTATATGCTCAAGTAATTCCGTACCGTGAATTTAACCTTTTGGCGCAGGACCATTAACTTTGTCATGTTAGTACAAAAAGTTGGAAATGAAATGTGTGACTATTTAAAACAAACAGAATACATTTCAGTCTATGAGCTCGGAGGTTCGGTCAGAGGGGGAGAGAATGATATTTAGTGGAGATCTGTAGCAATTAGTTAATGCCTAATGCATCTACAGCACTACGCCAGTGCTTCTTAACCTTTCCTTGGCAATTGCCTTCTTGATTGGAAACTTTGTCCCATTCTTTTCCACAATAATTTTATTAAAGCTTACCATGCATTTTTTCAATCAGTTTCTTTCCAATGCTAAAAATGAAAGCGACAATTTAATGCACTTAATGTTCATGTTGGGTGCGGATCCACGATTTTGAAAAAAAAATCTTTGGGGTTAGCTGCTCACTATGTGAGAGCGACGATTAAAGGCCAAGAAGCCCCGAAGGAGGCCCAGGGGTCTTTCCAGCTAAATGTTGAAATAAAACACTGCTTGAATCTTGAGATTTGCAATCACGATACCTACAAAAAGAAGCATTTTATGAAATCCAGTATCATTTTCAAGGTGACCACCCAAAATGTGTGCAGGAACTTTTTTGCCCCTAGAAAATTATGAGAACAAACATTACTACTGTGTAACATGTCTTAACATATCTCACCCCTTCAAAAAATCTCACCCCATGGAAGCTCCCCCCTCCGAACGACACCTTGTGTCTACCTACCGGCATGGACTCTGCAATAAGCATGTCAGTGTATCAAATACTGTTCAAAATGGCAAAGACGGAAGCTGTTAGATGTGCATTTCTTGCTTATGGAAATTCATGTAAGTACTCAGAAAGCATTTCATATGTTCATAGCACTGTTAATTATTTCAAAGTGTCAAGTGACAAGCCATTGCTCGAAAGATCACGTGCTGTCAATATGGACAAGACAAAACTGACTTGGCTGTTCATCCATCGGAATCCTGAACGAGATTCTTACACAATCACACTCATCCCCATTTCTCCTTCTCAATTGACCCATATTTTTGGGGGACCCGACTGAAAAGTACTGATCTAAGCAAAGCGACACCATATGTAACTTTCCTTTTGTGGACTAGATTAGAATCGGCTGCGAGTATGAGTCCAGCTGCAGCCGCCCATTCCGGGCAAACTGCGATAAAGGAACCTCCCATTCTGGTCCAGTTTCAACTTCCAATGAATAATGGACTCGGGCTTTACATCTCTGGATTTCAATGCTTTCAAGGGCAGGCGCGGATCCAAGGGGGGGGGGGGGGCTTTCCCCGCCTTAGTCCCCCTTTTCCCCACATCAACAATAAAAAGTACGCTAAAATTAGCATAATGCTAATCTAGGACAATATTTAAGGGGGCCTTCAGCCCCCCCCCCTTTTCGAAATGTCTGGATCCGCTCCTGAAGGGAATGACCTTTAAATGACCTTGATCTCCAGGAAATAGATGAAGGTTTCTAAGTGAAAATTGTCGAAGAAAACATCAAACGATGCAATATGACTAGAACACCCAAGCCAAAACCAGCCCTGCAGTATTGACTCTTGATATGCTTTGAGTGCCTCCTCATTGAAGTCTTCTGAGTGATCGTTTGGACATGGACACTATGTTGCATGTCGAATAGTGACAGCGAACAACAAAGAACTAAACTGATCATTCACATGAGCTAGTGAAAAGACCCTACATATGAAATAGTCTATGAAAGTCACTACTTAACTGTTACTTACATTATCCACA
Source organism: Holothuria leucospilota (assembly GCA_029531755.1). Lineage (NCBI taxonomy): Eukaryota > Metazoa > Echinodermata > Holothuroidea > Aspidochirotida > Holothuriidae > Holothuria > Holothuria leucospilota. The sequence goes on along the minus strand of CM055962.1, from coordinate 26,697,214 downwards.
TAGAGAACTGGCACGAAGAGCTGGCCAAATTAAATCCTTACTTCATACCAAGAAACTAATTAGTTATAAGCATCCTTACAAAGAACACTGAAGAACCAGCAAAAAACTAAATCCTTACCTTATTACCACAAACCCTCGGCGGCCTAATCCCATGAAGCTCCACTTATTCGATTCAAGCTCTTATGTCTATGCGCTCATCCAACAGATCTAGCTCCGCGATAACGATCAAGCTCACATCAAGCTCCGAGATGAAACTCACAGGCAAGCGCACTCAAGCTCCGATGGAGGGGGGGGGGGGAGTCAAAAGCTCAAAATGCGGAAGCTCTGAGGGGGTTGTCGTCCGTTATATACTACTTATCCAGGATTTTGCAGTAGGGTAGGGGGTGCAACTGAATGGTCGGTTGGAGTAAGGGCAGTGGTGGCAGAACATCTTGGTAAGTCGGGGCCGAAATGTACATGACTGTGTAGCCTGCACGGCGAGCGCAAAGCATAAAAATTCCATAACGGGTTGGATTTAGGGTCTCATCAAATGGTCCCTGGTTGGGTCCAGGGGTGCAAAGACTGGCTGGGAGTCCGAGATATTTTAGTGTTTCAGATCCTTCAGGGAGATTATTTCAACGGCTATATTTAACGATGCGATTCTCTTATATTTTTGAACATTTGGACTTACAGAAAAGCTATAGTATATATATATATATATATATATATATATATATCTAACTTCGATCTACCAATCACGACTTATTATATATATATATATATATATATATATATATATATATATATATATTATATATATATATATATATATATATATAGCAATACAATACAACCTCAGACAGGGCTGTAACGCCCAAGTCCAGACTCGGACTCGATTCCGGATTCGATTCCGTTTTTCGTCGGACTAGGAATTGGCCCGGAATGGGAGGCCCCGGAATTCGAATTGGTCCGGAATGGGCTGCAACTGGAGCTCCTACTCGGAGCCGATTCCAACCGAGTCCACAGAATGAAGTTATCATAAATATTACTTATGGCTGTATTGTTAATGGTGCACAGTTCAACAAGTGAATAGTCAAATGTACAGTCAACTGAATTTCAGGGTGAGCAACGGTATGAAATTGACTCTAAAAATGCCCGTTTTAATTTAACGTAATTATATGATAGTACAAAAAGCATTTTTACGAGATGCTACATTGTCAGAAATGGCCGGACTCGGAGTTGGCCCGGAATTGAGGCACCTGGAATAGGAATTGACATGGAATCGAAAGGTACTGAACTCGGAATTGGCCCGGAATGGTGGCCACTGACATCGGAATTGGCCCGGAATCGGGTTAGGTGGACTCGGATACAGCCCTGGCATCAGGAAGTCCTAAAGTATGAACATATTACGCGTCAAGCGTGCCGTAATTTCCCCTAACTAGTAGCATTTTTCTTTCTCTTGCCAAACATAAGTGAGCGGAAGAAGTGAATATAATAGTACTTATTCAGCTCGGCAAGTTCAATTGAACTTAAGGCATAGAGTGGTCCGCGAAGAGTAAGGGGTTCATGAGCAGGGGCCCTGGCGTGGTTCTGGAGTAACAATATCATGGTGTGATCCATGACAAATTCCCCGGAAATTCCCCGGATTGTTACAGAATAAATTGCGACATGGAAACCTCTTGACAGAGTTGTTGACTAGAGTCGCAAACTTGGACTCGAGTCGCACTTTTTCTTGACTTGCGACTTGACTTGAAGAAAATGACTTGCGATTTGACTTGACTTGAAGTAAAATGACTTGCGACTTGACTTGAAGAAAAATGACTTGGCAAAATTGAATGACATGGTTTGTAACTGAGTGTGACGTGAATTTTGTACCATAAAATTATCCAAGAATAGAAACGCAAGCTTTCCTTTCATGCATTTAAGAATGCATGGTACCACGAGTAGAACGGCTATGGCCTTTGGCTAAGATCATGTGTAGTATCTGTTCTTTTAGCCAATTGAGAATATGAAATCACACGTGACGGACCCATGATGTATAGGTCTGAATGTCAAGAGGTTGGTCACATTAATTAAGTATTGTGCCCTTTCGGGACTTAGCTCCTTTGAGGAGCAGAACACCTTCGGGACTAACGTTTGGTTTGTCCTCGGCTCTTCGCGGGAGAATCAATGGGATTAATTCAAGTAGTAGAACGGCTATAGCCTAAAGACATGGTCACAGGGGTCGAGGAAAGTAAAACTAGTGTAGCACTGGTTTATTCAACCTTTAAACGTATATTACCTATAACTACAAGCGCACATCCCGTTTGATTAGTGTACATCGAGTGATTTCCACCCTTTTTCTGCTCATCGCGGTCTCTTGCACCGCACGGTATGCTGAGCAAACGCATTCCCCCCATGTCCTCAAAATATGAATGAAAATTAAGGAACGCCCTATGTCTATAAAATATGACTGAAAAGAAATTGAAACCACGTGGAAAGATTTAGGGTATGACGAAATAGCCTGCGGTTTTTTATATGTGGATACAGGGAACTATAAACCCTTGAGGGTAGGGAGGCCCATAGCAGTGGCGTCGGCAAGGGGCACGGGGCACGTGTCCCCCAATCTATTTCTGAAAATTTTCGAACATTTTTTAAAATGAACCCAAAAGGCGTTTAAGCTATAGGGTCCTATTGGGGTGGGGTAACGTGTTTCGATTGAGAAATGGGCCGATTCAATTTCTATTACAAGTCGTTCTGTGCTTATTATCAATACCGTCTCAGACGTATTCCTACTATTCATCAGTGAGGGCTTTTAGGCCCATTGTTTGTGTCCGTAGGAGTGATTACAGAGGAGCACAATATTGCATGAATGCGAAACAGGAAAATTCAAGAGAAGACATATTTCGTAAATACTGAAAACTTTCATGACTTTCCAGGTAAAAGACTCACCGTCTAATTGGCAAATGAATTTTATTAGGGAATTGAGAGCTTCCCGGTGTGTAGTCTGCATGGAATTTTTGTCATGGAAAAGGTTTCCATGCAAAATTTATCACCCCTCCACTATGACAACACACCCTACCCTTATATCCAACCAAAAATAAAAATGGACTGAATAAAAAGAATCATTCAACATATGATCAGTTCTAAAATTTGCCAAAATAGCACCACTTTGCATCGTAGCCACCTTTAACGAACAAAAATCTTTAAAAGGGGAGGGGAGATGTCTCTCCCCTTAAAGCCCCTCCCCCAGGACGGCGCCTGCACCAGGGGACAAGGAAGGATCCTCCGCTGGTGCAACCCATGGCAGGTTCCCATATGCTGATATGCACAACTTACACTGACTTTGTCGGGATATCTGGGGTGAGAAAAAAAACATAATTTGTTGTGTCCCCCACTCACTAACTCCTGGAGGCGCCACTGGTTCACAGCAGGCCCGTAGCCAGCTTTTATCCGGGGGGGGGGGGGTCGTCGACTATCTAAGCGGAGCGCCACCATCAGTTGGCGCGGAGCGTACAAGAAAATTTTCGGCTTTTCAAACCCCCAAGATGGCCGGAAACGGCACTTCCCGAGTGTTTTAAGCAAGAAGAAGTTCAGCCCTCATTTCGAAATTCTCCTTGCTTCTTGGAACACTTGGAAAAATATTGGGGGATGAACATACCTTCAGCCCCCCCCCCCCCACTTTTCATTTTTCATCGCCGCCACTAGATAGGTGTTCATCATGAACACCTATCTTTCCTTCCAACCTACTGCAAATGGAGGAAAAAACACTTGATCAACAATACTTAAAATAGCTCTTTTATTGTGATCCAGTCCCATAAAAACTGAAGTGGGTACTGTGATTATATAGATGATTCACAGAGGCACATATCATGGGAAACTTCAATGAGGCTCATGGGAATTGTGTTGCACTACAACAAAACAGCTACTCATACGGCTTAACGTTCGCACTGCAAATTCAGTGCGGCGCGGCGCGGCGCCCTGTGTCTTGTAGTCTGTGGACGTCCCTTCGCATCAATGATCCCGTGTTGCCTTCAGCTGAGCGTATGTTTTATGTCAATATTGTACTCCATGGTCCTGGTGGCACCCACTGTCGTTGAAAAGTGATTTAAATATGCATTTTCGTGCATTTTGTGCAAATTGACAATTTGCCCTGGAAAACGCCAACACTCCATTAAAAAAATTGGTCTGGGCAGGGGGGTTCGTACGAACACCCCGAACCCCCCTGGCTACAGGCCTGTTCACAGTATATGGTGGCGAAGTCCGAACTCGCCATCGCCACAGAGGTGGGGACTTGATAGGGTATGAAGGTCATCCTTAGGACAAAATCCCAATGAAACGCTGTTAAACACAAATTCCTGGCTGGCATCTGACAATACAAACTAACGGCAAACATTTGCGTAAAATCATGTTGTATAATGTAGTGTGACCCCTGCAATTCCGGAAAAGGAAACCAGCAATGATCATTCAAATGCCCAAATGCCTAAGACACAAGGTCTTTTTAAACACATTTAGAGAATACTCATTACCACATGAAAAAGTTTCACACGTATGCAGCTAGGGTAACCATAAAACTACAAAATGTTGAGCAGCGTCAAGTTGGGGAGTATCCTCCTTAGTGTAAAACGATCCCATTTGCAAAAGAACTTACATCTTTTCTTATTTACGATATTGATTGATTATGATTGTCCTGAAATGTTGATTGGATTTTCTTCAGTATGGACATAAAATATTTCGTTATTCTCCCAAAAAAGAAAAAAGACCACCCGGCGACTTCTCTTGATAAAGCTTTATCAAGACCTACCACCCGGTTTCCGTATTAAGACTATATATAGGACCTGTTTATCTGGTTTACAGGTTTATTATACTTTTTGTTTAAATATTATGACTAGTCTTGACTTGAAGGAAAATGACTTGAGACTTGAGACTTGACTTGAGAAAAAATGATTTGAATACACCTCTGCCTCTTGATGCCGGTGGAAATATGTACCTATCATTCAGACCCGTCCTCTTAATTTGACTGGAGTTTTGAATCAAGAGTACTTTATGTTTATTATTGTGTTAATAACTTTTTGTGAGAAGAGCGGGCCGAAATTTTGCACTAGGAATTCATTGACCATGGTAAAAATTACACGCAGAGCAGAACTGACATAATATTGTCAGTTTTCTAACCATATGCCTTCCGCCATGACCATTTTGAACTGAAAACCTTCATGAAGAGAAGAGCGAATAAATCTCTTTTTTGCAATCTGTGTTCCTCCAAAATCACATCTGAACAAACACAAGGGAGACATTTACCGTTGAATAAACCGATAGGTTTAGACTTGTGTTGAAGAAACATGGAGAAATATTTCAATTTCTCCTTCTTTATATTGTATTGTACAATTGTGAAACATGGTTTTCTGCAAGAATTCACCATTGCCAGCTTTACTTTATTTCAATTAGATCTGCATTAAGTGATAAACACAAATTTCCTTTCAAAAATTCGGAATGTTCCATTAAGATGAAAGGTATATACACCTGGTGTTTAAATATAACTTCACATCATTTTAAACATATACTTTTCTCAAATTGTTTTCACTAAAAATTCCCACATGTTTAGTCAAAAAAAAAAAAAATATGATAAAATACGTAGCCTCCTACATTTTCTGAAGCAAAGGGTTAATCCCTCAATGAAATTATATTTTGAAAATTTCCCTAATTGGGCCGGCCCAATTAAAGTTAGCGCATTATTTGCCCACGAACAAATGCCCATGCAGAACCAATATAAAACCCACATGGGCCCACTTAAGTCAGCCCATCATTCGCCCACAAACATCTGCCAATACAAAACCCACATGGGCCCCATTAAAGTCAACCCACCATTTGCCCAATAACATCTGCTCATACAATACCCACATTAAACCCTTATGGGCCCAATAATCATAAGCCCATCATTAGCCCATTAACATCTGCCCATATATAAAATCCAGATGGGCCCCACTGAAGTCAGCCCACCATTTGCCCGTGAAAAGATGCCCACACAGAACCCATATAACCCATTATAGTCGACCCATAATTCGCCCACAAACATCTGCCCATACAAAACCCACATGGGCCGCGTTAAGATTAGCCTATCATTTGCCCATTAACATCTGCCCATACATCACCCAGATTCAACCCACATGGGCCAATTAAAGTTAGCCCATTATTTACCCACGATCCTCTGCCCACACAACACCCACATAACACCCACATGGGCCCCACAAACATTACCCATGGTTACCCCATGCCCATGAAAATCCCACGGTGCCCACAGATAACCCATATGGGCCCCACGTGGGCATGTTGATTGGGTTGGGACATGCCACCCACGCCCCATGCTGGCGCCAATGCATGTTCATATGTAGGAAAACTTTATAGTGCGATCGAATTTCCAAATGAGGGAACAGAAATGCCTCTGTGTCCCCACCTGCCTAAGGGCCTAAATGTCATGCCGTATTGAACCCGTCGTGGGGTAGTATTATATGTCACTTTCTAACGCCCAAGGCTATCTCCATCGCCAAGCCAATTAATTATCTCTTTCCAACAAGCTGTATCAATGTCACAGGGGCGGATCCAGGATTTTGAGAAGGGGGGGGGCGCACACATCGTCGGGAAGGCCGACGAGCAAAAAGAAAAACAAGTCTTCAAAATTTTGAAGACCCCCCCCCTTTTTTTGTTTGCTTTTTCGCATCTGGGAAGCATATTTTCCATATCTATTTGCTCATTTTTTCATATCGCTGGTGAAAAAAATCATTGGTCATCGAAAGGGGGGGGGGGCGTGCGCCGGGTGCGCCTCCTTCTGGATCCTGGATCCTGTGTCATGATCTGGACAATGGCAATGTCCAGCCTTGAGGCAATTGGTGTAATAGAGAAGTGGAAAGAGGTTTTTAGTAGTTTTAAGGAGACCAATACCTCACGGTCATGGTTTTGAAAGATGGGTGCATGGTTCGAAAATTTCACCGCTTTGCATGATATGCACATGATGCACAGTACACCAAACATAAAGTGCGAGTACAAATTCTCGAGTACGAGTACTAGAATGAGTTCGAGTACACAGTCATGAGTACGAGAACGAGGACCTGATTTTAAAACTCTGAGAACGAGTTCGATTACAATGCCATGAGTACTAGTACGAGTGCTAGTGTGAGTACGGAAAAATCATACGAGTACTAGCTGACTAGCATGAGTAAATTTCTGAGTACATAATTATATAGAATTTCAGGCTGGGGTATTACACCAACAGTAACATAAAATTGTCTTTGGGGTAACTGTTTGTATATTTGAAATCCTATTACAAATAAATGTTGATGACGATGATGACGATGACGACGATGACGACGACGACGACGATGACGATGATGACGATGACGATGATGATGATGATAATATAATAATAGCAATTTAGTATGCCCCTGTGTCCGTCAGATGACGCTTATGGCGCTTCCACCGTCACAACTAGAGTTGAATGTCCAAGAAAGGGTGGGTTTTTAGTTTTTTTTTCTTGAAAGAACCGAGAGAAGTTACAGAACAAACAGATGAAGGAAAGTTGTTCCAGATTTTGGCATCAGCAAAAAAGAAAGACCTTCTTCCCCAGGCGCGGATCCAAGGGGGAGGGGGGGCTTTCCCGGGCTCAGCCCCCCTTTTCAACACATCAGCAATAACAAATACGCAAAAATTAGCATAATATTAATGTAGGAGAATATTCAATGGGGCTTTCAGCCCCCCCCCCCTTTTCGAAATGTCTAGATCCGCGCCTGTTCCCAACTTATTGCTAGAAACATGCTCCTGACGAAAACCGTTAGCTGAAGATCTGAGACCTTGACCGATGGGTGAATACGGAGTCAATAGTTGATGCAGACAGGCTGGTCTTAAATTATAAGCTAAAGGTTTATGTGTAAAAAGTGACAGTTTGAAGAGAATTCGTCTCTCAACAGGAATCCGGTGCAATTTTCTTAAAACTGGAGTATATGAGAAGATGGAACAGTTCTACACACTAATGTTGCCGCAATGTTCTGAATGCGCTGAAGACGGTTAATGTGAGTTTTGGAGTTCCAATGAAGTAAAGAATCTCCCATATCTAACTTTGATGAAACAAACGCACGAACCATTGCTACTGCTGTCGCTTTGTCAATGTGGTTGTGTATGCGACCAAAGTTCCTCAGAGAAATACATGCAGCTCAATTTGCATACAGCTGTGACTTGGTGTTCCATGGATAGAGAAGGATCTAATACAACTCCAAGATTTCTCAGGTGGGAGGATTGTAAAACTTTTATGTCACCATCTTGGATGTAAGGAACATGTAGTTTGCATGTATGTAATTTGTTACCAAGTATCATATATTCTGTCCTGTCATCATCCAGCTTTAAAAAGTTCTCAAACATCCATTTTTTTTAATATGAATAAATTGTTTATACTCCCAGTCCCCATCATGCATACCAATCTTTAAAGGGAAAGAGCTGTCGCCCCAAATTTTTTCTGAAACTTCGGCTAAATCTTACGAATGTCTTCCTGTTCCCATGACAAATATTTTTATGATTATCCAAACAAAGTGAGTTCATATTAAAGGTAAACTAAGTTCTTATTCTGTATGAACTGAACGATTTTGTAACAAAAATATCATCACATCCAGTGGCGGAGCGTCCATAGAGTCAGAGGGACGGTCGCCCCCCCCCCATATACTCAAATCGCCTGTCGGCGCCCTTGTTAGGTTTTTACAGTACCTTACTCTTGCACCGTCATTGGCGTTGCTTCTTAATACCATGATTTAATTGTGTTATTTTTAGGCCCAGATAATAAAATGCCCAAACAGCCGCCATTATTTGAACTACCGTATATTTTAATGAAAAGGACCATCGTCTAGCTGTGACCTGGGAGGTTGGTTAAGCCCAAACTTGTCTACATACCATATACGCACTAATGCACGGTGGAGCTTTGCTTAGGTCATCATTGTTTCCCACCCGAGCGTGTTAATAAAATACATGGAGTGACCTTTAATTTACCCACGGTCCCAAGAAAGATGTTGAGGAGGGCACCAAAATAGCCCTTCTCCCTTCCGGGATGATTGTCAACGTGAACAATGAAAAGCAGTCTATGTAGATCCCATAATAGCTCCCACAAACTGTTTCTCCAAACATCTGAAAAGAGCCTCCTGGTTAAAATAAATCAAACCTGTTAGTGGGAATGACTTAAGAGTTTGCAGGCACACTCATAACATGAAAACGCGCAGAACATTTTAATGTATTAGATATGCTACTGCCTTCGATACCTAAATCACACATAAAGTGGCTAGTATTTAGCTCTTCAACCATTCATGCTGCTATGTACTTATACCGATAATACTGGACTCATATCTAATGGGCACCTTTTTTTTTTGCTTTCCTTCAAGTGACCATTTTCAAGGGCGCATGGGCATGATAGCAGGTTGCTTACTCCGTAAATGCAGAGTGGTCATCATGTTATGTTACAGAAATGCTTCTTTCTGTACTTCCTTGATTCTCAAACGCACATCTAATTAATTTTTCTTTCATTTGTCATGAAGAAAGTACTCTAGAGAGCCAGCAGACCTTTTGTCGTGGCTATTTCTGACAATGTACTTGGTTACTGGCTACTGCAAATCCGGCGGTCACATATCTACGATTTAATGAAAACGTATGGTTCTTTAATTGTATTCTTACCTTGATTTTCAAATGCCAAAAATGAACATCTAATAGTGATTAATTTCCCAAATTGTGTCCTCTCCTTTAAGGGTTTACTACTTTTGACTCCAGCAGATTTGATCTTTACCATCACAACGTGCTCGAGCCCCTTACTGAATCTGGAACTGAACAAGAACATCAAGTGAACTTTAATGGTCGCCTTTATACTAGCATATGTGAAAGGAAGGGATTGAAAATGGAAACATGTTTTAATGAAATACTTGGGAGAAGGAATTTCATTTCATTTCATTTCATTTCATTTCATTTCATTTCATTTATTTGTTTCATCACATTACATGTAAACGTATGATGTGAAAGGAAGTCATCCAGAAAGCCACGACTGGCAAGGTGGAATGGGAAAAGTTGTCTAACATAAAAAAGGTTGAAAAGCAATTACTTAGCTTGAGGCATATTTACTTACTTTAAAGCAGCCCTAGGCTAGGTCATTCTCGCCTCCAGGGGGCGTAGCGAAGGTGTTTTCTTTGGGGTGGGGGTGTAGAGACTATGTTTTGCCGACAGATCTGGTAATGCATAGCACGAAAACGAGATTTAGCGGGTGGGGTCCAGGGGCCCGCCTTAGAACCCATGGTGGGGTCTAGGGGCAAAGTTCCGCCCGAGGGGGCAGGGGCGAAGCCCCCGGAAACTCCTAGGTTTAAGCATATCTCTGGGTGAAAAATTAAGTCTCAGGATGGATATATTTTTGTTTATAATGCATCATCAAATGCAAAGATTCCCCATAATTTAGATATATTAGGCTATTCCTCTCGTCAAGCCGCTACAGTTTTAATCGGTTGGGATCCAGAGGCCCGCCAGTGTTACAGCTAAGACGTTCTCTCAATGCTACATTTATTGATCTGTGGCCTGGGGGAGGGGTGTCCCCCTCCCCTTTGGAAATTTTTGGAATTTGAAAGTGCCTAGATTGCAACTGGTGCAATATTTGAGTGGATTTCTGCCCTAATGAGGAACCTCAAAATTTACACCCGGGTAGAATTTGCTTGTCAGATTTTTATTGTGCGACATTTGTCGCCGTTTATGCAACATTGCCGCACAAAATTAGCTAAAACACTGGGTCCGACTTAAGACAACTGGTGGGGGTCCAGGGGCGAAGCCCCAGGAAGCTCTGAGGTGTTAGCATCATCTCTGGGTAAAAAAATCAAGTCTCATGCAGGATAGGTATGTTTTGGTTCATATAATACATTATCCAATGCAAAGATTCCGGATAATTTTAATGTGTTAGGTTATTCGTCCCGACATGCCACTATACTTGAGAAGCTGGACCTTTCGTTCAGAACTGGAACATTATGCGTCCAGCATTTGAACACTAGACGCGTCAGACGTTCAAATACGGTAAGTGTTCAAATAGGCGTCCGGCGTTCCAAAAGGGAGAGAAAGTGTTCAGAATCTTAACACAAGCGTTCAAAATATGCTTTGAACGCCAGGACGGGTTCTGTATGTTTCATTTTCGTGTTCAAAAGTTAAAGGCCTGTGACTACAGTGAAGGGAAGACACGCGTGGCACGCATTATTTTTACCCAGGATGTTTGTGGGTAAACCGGATCCTCGGGAGTTTCCAAAATGTGTTTGAATTTAAGGAAAGGGTTTAGAAAACGGGCTAAGGATGCCTACTCCATGGGAAATAGGGTGCTGCCCATGATAAAAGTGAGGAATAATGTGCAGAACGTGGTTTTTCAAGAATGTCATATGACCCGAAATAGCAGTGCGCTTGTATGGAAGCCTTTAATTCTCTTCAGAGGTGATGCCTAGATTTGCCCGACGGGGAGGCCAACAACCCAAAACCTCAACGAGACCGATAGAGTACCGAAACGATGTTTGAAGGAAACATTTTGCGCAAGAAGCGCGCCGAAAATTTTGGGCTCTATTTCGAGAAAATTTGAAAAAATTGTGCTTTTACCATGGAAATTTTGAAAAAATTGGGTTTTTACGGAAAAGAAAATTGGAAAATCTGGGGGTTTTATTTAAGAGTTTGCCCTAATTTACACCAAAATTAAGTAAATCGTCGGGGCCCCTACCTGGCGCTACCTCTGATTGTCTTTCTTTCTCCGAATTGCCGACGGACTCAGTCACTCGTCCAATTGCACCGACGGCCGTTGATAGTGTACGGCCGTCACATGCATAATCAATTTGCAGACGGGTCTCTAACTTAAATAGGCCAATTAGATGAAGAGCTGAAAATCGAAATAGCCGATAACAGACTGGCCACGCGCTCCCGTTCTCTCTTTCTCTTTTTCCTTTCATTCTCCGTCTTCCTTTTTACTCCCTTCCTTTCTCTTCTCTCTTTTTCCTCCTTTCCTCTTTTCCTCTTCTTTCCCCTTCCCTCTCCCCTTATTGCCGACAGACCGAAAATTTGCCGACGGCGACCAAAATATTGGGGGTGTGACACCGGCCCACCCCCACCCCACCCACACCCCCAGCTCGCTACGGCCTTGCTCGCCCCCTCTGACCGTAGCTCCGCCACTGATCACATCAGAACCATTCTAGAATAATACGGTACAGTACTGTACAGTAATTTAAATGGGGTGACTTCAATTACCCTTTAATGTCTGCCACGTATGGATCTTATACATTGACGTCACCGAACGTCATTTTGGAGGCAAAACAATGAAGCACACGGCACGCACTCACGTGTGTGTAGTAGACTTGAGCGCGTATCCCAATTGGTTCTCAAATCAGCTTCTGCGTGTAACTTACAATTTAATTGTACGCCCGTACCTCCAAACGAGGGAGCACTTTCTTCTTTGTGTGTGTGACATCATACGTGTAAGGTCTATGCTTTAGACTTGGAAGTTGGAAGTAATAATAGGCTAGAGCTTCGACGAGGAGGCTGATCGACGTTTGTCTAGCCTCTAGTCTAAGGTGTTAAGGTAAAATGTAGTAAAACACAAGTAAGGCCAGAACTTTGAGACTGGACTAAGGCCTTGGCCTAGTCGAAGTCAGTACCAGACAAATGTAACTTAGCCTAGGCCTACAACTACTAACGTTACATAGGCCTAGGCCTAGACCTAGGCTAGGGCTATTACCGTCGTATTACATTGTCACATAACGTAGGCTAACAGGCCTAACGTAAGGCCTAGTTGTGCGAAAATTGTCATGCCACTGAACAGATTTTTAATCTTAGTCTTACGCTGGCTAATGTTAGTAGTACTAGCCTAACGTTAGGCACCATTCTTACATTCGCTGATCATCGTACTTCGTAGGCAAAATAGGCCAAGCCTAACGTAAGCTAGGCTGATTCTTTTCACTAAGGCTGTCTTGGCCCGTCTGGAAAACATGTAACTTAGGTTACGCCGAAGATCTTCGGCGTGGCACTCAAGCGGTCACGCCAAATTTCTGGCGTATTTTGTCATCCTGATTTCTATTTGGCGCACCTAGCCTACAGCAGAGGCTGGCGTAATTTTTATCTTGCCTTTCCTTTGGCGTAAATCTTCGTGGCGAAAAAACGAACTTTCCAGTATGGTACAGTCATGGTGAGGCAAGGGAGAGAATGTCATCATCTAACTGTTAGTAGGCCTAGACTTCCTAGTACTTTGGAGACTGCTTATTGAAGGGGCCACTTTAACCCTTAACTGACTTAGGCCTACTGTTGGCCTTACCTAGGCTAGTCTGCCAGTCTGCATTCCATGCACTACAATACGAAGATCTTTGGCGTGAGCACCGACTCCTTCTCGGCGTAGGGGGCGGGCAAACGGTACTCCTGGCATACCGAATCGGTCAACTCCCGCCGTATGATCACGTACAGTACTGTGCTATATACCTGTACTTGTAGTGCAGATGCATTACGTACATGTATGCATACGTACAGTACGTACAATCGCTTAAGGATTGCTATTTACTAGTTCTAACGTGTGTGTACTATATACCTGCACGTGCATTGCCAATGTATGGTGACCGTGTATGCATCACGTACATACATGTATACTGTACGTACGCTCGCACGCCTACGGATTGCTATGTACATGCATTGTATATGCACAGTACAGGAAATCCCGGCGTACGATCACAAAAACCTCGGCGTACCTTCGGCCGAGGCCTTACATGGAATGCACCCTGGCTAGTCTGGAAAGTTCTTATCTGCTACACCGAATTTTTATGCCACTCACCTCTTTTCTCAAGTTTTACGCCATGCCAAATTGTTGTACTGTGTTTTAAGTACAGTGTGTATGTAAAAGACAAGAAAATCATGCAATCAAATTGGTGTATAAGGTCTTTACTGCACGCCGAGGATCTCTGGGGTAACATACATGTTTTCCAGACGGGGCCTAACTCTAACCCTATCCCTAGCTAAACAGTTGGCATATTCAAACCCCAGGATGAACCCCTGACCAAATACCATTTATACAAAAGGGTGACGTTCTCATTTGGCTTATATCCCTATACATTGGCATCCCACCTGTAAGACTCGCTTGATTCATAATTTACACTTTTGTCATGTGTATACCAGGACAAACAGCCTGCAAATTTAGTTTCCTTAGTTTAGTACAGTCAAAGACTGGAATAGTCTCCCTGCTTCTTTAGATGATTTAACTCCTTATGTCACAAAGACCCTGTCAGGTTTATTGCTAAATTACATTAAGGTTTATGAACTTATTGAATGATGCACCCCACCACCCCCAGCATTATCACTAAATGTCAGTCAAATGTGAGTCATTGACCAGTGACAGTGTGATGCACATGTCAGTCATTGAACCACTATTGTCAGGCACCAATACTGTATGACTGAGGGGTGAGTCACATTACCTCAATTGTCAGTCACTGTTGTGACCAAGGGCTGGATCATTGTGAGTCAATTGTTACTCGTTGTACAGGGATATCAATTGTCATTCTCATTTTTCCAGTCAGTACTGGCACGTCTGCAAGTATGTGTGCCCAAGAAGTTTTGCAGCCATGAGTACTGGTGACCCACATGTCAGTCAAAATTGCAAATTGCACATCAATTTTGTGACTGAGGTGTGAGTCATTTTATATTAAAACTTGTCAGTCACAGAAGTGACTGAAGGGTACGTCATTGTACATGACTTGTCAACAGTGAACACTGTTGTGGACAATGACTGAAAATGTCTGGGAGTAGTGGGGTGCATCATTCAATTAAAAAGTGCAAAAGTGCACCTCTCAATGCGTGCGTGGTGAGTTTTTTGTACCTGTGAAAGTTTGCTGTTTTTCAAAAGTACAGTAGAAGAAAATTGGCATTAACATTAGAGTTCCCCAGACAGGAAAGTTGTCACTTTGTGCTGACATGTGTTTTGTGAGTTGTCCATTTTGCGCAGCATGCAGTGATGCAATTTCATAGAAACCTGTGCCTTCTTATAGGGCTTGAGATAATAGGAGACCTTGGGTGAAACACTGCATGCAAAAAAATGATGCAGGACACAGGAGGCAGTGTTCAAAATAAGGCATGCATCAATGCCTGTAACAGGCCTATGCTATCCCTTGAGTCATATTTTCAAGAACTTTGCAGTGAAAGAATGAACTAGAAATTTGCAAACATTATTTAAAAGTGTGACCAAAGCTTGCAGTAAACCTTTTGATACAAAAGACAACATTCTTTTGTTTACTAACATTATTATTCTTAAATACATGGTTATCAATAGTGTTATATACGCATGTTTTCTATAGTGATTGACTCAAGATTCCTTCATACTGTAAATATTGTGTTGTATACTGCTTTCTGCAGTTCAAAATTTTCTACGGATTACTTAATCCAGACAAGACCAAATTAGGAAGACACATTAAAAAAATTACTGCAAAGTTTTATTCAGTTTAGTAAATGTTTTTATTTTTTTTTTTATTCTCACACGATTCGTTTGTTAATTAACTCATGGTAACCCCAGTAAACAGTACACTCCATTTCTGGTAAGGATTGATTACAGCGGATTGTAAAGTCATATTCAGTGACTAGGCTTACACATACTGTTTGTACCTGTAAATGTAATGGTTAAGCAAATATGTGCATGTTTTTCATTTACTGTACAGCATAGCATAGTGCACTTAAAAATTTGTGCAGGTAATTAATATTTTTAAGTCACTTATGTACACAGACATTTGCATGTACAGTACTGTAATATTATTAAATTTCTAATTCAAACACTGTAAGGAGGCTGGTGGGTTTCTGGGGTGCATGGCTTTTTTGTAATGTACAGGAAATCTTAATACTGGCAGGGCTTGAAATTTGAGTGGGGCTTTGGCACAAAAGCACCAGAGGCTGCTCTGACTGCACCATACAGATGGCAAAATGAGGTTTGTCTGGTGCTTAAAATAGCATGCTAGATGGGTGTTGCAAAAGATTAGGGAAAATTATTTGTGCACTTAGTTTTCATAAGGGAACTCACAAGCAAATGATGTACACACCTAGAGTTTCTGCTGGTGGCAAATGTTCACGGTACACAGTCGAAGGACAGGCGTTACTATAACTAATGATACAGCAAGGCAGTAGGTGGTTTGTGCATGTTTGGTGTGTTACTAAAACAGCTTTAGCCACCTGCAGAACTCAGACACTACAGGGTTTCCCCTGGGTTTTGGACTTGGAGAGTGTAAGGTGGTGTTAGTCCATGGGGATAATATGGTGCCAGCTTTGGCACCAACAGTGAGTGAGAATCAATATTCCTATAGCTAGTACAGTGCAGCTAACAATAATTGCAAATTTCTGTGAGGTGATGGCCAAAAACTGTGAGGTGGCCACCTCACAAAAAGAATGCCAGGGGAAACCCTGCACTATAAAAGGCAGCTTGCTTCCATCAGCAGAAACTTGAACTTTGGTAACGTCGGTTCCGTGTGTACATATTGTATGTTGTAAATGTTACATGTGGCTAGTGGTGCCATTAGCCACATGCTGCACCTCAGCAGCACTCTCCACCTATCCCCAGAGATGTTTACTTTAATACCTTGAGCAAATAAGCTTCCAAGACAGCCTATTGACTACAACTAATTTCTTATCAACTAGTTGCAGAACTACTTGCAATCCATCACTACAGATTCTATTGTTTGAGATTAGGCATGCACCACTGCACAACTGACTTGTGGTCTAAAAAACTGAGTCAGAAAACCCACCCAGACAGGCATAGGACAGGATTTTGAGGTTTCCAAAGATGCAGCATAACAGTAATGGTAATATAAACCAACAGCATGTGGGATACCACTAAGTGTCTATCTAGAAACTCACAAGTTAAAAAATAAGTATATATAGGGGAAAATCTCTGCACTCATTGAAAGCCAGCATGAATGTTACAATTTGTGTAATGAGCTGTACATGCTTGCAAAAAGCTGGACGCAAAGACGCATTGCGTCCGCTAAAATCATGCTGCAGCTACAGTAGAAAGTTTCATCTTAGTCCCAAATTAAGTAGACCAGGTGAGCTAGAAATTTTGGTTTTCAAAGTATGTGCGCCCGTGAAGTTTTGTAAGTTTTGCAGCCCTGGAGCTGTTAGATTTTAAGTTCATGACTGATTGAGTTGTTTTTGGATCTGGTAAAGATTGACACTTCATCAAGTGAGGGATGCATTTGCTATACAAGTGTGTGCGTAGAGAATTTCAGCTTTCTTGTGCGATCTTATTTCAAATTTTTGAACAGAACTCCCTTCTATTTAGAAGTCTAAATTTTTCACATGTTCAGTATGTGCGAGTGTAAAAGAACTGTACATGTACATGTACAAAGGTATAAGAATTATCACTGGATAAATACTTATAGTTTTTACAGCAAGGATATTTATAATTAACCTATTTTCCAAATATTGACAAACATCCAAATGGCCTTACCAATTAAGCCATATTACCCAAACTGTTCACATACCTACCCTAATTGGAACATGGTTCATGATGATTACAACCAGTTAGAAAGAGAAGGTCATTCGTTAATGATAGATTTTTTTAATTCCTTAATTGTGGTGATGGTTATCACAACTTTCCTCTGGAGTCTGCTGAAGTCTTCAAACTTGAAAAACATAACTTTGAGACATCCTAGCAAATATGTGGTCACAATTTTCCCAATAATCGTACCTATCATGGTTCATGGTGAATATTTTCATTTGGACAGTGACAGTAAATGTAATCACCACCTTTCTGAAGCCTTAAAAGACTGACTGCAGTAGCCAGCAGTGAATTGGCTGCACTCTGTTCACTATTACTGTGTTTTACTCCAGTAGCAGAATACATAGGGTAGCTGTTGAATTGATATACAGTACATACAAAACCACACAAGTAATCGGCAACTACTGTACAGTACTTTATTACCACTGAAATGACTGAAGTTTTCTAATGGCAGGACCCTGCTAGTAGGGAGCCCCAATTTTAGACTGAAATCCCTGCATAAAAGTATGCATAGGTTTGAGGACCCTTGGGGAAGAAAACCTACAGAAATGGAAGCCCTGTTTTAAGATGTATACTTGTACTGTACCAACAGTATTAAGCTGATAAGATGTGTGTAGGCTAGAGTACTAAGTATGTGGTGTAAAGATACATACAGTACATGTCCAGAAGAACAATTTTTGAGTGTTCCCTTTGCAGTGATGACTACTTACTCAGATTTGATTTGTCAGAATGTTTTGAACTGCCAGATAGCATGCAAACTGTGTGTTTTAGACCTTGTGTGTACATGGCAAAATTTCCTGTTTGGGTGCTTCAGAGACTGTTTATTGAGGAAGACAGCTGTTAAAGGCCATGCATGTAATCTGGCCACAAACAGTAATGGCTATGGCTTTTTGGGTAAAACCATGTTTGGTATCAAGTTGATTGCAATGAAAGAACTTTCATGGAAAGGGGAAGACATTGGGATTATTTTTGCATAAATTTCAGGCCATTATTTGATGGGTTCATGGCTGAATTTGCAAGAAAATTGTGATATGGATACTACAGCTGCATGTCACAAATTGAATGCCATCTTTTAATAATGGACTTACTGCACACTCTCTGCAACTTTTACAAAGGGTCAAAATTTTAAGCTAGTCTTCAGCACCAAGAAATTCGGAACTCACATCAAATTTGTCATTAGGACAAGTGTATTCCAACCAATGAGCAAACTAATTTTACTGTAAAAGTACTGCACTGTACAAGTCTTTACCAGGTACATGTCACGAACAACATTAATTACTGTCCCAGCAATGCGGCAAAGTTGGCTGCACAACTCATATTATCATCAGGGCTGTACAATGCGACCAAAGTGGTTACATTGGCGACCATTTTGTCAGTCTGTGTGACCAATGAATTTGATTCAGTGGCCTATGGTGAGTAATGTTTTGTACTTTTGGTCGCCTGAAAATAATTATGAGAGACTCGGTTCTCAGCACTAAAACCTTTTCAATAGCGAGTACCGATATAATTTTAGACTTTCAGTTGAATCACTTCATCTCCCATGAGCCATCATGTCAACAGTGAATTTTATTTCAGCACCCTGTGATGAACTAATGATGCAGCATACTGTAAGTTAGATAAGATTTAACAACACACCAACATGAATGTGCTAGTGTCAACTAGTCAAAAAGGTAAAGTTTAAGTACGGTTTCAACTATGGTTTCAGTTCCATTTTGGTTTCAAATACAGTTCAGAAATGGTGCAAGTCCTCCCCTTTAGTTGCCTCTTACGACAGGAGGGGAATATTGTGGGCATATTCTAAAACCCCCAGCCCACAGAGGCAGATGCAGCATAAGATACAGAGATACTGTGGCTAATGTAGGCTTCAGCTGAGCTGGTGACTGTTTCATAGGTATTTAGTAGCCAGTAAGCTGGGCGAGTGTTTTTTGGGATTACTGGCCAGTGGCCAGTGCCCAGTCCCCACTTGTGTACAGCCCTGATTATGATAGAAGGCATACTGTGTGCTGTTGGAGTAACATGCAACAAGCTGTCTCCATAGTCTGAAGATAATTATTTTTTTACAAACCTTTTGTGTTTTATGTGTTGTGCACACAGGCCAGCTCCCTCCATAGGCTTTGTTCAGATATGCACCAGAGGCAGCATGGCAATAATACAGTAGCCATCACAGCAGCTGACCTTTCAAAACTTACAAAGTACCTTAGTCTGAATAAAACCTCTAGGGATCATGTCTCATCTATTGGTTGTTTAAAGAGAGTGCAGTGGAAGGATTGCCAGTAACTGATCTATAATGATCCGTAAAGTTTTATATTGATTGGACAGGGTGCTACGGAACCCTCACCCGAAGTATGCTTAGATAACCTGACCTCAGAGTTCTGAAAAATGGCTTGCAGTGCTAACATGTACTGTACATAAGTGAACAGTACGCCAAATGTGTTCTTATTTCTTGCACACCCTCAGTATGTGCTGAACTTGATTACTGCCAGTGAGTTACAGATATATTTCTCTTCTGTTCTTCAGAATGTTTCCTGTCAGAAGTTAGCAACTTCCTTATGAGACCATGGAGCAGCGTAGAAATCAGTTTCACCATCACACAGTCAGTGATGGAGGAAGTGGTAATACTGGTCCCAAGAAGACTCTTGGGTTACTCTCAGGACAAGACTTAAATGATGAAAACAGGAAGCGATCTACCCATCCTGGTAATTCCAGTGTGCCACAGACTAGTAGCACCAATAATGGATCGTCATCACCCCAGTTTTCGAAGAAACGAAAGATTAGGATGGGACCTCAGGAATGTCTCGAGTATTCTAGTACGTCTCAAGGTGCAAGTGCTTTGACTAATCCACAGGGACTATTAAAATCAGATAAAGACGTGAATGAAAAGTTATACCCAGTACAAAGAGGGCGCTCTCATGGCTCATGCTTCATCTCACCCCAGGAACAAAGCCAGTCCAGCGTTAGAAACGCTGATCACCTGGCACCTACAGGTAGTAATAATCGACAGTACATATCTCCAAGTAGAGGAACAGGCATAAAAGCTGAAAATCAAGGGTCAGTTTACGACTCTTCGGGGTTTGCGCTTATAGGAGGATCCCCATCAAAAAAGGATGACAGAAGAAGTCAGTTTGCTGTGAATGCACCAAAGAGTTTGGCCGGCAAATCAGGACAAACTGGTAACAAATACGTGACAAACAACTGGCAAAAATCAAAGAATGTTTGGGAAGCATCAAGCAACTCATCCTCACCAACTCAGAGTCCACCAACCAAACCTAAGTTCATAAGCCAGCCAAGTGGTAAAGTACTCCCCTCACAGAGGAGCACTGTGAATGATATGCAGTTTTCTCAGGGGGGTAAAACTTTTTCACAGAGTAGTTATCAAAGTCAGTGCAGTAAACCAACCACTCAGTGTACTTCATCACCAAATAAGTGGAAGAAAACATCTGGTATTATGTTTGATTCCACCCCTAGCAAATATACAGGTGCTTCATTCCAGAGGAGCCCTTCAAGCAAAATGCAGCTGTCTAATCAAAGTACACAGAAATTGTCTCAACATGCTACTCAACAGCAATATCATTATCCTCAGGAAAATGCAATCAAGAATGCTGTGTCTGTGACAGACAACAGTCAAAAGAAACCAAATGCAAGCCAACCATCTCAGTTTTGTCAAGTACAACAGAAAGTGGGGGATAGTGTTTCCACTCAGTCACCACAGACAGCTAAGAGAGGGAAGATTTCCCCGAAGAAACAAACACTAGTAACAGATTTTTATACAAAAACCCCTCCGAAGGATGCTGGATCAAATTCTGAGTCCAACGTGAATACATCAGTAAAGAGAGACTTGAATCAGACATGGGGCTCAAACTTGAACGTGTTCAGTAGTTCAGTGAAACATTCAGACAAGTTGATTTTACCTCAGGGAGAGGCCAGAGACATGGAAGTCACTACAACATCAGATGGCAAGAATATAGACAGTGATCTTTCAAAGCAAGGCCCCCTGAAGATGGGTCTAAGTTGCAACGTGAAAGCACAAGATGATGGGAGCAACCAAACAGAGCCGTCCTCCTCCCAGACAAGTAGCACTGGAAGCTGCAATTTGACATCTTTATCAATTCAACCAGAAGATGAAACTAAGGTAGATGGTGATGACTTAATGGAAGATGAGTCCATGTCAAAGCCATGCTCATCTTCTCAAACAATGATAAATGCTGGGGAGGACTTCGAGGATGACTGCATAGAAGATTTGATGAAGGACTATGAAATTGATGAGAATGGTCGAATAAGATTGTCCCAATCCTCCAGTGGTCATTCAGGTTCTGGAAATCTGGGTAATTTTGAAGTAAAAGCAGAAAACAGAGACCTGGATGATGAGGTTGATTCTTCAGATGAAAGTCAATCATTTCTTAGAAGTTTACATGCAAATGACAAGGATGAACCTACAGCAAGCTTACTGAAGCCAAAGGAGGAATATGACACAAATACAGCTCAGTCTCAGGAAGGAAAAGAAGGAAGAGAGAACCAATCAGTAAATACACCTGCATCTAGGGTCAATTTCTCTCCAAAGAAGGAATTAGTTGATGAAGGTACCAAATCTATGAAAATTCCAGGGCAAAGTGTGTCTGGACCAAATGATAATTCTTCAGATGTAAGGCTTGTAGAAGGACAACAGAGAGAACAAGGCTTTCCCTGCTCTGCTGGTTCAGTCAGTGAAACAGTTTCTCAACCTCCCAGCAAATTGGGGGGCTCAAATTCTCCTCCCATAGTAGAGTTTGGGGACATGCCTGAGGAAGAAGAGTTTCCAGAGGAACTACTGGCACAGATTGAAGCAGGCAAGGTAGTTGATGATGTGTCTTTAAAGGATAGGACATTTGGTTTAGTTGGAAATGGAAATGAAGAAGAAGTTGAAGAAGAAAACAGAGATTTCTTCTCTACTTTACCAGTTGAGGTGATAGAAAATGTTCTTTCGAGGATTCCTATTGTTGATCTTATGCTGAGTTGTTCAGTGGTTTGTCATCAGTGGGCGACCATCATCTCTGGTGACTCGGTAGGTTCTGGCTGATAGCTAAGTTCCTTTTATTGCTTCTTTTTCTTTTCTCAAATAGTGTAGAATTTTAAATATTTTTTGATTCACAGACAATCAATCTTGAAATGGTCTGCAGAAATTCAAGCCACTAACAGTACAGTATGTTACTAGTACATAATTTGAAAGTTGTGATTGACTTTTCTAGTATAGCTCAGTCTTCCATTTGTTATAGCTGGTTTTAGAGAGTAATGATAAAAATGTGTGGAAGATACCATTTAGTTGTAAAGCTCACTGAGTACAGGACATAAGATTTGTAAATACCTATTAGAAAGAAATATAGTAAATGTCCAACAGAATTCTGTGTTTAGTAAGTACTGTGTTATCTCTCATCTGACTCATAGTTCAATAAACTGTATAGAAAAGATCAAGCTAGCAGTTACAGAAAAAATAGCAATTTCTCATCCATAGCAATCATTTTGTACATGAATGCAGTGTTTTGCCCCCAGTAATGGCAATATTCTTTAAGGAGAGAGAAGGAAAGAAGCCCAGTTTGTTCATGTTGCTTTAAAAACAACAGATTATTCTCCCTGACATCACACTTGTGACTTCATTTTAATCTTTTTTCAGTTTATTCCATGGAAGAAGTCATACAGCAGATGTAAGGCTGGACATGACACTTGGATTTCACCACTGAAGAATTCAGAGAAGGAGTCCTGCATTCTTGATGTCATCAGGTGATCTCAGCTGACACTTATACATAATATGTTATATTTACCCAGGGATGTCGATGGGCACTTTAAGCCCCCATGCCCTTCCCAAGAATACTTGTTCTGTGACCCATTTAAAATAAGACACATACAATTAGATGCCTACCCCATCCCTATTTG
The DNA here is from genome assembly GCA_029531755.1 of Holothuria leucospilota. Classification (NCBI taxonomy): domain Eukaryota; kingdom Metazoa; phylum Echinodermata; class Holothuroidea; order Aspidochirotida; family Holothuriidae; genus Holothuria; species Holothuria leucospilota. Next base: position 26,673,816 of record CM055962.1, on the reverse strand, counting down.
AGCCAATGCCCATATTAAATCTGTATGCCTTACTGGCTTTCCTTGCCCATCCTTCACATTACTGGTACAGTACTAGCACACATTACTGGTACAGTACTAGCACACATCACTGGTACAGTACTAGCACAGTTCTGAAATTGAACTGTATTCTCTTAATAAAAATTTTCATACAAACCAAATAAAAAAGGATGTTAGCCTAGTTGGTTCTTGTACTGACAGCTGTGTTCTTATACAGTGCCAGGAACTTGGGTGGAATACATGTCCCAGTAGATCAAAGTATTTTTTCTATACACATACAAGGGGAACCCTCAACCTGCAGTTTCCCCAGGGGCCTGGGGCAGCTGTCAAGCACCCTTCTTACAAAACTGGGATCAGACAGATACACTTGTACGCAATTAAGAAATTGTAAGATGTGGTGCAAGAGAAGAAAGTATCACAGCTTTTATACTTTTTGCACTTGTTTCTTTGATCTTATTGTAGCATTTATGGTTCCTTTCATAAAGTTTGTTGTATGAGGGATTTAGTATTTCACAATGTCTGCAATGCAATGTGTGAAGTGTCCTTTCTCCAACTAAGGCTAAGTCCATGTCATATATTTACTCTTTCCATGCTTTTTGTCCAGATTTCTATCCACTTTGAACAGAAAACCCGGTGAATCGACAGTGGTGGATTTACAAAGACATTCCAATTATGAATTTGCCAAAGATTTGATTGCTGAGAACTTGCCAGATTTAATCAAAGATGGGGTTAGTATATGTTTTGCAGAAAGAAGTTAAGTCATTTAATAACATTTTGGTTTTCTGTAAAGGAACTTGTTAGAAAAGCTAATGGTACTGAACAGCTTATAGAAGTACAGAGAAATTTTCTTTCAACTACCACTAAAATCTTCTCACAAGCAGAGGTGATTTCATTAAGGCTGCAGAGTTACAGAGCAATGGAAATTTGTAGGTTCTCAGGGATAAAGAAGTCAGTGTGATTGTGAATGTTGTATGACAAGTTCGAATGGTTTGAAAGAATCTTGTATTTAGAGAGTGGGGTGGTGGTTGCCTCACTGGGCAAAGAAGAGAAGCTTTTGTTCCCATACTGCAGGGGTTCTCAAGAGTTTTGGAGTTTTACTTGAGGTTGAAGTATGTACTTCAGCATAATTATGTCATTTTGTAATACGGTAAGTACGATGTGAGTACTACAGTATTTATGGTCATTTGGTTAATGATGTATTACAAACTTGAACTTGAACCATACTTGAAAATAAATTTAAACATTGAACTTTTATCGAGTTGACTGACACTATATAACACATACGTGTTGGTGTGTCGTTAAATCTCATCTAACTAACTAACTTGTATAAATTAAAACTGCATGTAGGGTGAACTTTGACTTGAAAAAATTTTTGTCCTAATATACATGTATTGTTATTGATTTAACAGATCCCACACCCATGGTCATGTGTTGCAGCTCTTGTAGTCACAGCTGAGACGGTTGATGATGTCCAGGAAATCTTCCAGTGCCTTCTTCACCCCACCTCTGGGAACACACCAACTACGGTGACGGAGGTTATGTACTGTTTAGCAACGTTGCTACTCTCTCTTCAGAAACAGCACGACCTGTGCAGAAGGTAAGTAAATTCAAAAATAACTAATAGATTGCCGAGGAGGGTGACATTGACTATCCTCATGACCGCACATCTGAAATCAACTCTTTAAGCAGCAGTACTCCTGAAAGAAATGTAGGACTTTACCACGTGTGAAGATTAAGCATCCCATTCACATGATTGTACAGCTGAAGCTATCTCATGGAATTACTGTAGGTATAAATGTGATCAGAGACTTGGAGGGTCACTCTCTTCCCACATGAATCAAATTACCACCACAAAGTTGAGTTTTGTCCCCTCCCCCCTCCCACTGGCGTAAGCCAGGATTCAGAAAATGGGGGTCTCAATTGTTGTTTATGAAATGTCTCTCATTCACTAGTGCTGCAGGTGGGTCTACGTAGATGTTTTTAAAGAGTTGTCATCTTGATTTACTACAATGCAAAATATTAATATTATGTATGTTGTGGAATGAGTTTGGCTGATAATATGCATGAGTTTTGAATTTATATCTGAGCAGATCAATGTCCCAATTTATTTTCCATATAGACAGTTATGCTTTGCAACCTTTGGCTGTCTCAGAAGCCACCCTGAGTAAATTGGGCTGTCTCCATTACAATTCAGCATGTCAAAGATGGTGAGACCTGTCTCCAGCTAATGCCTTGCCTCCCCTTCAAAGAACAAGAACTGTCAAGCACTTTTATTTCATTATCTTTGTGCAGATTTTACTCTTGTAATAAACTTTGCTTTTGAAGAATAATCCATGATTTTAATATGACCATATTAACATGCAAAGTGTGGACCACTTTTTAACAACCAGAAAGGAAATTATTCATTCATATCCAAATGCAAAATATAGTTGGCTTTGCTTTGGTATGTTAAAACAGACAAGGCATAGTGCTTGGCAATATTGTGAACTTATTATGATAAAATTAAACTTTACAAAATCCTTAGTTTCGGGAGTTTTCTGTCCCCTAGCTCCTGTATCCCATACCAGCTGCATCATTTCATGCATCTTCCCCTTATTTTAATTTTTCCAGCAGAAACCATCTCTAGTAGTAGCATTTTATGTTTAAAATTGCCTGAAGTTGTAGGCATAATTAAAAAATAACAACCATCTTTCAGATTACATTTCCGTGTGTTCTACGCTCTCTTCTTGTATGAGAATGACACTAAACCATCTACTGTTCAGTTGAAGGATGATAGTGGTACAGGGCAGAGGAAGACAAGTCATCACAGGTTAGTGAAACATTTGGTGCATGTCTTCTTATCTTAAAAGAAAGGTCTAAGCTCAAATCAAGTTTTGATATGTTAGAGGGGTACTTATTTAAAGCATTCTAGTGAAATTTGCATTGAAATCTGATGTGTGGTTCTCAAGATATTAGCAGTTGAAGTTGTCACATTTTCAACACAAAGTGAACTTGAAGCAAGCACATATGACATCTTATCCTCACATTAATGAGAAGTCTCAGAATTCAAGGCCTGCCGATTTGAATGAAAGGTTTACCAAATTGCATAGATTTTGTTTCTCTATCACATGTAAAATTAAATTAATTTTTTGCTTAAATCCTTCCTTTAAAATGTTATCTTTGCTGTGATTTTATGACTGTGCAATATGAAAATAACATAAGAATTTAATACAGACAACAGTATTTGGCACAAAACAAACTAGGCTTGTAGACAGTTACTGTAATAATACCTGTAGTAATAATAAGTATTACAGTTAAGGCCTTCAGGAGAAGCCTATCTCAGGCTTGTGATGCTCAAGTGACCATGAATATAGGAGAAGCACTTATTTGTTACCCCTTTATGTATGTAGCCCCCAATTTAATATTTGCAATTCATGTTTGTAACTTTTTCAGTTTCAGAGGTTGTTTTAGGTGGTAAGCCATAGGTCACTCATAAATGAAAGGCCCACCTTTGAGATCATGCAGGAGATTAAACCCCATTACTTCAGTTGACACAGTCTTAATCCACCTGGCTGTAGTGTAGTTATTGTGGTGTCTAGCACATGACAGGATCATGCATCTGATTTGCCAGTCAAATCACCCCATAGCAAAGTCACCCTTTTCAACATCATCCCTAACAAACTCTCGTTTCTCAAAGTCATTAGGTTCCCCCTATATGTTATAACTCACATTAAATAAAATTTGAGTTGAACTAGAAAGATTTTATATGTTCTTTTCACTTGCCTTCTACAGCATAGTAGGAAAATTTCCACTTACCCATGAACAGCTGAGAATTGTAAACCACAAGCTAGACCGTGAGAAGAACGAAGTGATCAAAGTTGTTGCCTTTGCTGGTAAGTTTGGTGTACAACACTTAATGAAGTAGCTAAAATAAGACCTGAGGGGTCATATCTGATATATCACCCTTAGCAGTATAATGGCCAAAATTTAATGAACTGTACCAAATACCGAAACAATTCCCTGTCCTTCAGGGAGTAAACTTGTGGAATTTACAAAACTCTTGGGCCCTCCCGAAGGTTTGTCAGTCAAAATTTTATGATCCTTCAAAATGGGTTTTAAGCTTAAGTTTTTTCAGTAGGTAGGGTGAGATGTGTTGCTTAGTATTTAATAAAGCCTAGGGAGTGCCATTTAGACCAATCTATGAGGTTAAAGGAGGTACAGTAAGACTCTCTTTGTGGGCTGTGTGTCAACCAATGGTGGTGCTTTCCTTTATGTTGTTTCAAAGTTTATAATTTCTTTGCCTGTCTCTTTGTGGAAGGGCCCACCTCATGTCTAAGTTATAAAAGAAATGCACTGTTGTAATGTGACATCTTTTATAATCAGGAATGAATACTTGATATGGGATGTTGTGTTTATATATTATAATGCAAATTCAGGGATCAAAACCTCACAGTTTAGCATTCTCATTAACTTCCACAAAATTTCTGATGAGACTTTCCTACCTACTTAAATCACAGTAGAGTTTGTGCTTCATTTTCTTTGCAGGAACTGGCAAGACCACTACTTTGATCAAGTTTGCTGAGGCCAACATTTACCAACACTTGCTTTATGTAGCTTTCAACAAGTACAAATCATTCTTTGACTTTTTATTTCAGCCAGTGAATTAAAATGTTCTCAAAGGAATGTCTATGTTGCATCCACTGTGGAATATTTGCTTTGTATAGTGTATTGTCTTTTTTGTATTAACAATAAAGTGATTGGTGTACATTCAGTCAGAGTGGGAAAGGATTGCTGTTTTAACTCTTCACCAGTTTATTATCTGCTGATTTGGGTGAAAATACCTTATACCAATTCCTTTTCCCTCCTAGGTGTCAAATTGAAATTTAATAGAAAATGTCAGTGTCATTTGAATACAGTATAGGTGCAGCCACACTGGGGAAATCCTCTGAACAGCAGATTGTCATTGACCTGGGGTAATTTGAGTTGAGTAGGATGCCTAAATATGGTACCTATTCAGTAGAAACAAAAAGATCATGGCCACTTTGGGACTGAATAGGTTAGTACAGGACAGTGTTAGGAATTACTAGTACTTTTTACCCTTTTGTTGTTCAATAGACTAGCCTTTCTGGTCCCATAGCTTTGTCCATGATTTAGTTTGTTCCAGTGTCTGCATTTACTTATTTTAGTACAATGTTGCCTTTCCTTTTCACCAATCTCCTGACAGATCTTCATGCCCATTTACAAGGGGTTGTGTCCATGAGGTTCAGACCCTCCTTTTTTGGAAACCGGGGAGGACCTCAATGCACGGTTTCCTATGTCAATAACATCTCTGTCTTGACTTTTTGTTTTCATTCTCTTCTCTTGCATTTAAGTTTATTCTTTAGTTTTTGCCTTTTAAAAAGGTCAGTACAAGTAGAAGCTGCGAAGGTATTCCCAGGGAACACAGAATGCAGAACAAGTCACTCATTAGCCTATGAGAAAATGAGATACAAGTAAGTCTCTTCAAAAGTTAAGAATGTAGCTTTGACATATTTCCCCCTCTCACATGTTCACCTCTGGCATGTGCAGTCTGACTCATCCCTAGTGGACTAGTGTACCGATATAGCAAGTACCCGATATTACTGATACAGATATTTTAATTCTGATTCTAACACCTCTAGCTTTCCGTTATTGAGAATTCTGCATTCTGATTGGTTAAACACTGACCTGTTATTCCACAACACACGGTCAGTCAGTGTAAAAACTGATAAAAATGGAGTTTTTCACACATTTTCAGTGGTAGAATAGGGATTTACCCTCCTCTGTTATTTTGCCAAATTTGGAGTCTTGATGGTTTATTTACCAATAATAGTCTGCCAAATGCGATTTATTCCTTAAATATCATTGGGTACCAATACTGATATTTGAGAAAAGAGCATACCATACACTAAACCATAGTCTATTGGGCATTACCACTGTTGTTTCATTTTCAAGAGGTAAAATTTTGGAATTCGTAGTTAAACATACTAAACTAAATCAACATTTTTGTGAAGTATTTGGCAAGAATTGGTTTAGGTTGGATTCGCATTTTAGTCAATTCTGCCTGTATGAATACAGGACGAAAAGGGCAATATCAGCTGTTACAGATATTAAATGGAGATGATTGGTCCAACGCTAATATCAGTTAAGGTGCCCTTACTGATGAAAGTCTTTTGGTATAGGCAGTCTTCACATTGTGTAAAGGAATAAACTGAAATAATAGATCACGTTTACCCGCCAAATTTACTTCATGTGGCCATTCAAATGGCTAACTTCAAACCTGTACATCTGTGTTCAGACAATATGGTTGATTTAATAGGAAAAAACTTTTTGAATTGTTGTGGATATTAACCGATAAAGAGATAGTTCAATGTCAGCTAGAAGACCATCTGGAATTTTTGGAGTTTTTTTTTCAGATTTGTACAGGGACAGCATGGGATCATTCCAAGTGATGAAGTGATTATTTAGAAAATCCAAAAATGACATGAAACTGCCAAAAAAGGAGTTAAATATCTCATAAGGAAAAGGATGGGTCCAGCAGATTAGTCTCCCCCCCCCCACCACCCTGTCAGGGGAAGAAAGGGAATTGATAGCCCAAATGTGTATTTTGCAATACCTTTCTTCAAGAGTTTTTCATTTTTTTCGGTTTTTTCATTTTCTCCTATGTTGGTGAGCAACATATCAGATGACATGTGACATGGGTGACAGAAAAAAGTTTTGCAGGGCAATTTTCTGCATTCTAGGGGATTTGAAATACCAAAATTTTCCCATACCAGCACAGCCCATGCATGATAGACAAGAAAACCTGGTTCAAAGTTTTGGTTGGTTTCAGAGTGAAGTTTCCTGAAATCAAGGGATATTGGAATTCTAAATTTCCTAATGATGGTGTCAACCAAGGTGGCACTGAGGTTGGCTTTGGTCCCCCATGCAGCACTACTCTTTTAGAACAAACATCTATAAAACACACAGGCGTATGGGGGTCAATATGTCTGGGGGTCAGGATAATTTTTGCCCAACTTTAAAATTTTGGACGAAGTTGCACAAATTTTGATACCGCTGTGTCGGTTGCAAAAGGGCGTAATTTATTTTCTTGGCTGTCTCATTTGCCAATATAGATCCACTGTTTTTGCCTGAATCAGGAGGGCATATGCCCCCTGCCCCCTCCCCCAGCCTCATACACTTATGATAAATTATTTACCAGTGAGATAATGGATATAATTTTTTTCTAACAGGTATGGAAGGAAACTTACCTTTGATCTGAAGCCCGACATGATAAATGATCTTATTCCAAAAAGACCAAAGGGGGAGAAGTCGCCACTCCAGTGGGCACTTTATGCCCGACTGGTGGGTGAAACTATCAAGAGCTTCATGGCATCTGCTGATGAATTCATAACAACAAAGCATGTTCCTGTTCAATATGCAACAGCATCTACATTTCATCGACCTCTGACCCACCATGACAGAATGGTATGTCAGTACAGTAAAACCCCGTTTATCCGAACACATCGGGACCGAAGGTAGTTCGGATAACGAAAAAGTTCGGATAAACGAGGTTCCAAGTTTTCGCCTCAAGTACAGTACACTGGGTCCATAAGACAGTGTGTCAACACATTTCCAAAATAATTCCGAAAAGGCTAAAAATTGCAGACAAATTCACCCAAAATATGTCATTACTATTTTTAGTGACCAATGATATGACAAAGAAATTTTAAGACCTCTAAAACAGAGAAATTTTATTCCTAAAATTCGAGCTTTCGCACTTCTGAATGACCATTGCTTTCTACACACTAACTGAGTGTGTCGGCTGAAGAAAAGCTGTAACGATCTGGAGAGGTATCTAGAGCATAAATTCTGCATAAATTTCACAAAATGTTAGAGACACATGTGCAGGAGACTCTCAAATAGCAATTCACAATGTTTTTGTTAGGTCTACTTTTGTTATTTTTAGGTATGAAGCTCACTACGTTACTAACTTTTCAGATTTAGTGAAACTAGGACTTACGCTAGCCTAACGTATTTTTGTATATGAGGATATTGAGCCTATACTGACAAATTGCTCCTAAAAAGAATTTCAAAGCAAATACGTACGATATTTCTTTTAAATTTGACAAAGAGATAACAGATTGTTTTCTATGTCCACGTGTCGGCTGTTTTAGTCATCGTGACATTTTTCCATGACTTTTAAAGTCCCGAGAAAAATTAGTGTATTTTTGCAAAAATTTATGTTGAATTTTGCCTTGTAAAGCACTGAAAACTTGGCGGATACTACCGTAATTGTGTTGAATATTATTGTTGTTAAATCTAACGGCTTATTCGGATAAACGGGGTTTTACTGTATATATTGGTGACACCAGTCTTGCAACAGTGACCAAAAGTGATTTTGTTGGTTTCGATGATAAGAGAAACCTATGCATTCATGATGGCGTGTGTGTATGTATGGGTGCACTCAGCAACATGTCCTTAACAGGACACGGTACAGTCGGCGAGAGCTCCGCTCTCACACGTCTTTCCTAGCTCACGCGGAGCTCGAAACTGGCGTAGCTGCCCGAAAATTCCGTCGCTGCATGAGAAGTCTCGCGCGGCTGCACGTGCCTGCCTTGGAAAGCAGCCCGCCCTCCAGACACGTACGTCTGCTGGGTTAGTTGGAGGTCAGCCAGGCTAATGGGGAAATCCCGCAAATTCCTTACTGGTAGATTTCCCGCGTACCGCTAAGGAAGCGAGGGTGAGTATGGGTGTATGTGTGTGTGTGTGTATGTGTGTGTTTGTGACACTTTGCTTGTTAACACGATATCTCAAGAAGGGAAACTTTGACAGTTCGCAAACTTGGTACATAGATGCCCCATATTGAGAGGAAGAACCCTATTGTTTTTGGTGGGGGTCAAAGGTCACCTGGGGTCACCGGGGGTCAAACTCTGAAAACCTTGTTAACATAATATCTTGAGGTAGGAAGCTTGGATGAATTTCATACTTTGTATGTAGATGCGTTATGGTATGAGGAAGAACCCTATCATTTTTGGTGGAGGTGAAAGGTCGTCTGGGGTCACCGGGGGTTAAACCCTGAAAACTTCGTTAACACAATATCTCAAGAAGGGAAACTCTGACAGTTCTCAAACTTGGTACATAGATGCCCCATATTGAGAGGAAGAACCCTATTGTTTTTGGTGGGGGTCAAAGGTCACCTGGGGTCACCGGGGTCAAACTCTGAAAACCGTGTGACCTCAATATCTTGAGGTAGGAAGCTTGGATGAATTTCATACTTTGTATGTAGATGTGTTATGGTATGAGGAAGAACCCTTTAATTTTTGGTGGAGGTGAAAGGTCATCTGGGGTCACCGGGGGTCAAACCCTGAAAACTTCATTAACACGATATCTCAAGAAGGGAAACTCCGACAGTTCTCAAACTTGGTACATAGATGCCCCATATTGAGAGGAAGAACCCTATTGTTTTTGGCGGGGGTCCAAGGTCACCTGGGGTCACCGTGGGTCAAACTTTTAAAACCTTGTTAACACAATATCTCGAGGTAGGAAGCCTGGATGAATTTCATACTTTGTATGTAGATCGTCATGGTAAGAGGAAGAACCCCAGTATTTTTGGTGGAGGTGAAAGGTCATCTGGGGTCACCGGGGTGAAACCCTGAAAATCTTGTTAACACAATAACTTGAGTTACAAAGCTTGGATGAATTTTATACATTGTATGTAAATGCATTATGGTAAGAGGAAGAACCCTATCTTTTTTGGTGGAGGTCAAAGGTCATTTGGGGTCACCGGGGGTGAAACCCTGAAAATCTTGTTAACACAATAACTTGAGTTACAAAGCTTGGATGAATTTTATACTATGTATGTAAATGCATTATGGTAAGAGGAAGAACCCTATCTTTTTTGGTGGAGGTCAAAGGTCATTTGGGGTCACCGGAGGTGAAACCCTGAAAATCTTGTTAACGCAATAACTTGAGTTACAAAGCTTGGATGAATTTTATACTATGTATGTAAATGCGTTATGGTAAGAGGAAGAACCCTATCTTTTTTGGTGGAGGTCAAAGGTCATTTGGGGTCACCAGGGGTCAGATGCTAAAAACCTTGTTAACCTGATATCTTCAGGTAAGAAGCTTGGATAAATTTCATACTTCTTATGTAGATGCCTTATAGGTAGAGAAAGAACCCTATTATTTTTGGTGGGGTTCAAAGATCATCTGGGGTCACCGGGGGTGAAACCCTGAAAACCTTGTTCACACAATATCTCAAGGTAGGAAGCTTGAATAAGTTTCATAATTTGTATGTAGATGTGTTATAGTAAGAGGAAGAATACTATCATTTTTTGTGAAGGTCAAAGTTCATTTGGGGTCACTGGGGGTTAAACTCTGAAAATCTTGTTAACACGATATTTCCAGGTAGGAAGCTTGGATAGGAAGCTTGGATAGATTTCATACGTAGTATGTAGATGCGTTATAGTTAGAAGATGAATCTTATTATTTTTGGTGGAGGTCAAAGGTCATCTGGGGTCACCAGAGGTCAATGTCTGAAAACCTTGTCAAGAGGACTTCTCCAGGTAGGAAGCTTGAATAGATTTTATACTTGGTAAATTGATGTGTTATAGTGAGAAGATGTACCCCATTGTTTTTGGTGGAGTTGAAAGGTCATCTTGGGGCAGCAGGGTCAAACACTGAAAACCTTGTTAACACAATTTCTCAAGGGAGAAAGCTTGGATAGATTTTATGCTTAGTACGTGGATGTGTTATGGTGAAAAGATGGACCCTGTTGTTTTTGGTGTAGGTCAAAGGTCATCTGGGGTCACCAGAGGTAAAAAAGCAATATTTCCCAAGAATTCCCAAGAATATTATGTGGGTTCACCAGAGGTCAAAGAGCAAAATTTCCTGAGAATTCCCAAGATCATCATCTGGGGTCACCAGAGGTCAAAATGCAAATTTCCCAAGAATTACCAAGACTAAATAGGATTACAAAACTGTACTTTTCCAACATGTTAAGATAGCCTTTGACCATTGACTGAAAAAGATGGGACATCATGGCTTTATTTGGAATAGAACATATATCATCGAAACCTCAATGCATTTTTGCATTCTGGTTTGAAACGTTGTATGGGATTCTTATTCCCAGTTAACATCAACAGTCGACTTTATTGTGCTTATATTTGAGTGATGCCTGCCCCCATTTTTGTGGGGGTTGGAGGGGGGAATGTTTAAGCCTTGGTCAGTTGGTTTCAGTCTTAATAAATGAGAGAAAGTGTGCAGAATGGAATGCAACATATTTCCTGTTTTATTAGAAATTTGACATGTGACTCATAAGTTCTACAAGCAAATTACTCAGTACTGAAAATCAAAGTAGATACTATTGGAGTTGATGGTTAAATGGATGGCCACCAGATGCCCCATGTGTAGACTAGTTTCATTGATTCTGTTGTGATCTTACCATTTCTGGTGCATCTGCTGATGGAACTGTGGTGTCCCAGTATTCAGTTCTCATGTCCCAAACTCCAAGGTGGTATGTAGTGGCACCATGGTTTTAAAATTTGTCAACGAAGGAAGTAGGGAGAGGGACAGAGAATCAGAAAAAAAAAAACCTGGAGAAGAGTTGCTCTTTTTCCAGTCAAGAAAAGTTTTGGGATTTAAGAAAAATGCCTCTAAGCAGGAAAAGTCATGGAATTTTACTAGCTTGCAAAAAGAAAGTGGTCAGTTGGTTACATTTTGTCTCATGTTCACACAGTGTAAAGCAAGCGAAACCAGAAGCAGGTAAAAATAATTATCCTAGAAGTCTGAAAAGTCCTCAGGGTTAAGTAAGGGAATGATTAGGGAATTTTGTTACCATGATTTGCCAGAAAGCCTGGAAATGTTGAGGGAGGGGGGTAGAAGAAATTGTTGGGTTTACAATAGCAAAGCAGCTGCATAATACTTTTGTGGTTGAAGAATGAATACAAGCAATGGTCGAAGTTTTGCTTAGAGTAAATGTCCCCTCTCCCTTAGATAGGATGCTGCAGTTGTTACAGTAGTTCATGTTTTTATTTCTCCTAGTTATTACTGAAGGATGCTGAATACTTATGGGAAAGAATGATTGATGAAAGAGATTATGATGCCAAGATTACTCATGATGGTAGGTACTCATAGCAGGTTTGTTATGGATACCACCCGATAACTCCCACCAGACTTCCTTCAAGTTTTTGTTGTTTTCTTTGAGAACTATTCAGTATAAGTTCCCACCTTTAAGTTTTATTGGTAACCAATTGCTGTTGTCTTTACAATATGATTGCAGGAATCCTTCAATAATGAAAAGTGGTGATATCATTAACAAGTATTAAGGTCATCCATTTACTTTGTCATTTTCATGAGTGTACAAAATATACTCTTTCTTTTGGATACCCTCCTGCACTGTGCTTTGAGAAATGTGGAAACTTATGAAATTTTGGCAAATGTCATATCCATTTTATATTTTGAAAAGATTTTCACTCGTGCTAGCTGTATCCTCCCTCCTGCCCCATGCACATTTTGTACACTTGTGAAATGAGATAGAAAAATAAGTGATTGCAAAGACACTGTGTGTAATGTGGTTGTATGTGAATAGGCATAAAGGCCAGGAGGCCCTTTTGGGAAACATTCACTATTAAGGCAGATTTTTGATAAGAATCAAGCAGTTTTCATCAGGCAACATTTTCTTCTGGCAAAAAAGGATAAGCCCGCCCCCGCTTCCCTGAGAAAGTTATATCCCTCTAACTAGTATGCCAGTGAGTGAGTGTGATTCCCAGCTTGTGAGCATGCATCTTTTCTTCCATCTTCCACCACAGGTTATTTTAAAGTTTATCAGTTGAGTAAGCCAGTCATTACTGATGTGCAGTGTCTCCTGATTGACGAAGCACAGGATCTCACACCAGGTACTAAACAGCTATAAGTGTTTCGAAGCTTTACGTCCTAGTTTCTTTAAATAGTTCCCCATGGCCCATTTGGGGCCCTTAGTGGGATATAGAATGGCCTGCAGAAGGTTCAAGGTACCCAAAATTGAAACAAGACAGTAAAGTTTGTAAATAAATTCTGGCTACTACTGCTACTGCCACTGCCATTACCACTAAAAGTGGCCCTTCGTCCAAACTTCTCTAGAACCCCTGATTTACATATATCAGTTTTCTTTAGAATATTATCAGTATTCAAGTGTTATTGTCTTGAGAAATTTATGTTTTTATTTTTGCCATTGTATGAGAGGCATTCAGAGTTAATTTTGTCATAAAATTGCTGAACTTCGTATCTTTTTAAAGTATTTTGTTTCATGATATCCCCAGCCCAGCAAGATGTTCTGCTAAGCCAACCTCTTCCCAAGATTCTAGTAGGGGATCCCCATCAGCAGATTTACAGTTTCAGGGGAGCAACAAATGCAATGGATGCCATTCAAGCTGACAAAGTCTACCATCTTACACAGGTTAGACAAACCAGGTTAAACAAAATAAAATGTTTATTAGAACCAATGTAAAATATACGTACATATGAAAATTACAATTCAGTATGTATTAAAAAGGTTAGTAAATTAAACTTTTAGCTTTACATGAAGTTGCTGAGATATTTGGTTGAAACTCACTCAATTGATTTAATTTGAATTAATCAATTGCATAAGCATTTGCACTGCTCACATTGCTGGCTTTTGTCTCCTTTTCAAATGATAGTGACCTTAAAAAATGACTCAGGATTGTCATGAATTGGCATACTCTCTTAAATGAGATGGCCCAGTTGTCAAGTCACTTGATAATAAAATCAGATGGTATCACATTATGGAACAAGATGTATTCTGGTGGTGTGATTCTGCCTGCTCATTTATGTGCATTTTTTTAGAAAAAGAAAACAAAAACTCCATAAGTCTGATTTAATATTGTAGATATAGATGAAAATAGGTAAATTAAGGGGCAAAAGTCACCCAGAATTTGTTTGACTGGTGGTTGTGTTCTATATCCCTGTGACCTAGAGATCTTACATGCACAGGACCACCTCTGAACTGACTCATTGTCTTTAAGATCCTTGTAAAAGTTGTATTATTCTAGATGGTTGAATCCTTTTGCAGGGATTAATAGGGATAATACTTTATTACATGGCAACATCTTATTGTCCCGATAATCCAATATTCATATTGTTGTCTAGGTTTTTAGATCGGTATAGCCTTGCATCTCATAAGAGAGCTGCCATTTTCTAGAACTTACGTGTGACAAGTCTGACATTACAATATACTAATGTCATTTTACTGGCTTAGCCACACTGGTGGTGTGCATCTATCTTTTCATTTGCTGGTGTGTAGTTTTAAGAAGAAGAAAACGAAATATTTTTATAATCTCCTTTCATATATTACAGTGAAACAATCAAACAAACTAAATCAGAAGTGCATTTATTGAGGTCAGTAGTTTCATAAATTGACTCTGACAGGTATAAGGCATGTTCAGTGCTATTAAAGTTTGAAACAAAATACAAGCAAGCCATCTCATTCATAAATTGTGGGTGAAATCTCAGGCTTTATTATTGATTCCTTGCCATAGGCAGGCAAGGAATCTATGCGATGGTGATGTCGTGTGTGTGTGTGTGTGTGTGTGTGTGTGTGTATGTGCGTTTGTAATGGGCGCCTATTGGGGACACACACCGGTCCTTGAGACGTGAACTGGGGACATGATGAAAATCGGGGATATCCCCGATTTTAGGATCACTTCAAATGTGCCTTTGGGAGTCAAAGTAGTACGCCCTCTGCTTATCATACAGTTTCAAGCAAGTTCCACAGTTCACCTGCTCACCGCACGTTCGTGTGTAAAATCTGTGTAATTTTAGCTTTGATTAAATGCCATACACTCTCTTGTGAAATTATCCCCGGTTTCTGTGTGTGGAAAACACGCCCCTTTTTCACACACGACCATGCGCTGAGCAGGTGAACTGGGGATATTTCAATAGAGAGTAATTATCCCCGGTTCCCTAACTTTCGCAGTGTGTGAAATATGCTCCCCATTTCCATAGCTGGCGGTCCAAGTAGATAGAAACATAAATTGAGTTATTTCAACATGGGATATCTACAGCTATGATGTAGCCATTGTAATTCCAATGACGTTTTGGCTTTAGCGCCCCCAGAAAGTGTATCCCCACTTCACGTCTCAAAATCCAGTATCCCCAGTAGGCGCCCTGAACAGGTATGTGTGTGTTTGTGACGCCGCTTGTAATCGCAATATCTCAAGATAGGATTGACCGACACTTTTCATATTTGGTATATAGATTTGTCATGTTGAGAGGAAGAACCCTATTGTTTTTGGAGGAGGTCGAAGGTCATCGGAGGTCACCAGAGGTCAAAAACCGAAAACCTTGTAATCGCGTTATCTCGAGATAGGGATGACCGACACTTTTCATATTTGGTATATAGATTTGTCATGTTGAGAAGAAGAACCCTATTGTTTTTGGAGGAGGTCAAAGGTCATGGGAGGTCACCAGAGGTCAAAAACCGAAAACCTTGTAATCGCGTTATCTCGAGATAGCGATGACCGACACTTTTCATGTTTGGTATATAGATTTGTCATGTTGAGAGGAAGAACCCTATTGTCTTTGGTGAAGGTCAAAGGTCATTTGAGGTCACCAGAGGTAAAAAGCCGAAAAGCTTGTTTCAATTGCGATATCTCAAGATAGGAATGACGGACACTTTTTACATTTGATATATAGGTTTGTCATCTTGAGAGAAAGAATGCTATTGTTTTTGGTGCAGGTCAAACGTCATTTAAGGTCACCAGAGGTCAAAGACCAAAAACCTTGAAATCATGATATCTCAAGATAGGAGTGGCCTGTATGGATTTGTCATGTTAAAAGGAAGAACCGTATTGTTTTTGGTAGAGGTCAGAGGTCATCTGAGGTCACCAGAGGTCAAAAACCAAAAAACCTTGTAATCGCGATATCTCGAGATAGGGATGACCGACACTTTTTATATTTGGTATGTAGATTTGTCATGTTGAGAGGAAGAGGCCTATTGTTTTTGGTGAAGGTCAAAGGTCAATTGGGGTCACCGGAGTTAAAAAGCCGAAAAGCTCCTCAATCACAATATCTCAAGATAGGAATGACAGACACTTTTCATATTTGGTATATAGACTTGTAATGTTGAGAGAAAGAATCCTATTGTTTTTGGTGGAGGTCAAAGGTCATTTGAGGTCACTAGAGGTCAAAGACTGAAAACCTTGAAATCGCCATATGTCAAGATGGGAATGGCCTATATAGATTTGTCATGTTGAGAGGAAGAATCCTATTGTTTTTGGTAGAGGTCAAAGGTCATCTGAGGTCACCAGAGGTTAAACTGCGAAAACCTCGTAAATGGCTTGTAAACACGATATCTCCAGATAGCAATGACCGACACTTTTCTTATTTGGTACATAGATTTGTCATGTTGACAGGAAGAAGTCTTTTGTTTTTGGTGAAGGTCAAAGGTCATTTGAGGTCACTGGAGATAAAAAGCTGAAAAGTTAATTACGATATCTCAAGATAGGAATGACCGACACTTTTCATATTTGGTATATAGATTTTTCATGATGTAAGGAAGAACCCTGTTGTTTTTGGTGGAGTTCAAAGGTCATCTGGGTTACCAAAGGTCAAAAAGCAAAATTTCCCAAGAATTCCCAAGATTGTGATCTGGCATCATTGGGGTCAAAAAGCAACATTTCCCAAGAATTCCCAAGATTGTTATATGGGGTCACCAGAGATCAAAAAGCAAAATTTCCCAAAAATTCCCAAGATTGTTATATGGGGTCACCAGAGGTCAAAAAGCAAAATATCCCAAGAATTCCCAAGATTGTAATCTGACATCACTGGGGTCAAAAATCAACATTTCCCAAGAATTCCCAAGATCATCATCTGGAGTTATCAGAGGCCAAAAAGCAAAAGCAAAATTTCCCAAGAATTCCCAAGATTGTTATATGGGGTCACCAGAGGTCAAAAGCAAAATATCCCAAGAATTCCCAAGATCATGATATGGGGTCACCAGAGGTCAAACAGCAAAATATCCCAAGTATTCCTAAGATCATCTTCTGGGGTCACCAGAGGTCATCTAAGCAAAATTTTCCAAGAATTTTCAAGATCCAAGATCCATTGGAGTTGAATCCCTTTCAAAACACTTCAGATTTTGTTTTTTGTTATATTTGGTGGGGTTCAAAGGTCATGTGAGGTCAGCAGAGGTCAAATTGTTAAAACATAAAATGATGTAGTCAAGAAAGATAAATTTGAGGGATAAACCTCAGTGCTACAAAGCATCCCCATTCGGCAAGGAATCACTAAACCTTTGGGCTTTCTGGTTAGATGTGTTGCAAGTCATCTGCCATGGTTCATTTACACAGGTACATATAACAAAAAACTGTGAAAAGAATTTGGTATTTGTGGTATCTGATTGATTGTCTTTTGTGCTTTCTTCTGTTAAAATTAATAATGATGTAAATTTTTTAACTTTTCATCTAAGTCTTTCAGATTTGGATCTGAAATTGCTTTCATGGCCAACTGTGTGCTGGATGTGTATAAAGATATGACCCAACATACCATTGTTGGAAAAGGAGAAGAGGGTATGTAATGCCAAAGAAAACCTGCTTTTAGTGATCTTTTTCTCATTTTTGTAATTAAAGGGAATAAGCAGTCACCCCAGATCTATTTTGAAACATCAGCTAAATCTTTCAAATGTCCTCTTGTTTCACTCGCAAGTACCTTTAATGATGTTTGCAAAAATAAACATTGAATATTTAGGATAAAATAAGGAGTTCTCCTTCATGAATTTAACAATGCGGTTACAAAAATTTTGTCACATGGTTTAAAAAGAGCCCTTCATGAAATGGGATACCCGGGTACACTCATTCAAATTGGGATGACTAACATTTCCCTTAAACATAATACAAGTAGTGCATCTTGTTAAACTTCTCAAACCCTGGAGAAATTATGGAATATTTGTGAGAAAAATGTTTCATTCCTGTCCACGGTATCTTCACAAAAGGAATGTTCTTGTGTGTGAGTAAAATAGTGGAAACTGAAAAATGGAAGGGAATGAGAGTCATGCACATTAGTAGATTAAGTTCATAAAAGTCAGTTGATTTCATGCCCCATTTTGTATCATTTTAGGGAAATTGAAAAATTTTTTGTAGGTTGTTCAGGAATTTACCCCCTTCAATAGGTCCCCCTGCCCTCTTAAAGAAAATGTAAATTCTGACATTGTACTTGTTCCAAAGAGAATTAAGTTCCATTGCCTTTACAGTTTTTTATTTAGTATTACTACATTTTAATAGTATTTTATTTTAATACTTGAATACAAGAAAATAAAGGAGCTAGCAGTGTTCACATTTTGGTATAAAGTAGAGTAACTGGTAATGACACAATATTTGGTAGAATCCTACAAAGAAACACTCTAATCTGCTTCTTTTTACTGTAGCTAGCCTACATTAAATTCTGTTGTAGAGTAGTAGGAATGAAAAACATAACCTCCTTCCCCCTCAAGAAAGATTTAGGGAATCTCAACAGCACTTTGGAATTGGAAAAGATACCTCCTGATTTTATTTGCTTCTTCCTCTATTGGTACCTACAGATTCATATATTTGGTTTCAGTGCTAGTATACCTATTTCCTGCTTTTCTTTAGCTCTTTAGGTAGCCGTAATAGTATTAATAGTCACATCCAAAGTAACAAAGGATTTAAAAAGCCTCCTTCCCCTTCTTATTTAAGATACAGCTGTATCTCCTGCAAATCTTTTCAAATTTTTTCAAGGTACCTCTTTAACTTCATTTTATATTACCGCTACTGGTAGCTACATAGCTACATGTTAACATTTTTGTTTGGAGAATGTCATAGGAATACCTGATTTTCACTTCTCTGTAGCTGAAGAAGTTGAAAACCCCAAAAGCCCCACTTCCCCCTTTCCCAGAACCGACTGCATGATCAAGTGGTTAGAGCATGCGACTTGCAGCCAGGTCTTTGGTTCAACTCCTGGCCGGGTCATACCAAAGACTTTAAAAATGGAACCTACTGCCACTGTGCTTGGTGCTCAGCATCATAAGTAGGGAAAACAAGCCAATGAGCCACAACTGGAAAAAAGGCCGTGGCCGGCCTGACTTAAACCAATTGGTGAGAAACTGAGCCGTAAAACCTCGTCTAACTCTAACTCCATTGAGAGATTGATTCGTAAGGTTTTTTGGAATGTGGAAAGATTTTGTTTGCTATTTCCACTTCTGGTAGCTACATGGTTGTGTATCTGTATCCAAAATGTGCAAAGAGCCTGCCCTCATCAGATGCATTTCAGTCCGGTGACTTTTTTTGGAAAAAATGTCATAAATTGAACAGCTTCTGACATACTCTCAGTGGTCATCTGTGTGAGGAATTAAGTCCCAAACTTTGTCCCAGTTTGACCAATTTCTTCATTGATCAAAAAGACCTGCAGTGACTACTTAAGATGTTTGTAAGCAGAAATTACTAATAGAAGTCATCTTGGTACCTTACCAATAACAGATTTGTATGATGTGCATTGAAAGGGTTGACCTTAGTGCCATCAGGCTCCTTGGGAAACTACTGGTCCAACAGGCTGACATGTGGATGATTTCAATCTAATCTGATAGGCCACCTTTGTCATTCTTGCCTGAATTGACTTCACCCAGGGGTGAAGCTAGGGGTGGGTAAGGTGAGAGAGCAGCCATCTTTTGAAAAATTGTGCTAAAACATATGGGCACACTCAGTACTATTTGCAAGCACACACTTGCGTGTTTGTTTCTACCTGGGGAATGTTTTTCTAGCTTATCTGTGGCACTGCTAACCATAAGTAAGTGGGCTTGCCATGCCCTCAGGCACTTCCCATGCCTCCCTTAGCTTTCTGCCTTTTGCTCTGCCTGAGTTGTAGTATTAGGCATTACCTCAAATGCTATCAATGTTTCATTCATTACAGGTAATCAGATGTTCATGTATAAGTTCTTTTTGATTCCTTGCCATAGGCAAGGTCACTATATCTCAAGATAGGAATGACCAACACTTTTCATATTTGGTATATGTCATATTGAGAGAAAGAACCCTATTGTTTTTGGTGGAGGTCAAATGTCATTTGAGGTCACCAGAGTTCAAAGACCGAAAACCTTGAAATTGGGATATGTCAAGATAGGAATGGCGGATATAGATTTGTCATGTTGAGAGAAAGAATGCTATATTTGTGAATGTTATATTTGGTGGGGTTCAAAGTTCATGTGAGGTCAGCAGAGGTCAAATTATTAAAATATCGTAAAATGATGTAGTCAAGAAAGATAAATTTGAGGGATAAACCTCAGTGCAACAAAACATCCCCATTCAGCAAGGAATCACCAAGCCCTTAGGCTTTCTGGTTTCATATGCTGTTATGCTGTTTCCTCAAATGACTTTTCTCTGGTCTTCAAGGTACTTTGTGTGGAGAGGAAGTTGGGCAGAAGGCTATCATCTGTAGAGGTAACATAACAGTGTTTACACAAGCTGTGAAGCTGTGTGAGATGGAAGGTCAAGAAAAGCTCAGACTTGGATTTACTGGAGTGAGTTTTGCTTCTCTTTCTTTTTGTTTTTATTCCTTTCCCCTGCACTTGTTTTGTTTTAGGCATTCTTTGATGGTATTTTAAACAATTACTGTACATCAGAAAAAAGGAAAGCTGGATGGTACCAAAAGAGCAAAACATCACACAAAATTGCTGAGAGAGAACATAAAGAATTAAAAAGTTCAGCAAAAATATTTCATTTACAGAAGGTTCCTGCAAGAAGTATACAGTTGTGCAAATATCTGTCTTACAGTATTAAAGGGGATATGGCATCCCCAACCAGGGAGTTGCAAGTAACACTCTGCCCAAACATATTTAGGAATAGCCCTAGAGTTCTAAATACAGTTGATGACTGCACTTTGATTGGCATTCATTCAAACAACACAGTATTGCTCTGGTTGGGCAACAATGACTTGTACAGTCAGTTGTGTTCCCAGTTAAGCTCAAACAGTGTGTTTGACAATTTTGCCTCGAGCAATTTAAACTCAGTGCAGGCTACCAGTACTGTGGCTCTGTCTGAGAGGTGTACTAGACCAGACTTTGGTTTACATTGGAAGAGGGACTAGAAGTTTACTTAGTAGGGAGAATTGTTACTGTTTGGGGTGAAATTGGAGATGAGAAGTTGGATACATAAACTCAAAGTCCAGCTTCCATCTTCATAGCATACACTGTTGTTAATGTTACAAGATTTTGAAAATATGTGAAATAATTTAAAGGTAGTGTGCATAAGTGTGATATCATTCTTGTACTACTCAGAACACCTGCACATGTGTGTTTCTCTGTGTCTCCAAAATATTTCCAGCCTGTGCAAAAAAGTTATAAGTGTTTTATTTTTGTATAGTGATATTATTACTTTGGCAAACTTCTAACAAGCATTTTCCCAGACATTGGTTATTTTCCAAGGCCATCTAAGCATTTTAACTTTTAACCTGCCATACCACCCAGCTTAAGAATTTAAGCTCTAAAAGTGTGTCATCCGCAATTTAAGTCACTCAAATTATAGATCACACACTACTTCCCTGTTTATAGACCTAATAACACTCACATTTTGTGATTTGTATCAGCTGGAGTTGTTCTCTACAAATTTCAACATTCACTTCTACCTTCAGCTTTACTCTAGAACAACTTTAAGCAATATAAAAGGCAGGTATTTATTAGCTCAACAAGTTGAGCTATTGTCATGGCAATGCATCTGTCTGTCTGTCCGTCTGTCTGTCCGTCAACATTGGAAAAAGAGCTGCTGTCTGCAGGTGCTTTGACCGTTCCTTGTCAAAGTTGGTGTGGCTATAACACATATCAAGGGCTTGATAATCATGGTAACAGGAAGTAGGTCAAAGGTTATTTGGGGTCGTGAGAGGTCAAAGAGTGAAATCACGCAAAAGCCTTCAACTCCTTGTGGTTATGTTGGAATCTTTTCAAATTTGACAGGAGTGGTTAGTAAATGATGGGTCATCAAAGTTGTGTTTTTGAAGTAGGTCAAAGGTCATTTGAGGTCACCAGAGGTCAAATATTGATTTTTGGGGTAAACAGGATTAACTCTAAAAGTGAACAGTGGCTGATCTTGAAACCTACAATAAAAGTTGTTCAGATTGAGTTTTCACTCGCTTTGTGATGGTGTGGAAAATTCATGGCCATTTTCTTATGAAAAATGAAGATATAATTATAAACCTACTTTCTACGGTTACTCCCATTGACCATCATGGTGCATTGTTTGTCAGCACACTGTTCTTCCATGTAGATGCGTGATGCTCAAGCTTTAGAGATTACAGTGTTTTGCACAGGCATCCGTATACAACTTTGGTGGTTACGTGTTAGCCTGTGTAATACGCACGCACGAAATCTTCCGCAATATGCAACCTATCCATGTATGTACCACTGATCTCTATACTAACTGGATTGGATTGGCTTCTACACATTGATTGGATAATCAGTGATGAAGTCGCCGAGCGGCCATCTTACGAGAGATCAAAACGCAGTGCAAATATACGGTGGAACAAGTATCTTGGGAGTTGAACACCTAAGTGTCCATGCTTTTGCGTAGACACGTAAAAATTAGTTATACATGGAAAATAATCGCAATACAAATTAAAAAATTACCCTTGACAACGAATGCGCTTTGATTCACCCATAAATTATAAAAAAGTATAATGAAATAAAAAAAACATTGCACCCAATAAACTGCACATTCGCCGGTTTTGATAGTCACAATATGGCGGACGCTGACTTCACAATCACACGGACATCGCCAATCCAGTTAGTATAGAGATCAGACCGGTCCTACTAATGATCAGACTCGACCATAGAAATAAAAGTAAGGGAGAATGACGTCAGCCGATCTGGACTGAAGCCATTGATTTGGCCAGTCTGTATGGCAACGGAGCACATGCGTGTAATACAAATATCACGTCATTGCTTTTGCCCCAAGTATTGGCAAATAAACTACAAGTTTTCAAGTTAGGAGTATAAAACAAAATACTTAAGGCACCATGACTTATTTCTGTTGTGAAAATTACTCCAAATCTTTCGAAAAACGGATAAAATAAGCTATAACTTCTGCAGCAGAATGCACACTGTACGTATGGAGACACATCAATCAACCAGTCTTTTGCCGTACAACGAAAGCGCCCTCACAATTTTCGTTTGCTTCACCGGTTGAACATGCATGGATGCATTGTGTTAGCGTTCTCCCTTTTATTTCTATGGACTCGACTCAAAGTTTGATTATTACGAGTCGCTCATGAAAAGAGCGAAGGTAATCAGATATTTTTAATTTTAGTCCTAGGCCTAATTTGCAATATAATAAGAGCGGAACAGGCGTAGCGCTTACGTTCACGTTAAACCGGATATTATGAAATTGTTTTCTGTATTATCAATATCAACATCCGTGCAATTTTTAGAATATTTCATGTCAAAGTAAATGCCGCGAAAAGTACTTCGAGCGTTAGCTAGGCCCTAGCCTAGGCTAGGCTCGGCCTAGTCCACAGTCTGCTGACCTAGGCCTAGTACTTGGGTCGCTTCCAGTCTGGAAAACATTTATGTTACGCCGAAGATCTTCGGCGTGGCACTCAAGCAGTCACGCCAAATTTCTGGCGTATTTTGTCAGCCTGGTTTCAATCTGTCGCACCTAGCCTACAGCAGATAGTGGCGTAATTTTTATCCTGCCTTTCCTTTGGTGTTAATCTTCGGCGGCGAAAAAACAAACTTTCCAATATGGGGTCGCTTGGGGCTTTGAATACTACGTAGTTCAGGACAGGGGAACAAAGTGTATGTGAGAACTAGGCCTAGGTACCCTAGGGTAGGCACGGCCTGGGTAGGGCTGCTATATAAGTTACTACTACTAGCCAATTTTCAGTTTCTTCAAAGAAAAAAAAACACAAATTACAAATTAGGCCTAGGCCTAGGCCTACCGCTGCAGTCATAGTTTCATTTGTTGTATTACGCTATAGCCTACGCGGTGGTAAGTACTTTTCTTCATGTGGTGGTATTACTGTTCTGAAAACCAAAAGAATTCACCGATTTCCCTAATACCCACTGTAGGCCTACAATCCTGGACAAAAATGATGGGACACTTTGGCACAAATGTAGCAAAATACTTCGACAAGTTCGCGGTCTTCAAAAATCCCGCCCCCCCCCCCTTGATCAATGTTGTCCCAACCCAAAGATATTCCGAATTTAAAGAAATTCAACATTGAACGGGGGAGTGGGGGTACTGTCCCATGTATTTTTGTCCAGGATTGTCTGAACTACTGTACAAGTCTATGGGAGCATACGAATATACGTTGCAGCAGAGAAACGTTCATAAATTGTAGGACAAATTTAAGAGCTATGATCGAAAATGAAGATAATGAGTAATTAAAGATTGCAGTTAATTATTAATTTGGAAATCGAGGAAACTTGGATTTAAGTTGGGAAGGTGGAATTTGACAGTAATGGAGGTATAAATTTGCCTATTAAGAAGTTGCGTTAGGACGTTTATTAAGGAGGACCATGTAAAAAAGGTATATCCATCAAATTGTTTTCATGCTATTGTTCGGGGGGGGGGGGGAGTGGTGTAGGGGCCGACAATTCAGTTGTTTTGTACACTTGCTTACTCAATACAGCTTAATATAACCAAATGTCTGCCTTTAGTTGAAGATTTTACACAGCATACAATATTTCATAGTCATGGACAAGTACAACTTTTTCTCACCGGAACCGAAAGCTCACATGAAATTTCAAAGGGACGCTTTCGAAAATAATATCAAAGTTCAGAAGTTCTTAGCTTTTCGTCGAGTTATTAGAACTATTACGATAATACCCTGTTAAATCATTGATAACGTTATTGCATAAACTCCAGAGCGATTGGATTCTATCATTCTGTCAAAAGGAGGGGGGACAAAGTAATAATTCCAGGAATTTGAGACTAAGGAAGAGGGTGCCCTCGTGCAATGGCTATTTCAGAACTATGGTAAACCACATGATCTACCTTATCTTACAGCATATTTTATCTCTAAGGATGACGTCATAAACATGCAAAGATGGAGTATGTATAGATGATATCACTGTACTTTTTTATGGGTATAAAGTAATTCTTAAAATGTAGTTTACTCGTTATTTGCCACGGTCAACCGTAAAATTGCTGTAAATATTTCTTTTGCATTAAGCCCCTTCCCAAAAGAGTGCGGTCGACCGTCAGTCCCATTAAAACAGTGTGTAGGTCAACGGTAGACCGTCGTCAGGTCAATGGTAGACCGTCCGAAATGATGTCGCTATATCAAATTATTAGCCGCGGCAAGGGGTGTACAAGTGACAGTCCTTTGAAAATGAAAACGGGCTTTGTGTACGTTGTATATTCTTTTTCACTGTTTGTAATATGATATCAGGGCCGGGTTTAACTTTGTGGGGGCCCTGGGAACAAAATATTGTGGGGGCTCCTTCGACTATAATTCTCCACAAGACTACAAGGGCGCAAGTCATGAAAGGAAGGCAAAGGTTGTGGTCCTACCCCAAAAATACAATAACATAATTTTGTGGGGACCCCTTTTTGTCGGGCCCCTGGGCACATGCCCCACTGGCCCATACTTAAATCCGGCTCGGTATGATATTATGTTATTCTCAATTAAAGAAGTCACATTCCATTTCCAACTATCATCTTAAATTCGGGGATGTGCACACCGCTACAAAAAAATCGAATCTCACCTGTGTTCATGTACCCTAAATATAACTGACCAATATTCCTATGGACGTGTATGGTAGCTCAGACAATCCTGGACAAAAATGATGGGACACTTTGGCACAAATGTAGCAAAATACTTCAACAAGTTCGCGGTCTTCAAAAATCCCCCCCCCCCCCTTGATCAATGTTGTCCCAACCCAAAGATATTCCGAATTTAAAGAAATTCAACATTGAACGGGGGAGTGGGGGTACTGTCCCATGTATTTTTGTCTAGGATTGTAGCCTACAACAAATCAATTAGAATTAAACTTCTCGTTATTGAATTTAAAAAGAGATTTTACGTAGGCTACACATATTCATTGGCAGGGATGTTTTGGTAGCTAAAATTAAAGTGGGGATGTTTTGCTAAAGGGACGTTTCGACTGGATACCCTTCGCCCTGCACACTTTAGACAATGTCTCAATTACACAAGCAAGTTCTGTTGTTATGGCCAAAGTAAATTACCAAATTGGTGAAAAACTCCCAAATAATGAATCCTGCAAGTGCAAAAAACCCTCATACAACAACCTGAAATGTACTCGCAGCTTTCAGTTGGAAGGGTTTTGTACGGGGCAATTTTCTCCAGAGAAGCATGGCACTTTTGGCATTACCTAAACATACAGTATCCAATGTATAGGCCTAATGTTAGGCATGTGCACCATGAACCTAAGCTACACATGTGTCTCTACAGCCCAGCTACTTCTAGGCCTAGAACTGCAGGGCTTATTTGAACCTTCTGATAATTTTTGGTGGGAAATTTATGTGTTGTACTTGTTCTGTGATGTATTGTGTTTATTATGTGTGGAATGTCTTATTTATATCGATAAGATTAGGCTACATATTTACTTGTGTAAACTTCTTACATCATTCTAACACATTTTAGGCTGAGCTACAGTACATAACCCATATATGTTACTGTTACGAGAGAGTATTAAAATATACAGACTCACCAAATGAGCATTTGCTTGGACAAATTTTAATGAAACTTGGGCACAGTGATACAAGGATAAAGGGTTATCAGTGGTGGTCAAGGATGGACTCAAAGGTCAGATTTATGGGTCAGTTTGGGGTCATTTATAACAAATGTTACTTTGTGTCTTAAAGATTCAGTGACAGTATTGGGTGTTTGTCATTGTAACTTGGCTTTGTGTATTTGTTTTATTACTGGTGTTGAGAATTTTAAGGTCAGTGGTCATTTTCATGCATGGTGTACTACCTGTGAGGTAATGACCATGTACTTTTATACTTTTGAAGTGGGGCAAGGGTCATTTAGGGTCAAAGAGAGGTCAAACAAAAGGCCATCTGAGCATAATTATGCAAAAGCCTTGAACTCCTAGGGGTTGTGTTGGAATTTTGTCAGATTTGGCAAGAGCATTCAGTAGATGATGGGTCATCAACTGGGTGTTTTTGAAGTAGGTCAAGGTCATTTGGGGGTCATGCAAAGGTCAAAACAGTGAAATCTTGCAAAAACCTTTAAGTGCTAGGGGTCATCTGCAAATTTTATCAAATGTGGCTGGAATGTTCAGTGGATGATGGCATGTGCCAGTTGTACTTTTGAAGTATGTCAAAGGTCATTTGGGCTCTTAGAGAGGTTAAAGGTGGAATCACACAAGTCTTCATCTCCTAGGGGTTATATCCAAATCTCATCAAAATTGGCCAGTGTTCTGTAAATGATGGGTCGTCAATGATGTATTTTGAAGTAGATCAAAGGTCATTTGGGGGGTCATAGAGAGGTTAAAGTTGGAATCACACAAGTCTTCATCTCCTAGGGGTTACAGTATATCCAAATCTTATCAAAAGTTGGCCAGTGTTCAGTAGATAATGGGTCATCAAAGATGTATTTTTGAAATACATCAAAGATCATTTGGGGTCAGAGAGGTGAAAGCTGGAATCACAGAAGTCTTCATCTCCTAGGGGTTATATTCAAATGTTATCAAAGTTGGCCAGTGTTCAGTAGATGATTGGTCATTGAAGATGCATTTTAAAGTAGGTCAAAGGTCATTTGGGGTCATAAGGAGGTCAAACATTGGAATCACTAAAAAGCTTTTTCAACTCCCATTGGTTATATGAAAATCTTATCAAAGTTGGCCAGAATGTTCAGTAGATGATGGGTCATCATAGTTGCTCTTTTGCAGAAGGTTTAAGGTCATTTAGGGTATTAAATGGTTGAACAATGGAATCATGCAACAGCCTTCAACTTTACAGGTTTGTGTCTGAATCTTGTCAAAGTTGCCAAGACAATCCAGTAGATGGTGGGTCATTAAAGTTATACTTTTGAAGGTCAAAGGTTGTTTGGGGTCAAACAGTAGAATCAATCAAAAGCCTTTAAATACTAGGGTTGCATTGGAATCTTATCAAAGTTGGTCCATGTTCCATGGATGATGGTTCATCATAGGTGTACTTTGTGTTGATGTTAAATGCCATTTATGCCAATGCTTTTCCATATGAGTTTTGGTTTTGTATGATATATTGACAAAGGAATAATATTAGATGGGCCTGACAAATGTGGGTATAAATACTTCATTTTCATCGCCACAATTACCTACTGTATTGTGCCCACAAGCACTAAAAAATGTCCCAAGCTGGGCAACTCTAAAATGCCATTGCTGTGACCATTTACTGTACATGGACAGCACTGAAGGTACTACATCATGACTGTCCATGCATGACGCCTTGGTTTGAATCACTAATGAAGCTACACAAAAGAAATTGTTTGAGTGAAATTGTAGTTGAGCTACAGCATCATTGATGCTCTTTTTTTTTGGAAATCTCTTCCGACAACATTATTTATGCAGGTTGAAACATTTGCTTAGGAATAACAAACATATTTTCCCTTCCTCCTTTCTTTCTCACTCTTTCCCTTTTCCTGCACATCTTGTTTAATAGATTTTTTTTTTTTTTAAGAAAAGGGATCAGACTAGAAAACTTATTTCTGGTTCCTCTACTTCCGTCTTTCGGTATGATAAGTTTCTGTGTATTGCGATACTCTGTAACCTGGTAAGTTGAGCAGTAGTAGGTGTAGAATCACAAAGTAGTGTGCAATTCACTGTTCCAACTGTGAAGGAAATAGAGTCAAGAATTTAATACCTCTTCTTAGATATGTGCTGTGAAAATGAAACAAAAAAAATGAAGTTGTATTGTATTGTTTAGATAATGTATGTAACTCTTTGTTGTATGGAATGTGGAAAAATAAACTTGAAACTTGAGAAAAGCTGGTAACTTGAGCAGTATGTGCTTAAAACCACAAAGTAGTGTGCAATTGACTGTGTCAAATATGAAGGAAATGGAGTCAGGAATTAAAATCTTTGCTTAGAAATGTGCTATGAAAGTGAAATTAGCCCAATCAATTGTTTTCAAAAATCTGTAGCAACTTTACTTGTTCTGTTAGACTTTTGGTTATATTTAAGCCAAGCAAAAAGCGAGTATAAAGAAATAATGAAAATTTAACAACCTCGTTGTATCCTCGTACTTGGAGTGAAAGTGTATCGAGAATTTCACTACAGTCATGGTGGTCTTATTATCTCAAGTAAAGTTACATTTTGGCAACAAATACAGGGAAAAATCAATCACAGAACTTTTTTTAAATATGTCTCTGTAAGAATTCCTTAAATTATATGAATCAGTGTTTTATTTTAATCTTTTCCTCACTTTTCAGTTTGGAGAAGGCAAATCTTGTAAAAGTGGCTTTAACTTTGAAAAGTTAATGGAACTCTATAAAATGAGTACAGGGGCATGTGAGTATAATATCTCTTTTGTCATTTTTGTTTGCGTTAAATTTGTCAAGAGGCTTGAAGTATTTTATTAGATGGAAAGCTGTTCTCAGGTAATGATTTTCATGCCAAGTGTACAGCTATGAGCCACCATAGACCAAAGCAGAATTTTGTCATGCTATTTATACTGCAGGTTTTATGCAGTGTATGTATTTAGCTGATGAATCACATCTTTTGTATGACTTCTTCCAGTGCCACCGCAGAGTTACTGTAGGGTTAGAGTTAGATGAGGTTTAATGGCTCAGTTTCCAACCAATTGGTTTAAGTCGGGCCGGCCACAGCCTTTTTTACAGTTGTGGATCATTGGCTTGTTTTCCCTACTCCATTGCTAATGCAGAACACAGTGGGCAGTAGGTTCCATTTTTAAAGTCTTTGGTATGAGAAAATTTCTTTCATGAAAACACAAAGCCAGTTTTTGGCCAAATTTGATCCAGTATGTGCCCAAGACAAAACAATGCTGGAGTTTACTCAACCTCCTCCCCTTCTCCTTTTTCCAAAATTTGGGGTTCGTAGCTGGAATTTTCAGGGTTCTGTGAGTTGTATTTTATGTAAATTACTTTGTGGGCTGTTACAGTACTGTTTGGAAATGCATACAGCAGTTACATACTTCTTATTAAAGAAATTATTACTCACCTTCAGACATGCATAGTAGCTTAGATGTAATTTCACAGTTATGTACCCAAGGCACTGGAAAAAGCAGTAGAGTAAGAACCTGGATTTGGACCACATAATATTTCCAGGAGTGGTTCTTATCGTTATCATTTTGGCAATGCATCACTGATCCTAGTTGATCTTGGTATTGAGGTAAGAATTTTGAGGAGAAAAAGCAAGATTACATTTGGAAACAAATATTGCATCTAATTAAGAGTTTATAGAATGTTAGATCTTCCTAGATCTTCTTCCTATCACCTTCCTGGTTAGAGAGAGGATGAAATGAAAGTAATTTACTGACTAATGAATAAAACATACTTCCATGTCATGCAGATTATTTATTAAGTTCTTTCATGAGTCAAAATACATTATGTACCTCGTGGTATTCACAAAAACAAGTAAGGCAGTGCATAAAGATGCATACCTCATTAACCCCTGTAAATGCTCACGAGCCAACTGTGTGTGCAATTGTATCTTGTTTGGTCACATTTAAACCAATCACAGTGTTTCCTATTCTTAAAATAATGCACAATCATTTGGTACAGTGTACCTCTGTATGTGTTGCTACAGTGTTTACTCAGTTCATAAAGAGTTAAACAAAAACATTTACAAAATTTTCCCTTTGTGAATACTGACTAAGCAAACTTATGCAAATTTTTGTGGGTAATTATTCTTGGTAAGTCAGGCCCCAGGCTTTGGTGTTTGGGGATATAGGCAGCTTCTAAGACTTTGAAGTACAGTTGAAAACTCAAGGTTAGGGATGAAATGAAGTAAGGTCAGCCTTTAGGCAAACTTTTCTAGCTTTCGTAGAAAATGCTATACCGTACCAAATCAGTGATTCTTTGAATGGTCCAGTATTTTGAAAGTTAAAAGGACTTTTATTCTCTTTGGAACACACGTGCCGTCCTGCGTGATGCTCCGCATAAGCAATGGAGTAAGGGAAAACAAGCCAGTGAGCCACAACTGGAAAAAAGGCCGTGGCCGGCTCGACTTGAACCAATTGGTTGGAAACTGAGTCGTTAAACCTTATCTGTCTAACTTATCATATTTCAACAGGTGGGAGAAGCCTTCAGAATCCTTTATTCAAAAAGATGCAGACATTTGGTAACGTGGAGGTATACGCCCATAATGCTGAAGACAGTGAACTGTTAGCACTCATCAGCATAGTGAAGCTATACAATCATCGTATTCCAGAACTCATCCAAAGAATTAAGAGCAAAACTGCAAAAGAACTCCAGTTTGCAAGTGAGAATTCTTCTTTCTTGATAACAGCTGTGTAACTTTGTGATGTAAATTGAAATAATGTGCATTGTGATATCAGTTAAGTTATATTTCTTATTAGAATTTGGACTGATTATCAACATTCAGTATTGGTATAGATGGATATTCCTCATCATCACCTTGTATCGATATCAGTGTCTGTAAAATTTACCTCAAATGCCAATACTACCCAAACAATGTTGCTTGGCTGATGCTTTGTGTAGGTATTTTCCTGTGTCTGACGGTAAGTCCCAATATTTGATTTCCTGCAGATGGCAAAAGGAATGTATGTAGTCATGATGGAATGTGTATGTGCATGCTTGTGTGTGTTTGTGTGTCTTTGTGGTGCTTAGCTTGTAAACAGGGTATCTCAAGATTAGATAGGAAAGATGGATACTAAGTATATGGATGTACTTGCAAGGAAGAAGTATTGCTTTTGGTGGAGGTCAGATGACATGTGAGGTCATTTGAGGTCAGAAACAAACATTGTAAACATGATATCTGAAGGTAGGAAGCCTGGATACTTTTCATATTTGTCAGAGGATTAAACCAATTATCTTTGGTAGATTTCAAAGGTTATACGAGGTCAGTCAAGGAATTACTGTATGAAGACCATGGAAAACTGTTGTAAACATGATATCTCAAGGTAGGAGTGATGGGCTAGCTCTTGTCATATTTGGTATATGGATTAATTGTATCAAGAGGAAGAACCTATCATTTTTTATATATGTCAGAGGTCATTTGAGGTCACCAGAGGTCAAAAATTAAAAAAGCTTGTAAACACATTATCCGAGGAAAAGTAGGGTAGATACTTTTTGATTCCTTGCGGTGAGGTCAAGGAATCTATGCATTCATGCAGGCATGTTTATGTACGTATGTGTGTGTGTTTGTGCATGTGTATGTGTTTGTGACACTTAGCTCATTAACATGATATCTCAAGAAAAGAAACTTAGATTTGTGTCATACTTGGTATGTGGGTGCACGATATTGAGGAAAAGACCTTTGTTTTCGATGGAAGTCAAAGGTCATATGAGTTCATATATTGAAGACCTTTTAATTACAATATCTCAATAAATCAAAGTTAAACAGGTCTCATACTTTGTATCTGGATGCACCATATTAAAGAGAAGTATCAGGTTTTGGTAGAGGTCAAAGGTCATGTTAGGTCATCAGAGATCAAAAACTGAAAACCTAGTTAAATATGATACCTTTAGGAGGGAAACTCAAATTGCTGTCATACTTAAGTATGTGGGTGTGCCTAATAGTGAAGAAACCCTATCGTTTTGAGGTGAGGTCAAAAGGTCTTTTGGGGTCAGCAGAGGTCAGAAGGTTAAACCCTTGTCTCATCATATCTCAAGTTCTAAAGGTAACCCCGATGAAGTTCATACTTAGCAGTAGATGCCCCATATTTAAGGTCATTTTTTACCTGGTGTAACACTGTAGGCCTTTGATTCTGTTGCGATATCACATCATTAAAAAACCTGAGTCGATATCATCAGGGCAAAGTATATCGCCGATATTGCAATATCATGATTATCGTGGCAGCCCTAATAGGCCATGAAAGTTGAACACTGTTTAACTCTTAGCTTTGTCAGTGATTGGCCCCTGAAGAGCAAAATATGACCATATATGGTTCTTATTGCTTTATAGTGCCCAAAAATTTGGAGGTATGAACCAGCCTTAAGTTTATGTTCCTATTGTATTTTGTGGAGGTCAGAGGTGAGTTTGGGTCACCAGAGGTCAAACAGTGAATAAAGCTCGTAACCTGATATCTCAAGAAGAGTTTCAGTGAGGGCTCTCATACTTAGCATGTGGAAGACCCACATTAAGATGATCCCTACAGTTCTTAATGGAGATCAAAGGTCATTTGGGGTCATCAGAAGTATAAAGGTGAAAACCTTATAAATAGGGTATCTCAAGAAGGTAACAGTAGTGGATATCATGCTTGGTATGTGGATGTCCCATATTCAGTACTATATCCCTACTTTTTTTTGAGGAGGTCAAAGGTTAGTTGTAATCAACAGAGGTCAAACAGTGAAACCCTTGAAAAGTACTCATTAACACAATAGGCTATATTTAGGAGGTAACCATGAGGGATCTCCAACTTGGAGTAAAGTCACTAATGTTCATTGGTGGAGGTCAAAGGTCATTTGGGGTCACCAGTGGTCTAAAGGTCAAAGCCTTGAAAACACTCTTCATAAAGAAGGGTCTCTTTTTAGTCATGTCTTCATTCTCACTATTGCAGCACTGTCTGATGGCTTCTAATTAAGTCTTGTGTTAATTCAGGGTGGTTACTCTTGTTGGGAGAAGTTTCAGGTTTTAAATTTGCCTGCCTTGGGAAGTACGTAGCTGGCAGGACTTCTCATAGGGAGAACTTGGTGTTCAAACAGTGTAAAGTTTAAAACTCTGGAAGTGGGAGTTCTTAAAAAATGTTTTCATAGGCAAGGAATACTGAGCTGTTTGGCTTTCTGATTTACCATAATAGTTATTTCTGGTTCCTCTACTTCCATCTGATAAGCTTGTTTCTCTGCACATTGACATACAATGTAGTCATATTTTGTATTGTTTTCATGATGTACATAACTCTTCTTTGTATGAAATGTAGAAAATTATACTTGAGACATGAAGATATGAATTGATACTGCAGTCAGAATGTCAGTACATCACTCATACTAGTGAGATACTGCGGTCATATCAGCAGTAATCTGACCACAGGCAAAAAGTGAAATAATACTGTTACCAGTTTGCCAGTGCAAATTCATGAAACCCACAGTAACATATGATACTACTCTCTTTCTTACAGCTGTTGTTTTGACCACGGCCCACAAGTCTAAAGGATTGGAATTTGACACCGTGCAGTTGACAGATGACTTCAAAATGTTTGGACCTAAAGTAACTATGGGAGAAGAAGGCATGCTTATCAGTGAGTAGATACGGAGGATTGGATCCTTTTTTTCACCAACTTTTATAAATTTGAGGGTCACAAGTGATCATAGTTTCTCTCTTGCACTTGCAGTACTTCATTTGAAGCTCATGACTAAATTTAATGTCTTCCATGGTGTTAACATCCAGGGGCAGGATTCACTAACATTTTTGTAAGTTCTTTTGTAAGTCAATATACTTACACACTGTGTAGGAACTTTCTTAAAGTGGACCTAAAGTCTAAAAATTCAAAAATATATATTTTAGAGGTTACAAAATTAATCTTATTGGTCCAACTCCCATTGTCATAGCTTATTCCATTGCTGAGATATTAAATGTTAAAATTTATTCACTTAAATCCAAACAGTTCATTGCGCAATAATTTTTGACATTCTTGTTGTACAACTCACAGTAAATGCTTTGTTTTCTTTTAAAATTAAAAATGTTTATATGACCTTGACCGCTTCCTGTTTTCTTGCATGACATGCTGTACAGAGAGGGCTTATATAGTCAAGTCACCCCAAAGCAGTAAGAACGCGATCACATTTTGGCACAAGGTGCGGTGGCTTTCAGAAAAACAAAGAAATACAAAGATTGTAATTTGAGTAGTACAACAATGACATCACAAATTATTGTGCAATCTACCTTTTTAAATCGAGTGAATAAACTTCAACATTTTATATCTCAGCTTAAGAAAGTCCTGTGAAGATGGGAATTGGACCATTGGAATTCAGTTTTCATGCTCTGTAATATATATTTTTGAATTTTCAGACTTTAGGTACACTTTAAGTGGTATTCACAAAAACTGCTAACTCAGTTCATAAAGATACCCAGCCTAACTGCAATAAATGCACAAAAATCAATCACATGTGTGGTTGCATCTTGTTTTGTTACATTTTAAGCCAATCACACTGACTGTTCTTTTAAGAAGATGTGCATGATCTTTGGTTACACACATGGTCCTATACTGTACACAACTAATAGGTAACACGCATGTCACTGTATGTGTTACTATGGCTTTATGTACTTTTGACAACTCAGAAGCTTGCGTGAACTTATGCAAAATTTTTAAGATTTTTTTCCCTTTATGAATACTGTCTAAACAAGATACCCTTCGTAAGTCTAACTAACCCAAGTTTATGTGCATAAGTATTCCTTTGTGAATCTGGCCCCATTTCCCTAAACAGGTGTGCAAGTGTGTAGAAATGTGTCAAGGAAATGAAAAATTGAGGTAAAATCAGTTTGGCATAACTTCATTTCCTTTCTTGTTGTATATTCAGTGGGAATTTAATGTTATTTCTACAGGCAGGTTTTTCATGCATCATTTCAGGCTTCTCATCATCTTAATGTATCCCTTTATTAGCTAAACATATGACCAAATACATTAGTTGCATTAAAATCTGAAGTGTTGGCATTTTCGAGTTATTTTCACATTACTGCTATTGTACTCTAAAGGCCGTACTTCCATTTCTAATATTCATTTTCAGGTCTTTTTTAACCCACACCAGTTTTTTTCATAGAAAATATTGCTTTTGATGAAACTTGCTGTTTTACAGTGAATATTTTTCTCCTTTTGTTAAATTTCCTCTTAAACAATAACAAAATATCTTTCAACATTAAGGATGTTTTTCACTTCATACCCAGCTGATGATGTTAACATTCCTGAAGATGAAAAAAATTTAATCTATGTGGCAGTAACAAGAACAAAGAAAAGCTTAAGACTTAATGAGGGGCTCAGGAAATGCCTTGGGAAAGCATCGGTAAGTGACATTCTCAACTAAAAAATTAAAAATAAAATTGAAACATCCCTTTGTCATTTTTTCAGACTATGTCAAAGCACTATAAAGAAAAGGTTTTTTTGACTTGATTTAATATCAACCATGGTTTTGTATATAGGAAAATGAGTATGGATTCTGTGGAAGATGTCAGTCACCATATGCTGCACAGTTACCCATGGCTTCTCTTGAGTAACTTTTGCAGATGTGGGGCCGATAGTTTCTCTTAAAAGTTTGTTCAACATTCCTTTGGGCTTGTTCTCCAATTTACATTCTGTATTCATGTCACTTGAAAACATGCAATAAGTGGGCACTTATACTTTAGATGCCATAATTCTCTCCCTGTGAAACAGGATTCATACTCATCCGTGTACAGTCATACTGACAGATTTTTGATAGAACACTGTTACTAATGCACAATTTTGACTCATACTCTTAAGAAATACATCCACTTATACTTTATCAGTGTTTTTCTTGCCCAAAAGCTCTAACAGCATGTTGCAACCTGCCATAGATATTGGACTGGTTGGGTTGGAACATCAAAAGCACTCTAGCAATTGGTAACTGCATCATAAGCTTGGCCTGGCCAGTATGCTCAGAAATAATAGTTAAACTGAGGAGATACTGCTTGTATATTAGCTCGTTTAACTGAGCTTTCTGTGTTGCAGGCTATCCAGGTTTCTCATGGGTTGTCATTACAAATTGCGAATAGACCAAAAGACAAGAGGCTTGCTGTGTAGTTTCTGTGAAATTTGCATTTTAAGTTGTTATTACAAGCAGAAGCACAATGTTTGTACTCAGAACTCACAATATACTGTAGTACTCACAATACAAGTCTGAACATGTTTTCATGTCCATATGTGCGTACAGTTTTAAGTGTTGTTGCAAAGAAAATCCCCCCTGCCATACCCTACTTACAATGTGCACTGCAAATT
Source organism: Holothuria leucospilota (assembly GCA_029531755.1). NCBI lineage: Eukaryota > Metazoa > Echinodermata > Holothuroidea > Aspidochirotida > Holothuriidae > Holothuria > Holothuria leucospilota. The sequence goes on along the minus strand of CM055962.1, from coordinate 26,636,788 downwards.
AATACCATTGTATTTGCAAAGTGTAAAATTACTGATCAATGATTCAACAAGATCAGGTGTGTTCATCTCCAAAGCAGAATTAAGAGATCTACATCATCATAATACTCTTCACTTGTAACTATTTTCAGGAGCAGTTCAAGTTTCCCATCCCAACAAAACAGTTTTTGGAGTGTCCACATAGCAACGAAGAGCAGCGATGCCTTGACTGTGGTGTACCAATTACTGAGTTAAAGAGGGTAACCATGTCAAAAGTGTGGTCAGTTAAACTGGTAGGTAGCATGTGGTAATTGTTAAACCTGTTTACAAATCAACTTGATATTGTTCTGCTTGGAGGTCAAAATTTTCAAGATATGAAAGTACTGAATTTTGAGGACAAAGGATGAAGTCATAGTCTATAGAGGGCAAATAGTCTGGCAACCTGTTGTTAGCTTTGAGGTGATGTTATCATTTCCTAAAAATGATGGTCAAGTGGTATTCAGAAGGCACAAACTTCGTGGAGTATACATTTGCTTATGCAATCATGTATACTATCAGTGGGATAAGCTGATAGTGCCGCTGATCAATCAAAGTGTTCTTGCAATAATTACATCAAATTTTAGTTTTGTCTTCCTTTTAAAAAATGTGGTATCCATACTAGGAGATAATACTGCAATAAAATGTGAAACCAGTTAAAATCTGGAACTTTGGTTGTATTTCCTCGCTTTCTAGCATTTTTATCATTGATACTAAGTCAGTTTGATTCGATGTGCCATTGTGCAGCTGTAGTAAACTTTGCAGAGCTAGTTACTGAATACAATATGACCACAGAAAACAGACTGCCACAGTATAGAAAGTTTTCTCTTGTTACAGAACGATGGGTTGCCAGACCATTGGGTCTCTCTAGACGGTCATAAAGTTACAGAGTTGTTTCCCCACTCATTTGTTGTAAAATACCTCTCCCTTTGTGTTTTTTTTTTTTACCTGAGTACCTTTGTATAAATCTGTTGACAATATACTGTTTGAAAGTCACCATTTTCAGGATATGAGAATACTGAACTTGAGAGATTAAGGAGGAAATGAGAGTAGTATGGAATGCCCATTTTTTCTTCTTTTTCACTTCTTTTTACCTCAATAGGTCAGCAGTTCCCAGCATGAGAACCATCCCACTAATTCAGGAGGATTCATCTGCAGCAGTTGTTCCTATCATCATCTTCCTGGCTTTGAAAAAATTTTCTTAGGAGACGAAGATGCCCCACAGGCTGCTAGTATTATGTGATTGCCATCGCAGACTTTGTAATGTACATACAATGGGATATAGTGCAATTTGCTTTGGCATACTTTTCACAAGTTTGCTGAGGTAATGGAAATAATAGTTGATATTTTCTATGCGCCACCAAGTATTAAGAGTAAATATGAAATTGTAAGTATGAAGATGATTTGATAAGATTTGATATTAAGTGAAAGCTAGATTGAAGTTTTATATGAAAAAGAGTAACATTTAGTAGTAAACGAGGTACTATCATAGTTGTCATGGATAACAAACATGGGTACAGCCAGTTCAGATAGCTTTGTTGCCGAACAGCATGATGGGCGACCATGTGCTCTATTGGTTTGTCAGAGAGGAGGTTGATTCTGTAAAGTTAGAAACACCCTCTGGAGTTACTCTATGCTGTCTCACATTGGGGCCACAGACGTAATACAGTACTTAGGGAATCATCAGGTGTGCCTTTTTGGTTCCTTGCCAAAGTCCAAAGGAACCTTTTGTGATAATAATGTGTGTGAGATGTGTGTTATGTTGTGTTTATGTGTGTGTGTCTCTATGATGCTTGGAAACGTTTTGTTTCAAGAAAGGCAACTGTTAGGGGTCTAATACTATACCCGTGGATGCCCCGAGATCATGTGCAAGATCCCACGTTAAAGGGGAATTTTCATCATCCCAGACAGTTCCAATTCTCCCAGCTATGCAACTTCTAGCTCCTCCCATAACTGTATGAAGCTACTCCTTGTGCAGGAATAAACCTGTTTTATTGCTTAAGACCATGTCCTGGTGAGCATACAAGGCTATAAAATGTAATAAAAGCACTCTCTCTGCCTTGTGTGGAATGTGAGCTACTTTGCATCTTTCAAATTTTCAAACTTTGATGTCAATCAAAGAGCAGTTACCAACTGAGAATTTTCATACCCCTACACTAAAAAATATACTTTGGGGTGATGACTGTCTGTCTTTAAGTGTTTTTAGTGGAGATCACAGGTTATATGAGGTTAACAGTGGTCAAATTGTGTAGTTCAGAGGTCATTTAGGGTCATCCAGAGGTCAAACTGATACAATTCGCACTTAGCATATGCGCCATCATATTGAGTTAGAGAAGCATAATGATTTCATTGAAGGTCAGAGTTCAAAGTTTTAAAACTGTCTAAACAGGATTTCTCTGCAAAGGTATCTTATGGATCTCATATTTGGTGTGGGGTTGTCCCACATTGAGTAAAGAAGCAGTCTTTCTTTTCGAGAAGCTCTAAGTTCATTAGAGGTCACCATCAAGCTGCAAAGTATGCATGGATGTAGCCTGAAATGCTCAAAATGAAACAAGAAATACAGCAGTGTTAAGAAAACATCAACCCATTGGATTCATGTCCAAAGACCTTAATCATGCTATACAGTACAGTGAAAGTGCCACCAAGTTTAAACAACAGTATTTACAAACATATCTATTCGCAAGGAATCGCTAAGCCTGTTGGTGTTTTGCTTAACAAGGTGATACCTTGCTACTAAAGTTTGCTTCTGGGACATTTGACAACCATAAAACTTAATTCAACAGCAAATTCTCATGGAGAGAATAATGTTTTAATTTCATTGGTTGTTTTGCTTTTATATAAATTGCTTAACCAGTTTTAGTCTGCATTTTACCAACAGGTGTATAGATATGTTTTATTATACATTATATGCTCATTTTGGTTTCATCTACTTTAAAAATTCTTGTTTCCTTCAGACATTTTTCATCTTTTTCTGAGGTGAATGTGAAACTGTGGATGTAGCTTTACCAAACTGCACTTAAGTGTAACAATGTGAACACGGTGTTTCAAATTTATGTTTCAGTACAGAGAACAGGTAAAAGCTTAAACCAAAGCTAGGAACAACCATTTTTAGAATGGGTCATGGGTTTAAGCTGATTATGGGCTGATACCCTGTGAATTTCGAGAAGGCTTGTCAGTTTTACCAAGTAAATGATTGCTGACCTATTTTTCCTTTTCATCAATGTGTAATGTGACGTGTCACTTTCTGAAACATGAGTATCACGCTTGCACTGGAAAGGGCTAGGTAAAGGCATGTCAAGTACTCTGGGAGGCATTCCATGGTAAAAAATTTTGTTGGCTTGCTATTTCCCAAGCTCTTATAGGGCTTTGCTTTATAGATATTGTGGTTAGATCTCAACAAACAAACAACAAATAGAATAGATGTGCATTCCATAAAGGTTGGTTACCTCTGGTTTAAACATGTCGCTAGAGGACCCATTGACCATAAGTTGCACCTCTGCAGCTCTTCTCCTCCAACTCTCCCGAGTTGTTATCTGTACTTTTATCCCTTGAGCAAACAAGCTTCCAAGGCACTATTGACCACAACCCTCTTATCAACCAGTAGAACTACTTGGCTTGCAAGGTTTACCACAGAGACTATTGTTTGAGATAAGCTTTGATGCACACCACTGCACAACCTTTTTAGTGCAAAAAGAGGGGGAGAGCTAGGTGTGAGAGGATGACTCATGCTGTAATTAACTAAGTCAGGAAACCCACCCAGACAGGCACATGACCGGATTTGAGTTCTTAGAAGATGCACCATATTAGTAGTGGCAAAAGCAGCATGAAGGGCCTTTTTCCTCTTTAGAGGCAGTTTTAATTTGTCATAGTTAAGGGGGAATTTTCATCATCCCAGACAGTTCCAATTCTCCCAACTATGCATCTTCTAGCTCCTCCCATAACTGTATGAGGCTCTTCCTTGTGCAAGAATAAACCTGTTTTATTGCTAAAGGCCATGTCCTGGTGAGCATACAAGGCTATAAAATGTAATAAAAGTACTCTCTCTGCCTTGTGTGGAATATGAGCTACTCTGCATCTTTCAAATTTTCAAACTTTGATGTCAATCAAACAGCAGTCACCAACTGAGAATTTTGATATACATACACTAAAAATATACTCTGGGGTGATGACAGTCTGTCTTTAAGTTTGCCTCCACTCCCTTTCAGTTTTACCAAAAAATTTCTTTTGCACCCAAAACACAAAGGCCTACATGTCCTTTCAATGCCAAGGCCATATTCTGCTTAGTACACTACTGTGTGTTCATCTTTTATTTCACTGATCTTCTAATGACAGCCAAAGTATATTCACCATCAATGATTTTGAATACAAATACAATTAACAAAATATAGACCTTTTTATTGTCATCTTCTCTGAACTTACCATTTTTGTTTTACAGTAGCATTTTGTTGTTAATTTCATTTTTTCAAAGGTCATTGATAGCAAAAACAATAGGTTTTTCTAATATAGGGATAATTCTCTGAAGTTATTGAACTCCATGATTGTTACATAGTAAGAACTTACAGAGCTACTGTGGTCTAGTGGGCATAAAGTGTGCATATACCCACAGGCACTTCTTTTTAAGTCACTTTCGTTCGGGAGTTATCTTTGGTCAAATGTGATAAAAAAGTAAGCACTTTTGATCCTGTAAGGTTAAAGTTTAGTTGCTGTCATATCAGTATAAAGTGCAAAGTACAGTCGGCATTACATACAACCGTTTTCACGCGCAGTGAATTTTTACCTTTCCATCTGCAGTTGGTTCATTAAAACATCGTTTTGAACATTATAAGACACCTTTCACCATTCCATTGGCTTTGCAAAGTTCTGTATACAGTGTTTGCCTGACAGTAACATACAAGTTGTTCACAGTACGTGCACACGTGTGCAAGAAGTGTGCTCAAGTTTAGAGTTAGTACCCATAAGTATGCCCTTCTAGTAAGTTTTCCAGGTAGTGATACAATAAACACCCACCCCTTGTTTTGCCCGTTTGTCGTTTCTGATGGTTCTGCTACTATACTGTACACAGTACCAGGTCAGTAGTCATACAAAGTACTGAGAGGTCGCGACAAGGTATATTAAGATATATTAAGGCTATAGCAATATTTGTTGTCAAATGTGTTCTGGGGGAAATGAGTTTTCAAAGGCCTCATCCTCCTCTTTACTACAAGAGCTGTACAGCACTACGGTATTTAGAGTTTCTGAATGTCAATTAAGCAGGGAATTGCTATTAGGAGAGATTACTGATACTTCAACTTACGGTAATCGTGTGAGGTTTCTCTCAGCATGAAGAGAAAAATCATTCCACTCTTTTTTTGGTTCCTTGCGAAGCAAAGGGAACCAATGTAGTCAGGTTGGCGTGTGTGTGTGGGTGTATGTGTGTGTGTGTCTGTGACACAAGCTTGGGTACGCTGTAACTCAACAAGGGAAAGTTGGATTAAGTTGAAACTTGGTATATAGAACCGTCATGGTGAGAAGGCGTGCCCTATTGTTTTTGGTGGAGGTCAAAGGTCATTTGGGGTCGCCAGGGGTCAAACACCGAAAACCTTTTAATGACGATGTCTCGATGTAGGAAGCTTGGATAGATTTCTTATTTAGTATGTGGATGCGTTATGGCAAGAAGAGAAATGGCGTCATTTTTGGTGGAGGTCAAAGGTCATCTGGGGTGACTGGAGATCTAACACTGGAAACCACTTAACAAGATATATCTCAGTCAAGTTAGGAAGCTTGGATAGTTTTCATACTAGGTATGTAGATGCTTTGTGGTGCAAAGATAAATCATGATATGTTTGGTGAAGGTCAAAGGTCATTTGGGATCACCAGGGGTCAAACTCCGAAAACCTTTTAAGCACGATATTTCAATGTAGGAAGCTTGGATAGATTTCATATGCGGTATGTAGATGACTTTTGGTGCAAGGATGAAGCCTAGTATGTTTGGTGGAGGTCATAGGTCATTTGGGGTCACCAGACACCTTTTTGACCAATTTTGTGCCACCCCTCTACTGTATTTTAACCAGTCTCACAAAATCAGCTTACCTCATACAATACACTGCACTCCCTCTAAAACTGTCTGTGTACAAGAGGTCAATCCTGTGAGGTTGTTTAGGTTAGTTTAAAGGGAGCTGTCTAATGGGTTTCCATTGTGTGTACATGCATGCACTGTATTACTATAAGTCAACTATTGTGAGAGCAACTGGCAACACCCTGTTCAGAGAATAGGTAAGTAAGGACTCATGATCAAGAGGTCAAATTTCACCACTTCATATACACACACAGTTGTTCTTCTGAGCAGTATTTGAACAATTTGTGTAGGTGGGTATGGCGAAAGACAGAGGAGTGATCATGTTACTGGCTTGTGGTGTTGGGAGGGTTATACTGAAACATTTCCAAACAACAAGTTATTAATTGTAGACATGCGTGCTAATCACAATCATCACACCTAAAAGTACCACACACTACTCAAAATCAAATGTTGAAAGCTACAGCAAGTGCATCAAAGCATCATTTCACATTTTATGGTTTGAGCTTGTGCACAGTCTGGGCTCAAGTTTGGGGTCACCAATCGTCAAACACAGAACTTTTTAAACACCACATCTCAAGGTAGCAAGCTTGTGTATAGATTCCACATTTAGCTTGTGGATGCAGTATGGCAAGAAGAGCAGTAGTGTCATTTTTAGAGGAGGTCGTCTGGGTTGACCGGAGGTCAGACACTGAAAACCTCTCAAACAAGGTAGCTGAAGGTAGCAAGCTTGGATGGATTTCATACTTCACATGGTATTGCATAAAATCCAGCAGAAAAACCATGCGGTTTGTCGAATGTATCTAGGCGTCACCATAGTAACAGTTAAACTTAAAACTAGCAAAATTTTGTTTGTATTTGTATGGTAATGCCTCAGTTTCATTACATGCAGCAAGGAACCACAGTGCCCATTGGGCTGTTTTTTACAAAGGCAACCTCATTGTTGAAACTCTAACAAGTCGATTCCATGCAACAAAGGTATGATGTTCTTACTTCTTGCAATAGGCGAACTGGCTGTTGTGGCGATTTGGCGATCGCCGCAAGAGCTGCCCGGTTCATGGCTGTCTTGGTCCAGATGCAGAGAAAAAAAGAGGGAAAACGAGAGAAGGTTGAACGGAGAGAAAGAAAGAGAAAGGAAAAAATTAAGGAAGGGAAGTGAAAAAGAAAGAGATTGTGAAAGATGGACAGAGGACTAGGGAGGAACACAGGATTGCAATGCAGTGTGTGTGGGAACTGATTGGGCTCTGAGGGCCCATAGCTCCCTATAACAATCCCCTGGCTCATCGTTGGCCCCTAAAAGACGTTTGGGCCAGTGTTCGGAAATGATCATAGAAACACGAAATTGAAAAACAATGTTCCAGTTTGAGAGTCAGGGCTGGGGTTAGAAATGGTGGATAACCTCAACACTAGCCGCTTGGAGCATCCACAGTTCCCCATCAGGTTCTACGTCTCAAAGGGCCGCCGCCTCATTTTCATTGACCCCTGTTCATTGAGACGGCACAGGGACAAATAAGTGAGTAGTAACTTAACATTATCGTGCCTCCCCCCTTCCTCGTCCGGGGCATAACAGTTTCTAATATTTTTAAACGAATCCCAGGTAATAAAAAATTCAAAATTTTCCAAAGGGAGGGCCCTTAGAAACTTTTCTAACGTCTTTTCGGTAGTACACGGGGATCGCATCAGTTACGTACCGCATGTAACAAGGGCAAGGAGGTCAGCCATACAAGTTTTTGTGAAATTGTGTATTTCTGGCTATCTTTATATGGAACCAGGACAGGGGTAAGTAATATTTCAATATTGATTGAAATTTTCGTAGAAGTTACTTGGTGTTGCAGAGAGAAGTCAACTCTGAGTCAAATTTGCTGAACACCCCATATTTACCATTTTCAATGATGATACAGACCACATGTTATTATCATCAATCTTTAGTAGAAGGAACATATTTGGCCGCTTGATCCCCAAATGACCCTTCTGTGCCAAAATAACCCCTAGTTTACGTTTGACTTCAAAATCCTAAATAGCCAAGCAACTGAGCAATTAAGTTATGACCCCTTTAAAATCCTCTTGAATGAAATGTGTTATGTTGAAAATGGTCCTGGGAAGTGCCATTTCCTGCGATCTGGCAAGTATTTTTGTCCAAAATTTCTGGTACGCTACCAGTGGGGCCGGTACGGAGGGGGGAACATGGGGCCCGTGCCCCCCCCCCCCCTCCCGTCGATTTCAGACTTTTTTTTTTTTGAAAATTTTAAAATAATCCCAAATAATCCCAAAGACGTTTAAGTTATAGATTTGTGTAAGGGGTAGGGTGAGGTGTGTTTTCGACCAAGTGATGGATCTACTGTAACCATTTTCTATCACAAATAGTTCTCAAACCATCAGGATTATCGCAAATCCTTCGCAAACTATCAAGATTTTGGCTCGCTCCGAGCGCTTCAAACCTTACCTCAATATTGTCCTTAATTATTATCAATAATTTTCGGAAGCAAATCCCACAGACGCACAGCAACAAAAGTTGAAAGCAATTTACAAATTCTCAGGTAAAAGACTGGCTTTGTGATTGGCAAATTGGTTTGTCGGGGAATTGAACTTGAAAGTGCCTCGATTTAGAGCATGAATGCAGGTTTTGTCATGGTTATTTATTGAAAAATTTCGGCGCGCATTCGTCACGGTTTTCACTTTATCTCATGACCATTATTAAGGTAATAATACATGCAACTATTATGATCACAACACTTTTCCGAAAAACAGAAGTACATCGCCATCCTCTGTATAGTCCAGGCCGTTTCGTAGCCTTTTTGGGGTTTGCATTTTTTCTTGCTATATTTGGTAAAACTTTGATAAGATGTAGAGTAGACAGACAATCAGAAAAGTATGTGCTCCATTTTTTTCATGTGCAAGGGGGTAGCCAGCCCAGGGGCGTCAATCCGTATTCAAATGTGGGGGGGGGGGGGGGGGACGGGGGACATACATGACTTAGCACAAACCAATACCTTTGGTTTTGAAGAGGGGGCGTCTTCCTATAGGCCCTTTCCTCCCCCCCCCCCTTATGATGACTGACGTTGTCCTATTCTACTAAGAATTATCATTTCAAAGTTAACATGACCATCATAGATGATCTGCCAGGTGAAATACACGGAGTCCACGGAATTACTTCAAGATGTTATTTTCATCATGTCCCAAAATAGCTGAAACAACGCTTCGCAGCGTGGATCATTGTCGGAGATCATGGACCCGACCAGGCCCGTTGCTAGGGTGATATATTTGGGCGTATGAAGGTCCCAAAATCCGACCGGCTGGACGTTTTTTCCAACTGAGTGGAGGCGTTTAAATTGCACTTTGTTATGTGCTCTGCGTTTTGTATACAGCAGTGGGAATCCTTCGTTTGTCACTACATAAATGTGTCGTCCTGGAGGAGGGGTCTAAGGGGACACCCCCTCCCCTTTGAGAAATTTTTGTTAATTTAAGGCTGCTTAGGTGCAAAACGGTGCTATCTTTGGGATATTTTTGGAGCTAATCGTACGTGACTGGAAAATGTCCATAATTTAGTGAATTCTAATTGTTCCGACTGGCTGACTAACTGCAGTGGCGGCGTGTAAATTGCACCTTTTTTATTCACCCTGCGTTTGTATACAGCAGTGGGGATCCTTCCTTTGTCACTATATAAAGGTGTCATCCTGGGGGAGGGGTCTAAGGGGAGGGGGTGTAGCCCTCCCCTTTGAGAAATTTTTGTTAATTTAAGGTTGCTTAGATGCAAAATGGGATATCTTTGGGATATTTTTGGAGCTGATCGTAGTATAGCAAAGGTGTGAAGGATTAGCAAGGGCGTTTTCAGAATGCTTTGTAGTCGTAAGTGTATTAACAATCACCATCTGCAGGCGCGGATCCAGAAATTTTGAGGGGGGCCAAGATGGAAAATCTCGTGTGCACCGAAGGTTCACCACGAGCGCGAAGCGCGAGTTCCTACGCGTGGTGTCCAGGGGCCCGCGATAGGGCCCCTTCGGGGTCCAGGGGGCGAAGCCCCCGGAAGCTCTCGCAGTATTGCATTTTAAGAGCACAGAAATCGGCTCCAGTTCCAGTCAGTGAGATTTTATACCTTTTCATGTTGCATGGAATTTGATGTGTATGACTCAGTATAAGTTACTATATGTACCTGCAGAAGTTCCGGAGAATCTAGGTTATCTTAAAACTTTCACGCCAACATTATGAGCTCATGCAGGTAACTTGAAATGATTTTGCCGTAATGAGTGTTTTATTTTCGTTATACGGTATTCAGGTATAAGGATGTCAGATGAAACAATTGCCCGCGAAAATTGAATTTACATTTAAAACCATTGCTATTACAAACGGTGTCAATTCCCTTTATGTGTGTCTATCAATTAGAAGGTGGGTTCGATACTAATTATTCAGTTCTCATAAGAAGAGGAGGGTGAAAAAATGAATATCAGTTGCTTTACATCCTTACAATGCTGGCTCCTCTGAAATCACGTTTATGCACATGAATAATTGGCTTATGGTAGAACCCCACCGATGAGTAATGCGAATACTTTTGGGACCTTATTGATAGTAAAAGGAGTAATTCAAGGCTAAAACTACGCAGATCAAGCGAAAATCAAGAAATATTGAGAAGACTTTGCAAAAATCGTGAATGTCAAATGATTTTTCGTAAAAAGTGATAAAAATAAATCCATCACTCAATAAAAACATACCTCTCTCCGTAAGCGTAAACAATTGCGCGTGAAGCGCGCCGAAAATTTTCGGTGTAGAGCCTCCCCGGAGCTCTGCATTAATTGTAGGCCTACACTGAAAAGGGGGACCAACAGGACTCTCACAACCTGACGTCCATATGGGAGGAGAGATGATATATCACCTTCTTTATGGATTTCTGAAGGGTATACCCTTCAGAATCTATGACCGATGGTGCCGGCGGGAGTTGGTGATTGGGGGAACAGCAGGTAACTGCTAAACCGTGCCTTTTTAGGCAGTGCAGGGATTTTGCATACGCTATATACAAGAGTGGGAGAGCCTTTTCTCGTTAGTACATGAGAGTGCAATCCCAGGAAGGAGTTTACCCTCCCCTTTGAGAAATGTTTGATAATTTTAGGGAGCCTATATGCAAAATGGTGGTATCTTTGGGTCATTCTAAAGTGATTGTATGTTTAAAAAATGTCCACAATTTAGTGAATTCTAATTTTCGTTCAGGTGAAAAAGGGGAGTAAACGGTTAATATATTGTCTTCAAACCTCCTAAAGTCCCAGGAAAAATCATGGGCGTGGATCCATCTCCAAAAGTGAGTGTGGGGGGGGGGGGTGACTTTTCCACATTTGTGAATCGCCGTCCTGGTGGAAGAAGCAGTGGTGGTAGCCAGAAGTTGCGTCACGAGGAGGCAATAAGTTTTGTGATCGTCGGCATGGGGGAGGGGTCTAAGGGAAATTTTTCTAGAACTGAATGCCCTCAGATGCGATTTGGTGCAACAAAAGTGTAGGATTTTTAGGTTATTTTTCTTCTAAAAATTTCGTTTTCCTAGGCATAATTGCAGTCTGTTCTATCATTTTTGAAAAAGTGAGGGGGACTTTTTGACGATGTCCCCCTTCCAAAAAAGTGAAAGGGACGTGTCTCCCCATTCCCCATGATCCACGCCCATGGGAAAATTGTACACGCAATTATACTGTACCTGCGTGGAATCCACAAAAACATTCTTTGGACTATAATAAAATATTTCCTTTACATTTTAAGGTTGACAGAGAACAGTATAGCGCCTCCCGGGAGCTCTGAATTAGTTACAGTATACAAAAGAGGGACCAACGGGATTCTCACTACCCGACATCCATATGGGAGGAGACATATATCACCTTGTCTTTTCAAGTATAGCAAGAAGGATGGTGGACATGCAAAATTCGTTTCAGAAAAGATTTTCGTCGTTATTGAACGTCGCGGTAATAATGTTTGGAAAATAAGGCAATTACGTACTTTCAATCTTTCAAACCATGTGCTAGACTAGATTAGTCAAAGATCCCATAATGATGAATGCCCTACAGAGAAGGAGATTTGCTTTTTAGAAAAATGTTTGCATTTGAATAATTTCTTGCGTCACAGCTTTGTCAATGGTATATGAAATCGGGTGTAAACCCTGTCGTATGCGCGAGAGGCGCGCCGAAATTTTGAATAAGATGTTAGTCCATGACAAAACCTGCATTTAGAACCTGCATCGGACACTGTCATTTTCCCACCAACCTATGCTATTCAGAAACGAATCTTCTGACTGAGAATTCTTAAAAAGCACTTTTGCTCCTTGGTTCCCCCGTGAGTTACCGAAAGCTTTTGAAAATAAGGACAACTCTGACACAAGGCTTGACGCTAGCGGAGCGTGCGTAAATTTGGAATTTGTCAAGAATTTCCAAAACTTATGATAGTTTGAGAACAGTTTGTGAAAGAAAAGGGTAAGAACAAGTAAACCAATCATCAAAAATACATCTCACCCTCCACCCTCCACAGAAATCTGTAGCTTAAACGACTTTTGTGACCATTTTAAAAAAAATTTTCAAGAATCGATGGGGGAGGGGGACACACGTCACCCATTGCCCACTGTGCCAACGCAACTGTCTGTAGCTTAAAAGCCTTTTGAGTTCATTTTAAAACTTTTCAGACAGTTTTGAAATCGAATAGGGTATGCACGCCCCTACTTTGCCTGCAACCGCTGGTGTCACTGTGCACAATAGCACGTCACCTGACAGCTCGTCTTCTGTATTCATTCTGCAAGGTCTGCATGGCGAAAACTTTGCCCCTCAATCCCTTTAAATTACAAAAACTTTCACTCTTTAACACAAGATTGTTACTGATTTCAGTGCAGCTAGCAGGGCCCATACTGCACATGTCACGATGTTTACTTATTTAGATCTTAAGTCAAGGATCATTACTCAGCTATTCACCTGTTTTCGAACATTATGTGAAAGATATCTAAAGAGATAATCCAGCTATAGCTCCACCCAACCCCTAGAGAAATATATACTTTAAATACGTTCTTAGACACTTATTAATTTTTTGCTCTTAATTTTTCTTTCTCCTTTTCTTTTTTCTTTTTCTTCCCTTTTTCTCCTTTCGTGGGGGGGGGGGGGGGCGGACTCCCCAGGCAAACCTGGATCCGCGCCTGCACCATCTATACCGATAATGGCTTCGGCGAAGCTCGGTGAAAATAATGGCTTCGGCCACGCTCGGTAATAATTCTTGAAAAGTGTTTAACGGCAACAACGTACTTTCAACCTTCCACAAGGGAGGGGGGGCATACAGTATGTTGTGTGACCGCTGGCCTGGGGGACGGATCTAAGGGGAGGGGGTGTCCCTCTCCCCCTTTGAAATTTTTTGAAAAATTAGGTGTCCTTACATGCAATCTGGTGCCACATATGTTACCTTTTGAAGTAAAATTTGTGTTAAAAATTTACGTATTTTTAGGAACTAAAAAATTAGGCATCAGTGAGGGGGACATGGCTCAATCGGGTGTCGCCATCCCCTTTGAAATTTTTCGAAAAATTAGGTGTCCTTACATGTAATCTGGTGCCAAATATGCTACCTTTTTAAGTGAATTTGTGTTAAAAAATTTACGTATTTTTGGAACTTAAAAAAAATCGGAATCAGTGAAGGTGGGCATGGCGGAATGGCCCTCCCCTCTGCGTACGCCACTGATTTAATTATCCCATATTGATGCGAGGCCCCTACAGATGTCTGGAGATGTATGTCTGTTTTCGGAAAGTGTTGTGATCAGAATTGTTCCATGTATAATTACCTTTTTAACGGTCATGAGAAGAAGTGCAAACCGTGACGCATGCGCGCGAAGCGCGCCGAAATTTTGCCATTAAATAAGATTTCCCTGACGAAATCTACATTCAGAATCTGCATCAAGACACTTAACAATTGCCCAACAAACCTACATGTCACTCAAAAAGCCAGTCAAATAGAGCCACGACACTACTCTTTTACGCAAATGTGGGGGGGGGGGGGGACATTTGATATTGTGTCCCCCACCCATCGAAATGTGGGGGGGGGACCGTCCCCCTCAGGATTGACGCCCATGAGCCAGCCAATTCAAAATGGCCGCCAATTTGGCTGATTTTGCTCAAGAAAGGCGCCAAGATTTGAGGTCTTAAACTTTTTTAGGAGTAAAGGTGGTAAAATATACAGTCTCTCAAAATATACTGAAAGTTTTCCCCAAAATATTGTTCCGTTTTGTTGTAGTGACCTGTCAAATATGGCACTTTTCGCCAAAAATCGGCAATTTTTGGCAAGTTTGGCGCCGGGGACAAATTTGAGTACCAGATTCTCTTAAAGTGTGTATACCAACGACCTTAAAGTGGCCATGACACATAAATTGGAGTAACGGGAGACTAATTTAGCCTAAAGTACACAAAAAGCTCTTTCTAAAACTGTTTTCATCACCCTTACAGCCTTGAGCATTAAAAAGAAATTAATGTTTCAAAAAATTGCACCAAAAAATAGACTGTTGAAAATGAGATTTCAAGCCAACACAATAATGACGTCATTTTAGGAACACCAGCCTCCGTATACCGAACCTGGCGTACAGCATAGCCTATACATACGTAAGAGATAGTAATTGATTGTAATTCGCGGCTTGTCTTGAATTTGAACTTTATTCTGTCTGTTTGGAGAGTGGTGTCAGTCTGCTATATTTTGGGGCTGCAGTAGGCTATTACTAATGATTACAAATACTCCTGATTCATAACCGAAAAACGAAAAACTCGGCAGTGTACTGTTCGGTTCGGTCTGCGTACAGTGAGTGGACTGGCAGCAGCCAGCGAAATACTGTGCACACTCGATCACAGCCTAGGCTAGTTCCACGATTTCCACTGACACTTGCACGAAAGTAACCTAAAGTTCATATTTTGACTGCCTACATAAAACTTTACAAGCTAAAGTCCCTTTCAATTGCTCCAAATGCTTCACGTCCACGAATTGTTGTGGTGTTGTACTTTTACCTCACCTAACACTGTCTCAAATCGATACGGTTCAATGCGCCGTAACGAATTACTCACCCCATCTGCACCACTGACGTCTCGTTCAGTATCGCCTTCGCCTTTCTGATTTCAAATCCAAGAAAACTCACTTTACCGACAGTCCACTGTCCATTCCTGTTCGATCAGGGAGTTGCCATTAGAGGGCAACTCCCTAGCTCAGATCCGCCATTCCAAAGAAAGTACTGTATTAAATTTGATTTCACATGGTACCTACTACGAAACAGTGCTGGTGATACATTGTGTAGTAATAGGTATGTTGTGTACTGTACCTATGCTGTTGCGTTGTGAATGTTTGTACATGCAGCTACTTATCATGACACCAAGACGAAAAACCTGCGTGAAATGCATTTAATTGACTAAAACAAGTGGTAAGCACGAGAAAAGGGATAACAATTCCAAAATTTACAACTTTTCACGCAGGTTTTACATTGTATCGACCTTGGTAACCGGTACAAAGGAATGCAAACACTGTATCAAATGTCCGAAGGATACCACGCCAAACAACGATCAGTTCCTAAAGTGACGTCACATGACGTAACAAGGTTTTGAAAATTTTCGGAAAGACTAACTTTTCAGGGCTGGAAGAGGGTGTATTTTTTCTCAATTTTCGAGCGGAAAAACAAGTTGTAAACAAACAGAATGGTTGATTTTCGTTGTAGGAAACGTATTCCTAAAGATACCAAAGGGTTTAAACCGTTAATTTACACGTGGCATAGCCACTTTAACTTTTGTTAATGGGTAGTCCTGAAACCAGGCAGAACGTGGGGAAAATTTGGACTCCCAGATTCAAACCTACATGAAATGAGTGGTACTGAAAATTCGCAATTTCTTTGTATTTCGTCGGGAAATTTTGGCCTCTAGGATAATTTTTTATGCCCAATATTTCCTTCAATTGAATAACTAAGTCTACTGATCTCTCTGCTATTAAAAAAAAGTGGATTGTTAAGACACACATCAATTTTGAAAATTTTAAAAGCAGACAAATTTTCCATTGGTATAGACCCTAAACAGCTAAAACATCAATATTTTCGTTTTTCATTAATAAAAAATACAAGTTTTAGCACTACAAGACAAGTTTGAACAATGATGATCTCTTTTAGAGCCACACACAGAAGATCTTCCATCTTCACAAAATTGGTACTCAAGTGCCTCAGTAGTACACAGAAAAAATACACTGGTAGGTGAAAACGGAATATTGAATAAAGGAAACCCAAATATTGAAATTTATTCATTTTGAGTAAAAAATATGGGTAAAAGGGCATTTTTGAGCAGTAATATCTCTGATACTGTGCCATAAGATGCTCCCATCTTCATGAAATGGGCGGTCTAGTGCCTTGTTAGTTCACAGAAAGAATTTCGACTCTCAAATGAGAATGGGCATAGAATAACGGAAACCCAAATTCCGCAATTTCTTCGCTTTTCCTTGCAAAATATGGGTTTAGGGGCACTTTTGGGCCGTAATATCTCTAAAGGTATCATACAAGATACTCTCATCTTCCTGATATGGGCAGTCTAGTGCCTTGTCAGTACACAGAAAGAATTTTGACTCTCAAATAAGAACCCATAGTACACAGAAAGAATTTTGACGCTCAAATAAGAATGGGCATAAAATAACGGAAGCCCAAATTCTGTAATTTCCTCACTTTTCCTTGCAAAATATGGGTATTGGGTAGCAATATCTATGAATTGGCTGGCTACCCCCCTTGCACATGAAAAAAAAATGGAGCACATACTTTTCTGATTGTCTGATGTCTACTCTACCCACATCTTATCAAAGTTTTACCAAATATAGCAAAAAAAAAAAAAAATGCAACAAACCAAAACGTACCTGACTAGTAGGGGACTATGGGATCTTTCGATCTAATTTGTAGCATGATGTGGAACGTTGAAAGTATGTACTTGCCGTTATACATTTCAAAAAATTTTACCGAGCGCTTCGCCCTCAATCATTACCGGTACAGATGGTGATTGTTAATACACTTATGAAGAAAAAACATTCTGAAACGCGCTTTGCAGTCCTATACCCAGGCCCGTAGTCGGGAGGGGGCAGGGGGCGAGGCCCCCTTGGAAAATTTTCGCCCCCCTAGAAGATCAAAAATTAGCATTGCCGTTCTGCATTTTAGTATGTTTCGCCCACTCTGGAAAATTTTTCGCCCCCCACCCGAAGCTTTTTCGAACCCCTTCAGCACCTTGTCTGGCTACTGGCCTGCCTTTACCCCTTTTGCTTTCCTAACAGAGAGGTCTAATATCACTTCCCTGCACCTATACTCTCCCTCCCATTCCCCATTGCTGGAAGCTGTTCGTCTGGATTTTCGTTGAAACTCAGTAAAAATACGATAGTTGTAAAAAGCTCGGCATCAAACTCGATAGTATCATTTGGATGTCAGATAATAATCATACTGTAAGTGCCCGATTTTATATAATTAATCCAGAGCTTCCAGGAGGCACTTTAACGGTGTCAACCAGCCTTAGATACCCTTTTATTTTTATAATGCACAATGAAGCTAAGGAAAATATTCGTATTGTAGTCCAAGAATGTTTCTGTGGACTTCACGCACGTACGTCTTTTTACGTAAAAACTTTCCCCTGATAGGGGCTTCAGGTTTGACGACAGCATACCCTTCTCTGAGGCAACATACTCTCCTCTTTCCCCTAACCAAAAATTTAATATTCACTAAATTATGGATATTTTCCAGCCATAGGCCTATATGATCAGTTTCAAAACTATCCCAAAGATAGCACCATTTTGCATCTAAGCAAACTTAAATTAACAAAAATTTCTCAAAGGGGAGGGAGGACACCCCTCTCCTTAGACCCCTCCCCCAGGACGGCACCTTTTTGTAGTTACGAAGAAAGGAATCCACACTGCTGTATGCAATCGCAGGGACGCCCACTCTCCTAGTTTCACCTGACCAAAAAATTAGAATTTACTAAAAAGAAAATAAGGATATTTTCCAGTCATATATAATCAGTTCCAACAATACCCCAAAGATAGCACCATTTTGCATCTAGGTAACCTTAAATTAACAAAAATTTCTCAAAGGGGAGGGATGCCCCCTCTCCTAAGATCCCTCCTCCAGGACGGTACCTTTATGTAGTGACAATTAGGATTCCACATTGCTGTATACAATCCCAGGGACGAACAAAAAAAGGTAAAATTTACGCGGACTTGGGGGAGGGGAGACTGAGGTGGCATCACGACGTCATCTGTTCTCCCCCTCCCATCACCAAATCCTGGCGGCGCCACTGTACGCTTCGCACCAACTGATGGTGGCGCTCCGCTGAGATAGTGTCAAAGGGCCGATCACTGTAATTTGCCGCGGCCGCATAAAACTCCCAGTTCGCCCCTGCTTCTTGCTTGGCGGGGTGTCGAAACTGTGGGGGACCAATGGCCGGACGTAAGCTCCCTCCCCCTGACCCGCACTAATCAGTTAAACTTTAGTCAGATAAAGTTCAGATTTCTCAAAATATTTTTAAGCTGTAATTTTCAAACAGGTGTAACCGTGTAGAAATGTGTTTCTAGGACATCATTATAGCCTGGGACATTCGGCGATGTGGGAACTAATTTTCTTTGTACACAGCGTGCCAGCGGGTGGTAACGCTCCGTATAGATGGTTTCATCGGGTTTGAAATCCGAGCCCACCCACTCACCCCCAAAGATAAATATCATGGTTTGCGACACTGGCCAAGTAAAAACTACTGATTTGATATTAGAGTATCGCCTCCACGGCATTACAGGTAATAGTGACGTTACGTACAAATGAGCACAGGGTTAATTTAAGGGCTGAACTTTGCTGTGGCCGTATTCTCTCGCTTCATGTAGAACGTATATCCATATCCAGCACGTTACCTAGAATCGAAATGATATTTTCTTCACCCATGTATGCAGGTGTTTTTTAATTAAGGAGGGGGGGGGGGTTGACAAGTTTGGCAAACGCTGAGTGTAGCCACCTATGGGAGACGGAGTGTAGCAACTTTCGTTTCTGTTTTTTTGCTCAACCGGGGGCGCCATCAGCCCCCTCCCTAGCTCTAGATACGCGCCTGCTATTATAGTCTGACTTTATAAAGCGACTGGCCTGTCTGGCAACATTGAAAAAGGGTTGTAAAGTGTTTCTCGATGTGTTGTTGATGATAAGCAGAGGTTGTACATCCATTCTGTCTAGTTACACCTTCCAAGCTTACTGATTCTTCAAGAACAATACAAGAAATTATTGTAGGCAAAATTAGGTTCAAAGAGCCTTCGGGGGAATGCCTCATGGGGGCTGAGTGAAGGCGGGAAGTAGCCAAGTATAGTATTTTATAAAACAATTCAGTTGTGGATTCAGAAATTCATGAAGGGGAATGTCTGTTGATCTGTGTCTTGGGGATGGATGGGTCTCATCCTAGTGGAATTGGTCGATCGCTGTTGTTAAAACTGGAGTAAGCTAACTGCGATCAGGGGTAGAGTCAGGTGAGACCAGATGGGGCAATGACCCCCGTCGGGAATTTTTCTTTTTTTTTTAATTTCGTCGAGGAGCCCTAGTCGGTGCGAAGAACACTGGAGTCCCCAATGGCGACTTATCTTCTTGACGATCTACCTGTTTTGCTCTCAATACGGCAACTTCCTTAAAAGGGTCACTAAAGTTTCCTCACTCTTTGCACGCTTTAGAGTTTTTTCTTATTTCTTTTCTTTCATAGGACCTTCCCATGTTGCCAAAAGTACAAGCTTTTTCGATCTTACCAAGTAACTTATTGTTCAGACTTGTGGTATGAGTACGTTGATCGGACATACGAGTACAAGTGGGAGTGCCTCTAGTTGTGAGTACGAATACGGATACAAAATTTTGTGCAAGCACTAATGCAAAACTTCCAAAATCTATGAGTACGAGTACGAGTACAAAACCACTCTTACGAGTACGAGTACGGGTAATTATCAAAACCGTGACTGAGTACTAGTATACACTCACTACAAGTCTCCTATTGGTAGACTTCACTTTTTTATGTAATGTTCGGTAATACCATATAGCCATGTTCTCTTGTGTTTGTCATAGAGTACTGGAAGCGACTCGTGGAAGGAGATTTGATTATTTCATTGGGCACGGGGTGGATACGATATAATTGTTTATTATCCTTGATAAGGGTCAACAGCCCCGAAGGATAACCTTTTTTTTCTCGCTGTAAATGGGTAACGATTCGTTAATGGATACTCAAAAAAATTGCGCGCTCTGCAGTGCCAAAACACAAATTTCCCGGAAAAGTCTTTCTCGGAACGTAGCTCGACACATCAAGTATAAAAGGATATCACGCAAAATATGCCGTGCCGCATGGAGTGGCATACTACAGACCTTATCTCCCAATCCCCCCTTACCCATCCCCCAACCCCAACGTCGACATCGTTACCGCATAACCTGTTGCCCATGTCGGAGCTTCGGGTCGCTTCCCCTCGCCCCACCGGGACCCTTCATTCAATTCATTTCAATTTTAACTATATTGGTGTTGCCATGAGTCGATAGTAATGCAAATCTTTTTGGTAAAAAAGACGGAAAACAGGAAGTAAAATGAATGGAACTTTTGATTGTGTCTTCCTCATTCTGTAATATTTTGGTTGCATTCGGAAATAAGGAGCTGTCCCAAACAATTGAGGCTTAAATTGGAGGTGGCATTACACAGTTAACACAATGTTTCCGGAATGATGAATCGATCACTATACGGGTAAAGAGCCTCCAGGACTGTTAGTCACCGAAGTCGGGAATAATTACAACAAAACCAAGACAATACTGACCTTTTAAACAAAATTTTGATGTAGGTTTGGCCAAGACATTCCGGACCACAACTGGCAATGAAAATAAATGACAATGAAACAGTTTATTTTCAGTAACTTCAAGAAAATATTACACACAAACATATAGAAATGGAAAAAAGATTACGATCCACCATTTAGTTTAGGTTACATGAAAAAGGAGAAAACAGAAGTATAATACTCATAAATTGTTTTCCCCAAATATTTTGTGTGACGAGTATTGCAAATGCTGGTGATGAAAATATTCAACTAACACTTCAGTACATATAACATTAACTATAAAAAGGTAATGTAAATAAAATAAAAATAAAAAAAAACAAGAAAAATTGACAAGACAAATTACAACATATAGGGCATATAATGGGCATGCATATAACAATGGCTATACCGTTCAAACAGTAGCTTTTCACAGTAAGTAAATTAGCAATGTGTTTTTGTACATTTTCTTGAATAAGTCAATTAGTTTTAAAGTTTTTAAAGTATCATCTAGTGAATTCCAGATCTTTTCTCCTGAGTATGAATACAAAGTTGTTTTTGTCTTGTTCTAACATATTTCTGCTGAAGGTTATATTTTTTTCTGGTGTTATATCTATCACTTATATTCAAGGGAAATAATTTTGCAAAATTTGTGGTATGCATATGGTAAGCTTTGAACATAAAAACTGCAGTTTTAAAGTCTATTAATTGAAATAAATTCAAAGTCCTTTTATCTGTAAAAAAGTTCAGCGGTATAGTCTAGGTAATTTGCATTGCAAGGGATGGGTATAACTTTCTTTTGTTTTAAGAGTATTGGGGTAATGTTGGACTTGTACGTATTTCCCCATATTTCGACACAATAGTTGAGGTATGGATAAAAGATTGCGCAATGCAATGTATACAAGGCATTACTATTCAGGAAATCACTTGCTTTGCATGTAACAGCAATGCTTTTAGGGAGCTTTCTTGATAAATAAACAATGTGCTCTTTCCAATTGAGCTTACAATCTATGAATATAACAAGGAATTTAGTGACATACACTATTTCTATATTAATCTTATTTATAGTAACGTTCACATCGGAGTTTATTGAGCGATTGAAAAAATCATATAATTGGTTTTGCTGATATTAAGGCATATATGCGTCACGGTTTGCACTCCTTCTCACGACCATTAAAAAGGTAATTATACATGGAACTGTTCTGATCACAACAATCTGCAGACATACATCTCCAAACATCTGAAGGGGCTTCACATCAGTATGGGATCATTCAATCAGTGGCGCACGCAGAGGGGAGGGCCATTCGGCCATGCCTCCCCTCACTGATACCGATTTTTTTTTAAGTTCCTAAAAATACGTAAATTTTTTAACACAAACTTTACTTCAAAAGGTAACATATGTGGCACCATATGTGCATGTAAGGACACCTAATTTTTCAAAAAATTTCAAAGGGGAGGGTGACACCCCTCCTCTTAGCCCCCTCCCCCAGGCCGGCGGTCACAACATACTGCATGCCCCCCCCCCCCTTGAGAGAAATCCTGGGTACTCCTCTGCATTCAGTCTAATTTGTAGCATGATGTGGAAGGTTGAAAGTACGTTGTTGCCATTAAACATTTTTCAAAGATTTTTACCGAGCACTTCGTCGAAGCCATTATCGGTATAGATGGTGATTGTTAATACACTTACGACTATAAAAGCATTGTGAAAACGCCCTTGCTAGTCCTTCACACCTTTGCTATACTATGATCGGATCCAAAATATCCCAAAGATAGCACCATTTTGCATCTAAGCAACCTTAAATTAACAAAAATTTCTCAAAGGGGAGGGGGAGCCCCTCCCTTAGACCCCTCCCCCAGGACGACACATTTATTTAGTGACAAAGTAAGGATCCCCACTGCTGTCTACAAAACGCAGAGTATAACACAAAAGTGCAATTTACACGCCTCCACTCAGGTGAAAAAAACATCCAACCAGTCGGAATTTGGGACCTTCACACCCCCAAACATGTAACCCTAGCAACGGGCCTGGTCTGGTCCATGATCTCCGACAATGATCGACGCTGCGAAGCGTGGTTTCAGCTATTTTGGGACATGGTGAAAATAACACCTTGAAGTAATTTCGTGGACTCCGTGTATTTCACCTGGCAGATCATCTATAATGGTCATGTTAACTTTGAAATGATAATTCTTATTAGAATAGGGCGTCAGTCATCATAAGGGGGGAGGGGGGAGGAAAGGGCCTACAGGAAGACACCCCCTCTTCAAAACCAAAGGGATTGGTTTGTGCTAAGTCATATATGTCCCCCGTTCCCCCACACTTGAATACGGATTGACGCCCCTGAAAGGAAGAATTAACGAAACTTAGTAAGTTGGAGTCTACGCGTTGAGTAATTATCATATGGTACTTTACTGAGTTTGAATTTCATCGTACCCTCGCGCTATTTTAGTATTAAGAACCCGCTGCTTGACTCTAGGTACTACTACTATACAAGTAGGCCTAAACGAGCTGCTGTTTGTACATTATGCGAAGCTACTGTCACGAATGACCCAAATATGCTAGCAATGAAAGTACAAGTGTAAAATGAACTTATGATATATTTTTCGTCTTCCGTGAAGTTTAAATGCAAATTTGAGGTAGGTTTAATTTGCCACCTGATTGCATTTATATAACACCCTGAAAAATTGGCGACATCACTTCTACCTGGGCAAAAAGGACTGTGACTTGATTTGTGCTGTGACCAAATGACTTGTGACTTGACTAGTGAAAATATTTGACTTGACTTGCAATGAGTATTGACTTGACTTGTGACTGAACAAATGACTTTTGACTTAACTGGAACTTGCAAAAGCAAAAAAAAAAGACTCATGACTGGACTTGGACTTGCAAAAAATGACCTAGTGACTTGAAGTGGAGTGCAAATATTGACTTGCTACCATCATGTACTAGTGACTAGTGAAAATATTTGACTTGACTTGCAATGAGTATTGACTTGACTTGTGACTGAACAAATGACTTTTGACTTGACTGGAACTTGCAAAAGCAAAAAAAAAAAAGACTCATGACTGAACTTGGACTTGCAAAAAATGACCTAGTGACTTGAAGTGGAGTGCAAATATGGACTTGCTACCATCATGTAGGTAGAGTTTGTGTTTTAGAGTGCGATTGCTTGAAATCGTTTGAGATGCCCCATTATCTCCCATACTGGTGACCTATACGCGTGTTTGGAGAATATCTGGAATGATTATTACAAGATTTGCATTTCAGAGAGAAAAAAAAAACGATAAAAACGTCGTCAGGGAAACAAACCTGACACTCATTCAACACCTCTTTGGTAGACCCTTGTCGAATACACTAAAGAAACGCCCGGATAAAATTTGTACTGCAATCTGGACCGGGACCAGGATTCCAGATCATTTGCTGAATTAAGTTAACGAAAATGGTCTAATCCGGGTCAGTTTTGTTTTATCCAAGTTTGATCATATTAATGATCAGGATTCCGAGTCGTTACCTCTGATCGGCACGTTTTTAGAAAATTGGTGCGAAGATCGAGTAGATTTGAACGCTCTTCAATACCCCTTGAAAAGTAACAAGAGTAGGTTTGCCCTAATCCCTAAATAACTATCACTTCGTGATATTCAGTGTTTGTGTTCATATTTTCAGAACAGGAAAATAGTATCATTCTTAGCATAAAAAGGTTAAACCTTTTTATGTTCTAAGTAGAAAATAGTCCTCTCACTAGACGAAAACACTGAAAAAATTATGTTCCATTTTCGTTTAACTTGAGCATCAATTTTGTCTTTTGTGCCCCTTTCATGTGTTGGTGTCTTCTTACATTAAGTATGCATTGTGTGCTCCACATTATACTGCATTTAATAGTCCCGATTTCCTAAATAATGATCATTTCTCCGATATTGATCCTGTTTCTTAATAACTCCAATGCACAGTCAACTTGCAATTACCATTACAGCTACAATCACTTTGAGACTATACCTTTGCCATCTTGGAGTATGACCTTAGTCTGTATCATTTTAATGCTAAATCTTTGAATCAGAAGTGACGTCACTGCCTTTGATGAATAAAGCTTTTCCGTAAATAGGTATAACCGAATATGGTTGATGGTTGACTATTTATGTTTCTATACTGAGTCCCTTTCATATTGCTGGGTATTCACTGGAACATTAAGTCCACAGTTGGTCGTGGTAGTGTAGCTTTGTATAATTAACTCCCTTTAAACTATAAAATAAGAAGTGATTTGAGTTTTTTTACGTAGGGGAATTTGGAGTCCATTTTTTCTGAAATTACCTTTCCTGGCATTCATGTTTTAGTTGAGATTTTTTACCCAAGGGTGTTAATGATACGGTCACTGGTATTTTGGATTCTTAGCTTATTCAGCAAATCGAAATTGAGTTGTTTTGTTATGGGTGATTTCAGCTGTAACGTTTGGGACAATTTGCTAATATTTGCTAATTCAATTCGTATTTATTATACTAAGTCTTCTGGTATTCTCATCGACGATATAGTCGATCTCTTCCCTATTTTAACCTTAACTGATATTAACTTACCAACTGCTACTAAGTATTCTGATACTGTCACTACAGAAGAAAAATTACGGCTGGTAAGCCTCGAGAACTTTCGAAATGTGCTTGATGGTGAGCACTGGTCAAATGTATTTAAGTGAAATAACGCCAATGATGCCATCAGCAATTTCATTCACACCTTCAGTGTAAATCATTTCAATAACTGTTTTCCTCTGGTAAGTGATAACAAGAGAAAAGGTAATTTTAGGCAGGTCTGGATGACCACAGGTATCCTCAATGCAATAAGAAAAGAAATTGTATAAAACATTCCCAAGTCGTCTCACAATGTAATCAGATAAGCGACACATATCTCCAACATGAATTTCTTTAAGTATTGTAAAGGGGATATCAAGAGGACCCAGGGATGTATTAATTCCATCATTTAGGGGAATAACCCCCGCAGTAAATTGAGTATATTTTGCTCAATATTAATTATATTTCTAACTCCAATGATATTACCTGCACTTTAAACGAATTCTTTACAATTAAATATTGGTACTGCCACCCAACATAGAATCCCCCTTCCCTCCCTTCCACCCTTCCTCCCTTTCTCCCGTCCTCCCTCCCTTTCTCCCGTCCTCCCTCCCTCCCTCCCGCCCTCCCTCTCTCCCTCCCTCCCTCTTCGTTAAGGGAGTGGCATACATTATTGCTAATTTAAACTTTTAATGAATTAATAAAGAAAGAGCCTATTAATTCTATCAAAGATATGCACCACCTTACCAGCATCAGCTAGAGCCGTATGTGTATTTCATTAACTTTTAGGAACACAGTAAAATATAAAAACCAGTCTCTTGCAAAAAATTATTACACTGATGGTTTTTCAATTACACCTCTCCATTTCTATATGATGCCAATAATTACGCTCTCTCTTCATACTTGATAAATGAGGTACAGAAAAGCGGCTTTGACATTAAAATCGTTTGCTCAATTAAATTTCGTGTACTACATAAAAGTTTTTACCGCATGGAGTAATTTATTTTTCCCTTAACAATTTATAAACCGCTACAAAAATTTAATTTCACTTGGCGGTAGGTTTTTAAAGACAAGAATTGCAAGAACCAAACGGCTTCCTAAATCGCTTTATAATAGAACATAATCTCATATGCAACAGAAGTCTTTTGCAAAACGTACGAATTGTAGTTTTCAACTTGTAACCGTTTCTCCTCTTCCTGAACAAATAGAGGTTCAAAAAATGTCGACGTATGCCATACTCCTCGTATTTCTGGCTCTATTTTTACTTTGTCATGCCGATTCCAGCTACGACGTTTCGTTGTCACGTATTCATGTTGACGGCGGATTGATATTTTTTGCTGTAAAACGTGAAAATTTACAGAAACGTCTCGATGCCATCAACAGTCGATCAGGTAAAGACAGGTTGTCTGTCGATCATCTTTTTATCTTGAAATTCATTTCCTTTTCATATTTGTGCATATTAAAGTTCTGTGTACATGTGACCAAAACAGTTATTTTACTTAAAAACGGTAGATTAAGATCCCCTGATGAAAAAACGCTTGGAATAATTTGAATATCTTTTACCGTTTTCAAGGTAAACTTCTTCAACGTTTTATCATTTTTGAGATTTCACATTGGCCATGCAAAAATAATGATGTCGAGTATTGCACAGTGTCTGTATTTATGTTTTAATTCTTTATAAATTGTCTGTGAATTCCTTATAGCTAGTTTTTAGTTGGGTTTTAAATGTGGACATTTTCAAAGTAGTCATGCTACTTCAAAAATAAACCCCTCAGGGCATGACACCATTACAACTGTCCTTGGAAAGCAGGTTAATCATACAAAGGAAACATTATAACACATATTTCATGAACTCTTTCCACGTCACAAATTTCCATTTGTAGCTAATGTTTATTCATGATATATGATAATATGATAATGTAATAAACAGTAATTTTCTTGTAAAATGGTCAATATTTGATAGGGTTTGATGGCAATTGCATGCCGGTACTTTTTTTAACGTTTTAGTGTTTTTTACATCAAACAGCCAGGTGTGACATTTACATGTCCACAGATCTTTAAGGTCCCGCCCCCTCCCCACTTTTCAGATGATCAGGCATTGCGAAATTTCTGAGCTAAAGGGTTAAGGAAAATTGTAACTTTCATCCTTATGAAGAAAATAGCTCTTGGCTGGGTGAAACAGATTGGTAGTGGCAATCGCGTACCAGGTCGTACTGTTACAGCAGTACATTTTTGTATACTTTTACCACAGAAACAAAAGTAAGGGAGAACGCTGACACAATGCATCCATGCATGTTTAACCGGTGAAGCCACGAAAATTGTCAGAGCTCTTTCTTTTTACGGCAAAAGACCGGTTGATTGGTGTGTCTCCGTACGCACAGTGTGCAATCTGCTGCAGAAGTTATAGCTTATTTTATCCGTTTTTCGAAAGATTAGGAGTAATTTTCACCACAGAAATAAGCCATAGTGCCTTAAAGCATTTTGTTTTATACTCCTAACTTGAAATCTTGTAGCTTCTTTGCCAATACTTGGGGCAAAAGCAATGACGTGGTATTTGTATTACTCGCTTGTGCTCTGTTGCCGTACAGCCTAGCCAAATCAATGGCTTCAGTCCAGATCGGCAGACGTCATTCTCCCTTACCTTAATTTCTATGGTCTGATGTCAAGGCGGTCATAGCTCCATGATAAGATGAAGTTATACTCAGATAATCAGCACTGTTTTCTGTTGACATGCTATTTTTGGTTGACATTGAAAAAGTTAATTTCCACGTAGAACTTATAATGTGGCTTATGTGAGCTCGTGAGTTTGACTTCTTGCATTGATCTATACCTATAGTCCCGAGTCTGTCTAGTAAAAAAATTGATAGGTCTCAAGTAGACCGCTGGGTAGGTATTACCGCTCTTGAGAAAATGTGTTTTTTTTTACATGACTTCTTGTTTATATTTTTAAAGTGACCTGTTCAAGATCGAAGGAGAGGCTATAGCGGAGAAAAAAAATTCACAATTCACAATTCACAATTCAGCTGTCTGCATTAGTTGGTGTAAGTTGCAATGATATGCTCTTGCCTCCACAGGGGCCCACTTTCTGTTATGTGACGTCATAGGCATAAGGTCTTTACCAGGTGCAAATGAAGAGCTTTTCCCCCGGCGTGAAACTTGAGCAGCTGTAAAGTGGGCATGACACGACAAAAATAAGTTTTACTCAATGCAAGATTGAATACAATGATGTATTAATATCAATTCACACACAGAAACAATTGGTGCATTTCGGCTCAAATAGAATTTGAAGAAAAACGTCAAACAATCCAATTTCGAAAAATGCCGCAACAGGTCACCTGACTTTTATGACGCAATTGGCGGCACAAACACTGCACTATATAAAGGCTCATTCACACGATGCGATTTTTTCACGCTATCTGTGGTACGCAACCATCGCGTGCAACAAATCATTTCGTGTGAATGGATTTTCACGCAACTTTTAGTTGCGCACGACTTGTCGCGCCAAGTAAAGCAAAATTCGTGGCCCGTAAAAGTTGTTGCGTGTAAATGACTTGTCTGTGGCGTGATTTTATTCAATGTGATGCAACGGATGACTAAAAAGTCGTTGTATCAGCAATAGCTGTATTTACAGACCTATCTTTAAGAAAAAAGAAGAGAAAAGCAAAAGAAAGGAAGAAAAAGACATGGGCAAAGCCTTGGCTCATGCGGAAAAAAAATACCAAGGCGCTTTCCAAAACTTGGAAACTCAATTGACAACGGAAGATCCAAACCAACTAACGAATTTCCGAAGAATGGACAATGTGGCGTATTCGGAACTTCTGCAGAAGATTACTCCGTTCATAAGCATGAAGGATACTGTGATGAGACAAGCCATAGAGCCAGGAGAGAGATTATTAATAACCCTTCGGTGCCTTGCTACTGGTGAGTAAAATTGCTTTTCTTTTCCGATAATACGTGGAACTATAGGACTTCTTCTAAAGGGGTATAAACCTCTCCATAGGCGTAGGTATATTTTCTCAGCTGAAGGGTGGAGTGGGCCAGTAGACCGCCCGCAAAGGGACTACAGGGAAGGAAGAGTTTTTTGTCTTTGAGCGTCCTTAAATGCAATTTGATGTTGCATTTTGTGTAATTTTTGAAGTAGGGCCTACATTTAGCCTATTGACAAAGTTTGATAGTTACATTGAAAAAAATTTGATGTATTTCACAGATAGGATAAATAAGGGGTTCTCGTCCTTGAACACGGAAGCTTACTTTTGGGCCTAGTCCTCAGTAAAAACCCGTGTATAGTCGGTCACTGAAATGTTCCCTGTAAACGGTCCTTACTACGACCTATTGAAAATCTGGGGTCGTTGCCCAGCATAGTGCTGGTCGAAATTGATTTTCTTCTTACAGCCAACCTATAGACCTGAAATGCTAATTTAACTTTGTCAAGTTCCTTTTCTAAATCGTACAGAAGTACTTCAGTGTTTTTTAAGTCTGGAAACGTCTGGAAAGGGTCCAAAATTTGAAATAGGTTCAGCAACTTTTGAATTTACCGTGTAGCGAAACTTTGTTGACATCGGTATGCTAATTGCCATACCGTTATGATATGTAGAACGTTTGATCGCCGAGACAACGTGCCTTATAGCTTTACACATTCCTCCATAGATTAAACATTCCATGTGACGTAACTATGTAGTTCATAAGCATATAGACTTTCAATGGCCCCCTTATTTCTATTGGTCGTAGCAAGGACAGGGAGTATTTCAGCGAACGGCTTTACACGGGCTCTTACTGAGGACTAACTTAGGCCTACATTTTCAGTGGGGGATAAAGCCAATAGTCCACGTGTATCCAACTGCTATGAATTTCGATAACTTACCTCTCTTTTCAGCTGTTACCCTTATTTAAGCTGTAATTTCTTGCAGCACTATGGACGGTTGAATAGCTTCCTTACCGGGACTTTTCAGAAAACAGGCCTAGCCCTAGGTCTTTACAGAAAGTGGAGACTACACAGTTTAGGTATGCTAGTGCTATAGCGTACACCCCGACGAACTAAATGAAACAAAACCCCGCTCCCTTACACCCATTTCAATGTTGGCTCAAACTTATTGTTGAAAGTAAGATAGGACACAACATTGAAAGGGAAAGGGGTGCAGGGTCGGATTTACATTTGGGGATGCTGGGCACAAACTAATGTGGAGGCCCCCTTCTACTATAATTCTCCACGAGACTACGGTGGTGCAAGTCACGAAAGGCCCGCCCTCACTCTAAATGAACTCCATAGATTTCCTTCTTACGTACATGTAAGCCTACAAAACGATAATTAGCACAGATGATTTTCACACTTATGCTTATGCTCCGGTAACCAGAAATTGTAGGAAAATTTCCGCTAAATCGGTTCACGGTCAGGCTGAATCTATCTCGTGGCCTTATAAATATGAGAGACAGCCAAAAATAACTAAAGTAAACGACAATGTAGGATTTCCTCTGCTTCGTACGGTGGCTACGGTGGTTCCCTCTGGTTTCAGTCTGGAATACTCTTTCACCAAAAAATACAATAATGTCATTTTGTGGGGCCCCTGGGCACGTGCCTCACTAGCCCATACTTAAATCCGGCCCTGAAGAGGTGGCCGTCTTCAGCTGATTATGAAACTTTGCCATTTTTTGTATTTTGTTTTTCTTGTCGAGAAGGCCTATTTTAGGCCAACCCGTTTTTATCCGCCACTCAACCGTGTGAGGCTTCCAAACGACGCCATAACTTATATGTTATATTATATTAGAATAATGAAAGGGATCCATCCTTTAGAACTTTTCGACGGCATAATCAGGGAGACTAATAACACCTTTCTCATTCAACGCATTTCATTCTCGATAGGGGAAAGCCGCCCCCATAATTTACCCGTATTTGCTCTCAATGAGGGACGATAGTTTTTCAATAACACAAAAGTTTTGGCTCGCTTCGCTCGCTGTGGTGGTTTTTGTTTTTATTAACTGAAGTTTTATTAAGTCAACCCTAAAAATCTAAGCGTCCTTTGCATCAATTGCAAAAGTCAGCTTTTTTAAAAAAAAAGAAAAAGAAAAACCATTAAATCAGAACTGAACTCGGTAAGTCAAGTAGGGCTAGGCTTTGTTAGTATATACAGGTCGACGTTGTTTAACGCCAGTTACCATTGGTTGGGTCAGTGCACCCACATCAGAGGCGTAGAGAAGGTGTTATCTTTGGGGGGGGGGGTGTGGAGATTATGTTTTGCCGACAGGTCTGGTAATGCTCATGGGCGGCTCTAAGAAATTTTGTTTGGGGGGGGGCAAACTCAAGTCCGTATTCAGGGAGTTTCGGAAGACCCCCCCCCCCCAGCAATATGGTCAGCTCCGGATAGTACAATAGCCTCAATGGGAGTATGCATAGGCGTAGGGGCCCAAGTTGATGGGGGGGGGGGGGCTGTAACGATCTGCCAGAAAAATAGAAACAAAAATTACCGCGCGCTCCGCGCGCGTTCAAAATGTTAATGTACATATCATATAGGCATGCATCCGTTATCACACCGCATGCCAATTACATACAATAATTTACCACGTTACTACCTATTCCATATTGGTTATAATTCTGGGGAAGTCGTTACAATAATGATGATAATAATCAATGGTGTAGCCAATATTTCTCTCATGGGGGTGGGGCAGGCACTATGCTGTGTGATCGCCGGCCTGGGGGCGGGGTCTACGGGGCTGGGGTGTCCCCCTCCCCTTTGAAAATTTTTTGAAAAATTAGGTGTCCATACATGCAATCTGGTGCCACATATGCTACCTTTGAAGTAAAATTTGTGTGAAAAAATTTACCGTACGTATTTTAGTACTAAAAGAAAAAACAGGCATCACCCCCTACCCTTTGAAATTTTTTGAAAAGTTAGGTGTCCTTACATGCAATCTGGTGCCACATATGCTACCTTTGAAGTAAAATTTTGTTTTATTTTAGGTACTTAAAAAATCGGCGTCAGTGACGGGGGCATGCCCTAATGGCTCCTCAAATACACCACTGATAATCATAATATATGAGTTTAACCATTAAAAGCACACTGGTGAATAAATACCGAATATATAGGCCTAGATGATGGTGCAATCCAAATCAGACCTATATTTTAATTACCAAGGAAGTTTTTTAAAGTATCGATTTCCGTTAAGCTACATTATTGCATTATTTTTTTCAGTGGGTTCCCGAAAAATTCTCAGAATATTGCCCGAATTTTCACAAAAATATTTTGTTGGGGGAGCTGCAGCCCCCCGCCCCCGCCTCCTACGCCTATGGGAGTAGGCCTATGGTAATTATTATGTATTACAGCGATGCCCCATGTAGTTTTCAAAAGCTCTTCAAAAACCATTTCATCCAGTAAGTCATGAGCTGACTACTTTAAAAATAAATACAACCATATCAACCGATCGCTACCGTACTACCATAGGGGTGGAGTAAGAGCCTGGTGAAATGGGCAAGGCGGCTTGATCCATTTGTATAAAATGAGCCCCACCTTTAAATATTTTACTGTTTCATTTCATTGTGTCAAAATATGTTTCAGCTTTGCCAAGAAGCCATAAAATGCTGGTTTTCTGGATTGTTCTCTTAAACTAACGAAAATTTCGAGCATGAAGACACTTGAAAACGATGAAGTGATAGCACTAGTATTTTGGATCTCAGTACCGTTCCGAAACAATTTTTTTTTTAGGGGGGGGGGGGGGAATTCCCCTAACTCAGAACGACGTCTCATCCTATATACAAATAGCTAGACCACTAGCCAAAAGTCTCATCACACTGAGCTTAGATTGACTGTTTGGTGTGTTTATTTTAAATCAATTGAAACGACGGTATACTTTAGCACAGAGGTGGAGAACCTTTTGCTTATAACAGGCCATTTGACAGTCATAAGACCGCTCGTGGGCCAACGGCGCTGTCAGTTTTGGACAAAGGAAGGGAAACCTCTCTTTCTATGGGAAACACAATACTTTAAGACAACATGCCCGTTACAACTTTTTGTAGACAGATACCTATGCTAATCTGGCCAGGTGACACCCGGGCAAAACTGCTTTTAGTCGTGGATGATAATCAACACGACTAATGGGTTGTGTATCTAATGACCCCGAAAGCTCTGAAGTGTCTGCAGAACTATGGGCATTTCACTCCAGCATTACCGTTACACTCTGTAAATGACATTATGATGCCTAAGCTAATCAGATTACAAATATCACAGCGTGATCATTTGTTTTGATTAATTACCTTAGCTCGCACTAACGGCAGGTCCATTTGTGATGTCTGAAGTATATATAGTAGCAAACAGGCAACTGAGAAAACGCGCGCGAAGCGCGCCGAAAAAAATGTCGTTTTGAAAGCAGTTTGTTAATGTTTAACCTTCGCATTGCATTGGAAAGTTATTCACTTCTTTAATTTTAAGCCCACTCAAGGAAAAGGGAGGGCCTAACCCATCTCGAATTACATGTTTTTTTATTTATCATTTTTATTTTTGAAAATTGAAGACCATGCTTTGCAAACTTTTTTTTTTGGGGGGGGGGGGCAAATGCCCCCGTGCCCCTATGGCGAGCCGCTAATGGTAATGCGTAGTGCGAAAACGAGCTTTAGCGGGTGGGGTCCAGGGCCCCGCCTAAGGACCCCTGGTGGGGTCCAGGGGGCGCAGCCCCCGGAAGCTCTGAGGTTTAAGTATATCTCTGGGTGAAAAATTAAGTCTCAGGATGGATATATTTTTGTTCATAATGCATCATCAAATACAAACTAGATCCCCACTAATTTTAATGTATTATAGGCTATTTCTCTCGTCAGGCCGCTATGGGTGGGATCAGGAGGTCCGCCAGTGCTTTAGCTAGGACGTTTTCTCAATGCGACATTTACTGATCTGTGGCCTGGGGAGGGGTCTAAGGGGAGGGGGTGACCCCCTCCCCTTTGGAAATTTTTGGAATTTGTAAGGTGCCTAGATCGCAAATGGTGCAATATTTGAGTGGATTTCTGCCCTAATGAGGAACCTCAAAATTTACACCCGGGTAGAATTTGCGTGTCAGATTTTTTTGTGCGACATTTGTCGCCCTTTATGCGACATTGCCGCACAAATAGGGGCTGGCTAAAACACTGGGCCCGCCTAAGGACCCCTGGTGAATTCCGGAGGGCGAAGCCCCCGGAAGCTCTGAGGTTTAATTATATCTCTGGGTTGGTTCATAATGTATAATCAAATGCAAAGATTCCCATTAATTTTAATGTATTAGGCTATCCCTCTCGTCAGACCGCTATAGTTTTAAGCAGTTAGGATCAAGAGGCCCGCCAGTGTTTTAGCCTGGACGTTTTCTCAATGCAACATTTACTGATCTGTGGCCTGGGGGAGGGTTCTAAGGGGAGGGGGTATTCCCCTCCCCCTTCCGAAATTTTTGGAATTTGAAAGATGCCTAGATCGCAAATGGTGCAATATTTGAGTGGATTTCTGCCCTAATGAGGAACCTCAAAATTTACACCCGGGGAGAATTTGCGTGTCATTTTTTGTGCGACATTTGTCGCCGTTTATGCGACATTGTCCTGCAAATAGGGGCTGGCCAAAACATTGGGCCGGCCTTAGGGCCCCTGGTGGAGTCCGGGGGTCTTCTCCCCCGGAAGCTCTGATGTTTAAGCTTAATCTCTCGTTAAAAAATTAAGTCTCATGCAGGACTGGTATATTTTGGTTCATAATGCATTATCCAATGCAAAGATTTCGGTTAATTCTAATGTGTTAGGCTACTCCTCCCGTCATGCCACTAAACTTCAGGAGCTGAACCTGTCGTTCAGAATTTCAAACTCTATGTGTTCAGCACTTGAACACTAGACGCGTCATGCGTTCAAATACGATAAGTGGATAGACGTCCGGCGTTCAAAAAGGGAGAAAAAGTGTTCAGAATCTTAACACAAGCGTTCAAAATATGCTTTGAACGCCAGGATCTGAAGATGGGTTCTGTATCTGCTTCATTTTGGTGATCAAAAGTTAAAAGCCTGAGATTGCAGTGAAGGGAAGACATGCGGCACGCATTATTTTTTCCCAGGATGTTTGTGGGTAAACCGGATCCTCAGAAGTTTGCAAAATGTGTTTGAAGTCAAGCCTAGGGTTTAGAAGACGGGCTAAGGATACCCTCTCCATGGGTAATCGAGTGCTGCTCCCCTTTCCCTTTCTTTTCCCTTCTTCTCTCTTCTTCTCCTCCTCTCCTCTTTTCCTCTTATTTTTCTTTTTCACTCCTCTTTTTGCCGACAGACGGAAAATTTGCCGACGGGCGACCAAATATTGGGGGGTGTGACACCCCCACACCCCCCGCTCGCTACGGCCCTGACCCACATGTATGCTCTAGAAGCGGTCAGAAACTGAAAGTAAAACTTTTATGTGTTGACATGGAACCGAGAACTGCGTAACCTCCCCAAAGCTCTGCAAAGTAAGGGAGTTAATATCTCATGATTATCAGATTATCGTTCAAAAACTCTTTCTTACCATCAATCATCATTCGCACCAACAAACCTCATGTATCGTCAATTGGAACAGCCGTTGATCCAAGCTATGCCACTATAAAATAAAATTATTCAAAATGGATTTTCATGGTCTGTTCAGTTCGTATCTATTCCCATTTATAAACAGTGAAGTACTTTGTTCTAATGCCCACAACTTAGCAAATGCCTCCTGGACCCCAAGGGATCATAGACGTACGTACGGGAAGACACTAAACAAGAGGAGCAGGGAGTATTTACCCTGAAATTTTCCTAATTGACAATTTAATCACTTTATGTAGTTTGTCCTGGAATTTACCATTTTTGCACTGAAATCGACAGTTTTTGTTCAGGGGACTGCCACCCCCGGGCTTCCCTGCCCCATACGCCTATGCAAGTGAGCGTTACCTCTGGACCCCACCAGGGACCTACGAATAGTGCCCTTAACCCCACGCCACAGGGGAAGGGCTTTGCGCTCAAGCATGGATGAAATTCGTCGCGGTTGGGTTAGCCTGTCCTGCCCCCTCACATTTGAAAAGCAATCTGCAGTGCACCCCTGGATAAAGTGGTTATTGCACCTCTTCAAATTCAGGCATATTATACAAAAACCACCTAAAAAGGTCAATCATAACTGAAATGAAAGGTATTAGGAGTACGTACGGAGTCGCTTAAACATCACTCTTAGTCTTATTTTCCTCACATTTCCTTTTATTTTAGGCGGTTATTTTAAAAGCGATCCTCGTACATGAGGTCACATTTTACCCTAAAGTTCTTAGCAACAAGTGTATATTCATAAGCGGTGTTCGTATGTTTGCCCCTTCCAGATCAGTAGGTCATGTATCTTCAAAGAAAACCGCTGTTTTTTTCTCGATAGGTCAATGTTAAAAAAAGTCTGGCATATTTATACCGAGTGTCACCGGTGTCCATATGCACCATTATCCCCGAACCATGTAAAGCGATATTTGAAGCGTTGAAGAATACACAAATGAAGGTAATGCTATATATTTTGAGTTGTCCTTTTATGTAGCCTAGCTTAAGGGGAAAATACCCACCTTTCGAGTCCCCGGATGGGTGGGTGATCTATTTCCTCGACAAATGTAGAGGTATTTCTAGCCTAAAAAAATCATTTAGTGAGAAGCTTTAAGGGGAAGGTACTTTTGAAAAGCAACCCCTATTTGAATAAACATTGTTTCTTCTATATATTTTTCAAAGCAAACACTGATTGAGATAAAACTTTTGCGTTTTTACTTTGTACAAACCTTCCACAGTTGATATACACATAAAAATTCTGACCCCTATATGCAAATTACGGAGGATCAAATATCAAAGCCTATTTTCATCATTCAAAATAGGAGCTACTCCTTTCAAATCAAAGATGCTAGGTGACAAAGGAAGGATCCGCTCGAGTGCAAGCAAAAGTAGATACGCATATGTACCCTTTACGCTGACTTTCTGGGTTTACTTGGGGTGGGATTACGACATTATCATCAACCCCAGCGAAGCCACTGATGATGTTAACAAATTTGTAAATCCCCACGATGAAGCAGCCACTTAGTCAAAAAAATTGGCAATTGGTTACAGGCAGTTTTTTGTACAAATTGGTAGTTGCCTAAACGTAAGAGAGCCTGCTTGCCTTATTGACGACTAGCCCGTACTGGTATGAATCGGGGAGGGGTGGGAAATTCCCTTTATGGCCCCGTCTGACCCTATATCGATGCGTAACAAAAGAATGCAATCCCGTTCTGCCGTGAAAGAGTTCTATTTAGCGGTTAATCCCGTTGTTATGGTAGTGAGACATTGGAATTAAATAAAAGCTAATATTTATCGATCGATTCCGTACCATAAAGCACATGTGACCCGTTAAGCAATTTCACAAAA
Source organism: Holothuria leucospilota (assembly GCA_029531755.1). NCBI lineage: Eukaryota > Metazoa > Echinodermata > Holothuroidea > Aspidochirotida > Holothuriidae > Holothuria > Holothuria leucospilota. The sequence goes on along the minus strand of CM055962.1, from coordinate 26,599,049 downwards.
ACATCTTAAACATTATGTTTTAATAAGAAGAGAAATGAAGCACTTGTATAACCTCAACTTGTCAGGTATTACTGGACACAAATTTATAACATTGCCCTTTTTCCAAAGATCAAAACTGGAAAGTTTATAGCATCAAACAAAAATTACAAAGAAAGATGCAGAACGGATGATATCATTTTTTAAAAATCCAATTTTCAAATTTCATTACTCAAGTGCTTTTGATTTGGCAAAGTAATCTTGCATTCCGTCAAAAAGCGCCGTGTGAATTTTCATCTTTGTTACATTCTTCACCTGTTCATTTTTTATTTTCCTCAATTCATCAGCAACAAACACCCCAAAAACGTAATTATCGTCTTCGCTCCGATGTTTGTCTCTATTGTCTGCCACCTTGGTTACCGATTTTAGAAGCTCCTTTATTATTTTCAGTTCCTTTTTTTCCACTGACTTCCTCTTCTTTTTGGGAGGGGTAGGCCCTGCCTGAGATATAACTTGGGGGATACCTACGTCCAAACATTTGACGTTATCCGAGTTAGCTTCGCCCAGCAATTCTAGTTCTTCTGTAGGGTCCGTGTCCCTCTGAGGAAAATAGAAATTTTGTAAATTTTACCATCAACATATTGTTTCTCTATTTGTGTAGGTTCCTAAAACGTCGGAAGAATGGGAGCAAATAGCTGATGGATTTCAAGCTAAGTGGCAATTCCCACATTGTGTAGGTGCCATTGATGGGAAACACATAATGCTGAGGGCTCCAAATAATTCAGGATTACAATACTTTAACTACAAGCACACTTACAGCCTTGTGCTCATGGCCCTAGCAGATGCCGAGTACAACTTCATTTGTATGTCGATGCTGGTTGCAATGGACTTGTGTCAGATGGAGGAGTCTTTCGTAATTGCAGCCTTGGGCAGGCACTGGAACAAGGAGGCATCCAATTTCCAGATGCTGAACCACTGCCAGGTTGTAATGGTAACATGCCCTGTTGTTGGGGACGAAGCGTTTCCTCCTAAGTTCTATTTGCAGAAGCCTTACCCCTACAGAGATCTAATGTACCATCAGAGGGTATTTAATTATCGATTATCCCAAGCCAGAAGGGTGATTGAAAACGCTTTTGGCATACTTGCCAGAAGGTTTCGAGTGTTTCTCAAGCCGATTCCACTTCAGCCTGAAAATGCCCAGAAAGTAGCCCTCGCGGCATGTGTGCTACACAACTTCTTACAACGACACAACTCGTCATCACCTCTGTGCGAGCCTTCATGAGTATCCGACAAGGACTCAACAACACATTGCAAGATTGATGGCACTTGGAGACAAGACTATCAGGAAACCTGCCTTCAAAGGTTGACTCCTCAAGGGTCCCATAAATACAGCTCTGCCGCTAAGAGGTCCGAGAGGAGCTGTGCACCTACTTTCTTAGCGAAATAGGGGGAGTTCAATGGCAAGACAAGATGATTTCAGCTTGATTCTTGTTTTAAGAACAATCAACCATGTAGACGTCAATGACTTTTTTAAGTCTTACAATAAACTGAATGCATAGGCGTAGGGAGCGGTGGTTGGGGGCTTAAGTACTTAGTCAAAACGTGGTGGGCGGAAATATGCTTCCGTCCCCAATATTCAAGTGCGAAAACACCTTATTTGTTCCCTCTGTTAAAAATGTCACAGCTTTTCAGTAATATTTCTTAAAATTTGCACAATATGTCGCAATAAATTGCATCTAAAGATGCTAAAATATCCAAAAAATTTCCCAAAGGGGGAGGGGGGCACAGTCTCCCCATCAAACTCCTTGTCCCTAAACAACGTTCAGCCACACAGTGGAGAACAACTTCCTACGCCTATGGCTGAATGCGTCTGAATGAAGACATAATGTACTTGCTGCAAGTGAAAAATGGCAACCACTTGAGAATAATAGAATGGCAATATTTCAGTAACCGAACATGACATGAAGATGCAGTCTTTTGTATGGGGTGTAGAATTTTCCTCCCGTACCTTTCATAGAGCTGTGAGTCATGAACCTTTCTATCTACTGTATATGAATTAATTTATATTAAGTGAAGATAGTATATATATATATATATATATATATATATATATATATATATATATATATATATATATAGATATATATATAAATATATATATATATATATATATATATATATATATATATATATATATATTAGAGCTTGTGCACTTTGGTATTCATAGGCAGTGTACCGTGAAAGGCCGGACTGACGCAAGTTATGCTTGTGTCAGCCTTGCCATTCAGTCTTGAAACCTACTCTGAGCTGCACTGATGAGATCTAACAAGATCGAAACAGTTCTGTCTGCAGATTGAGTTATTTACGCTCCTTAACATGGTAGTGCTACGGTAAGACCTTGTTTTGTTGAGCACTTTCTCGTTTCAAGATGGCACACTGCTTGTGTAGTCTTGGCATTTTCGTCAAGACGTAATACTGTTGCTTTATGCTAGCACGCTCTTTAGAGCTTGTGCACTTTGGTATTCATAGGCAGTGTACCGTGAAAGGCCGGACTGACGCAAGTTATGCTTGTGTCAGCCTTGCCATTCAGTCTTGAAACCTACTCTGAGCTGCACTGATGAGATCTAACAAGATCGAAACAGTTCTGTCTGCAGATTGAGTTATATATATATATATATATATATATATATATATATATATATATATATATATATATATATATATATATATATATATATATATATATATATATATATATATGACCACACGGTCATCCTACTATCACTCTATTTTAACAAACAGACAAAATACATCTAAAAAGCAGTGGACTGTAATTAATGATCTCATCAAAGGTAAAAGGAATCGTGAACCAAAAGTTATTCAGCATATCTCACACAATGGGACAAAACTTTCTGATAATCCCGATATTGCTAACGCATTTAATGATTACTTTTCCACAGTTGGTGAAAAACTTAGCGATAAAATCCATTCTACCATCAATCCCCTTTATTATCTTCGTAATCCGGTTTCTCAGAGTATTTTCCTTACCCCTGTTACTCTGAGTGAAGTCCTTAACTGTATTAATGCTCTTTCTCTAGGTAAAGCACCTGGCTTGGATGGTATTTCCACCAATCTTGTAAAGTCGGCCAAGCATGTAATAGCCCCAGCCCTAGTTCATATCTTCAATTGCGTTTTTCACAGTGGTATTTATCCTGATGATTTAAAAATTGCAAAAGTTATTCCTATATTTAAGAAGGGAGATGATGGAACACCGGAAAACTATAGACCAATTAGCTTATTACCATGTATAAATAAACTCTTGGAAAGGGTAATTGAAAAACGACTCAGGCACTTCCTTGACAGTAATAAGTGTTTCTACGATTATCAATTTGGTTTTAGGGAGGGTCATTCTACGAATTTTGCTTTACTAGATACAGTTAACTCTATTCGATCACAACTTGATAATGGTAAAAATGTACTAGGTTTATATTTAGATCTTAAAAAGGCTTTTGATACTGTGGACCATTCTATTTTATTAGACAAATTACTTCATTATGGAATCCGTGGAAGAGCCCATAACATTATTTCATCCTACTTAAAAAACCGTAAACAGTGTGTTTATGTCAATAATACCTTCTCTAGTTACTCAGAAGTCTCCACAGGAGTTCCCCAAGGTTCTGTTCTAGGACCCTTACTGTTTCTCATTTACATTAATGATATATGCAATGCTGTTCCTGATACTTCTACCCGTCTCTTTGCCGATGATACAAATATTTTCCTATCCGATAGAAATTGTACCGGTTTAATCCAAAAAGGTGTTCATACCTTAAGTAAACTTCATGATTGGTTTGACTCTAATAAACTCACCTTGCATCTAGGTAAAACCTCTTACTCCATATTTCATTCTAGTAGTAAAGCCCACTCATGTTGTAATAGTTTTGTTTTTAAGGATAGTACCATTAATAAGTCTTCCAGCACCAAGTATCTAGGTTTAATTATTGACGATAAGCTCTCTTGGGAAGAACACACAAAAGATCTTTGTAATTCACTTGTTAAGTACACTGGTATTTTCTATCAGCTAAAGGATTTGCTTCCCAAGAAAACTGCTTTACATATTTACTATGCCTTTGTTTTTTCCAAACTTCGGTACGCTGTTGAAATTTATGGTACCGCAAAAGCTTCAATCCTTAGGCCGGTTCAAGTTCTTCAAAATAAGTTACTCAAGTTATTAACTGGTAAACCTAGACACCACCCCACCAAGCAGCTGTATCACGAGTACAATTTATTTATGTTAAGTGACATCCATTTTTACTGTATGTGTCAAATAATCTATAGATACTGCAATAATATGCTGCCTAAGTCAATTTCCTCTGCAATTTTTCCTCTATGTAACTCAGTTCACAATAGGCCAACATCTGTAAGCACCCGCAACAAAGATCTTTTTATAGTGTCTCATCATAACACACCACATGGTAGATTGTTATTGAATAATTATTGTTACCGTTTATGGCAAGACATACCGCCCGATGTAAAATTATCTAAATCTTTAAACATTTTCCAAAATAAATTAAAACGTTATATACTTAATAAGTAATTTGTTTATTGTGCAGAAACTAAATTTACATACCTTGTACCATGTATTCCTACCTATATGTTACTTTTATTATTAATATTATTATTATTATTTTGTTATTGAGGTCACTAGCCTAGGTAACAGATTTCTGTTTTTCTAGTGTCCTTCAAATGATTTACTGCTACTGTGTAATTTCAATGTTGTTTATGTACTGTTCATGAAATCATTTGTGAAATAAATTTGAATTGAATTGAATATATATATATATATATATATATATATATATATATATATATATATATATATATATATATATATATATATATATACATGGCACTGCACTAAATTATACTTTCTGTATCTGAGACTTCACTGTAAGAACTGCTTTATGTTATGCTTATATTTTATGTTTAAATGCTCCATGTACAATGCAAGATACTGATTTGGTCGTGCCTTATTATTAATGACTTTTGAGGGAAATGTTTGAATTTATCCGTTTATCCGTTCATTTGTTTGTACGACGTATCATTCGTTGACGTTTCTTTTAATTAATGGATATTTGCTTAAGTTAGTGTTTATGATGAAATAATTAAATTCTTAATAAATGTTCTCTAAAATAATAAATTACCAATAGGTAAGATGTTAAAAGAGTTTTTTGTTTTCAGATATAAGAAAGATTAGTTTAATTAATCAGATGAAAAAGTTACGTTTGGGCTCTATAACACATGCAGCTGATTTTGTTCTGTGTGGAAAAAATGTGGAAGGGGTGGGGATACCAACATGGTCGTTTTACTTTTTCCTTCAACATGATTTATGCGTCTAACAAAAATGCTTCGAGCTTGTTCATACCTTTCCAAGGTTTGAGACAGTCGTTTTCACTGTCATAAACGGACTTAGGAATTAAGGCCAGTCTCCCTTCTAGCCACTTCTCTCTCTTGCTGAAAGATATCAAGCCACTGCCACTAGGAGTTTTTCTTCGTAACTTTCCGTACTGAGTTCTGAGGTTTGTCATCTTTTTCTTGATTTCGTCAGCTTTAAGAAAATTTAATAATGTTACATGGAGACTGACGATCAAAAAGTTCACATCAACCCTGTGTAGTACAAAAGAAACATGTAACAAACAAACTTTTCCTGTATAGAACACATTGATTTTAACTAAAGCAGTTGGTACCAGTAAGGTTGTCGGGGGGGGGGGGAGGCAAGGGAGGCAAACTGCCTCCCCTCGAGAAAAAATTGAAACATCGGAGACAAGTCAGGACGGCAGAAAAACAAAACAGAGAGGAAGAAAAAAGGAGAAAGAGAAAGGAAGAGAACAGGAAAAGAAAAGAAAGGAAAAGAAGAAAGAAAGAAAGAAAGAAAGAAAGAAAGAAAGAAAGAAAGAAAGAAAGAAAGAAAGAAAGAAAGAAAGAAAGAAAGAAAGAAAGAAAGAAAGAAAGAAAGAAAGAAAGAAAGAAAGAAAGAAAGAAAAAAGAAATAATAAGATACGGATTATGATGAATGGAGGGAAGAAGAGGGAAGAGAACATTGAGTTGATAAAGAGGAACATATCAATGGGTCTGTTGCTGTGGTAGGCAGGGCTAGGGATGATGGCAAAAATGGAACTGGAATAAGGAGCCTAAGAGAGTGCCGAAAGGGCTGGGAAGGCTGGAATAGGGACGAGGGATGGAGTAAGGGTGCCTTTGCAAGGGAGAGAACGGAAAGGAGGGTCAGGGAAGAAAGGAGACGGAGAATTGAAAGGTGAGCGGTCGGGAAGGAAGGACCCCATGCCCTTGGGGTGTGTGTGTGGGGTGATTGCTTCCACACCTTAATTATAAAACTATGAAATCGGGAAGATCATTTGACTTTGTCTCTTCGGCTAGGCGCCTGGTTGGTACCAGTACTTGGCTACCCTATTATCTCCCCCAACCTCAACGTCATCTAGCTTTAGTAATCATTTACAAATACTTAAATAGAAAAAAGGAGGCATTTTGATCGATTAATCTTACCACTTGTGCCTAATGCATCCGCAATTTTTTCTATTTCCCTCCTTTTCAAATCTCTGTTGAAGTAGTCTTTGCTTGTGATGTTGTATAGACATTCCAGATCCCTCCAAAGATCCACAAGAAGCTCCTCACTGGTGAATGCAAGATATAGGCTTTTGATTGTTTACTAGACCAACATTAATTTAATGCAACAGAAATTCTTAAGAAAATATAATTTAGAATTCAAAGTCGGCGCCCTCGTACTCTCTTGAGCAATGGGTTTTTACAGGGAAGAGGGACGTTTGGTCATTCAGGGGTGGCTTTTTCAGGGTGAATATTGTTAAACCTTTTTAATTCGCTGGGATTGACGGATGGGATATTATACATTTAGATTATTGCTGATTCCAGTCCTTACCAAATGCATATCCTGGTAGTTGCTCAACGGCCCTTTCAGACAATTAACAAATCTACTTCGTTCTGAATTTTCTGGAATTCAATGTACCCATGATCGACATTTTGCATTTTTTATAAGGATGCTGAAATTCCATTGACCTAAGATTTAAAGGACTTAAATCCCAGAAAATGACATACGAGTGCTTCTTTCTGGGTAACAGTCCCATATGGGATCCCTAAGGGCACCATATAGGCCAGCATAAGGGGCTCATATGATTTTGCACCCAAGATTCATTAGGGACCCATATGGGCCAGCCCATATGACCGATATGGGATCGTTCTGGGGTCCCTTATTAATCTTGGGTGCAAAATTTAATGGGCCCCATATGTGTTCACCCATATGGGGCCAATATAGTTTTGCTGCCTGGGTTGTTTCACAGTATTTCCAGTGGAGGATCCATGGATCCCATGCACCGTGGACGCACCTTCGTTGCCCAGTTTGAGGGCTTCCCCTTACGATATCTCTCACTCCAAAGCCCTGCTAGCTTCACCCCTGTCCGCAATAGGGCTCAGACTGGTGTTAGCCCAATTACCTCACTGCAGATTGTTTGTCATTGAAATATATATTTTTGCGAGTTACGGTACTTTATCCCATGCTAGCTGGAATTATCTTCTCTAGTTCGCTTTGATTGTGCAGGCGCCGATCGGAGAGGGTGGTGGGCATAGGCGTTGGAGCCCAAGTTGATGGGAGGGGGGTGTATAGACTTACAGGAAAAATTTGACCCCCAAAGTCCGTGTGCTCCACGCGCGTTCAACATGTTAATGTTTATATTATATAGGCATGCGTCGTTTTTATCACACCGTTCGCCAATTACGTACAATAATTTGCCATGTTTCTACAAATTCTACCCTTTCCATATGGATAATAAGTTTTTGATTTTTCTCATGGGGGTGGGGAGCATGCATTGTGTTGTGTGATCGTCGGCCTGGGGGAGGGATCTAAGGTGAAAGGGTGTCCCCCTCCCCTTTGAAAATTTTTGAAAAATTAGGTGTTCTTACATGCAATCTGGTGACACGTATGCTACCTTTGAAGTAAAATTTGGTTTAAAAAAATACGTATTTTGGTACTAAAAAGAAACAAAAAAAAAGTCGGCATCAGTAAGGGAGGCATGGTCGAGTGTCCCCTAAATACACCACTGATAAGCATGATATAAGTTGAAAAATTAGGCGTCCTTACATGCAATCTGGTGCCACATACGCTACCTTTGAAGTAAAACTTGTGTTAAAAATTATATATTTAGGTACTACAAAGAAAAAAGAAATCGGCATCATTGAAGGAGGCATGGCCCACTGGTCCCCTAAATACACCACTGATAATCATAATATAAGTTTAATCATTAAAAAACACTGTTGAATTAATACCGAATATATAGGTGCTGGTGTAATTCAATATTGATCACCTTTAGCTACATCATTGCATTATTTTTCTTTCAGTAGGTGCCCGAAAAATTCTCAGCATAGTGCCCGAATTTTTACAAAAATATATGGTGGGGTACTGCAGCCCTCAGCCCTCAGCCCCCGCCTCCTACGCTTATGGTGGTGGGGGTCAGGACTCAGGAGCCAATCCTCCCTTTGGTTACTAAATGCCGTATTCCCGCGATCCCTAAGCTAGCTGCGCTACAAAGGTTGTATATTTTTCTTGGTCACAAGATGCCAGGAAAAAACTCGAAAATTCTTACATTCAACATACCTCCTCCCCCCGTCTGTCTTAGTCATTTTGACGGATAAATAGGCCTAGTCATTAAGCCTAACGGTTATCTTGTACCAACCTTACCGAATTGTTACATTGCATATAATTCACAATCCCATATAGCATTGTTTCTTCGCGTACTTATCTTTATTACTAGATATGTCATAAAATCGCCTTTAAAAATACTTAATTTTAAAGAAGGGTGTAAGCTCAAATCAACTTGATATATTAGAGGGGTACTTATTCTACGCTATCTGGTGAATGTTTCATCGAAATCTGATGTGTGGTTCTCAAGGTATTAGCAGTTAAAGTTGTGGCATTTTAAACACAAAGCGAGCTTGAAGCAAACACATGTGACGTCGTAGCCCTACATTAATAAGCAGTCATTTGTTTTCTTTAAACTTTTCAACTAATTTTCTCGTCAACAACTCCATGTTATCAGAATGTGATTGGATGAGAGGCATGGGAACATTGCAAACTTCACATTCCCCATGAGGAGGTCCTATCCCAATTAGCTTCAAGGTCAGCGCAAAAGACTGAAAAAACAAAGGAAACAAAGCATTCCTTATCAATTGGAAATTACATAACCCTTGCTTACTTCAAGCTCACTTTGGGTCACAAATGTAGTAACTTCAGATACTGATATTTCGAGTAATACATGTCCAATTTAAATGAAAGGTTTACCAAATTGCATAGATTTAGTTCCTCGTTCACATGTGAAAATTAGGCTAATTTTTTGCTTAAACCTTCCTTTAACATTTCCTGAAAGGGACTCAAGTGCGCGCCTGCCGAAATTTCTTGCCTTCTTCGCTGGCAAGAAAGACTCCTCCCTTACACGTTGAGCCTTTCCCCTTTCTAAAACCCTGGACTTGCACCTGATGTGAACTACAGTCAAAATCAGTTTTAGCAATCCTTTTTTTTATACTTTGAAAAAGGGAAACAAATGTTTAACTGGGCTGGCTCAGATTGAAAAGGGGGAACTGGTTCAAAAGCCGTTGCTTTATAATGAAAACCAATTCAACCTATTCAAATGTAGTACTGATTTAGAAATCAATGCCCGGAATTGACGTAAGTCTTCATAAAATCGAAAGTTTGGCCTAATCTCACCCTAACCTTAACCCTAACTCTCGACTTTAACATTTTTTCGGTTACTTATTCTAGGTTTAAGCCCAGGCCTAAATGGCTTTCAAAACCAAACGTGGCAAATTCTAACCAAAAACTTGACCCTAACTATCATCACTAACCTGATCTGTGGGCATTGATTCTAAATTAGAGCCTTGAAACTTGTCATAACAGGGTCTTTGTCAAAATTACTGCTCCTCTCTTTCCAACTTCAGGTTCAAGAGTCACTCCCTATATATGCTTGCACGCTACGCGAGTGGTTTATACGTTAGGGAATAAGAAACGACTAACTTTTTACCAAATTAAGTCAACATGAACACACTATCAATGTAACATTAGGTTCTACTTAACGCATGTTGATTTCATACCTTTGTTCGTCCCATTTCTTCTTCTCTCCACTCTCACTTTGACCGACGTCTGTCATTTTGTTTAACTACTTGTTGCCGTGCTGCCCCAAAATCGCATGCAATAAGTTCAACAGTGTTTATACCTTTTAACGGAAAGGTCGCGCGCGCAAGACGCACAACTTTTTCAGAGGATAGCACGCAACTTTGTTGCATGCGATAATTTTCATTCTACTATAAACATTCATTCACACACAACGACAAGGTTGCGTACGACAAGTCGCACGCAACCAAAATCGCACGCGATGTTGTAGTATCGTGTGAATGATGTTTAAGGACACGTATCTAGATGTGAAAAAAATGTAACGCGAAAGTAAAGCTATCTTAAAAACTTCATGAACACGCTTACATCACAATACCCGCGCGGCATACAAAGCGCAAAGCGCAGACCGTGTTGGGGGCTTCGAAGCAAATCATTGGCCAGTATGCACGTGTGCATGTGCGCGCGTGATTTAGCTTCCCTACATAAGCGTCAGTTCTGTTTTTGTGCGAAAAGAACGCGGGCAGAGCGCTGTACAGAACAGTATGGACAGTCCACAACAAGCGCGTCTATGTACCGTTCAGTGACGGTGTTATTGCGAATGCTAAGCAGTCACCGCGCAACAACGCAACATTCACAATGTGGTTACTGGTCACACGCGCTGCTCTAGTCTCGTAGCACAGGTGTTTGCAATGATGTACCTGCTAACGCGCGTTAGCATACACATGATTCGGTTTGTGGAACGATGAGTGAGATGCCTGAGTACGGTAGTGCTACTGACCGTGCCCAGAGAAATCCTAGGCTTTAGCTGCACTAGCGTCCCACAGTAACAAAATGCAGCGCGCTGAAGGGTCACGTGACGCGGGAATGTAATTACATGGTTCAAGTATTAGTCTTATGCACCCGCAGAGCTGCTTGCCTAACCGACTATATCTATTCTCCTGAATGAGTAACGCGTAGTTTTCAAGTGAGTCATTCAAGGACAATTACCCACCGATCTAAAAAGGGGAACCACTCCGCTAACAGCAACTACTCGTAAAACGCCTAGCCACGTACAAACTCAACGGAGAGACACTATGAGAGCGGCGTACTTTTAGAATTTCTACAAAATGTTAGTATATGCAGCCTACAATTGCACCGACCGTCAATGCACAACTCTTCGTTAAACGCTACATGCGGTAATCTTGAGCAATAAGAGTTTTAAAAACTATTTTTTTTTTAAGAAAAAAGATGTGGCCTAACCGGACAATATATGATGACGTCACAGTTGACAAAACGATGCAATGAGTGTGTGTGCGTGTAAAGTATACTGCGCGTGTTAAACGCTGGCACCTTTGTGCGCAGGAATAGACGAATTCGATTTCGGGACGGTAGAGCAACAGGACGGGGAGTTAAACGCACGCGCGTCCGTCGTTCTGTCCTGACATTTAACGCGTTTCGATTTTAAAGACGACGGTGCGGTAGAATGACAAAAAAAAAAACAATGACGCGCTTATGATTAAGTTGCAATGCTTCGTTAGCATTCACACTCATCGCTAATTTGTAACAATGACGAGCCTACACAGGATTAGAGACGCCATCGTTACTGGGTATTTTATAAAATTTTACGGTGAAAGTTTCTACCTCAAGATAGCTTTCCTTAGCTTAGCATGGAATCATTCGTTAATATACAAATAATGAATGTTTATGAGTGCGATAGTATACAAATAATGAATGTTTATGAGTGCGATAGTATGAATTATATTTCATGAGTTGAAAGATTGAACGTTCTATTCAACGAGGCGAAGCCGAGTTGAATAGAACGTTAAATCTTTCAACGAATGAAATATAATTCATACTATCGCACGAATGAAAAACATTCATTATTTGTTTTATATAACACCTTATAACTATCTACCTTGATCTAGTCGTTGGTTAAAGTTGTGTTTTGGAGGTCACGATGGTTCGTGTTTGTCCGTGTAGCGCAGCTCCATGGTTTGTCGTTTGCTCGCTACGCGTTTAAGTGCCTATTACGCACGATATGCAATGTACGGTCCCCAATGCTGCGGTGATTTTATTGAGTCGCGGCATAGCTTGTACGTACTGCAATGATCGGTGACGTCATTGCCGTTGATTAGTATTTACTAACCAACGACCGTGGGTTAGTATATACTAACCAACGGTCGAGCACCACAATCTTGATGATAGTGCCGAATCACCAATGGCATGTGACCACCAGTCCTCCAATCAAATGTAGAGAAATTAATAAGGTGTTATATAATATGAATTATATTTCATGAGTTGAAAGATTGAACGTTCTATTCAACGAGGCGAAGCCGAGTTGAATAGAACGTTAAATCTTTCAACGAATGAAATATAATTCATACTATCGCACGAATGAAAAACATTCATTATTTGTTTTATATAACACCTTATAACTATCTACCTTGATCTAGTCGTTGGTTAAAGTTGTGTTTTTGAGGCCACGATGGTTCGTGTTTGTCCGTGTAGCGCAGCTCCATGGTTTGTCGTTTGCTCGATACGCGTTTACGTGCCTATTACGTACGATATGCAATGTACGGTCCCCAATTTGAGTCGCGGCATAGCTTGTACGTACTGCAATGATCGGTGACGTCATTGCCGTTGGTTACTATGTACTAACCAACGACCGTGGGTTAGTATATACTAACCAACGGTCGAGCACCACAATCTTGATGATAGTGCCGAATCACCAATGGCATGTGACCACCAGTCCTCCAATCAAATGTAGAGAAATTAATAAGGTGTTATATAAAATGGCTTACCAGATATGCATGTTGTTGTTTGTCATGTTCATTTTTGTCAGGTGCTTGCATGCCACATGAACAAATGATGTACGTTTACATACAGCTCACTTCAATTCAACGTCACAGAAACACGTACGTTATGGACGAGGGGAATTACCATGGCAACCCCTGTACCGTCCTGTTTCTAACAGAACGTTAAATCGGTCGACGACCCTCCTGAAAATAGCGACTTTTCGATTTCAGGACGGTAGAGCAACAGGACGGAGGGTTAAACGCACGCGCGCCCGGCGTTCTGTCCTGACATTTAGGCTAAGGCGTTTCGATTTTAAAGACGACGGTGCGGTAGAATAACAACAAAACAATGATGCGCTCATTTATGAACTAAGTTGCAGTGCTTTGTTAGCATCCATACTCTAATAGCGACTTTTCGATTTCAGGACGGTAGACAAAGAGGACGGAACGCGCAGCAAAAAAACTGGACTGCGCATGAGTAGAAGCGAGCATCGCTCCGTCCTGTTGATTTTCAGGACGGTCGTCGACCGATTTAACGTTCTGTTAGAAACAGGACGGTACAGGGGTTGCCATGGTAATTTCCCTCGTCCATAACGTACGTGTTTCTGTGACGTTAAATTTGAAGTTAGCTGTATGCAAATGTACATCGTTTGTTCATGTAGCATGCAAGCTGCTGACAAAAATGAACATGACAAACAAGAACAGTGCATATCTGGAAAGCCATTTTACGAACGATTCCGTGCTAAGCCAAGGAAAGCTATCTTGAGGTAGAAACTTTCAAATTTTTGTAAAATGCCCAGTAACGATGGCTCCTCTATAATCCTGTGTAGGTTCGAGGTTCGTCATTGTTGCAACTTAGCGATGAGTGCGGAAGCTAACAAAGCACTGCAACTTAGTTTATATAAATGAGCGCGTCATTGTTTTGTTGTCATTCTACAGCACCGTCGTCTTTAAAATCGAAACGCCTTAAATGTCAGCACAGAACGCCGGGCGCGCGTGCGTTTAACTTACCGTCCTGTTGCTCTACCGTCCTGAAATCGAAAAGTCGCTAATCAACAGGACGGAGGGATGCTCGCTTCTACTCATGCGCAGTCCAGTTTTTTGCTGCGCGTTCTGTCCTCTTTGTCTACGTATAAATATGTCCGATTATTTTGAAACAGGCTGCACGTTCTTTTGCCAGCTAGTGATGACGTTGAGCATTTGCTGGTAAAACATATAGGCCTAAGGCACTACGATATTATTGTAAAGAAGTCAGTGTTCACTGGCAGTTTAGGCGTAATCCTAGTACTATCCTAAGGGCCAAGCTTATAAAAACTAGGCCCTATATGCTCTAGGGCCATGTGATGGCATGATTTTGACATAAATGCATGGCTAGAAAAAAGAGAAACATCTCTATCACTTGATTCGTTTCATTTCGCAAGTTACTTCACTTAACACGTAATGACAGTCGAGGTGTGGATAAACTGAAATAGCAAATTTAGGCTATTAAACTGGTCTGTCATTAAGAGAGAAATTTAGGGAGTAAAGAACGAAGAAAATTATGAATACAAGAATATGTTCAAATATATGTACAATGTTCAAATATACCGTGCGAGAAGGGTGAAAATGAGAAAAGCATTGCGAGCAACATAACAAGTCTGAGAGACCAAATAGATCTCCGCTGTCAATAAATATCCCCTAAATATTTCTTTATCTGGTAGTAAGTGAAAGTTAGTAGCGTCTAATAGATGAAAATAACTGAGTAGGCTACATGTATTTTTCAAAAAGATTTCTACAGACTGACACTGGCTGATGACAGGGATGGCTCCAGGATTTGACCGACAGTGTTTCCATGCTCCCCGACGGGGGGCCAGTAGCCCAAAGCCCCGACGAAGGCGGTGAGTAATTGACAAAAGCCTGGAACACCAAATTTTGCCCCCCACCCCCTAAAAATATTTGACTTTACAAAAATTTGCAAATTTGGGAGTCTTATTGAAGAAATTTTGAAAAGTTTGGATTTTATGGAAGAAAATTTGAGAAATTAGGGTTTTTAAGGAAAATTGGAAAATTTGGGATCTTTATTTAAGCTAGAATATGCCCTTCCTATGAGCAAAATCAAGCAGATCGTCTGGGCGACTGAAGGTTATTGGGATCATATTTTATCGTACGGATTAAAGCCCCCCGACGAAATTGGAAAACTTCCCCGACGGGGGACAGCCTTCCCGACGGGGACTCCTCCCCCAGGCGTCACCCTTGTTTGATAATCTTGCTACCTTTACCTGTAATCAGCATATACTTAAACTCTGAAATCCAATATTGGAACCTAGAAGTTGAGTCAAGTGTTACTAACTCTATAGGTATGTACCTAGTGGAAACAACTTGCTGCAACTTTAAAATCATAAATTTACAGAGTATCAGTTTCCTGTATCAACCATCCAATATACCTCTTCAATATTTCATTTCATTTCATTTATTTGTTTCATCAAATTACATATAGACAGATTATGTGAAAGGAAGTCATCCATTAAGCCACGACTAGCTTAACAAGATGAATGACTCTCTACAAAAAAGGGGAAAAAAGAACAGATATTTGCAATTTCTACAAGACACAAAAACACATGAACAAACATACATACATACATACATACATACATACTTACATACATACATACATACATACATACCTACCTACATACATACATACATACATACATACATACATACATACATACATACATACATACATACATACATACATACATACATACATACATACATACATAACTATGGGTTGTCTCCGGAATATGTACTTACATTTGAAAAATATCAGGAATCACCGGGTAAGATATGGAGGGGAATTTCAACAATAAAGCTTAATAATTATCAATGATACCTTCATAACCGCCTTCTTAAAGATAAATAGAGAGGGAGAATTTTTAACTGAGTCTGTGAGGGCATTCCACATTTTGGTACTACGATTACGCAAGCTGCATGATCCAATATTCGTACGATAATAATGACGATGGGCAAAGTTAGCATGTCTAGTATCATGCCTATGAACAAGAGCATTGCTGTTGATAAAGTTATGAAATGTATCCGGTAGTAACCTGTTCCATGCCTTGTAAGTAACAACTGCAATGTTGAAATCAGTAACGTCAGAAAACTTAAGTAATTTAAACTTTCTAAATAGTGGGCTGGTGTGGTCCCTGGGGCCTGCATGAGCTATATGGCGAACGGCTCGTTTCTGTTTACTTGTCGGCCCATGGCGCTACAAAATGGCTAGTTGTACTGCTTTCAGTTATAAGTGGTAGTAAGAACATATTCATTATAAGTTTACTTTCTTGAAGTAACATTATGTTTTTTGGTACAAGAAAAGAAATATTTTTTCCGCCCAGAAGGTCAGTTTATCAGGCTACTAGCTGCGGCTTTGCAGTGTGACTTCCCAAACACTTTTCAGGCTCACTGACATGTCTTTCTGGAAGGGGGCCTAATTCAGTCTGAAGACTTCATTTGTAGAATATTTAGGCTGCAGGACCTCACATTTTATTAAAAGAATATCGACAGATCGTATCAATATTTTCGAGTTAGCGTGGGTCCGAGTTGGCTTGTTTCCACACCCACACACACGCACACACACACTCATACATATATCTCAATATTTGCGTACATATGTACGTACTCAAGGCGGGTGCTGTTGCAGGTATGGATGTAAATGCGTATAAGCATGTACACCACGTATATACGTATACGTATACACACATACACATAAATGCCAGTGCTGTAGTACTCGAAAACGACTGCATGGTCAAGTGGTTAGAGCATCCGACTTGCAGCCGGAAGGTCTGGGGTTCGACGCCTGGCCGGGTCATACCAAAGACTTTAAAAATGGAACCTACTGCCATTGTGCTTGGTGCTCATCATAAGCAATGGAGTAGGGAAAACAAGCCAGTGAGCCACAACTGGAAAAAGGCCGTATGGCCGGCCCGACTTTAACCAATTGGTTAGAAACTGAGCCGTACAACCTAATCTAACTAACTGTGGTATTTGAGACCGGTCTCGGACTCGAAACCGGTCTCGAGTCACGATTTTAAGGAATCGGACTCGTGACTCGGACTCGGAAGGCAAGGACTCGGACTCTGTCTCGAACAGTCCGGACTCGTGACTCGACTCTAAATTTCCCGAGACTGGGCTCTCAATTTTATGCAATTAATCCATCGTTACATGGCATGTACTTTGTCCGCTGCAGTTTCTATACAACTCAACACGTTATGTAGTACGTGTTATTGCAATATGTGTTGTCTTGTGGAGATGATATTCGTAAAAGTTCAACTGTAAAATCGTATAAGGGGCCCTTAATTATTTTGGCTTGTGACCCACATTTTTAATCGGGAAGACCTCACGGGCCACAACCAGAAGCATACCCATGATTTTGCCTTTGGGCCTCATTTTGAAATGGTTAGCTTTCCACCTAAATGTGTGATGTCTAGGGTCCGAAGGCTTCTGGTTCAGAGCAGAGGAGAATGGAATAAAAAAAGCGTAGCCTCGGAAGCTCTGGGGATATTTAAAATCCTGAACACGTATCTCTCTGTAATATGACATCAAATGCGAGCTCAACAGATGATCTGAAGTATCGCAATTTGACCATTATTTTGAAATAGCCCCAATCCAGACTGACAGAGCGAGAAACAAATAAGATCATGTCAGATTATTTGGAGCAAATCTATGTTGAAAAGTGTTTAGCTGGGGAGAAGGTGGTTTGTCGTGACTTTATCTGACCGGAGCGTCACTATCCGTTGGCTCATATAGTGTAACAAGAATATTGTTTCTGCTGAAAGGCTTAATTTATTGCCTTGAGTGACAAGTTACTAGGCTGTGAAACTTGTAGCTTGATACCGTATTCTTTGCCAGGGCTGTAACCGAGTCCAGCAAACCCAGGCCAATTCCGATTGTCGGCACAATATTGTTTTGTTTAGTTGGCGAATTTGTATCCTCAATGTGCCCTCTTCATAAGCGTTTGGTACTAGTCACCCTTTTGTGGGATAGTTGCGGTACGCGTCATTTTTGTCAATCTGGTATTTAACTGTGAAAAAAACGACCCACACCAAACTCTCTGGCTATCCCACAATGATGATTTGTAGTTGCTATTTGGAAAAGGGTCTAAGTAAAGAGTACCAAAGGTATGTCTTCACGTGTAGAGCCTGGTGTATTCCCAGAACATTTAAAAAAAATGGATGCGGTTCCTTTTCCTATTCAAAACTGAAACGCAAGAAAATTTTGACAGCTTTTAACAAGTTTTAATAAATATATTAAATGGTCGATAATTTAAAAAGACCACCACCCTACCTCTAGCGGCGGCTTTCACGCTTACACAGATTTTCCCAACAAACCTATTCGTCAATTCCTGCCTTTCCGCCTATTCAAAGTAAGAAAGGAAACAAAAGCACAAAAGCAGTACCATGTTTGACATAAGTACAGTAACACCACATGTCCAATAAACAGATAAAAGATAAAAATCACGAGCAAAGGGTGCTATGATTTATTATTTTGGCAGTCAGAATGTTCGTTTCTCTGCCAGTGAACCGAAGTTTTTTTCGGTCACAGGCCTGAGGTTGAAAATTCTGAGTTAGGCAGTCTAAAATTCAGCTATGACACTTCCATTCAGTAACAAGGCCTACTGAAAAATTTACCAAGATAGGAGGGGTGTGTAACCCATTCTGGGACATTCCTTGCTGCATGAGGCGTTAGAGAAATAACTATGCTGTTGTTCTTAATGACGTAATAGTAAGATGACCAGTTACAATAGGTGTAGAGAAGTATTTCTCTCTTTTTCATTCCAAAAATTTTCCCTTTCTAAAATGCCTTCCAATACTAACAAATTGATGGCGCATTTTTTCAACCTTTTTTTCGATCTCAGTTTGTTTGACTGCAGCTGGACTAGAACACATTATGGGCCGAATTTGACCCAAGGGCTGCCATTCAGACCCCAGGGCCAATATTATAACAAATAACATTGCATAAAACCAGTGCAAAATTGATCATTTGTGAATTTCTATTCTAAGTGTACACTTTCCATAGCGGGGACTCGGTCTGGACTCGGACTTGGTCTCGGACTCGAATGCCAGTGACTCGGTCTCGGACTCGGCAAGTGAGGACTCGGACTCGGACTCGGAAGGTGGGAACTCGACTACAGCACTGATAAATGCATAACTTACATACATATGCATGTGCAATTTTTATGTAAACGTGCTTCAACATAACGTTACTGCATTATCGGCAAATTTTTACGACGTTATCGGTAAACAAAAATTGTTACATTCTCGGAAAATTTTTACTACACTATCGGTAAGGTGTAGTTACTACATTATCGGTAATTTGTTTTATTACATTATTGGTTGTTTTTACATTATCCGTAAATTATTACCTTACCGGTTGTAACAACCCTTCCAAAAGACCTCTTCCCGGACTGCGTTGTAATATGTTCACTCCCTCCACTTGAAACAGCTTGCTTCCAGGCTGTCTACGCCAGCTGTGCTTATATTATGGAAACGAGCTCTTACTCATTCGTGCAGGATTACACTCGTAAACGAACTCATAAATTTATATCAAGGAGCTCCATAGTTATATATGCTGGAACGCTACAAATATCACAAATAGGTACCCTTACTTGTGTACTCACGGTGACAGTGCTTAAGTTGCACAAACATGTCAAGTCTGTAGTGATGCTAGTACGCCTTCATGAGGAATTGGCTTCCCTTAAAGTGTCTACTCTTCTGCTCGCCTCCAGCTCATACTAAAAGTGACTTAGAGCTGACAGTTGTAATCCACGTACAGTGAAATACAACGCAGTTAAATGGAAATAGGGCAGTGATTGACAAAGCTGCCCCTACAGATATGCAATAAAGTTCCTGTATCTTTCGCTTGTTCCAAGAAAGAATCTCCTGGACCTCAACAGGTTGGGGACGGAGGGGGCATGTCCACTCTTCATTCAAGATTGGGGGATATCATATCAAAAATAGTATACACATGTTTAATTACATAGTTTTCATTATAGCTGATTCAAGGAAATCAAACTCAAAAATCGTGGAGACAGCCATTTAATGGATAAAAATGGTGGAAAAATATCTTGAATTATTCTGCAGGGATCACTTGCAGTCAGGATCTTTCCGGGGCACATGAGCTGTCCCCAGATCCCTTCTTGCCATGTCTCAGCCTAGAAGGCGAGAACTATTTTTTGAGGAACGTACGCGTACCTACTTTTGAGAATTCTGTTAACTCTCTTGAACAAAACCATGACGTTGACTATTTGCATTTTTCATGTGACTTTTTCTGTCCTTTGTACAGTAATATATATGCATTCAACTACTCCTTTGGTTAATGTTTACCACATAAAGGGTAAGCAGAGAGAGCAGGGATATCCCTGTCAAGGTTGAGGCTGAGATCGAAGGGCTAATATGTGACACTCTCTCGCCATGTGTGGCGCGTACCTTGCTCAGAAAATTTTGGCCCGTAGTACCTCCCAGACTGTCGGAAAATAATACTTCTCACGCCTCGTAAATTGGATCAAAGCATTCTTCATGTTATAAGTTTATGCTTGGAGAGAAAGGTATAACAGAAATATGTTTAAAAATCATGAAATGAAAATTGTGCTGCATATTACTTTGTATAGCTTACATAAACTTGGTATAACTCAGGCACAGATCGATATAGATCAGGGAATGCTCGAACATGACTTGTGTGCGTTGACAGGTCTATTACCTGGGGAGGGGTAAAATGGGAGGGAGAGCTATGTTTCATTTCATTTCATTTATTTGTTTTTCCACATCAATAATTAAAGATGATTAACAACATGGGTTGAAAACAAACATGAAAATGACTGCTGTGGAAGGAAGTATTCTTAAAACCCTTGTGGGCTTAAAGACAAGAACACTCCCTAAAAGGGAACAAAGAAAGAAACAAATTACAGAAAAACGAAAACCCCTCCGGAGCCCACATACCAAAAACCAACCCATCTACGACAATTAGTAAGAACTTAAAAAAATCCAAAGTAAACTTCTTCTTAGAGACACTATAGAGGATTTTGACCTATAATTCTGGGGCAGCATTTTTCAAACAAAAGTTTTTCTAATTAACAGAGTTGAACTGAGGGTGGGGTCTGAGGGGAGCATGGGTGTCCTCCGTCACCTTCAGGACATTTTGTTATATCAGGTGGCTCATATGAAGAATAATGTAATTTATTGAAAAAGTTCGGAACCATGTGTATGTCTAGAAATTCTCACCATTTAGTATTTTTTTATTTTTTACTTGGTGTAAGGAAAGTGGTGACGTTGATGAGATGTGTTTAGCTGTGTCATTGCACAGCTCCAAAGGCCTGGAATCCGGGACCTACTGCCACCGCAACAAACTATGGGTAGCCATCAGAAGTAATTGGGGCACAAAAACAGAATGACTCGAGAGTCCGTTGCGGGTTTTCTGGTGGAGTATTTAGCTCTGGGGTATTTTTACAACCGTGGTCGTATCTTTAAATTACATTAGCATTTAATGTGCACTGATTAGAGAACGGACATAACAATTTGACCGCTATTTTGCAATGGCCAAACTCGGACTACGGGCCAGTCGGTTTGATGATACATGGAGATTTTGAAGGGTAACATAATGACTAACGGTTGCGTGATGTTTTGGAACAATCACATGACACAAAAGCGTTGAAAAATAAACGGGTTAAGTGATTGCCATCAAAGGACAAGAAAAACTACCTTTCTCAGGTACCTCGAAAATACCAAAGCCTAATGTATTTCATCGAAAAATTCATCAAAAAAACAAGTAGTCTATATTTTTCAGGTTTTTGGAGAAATGCCATAGTTATTCGTGGAAGTTGGGACAAGGGAAAATCTGAAGGGTCGCATTCTCCATCATGCAATCCTGCTTGTGGTAGATAATTGCACAGGTATATCCGAGCGGGAAGGGCGCGGTTGTATGCCTTTTGATGAGAATTCCATTAAGACATAAAAAATAAAAAAAATGATAATTATTATAAATGTTCCAAATATACCTATAGTAAAACCCGTGACACTTTCATTATCAAATTATTGCAGCATCTAAAAATCATCTTAGCCCCTTTGGTCCAATAAACGATCGGCCCACCCCCAGGATTCCCCTCCCCTTCCTAAGCCTATGCTTGATTAATCCATCATATTGTTGCTCGGAATCTAGGGTGATCACACCGGACGCTGCGCTGCGTTGCGTCGCTCTGCACCGTGCATGTGCGCAGCTTCCGGTGTGATCCTCCCTTAAGGAGGCCAGTATCTCCTTGTGGTGATAAAAATAACACCAATCGAGTAAAACAAAATAAAGATGAGGTTAATTAACAGCTAGCATGTTAACGGTATCTTTCTTTTACTGACAGAGATGAAACTCTTTCTTCCACGTGACCCCGTATTGCAGCACGTCATTGGCTGTGATGAACATGTCATCTTGATTGTGTTTGGTGATGTGGCATCCGTGTCATTTGAAGAAGTTTTGGCGGGCGAACAGAGGGATTCTTTCGCCTCATTTTTTTATGGAATGGCAATCGTTATCCCTTATCTAAGCTCCAGTAAAGAGGGACAAGCACAGGTTTCCCTGCAAATGGCAATTTACAATAACGACAGTCGTCATATCATCCAATCCGATGTTGTCTTTCCCCCACCTGTCACTGCAGATCGTCTTATCCACATAACCAATGGAAGCAATATTCAACTGATATTCGAGAAAGATAATCTTCGGCTCCATCTCACAGGGGAACGTGTGGGAACGTGCCTCTCCACAGGAGACCATGGAGAAGAAGACGTCAATGAGTACGAACGCGAGCTTCAACTTTCTCAGACGGGCCCCGACTTTTCTGTTTGTGATCTCTTGCCAGACCTCGACATTGATTTCTGTCGAATTTACAGAGATCCGCGTTATAGACAGCCTTTGTCCAAGGCAGGCTACAACGTTTGTCAGTACTTGAAGCAAACCAAAAACGTGAAGAGCAGTAAGGCATCCTTTCATATAGCTGATATATCCGATGAGATGAGAGAGCTTCTGGTCTTAGATTCTGTCACTCAGAACCCTGTGGAGTCAGAACTTCAGAAAGGAACCTATGAAGTAAACCTAGTTTTCCCATGCGTTGAATGAAATTTGGTGGCAGCATGTCGACTTTTCCAGCAGTAAAAGGGGATTTATGTTAAATAATTCCTGATAGGCCAATGTTATACAGGATTTAATGTCGGGTTAATGTAGAAACAAAGCCCCATACATTTCTCGTGTCTAGAATCAATATTCCGGTTCAATTCTTGGATCGAGTATGATCCTGAAACTTAGCCGGTAGCCTGCAGAATCAGAACCAAGTAAGGGAACTTTTGAAATAAGCCTAACTATAATAAATACTTGCGAGTTGATGTAAGAATATATAGCCTATGACAGTCATACACTTGACATATCTTTATACAGCGGATTTCTATGGTGGACTTAACAATGGTATAAGGCAAGTTCGGGGGTAATTCTGGATCCCAATATTTCAGTTTCAATTTACTCTATTCAGTCTAAATTTGAAAAAAATGTGTAACCAAAAAATAAGTGATAAAGATACAATATGAAACATTCAATATAATGTATACAAATGTTTAGTTTGGCAAAATATTTACACTGAAACTTATATGTAATCATCTAAATGTCCCGATTGAATAAATGTGGCATCTCTACACATACAAATGAGTTTGAAACGACTGTACTCTATAGTTTTGGAACATGTTTGGATTTCTTAGCTTTCTACTTGATTGTCAATGAGACTCACTAGTTGGCATGTGAACGGTGATTTGGATCATTTTAAACTTTTTGGCCCTTCTTAAAACTATCCCCTTAGATAAGTATTCTCAGTTTGTTTCATACGCTTGCAATCCACGTGAATAATCTCTGAAGTATGGTTTAAAAAGTAACATTTTATATTCATCTTTGAGCAAAAGGAAATGACACCAGACTGGCACAGCATAAATGGAATGAGGGGGATAATAGACTTAAGACACTTCCTTGGTATTGTTATAAAAAATGACACAATGTATGCTAATCAAGAGACAATATAATAGACTGTTCATAACTTAAGCTGGGTCAGTAGAAGTCAATTTCCATTAATATATAACGTTAAACACTTGGTTTTGGATGTGCACTCAGTCTCGGACTCCGGCACACTCACTCTCATCAGGGTCATTAGAAGGTTTCTAATGGGGGGGGGGGGATAAAACCCTTAAGCCTTCAGATTTTGGAATTTGTGAGGCAGTTTTTACTCAGGCACATAAGCCACTGATGCTTTTGAAGAAAATTTCAAAGACTGAAAGTTTCAGGTCTGCTCTGCTATTTTGACAATAGCAAGCTTTTATGTTAGATGAGATATGCATAAACAGTCTCTCACCGTGATTTCCTTTCCTTGGAATGAATTAAATCAACACTTTACTTGCTACATTTTTACATTACGCTTATTACCGTTTTCAGTCTAACAGCTGTAAATTCAAAGGAGTAGGAATGTGTTGGCTAGTGGCATCTGCAGCCGTTTCGGACCTCTATCCTGGGGAGGGATATAAGGGAAGGTGGTGTCCTCTCCACTTTGGGAAGTTTTGGAATATTTTATAGTCCTTACATGAAATTTGGTACGACCATGCATGTACGTTTTCCTCAGAAAAAATTTATGGTCAATGTTATCAATTGTTTTTCATAAGTCTAAGAATGAAGTAACTATCCCAACATGAGTATCTAATCTTAAGCAGTCTCATCCACAACCTTGAGACACACCATGTAAGCGTAGTGCTTCTCTAGAAAGCCGTACTACCCCAGTTACAACTAAAAGTGAGCTCATTCTTATCAATAAACTTTCATAGTACATAATAGGCAAGTCTTTCATAAATCTTAGATAAAGATGGAAGAATATAGAAACTGAGCGGTAATTCGAAAAGACATTTTTTGCCATACTTTTAAATAAGGATAACTAATTTGAAATATTTAACCCCCTAAGAAACACTCATGTTGAGAAGGAATATTAATAATATGTGAAAGAGGTAATACAAGGAAATCACAGACCTCTTTGAAAATATTCTTTCTTACCTTATTATTTATACCACGGTGAATTGCAGTTCTTTGACTGAGTGATGTTAACAAAGACTTCATCTTTAGTTACGGGATAGAGAACAAGCGAGTTTGGAGTATTCAAATCTATGCAATGAGCGATGCCACTTTGTAATTTTTCAAATGTGGAATTTTATTAATGAAAATATAAAAATTTGAGGGTTTTATTTATTCAAGAAACGTCTGTTCTAGAGATCAAAAAAGGACTTGTCGGCCCGACTGGCCGCCGTCTGGGATAACACACTTTGTCATACCCACTGAGGCTACCCAAAGAAATTGGAAAATTTCCATGAAGAGGGTAGGGGCATGGACGTGGATCATGGGGGGACGGAGTACGCGTCCCTCTCACTTCTTAGAAGGAGGCATCTCCAAAAGTCCTCCCACTTTTTCAATAATGTAACATAGATTACGAATTGACACTACATTTTAAAAGCTAAATTGCGCACAAATATGGCACCATTTGCCATGCAGACATTTTCAAATTTCCTTTTTTTCAAAGCGGAGGGTGAAAACCCCTCCCCTTAGACCCCTCCCAAGGACAGAGATTCACAATTAGTGAAACGTCCCCTCCACATCTTTGGAGATGGATCCACGCCCTTGGGTAGGGGAAGGTAGCCGATTCGACTAGACGAAAAAGGGAGAGGAGAAGAAGAGATGGTAACAAGAAAGACGTAGAAGGAGAGGGAGAGGATTACCACGGCGCTCGACCTCCGCCACCCAGTCTAGATAAAACCACTTGGTTTACTAACTAAATGGCTTCACATCGGACAAAGACGTACATATGACGATATGACAGGCTCTTGGGATAACCCTTTCGCCCAATGGGGAGAATTTTTGAGAAATATAGAGTGTACCAGTGCCTGTTGCGACAGTCATATATGACCAAACAGACAGAGACTCTAACAGACATCCTTCGCAACATTTATTAAGGTGCATCACGTCCGACTGGTTACAGGGGCATCGCAGAACTCATTCGTCATGCCAAAAAAGAAGACCTAAAACAACCCGAGAGGAAGAATCCTTCGCTAAGACTTAAAGTCCTATATACATTTCATAAGTACTGACTTTAGTACTGGCTGAATAAATTAATCGGCTTCCTTTTCATTTTCTGTTTTGCACGATCCCTTTCGTTGAATGGTCGTTTTCCTGAAAAAAGAACAACCAAGTGGAGTGGAACAATTAATATAAAGAGATGCGGACCATTTGCAATGAATCTAAAGTAGACGTGTTCATTCGTGTTAAAGTACACGCACGTGTGTATATTTGATTGTGAGTGTATCTTTGAGAAACATTCGGTGAAAAATGTATGCGAAGGGTAACGGAAAAGCCCTGAATGTGATCAAGATTAAGAGACATTATCACCTCGTCCCTATAAATAGGCTTTCAGCAAAATATTACCTACTAGGGTGGGGGTGGAGTTCCGTCTTTTTCAACCAAACTGGTACGGGATATGTACCCCTCAACATCACTTGCAATCACCCCTTGAGGAAAGATGAGCTATGCTTATATGCCGATTAGTAGTTGAAATAATTAAACATATCAAATTAATGGTAAGAGAGTTCATAGCATAAACATCAGCCTTCTTTATATACGCAACTACCCAGACTAATTTAGGGGGTTTTCAAATGAATGGTTTCATGCATAAACTATAAACGTTACTGCAATTCCTCATAATGTAAGTGAAGCAGTATCTTCTGACGTTTTTTTTTTTTTTTTTTTTTTGAATTTTCAGATAAGTTAATCATGCAGGCTGTTAACATGAACCATATGCTTAGATTTAAAGAAAATGTAAAAAAAAAAAAATAATTTGTTCCACGCATTTTCATGTTACGCAAGCTACGTGTAACAAGGTTATACGTTATGTGTAGGTTATGTCTCTTACCAGACGTGAACATCTGAACCAAAAAATCTACCTACTGCATACTAGCATTCTCTTTTACTCTGAATTGTTTTCGTATCCTAGTTTCATTGTTTTTCGAAATATATCTTGGAACATGGACTACCTTGAAAGCCCTATGGAGGTGTCCTTCGAATATTTGATATTTGGGCCTGCTGTTTGTTCCTGTCCCTAATATTTCCACATATCAGGTGACGCACATAATCAATAGCGACGATAATGATCTAGACGTTCTTCAGAACACTGGTATTGACAGACTGCCTTGGGTGTATTCAAAAATTATATACATTTACTTCAGTTCCATCTGTGCATCAGTAATCACACTTTGTTACATTGCAACATTTATATCAGCTATTGTAAATAGAATAAAATCAGGGCATACTGGGGATAACAAGGATGAGATTAAAATGGCACTAAGGATTTTTTATTATTTTCGACACGGATTTGCTTTGTTGGCTTCCCGTCATAATTACAGACATTTGTCTCAAATAGGTCTCTCGATGTCAACTGATGTCTGTGTTTGATTTGCTGTGTTTACAGTGCCGATTAATTCAGCTCTTAATCGGTTCATTTACACTATTCCCACAATGAAAAAAAGAAACAAGAATAAACCCTCATTCACTGCTGCCTCGTAGCTTCCATCGGAATAAAGAACTTAGTTCTTCGAAAGGTTCAAAATTGTATTGGTGTTTCTTACTCCAACAATGCTAAGTTATAACACGTGAAAAAGTCCCTTGTTTATTTTACTAGGATTTGATTTTGTAAATATTATCACAGCATATGATCACACGTCGGCCACGACCTGTTGTTGCAGTGGGAAATTTTGTCTTTTATCTCAATCATTTTGATGTAACTAGTTTGATTCATTACTTGAGGTGGGGTCGCAAAGTAAGCTGTACCATGACAACTTTTTCATCTGTGTGCGCATGCGTGTGGTACTATTGACCGCTCGGCGGACGTGTATTACGCTTGCACTATATTGTCTGCACTTGTAATACCAATGACAAAAGTGTACGCCCGAAAGAGGCATATATATATAATCGACAGCTGTCGTAAAAGTTAGTGATGCACTTCACCTTTGACCCATCCTATGATGCATCTCGTCTATTAAAATAAGTTTTGGAGTCTTGTCAATACAAGCAAGCATGGTCTCTTACTTATTCGAAGTAAATTCCTTAAAAAACATGAGTAAGTTAAAACCTGTCTTCGTTGGAAAACCCAATGAATACGACAAAATAATTTATTCAGTAACTGTAAGTTTCATTTCTCCCCTATATGATACAATTTTTTCTGTTTGGCCTTTTGTGATTCCTTACTGAACGCGAAAGGAAGCCATGCAATCACGCTGGCGAGTGTAACTATGTGCGTGTTTATATGGATGTGTATGTATGTAGGTGTGTTCGTGACGCTTCGCTTGTAAACACGATAGACGTATACTTTTCACACTTACTTTATAGATTTATCATATAAGTTAAAAGAAACCAATTGTTTTTTGGTGGAGGTCAAAGGTCACTTGAGGTCACCAGAGGTCAAAAACCTAAAACATTGTAAACGCGATATCTCCAGATAGAAAGCAGGGGTACTTTTCAAGCTTAAAATGTTGATATGAAACGGTAAGTAAATTATCCCCTATCGTTACTGGTAGAGGGTAATATGACCGGAGGGGAACGACGAAAATCGCGAAACTTGCTTGTAAACTCGTTTTCTCAAGACAGGAATGATGGATAGTTTTCTCAGTTGGCAGATAGATTTGTCATGTTAAGAGACCATGACCCGTATTGCTTTTAGGGAAGTTAGTTGTCATATGAGGTACCCAGGAGTAAAAAGAAACGAAAACCTTGTGAACACGATATTCCAATATAGGACTGATGGACACTTATAATACTCCATATATAGATTTGTCATCCTACTACAATGTTCCTTATTGTTTCTGGTGGAGGTCAAAGGGCATTTGAGGTCACCAGACGTGAAAGTACGAAAACCTCGTAAACTGCTTGTAAACACGTTATCTCAAGAATGAACAGGAAATCGTACCTCCAAATTGTGTCGCTCGGTGGCCAAAAAATGGTGGGGGAGGTTGAATGTTTGTATCATTCCAAGGATAAAATAGTTTTAAGAACAAAATACATCTTTACACAAGCATAAATTGGTAATTCCAATTTTAGTTCCTTAATTATGGACATGTGTGATTGGTATTGTTACCATATCGTAATTAAAGAAGAAACCAAAAAAAAAAAAGAAAAGAAAACTGAAGTGAATGAAATTTAACGTGTATGTTGATGGTGTAGTGGAAAGTGCTCAGTTTCCCATTCTGACGACCCGGGTTCGAATCCCATTTAAACACTTACTAATTAAGTTTTTTAAGTTTTAGTCTTCTGTTACTTATCATACTTGAGATATAGATTTTTTCATATTAAGATGAAGACTACAATTATTTTCAAGGGGACCAGAGGTCATCTGAGATCACCAGAGGTCAAAAATTGAAAACCTTTGAACATCCTATCTCAAGTTAAGGATCATGAATGTTTTCCGTACCTGGCATATCGCTGCGTTATACTTTCGGAAGAGTTCAAAGGTAATCTGAGGTCACCGACGTGAAACTACGAAAAAGATGTACACTGAGATATGCCATACTTTGATGCACATACTTATGACAAGAACCCTTTTGTGTTTTGGTGGAAGTAAAAGTTCATTTGGAGTCACTATAGGTGGTATGGTGAAAATCTCGTAGACACGATAGATCAAAAATGGTAATCTTGACGTATCTCATAGTCAGCATGTGGATGCCCCAATACTGCGTTCAATAACCCAACTGTTTGGGTGGCGGTCAAAGGTCATTTGAGGTCAAAAGAGCTCTAGCAGTCAAAACTGGTTTGTAACTGTCAGGGATCTAATGCACAGCAGGTGGACGACCAGTGTTGTTTACAATTAACAGCCCCATTGTTTTGATGGAGGTTAATGAGCATGTGAGGTCATTAGAGGTCAAATTGTGAAAACATAAAGCATATCTCAGGAAGTATAGGGATTAGCCTCGGTACAACAAAGCATTTCTTTTGGGCAAAGAATTACTTAGCCATTGAGCTTTCTGAGATATTGTGGGGTTAAATTTCTAAAACGTAGGAGCTCAAAATGCTTTAGATTCAGCTAACACAGCCTGGGAAAAGGTTATTTTCTGCAATCTGGAAGGCATGTTGGTCTCTTGTTCCACCAACCCATGATCACGCCGCAGTAGGATAGTATGACAAATACAAATACCATAAACTTTTGTCATCAAACCAGAATACATTTTCGACCCAACATTAATGGTGCTGATGTTCTTTACATCTCTTGTTATTGGGACTACTTATGTGGTCACTCTCACTAACATTAGAATCTAGTTGCGCTACTGCTCATATTAATTTTATATAAACAGTTGAAATAGAAGAAAATGTTAACTTAAATTAACACTGGTTCTAGTATACTAGTAATTTATCCTATTGTGTAACAATGAAACGTCATTTTTTTAATAATTCCTCATCAAAGTTATCACAACATAAATGCACTGAACGCACTGAATGCGCTGAACGCACTGAATGCACTGAATGGAAACACATTTATTAAATAACTCAGGTTTTTTCACTATTTGCTTCCAAATAACCTAGCTATCACAGATTGCCATTCATTTTTCCTTCTGTAAAATAAATGTCTATACTCACAAAATAGAATCGTCAGGGTAAACTAAGCACAGATTTATATTTTGAAAGCATTTTGGTGGAGAATTGTAAAACTTGCATGTTTATAATTCTAAATTTACTCTCTTATAACCAAAAAAGAGCATCACATGAGAATTAAGAATATGACAACGCGGTTGAGTAGCAGGTCAGAAGAATACTACGGAGAGAAATTCAGTTAAATGATTACAATTCAAATTTTACAGTTTAAAATTACTCTCGAATTTTTCCCAAACTGTGGTTAGCTGTAATTGATGCAATTTCTGAAACATTCAGTGCTTTAAGTTGTTCAGTTGTATGCATTTGTATGGAATATTTCCTTTCTTGCATATGAGATGTTTTAAGGATGCTTTGAATAAACATGGTGTAGAAAACTAGAATATACAATGCGGGCATGTCGCAAGTTATGTAATGGAAATACTTGAAGCAATGTCATGGAGTTGGTTCAGGCGTCGACATTTAGGACAATTTAGGCTTACGTCACTGTAGCCACTGGTTGGCACAGAGCAGGAGCAAGGATATATATATATATATATATATATATATATATATATATATATATATATATATATATATATATATATATATATATATATACACACGTTGGGGCGACTGCACCCAGAAAGTAGACAAATTAGAATCTTCCTTTGTAAGCGCTCCTTTTCAACCCTTTTGTAAACCAGTCGTGTTGTCATTTATAAACATGGGTGACTCTATACAACACAAAACCAAGAAAGCTCCCAAAACGTTCTTAAACTGTACGTTACACGGAAAAGGACTTAAGGCTTCCTTTGTTTGAAATTCGTTGAAAATTTTGTAAAATTATTCAGTATTAAAAATTAACGGCGTAATAAAACATACTAGAAATCTTTATCTAGCGAATGACTCTTTTTGATTAGCGGAGAGCAATTAGGAAATCAACTATAGAAAATGGAAGATCGTCACCTGTAATAGTGCATCAGTTTGTCCGATTAATTTGATACAATTTTGACTGTGTCATTCATTCCACTTGTGTAACACTTGTTGCTACGTTTTGATAAAAATTTGAAAATCTCGTTTCTACTTTATTGGAAAATTAAATAGCGATAAGCTTTCCAGTTTATTTTCTAAGTATGCAAAGACCGTGGTGTATACCTTGCAATTCTGCGGTCATCGCGCATTAATTCTTATATGCCAATCTCTTACTGGAAAGTCTAAAACGTAACAAAGATGATTAGTTCAGTGATTTTTGTGAATTTGTGTTTGACATTTTATGCATGGAGTGTAACTACATACATTTAAAACACTAATAAATGTTGCATATAAATAGCTTATCTGGAATGTATTTAAAAGTGAAACAAAGAATGAAGCCTTTCAGAATACAAAAGTAACGAATATTATCAAGTTTTAATGGTTACATGTATGCTTCGATTTGCCGGGAAGATTTTACTCTTATAACTTCATTGCGTTTAGGAAAAGTCCGAAGTCAATACTGTGAAATAATGTTTTAATTTCATCAAGTAAAACACTTTTAAAATTTTGGCAGGATAAAAAAATACACTATAATCTTTTCCAGTCGTCTGATTATATTTATCTCAAGGGAAACAATCACAGGATCGACACAACGGAAGATTATCACATACAAAGGAACTTTTTCTTTAGTTAATAATTTTTCTAACGTTTGGCAATCTCGTGTGATCTATTTGTGAAGACTGTGAATTGAGTTAGACGTATGAAAGTCGTTTTTACGTTTCATCGTATTGTATGATATGTTTAAATATTCGAGGAACTTACTTGTCGGTTTTTTATACATCAACAAAGACCAAGCTTTACAAATGTCAGTTACAAACAAATTATTAATGTTGGGCATATCGTCTTTACTAAAATTACATTTAAAAAAATAGTTTCCAAAATCACTAAAATAATAATCCATAAAGATCTACTGCACACCCTTACTCTCTCTTCAATACCTTTTAATCCATGTAATCTTCAAACTGTATATAAAACTCTTCAAATGAATTACCTTTGAACCACCTAAATAAATAGGGTTAATGATTGTCTATCTTTTCACTTTGACAGGCTTATCTTGCCATATAAAGTTGTACATAATTGAATTTAATTTCCAAATAAAACTATACAGGGGATTTGGAAGAGTCTGAAAAAGGCAAACAAGGTTCGAAATTGCAAATGTTTCGAATAAAATATTTCTGCCAATCGGAGTAATGTCTCTATGAGTGCATAGATTTAAAGACCGTTTAAGCCGAGACAACTTTGAGGGGAAAATAAATTGAAGGAGGTCTTCTCTGTCAAATGTAAATGTGATTCTCAACATGGTAACTTGGCCTTTTGACCAAGTGATAGGGAGGTCATTAACGAAATGAGGTTTCAAGTGGGTAAACGGACCAAGGGGGAAAAGAATAGTTTTATCAAAACTAATTTTTAGTCCAGAAGTATTCCCAAAATCATTCAAAACACGAAGGACCTCATGAATAGGATTTGAGCCAATATCGAAATAAACAGCAGTGTCGTCAGCATACTCAACAATCTTCACTTCATTATTTAAAATATGCTGACCTTTTATAATATTACTGGAATTAACTTCTGAGCCAAGATTTCATCAGAACCAGGCAATTTCTTAGGATTCATGTTTTTGGGCAGAGCGACATTCATCAATATATAACGTAACATGACAAGAGACACCTTCATCATCCTATAATGTAAGATTAAAATTAAAATCAGCAAAAAATTTCAACAGGTTAGAATCTCTCGAGGGGTATAAATTACTATAGAATTTATGAAGTTCACTCATTCGAAGCAATATGAGTACCATCACTTTGTACAATAAAGTTAATATTTTGGGTTTTGTGTCTTTTCTCCTGATTGAGAAAGTATTTGCTGTTCTTTTCCCCATCTTCAACGCAACTGACTCGTAAACGAAATTAAATTTGAATCCCTTTTAATTGGACGTTATAAATTTGTAGAATTTCGTTTTGTGCTTCCACTAGTAAACTATTTGTAGCTGTGTCTCAACTTCTGAAAAGCTTTTTTAAGGTATTAACATACATAATTATATTTCTTTCCCATTTTCTTCTTCTTCGAGTCAAATCCTTACCAAACTTACTAATTTTACGATTATTTTGATTCACAAAATCCCATTCCAAAGCGGGATTTTCCCATCGTCTATCAGAGATTAGTAAATTATGATTCAGACGAGTATGGATCTGATTAACATATTCTTTGTTTTCTAACAACGAGTTATGGAACATCCAGAACCCTGGTCCTCTTTTACAAATCTCAGTGTTAACTGCAATAAAAACTAAAGGAATGGTCTGACCTGAATCCAGAAGTTAGATCGTCCTTTGTAACTTTAGTCGTGAGAGCTTTGAAAACGAGAAAAAGATCAAGATAGCAATAGACATCATCGTTCACGTTTGATTTCCAAGTGCGCCACTTTGTTATCCACTGAGTTAAATTGCATTATTAAATTAAGACATTTTTCCCGAGCCTTGAAGTTTTTTGTGGCGAACGCCATTTTTCATCCACGAGCTCAATTTCTCTTGGAACCTTGGCCCTGTTACTCTTTTAGGTACTACCTTTGACAATAACAGAGATAACTTATTACACCTAAATTACACCCGAAGCTTTCACGCCTTAAAAGTAAGTTAAATCTATGGTCGACAAGGGACTTGACACCTATAGGTAGAATAACTATTATTAAGACTTTCGCCCTTTCACAATTGGATTTCTTATTTGAAGTACTCCCAAAACCCCCTAGTACTTTCTCAATTGGAGACTTATTTGTTCCGTTTCATCCGATAAAGTAAAAAGAACTACTTTAATTAGCCCCTTGAATCAAAGTGGCCTGGGAGCGACTCATATCGATTCTTCTATCAGCGGGTAAAAATGTACGTGGGTTAAAAGATAAAATGATAACACCACTGCTATTTGGAAACTGTTTTTGACTTTTACTTAAAAAAGTATGCGCAGCATTTTTTATTCCACTGAAACTACCTAGCGAAAGATTTGGTAATTGGCAATTACTTCATAAGTAATAATAATAACAATAAAAATGATGGTGATGGTGATGAAGGTGATGGTGGTGGTGGTGGTGGTGGTGATGATGATGATGATGATGATGATGATGATGTCAAAATGGCGGAATGTCCATCCATGGAGGCAAAGTTAGGTCTAAATTTGCAATTTGCAGTGTCTCGACCAACCAGTCGTTTCTTCCATACGTGTACTTCTCTAACACAGTGCTATCTATAGGGCTTACCTGCATATGGTGCACAGAATAAGCCTCAACAAACGTCGTATTGCGTCTCATAATCATAAAGCTAAAGCTCGCAAGAATTTTAGTGCGCCCACAAATGTTATCAGGTTACATATAAACTGTATAACGTTTGTGCGTGCACGCGTGCTCGACCTTATCGAAAGAAAATACGCGTGTCTACGAAAGCCGAAGTACACGCTCACGCCAGATATCAAATCCACATCTGGCCCATATATGGAATTTTATATCTGTCCAGTATGAGATAAATATGGATTTCTTCATATAACCAGATAAGGTACTGATTTATATGGGATAAATATGAAATAGCTTTATATTCACCAGATATGGTATTACTTTATATGGTATGCATATGAAATAGCTCTATATAAAGCAGATATGGCAATGCATTATATGGTCCATATCTCTTCCATATGAAGACTTGATCCAGACAAAAGTTTATCTGGCCCCTATATGACTTAGATCTGGTTCTGGTTTAGATCTAGGTTATACTTGCCCAAGTTTTTATCTGGCCATATATAAATCCCATATCTGCATCAAGTGGGCCAGATATGAAATCCAAATCTGGCCCATATGTGGAATTTCATATCTGGCCTATGTCTGGATTTCGAGTAAATGTTGCTCCTGAGTGACTGGCCTAAGCCTAATTTGAAGCTTTCAAGGCCTCTCTATCGTTTTCCAGACTGTTGTTCTAAGCAAATTGCTCACTCTCCCCGACAGTCATATTTTAGATTGTTAACTTAGTAATGATATCAAGCGACTAGTTTTAAAGGATCCAGTGAACACAAGTTAATTGTTAAAATGAAATCAAGTTATCAAAAAATACAGTTTGGTTTAGAGTATTTCGAACAAAACTAGGGTTTCATAAGGTGTAGGTTATGTAACCGTAATGGCAATTCCATATTCATATCAGTAATAGCAGCGTTTGGGAATTTTCCCAAGATGGGGATTGACTTGATAAACTTGGGAATTGGAGTACTAGATAACTTGGGAATGTGGAGAATTTACCCTGGAATTTAGACAGAATATCTTTGGAATATGAGTCAGTTTCAAACATTTTGCCCTTGCAGAACCTCCTTGATTACATCATGAGTTAAGAGGTAATTGCCATGCAGACGGAGGTAAATGGCCCTATTTAAGCTTGAATGAATGAAATTTCTTCTCATTCATTGCTACATGATGCTGTTTACATAGTCCAAAGCACGCAGTTTGGATACGGTTTAGTCAACCTTGGGAAATCTTAGGACTTTTCGGCAGATGATCTTGGGAATTTTGGAAACCTGCTTGCACCACATCATGCATAATGACTAGGTCTGAACGACGTACAGTGCGAGATCTCAACTGACTTGCTTCAATTTCAAATAGTATCTTATACCATGTCTGTGATACGCTATGCCACAGAGCAGGTTCGTGTACAGCTTTCTGTGCTACCACACAGGAATATTTTTCAGATGAAGAAAAGCCTCAATACCGCCTTAGCCATCCATGTCATTCATTACGCTTCCGAAACCTCCACACTGTGTCGTTCATGACGACCAAAGGGCGATTGTCGAACTGGTGAACGATCCCCAGTTAAAGCATGGAAGTAAGACCTACCTGCGAGTGAGCACTTGTCATGGTTAAAGAGGATAAAAGTGACCCTCCAGATGCAAAACTCCATTACATTAATTTTGTTACCATTACTATACTGATTCACCTTCAAGTACGCACGATTTTATACAGAGTTTATATATTAATAAAACAATGATAAGCAGCTTCTGTGTCGTAGTGGATAAGGCACTCGTCTCTTCTTCTGGAGATAGTATATATCTAGGGTTCGTTCCCTCTCAGAACAATTTTTTTGATTTTTTTGCCCTTCGGTTTTAAATTCGCGAGTGTAAATGCCTCGCATTCTGGTTCGACTGATGTTCTGTCCAAAGTATGTCGACACAGGGTTGAAACAATACCAGTTAATACCAATGCTTCCGGGACCACCAACTCACAGGCAGTGAATTAAATTGTTTAAGGGTGTCTTAAGGTGGGAGGGGGGAGGGAGTGTTCCCCGTTTCTCTAGTGCCCCGCAAAAGAACCTCTGTCATGATCCAGATCGTAGAGAATCCGTATTCCTCGATTTTGAAGAGAAAGATCAGTGACATCCACGAGGTCTGTTTGCCATTGATCATCGATGAACGTTGACGCTATTCCTATCGCAATTATTTCACCGGAAGATGTAGAGTATGAGTGTCTTTCGATCGTAATCATCATTCCACTTCCTCTCGGGTTCTTTTAGGTCTTCTTTTTCTGGCATGACGAATGAGTTCTGCGATGCCTCTGTAACCAGTCGGACGTGATGCACCTTATAAAATGTTGCAAAGGATGTCTGTTAGCATCTCTGTCTGGTTGGTCATGTGTGACTGTCTCAACAGGCACTATACTTCTCAAAAATTCTCTCCATTGGGCGAACGGGTTATTCCAAGAGCCTGTCATACCGTCATTTGTACGTCTTTGTCCGATGTGAAGCCATTTAGTTAGCAAACCAAGTGGTTTTATCTGGACTGGGTGGCAGAGGTCGAGCGCCGTGGTAGTCGTCTCCCTCTCCTTCTATGTCTTTCTTGTTACCATCTCTTCTCCTCTTCCTTTTTCGTCTAGTTGAATCGGCTACCTCCCCCTACTCAAGGGTGTGGATCCATCTCCAAAGGTGTGGGGGACGTTTCACCATTTGTGAATCGCCGTCCTGGGGAAGGGGTGTTGTCCCCTCCCCTTTTAAAGAAGGAAATTTGAAGATGTCTATAGGGCAAATGGTGTCATGTTTAGGCGCAATTTAGCTTTTAAAATGTAGTGCCAATTCGTAATGTATGTTTACATTTTTGAAAAAGTGGGGGACTTTTTGGAGATGTCCCCCTTCCAAAAAGTGAGATGGACGCGTCCCCTGTCCCCCATGATCCACGCCCATGCCCCTACCCTCTTTACGGAAATTTTCCAATTTCTTCGGGCAGCCTCAGTGGGTATGACAAAGTGAGTTATCCCCGACGGCGACAAGTCGACAAGTACTTTTTTGATCTCAAGAACAGTCGTTTCTTAAAAAAATGAAACCCTCAAAGTTTTATATTTTCATCAATAAAATCCCACATTTGAATCGACAATCAAGCAGAAAACTAAGAAATCCAAACTTGTTCCCAAACTATAAAGTGCATTCGTTTCAAACTCCTTTGTATGTGTAGAGCTGCAATATTCGTTCAATAGGGACATTTAGATGATTACATATGAGTTTCAGTGTAAATATTTTGCCAAACTTAAAGTTTGTATACATCATATTGAATGTTTCATATTGTATCTTTATCACTTATTTTTGCTTTTTTGGTTACACATTTTTAAATTTAGACTGAATAGAGTAAATTGAAATTGAAATATGAGGATCCAGAATTACCCCCGAAGTCGTCCTATACCTTTGTTAAGTCCATCATAGAACAAGATATCAAAGATATAAAAAGATATAAAGATATAAAAAGATATGAAGATATGTCAAGTGTATGACTGTCATAGGCTATATATTCTTACATCAACTCGCAAGTATTTATTTATTATACTTAGGCTTATTTCAAAAGTTCCCATACTTGGTTCTGATTCTACA
Organism: Holothuria leucospilota; assembly: GCA_029531755.1. Taxonomy (NCBI): domain Eukaryota; kingdom Metazoa; phylum Echinodermata; class Holothuroidea; order Aspidochirotida; family Holothuriidae; genus Holothuria; species Holothuria leucospilota. The sequence goes on along the minus strand of CM055962.1, from coordinate 26,560,515 downwards.
GGCTTCTAAGTTTCAGGATCATACTCGATCCAAGAAATTTACCGGATATTGGTTCAACAGACGGGAAGTGTATGGGGTTTTGTATCTAAATTAACCCGACACTGGATTCTTTACAACATTGGCCTATCAGGACTTGGAGAACATAAGGGAAAGTCGACATGCTGCCAGAAATTTTCATTCAACGCATGGGAAAACCACGTTCACTTCATACGTCCCTTTCTGAAGTTCTGACTCCACAGGATTCCGAGTGACAGAATCTAAGGCCAGAAGTTCTCTCATCTCATCGGACATATAAGCGACATGAAAGGACGCCTTACAGCTCTTCACGTTTTTGGTTTGCTTCCAGTACTGACAAACGTTGAAGCCTGCCCTGGACAAAGGCTGTCTATAACGCGGATCTCTGTAAAGTCGACAGAAATCAATGTCGAGGTCTGGCAAGAGATCACAAACAGAAAAGTCGGGGCCCGTCTGAGAAAGTTGAAGCTCGTGTTCGTACTCATTGACGTCTTCTTCTCCATGGTCTCCTGTGGAGAGGCATGTTCCTGCACGTTCCCCTGTAAGATGAAGCCGAAGATTATCTTTCTCGAATACCAGTTGAATATTGCTTGTATTGGTTATGTAAATAAAACGATCTGCAGTGACAGGTGGGGGAAAGACAACATCCGAATGGATGATATGACGACTGTCGTTATTGTAAACTGCGATTTGCAGGGCAACCTGTGCTTTTCCCTCTTTACTGAAGCTTAGATAAGGGATCGTGATTGCCATTCCATAAGAAACTAAGGCGAAAGAATCCCTCTGTTCTCCCGTCAAAATTTCTTCAAATGAGACTGCTGCGATATCCCCAAACACAATGAAGATGATGTGTTCATCACAGCCAATGATGTGCTGCAATACGGGGTCACGTGGAAGAAAGAGTTTCATCTCTGTCAGTGAAAAGAAGAAGATACACATTTTGTTCAATAACATGCTAGCTGTTTACAAACCTCACCTTTATATTCTTCTACTTTACCAGTGTTATCTTTATCACCACAAGGAGGTAGTGTCCTCTTGTCCTCCTTAAGGAGTGATCACACCGGACGCTGCGCTGCGCTCTGCTGTGAGTGGAAAAATGTTAAAGTGTACCTAAAGTCTAAAATTTAAAAAGTATATGTTACAAAGCTTGAAAAATGCAACCAGATGGTCCAATCCACATTCAGAGGACATTCCTGAGCTGAGATGTAAAATGTTGAAACTTATTCGCTCAATTTAAAATGGTGGATTGCGCAATAATTTGTGATGTCATTCCTGTACTACTCATATTACAATCTTTGTTGTTTTTTGTTTTCTCGAAAGCCACTGCACCTTGTGCCACAATGTGATCACTGTCTTATTGTTATAAGGTGACTTGGCCATATAAGTCCTCTCCGTACAACATACCATCTCAGCAATGGAGTAAGATATAAAAATGGGAGTTGGATGAATAAAATTCATTTTTAAAACTCTAAAATGTATATTCTTGTACTTCTAGACTTTAGGTCAACTTTAAACACAATGAATACAAAAGGGACGATCACATCATATCAGCAGGGTACAAGCCAACACATGGATAGTGTAACATATTAGTCCTTTGATCTCAGCCTCAACCTTGACAGGAATATCCCCTGCTCTCTGCTCGCTCTTTATTGTGGTTAATCATTAATCAAGGTTAGAGTTGAATACATATCACTGTACAAAGGACTAAAAAATTCAGATAAAAACGTAACCACACCATCATGTTGTTTTTCAAGAAAGTCAAGACAGAGGGGAGAATGACCTTGATCAAAACTGGTTCCTGTCATCATCGCTGAAAACTAGCAATTAGGGATTCGGGGACTGCATAAAGGCCATGGAAAGATTTTGATTCCAGATGATCACTGCAGAGTAATTTGAGGCATTTTCCCACAATTTTGATCCATTAAATGGCTACTTCCATGATTTTTAGTTTGATTTCTTAAATCAGCTGTAATGAAAGCTATGGAATCAAGCATGTGTCTACTATTTTCGTTAGGGATTTGGTAAATAGGGCAGAGGGAGGGGCAAACATGCTATACCCCAAGTCTGAATATAGGATGGACATGTCCACTCCGTCCCCAACTTGTTGAACCTGTTGACGTCCAGGGTTTTTATTTTCTTTGAACAAGTGCAAGATACAGGAACCTCTTTCCATATCTGTAGAGGCAGCTCTTGTCAATCACTGCCCTATTTCCATTCAGTTGCGTTGTATGTCACCACGTGGGTCATAACTGTCAGCTTTAAGGCATTTTTAACAAGAAGAAGGCGAGCAGAGAGCTCACAATTTTAGGGAAGCCAGTTTTTTAACATAGATGCACTGGCATTACTGTACAGACTTCACATGTTAGTGCAGCTTAAGTACCGGCACCGTGAGTACACAAGTAAGGGTACTTGTTTTTGATAATTGATATTCCAGGACATATAACCATGAAGCTCCATGATATAAATTTATAATTTCATTTACGCTTGCAATTCTGCAAGATTGAATAAAAGCACGTTTCCATGAGTACAAGCATAGCTGACGTAGAAATTAGCAAGCTGCTTTCAGCTGGAGGGAGGGGGATGAGGTGAACGTATTAGACAGCAGTCTGGAGAAAGGTCTTTTAGAGCGATGTCCCACTCCCCTTTTTAAAAATTTCGAATATTTGAGTGTCCTTAAATGCGACTTGATGATATAGTTTTTTCAGTTTTTTAGTATATTAATTCAAAAACAGAGTGGACATGAAAGGGGTTTCGTCCTAGAAATGTGGGACTTGAGCAGACTCAATCCTCCATATTTTTGGCAGGGACTTAAGCTCCCAGACCCCCACCCACACCCTACGCCTATGAGTATAAGCACAGAGATGCCAGCATTTATTGAGTGAAATTTTCATCAGCTATGCAAGGGGAATGATTGACTGTCCATACAAGTATTCAAAATAAAAAAGATGAATAACATGAATCAACTTCATGACATACAATTCTTTCGATTAGTTTCTTTTTTTCTATTTTCGTTGTACATTTAGGGCTAAAGTTCATTGACCTATCTGTATCTGCCAGCCAATAATGGAGACGGATAAGAACCTGTATAGGCAACTTTGACAATTTTTGTCCAAAATAACTTATGTTGTCTTTTGTTGGGCTTAACCTCTTGTAACAAGACAAAAAGTACATGCCTCACGTATTGTACTCTTTGCTGTCTAGTGTACCAACTTTTAGCCTTAAACAGTGTTGTGACTTTATTATCACTCTTAAGTCACAACTTTAGCATTGATGCCAGTAGGGGCAGCTCATTTGCCCTGAGTAATATTCAGTAGTGGTTCTTTGGAGAAGAAAACAAACCTCGTGTGTAGAATGGTATCGTATAGCACACTGCTTTATAAAAGACGGAAGGGAGCTGGACGTTAGGACATCCCTGATGAAACTGGGCAGTGTATGAGCACAGTGTAATCAGGGCCTGACAGCTCCCTGGTTTAATCATAAATGGCGGACACAGAATGCTTTGGCATCACTGTTGATTTGTCTGCAAATTTTATATATGTGCAAGCTGAACTTCTAACACAATTAAGAAAAATTAAAGGAATATTAAGGGTGCATCCAGAGGGTAGAAAAAAGCCACGAAGAAAAGGAAAATAAGAGGGGAAGAAAGAAAATAAAAAGAACTTAAAGCATTAAGGGTGAAGCGAAATAAAAAAGGAAAAGGGAAACGAAAAGAGGTAACCTGCTTTTATCGTTGGCCCTACTATGGAGGGATATGAAAGAACGTAAAGCCCAATAGACTTTTGACCAAAAATTAAAGCTTCATCACACAGGCTTTTTGTCACATATATCAGAACGGTATAGGGTGAGATATCTCTTCCAATGAATGATGCAAACATCTCTCTTCATTGTGGTCTTTGAAAAATCTTACGCATATGACCAAATTTTTCTCATGTTCCGCTACTGTCATATTCAGTTCATATACTCAGTGGTGTTGTTCTTCTCGTTCTGTACCATCTAAAACATTTTTGCATTAAGGTACAATTAACCCTTTTGGTCTTGGGCATGTGATTATGCAGGTCGAACACAATAGTTACAAGGATGCGAAGAAGGGGAGTTCTTTTCCGGTCATCCTACTTTCGAGGAGACGTAGTTTCAGAAAATTGACGACTTTGGCCGACTACCATGGCATTTTAACGTCAAATGTGACTACGTAGAAGAAATATTTTGTTCGATCTATGAATAGAAACTATACTAGAGCAGAACCTGTACGCATCTTTTATCATTGAAAATGAGTACCTGAAACCTGTTGGCGAGCTGCGAGCCAAGTGGTATGAAGCTCTACTAACACAGTCTCAACACTTTACTCTGAGCTGCGTAATTCTCACCTCAGGTGAAAAATCTTTCATATGCACCTTATTTGGGGCGGCACTACCGGGGTGTGTGAGGGATGCTACACCCCCAGAAATTTTCAAAGAGCAGTTTATTGAGAAAAGTTTGCAATTCATCTGGGAAAATGCCACTTTCTTTTTCAATTAATTAATTTTGTCAGAAAAAATATTTTATTAGGGGCTACAGAAATGTCGGGAAATTTTATGATCACAACGTTTTACTTAAGTGACTTAGGCTATTGTCGGGTAGAAATATTGCTTTGAATAAATTTAACCACAGACCTTAACCGCAGGTGTAACTGGTATTATTACTCTGAAAATATATATTGTTAGGATAGTTATCACAAATTGAGGGTTCTGTGTCAGTGATCTCTACCACACATTTTTTGTTGCTAATCTTGTCCAGCTCCCGTTGTAGTTAAAATTTCCATCTTCTACTTTTGCAAAGGTTCCGTTAAGAGATGGGTGAGAGAGGAGAGGAGAGGGAGGGGGGGGGGGGGGTTGGGGGGGGGTGGGAGGGGGGGTTTGGTGGGTTGGGGGGTGTTGGGAGGGTTATGAGTTTAACCGTTCTTGACACAATCATGTGTTTTTTCTTGAATGGAACCCTCTTTTGTCGGAAATAAGTCCACCCCCACCGTATATACTCATCAATCCTTGGGACGCCCCTGAACTTGACATTAGAGAAACTATCAATTAGTGAGGGAAGAAGAAACAAACTCCCATAATTCAACAGATCAGCTTTGAACAGACTTGGAAATTCTCCGAGATTGACTTGTTTTCATTTTTTTTTTTCGGTGATCTCCTACTTTGATCTTCAACAAGTCACTTTAAAATTTCAACAAGGATTCATGTAAAAAAAAATTATCAAGAGTGGTAATACCCACCCAGCGATCTACTTGAGACGTAGGCCTATATCAGTCTAACAAATTCTTTTACTTTCGGCAGACTCTGACTTAACCAAGGTATATGTCAATGACAAGATACCCAAATACCAACTCGATTAAAGTCCCACATTAAACACTTCGAGTAGCACTGAAATGGCTTTCTGAATGTCTGACACAACGTTTTTTTTTTCTAGCGGTAAAAATGAAACAGAAAACAAAATCGAAAGTATCCGATTTTGCCTCGATCACCCGAGGCAAAAGAAAAGTTTTTTTTTTCATAGGGATGAAAGTTACAATTTTCCCCCTTAATTCTTTAGCACTGGAATTTCGCCATCCTGATCATCTGAAAAGTGGATGCAGAGGGGAGGAGGCGGGACCCCAAAAGTCTGTAGACATCTAAATGTCACGCATGCATTAAAAACCAAGTACAGACACCTTGCAATATTCCATATCATAATTTTTGCATAGCTAATGAGAAATCTTAGAAACGATAAAACGTTGACGAGGTTTATCTTGAGAACGGTAAAAGATATTCAAATAATGCCAGGCGCTTTTCGTCGGGGATTCTTAAATTACCATTTTTTGAGTAAAAAAAAATGTTTTGGTTGCATGTTCCAAATATAATTCAAGATGATATCGAACGTACAAAAGAAATTCACTTTTTGGAAGGGGGGACATCTCCAAAAAGTTCCCCCACTTTTTCAGTAATGTAACATAGATTACGAATTGACACTACATTTTAAAAGCTAAGTTGCCCCCAAATATGGCACCATTTCTCATATAGACATCTTCAAATTTCCTTTTTTCAAACGGGAGGGGAACACCCCTAGGGAGTGGTCTAAGGGGAGGGGGTGAGACCCCTCCTCCAGGACGGTTATTCACAAATGGTGAAAAGTCCCCCCACACCTTTGGAGATGGATCCACGCCCTTGGGGGGAGGTAGCCGATTCGACTAGACGAAAAAGGAAGAGGAGAAGAGATGGTAACAAGAAAAACGTAGAAGGAGAGGGAGACGATTACCACGGCGCTCGACCTCTGCCACCCAGTCCAGATAAAACCACTTGGTTTACTAACTAAATGGTTTCACATAGAAGTACAGATGACGATAAGACAGGCTCTGGGAATAACCCTTTCGCCTAATGGAGAGAATTTTTTGAGAAGTATAGAGTGTACCAGTGCCTGTTGCGGCAGTCACACATGACCAAACAGACAGAAACGCTAACAGACATCCTTCGCAACATTTATTAACATGCATCACGTCCGACTAGTTAAAGAGGCATCGCAGAACTCCTTCGTCATGCCAGAAAAGAAGACCTAAAACAACCCGAGAGGAAGTGGAATGATGGATACGATCGAAAGACATTCATACGCTACATCGTCCGGTGAGAATAATTGCGATAGAATAGCGTCTACGTTCATGGATGATCAATGGCAAACAGACCTCGTGGATATCACTAATCTTTCTCTTCAAAATCAAGGAATACGGATTTTTTACGATCTGGATCATGACAGTGGTTCTTTCACTGGGCACTAAGGAAACGGCGGACATAGCCTCTATCATCCCCTCCCTCCTCCCACCTGGAGACACCCTACAACAATATTTTTTACTGCCTGTAAATTGGTGGTCCCTGGAGATGGACTAGGAATCATTAGTATTGATTGGTATTGTTGTAACCCTGTGTAGATATAATTTGAAAAGAACGTCAGTCAAAAAAAAAAAGATCAACCGACAAGGAATCTGGTAGGTTTTTATCCAAAATCAACTAAGAGGTTGGCATACGTTTCTCAATGAGCGTATGTGGCTCTCTGACCCTAAATTACTCTTTACTAAATTGAGCTAAGCTGTACTAAACTAATCTTAACGGAGCGAAACGAACCTTGGCCAAACCAAATCAAAATACACAAAACTAACCTTTACTAAACGAAACCCAAACGAAAATAAACTGGATAGGACTGGATAGAGCTAGACATAACAGTTTGGGTTTCTGAAATGTCTTTGTAATGTTTGTGCTAAATAATTATGCACATTCTACTTTGTAATGCTACTCAATCAGGACTGGTGCCAGGATTTGCACATCAGGGTCCAGGCTCCCCAACAGGCGGACCAGCGACCCGAAGCCCCCCTCAAGCGGCGGATTACGGGAACTACATCTGGGGGGAGGGGGTGACAGAAGAGGAACTGGAAGAAAACCTCTGCTCTATACCATTCTATTCCAGGGCACATTTTGCATAACATCAGTACATACTTAAAATGCCGAGTTGCGCTCTTGTATGATGTTTGTCCAGGAAACCTGAATTGTGAAATGGCATAGCGCGCGAAGCAGTGAAATTGTTTCGGTACACATAATAGAATCTGTACTCATTTAAAACAAAGGAAAATCGAATGTCGGGCTGTTGATCGCTATCGGTATAATATTCATTTATACCTTATCCACCTCGTCTGTCCCGACGAAAAAAGGAGACAAACCCTCACTCCGCGAGTCGCTTATCTTTCCAGCTTACCGTATAACAAAGACAAGAGAACAGCTAGGCTATGCAAAATATGATGAAATTCCTGACCACATAAAACTTTGTAGTCCACATGTACCTATAGCTTACTCGGTTAGGGGGAAAGGGTTTGTACTGTTGAGCTATAGACAGAACTATGGAAGAAATGAAACAGCCAAAACTTTACAGAGCGCGAAGCGCTCCCGCCCGACAACTTTGGATTTCTTTTTGAAGAAACTTCCCTATCGGAGTTCACAAACAAATATTCTGTCGGGAGACTGGTCGCCACCGGGGACATCTTGCTTTATCATACTGACTAAGACTCCCCGACGAAATATAAATTTCCCTACGAGGCGGGGTAGCCTTCCCCTATGGTGGCTATGTCCCTTTTTCCCACCTGGCACTCTCTGTACTCACTGAGCTCAAGACACCCATACCCTCAATAATAAATTCATTCTCACTCAAATAGGAATTTGGAACCTCCCTTGTTGCACTATGGAAACTGCTACTTTAAGAGATTTAATTAAGAATTAATTTCTCACTTAATTCTGGTGAGAAAATTCCTTCAAGAGGTTCTCAAACATTTCTAATTTTTCAACCTCTTTTATTACAATGCCAGTCACTTTTAATTTTTAAAACAGCACAGCACAAGTAAGGTTAAATATGACGTGCTGTGAGTCACAGTTGTCTGCGATACTCCAGATGCGATGTAGGGCCGTAGTCTACGGGGGGGGGCAGGGGGATACGGCCCCCTGAGATTTCCAATCCGTAAATGAAAGTTGGCCTACTTGAAAAAATATACAGAAATGCTCAAAATTTTATCTCCGAATTATGATTTTGAGGCCCCCAGAACCTGAAAATTGCATTTAACGGTTCTTTTTCCCAAAACACTTTTCTGGAGCGATCCCCGGACCCCCTCCATGGACGCGTGCTTATGTGAGTTTCCCTGCCTGACAAACAAACCGTCTCACTCCTTCAAGAAACACCGCTTGAACACACCACCATATACACTGGCTAAAGATAAAATAGCCAATGATAACCTTAAATTATTAGCTAAAGTCAATGAGCTTTTGAAGTAACTTTTAATTTAAGGGCATAAGCAGCCACCGCAAACTTATTTTGAACAACAGCTAAATCTCTCAAATATCCCCTATTTCACTTCAAGTATCTTTCATGATATATTAGAACATAAATATTGCATATTCAGGGTAAACCAAGGAGTTAGTCTACACGTAAATGTCTCAACTGATGCAGTGAGAAACATATTGTGACATGATTTTCCAGAGCTATTGATGAAATAGGATAACAGGATACCAGGGTACACTAATTCAATTTGGGGTATGTATTTCCGCTTTAAATAAAATCTAACTTTCCTTCTTGAAATCTAAATTTATTTCTAAAGCATGAAATGTAAAAGTAAAAAATGCTTAGATGCAACTTTTTTGGTCTAAAATGTGTCATTTCCTCTTCCCATTTTCTTGCAAGGCCTACGCTATGGCTACGCACTAACTAATGATGGCTGTCCGAGTGTCGCACTAAGAGCGCTAGGTGGAAGCCGGCACCGGGTATCAGTCTTGTAGGGGTGCCACACATGCCACAGACGAAATATTCAATACATAATAAGAAGTTTGGATCATGTTATGAGTCCAAAGCTTCACCAAAGATAACACCATTGTGGATCTAGGATAGCTTAGAACAGGAAAAGTTTCTAAAGGAGTAGAGGTGTAATCTCTCCCCTTTGGCAATATCCCCTTCAAGTACACCCTAACGGGATTGAAAAAAATCAATCAATACTGAGGATTCCTAAACGCATAATCAGTTTCAAAGCTTTACGAAGCTTTAGAAAGATAACACCATTTTGCATCCAAGACACCTCACAAAGACAAAAATTTCTCAAAGAGTATAGGACGTCGTCCCCTCCTCTACAGCACCTCCTGCCTTCCGCGCAGCCATGAATTATGAATAATATCACTAAATAATAACAAAATACAAAAATATAATCAGTTCAAAGCTTTGCCAACGATAGCTTGAACCTAAGCCAGACCTTACATGTGCCCCTCCCCTCATCCCCATCCCCTCATTCCTCCTCCCCTCATCCCCCTCCCCTCATCCCCCCTCGCGATGGTACCTAGAACATGTGAAAAAGGAAGGGTTCGCCTGGGAGTTAACTATCTGTAGGACTTTGTGCTCCGCTTAAATAGTGTCATAAACTGCCCCCTAGAGATTTCGCCAGGGCCCTACGATGAATCTTTTGCTTTTGCAACCACGCCTTCATTTCTTCAATATTAACTTAAAAAGTAGGCTCTGACAAACTAAACGTTCTTCTTAGACCGTCCTGGGGACACAGGTTGACAATTTACGCCCACTGCTGTCTGAATTCATCATTATAAAGTAGACGCCTACCAAAATTTGCAACCAGTGTCAAGACAGAAAATCCTAATGAGATGTATTTCCTTACATTTTGACAGGACTGTAATTTTGCATGATTTTTGTATGTCAAAATGGATTGAAGTATTACATCAGTGTTTCCAAAAGAAACCTCAGCTTACGAGTCCCAGCAAAGTAGGTATATTAGGGCCAAATTGTGCAGTAACGTGGTCTGGCGGCCAGGTTAATCACTGGTGCCCTTACATACCATCATGTACCCCCTATATTACAAGATCGGCAGTGGCTATATATTTCTTATCATGTAAAATAGAAGATTCGATTGGTTGTTTATAGGGCTTGAAATGGTCTAGCCCCTGACTACATTAATAACTTGATTGTTCTCTACAAACCCGTCCGTATCCTTCGCTCGTCTGGTGACAATCTGATTCGGGCCCCATTACAAAACCTAACGCTGGTGACCGTACCTCCTTTGATGCTGCTCCATCACTGTGGAACAGACTACCAGCTGATATCAGGCACGCCGCAAAACTGCTATCGTTTAAACCTAAGCTTAAGTCTTACCTGTTTTGTGATGTTTTTGCTGTGTAAACCGTCGCTGAATATAACTTATGATGGCGGCGCTATAGTGTTATTATCATTATCACCATTACCATCACCACCACCACCACCACCATCATCCATCATCCACCATCACCATCACCATCACCATCACTCATCGTCATCGTCATCGTCACCACCGTCACCACCACCACCACCACCACCACCACCACCACCACCATCATCATCATCATCATCATCATCATCATCATGATCATCATCATCATCATTATTTCTTACGAAATAATTGCCAATTACCAAATCTTTCGCTAAGTAGTTTCAGGGGAATAAAAAAATATAGCGCATACTTTTGCAAGTAAAAGTCAAAAAAAAAAAGTTTCCAAGTAGCAGTGGTGTTATCAGTTTGTCTTTTAACCCACGAACATTTTAACCCCTCTGATAGAAGAATCGATATCAGTCGTTCCCAGGCCACCTTGATCCAAGGGGCTTATTAAAGTAGTTCTTTTACTTTATCGGATTTGTCCGCCCAGATGAAACGGAACAAATGTCTCCAATTCTTTTATGGAAGTATTAGCGGGTTAAGAGCACTTGAAATAAGAAAAACAATTGTGAAAGGGCAAAAGTTTTAATATATTAGTTATTCTACCTATATGCGTTAAGTCCATTGTCGACCATAGAGTTAACTTATTTTAAAGACGTGAAAGCTTCGGGGTGTAATTAAGGTGGGAAAAGTTACCTCTGCTGTTGTCAAAGGTAATACCCAAAACAGTAACAGGGCCAAGAGTCCAAGCGAAATTGAACTCGTTGATAAAAAGAATGACATTCGCCACACAAACTTCAAGGCTCGGGAAGAATGTCTTAATTTAATGATGCACTTTAACTTAGTGGATATCTTTCGCAACAGACATCATCTTTCACCCCACTTAGAAATCAAACGTTAACGATGATGTCTATTGCCGTCTTGATCTTGAATTTTTTTCTGACTTAAATTTTAATCGTACATTATCGGATAATGGTGTCTCTTGTCATGGTACGCTATATATTGATGAATGTCCCTCTGCACTGGAAAATATGCCCCCTGACAAACCGCCTGGTTCTGATGGCCTTACTCTAAACTTTTACATTTTTTTCCCTAGAGTTAATAGGTTCTTTGGTTGTAGAGCAATGCCGAGGTATCATTAATGTTATTCCCAGACACAACAAAGATTCTTCGATTATGCATAATCTGAGGTCAATAAGGCTTCTTAGACCGACTACAAAATCGCAGCCAAGGCAATTGCTAACAGACTAATACTTGTTCTGCACCAAATTATTGGCCATAATCAAACAGATTTTACGAAAAATAGGTTTATTGTCGAAAATATTAGAATTACTTTAGATCTAATTGATTTCTGTATGGATAAGAACATTTCTGGTTTCATCATGTTTGTTGATTTCGAAAAGGTTTTTGACACCTTTGAGTGGACGGTTCTACATTATTGCCTAAAGAAATTTAATTTTGGTGAAAGCTTTATAAAATGGACTCATACTTTTCAGACCAACGGTTCGGCGTGTGTAATTAAAAATGGTTATTCTTCTAATTATATTAAGTTAAAGAGAGATGTTAGACAAGGGTTCCCCCTTAGTCCGTATTTGTTCATTATTGCAGATGAAATCTTGGCTCAAAAGTTAATTCCAGTAATATTATTAAAGGTCAGCACATTTTAAATAAGGAAGTAAAGATAGTGCTGGACGCTGACGACACTACTGTTTATTTAGATAATGGCTCGAATTCTGTTCGTGAGATCCTTCGTGTTTTGAATGATTTTTGGAATGTTTCTGGGCTAAAAATTAATTTCGATAAAACCGTTTTTCCCCCCTTGGTCAGTTTACTCACACTGTCAGAACAGTTAAGTAAAATACGAACTCCAGAAGTTTTAAGTAAAATTTTATACAAAATTAATATAAAAATTGCTTTTATTTTGTGTAATTTTCTAAGAAAAGGATACTTTTTACATTGTTTATTAGTAATTGTACTTCATTGCACAAGATGAGAGTAATTTTTACAGCTATTTTGTGTAATGTTTTACTTAAAAGTTCTGGAGTTCTTATTTTACTTAAATTATGGAGCGTATTTCTGTGAGTGCAATCGAAACCGCATTTCGTTAATGACCTCCCTATCACTTCGTCAAAAGGCCCAGTTACCATGTTGGGAATCACATTAACATGTAACAGAGAAGACCTCTTTCAATTAAATTACCCCTCAAAGTTGTCTAGGCTTAAACGGTCTTTAAATCTATGCACTCATAGAGCCATTACTCCAATTGGCAGAAATATTTTATTCGAAACATTTGCAATTTCGAAACTTGTTATTAAACTTTTTTCAGACTCTTCCAAATCCCCTGAATAATTTTATTTGGGAACCGAATTCAGTTCTGTACAACTTTATATGGCAAGATAAGCCTGACAAAGTGAAACGCCAGACAATCATTAACCTTATTTATTTAGGTGGTTGAAAGGTAATTCATTTGAAGAGTTTTATACACAGTTTGAAGATTACATGGATTAAAAGGTATTTAAGAGAGAGTAATGGTGTGCGGAAGATTTTTTGGATTATTGTTTGAGTGATTTTGGAAAAGATTTTCTCTTCAACGTATTTTTAGTAAAGACGATATTCCCAACATCAATACTTTTTTGTAACTGATATTTGTAAAGCTTGGTCTTTGTTGAGTTTAAAAAAAAAAACGTGATCACAAAAGTTTTCAATTTATAACATTTAGACGTTTTGAAAAATTCCTTGGAAAAACAGAGATTTATACAAAAAAGAGAAAAATTGTGTAGGTAAAATTTAAAGTTCGATTTATTGCAAAATGAGCATCATATTCACTTGTAAATTTACAACTCTGGGTATTTTTATTAACTGATTTTACATTCTAAAAGGGTGAAAATGAGCCGTTTGTAAGTTCACATTTCAAGATGAATTTTTACAGAAAAACTCAAAATGTCGTTTAATGTGTTTAAAAGACAAGTTCGCAAATTACGTTTCTGTGTCAGACTGTGAGTAAAAGCTAACATTCTTGAAATATTTTAAGAGACTGTGTGAGAATTACTACCTGCACAGACATGGGCGGCTCTAAGAAATTCTGTTTGGGGGGGGGGGACTCAAGTCCGTATTCAGGGAGGTCCGGAAGACCCCCCCACCCCGCAATATTAATGGTCAGCTCCGGATAGTACAATAGGAGTATGGTTATTATAATGTATTACAGCGATGCCCCATGTAGTTTTCAAGAGCTCTTCAAAAACCATTTCAGGCAGTCAGTCATGAGCTGACTACTTTAAAAATAAACATAGGCGTAGGAAGCTTTTCGAGATGGGGGCTGAACCTTGTTTCGGATCGCCGTCCTGGGGGAGGCGTCTAAGGGGGAGGGGGTGCCCCCTCCCCTCTGGAAAATTTTTGGGTATTTGAGGGTCCTCAGATGCAATTTGGTGCAACATTTTGGACAAACTTTAAGGAAAATTACAGCAAACTTTTGGCATTTCTTACAGAAGAGACAAATAAGGGGTTTTCGCCCTTGGATCTTGGGGGCTGAAGCATACTTCATCCCCTTACATTTTTGACTGAGGCTTTAGCCCCCAGCCCCCCCCCCCGCTTCCTACGCCTATGAAAATAAATACAACCATATCAGCCGATCGCTACTCCATAGGGGGAGTAAGAGGCAGGTGAAACGGGCAAAGCGGCTTGATCCATTTGTATAAAATGAGCCCCACCTTTAAATATTTTGTTTTTTTTTATTGTGTCACACAATGTGTTTCAGCTTTGCCAAGAAACCATAAAATGTTGGTTTTCTGGATTGTTTTCTTAAACTAACGAAAATTTCGGGCACTGAAGACACTTGAAAACGATGAAATGATAGCACTATTTTGGATCTCAGTACCGTTCCGAAACGAAAAATTTTGAAGAGGGAGGGGAATTCCCCTAACTCAGAACGACGTCTCATCCTATATACAAATAGCTAGGCCAAAAAGTCTCACTACACTGAACTTAGATTGACTGTTTGGTGTGTTTATTTAAAATCAACTGAAACGGTATACTTTAGCACAGGAGTGGAGAACCTTTTGCTTATAACATGCCATTTGACAGTCAAAAGACAGCTCATGGGTCAACGGCTCTGTCAATTTGGACAAGGGAGGGAAATCTCTTCTTCTATGGGAAACACAATACGTTTAGGCTACATGCCCGTTACAACTTTTGTGTAGACAGATAGCTATGCTAATCTGGCCAGGTGAAACCCAGGCAAAACTGCATTTAGTCGTGGATGATGATCTACACGACTAAAGGGTTGTGTATCGAATGACCCCGAAAGCTCTGAAGTGTCTGCAAAACTATAGGCATTTAACTCCAGCACTACCGTTGCCCTCTGTAAATGACATTATGATGCCTATAAGCTAATTAGATTACAAAAATCACAGCGTGATCATTTGTTTTGATAACCTTAGCTCGCACTAATGGTAGGTCCGCTAGTGATGTCTGAAGTATATATAGTAGCAAACAAGCAATTAAGAAAACGCGCGGGAAGCGCGCCGAAAAAATGTCGTTTTGAAAGCACTTTATTAATGTTTAACCTTCGCGACATTGCATTGGAAAGTTATTCACTTCGTTAATATTAAACCGAGTCAAGGAAAAGGGAGGGCCTAACCCATCTCGAATTACATGTTTTGTTTTATTTAGGCCTATTTATTATTTTTTTGGAAAATTGAAGGCCATGCTTTGCAAACTTTGGGGGGGGGGGGCAAGTGCCCCCCGTGCCCCTATGGCGAGCCGCTAATGTGCACAGATAAAGCTTTTAAATCTTAATTTCTTCTGTATTGAAAATGATAGCATTGCCAAGCCATTCAAAAACTGAAAGCAAAGTATGCATAAATTTGTCAGTCAACTTTGTGAAAGGCAAAATGATGTACAGAAATAATTTTGCGGTACACTGGCTTAAACCTGGAAATTTTCAAGAGTTGCTGAGGGCAAAATTGTTATTCTAGTTAAAAAATATCATTCTTGAGTGTAACTCCAGTTATTAAATTTAAGCACGACTCCATTATATCTACTGCATGAGTGCAACGTCATAGCCCGTATAATAAATGGATGTGACAGACTTTAAGATTCCTTTACCAAGCGATTGCATGTCTCGTATGAAGGGTTTATAGTAGCTCCCTCATACACACCGCAGGTGTGAAAGGCTCAAAAATCCAAGTAAGATTCCACTACTGTGTTTCTCCCGCATGAGGGTTTCATCCGTATCTCCCTCATAGCTAAATCGCCAGGTCCATTATTAGATTAAGTCTAAGTTCATATCAATTGCTTTCTCATAGATGAACCATTTCTCTCGTAGCTTATCAAACCTAACATCCTAATCAAAGGCCCGCACCCTATGAAGGAGTTACTAGTAAACCCCTCATAGCTCTGTCGCTATAAACGTGAAAGAATAGTGTTCCAATACAATCGATTGCTTCCTTTTGTATGAACTTAACCCCCTCGTAACTCAATGGCAGTGCTAGATCTGTTGAGGGCTACCACATGAATAAACAACTGAACAATTTACTGTTGCCCGGAACCAGGGAGCTGCCATTTGGACAGCTCCCTGCCGGAACTAACTGACTAACAGGCTCAGTGGGTGTTGTAAAGCTCTGAATTTAACGGCAAACAGATTATAAACTTATACGTGAAGTTTCAATAGTAGCATGCATCCTCGCAGTTCAGTGGTTATAAAATAATCCATCTCTAGTGCAAATAAACTGATTTGTCGTGTATGGACGTACTTGTAACCGCTTCATGGCTCAACAGGACTCTGTGTTCAAACTGACACCGGCGAAAAATTCAGTTGCTTTCAAGGGAATAGTCTCCTACTACTTATCACTGCTAAATAGGAAAGATACAACCACCAAAGATGTGAAAAAATCTTCGGCATTTCAGGCACAAGCAGTGTTACTCTTTAATGCGGTAATGACACAGAAAAGGTACATAACATTTCCATAAGACTATGTCAGGGACGTAGCTAGGATGAAATTTTTAGGGGGGGGGGGGCTAGGTATCAAATGGTGGGGGGAGGCACGGCATCGATCGCCGTCCTTAATTCTTACACATTTTTATTAGGACACGCACAATTTAGGGGGGCTGACAAACATCTGGGGGCCCAGCCCCCCCCCCGGCTTCCCGTAGCTACGCGCCTGGTCTATGTCATGACGATGTGCATAGAAGGCATTTCAGAACTGTTTTCCATAGCTGTTAGTAATTTATGTCAGTCAGTCAGTCAGTCAATATCAGAGTGAGACAATCTATTCATCCGGTGACTCGTCCTGTTCGTATCTTCCTCAACACATTGTAACTCCAGACATTGTTATAACATTATGTCCTCCTGGATGAGAAGTCGTAGTTTAACAAGTATTCTTTCGAGTCCGTTCAAAAGCCGTGCATCTGTAGTATTGAGAGGTTGTTAGGGATTTGGAGTCTAAAAGATATAAAATGAGAATTTTAAAGTATGTGGTTTAGCAACGAAAGAACTCTAGATAATGTGACCCTACTGAAAATGTTTGCCAGGATCCTGTGAACTTCTTTTACAATTCTCAAAAGGAATGTGACACATTGATAAGGAACACTTCAATTACTGTAGAACGTACATATACTCAGGGCGTAGATTTCTTTTCAACTTTGGGGAGGGGGGATGGGGTGAACTATCGCAAATGTGGAACATGTGCACGAAGTCCCCGGAAACTACTGGGTTTTAATGTCTCAGAAGTGCCAGGAAGACTGTTTTAAGGGGTTCTTTTCAGTGGTAATGTTCTTTGGCAGGGGCGGATCTAGGGCCTTTTTCTGAGAGGGGGGTCTAACATAAAAAGGGCAAATTCATTTTTTTAAAATTTGGTTCCCATAAATGTTAGCGATTATACAATTTACCGCATATTGACAAAGAAAGGATAAACCACGAGACATGCATAAACTGGAATCAAAAACTGGAACCTAAACTGTGAAATTGCAAAGCGCGCGAAGCGCGCGAAAATGTTTTTGGGTAAGCCTACACTTATAAGAGTTTGTACTAATTTAAAGCTTATATAGAACAATTGTCCGGACAGTTGGGGCCTATTGGCCATAATATTATTGTACTTTCCTCCTCGAGTCACTAGCCGTACCGTACGACAGACACAATTGAATGTTAACCAGGTTTAGCGAAATGCGATTCAATTCCCTACATTTACATAAATCCGTGTATTCTACTTATTAACTTGAAAAGGTGGAAAGAGTTTGCACTATATTTAGCTATAAGTATAACGGAACTGAGGAAGAGTGGACAAAGCGTACCGAAAATTTTGGGTTTTATCCCAGAAATTACCCTTATGAAAGCCAAAATGAGTAAACCAACCATGGGTGGCGGCAGAATATCGTCGAGGACCCCGAGGTTGGACCGGTTGTGGCACCAGGACACCAGACGAAGTTGCACCAGGACAGTACAGGAGGCCTGAAGTCTGCCACTTGTGGAGGACACGGAAGGACTAGATTGTCCAGAGATGGCAAAGCAAGGATCACCCAAGAACAGGGGGACAGGTGGTGGTACCCAGACATCTGCAGGAGCTTTATCAGGATTGCACTAAGGACTTAGACGAAGAACAGAAGTTAGAAGTTGCCAGACTGTTATCCAGAAGGGAAAGCGTATTCGCCAAGGAGCCGGATGACTTGGGACGGACCAACGTAGACAGACATCGTATTGACACTGGTGGACATCCCGTCAGCACGGAGACTCCCATTCCATAAGCCAGAAGAGGCCACGCAGGAGATGAACAAAATGCTCTCTGCTGGTGTCATAGAACCATTATGTAGCCCATGGTCGTCCCCAATCATGCTTTTCAGAAAAAAGGATGGTAGCCTTCGATTATGTATAGATTTTAGGAAGGTCAATGAGGTGACAGTCAAGGACTCGTACCCACTACCCAGGAAAGATGATACCTTGGACCTGCTGGGAGAAGCTACATGGATTTCAGCGCTTGATCTTGCAAGTGGGTATTGGCAGATCGAAGTAAAGGTTGCTGATCGGGCCAAACCAGCTTTTTCCACTCATCAAGGATTATTTTAGTTTAAGGTGAAGGGTTTCGGGCTCTGTAATGCTCCTGCTAACTTTTAAAGACATAAATAAAATTTTAGGTAGATTGAAGTGGGAAAGTTGCCTTGTTTACCTGGACTATGTGATCGTTTCAGGAAAGGCGGTCCCAGAACACAACAGAAGGCTCGAGGATGTGATTAAACGACTTGGTGAGGCAGGCTTAAAGCTCTCGCCGAAGAAATGTCAGTTATTAAAACACGAGGTCACCTTCCTTGGACATGTTGTAAGTTTAGAAGGAATCCACACGGACCCTGAGAAAATCCGTGCTGGTTGGACCCGCTCGAAGAATGTTCGAGATGTGAAAGGCTTCTTCGGCCTGTGCAGTTATTATCGGAGGTTCATTGAAGGATTCAGTACAATAGCCAACCCTTTACACCGATTGACTGAGAAAGGATTGTGAATAGGCCTTTTGTGAACTAAAAGGAAGACTAACAACAGCACCGATATTCAGCTATCCAACTAGAGAGGTTCTCTTCGTGTTGGATACAGATGCCAGCGACCAGGGCTTAGGAGCTGTGTTGTCACAAGTACAGGGTGGGGGAGGAACGAGTGATAGGATGCTACAGCCAAACCATGACGAAACCAGACAGGCGGCACTGTGTGACTAGAAATGAACTTCCGGCAATTGAAGCTGGGGTAAAATGGTTTCACCACTTCTTGAATGGGAGGGTTTCCTCATCAGGACCGATCATGACGCCCTCAAATGGCTAATGAAGTTTTGTCCACCCCAAGGACAGACTTCCAGGTGGCTAGAACGGCTGGGGAACTATGATTTTACTATGCTACATCGAGCCGAAAGGGTGCACAACAATGCAAATGCTTTATCCAGGAGGCCATGTGAAGACTGCTCCCACTGTGAAAGGGAAGAGTTAAGGGAATACTCCAGCAAGGAGAAAGAAGGTTGACACACTTTGAAGAAACAGAATCCCAAAAGTGGTCTGTGCTGTTGTGACGTTGCAGAATGAAGATACCCTAGACGAATCATCCGCCAAGATGACGCCCAAGGCTCTGTCCTGGACATTCGAGGAGTAATTGCGCACCAAGGAGATGACCCCGACCTGTTGCCCATTTTATTTCGTGATATCGTCAGACATTACGTAATAGTAATAACAAGAGAGCCCGCTAGTATGCGCATGTCAATAACGCTAGTTACTTACTTGCCACTGGATGCAAAAAATTTTGGCGGGTCAATTTCACCCGTCTGGGATGTCGTTCTTCTTTAGGAAGATTCGTAATTAATATCACTACAGGTTTGTCGTTTTTCCTTGACAACTTTGTGACCGGTTTCGCTGTTTGAATCCTTAAAAGAAGATTTTTCGTTGTTAAGAATGGAAGGCGCGAATCAGGACAGCACCTGTCCGAACGCTAGTCCTAACAGTAACACTGTTTCTGTCAGGCAATCTAGCAGTAGCAATGCGCCTAGTGTTACGGCCACGAAGCCGAATTTTCCTACTGCTGCCACGGGCGGCGAAAAGACTAGCAACGAGTCCGGCACCGCCGGCAGATCAAAAGCTATCACAAGTAAAAACAAATCGTTGCAAAAGTCTAAGGCAAAAATGCCAAAATCAGCCGAACAATCTCAAAAGAGCTATGATGGTAGACAGACTGAGCCTAACGTTAACGTTAGGCCTAACGTTACTAACAGTAACAATAGACCACTGGCCAACGATCCTAGTCTAAAAGACGAAACTGAAAATGTTCACTCCAGACTGGATAGGCTAGAAAATTTGTTGTCACAAGTGATTCAGGCTATGGCCGGGCAGGGAGATAAAGTCAGTGCCCCCAACACTTACGCTATGCAAGTTGCTGAGGAGTTTGATGACTCTTCACCAGTAGACCTCAATGAGGCAATGGAGTATGAGACAATTGACTTTGAAAATGAACTTGAGGAGGATGAGGCCATACCAAACATAGGCGTACCGGCTATTGCATCTAATTTGCTGTGCCTTCCGACGTTGGAGAACCTTTCGATGATGAGATAGCCCAGTCCGTCACTTACGTGCTAGATCACAAGTTAGAAGCGAAAGCTCTTGAGGGCTCAGCGGTAAAGTATCCGCCTCCCAGCAATTGTCATCTTGTAGATTCTCTAAAAGTAAACCCAGGTATTTGGGACAATGTGCCCACTGCAGCCAAAACAAATGATCTTAAACTTCAGAAAATTCAGAAGTCCTTGATCATGGGGCTCAATGCCTTTATGCGAACACTGACGGCAAATAGCATATCTGAGTCGCAACAAGATACATTGGCGTTGTTGTGCAGTGCAAACTTTGAATTTAACTGTCTGAGGAAAGACTTTATCAAACCGTACCTCAGCACACGTTATTTCCACTTGTGTTAACCTTCAAACCCAGTTACTAAGTTTCTCTTTGGAGTAAAAAGAACTCAAAGATGAACAGAAAGCCACAGCAAGGTTTATGGAAGCACATGGAAGTTCCAAAGACAAAGACTCCAGTCACAAGCTTACAAAGACTACAGGCCTAGTTCCAAAGGAACATATGCAAACCGCTAATACCGTGATGCTGGCTGGATACCCAGATCAAGTGCAGGGAACAGCGGCAATAGCTCACTTCCCAGTACCAGACCTTTTTTAGGCCAGAGCCAGGGGAGAAGACCTCACTTGCCAAGAACAGGGGAAACTCCATCCCTGGCAAAGAACAAGGCAACAAAACAACACCAACTTCAGCAACAATCTCAGAGGAGGCAGTAGACCCAGATCAGGTGAGTAACTGGCACACTGTGCCATTTAATTTGGACTTTAGCTTAGGTCTAGTCACCCTGTAATACCCTCAGAGTCAGAACCAGTTGTTGGAGGTTGCTGAAGTTATTCTGTTAAAACTGGTGCAAGTTGACATCAGACCCTTTCATTTTAAATGTTGTCAAAGGCTACAAAATTGAGGTAAGGCACCACAACCCACCAGAGCGTATGAGACCCCTTTGTAGCTTTAAACGAGGGTCTTTTGAGGACACGCAGATTACAGCAGAAATCCAAAAGCTTTATAAAAAACAAGTACTCGAACCCTGCTCTAGCTAAAGAGGGGATTTTTTGTCAAATATTTTTACGAGACCAAAGAAAAATGGTGGTACTCGCCTTATTCTTGGCCTCTCAAACTTTAACAAATATCTTACTTACATTTTAAAATGGATAATATCCATACAACAACACACGTTATTTCACAAAACTGCTTTTTAACCTCAGTTGACCTCAAAGACGCATACTTCTCTGTAGCAATTCATGAAAACTATAGGAAGTACCTAAAGTTTGAATGGCAGAAGGAATTCTGGCAATTCAAAGCTTTACCCAATGGGTTTAGTACAACACCCAGATTGTTTGCAAAACTACTTAAACCCCTTCTGTCAAATTTAAGACAGCAAGGTCATACAGTCAATCTTACCTTCGAAACTATGCTTCCAATGGTGGTATCCCCTAACCAGAAGGATTGGGATGTATGGCTCCAAATGGTGACTATGGCCTATAACACCGCAATCCACGAGTCAACAGGTTACTCCGCCGCTGAAGTTATGTTTGGCAGGCAGCCCCGAACCCCCATGGACCTCTTACTACCCACGAAAGATGAGAAAGGGCCGGAAAGTTACCCCGAGTATGTCAAGAACTTTTGTCAGAGGCTCAGAAAGGTGCAAAAAGTAGCTCGAGTTAAACTTAAGAAGGCAGGGGAACGCCAGGAAACGCAGGCTGGTCGAAGGGCCAATGAGACAGCTTACTCCCCGCGGGGACCTGGTCATGAAACACTGGCCTGCCGTTGAAGGGAAGGACGTCCAAGCTAAATATTCTATGGGAAGGTCCCGTCATAGTACTTAAAAGACTAAATGATATCCTGTACAGAGTGAAACTTGGTCTCAACTAGACCCCTAAACTTGTGCATCACACCCAGTTGAAAGCGTTTACGGGGGAGGCGCCCGATTGGGTTAAAGGAGTGCTCTTGACCAGGGAGGAATCCAAGGAGGTGGGCTGGAATGTACAAGAGGGGATGAACCTGAGCCACCGAAAGCTACAAGTACAAAGGAAGAGTTGGAAATTGGTAGCACGAAGGGGACCAATGGAGGGTGGCAGAGGAACGAGGGAAATAATGTAATACCCGACCCAAAGGCTTCACCAGCGGTGGAGGTAAACGTTGGTGTTAGGCGCTCACAACGGAGACGAAAATTCCCTGATAGGCTAGGCCTTTGAGTTCCCCTGTATAAGGATTCTGCGTTTTTTTTGTTTTTTTTTGTAGCCGACTTGTTTTGTCTGTTTTATATTCCTGCAGAAACATGGCTGGAACGTGGGGAGTCAAGTATGAGTGCCAGAGGTGTGGACGACAAAATGGAAGCATCGCAGACAGAGAGCACCATGCCAGGAAGCGACACGGTACAATTCTCTGGAATTGGGAAAACTGCAAGAAATACCAAAGTGAGAGAAAATGGGACTTTCAGAGGCATGAGATAGGGTGCAAACGAAGGTCTAGAACTGTGACGACAGAGACGCTTGGAGAATGGGATGTGAGTCTAGGAGGAACAAAAAACGGATGTTAAGGGGACAAGGCCAAGTCGAGGGGAGAACCGAGAGGATAGACATAAGAGACGAGGGGATTTGCAAGGAGTACAGGAAAGCAGGGAGAAAGAGAGTAACGAACGCTCAAAGGGGAAGGACGAAAAGGAACAAAAAGAACCTGTGACCAACACAGATGAGGAAGAAGAAGAAAAGGAAAAAGCTGGGGAAAACAGGAAGGTCTAAGAAGCCCAGGGGTCCTGTAAGAGGCGTGTACTGAAAGGAGGGGTAGAATCCCTGGACCCGACCCTCGTCCAGAGGGTTCCTACCTTGGCTTATTTAACAGCACTTAGTTCACAATCGACAAGCCGAAGACGCCGAAGCAAGAGACGCAAGGGTCTGATAGAGGAAAGGCAGAAAAAGTGACCAAAGAGGAAGAATCGGGGGTGGTAGCCAGAGCAGATATGAAAGAGAAAGGACCGAGTGTCATATGAGATCAATGTGGGGCCAGGCACCGTTTGGCGGAAAATAGTGAGGAAGACACACCACTTGGACGAACGAGTCACCATTGAGGAGGAAGAAGAAATTCTAAGAGTATGTGACTGTAAAAATGTGCAAAAGAACTGAAAATGAAATGTAATTGAGGGTTGTTAAAGAAAAACGTGGAGGTTTTGGAAAGACGAAAGATAACATGTGCTGGTAGCAAACGAATTGAATGTGTGTCTTTGTTTTCTTTTAGTTTACTCTTATTTGGTAGCTTCGTCTTCCGCCGTGGATGTCGTCTCCTTTTAATTTGATATCTGCTGTAGGACAATGCGGGGCGAATTGCTGAGGGGCGGTGTAACGGAACTGAATGTTTTTATCTTATTTATCTAAACGGATGTCTAAACTAGGCCGGTAGCAGAAAGGAAGCAGGAAAGAAGCAGGAACCAGAAATGAGGAAGGAGAACTAGGCGCCGGAAACCAGACGGCGGAAACGAGACACAGGAAACCTGACGCCGGAAGCAGGATGTCCGACCGGCAATCACCTGTCTGCTGTATAACGATTACACCTGAAAACTCTGATTGGTTATCTCGTCGTCCTCGTGAAGAAAGTTTGGCACAGAACGGTATACCAGGCTGCAAGCGGGAGGGAGTTGCATAGAAATCTCGGACTTGTGATTGGGTATCGCGCCGTGGTTTAAAAGGAGGACACGTCGGGATGCTAGGGGAGTCGTTTTGAGAATTGCACGGGTGAACAAGAGAGAGAAAGAGCCACTGCGAGAATTACACGGGTTTACGAGAAAGGAGGAAACTGCTGGAATTACACGGATAAACAAGAGAGAAAAAAGTTTGCGAGGATTACGAGGGTGAAAAAGCAAGTATTACTCAGCAAGAGGCCTTGCCGAAAAGTACAAGTAGCGAAAAGGAGAGAAAAAGAGATGGAAGTAGCCGGGTGGAAAGCAAAATTTGGTATCGGTAAGCCGTAGAAATTATAGAATTAAGCTGTTAATTTGGACTGGCGTAATCTGAATTACGCTAGTTATGATACACGTTGTTGGACTGATTAAAGCCATTTTCGGTTTAGAAAAATTGTGCCTTTTATGCTGTAAGCAGTTTGGACCGGAGAAACTAGTTCTTAGTCGCTCAAAAACAAATCGCCTTTGGAAGATTGAAGGAAATTTGACTCTAGTACGATCCGTTTTAACGACGCCTTGAGAGCGCAGAATTATTCTAGGTTACCCGCTGAAGTATTTTGGCAGAGGACCTTTCGTACAGTTAGACCGTGGGTCTAACCCTTACCCAGGGAAGCAGACTATTTGAGGAGGGCTTTCCTACAGTTAGGCACTTGCGTAAGTTTCGTTACACATTGAAGTATTTGGGGAGGCCTTTCTTACAGGTAAGCACTTGCGTCAGTCCCTTTGTACACTGAAGTAGTCGCGGAGGGACGTGAGTCAATCCTTTACACAGTGAAGCAGAAGTAGTTATAAGGAGGCCTTTACTACAGTTAAGCACTTGAATAAGTCCGTTACACACTGAAGTGTTTGCGGAGGCCTCTCCTACAGTTAAGCACTTGCTTAAGTCCCGTTAAACATTGAAGTATTTGCAGAGGCCTTTCTTACAGGTAAGCACTTGCGTCAGTCCCTTTGTACACTGAATTATTTGCGGAGGGCCCTTTGTTCAATTAAGGACGTGGGTCTACCCTTTGTGCAAGGGCTCCCAGAGGACTGCGACCAGAGACTGTGGGCGTTAGCTGACATTGACGGAGGGCACCACAGAAGGACGACTGTGACTGTGGGCGTAGGCTGACGCTACAGACGTTGTCTGAGACTGTTGGCTGACCCAGGCGGAAGGCTACAGAGGAAGAGGACCAGAGACCGTGGACGTTGGCTGACGTATGCGAAGGGCACCACAGGGGGACCACTGGTGACTGTGGGCGTTGGCGGACGTCAGGGGCGTGCCCAGAGACGGCTGGTTGACGCATGGGACATCGCCTTGTAATTTGATCTTTGAATTATCTGTTCTGTTGATTATCTTTATCAATTTGTTGATCTGTGATTTCACTATTGTAATTTGGTGGCAGTAATATTGAGAATTGAGAAACTTTAAAACGCTGTGTTCTGTTATCATTTTCCCTGTTTTGAGTGTACATAATTTGCAATCTTAGGTCCATCCCCGAATCGCAGATTTTGGCGGCGCGTTACAAGTGTATTATGGACTTACTTCATATTTTCGTGTCCCCCCCCCCCGAAATTTTGTAAGTCCAAGGCACAATGCCTAGTGGCCAATTGCATGGTATGTAATGACCACTTGCACTGCTAATAGTTAGTAGCAGTCTTACGTTCTTTTCAAGTACCGGTATCTGTCATGATTTTTAAGAACAGGAATATTGCTAATTAAAGGTAAACCAAGGATAACTGTATATGAATTAACAATTCAGTAATAAAATTATTGTCAGTTAAAAATAGCCTTAGCAATGCCGTGGCTAATGACGGCGAAAGGATTCACAGATAGTGGGAAGCAATGCGACAGGTGGTAGATCTGTTTGGATCATACAGTACTGTACAGCTTATTGATTGGGTCATCCAGCATTGCAGGCTAACCGAGACGCATTTTGGGTGTATTCCTTAAAACGAGGAGGCTTCACTAAGGCTGGCTTTTTAATGTTCTTTCTTTCTTTCTTTCTTTCTTTCTTTCTTTCTTTCTTTCTTTCTTTCTTTCTTTCTTTCTTTCTTTCTTTCTTTCTTTCTTTCTTTCTTTCTTTCTTTCTTTCTTTCTTTCTTTCTTTCTTTCTTTCTTTCTTTCTTTCTTTCTTTCTTTCTTTCTTTCTTTCTTTCTTTCTTTCTTTCTTTCTTTCTTTCTTTCTTTCTTTCTTTCTTTCTTTCTTTCTTTCTTTCTTTCTTTCTTTCTTATATCGATTTAATAAACAAAAAGTTTCTTCTAACGAATTTATAAAAAAGGCGATCTCGAAAAACCTACACAGTCTACGAAGATACGTAACTCCGTACCAGCATCAAGTCCAGTCGCGGTATATTTCATTAACATCTAGAAGCAAAGTAAAATATAAAAAAAGCCTCCTGCAGGATGAAGTACAAAAATATGATACTGAGGGTATGCAATTGTATCGCGTCATCTCCTTTTTATTATGCCAATAATTAAGAGTCTTGTTAAATGAGGTACAGCAAAACGGCTTTGATGACAATTAAATCGTTCTTTCTATTAATTTTCGTTAACTGCCACATATTTTTACCGCATGGAGAAATTTAAAGGTTTGCCTTAAGAATTTATGAGCCGCTACAAAAATGCAGTTTTTGGCAGTAAGTTTTTAAGAACAAGAATTGCAAGAACTAAACGACTGGTTTCCTACATCGTGTTACAATAGAACATAATCTCATATGCAGCAGTAGTCTTTGGCAAAAAGTAAAAAGTTTTCCTCCTATCTGAGCAAAAAGAGGTTCTAAAAATGTCGACGAATATCATACTTCTATTACTGGCTCTGTTTTCACTGTGTCACGTCGAGTCCAAGTACGACGTTTCTTTGTCACGAGTTTATTTTGACGGCGGAATGATATTTTTTCCTGTAAAACGTGAAACTATGCAGAGACGTCTCGATACCATCAACAGTCGATCAGGTAAAGATGAGTTGTTAGTCGATCAGTTTTTATCTTAAAATTAATTTCATTTTTACGTTCGATATCATCTTGAGTTATATTTGGAACATGCAACCAAAACAATTGTTTTACTCAAAAAATGGTAGATTAAGATCCCGCGATGAAAATCTCCTGGTATTATTTGAATATCTTTTACTGTTCTCAAGATAAACCTCGTCAACGTTTTATCATTTCTGAGATTTCTCATTAGCTATGCAAAAATTATGATGTTGAAAATTGTAATTTGTCTGTATTTGGTTTTTAATATATGACATTTAGATATCCACAGACCTTTGTGGTTCCGCATCCTCCCATCTGCATCCACTTTTCAGATGATCAGGATGGCGAAATTTCAGTGCTTAAGGGTTCAGAAAAGTGTTAACTTTCATCCCTATGAAAAAAATAACTTTTGCCTGGGGTGAGGCAGATTAGTAGTGGTAATCGCGTACCAAGTCGTATTGATGCACGAGTATTTTGTTCTTTACCATGTACCCGTAGCCTTGGTATTTGTACTAGGCAGTTTCTACATCAGGCACTGGTACTGGTATTCAAGGCTTTTTTTCAGTATTAAAGGCAGATTTGCATATGTCAAATCTAAATAAAATAATTAACTGGCAAATTTTATCTCTATTCGTATCACAAAATATTCTTGTAGGAATATAAGTACATTCAGTATGTAAGGATGCACACTGTTTATTTAAGTCGATAAGCTACCGTCTAGGCTTCAAAATAACAATACCGCAGTCACTAAATCTTTAAGTACAAACATAGAATGAACTGACAAATATGTCTACAAAATGCAGTGTTGAATATAACTTCTCATCATGGAGCTATATATAGTCTCATTGACATCAGACGTACAACCTATTTAGCTATCTCTTTAAATACACTGCCAGCAAGAACGTACAATTTTCTGCAATAAGAAGTTGCTATGTACATTTATCAAAAATAGTAATACATATGAAAGAGAACCACGTAACATCTGTTTCATTCAAAAATATTTAAATCGTTTCTCATGACTGTCAAGTTATTTTTTTTCAAAACCCTGTAATAAGTGATTCACTGTCCTGTCATGTCAACCAGGAGGCAGTTTGTCCCTTGATTGCCTCAAAACGTTGCTTGTGTACTGATTAATATTGGCAAAAAATTTACCCCACTTTTAGCTGAACTAATTAATTTCATTTCGCGAAACAAGAAAATGTGGTTACGCAAATTTGTAGCCATACTGTCAAAGTAGATTCTTCTACATATATGCAATCGGATACTTTCGATTTTGTTTTCTTTTTCATTTTTACCGCTAGCAAAAATAGAAACGTTGTGTTAGACATTCAAAAAGCCATTTCAGTGCTACTCGAAGTGTTTAATGTGGCTTATCTGAGTTTGTTATTTTGGTATCTTGTATTGACCTATACCTGTAGTCCAGAGTCTGCTAAGTCAAAGAATTTGTTAAACTGATATAGGCCTACGTCTCAAGTAGATCGCTGGGTGGGTATTACCACTCTTGATAATTGCTTTTTACATGTATCCTTGTTTATATTTTAAAGTGACCTGTTGAAGATCAAAGTAGGAGCTCACCGAAAAAAAAAAATTGAAAACAAGTCAGTCTCGGAGAATTCCCAAGTCTGTTCAAAGCTGATTTCTTAAATTATGGGAGTTTGGTTCTTCGTCCCTAACTAATTGATAGTTTCTCTAATATCAGGTTCAGCGACGTTGCTAAGGATTGATGAGTGTGTAAGTGGGGGTGGACTTATTCCCGACAAAAAGAGTTCCATTCAAGACGAAATATATGTGTCAAGATCCGAAAAACTCATACCCTCCTTTTAACGGAATCTTTGCAAAAGTAGAAGATGGAAATTTTAAGTTTAACGGGAGGACAAGATAAGCAACAACAAAAAATAACGTAAAATGTGGTACAAAAGCTGCTAAGTGGTCGATGTGGTCATGGAAGTACTAGCTCCGAGGTAGTACTTCCACGGTAGGAGTATAAGATCGTCTTTACCGTGGGGCCCAGTTGCCCCTTAGTTCCCATTTCAGTAATATCCCCGTGTGGGGGGCATGGGGCAAAGCCATCAGAAGCTCTGAGGCATTTACTCGATTGTGGGCATTAGCCTGGGAATAAAACATTTTATTGTCTACAAATGGCATTGATACGCACTAAACAGTTCCTATAAATCTATAAATCTTTTCAAAATAGGTAATTCGGACTAACCGCTGGTCGATTCTTTAAAAAAACAGCGGATTGATGGTGGGGTGGATGGAGGGTCAAAGAGTTTCTATGGGGTTTTGCAATAATTATACTCACTTTGTTGTATCAGAAGTCAAGTCATGATAAATTAGCATGAGTACAAAAAGAATGCCCGCAAAGCGGGAGGAAAAATAGCACTGCGGACATTTGCCTTCATTTTACATAGCAATTACCTATCTAAAAATAGAACTGAACACGCACTAAATAGACTTTAAAGTTGCAATTAACCCTTTTGCTTCAGAACAGCCAGGACTAAGACCTATCTTTTTATGATGCAGCGGGTTTGAGGGTTGGGAGCTAGGATGGACAATCGCAAAGGTTGCACGGAATTTTACGATAATCCAAAGCACGCTCTGTCCTTCTTGAATTATTAATTGGACAATTAGTGCATATGAAGGATGCCCCCAACACGAGCCGGAAAATACAATTTTAAGGCATTTTAGTACCGTTTTAGGCACTCCATCTACAGGAGCTGGAAAGTGAGCCTCCTTCGCTACCACCACAATTCAAAGTTTATCCACTTTCAAGTGTTTACATCAAACACCAAAGCGCTCCTACTTCACGATTTGAGTAAGTGGAAGTCCAGCCCACACTGCGCGGACCCGACTACAACGTGACTGCGAAAACTAGTCGCGTGACAAACGAGTCGGTTAAGTGTGTTCTAAATTTTGTTCTCTACCCAACTTTGCGATCTGGCAGTCTACTCCATGACCACATCGGAAATATAGAACTTTTTGGTATTCGTAGTGGAGTCTTTGGAGGGGGTGGGGTCGCGTCGCAGTTGAGTAAAGTCGTTGTGGCATGCAGTTGTCATCGACCTAACTGCGACCCATTTTGATTCCTTGCTGAAAGCACAAAAAATCCATGCAATCACGCGGGAGATTGTGTGTGTGCGTGTGAGGGTGAGTGTGCACTCAGCAACATGTCCTTAACAGGACACGGTGCAGCCGGCGAGAGCTCCGCTCTCGCACGTCTTTCCTAGCTCACGCGGAGCTCGAAACTGCAGCCCGCCCTCCAAACACGGACGTCTGCTGGGTGAGTTGGAGGTCAGCCAGGCTAATGGGGAAATCCCGCGAATTCCTTACCGGTACATTTCCCGCGTACCGCCAAGGAAGCGAGGGTGGGTATGGGTGCACCCGCGGTGTGTGAGCGATCCTGTGGCTATGGGTGCACTCAGCAACATGTCCTTAACAGGACACGGTGCAGCCGGCGAGAGCTCCGCTCTCGCACGTCTTTCCTAGCTCACGCGGAGCTCGAAACTGCAGCCCGCCCTCCAAACACGGACGTCTGCTGGGTGAGTTGGAGGTCAGCCAGGCTAATGGGGAAATCCCGCGAATTCCTTACCGGTACATTTCCCGCGTACCGCCAAGGAAGCGAGGGTGGGTATGGGTGCACCCGCGGTGTGTGAGCGATCCTGTGGCTATGGGTGCACTCAGCAACATGTCCTTAACAGGACACGGTGCAGCCGGCGAGAGCTACGCTCTCGCACGTCTTTCCTAGCTCACGCGGAGCTCGAAACTGGCGTAGCTGCCCGAAAATTCCGTCGCTGCAATGAGAAGTCTCGCGCGGCTGCACGTGCCTGCCTTGGCAAGCAGTCCGCCCTCCAGACACGGACGTCTGCTGGGTGAGTTGGAGGTCCGCCAGGCTAATGGGGAAATCCCGCGAATTCCTTCCCGGTACATTTCCCGCGTACCGCTAAGGAAGCGAGGGTGGGTATGGGTGCACCCGCGGTGTGTGAGCGATCCTGTGGCTATGGGTGCACTCAGCAACATGTCCTTAACAGGACACGGTGCAGCCGGCGAGAGCTCCGCTCTCGCACGTCTTTCCTAGCTCACGCGGAGCTCGAAACTGGCGTAGCCGCCCGAAAATTCCGTCGCTGCAATGAGAAGTCTCGCGCGGCTGCACGGGCCTGCCTTGGCAAGCAGCCCGCCCTCCAGACACGGACGTCTGCTGGGTGAGTTGGAGGTCAGCCAGGCAAACGGGGAAATCCCGCGAATTCCTTCCCGGTACATTTCCCGCGTACCGCCAAGGAAGCGAGGGCGAGTATGGGTGCACCCGCGGTGTGTGAGCGATCCTGTGGCTATGGGTGTGTGTATAAAATTGTGTTTGTAACGCTTGGCTTGTAAATACGATATCTCAAGATATCAATGACAGATTCTTTTCATACTTGAGATATAGAGTTATCATATTAAGAGAAAGATCCGTATTGTTTTTGGTGGAGGTGAAAGGTCATGTGAGGTTACTAGGTCAAAAACCGAAGAACTTGTAAACACGATATCTCTAGGTGGGAAGCATGGATGCTTTTCATACTTGGCATGTGGATGCGTTATAGTCAAAAGATGAAACCTACAGAGCTTGGTAAAGGTCAAAAGTATACGAGGACACCGGAGGTGAAAATACGAAATTCTGAAAACTGCTTGTAAACACGATATCTCAAGAGAGCAATGGTGGAAAATCTTCATACTTGGTTTATAACTTTATCATATTAAAAGAAAGAATCCTTTTATTTTAAGTGGAGGTCAGAGGTCATATGAGGTCATCAGAAATGAAAAACAGAAAACCTTGAAAATAAACGATATTTCAAGACAAGAATGATGGATCTTTTTCATATTTGGTATGTGTTACTTTACGAGAGAGGGAAAGCTATGGATTTGTTGGAGGTCGAAGGTCGTATGAGGTCATCAGAGGTGGAACTAAGAAAATATATACCTCCAAATTGCGTCTGGTGTTTCGTGACTAACGAAAAGTTAGGCCTGAATTTTCTACCATTCCAAAGATAAAGTTAAATTTTTCACAAACATAACTGTTACAGTACTAGCTAACACTAGGTCAAATTGAGTTCATTCATGGCGTAGTGGATAAGAGCTCGGATTCTCACCCTGACGGTCCGGGTACGAATCCTCCTAAGACACTTTCTTTTTTTTTTAATTTTTGTTACCCATTTTTTCTTGGGGTTCAAAGGTCATATGAGGTCAGCAGAGGTCAAGTTGTGAAAACATCGTAAAATGATATAGTCAAGTATAAATTTGTGGGATGAACTCAATGCAACAAATCACCCCCTCTCAGCAAGGAATCACCAAGCTTTTAGGCTCTCTGTTTTTGTTTTTTTTTATAAATTTCCCAGCAAAGAAGGGTTTACGAAATCAGACGAAGGTTGCAGAAACTCAATATGCTCGCTTTCATGTGTGATTGATGAACAGTAGATAAACTGATATCAACCCCGACGGTGTGTTGCGTGATTAACCTACAATCTGATTGCCACCTGACGCACCTGACCGCGAATACCTACAACTCATCCCAGACGAGCAGTCAGGTTGAGTTGCATCACATTCTAAAAGGCTTTTATTTTACAGTGTCGGACGTGGTGTCTGTTCATGGCAGACGATTAAGCAATACGGTGCTATTATTTTCCTTACAGCCTGGTTTTCGTCTAAAGACATGGGTTTCCCTTAAAGTGTAGTAGAGATCACTGACACAGAGCCCTAAATTTGTGATAACCATCCTAACAATATATAATAATTTCAGAGTAATAATTTCAGTTACACCTGGGGTTAAGGTTTGTGGTTAAATGCATTCAAAGCAATATTTCTACCCGACAATAGCCAAAGTCACTTAAGTAAAACGTTGTGATCATAAAATTTCCCGACATTTCTGTAGCCCCAAATAAAAGATTTTTTCTGACAAAGTTAATTAATTGCAAAAGAAAGTGACATTTCCCGATGAATTACAAACTTTTCTCGACAAACTGCTCTTTGAAAATTTCTGGGGTGTAGCACCCCTCTCACACTCCCGGTAGTGCCGCCCCAGACAAGGTGCATGTGAAGGACCTTTCACCTGGGATGAAAATTACGCAGCTCAGAGTAAAGTGTTGACACTGCATGTGCAGAGCTTCATACCAGTTGGCTCGTAGCGCGTCAACAGGTTTCGGGTACTCATTTTCAATGATAAAGGATGCGTACAGGTTCTGCTCTAGTATAGTTTTTCTTCATAGGCCGAACAAAACATTTCTTCTACGAAGTCACATTTGATTTTAAAATGCCAGGTGGTCGGCCAAAGCCTTTAATTTTCTGAAACTATGTCTCCCCGAAAGTAGGATGACCGGGAAAGAAGCTTCTTCGCATCCTTGTAACTCTTGTATTCCTGCATAATCACACCTATGCGCAAGAACAAAACGCTTAACTGTACCGTAATGCAAATATGTTTTAGGTGGTTCTGAACGAGAAGAACAGCACCATTGAGCATATGAACTGAATATGACAGTAGCGGAACATGAGAAAAATTTGGTCAAACGGGTAAGATTTTTCAAAGACCACAATTAAGAAAGATGTTTGCATCATTCATTCGAAGAGACATCTCACCCTATACCGTACTGAAATATGTGACAAAAAGCCTGTGTGATGTAGCTTAAATTTGTGGTCTAAAATTCATCGGGCTTTACGCTCTTTCATATCCCTCCATAGTAGGGCAAACGACAAAAGCAGGTTACCCCTTTTCGTTTCCCTTTTCCTTTATTTTTTATTTCGCTTCACCCTTTCTATGCTTTCCCTCCTCTTTATTTTCTTTCTTCCCCTCTTACTTTCCTTTTCTCGAGGGCATTTTTCTACCCCCTGGATGCACCCTTAATATTCCTTTAATTTTTCTTAATTGTGTAAGAAGTTAAGCTTGCACATATGTAAAATTTTCAGACAGATCAACAGTGATGCCAAAGCACTTTGTGTCCGCCGTTTATGATTAAGTTAAACCAGGGGGCTGTCAGGCCCTAATTACACTGTGCTCATGCTCTGTTTCATCAGGGAGGTCCTAACATCCAGCTCCCCTCCATTTAATATATGAAGCAGTGTACTATACGATACCATTCTACACACGAGGTTTGTTTTCTTCTCCAAAGAACTACTACTGAATATTACTCAGGGCAAATGAGCTGCTCCGACTGACATCAATGCTAAATTTGTGACTTAAGAGTGATAATAAAGCCACAACACTGTTCAAGGCTAAAAGTTGGTACACTAGACAGCAAATAGTACAATACGTGAGGCATGTACTTTTTGTCTTGTTACAGGAGGTTACCTTAAGCCCAACAAAAGACAACATAAGTTATTTTGTACAAAAATTGTCAAAGTTGCCTATACAGATTCTTATCCTTCTCCATTATTGGCTGGCAGATCTGATAGGTCAATGAACTTTAGCCCTAAATGTGCAACAAAAGTTGAAAAAAAAAGTAATCGAAAGAATTATGTCATGAAGTTGATCCATGTTATTCATCTTTTTTTATTCTGAATACTTGTATGGACAGTCAATCATGTCCCTTACAAAACTGATGAAAAGTTTACTCAATAAATGCTGGCATCTCTGTGTTTATATACATAGGCGTAGGGTGTGGGTGGGTGTCTGGGAGCTTACGTCCCCTAGTAAAAAATATAGAGGCTTGAGTCTGCTTAGGCCCCACATTTCTAGGACGAAACTCCTTTAATGTCTACTCTGTGTTTCAATTAATATGCTAAAAAACTGAAAAAAAAAACTGTATCATCAAGTCGCATTTAAGGGCCCTCAAATATCTGAAAATTTTGAAAAGGGGAGTGGGACATCGCTCTAAAAGACCTTTCCCTAGACTGCGTTCTAATACGTTCACCTCATCCCCCTCCCTCCAGCTGAAAGCAGCTTGCTAACTTCTACGTCAGTTATGCTTGTACTCATGGAAACGTGCTCTTATTCATTCTTGCAGAATTTCAGGCGTAAATGAAATCAAACATATATATCATAGAGCTTAATGGTTATCTGTCCTGGAACGCCACAAATATCAGAAACAGGTACCCTTACTTGTGCACAGGGCCGTAGCTAGGGTCATATGTTTGGGGGCTGTGAAGGTCCCAAATTCCGACTGGATGGATGTTTTTTCTAACTGAATGGTGGGGCGTAAATTGCACCATTTTGATGCGCCCTTCGTTTACATACAGCAGTGGGGATCCTTCCTTTGTCGCTACATAAAGGTGCCGTCCTGGGGAGGTCTAAGAGGAGGGGGTGTTCCCCCTCCCCTTTGGGAAATTTTTGTTAATTTAAGGTTGCTTAGATGCAAAATGGTGCTATCTTTGGGATATTTTTGGAGCTGATCATATATGGCTAGAAAATGTCCATCATTAAGTGAATTTAAATTTTCCGACTGGCTGGATTCTTTTTCCAAGTGAGTGGCGGCTCGTAAATTGCACCTTTGTTTTATGGACCTTGCTTTTGTAAACAGCAGTGGGGATCCTTCCTTTGTCACTAAATAAAGGTAACGCCCTGGGGATGGAGTCTAAGGGGAGGGGTCCCGCTCCTCTCTGAGAAATTTTTGTTGAGGTAAGGTTTCTTATATGCAAAATGGTGCTATCTTTGGGATACTTTTGGAACTGATCATATATAGCTGGAAAATGTCCATAATTTAGTGAATTCTAAGATTTAGTTAGGTAAAAGCAGGAAGTATGTTGTCTAAGAGAAGAAAACGTTATCAGCAAACCTCCTGAAGCCCCCCCCCCCTTTTGACTACTGTATTGACTTCTATTCAGGCATCTAAGGCTGGCATATACCTCTAAAGGGCCTCCTGGAAGCTCTGGATCAATTATACAAAATGGAAGCAATGATATAATGCTTATTACCTGACATCTAAACAATAATATAGAGTATGACGCCAAGCATTTTACATCTATCGAATTTTTAATAATTTTGAACGAAAATCCAGACGAACAGCTTCCAGCAATGGGGAATGGGCGGGAGGTAGAGTAAAGGTACAGAAAGGTGATATTAGACCTCCCAGACAGGTATAGCAAAAGGGGTGTAGGACTAACAAGCGCGTTTTAGAATGTACGTGTAGTTTATGCTATAAAAGTTCACTGGTACGTTTGTGCTTATAATGTTTATAAGTGATACAACGTGGATTGTGAGGATTGCGCACGAAGCGAGCAGAAATTTGGGGGTATACTTCAATGCCAAAATGAAAAACCTGCATTCATGCTCAGCCAGGGGTGGTGCTTTGATTTGCCGACATGGGGAGAAGCGCCCTGACTGGGGACCAGTTAGGCTACTCTAAGTCCCGACAGATGCAATGGGTTGCCGAACTCCAAATATAAGGCGCTCGAAGAAAGGCTCCCGAAGAAAGAATCTTCCAAAAGTAAGGAAAAAGAGGAAATAACTTCGCAACGATGCATTTTCGTGTTTTTCTAGAATTACGCCTTCACGGAAGAACAACATTTGTGGAAACGTTGAATAAATCGAATATGTTTGAAACGTGGGCGTTACCACTAGATAGAACTATAGATGGAAGCGCGAAAATTTTTGAAGTTATAGAAAGAATCGTTACAGAACTTACTGGCTACTGGCCTGATAAATAGACATTTGGAATATTTTCTGAGTATATCTATGTCTTGGCTAAAGCTCCCTGGCTCCCGTAGAATTGTGCCTGGTATAATTACCTCAATAATGTTCATGAGACTGATTGCAAATCGTGACGCATGTGCGCAACGCGCCGAAATTTTCATTAAATAAGATTTCCATGACAAAACCTGCATTCAGAATCTGCATCCAGACACTTTCAATTGCCCAACAAACCAACATGCCACTCAAAAAGCCAGTCTTTTACCTGGTAATTTGTAAACAGCTTTCAACTTCTGCTGTTGTGCTCCTCCGAAAGTTGCTATCGGAAGATATTGATAATAAGAACAACACTGACGGAGGTAAAAAATTTTGAGATTTTGAGAAGAATTTGCGAGAAAGGGACAGTTTTGACTCGATTTTACGTGAGGAAAATAACGTTTGGTATTATGCTCACTTGATCTAGTTGGAAAATATATACAAAGTTCACACAGGCTCAGTCGGAAAAATGTGCTAGAATGAGATACCAGAAATTCCAACTGTGTTTCAGATTTTCCGACTGTCGTCGCTCTGACGAAATTGGGGGGTGAGACACCCTCACACTCGCCGGTCGCGACGGCCCTGCCCTTGCACTCACGGTACCGGTACTTAAGTTGCACTAACATGTGAGGTCTGCATAGTGATGCCAGTGCACCTCTATTAGAAACTGGCTTCCCTAAAATTGTGAGCTTTTCTGCTCGCCTTCTTCTTACTAAATATGCCTTAAAGCTGACAGTCGTAATCCACGTGGTGACATACAACATAAGGCTTTACTGACTTCAAATAGAAAACAAGCCTCCTAAGATGTACAAAAGGAGGTATGATTCTAAAAAATGACCGATCAGTGTTATGAAAGAATAAGAAATGACTAACATCATTCGTTTTTTAACTAAAATTTGAAGTAATTTGCAAAAGGCTATTGGAATGAGTAAGCAAAGGGCATGTTGCTCATATCTTTCTTAAAATTTGGATTTGTAAGATTTATGAATGAGAAAAGTGGAGTAATTGTCTTTAAATTACAGGTTACGCAGACTGCTGTAAGCTTTTTGGAGGAGGTGTCAAAAATTATGCAACTTAAAAAAGTTAAGCTTTTATGATATATTGATTTGCGAATTCGTTTTCTACAAATGTTCCGTTTTCCACAATGAAGCCTAAATATTTATTATTTTTCCCTTGAAAAAATCCCTTTTTCTTTGCTCTACAAGGTCTTTCTTGTGAAAACCTTCATAGATGGCAAATTGAGTTTCTACCGCCTCACTTCTGTCTTTGCTTTCCAGGGCTTTCCTGTAAACGACTTCATAGCCATTTAGTTAGTAGTCCTGCTTCCAGACTTGCCTTGGTCTTTGATGGCTTTTCTGTGAAAACCTACATAGATACCGAGCTGTTTCTCCACCTTTACTTTTCCTACAATCCTACTGTTACGTCGCCATCTGAAAAGTCATCCCTTCTTTCTGAATGAATTTATTGTAATGTAACTTTTTCAAGTGTCTTAAACTCTAAATGTTATATTTGGTGATATTTTGAATGCTGTTTGTCACCCTGAATATAGCGATATCAACGGGATGGCCACTTTTCAATAGCAATTAATGGAATGATACAAGCAAGCACTTAATTAGCACATAAATACACAAAGCAAACCATGACATGTATGATGTAAGATGTATTCTCAACACTCGAAGTAGAATGACACATGTATGCAAAGAAACATGCTTCACAGAATGCTATGAATGTGCTTCTGACACTGTGATGAAAGATATTTGTGGTAGTAGCGCACCCCTACCAACCCCCTAATTACTGACTTGGTTAAAGATGACATACAGACCCAAGGCTTACCTTTAAATGAGTGACAGCCAGTAGACTATATCACAGTCTGTAGAGTACAGTCTACAAAGCATAATCATATTTAGCAGTGCTACCAGCATGTCAAAAATGAGCATTACAACTACTAAAGGGTAGATAATCAGTGCTGTCATGCATTACTCACTCTTTTTATTCTCATCCAGTTTTGACTAAGTTTGCCTCTAAATCAGCCTATAATATCAAAATGAAGTTAAACTTATGATTAAGGGTAATTTTCTCTGTACACACAATGGGTATTACTTCAAAGTAGACTTTAAAACTAGTTCTGGTGACTCACTACCAACTATAACAATATCTCTGTATATGCTATACATTGAGATGAGAAACTATTTTGATCACTCACTTGTAAAGAAAGAGCCAGCCACATATTGGGTCTATAAGCAAAATTTGACAATATTTATCTACTCAGACAAAATACTGTGAGTGAGCTAACACCATAGTTGAAAAATCTGTGACTGTGTCTCTATAACATTAGATTTGACTGGTTAACTGGCCCACCTGTCCTTACATTAAGCTGCTGAACCATGAACATTACTCTATGTGTGCACCATTTTTGTGCAAAACATCAGAGAAAATGCTAGCCATTCCTTTTTTTACAAAATCAGAACTCTTCTCAGCTTTTCAAAAACCACTGATACAATCAAACAAATCACTTCATGCAAGAGCAGTTAAACAGAATTTTAAGTACTGTATGACTGTGAATGTTTCACGGAGTTTGAGGAGAATATGAGATATCGAAAGGCGAAATATATGTACCTATTGTTTAGGGCTGTGACCGTTTAGTGATTCATCGCTAAACGATCGCATGTGTAATAAACGTTTAGTACAAAGCTACCAGCGATTAATCACAAAACCCATTTTTTCCGTACAAAATAAAAACAATCTGCAGACATTACAGAAAATTAGATGTTCACTTTAACTCTTTTTGAAAAAGTGAAATACATAAGTATACAATTCACACACACGTAAACATACTGTACGACATCAAAGTTGAGCTTCGATCTATGAGGATCCGTGTTTGAGGTTCATGGAAACTATGTCCCCCCGACGTCACTAATGCCTTTTACATATTCATCATGTTCAAGGGCACGTTTGAAGTCTCTACGTTGATCATAGGTACTTGCGACTAATCGTTAAACGATCGCAAAATTTTGCGATTAAACGGTCACAGCCCTACTACTGTTTACCTCAGCGTTTTACAGATTTAATATACGCAGTACATACTTTTGTAAAATACTTAAAGGCTAACTAAAAGGGTAGTGAGTTGTCTGGCTTTGCTATCTGTTAAACACAGAGAAAATGTATGGAGTTCAATGGTTAATAAGTTAACCAAGAAGGTACAGTCCTACTAAGCATCATCTTTGTCCTTTCTCTCGTCCTCCTGAACCTCCTCCTCTCCCTCTTCCTCCTCCCACAGAACTGTTTCCTCTTCTGTGTCATCTTCAGTAATTCCTGCCACTCTTCTGTCTGCCGACTTCTCAGTGCCAGTATTGCCATTCTGCTAACTTGATCTCCTCAATTCTTTTGTAGCTCTAACCTTTGCCAAATTCAGTATTTCATTAGAATTGTGGAATGAAATATTACATCTTCCACAAAGTAATGATGCTATCAATCCAGTACCTAAAGGTTTAAAAAAAGAAAAGGTTTGAAATGGTACATATTTTCAAATTGTTTTACAATGTGTTAAATGATTGAAAACACAATTTTTATGTCTTTCAGATTTGTGCACCTTTGTAGTGATATTCACATTAGTTACAAGAAAGCTGCCACTTCCAATTTAATACAAGAAATGCAGACCCCTGTATCCATACTATATCGAGTAGTCCTGAGCCACACTGATCAGGCCTTAAATTAAGTGTGACAAAAACAACGCAATACTTTCAGGGAAGGGAACCTGGGATGGAGTGGGCAGTGAGGCAGCTCTTGGTGGAAAGAAGTCGGCAAGATGTAAATTTCCTTCGATTTTCTCTAAAAGGTCAACTACTGTACCATACTGAATAATTTTGCTCAAGATGTTTTCAAGAAAAACAAAAATGAATGAATCCCTGCAATTGCAGGAAGTCTAACACCTCTGCAAAATATACAAATTCTAGAGCTTCAAACACCTAATTAAAAAACTTGCTCATTGCACCAAGAAAGCACTATTTGTTCATTTTCAATACATATTTTTTGATTAAATAACCCTGTCCATATACCTCATATAATCATCACTTAAGTTTAAACCACACACCTATGGATTAGAATTTTAACCAGAGGGACATATCCCAAAGTGTAACTTAAGTCAAAAATTTCAAAAACATATGCCAAGCTTGAAAAATGAATTCAAATGGTCAAGTTCCCATCTTTACAGGACATTCCTGAGCTGAGATATAAAATGTTGAACATAATTCACTCAATTTAATAAGGTGGATTGTGCAATAATTGTGATGTCAAACTTGAACTACTCAAATAACTTTCGTTTTTGTAAAAGCCATTACACCTTGTCCCAAAATTTCAAGGTAATATAAACATTTTAATTTCAAAAGGAAACAAAAGCAGATCACGTGAGTTGTACAGGGAGGACATCGCAATATTGTGCAACTGACTATTTCAAATTGAAGTGAATTCTTTCAACAATTTATATCTCACCAATGAAACAAGCTATGAAGATGGGAGTTGGGTGAATAGAACAGGATTTATTTACTTAACTCTATCCTAAATATTCTTGAAATTCTAGACTTAAGGTACACTTTAAGGCACTTCTGTGAGCAATAAATGAAGACCAGTATGCTCTGGTTTCCTGACACAAAAGGAGAGAATGAGCTTACTGCTTTGAATTTTTAAATCATGTCCATTGCACCTTTACAAGAATGTGGTTAAAGATGTTCCCAACAAAACTACTAAATACATTTTTTGCTACTTAATCCTAAGCCACAGTCAATTAACACTGAACTTGGTTAGCAAAACAGGACAGAATTTAGTACAAATGAGTGGCCATCTAGATAACAAAAACTATTAGTCTATTACTA
The DNA here is from genome assembly GCA_029531755.1 of Holothuria leucospilota. NCBI lineage: Eukaryota > Metazoa > Echinodermata > Holothuroidea > Aspidochirotida > Holothuriidae > Holothuria > Holothuria leucospilota. Next base: position 26,518,585 of record CM055962.1, on the reverse strand, counting down.
TACATTATACAGGGACAATTAATTTTAAAAATAAATTTAAAATAAAACCCCTGACACTTCATTATCAAATTATTGCAGGATATAAACAGTCTCTTAGCCCTTAGTCATCTGTGGGTTCACCCTTAGCATCCCCTTCCCTCTTCCTAAGCCTATTTTTGATTAATTCACCATGATATTATTGCTCAAAATCTCGGGGATCACATCGGACGCTGCGCCGAAGATGTGATCGTCCCTTTTGTATCCATTGTCTTTAACATTTTTCCAGTCAAAGGAGAGCGCAGTGCTGCGTCCGGTGTGATCACCCCTTAAGGAGGACATTATCTCCTTGTGGTGATAACACTAGTCAAGTAGAAGAATATAAATGCGAGGTTTGTAAACAGCTGGCATGTTATTGAAAAAAATGTGTATCTTCTTCTTTTTTCTGACAGAGATGAAACTCTTTCTTCCACGTGACCCCGTATTGCAGCACATCATTGGCTGTGATGAACACATCATCTTCATTGTGTTTGGGGAGGTGGGAGCAGTCTCATTTGAAGAAGATTTGACGGAAGAACAGAGGGATTCTTTCGCCTTTGTTTCTTATGATGTAACAATCACTATCCCTTATCTAAGCTTCAGTAAAGAGGGAAAAGCACAGGTTGCCCTGCAAATGGCAGTTTACAAAAACGATAGTCGCCATATCATCCGTTCGAATGTTGTCTTTCCCCCACCTGTCACTGCAGATCGTATTATCCACATAACCAATGGAAGCAATATTCAACTGATATTCGAGAAAGATAATCTTCGGCTTCATCTTACAGGGGAACGTGTGGGAACGTGCCTCTCCACAGGAGACCATGGAGAAGAAGACGTCAATGAGTACGAACACGATCTTCAATTTTCACAGACGGGTCCCGACTTTTCTGTTTGTGCTCTCTTGCCAGACCTCGACATTGATTTCTGTCGAATTTACAGAGATCCGCGTTATACGCAGTCTTTGTCCAAGGCAGGATACAACGTTTGTCAGTACTGGAAGCAAACCAAAAACGTGAAGAGCTATAAGGCGTCCTTTCATGTCACTGATATGTCCGATGAGATGAGAGAGCTTTTGGTCTTAGATTCTGTCACTCGGAATCCTGTGGAGTCAGAACTTCAGAAAGGAACCTATGAAGTAAACGTGGTTTTCCCATGCGTTGAATAAAATTTGCTGGCATCATGTCGACTTTCCCTTATCATTTTTATTCAATTCCTGATAGGCCAGTGTTGTATAGGATCCAATGTAGGGTTAACTTAGATACAAAACCCCATACACTTCCCGTCTATTGAACCAATATGCGGTAAATTTCTTGGATCGAGTATGATCCTGAAACTCAGAAGCCTGTAGAATCAGAGCCAAGTAATTGAACTTTTGAAATAAGCCTAAATAAAATAAATAAATACAAGCGAGTCGATGTAAGAATATATGGCCTATGGCAGTCATACACTTGACATATCTTTATATAGCGGGTTTCTGTGGTGAACTTAACAAAGGTATAAGACGAGTTCGGGGTAATTCTGGATCCTCATATTTCAATTTCAATTTATTCTATTCAGTCTAAATTTAAAAAAGTGTGTAACCAAAAAACAAAATTGATAAAGATACAATACGAAACATTCAATATAATGTATACAAATTTTTAGTTTGGCAAAATATTTACATTGAGACTTATATGTAATCATCTAAATGTTCCGATTGAATAAATGTGGCAGCTCTACACATACAAAGGAGTTTGAAACGACTTTACTCTATAGTTTGGGAACATGTTTGGATGACTTAGCTTTCTGCTTGATTGTCGATGATACTCACTACTTGGCATGTAAATGATGATTTGGATCATTTTAAACTTTTTGGTCCTTCTTAGGAAAAACATCGGTCCTTAGATAGTTATCCACATTTCTTCCACGGGATTGCAATCCACGTGAATAATCTCTGAAGTATACTTTAAACAGTAAAATTTTATATTTATCTTTGTGCAAAATGAAATGACACCAGACTGGCACAGCATAAATGAGATGAGGGCGGATTACAGACTTCAGACATTTCCTTGGCACTGTTATAAAAATGACACACTGTATGCTAATCAAGAGACAATATAATAGACTTTGCTCATAACGTTAAAGTCAATTTCCATCAATACCTAATTTTAAATACTTGGTTTTGGATGTGGACACAGTCTCTTATTCCGGCACATTTACTCTCAGTGTCGTTGGAAGTCTTGAAGCTTTTATGTTGGGTTAGTATATTCATTACTCTCTCCCTCTCACTGTGATTTCCTTTCCTTGCATTGAATAAAACTTTTACTTGCTACACTTTTGCATTACGCTTATCTACGTTCTCAGTCTAACAGCTGTAAATTCAAAGGAGTAAGAAGGTGCTGGGGAAGGGGACCTGCACTGTCGTTTCGGACCTCTATCCTGGGAGGGGTCTAAGGAAAGGCGGTGTCCCCTCCACTTTAGGGAACTTTTGGAATATTTAAGAGTCCTTACATGAAATTTGGTACGACCATGCATGTACTTTGTTCTAAGAAAAATTGTATCCTCAATTTTATCAAGTCTTAATGCAGTAACTATCCCAACATGAGTATCTAATCTTAAGCAGTCTCATCGATAATCTTGAGACACACCATGTAAATGAAGTGGAGCGCTTCTTACGAAAGCCGTACTAAGCCAGTTACAACTAACAGGGAGCTTGATATCTTATCAAGAAACTTTCATAGTCTATACAAGTCTTTCATAAATCTTTCGAAAATCTTTCTTTAAAAAATTCGAAAAGACATTCTTTTGTCAGACTTACTAATTTAAATCTTTAACTCCCTAAGAAACACTCAAGTTGAGAAGGAAGATTAATAATATGTAAAAGAGGTAATACAAGGAAACCACAGACCTCTTTGAATTTCATACCCTGGTGATTTGCAGTTCTTTGACTGAGTGACGTAAACAAAGACTTCATCTTTAGTGACGCCGGATAGAAAACAAGCGAGTTTGGAATATTCAAATCTATGCAATCAGCAATGTCCCTTTTAATTTTTCAAACGTGGGATTTTATTGATGAAAATATAAAACTTTGAGAGTTTCATTTTTTCAAGAAACGTCTGTTTTCGAGATAAAAAAATACTTGTCGGCTCGACTGGCCGCCGTCGGGGATAAAACACTTTGTCATACCCATTGGGGCTGCCCGAAGAAAATTGGAAAATTTCCGTTAAGAAGGTAGGTGGGGTAGCCGATTCGACTAAACGAAAAAGGGTGAGGAGAAGAAGAGATTGTAACATGAAAGACGAAGAAGGAGCGGGAGAAGACTACTACGGCGCTCTACATCCCAGTCCAGATAAAACCTCTTGGTTTACTAATTAAATGGTTTCACATCGGACAAAGAAGTACAGATGACGATATGACAGACTCTAGCAATAACCTTTTTGCCCAATGGAGAATTTTTTTGAGAAGTGTAGAGTGTACCAGTGCCTGTTGCGACAGTCACACATGACCAAAAAGATAGAGACGCTACCAGACATCCTTCGCAACGTTTATTAAGATGTATCATGTCCGACATGCTAGAGAGGCATCGCAGAACTCCTTCGTCATGCTAGAAAAAGAAGACCTAAAACAACCCGAGAAGTGAAACGATGGTTACGATCGAAAGACTCTTATACGCTACATCGTCCGGTGAGAATAAATTGCGATATGAATAGCGTCTACATTCATGGATGATCAATGACAAACAGACTTCGTGGATGTCACTGATCTTTTTCTTCAAAATCGATAAATACGGATTCATATACGATCTGGATCATGACAGTGGTTCTTTTGCGGGACACTAGGGAAACGGGGAACATGGCCTTTATCACCCCCTCCAGGCCTCCTCCCACCTGGAGACACCCTACAACAATATTTTATACAGTGCCTGTGAATTGGTGGTCAGGACTAGGAATCATTGGTATTGTTGAAACCCTGTGTCGATATACTCTGAAAAGAGCAACAGTCGAAAAAAGACTGGAATCTGGTCGGTTTTTATCCAAAATCAACTAAGTGGTTGGCACAGGTTTCTCAATGAGCGTATGATGTGGCTCTCTAACCCTAAACTACTCTTAACTAAAGTGAGCTAAGCTGTACTAAACTAAGCTTAACGGAACGAAACGAACCTTGGCCAAACCAAATCAAAATACACGAAACTAACCTTAACTAAACGAAACCCAAACGAAAATAAACTGGCTAGGACTGGATAGAACTAGACTTCACTACATAACAGCGTGGGTTTCTGAAATGTCTTTGTAATGTTTGTGCTAAATAATTGTGCACATTCTACCAATAATTTTAATGTATTAGGCTATTCCTCTCGTCAGGCAGGTATAGCTTTAAGCGGTTGGGATCCAGAGGCCCGCCAGTGTTTTAGCTAGGACGTTTTTCTCAATGCGACATGTACTGATCTGTGGCCCGGGGGATGAGTCTGTCCCCCCTCCACTTTGGAAATTTTTGGAATTTGAAAGGTACCTAGATCGCAAATGGTGCAATATTTGAGTGGATTTCTGTCCAAATGAGGAAACTCAAAATACACCCGGGTAGAATTTGCTTGTCAGATTTTTTGTGCGACATTTGTCGCCGTTTATGCGATATTGTCGCACAAACATCGGCTGGCTATAACACTGGGCCAGCCCTAGGGTCCCTGGTGGGAGTCCAGGGGTCTTCACCCCCGGAAGCTCTGAGGTTTTAGCATAATTTTCTGGGTGAAAAATTAAGTCTCAAGCAGGATAGGTATTTTTTGGTTCATAATACATTAGCCTATCCAATGCCGCGATTCCGGATAATTTGAATGTGTTAGGTTATCCCTCCCGTCATGCTACTACACTTCAGGAGCTGAACCTGTCGTTCAGAATTGGAACACTATGCGTGCAGCATTTGAACACTAGACGCGTCAGGCGTTAAAATACGGTAAGTGTTCAAGTAGGAGTCCGGCGTTCAAAAAGGGAGAAAAGTGTTCAGAATCTTAACACAAGCGTTTAGAATATGCTTTGAAAGCTAGGATGGGTCCTGTATCTGTTTCAATTTGGGTGTTCAAAAGTAAAAAGCCTGTGATTGCGGTGAAGGGAAGACACGCGCGGCACGCATTATTTTATTCCCAGGATGCATTTTTTCCCAGGATGTTTGTGGGTAAACCGGATCCTCAGGAGTTTGCAAAATTTGTTTGAAGTCAAGTTTAGATTTTAGAAAACGAGCTAAGGATGCCCTCTCTATTGGTTATCGGGTGCTGCTCCCCATGGTGATGATTAAAGTGAGAAATAATGTGCAGAAAGTGTTTTTTCAAGAATGTCATTTGACCCGAAATAGTGCGCCTTTACGGAACTTAAGCCTTTAATTCCCTTTCTTTCCCCGAGTTGCCGACGGACTCAGTCACTCGTCAAATTACAACGACGGCCGTTGATACCGCCGTCACATACTCACCTGTAGGAGAGGCCTCCGCAAATACTTCAATGTGTAACGGGACTTACTCAAGTGCTTAACTGTAGTAAAGGCCTCCTTAACTACTTCTACTTCACTGTGTAAAGTGTTGACTCACGTCCTTAGTTGTACAAAGAGCCCTCCGCAACTACTTTCAGTGCACAAAGCAAATAGCCTACTTCCCTGGGTAAGGGTTAGACCCACGGCCTAACTGTACGAGAGGTCCTCTGCCAAAATACTTCAGTGGGTAACCTAGAATAATACTGCGCTCTCAAGGCGTCGTTAAAACGGATCGAACAAGAGTCAAACTTCCCTCTATCTGCCTTCCAAAGGCGATTTGTTCTCGAGCGACGAAGAACTAGTTTCTCCGGCCCAAACTGCTTACAGCATAAAGGCACAATTTTTCTAATCCGAAAATGGCTTTAATCAATCCAATAAAGTGTATCTTAACTAACGTAATTCAGATTACGCCACTCCAGATCAACAGCTTAATGCTGTAATTTCTACGGCTTACCGATACAAAATCTTCCTTTCTACCCGGCAACTTCTCTTTTTCTCTCCTTCCGCTACGTGTAATTTTCGGCAAGGCCTCTTGCTGAGTCAGACTTGCTTTTTCAACCTCGTTATTTTCGCAAACTTTTTTATCCATGTAATTCTAGCAGTTCCCTCCTCTCTCGTTTACCCGTGTAATTCTCGCAGTGGCTCTTTAGGCCCCCATACACCCAATCAATTTTTTCGTCAATTAATTGATGTCAATTAATTGATATCAAACAATTGAAAATAGAATTGAAAATGATCGTGTGTGAGGGACATTAATGGAGAATTATTTGAAACAATTCATTGAAGCAACTATTGACGGATCAAAGTTCCTTTGTTATTTATTGACGGTTCGTCATACTCGACGAACCGTCAATAAATACTTGGCATACTCGGGGTAACTTTCCGACCCTCCCTCATCTTTCTTGGGTAGTAAGAGTTCCATGGGGGTTCGGGGCTGCTTGCCAAACATAAGTTCAGTGGGAGTAACCTGTTGACTCGTGGATTGCGGCGTTATAGGCCATAGTCACCATGGGGAGCCATACATCCCAATCCTTCTGCTTAGGGGATACCACCATTGAAAGCATAGTTTCGAGGGTACGATTGAACCTCTCCACCATACCATCCGATTGAGGATGTTATGACGTCCTCGTCTTTTTGACATTCAAGAGCTCACAGGTATTCTGGAAAACGGCTGACTCGAACTGTCTTCCTCGATCTGAGTGGAGTTTCTCGGATATACCAAATCTGCAGACGACATTTTGAACCGGCTCCTTGCTACAGAAAATTCCCCTAGGTCCGGTAGGGCTGCTGTTTCCGCCCATTTTGAAAAGTAATCCGCCATCACCGATGCATACCGGTTCCCACCGGGGGTTGTGGATAAGAGTCCCAGGATGTCTAACGCCATTCTTTGCAACGGTTCCCCATCCCTGTATTGTCGTAGTTTTCCTCTTGCTCTCGACTTGTGGCCTCTCCGTTGCCCACATTCCTCACAACTACTACACAAACGGTCTACGTTATTGGAGGCGCCACTCCAGTAAAACATTTGCCTCAAACGGTGCAACGTCTTCTTGGTCATAAAATGGCCTGACAGAGGGTGTGAGTGAGCTACTTCCCAAATTTGTTTCTGTAATGCCGCTGAAACCACAAACTGAAGTCTAACCTCATCTCCTTTTGGGGACTCGAATCGTCTGAACAGTAATCCATCCTTATGCACCAGACTGTTTCACTGTGACCAGTAATGACGCAATACTTTGCTTCCTCCGGACACACTCTCCCATGGTGGTTTCTCCTGGCCAGCTTTCCCTTATATGATAGAAAAATTAAACGAGAATTTACCTGAGTGTTTAAAGTTTAATTGCAATTTAATGAGTAATAGGAGGAAGATATTACGTAATAGTAATAACAGGAGAGCCCGATAGTATGCGCATGTCAATTTTAAAAGTTGAAAAATAATGTGCCTACGTGTTGTAAATTAAGGACAGTTGAAGTTGGAATATACCCTGAGTTTTAAAGTAACAAGGCAGGGCAGAGGAGGGACGTAATGTCTTTCTCCTATTACTCATAAAATAACAATTGAACTTCAAACAGGTAAGTTCTAGTTTAATTTTTCTATTTTATTTCGTAATATCGTCACACATTACGTAATTATAATAACAGGAGATTTTGAAGCTAGTATAGGCACATTCGAGTGCTAAATAAGTAGAGGTATGAGGTAATAACTGATGACATTTGAAACTCCATAGGTACATCATGCTGATGACAGTCCTTAAAGAGTTCTTCATTCTCACGACTGTCTTCACAATTACTTGTAAAACTTTTTCTCAATAACAAAGTCTGCTCAATGAATTCCAGGGTTGTCCTTTAACTTCTGTGAGCAACAAATATATTTCCTGCAACATATATACATAATATACAATGCGCTACTCCTTGATAATAGCCGTGAAGTCTTTTGTTGGTGTTACTGGCTTCTTGTAGTAGGTTCTAAATGTTCTTTCATTTGACCAGCCAGCCTGGGCCATAATATCCTGTATTGAGACAGCTCTGGTGCTTGCAGATGAAGTAGCTGCTGCCCTCGTAGAGTGGGCTTTGTACACATCCGTGTTGATACCTGCGGCATTCATCACTTCTTTTAACCATCGGGAGCCAGTTTGTGCGGTAACCCTGTTAAAGGGCTTTTTGTAGCTGATCAGGAGGTACCTCTCTGCTCCTCGAATAGTACTAGTCTCTTCAACATAATTGCGCAGGTAATTGACAGCACAAAGCCGCCGGTCAGGGAGGTACCCTCTTATCAGAAGTGTTGGGCTAAGATTCTCTGACTTATTCTGTTTAAGCAGGTTATGAAATTGAAATGTCACTAAGTTGGTCCGCAATTTCATATGGTCCAAATGAAGGAAACTTAATGCCTGGACTCTTTGGGCTGAGATTAAGGCCAGGATCATGATCAGCTTCAGTGTTAACTGTTTCAAAGTAAGAGCATTAACTGGTGACAGCTTGCGCAAATAGTTACATACAATATTAACGTCCCAGGTTGCTTGATATCTAGAAATCAATGGATGATTTCCAATTGTAAGTGTAGTGTCACTTAGGACCAGAAAGGTCTGTAAGGCACTACGAGCTGAGTTTACGGCGCTGTAGCTCAACGACTCAGTATGATACAGATCACTAAAGATTTCTAGCGCACTGTTAATGTCCGTACAAAATTGATTCATATTCCTTTGCAGACAAAACGCTTTTCACTTCTTAATGTAGGTAACATATTGCTTTTTGTGGATTCCTTCATGACACTGAGATAATGTTGATGGTTTTCTGTTGCAATCCTCTTTCTTTCACAATCTTGCACATAACGTGCAACAAAGAAGATCAAGATGCAGGTAAAAAGGATGGGGAGCTTGTGAAACTGGCTGAGTAATCAGTGTCTCCCTGCGATTTAAGAGCAAAGGAATCCTAACTATCATTCGCTTAAGAAGTGGGAACCACGACTGGGCAGGCCAGTTTGGCACTACTAAGAGCCTTTCTGCCCTTTCTGATTTTTGCAGACATCTGGCAATGAAGCAAAATGGGGGGAAAGGCATAAAAGTTCAACTGACTCCAATCTAATGTAAACGCATCTGTAGCTTTTACCTCTGGGTCTGGGAGCCATGAAACATAATTTTCTAGTTGCTTGTTAAGTCTATGTGCAAAGAGATCAATTTTCAATTTGCCAAACCAAGCAATAATTTCCTTAAAAATTTCTTTATTTAGTATCCACTCAGTTCTGTCATTGAAGTTTCTAGACATGAGGTCTGCCTCGGTGTTTAATTTCTCTGGGAGGTAGGCAGCCGTAAGCCAATCTTTCGTTTTCTGCACCACTGTCAAATTTCTTTGTTTGCCTTATTACAATCTTCTGATTTGATTCCACCCATGTATTTAATGTATGTTACTGCTGTTTTGTTATCCAGTCTTAAAAGCGCATGTGCATTTCGTAGATCTGTGCAGAAACATTTTAGGCCCATACCTGCTGCAAGTATTTCCAGGTAATTTATCTTAATTTTGGTGGCAATTTTTAATTCACAAGCATTCCATCTATGTAGCACCCCAACCATTTCCGTCTGTCGCAGTTCTTATATTGGGTTAGGATGTCTTATTGGCTTAGAAGCTGAATTCATCTCTGATATCCAAACCTGCAATTCACATTTAGCTTCCTGAGATAGTTTCATTTTCCTATCAAAATGTCCTTTGCTTTCTTTCGAGGCTTGAATTTTGTCCTTCTCAAGAGACCTATAATACAATGGTCCATGGAGTACTGCTGGGAAAGCAGCAAAAAGTTTACCTATAACCATTGTCACCTGTCTTATACTAGGGTTCACAGTATGTAGCAAGCAAGAGCAAACATTTTGTATTTCAGATGATTTTTCTTTTGGCAGTTTGATGGTCATATCTCTAGTATTTAAGATGAATCCGAGAAATTGTATTTCTAAGTTAGGAGTTAGTACAGACTTTTCTGTGTGGATTTTAAATCCAAGCTGAGCAAAGCTTTGTGTTGTGGCCTCCGTTGCCACTTTAGCTTGTGCTTAAGTATTTGCAATGATTAAGGTGTCATCAAGGTAGCCAATGACTGTATGACCTTCTGTCTTAAATTTGACAGAAGGGGTTTAAGTAGTTTTGTAAACAATCTGGGTGCTGTACTTAGCCCAGTGGGTAAAGCTTTGAATTGCCAGAATTCCTTCTGCCATTGAAACTTCCTAGGTACTAGGTACTTCTTATAGTTTCCATGAATTGCTACAGAGAAGTATGCGTCTTTGAGGTCAACTGAGGTTAAAAAGCATTTTTGTGAAATAACTTGTGCTGCTGTATGGATTTTGTCCATTTTAAAATGTAAGTAAGGCAGATATTAATTAAAGTCTGAAAGGTCAAGAATAAGGCGAGTACCACCATTTTTTTTTTTTTTTTTGGTCTCGTTAAAACATTTGACAAGAAATCCCCTCTTTCCCTAGAGCAGGGTTCGAGTACTTGTTTTTTATAAAGCTTTTGGATTTCTGTTGTAATCTGCCTATCCTCAAAAGACCCTCGTTTAAAGCTACGAAGGCTTTGATGGGTTGTGGTGCCTCACCTCAATTCCGCAGCCTTTGACAACATTTAAAATGAAAGGGTCTGATATCAACTTGCACCAGTTTTTATAGAATAACCTCAGGCGACCTCCACCAACTGGTTCTGACTCTGAGAGCATTATAGGGATGACCAGGCCTAAGCCTACGTCCAAATTAAATGGCACAGTGTGTCAGTTGCTCACCTGATCTGGGCCTACTGCCTCCTCTGAAATTGGGGCTGAAGTTGGTGTTGTTTTGTTGGCTTGTTCTTTGCCAGAGATGGAGTTTTCCCGGTTCTTGGCAATTGAGGTCCTCGCCCCCTGGTCCTGGCCTAAAAAAAGAGGTCTGGTGCTGGGAAGGAAGCTATTGCCGCTGTTCCCTGCACTTGATCTGAGTATCCATCCAGCATCACGGTAATAGCTGTTTGCATATGTTCCTCTGGAACTAGGCCTGTAGCCTTCGTAAAGGCGTGACTGGAGTCTTTGTCTTTGGGAACTTCCATGTGCTTTCATAAACCCTGCTGTGGCTTTCTGTTCATCTTTGAGTTCCTTTACTTGTTTGCTCAAGTCATCTCCAAAGAGAAACTTAGTAACTGGGTTTGAAGGTTTACACAAGTGGAAATACCGTGTGTTGAGGTACGATTTGATAAAGTCTTTCCTCAGACAGTTAAATTCAAAGTTTGCATTGCACAGCAACGCCAATTTATCTTGTTGCGACTCAGATATGCTATCTGCCGTCAGTGTTCACATAACGGCATTGAGCCCCCTGATCAAGCACTTCTGGATTCTCTGAAGTTTAAGATTATTTGATTTGGCTGCAGTGGGCACATTGTCCCAAACACCTGGGTTTACTTCTGGAGAATCTACAAGTTGACAATTCCAGGGAGGATGATACTTTGTCACTGAGTCCTCAAGAGCTTTCGCTTCTAATTTGTGATCTAGCATGTAAGTGACGGACTGGGCTATCTCATCATCGACATGTTCCTCCAACGTCCGAAGGCACATCAAATTTAGCTGCAACAGCCGGTAGGCCTATGTTTGGTATGGCCTCATCCCCCTCAGGTTCATTTTCAAAGTCAATTGTCTCATAATCCATTGCCTCATTGAGGTCTACTGGTGGAGAGTCATCAAACTCCTCAGCAACTTGCATAGTGTAAGTGTTGGGGGCACCGGCTTTATCTCCCTGCCCGGCCATAGCCTGAATCACTTGGGACAACAATTTTTCTAGCCTATCCAGTCTGGAGTGAACATTTTCAGTTTTGTTTGTTAGGCTAGGATCGTTGGCCGGTGGCCTATTGTTACTGTTAGTAACGTTAGGCCTAACGTTGCTAGCCTTTTCGCCGCCCATGGCGACAGTAGGAAAATTCGGGTTCGTGGCCGTAACACTAGGTGCATTGCTACTGCTGGATTGCTTGACAGAAACAGTGTTACTGTTAGGACTAACGTTAGGACAGGTGCCGCCCTGATTGGCGCCTTCCTTTCTTAACAACACAAAATCTTCTTTTAAAGATCCAAACAGCGAGACCGGTCACAAAGTTGTCAAGGAAAAACGACAAACCTGTAGTGATGTTAATTACGAATCCTCTTAAAGAAGAACGAAATCCCAGACGGGTGAAATTGACACGCCAAAAATTTCCAGTGGCAAGCAAGTAACTAGCGTAACTGACATGAGCATACTATCGGGCTCTCCTGTTATGACTATTACGTAATGTCTGACGATATTACGTCACAACAGCACAGACCACTTTCTGGGATTCTGTTTCTTCAAGGTGTGTCAACCGACATTCTTTCTCCTTGTTGGAGTATTCCCTTAACCCTTCCCTCTCACAGTGGGAGCAGTCTTCACATGGCCTCCTGGATAAAGCATCGGTGTTGTTGTGCACCCTTCCGGCTCGATGTTGTATAGTAAAATCATAGGTGTCCAGCCGTTCTAGCCACCTGGCAGTCAGTCCTTAGGGTTGACAAAACTTCATTAGTCATATGAGGGCTCCATTATTGGTCCTGATGACGAAAGGCCTCCCATACAAAAAGTGGTGAAGCCATTTTACCCCAGCTTCAATTGCCAGAAGTTCCTTTCTAGTCACACAGTACCGCCTCTCTGGTTTCGTCATGGTTCGGGCTGTAGTATCCTATCAAACGTTCCTCCCCATCCTGTATTTGCGACAACACAGCTGCTAAACCCTGGTCACTGACATCTGTATCCAACACGAAGGGACCCTTTCTAGGTGGATAGCTTAGTATCGGTGCTGATTTAAGTCTTCTTTTTAGTTCACAAAAAACCTTTTCACAATCCTCAGTTCATCGGAATTCTCGTCCCTTCTCAGTTAATCGGTGTAAAGGTTTGGCTATTGTACTGAATCCTTCAATGAACCTCCGATAGTAACTACACAGGCCGACGAAGCCTCTCACATCTCGAACATTCGACGGGCGGGTCCAACCCATCACGGCACGGATTTTCTCAGGGTCCGTGTTGATTCCTTCTGAACTTACAACATATCCAAGGAATGTCACCTCGTGTTTGAATAACTGACATTTCTTCGGCGAGAACTTTAAGCCTGCCTCACCAAGTCGTTTAACTACATCTTCTAGCCGTCTGTTGTGTTCTGGGAACGTCTTTCCATAAACGATCACATTGTTCAGGTAAACAAGGCAACTCTCCAACTTCAATCCACCCAAAATTTCATCCATGTCTTTCGAAGGTAGCCGGGGCATTGCAGAACCGGTAAGGCATCACCTTAAACTGAACTAATCCTTGATGAGTGGAAAAGCAGTCTTGGCCCGATCAGCAGCCACTACTTCGGTCTGCCAATACCCACTTGCAAGATCAAGCGTGGAAAACCATGTAGCTTCTCCCAGCAGGTACAAGGTATCATCAGTCCTGGGTAGGGGTACAAGTCCTTGACTGTCACCTCATTGACCTTCCTAAAATCTATAGCAAATCGTAGGCTACCATCCTTTTTTCTAACAAGCACGATCGGGGACGATCATGGGCTTAATGATGGTTCTACGACACCAGCAGAGAGCATTTTGTTAATCTCCTGCGTAGCCTCCTCTTGCTTTTGGAATGGAAGTCTCCTTGCTGGCTGTATGATTTGAGGATGTCCACCAGTGTCAATGCGATGTCTGTCTACTTGGCGAATACACTTTCCCTCCTGGATAACAGTCTGGCAACTTCTGTTCTTCGTCTAAGTCCTTAGTGCAATCCTGATAAAGCTCCTGCAGATGTGTGGGTACCACCACCTGTCCCCCCCCCCCCCACCCAAACTGTCCCTGCGTGATCCTTGATTCGCCATCTCTGGACGATCTAGTGCTTCCGTGCCCTCCACAAGTGGCAAACTTCAGGCCTCCTGTACTGTCCTGGTGCAACTTCGTCTGGTGTCCTGGTGCCACAACCGGTCCATACTCGGGGTCCTCGACCATATCACCCTCGCCGAACTTGGAAGATATGACCTCTCCCACCCCTTCACCAGCTGCAACCCTCAGACCTCATGTACTGTCCGGGTACAACTCTTCTGGGTGTCCTGGCGCCAAAACCGGCCCAGCCCCGGGGTCCTTGGCCATATCACCCTCTCCAGTCCTGGAAAATATCACCGCTTCCACCCCTTCACAAACACCGAAAGTTCTATCCTTGTACACCGCCACGGTCTGGTTGCTAAAATTGGCTAATCTTACCGGGAGATTCCCTGCTCCCAACCTGAGCAAACACCGTGCCACTTGAACACCCTTTTCTCCAGACGTTCCACAGATTGCTGAATGATTCCTACCTTACAAGCAAATTCTCTCTGGAAGTTCTTTACCCTGGCCTCCACAATCATCTCCGAACTGGCTGGCAGTACAAAAGTCTCCGCCGAAATTATCCGGCTCGAAAAGTCCTCTCTTGCAGCTTCACTGGGCTCGTGCATTGGTTTTTCACTGCCCAGCATAACTCTCCCCATTCGTGCGTTCATAACGCAGTTATGACGCCTCAGGGAATCCAGACCCAGTATACAATCAGGTCCGATGCTCGCAACCCAAAATTTATGACTAAGTCCTTTGTTGCCAATTCTTACCACCATTTCAGTTTTCCCTAGTACAGGCACACTCTTTCCATCCGCTAGTACCATGCTCAACCCTTTCAGTTCTAGTCTAGTTCTAGGGAGGTCGTTCCCTTAGTGGAACTGTGAAGAAGACACCGGCCTGAATAATAGAAATGTTGGCGCCAGTGTCCACAAAACAGGTCATGGGTTTGGCATACAATGACCCGCTAAGATAGATTCCATCTTGAGCCAAGTCAGGAATTCCCTTATGCACTGCCACACGAATGGGTCTGCTCTGATCACATCCTACTGCCGAAGTACGACCCCCAACCCCGACAGTTGGGAGTTTTCCGTTGGTACTGAGTCCTGCGTCTCCTGTGGGTAGGGCTTAGCGTTTTAGCCCTCTGGACAGTCTCGTTTGAAATATCCAGGCTTCCTACAACGGAAGCAAATTGGAACCCCATCCTCCGTACGGGACGGTCCACGGTCAGATCATGCAGAGCCTTTCCCAATCTCTTTCCTTGTCCAGGGCCCTGATTCACCTTCCCCTGCAGCGCCCGGGCCTCATCCTTTAATGACTTTAACATACTTTGCACTGGATACACTTTCATCCACATCATTGGTGCTGGCCGCGGGAGTCGGTCCTCTCTGCTTTGGTCCTTCCACAGCCCTAAGGGCCTTCATTCCTGAAAAGGTCCTTTATCTTTCAATTTTTTGAAAGGACTCCATCTCCAGTGATACCCTGAGAGCTTCGTCCAAGGTTCGGGTCGTGCTTGGTACAACGCCAAACGTACATCTGGAGTTCTGATGGTGCACATGGGTAGACCTGCCTTGTCAATCGTCTAATCTCTTGAGCTAGTTCGGGCAGTGACTCTTCCTTCCTCCTAATTAGATTTTTCAGTTGGATTCTGAATACTGAAGTTTGATGGGCTGGGTCGCAACGGCGTGATAAAGCATTTACTAGGGAGAGATATTCTCTTCTGGCGTGGATGTTGAGATCAGCTAAAAAGGCCTGCGCTTCCCCACGTAGACTAGCAGCCAAACACATAGCCATTACTGCCGGGCTCCATCCATGCAGCTCAGCAACACGTTCAAACCGGGCCTAGTAATCTTCCCAGGACGAACTGCCATCATAGATTCCAGGGCGAATTCCTGTAGCACCTCTAACCGGTACACAATCTCCTGTGGGGCAGTTTGCACTCCTTCCGTTAAAGGATGTGTCTCTCGGTTCCATCTCGTTCCCATTTCTTACATAGGGGATGAGTGGTTCAGCACCTACGTCTCCTTCGTGAACACTTCTAAACGGGTTCAAGGGAGAAAAAGTCCTTCCCTCTCCTGTAGTGGCCTGCGCAACCCTCGGATCGCCCAGGTTCATCTGGATGCTCCCCTCCGTCATTTAGATGTAATTTTTAAGGCACGGAAAGTTCCATTTCTGGAAATATGGGATAGACACACAGTGTAAGGTGGAGGAGTTGAGCAACCTTTCCTTTCTAGAGGGTATGTCTCTTATTTTTATTTATCTATTTGCTCTAAACTCCTAAAAATGCAGTTTTTCGGCGCGCTTCGCGCACATCCATAGTCTCAGTACTGCTCCTTTAAAAGGTCGACTAGCTCAAAATAATAAAAAATTCCAAGAAAAAAATAAAATTAAAATTGATCTTGCTAGAAAAATGCCAGAACATGAGATTTTAAAATAGAAAATGAAAACATGCAACTCATAAGGTGTGGAAAGTATCATTTTCAGCTATCTGAGAGGCATTTAGGCCAAAATTTTATTGGCGCTTCGCGCCAAACTATGGTGACGCTACGCTTAGATAGTTAGTTTACAACTTTCACCTCCCTCCTAGCAAACTTCTGGCTACACTACCGTAACAGGTGCCAACGTATAGCAATTAAGCTCTTTTCTGGAAGTAAAAAAATCACCTAATTTGATCGATTTTTAATAGTTACACACTTCATTTGAAACTTTTTGGTATAAACATGACAACAGGTAACGGTCGTGCGTCGAAAGGTGACATTCTCGGTATCTTTTCCATCATATGCTGCAGCTACCATCAGAAAACCCAAGCTCACTTTTTTATGTGGTTATTGCACTACCTGCAGATTCTCCCTCCTGTTGCAGATAACACGAATTGGGACGTTCAAAAACCACCTTTCTCGGATTTCTATACCGATGACATGTGCACACATTACCCTCGATTTTCTGTTTAACACATAAAATTGAATGCAGCAGAGGTTGCATACCAAGTTCATCTCCCCTACACAGTAAATTCAGCGAAAAATTTATCTGCGTTGCCATTCGGGGGGGGGGGGACAAAAAGTCTAATGCAAATTGAAATGCCTTGGGGAGTGGCATTTCCAGCAATCTGCTGGCATCAGCTCTTTTGCCCAAAAAATCTTTGTAGACTGCAAGCCACAAATGATGGCGCTCCGCCTTGATAGTGTCACGTATTAGTCCCACTATACACATATAATGTCACCACAATACTGAAGGCCCCCCCCCCCCTCGTGTGATAGGTTACGGGCCCCTCTGAGGGTAAATCCGGCTATGCGCTAATAGATAGCACTCACTGTGTTATATTCCAATTCATTCATCCACCTCCCCCCTCCAGTCTCTCTTCCTTTGTCTCTCTCTCTCTCTGTCTGTTTTGATTAGAGAGATGGTTCTCTGCAGCAATGACGGCTCTTTTTTATTCGTGTCATTTATGCTGACCATCTCTTTGTCTCCTATTAGCTTCAAAAGCAAGCCCGTAACTAGTCTTGGAGAGCAGGGGGCCAAACCAAGCTCGGGATCGCCAAGTATAGGTTTTTGCACAGGGGCGATGGCTATGCCGCAGAGTAGCGGGGCCAAGCTAAGGAGCAGGGGACCTGGTCCCAAAATGCCCCCCCCCCCTCTTGGTTACGGTCCTGTACAAAAGTGTTTTACTAAAGATGGAACTTTGATCACTTTCTTTCCTTCCACCTTGAAGGGGTGGCGCGCTACAAAAACGTCACCTGTCAACATTTTTTTAATGTCAATTGCATTTTCATTCAGTAGGTATCCGTGTGAACGAGTATAATAACAGTAAAATCTTGACAGTAAAGTCTTGAGAGCTTAACACCTGATTAAAGAACATCTGCGATATGTAAGAGGACTACCTTCTAAAGCTCATCAAGCGATATTTTGACTCCTCCCATATTTCGTAAGCTTAGAGGTAAATGTTCGGTTTTCATGAAAAAATGGATTGCATCAGCAAAGTTGTACGTTGGCTACCGGTTTTGTCTGTTTTCATTCGTTTATTTTTCTTTGGCGGTGTTATGAAGGCCAATGGAGTTATCCTTGCTTACACAGTGCGCCGGTTTAATACAACAAACTCGTCGGTTTCGTGGGTATTCACCCTACAATGTGCTGTAGCATTTCTGATTAGTAAGTATAGAAATAATTTACCGAATTTTTTACTCCATTCATCCAAACATGCAAGCTACATTAAATGGATTTACAGGAAATAAATTTAATGATTTCAAAAAAGCAGAACTTTTTTTTTCTTCATCTCAATAGCATTAAGTGTTTGGAAGGTAGTTATTTTCAAAGAAATGTTATTTCTTCCAACGGTACATAATGGGAAATTCGTGATGTCATCGGGGCATAATTATTAGACAAAGCATTGTACTTTTTATGCTATAAACATCACTGTAGGGAATATTTAACAACTTTGGATGCTAAACCCTACATATGCTGTAGTTTTATGCTAAATATACATGGAAAGCTGTTCAACTTAAACCTTCCAACAGTATCAAATTTCAAGGACAAACAGAATAGCAAAGGGATTCTGAGTCAATGTGCCCACTTTATACATTATATTCTGTGACCTTGAAGAGATCTAGATTTATTTCTTGACAAAAGCTACGTATCTTTAAAATGAGATATCCTCTGAGTTAGAAAAAAATCGTTACATTGGTACGGGGTTTGGAGGACACAATTTGAATATTTTTTCACTTGAGACCCTTGTGAAATGCCACAGGAATATGCCTTTAATAACTGAATGTTATTGTTACTGTATTCATAGGGTATTCTGCTAATTGAAAGAAAAGGCATTATGTGGCTGACACTGTAATAATATGCAGAAAATGTTGGATCCAGATTCGGGTCAAGTTCACTCAAATTAAGGAAAATTGTTCGAGCACACTGCAGACCTGATAGGTGACTTGACTTATTGCGACATCGCATACTACACCAAATGACATACATCGAGAAATTTCATTGTTCGTATTTACTTTCATTCAGCTCCTCTGGGTGCTTTTCTCCTACGCACCTTTTCCTGTCGACTCCTGTGTTTAATTGGTGGATTATTGGCTGGGGGTGGATACATTTGTGCCGGTCTATTTACCACCTCTGTATGGCATCTGTTCGTGTACCATTCGCTGTCTGGTAATTTTTTCTCCACTTTCACTCCCAGTGTACCTCTAAATTTTATTTTCTCACATGGGAGTAAGATACCGAGGTTCTAAAACATGTTTTGTGTTTGTAAAATCTTTTTCATGTCTATGTAATTTCTTAACGTTAGATCACCCTGAGAATTACCTTCTTGGCTCGGTTTATCCAATGATAAAAGTTGCAGGGCTCGTTCTTGCTTGTTATCATTTTGAAAAAAAGATCTCTAATGGAGTAGTTTTCTTTATGGTGACAGTTCAAAGTACACCCTAACGATGATGATATACTTAATTTCCATATCTTAAAATCATCAGGGTTATTTACACACGGAGCAGAATCAGTATAAGAAGCCCTGTATTCCCATTTGTTCTCTCTTGGACCATATCCGAGATAATTTGAAACATTTTCTCTCTTAGCCTGTGTAGGTCTTCGAGTTTTTTTTTACAGAGAAGTAATGTCTTTAATCCTTTTTTAATTTCGCAATTCTGAACACTTTAAATTAACTATAGTAAACATTAATTGCAAAGCATATTGTAAGTGATTACTACGATAATTTCACAAATGAAACTTTACCCTTTTAAAGAAGCCAACGCAGTTACCACTCCATTGCTAGATCGCAACGTTATCAATAATCAACTATACTCTAAGGTTTCTTATAAACGAATATTGGATATGACAAAAAGTGTTGTATAAACTGGGCATTTTGGTTCGTTTTCATTTCACAAGTCACACCATTACTGTGTATTAAGAACTGAAGTACTTGATTCCGTTTTGGGCTCAATTTAAACTAAAACTCTGTTTCTCGTCTTGTTTTTATTTAACTACAGGTGTTGGGTTTGGTCTGATGTGCATTCCTAACTGCTTGTACATCCATGCCAATTTTGGAAGAAAGTACACATCAATTTTTGCCTTTGGAATGGCATTTATTTACGTTGGTGTAGCAGTCTTGCCTCTAACCCAGCAGTGGCTGATAGACAATTATGGACATAAGTGGGGAGTGGCATGCTTCGGAGGTCTAGTTTTAAACTGCGTCCATATTGCAACTCTTTTAAGGCCAACTGGAAAGCTCAATCAATTATTGTCAAAATCTTGCCAAAACACTATACCAGAAGTAAAGCTTCATTTTGTTGACAAGTACTTCCTTTGCTTTTCAGCATTTTTACGTCATCTAAACTTTGCGATACTGATGACATTCGCAATGGTCGGTATGTTTGTGTACTCATCGTGGGCACTTTTTCTATTGTCATTTGGGGAGGCCCAAGGACTCAGCTCTTTAGAGGCTGTGTACCTCTCCACAACTGCTGGCGTTGGAGGTATCTTGGGAAGTATAACTGCCTCCACTTTGTTTGCTTTTGATGGGATGGATGGGATTACTTGTTGTTTACTCCCAACATTGGCAAATGGTTCCTGCCTTCTTTTAAGCGTCTTCTTCCAACACTTTGGTACTCTTTCATTTCTTATGTTTGTAAGCGGATTTGCGCAAGGATTGCAGTATGCTGGAATAAGTGGTTTCATCCCAGCACTGGTTTGTAACTTCCACGTTGAGCAAGGGCTTGTCGCTTCCTGTGTCACCGAAGGAATCTTCTACCAGATTGGAGGTCTAGCAGCGGGTAAGACACTGTCCATAAGATACTTCTATGTAGTATTTGAGCATGACTAGAAATCATAATTCATGGTCTCGACCTCACCTGAAGTTTTTGCATTTGAATCTGTCCTTTTAATTAATTTCCACAGGTGCTTTACAAGATTTTACTGGTTCACCTACTTATATCTTCCTGCTAAACGCAACATTGAGCTTCATTGTAGCACCTTTAGCTTTCGCGTGGAGTTATAATGGTGACACAGTCAAGAGTTGCTACTGAAATAAGTTTACGGCTAATTTGCTGATTGGAATTGGTCGAATCATGGATGTGATTTATTTTAATGACATGGCGATTACCACACTTTCACCATTTTAAAGAAGTACGGTATACTTAATCCATTGGTTTACTAATGTTTTATCCTATCTGAGAAGACCTTGAGCATTTAAGCGGTAAGTCGTTTGCATCGCTTACAAAAGATTGGAAGGTGTCAAGGCTCCTTGTCCCTACCAAGACCCAAATGTGTTGAAAACTGACTATGGGCTGACAAGACCTTTATCTTGGAAAACTGCAGGGCATTAATTTGAGATCACCTTATAACCACCGCATTTCATTTTTTCAACATTTGCAGCTGATCCACTTATGATGTGAAACGGAAAAGTATGAAATCCAATGCGTACGGCCTACTCCTAGCTATCTACTTGACTTGATACAGTAACTTACTTAAACTGCAATACACATAAGCCTATTTTTGCTTGTGGCACTTAAAAATGGATATGTTGAACGTTTTGTCGAGATGAAGAACTCTCGCACAAAGAGGCAATACTTTTGCGTGCAAATGGTAGCAACAGGTTTGCTTGCAAATGTTGTTAATAGCTAAACAAGTCTCTTTTTCGGTGTAAATCTTACAAAAGCGAAAACAAGAAGATAAGGTTGTACAGCAGCTAACCTAGTAAAGAATAATTCCTTTCTACTATCGTGAAATCCAGTCTGAGAACAGCTCTATTTTGTACTTCATTGATCTAGAAGAAAATAGACAAGATGTAAAAAGTTTCATCACTAATTTCAACACTGTATATTATATTCTACTGTCCTGTTTGCAACCTTAAATCTCTGTGCATAAAGTTGACTTTCACAGAGCTGTTGTTTGAAACAGTACTGATTTTCAACTGTGCTTATCTGAACTACCCGTATATTTCCTTCCTGGTACTTTATCTCGGTGTACTCTATCACGGTGTGTGATAAAAAATATTCATTCGAAATGGAAATTGTTACCGGCAAAAAATGGTAGTGACGATTATTTACTTGAACCAGTTTTCCATTGCAGTTACAGGTCACTTGTTCTCAAAGTAGAGAATAGGGCAATACGTAAAAGGTTACAGCTTGTGGCTGCACTGCCAACAAAAAGTGAGTTTCCTAAAGTGACATTTATGGAAATTAAAGTACTAGATGTTTAACAAACATAAAGACTTATATCCAGAATAAACAGAAATAAGGAGAGTATCACAATGTATCACAATCCAAGTGTTATATATATATATATATATATATGGTATAAAAATTCAAGATCGAATGTACTACTATTTACCTTTCGACCTATATATATATATAGATATAGATATATATATATATATATATATATATATATATATATATATATATATATATATAGGTCGAAAGTTGTGTTTGGTGTTCGATCATGAAGTTGAAATCAATCCCACGTGCTGGCATAGCCTTTTCACACAAGGGAAAGTACAGAAGAAATAAATTCAGAGAGAAAAATCAAGTCACAACCAGGAATTGAACCCAGGTCTCTCGCGTACCGGGCGAGCGCCTTAACCACTTGGCCATTGTGACACTTGTGGTTTTAGACGTAGAACAAGGTACAAATACTGCCGCACTCACTTTTTCTCTCCTGTTACCACAAGTGTCACAATGGCCAAGTGGTTAAGGCGCTCGCCCGGTACGCGAGAGACCTGGGTTCAATTCCTGGTTGTGACTTGATTTTTCTCTCTGAATTTATTTCTTCTGTACTTTCCCTTGTGTGAAAAGGCTATGCCAGCACGTGGGATTGATTTCAACTTCATGATCGAACACCAAACACAACTTTCGACCTACTTATTCCACGTTCGATCTACCTAACTTCGACCTACTATATATATATATATATATATATATAAATTCATATACACATAGGTCGAAAGTACGTCCTTTCGATACTTTTGGATACGAAATGATATATTCCAAAGATGATAATGCAGCTTCAGATGTTTACATGGACATGTTCCGTTTTCACAAGCATTGCAAAAATGAGTGACACTAACTGTGAGTTTTGAAGTGTGTTAACTATGTTACCATTCTGTTACAAGGAGACAGTTCATCTTCAATCAGTTACATTCATAAGAACTCATAGACAAAAAGATTGTGGACTGAAATTACAATTTCTTTTGTATCAATTGTAAAAGCATTTCCTGTACGTAAAGCACTATCACATGTTTAGTCAGGGAAGCTCTCGTTTGGGAGAAATCGAAAGTTCTTCCAAATGAAGGAAAACTTATTGTAAACAGTTCATAGGCTTTTTAGCCAAAAATTGGCAAAGTTGAGCAAGAATAAAGAACACTCAAGATCTTTTCGGTAGCTATGATAATACACCTACCGAATATACATTTAACCCATTTATATTAGACCGTTACACTTTGTAAGAGTGTCTAAATACCATTCGCCATTGACAATGTGCACAAAGAAAGCATGAGATTGTGGGTGAATTGGGTAAAGCGGGCGTTGCATATGACAAATTTTTCTCCCGATCGGGGTAAAACAAAATTCTCAAATTGATGTTAACCTGATTGGTTTATCAATAAGTGGGTAGAAACCACATGCAGAGAATATATTTTACAAGTGACTTGAAGGTGGTATAAAGACATTTGTAAAGTCACCTATTACAAAGCACCGTTACCTTCAGAAGATATATCACTTAAGATTTTATTAAGTTGATCACAAAACCCCGTAATATCTCTACTAGGATGGTAATACTTAACAGCCATAATAACTGCATGTTTTGCGGTAGGAACATTTGGTTGGACTACTACAGTAGTGATGTGGTTTAAACATAATTATTCATACTAGTAAAATTTGTTCACGTTTGTAATGTAACAGTTCAATAAATTAAATTGAAATTATTTTCCCTTGGCAAGGTAATCAAAGGCATTGCTACGAGAATAGCACGACTCTCCTTTACAAATGTCACTGACGTTACTGAAAGTTTGGTATGTATGAAAAATTGAAAGAATTGTCAGTAATTTCTTCTGAATAGCTTGAAAACAGTTCATTACAAGCACTTACTCTGCTGAATGGTGAACACGTCATGTCATGGACCGTAGTACCTCCAAGATGTACTATAGCAACGATTACAGATACGTGAATCGTAGTGAAGGGGAGGGGTCACTGGAAGGCTGGCAAACGCATAGGTTTCACCGTCATTCCCAGCCCTCTACCACAACCTGCCGAAAATTTGGAGTGTTACTGAGAAAAATTTGAAAATTTTAAGTTTTCATTGAAGGAAATTTTAAAACTGCAGGGTTATTATTGGGAAATGTTTACAAAAAGCTTTTTTTCTAGAGTCCCCTTCATATGAGAGCCAAATGAAGTATACCGTACGGGCGACTGTTCGCCATCGGGAATTACACAATTATCGTAACCAATAAAATAACCCGAACGCAAACTGGTAAATTGCCGAGAAAGGAAACAGTCTTCCCGGAAGGAACCATGGCCTCCTGCCCTCCAACTGAGGCCATCTTTGGTAGGGATGTGGACTCTCTGTTAGCGATCTAAATATTGTATAGACTTTGTTCTTAATTATGCAAAGTCACAATTAGCCATGTAAAAGGAGTAATCAACGAGTACAACCTAGAAAGCCCATTGATAAGAGAATGAATGCAATATTCAAATGAGAATGGTAGTGGGTTCAATCAGATACAAGCTACCAGTTGGTTTTGTGACACTGTGTTGGCAAATATTACAGTCACTTCTGGCGTGATCTTGGATTACAAATCTTGTAGATTTTTATACTTTTGATATCTTTGACAATGTCCTTTCCCTCTTTGCAGAAAAAAAGTGGCATAACCGTCCTTGGCCTATGCAGTGGGTATTTCAGGGTATTCTGTTCTTGCTTTTAGTACTTTTTAGTTCCCCTGGTTTAGTTACTCTTTTAAAGTGTTTTATTCGTTTGTTTAGGGTTTTGCCTATTTTGGATTGATTGTACCATTGTAGGCACTTCGATCCACAAAGGGTGTTATCGAATTTTGTTTTATAATAATGATAATGATATGACAATTCCTGTTCCTTTAAGTTTGTATCTATCTCAGTGTATAATATGTTCAATGCAAACCATTATCTGTAGATCCATATTCCAATTAAGGCTGGTCTATGATAATGTGGGTATTTTCCATCACACTATATCTTCTCCTACCTTACTCCAAACCCTTTCTAAACAGAGGAGCATATGACAAAAAATACAGTGCATTATTTGTTTGAGTTAATATAAGAGATTTTTGATTAAAATATAGTTAAAATGCTTGCTACTCTCTTTTGAATAGATACATAAATGAAATCGTCATAGCAAAGTTAGGAATTATCATTCGCAAATAGTTAAAATTTCATTATATTACTCCCTTCGACCCCGGTCATCCTAGGATAAATATTTGTTGGAACATGATATTGTAACGCTGTATAAAAGGCCGTGCGGAGCGCCTCGGGATAATGTGGAGTTCCTGGGATTAAGTGGGGCTGTTCCGCAAAGCGTCTCTCCATTCTACGGGGATGATCCTGTTTTATACGTGGATTAGATATATGTCCCTGTCCCCCTGTAGCAGAGTTGTAATCGAGTCACTAGATTCGTGACTAGAGTCACCAATTGTCAAACTTTTAAGTGACTCGAGTCGAGTCATTGACTCGAGTCACTGTACTATTTCAATGGGGAAATTACTCCTGAATTCTCTCGAGTCACTATCATTTTGAGAACAAGTGACTCGAGTCGTGACTCTTTACAACACTGCCCTGTAGACCATTGCTATTTTACGAAGCTCATCTCTGCTGATCCAGATAGGTCATGTAACGTTATGTAATCACCTATGTAACATGATGTAATGTTCTATTTTGCGTAAAAAGGAATCCATATACAAGTAGGGTATGGCACTATAGTTACCGTGGGGATTAAAGTGTTTACCAGGATGCTTTCTACTATGTGCAGCTTTTAAGATTATTTAAGTACATGTTTCTAGTAATTAATAACTGCCAGAGATAGAGTGGCTTTCTTCTGGGATGCAGGTGTTTATTGTGTAAGGTTCATGCTTATTCATCTCTTTGTCATTTCATTTGACTTGGAAAAGTACTGCATTCTTCGTTCTATTGCCTAGCCTAAGTTTAAATTAGTTAATGTAGCCAACTTAAGACAGTGCTCTCCAAGGCAGCAAAGGAAAAGGATTGTCTCCAGAAAGTTATTCCAGGTCTGGCGGCAGGTGTTTATTGCCCTTAAGTCGTCAGCCTGTAGCTTCGAGGAAATTTGCGTTGCTTTTAGCCTTGGAGAATTTTAGCATGTAGTGTGATTTGGTTTTAATACAAGTTTTACAGAAAACACTGCAGACTGAATTGTCTTTTTGGTGCCTTTCCTGCCTCTCTCCGCGTTCTGGCCAATCAAAACACAAGATCTCAGGCTAAGAACACCACCCTGCAAGTCACAACGCTACCGAAAAGAACCATACCACCCAAAACCGTTACAATATGTTACATGCAACCACATACAGAATGATACCACAATTATGTTTAAAAGAAAGAGTTTAGGTAAAACATTAATATTTATATTTAAAAGAAAAACTAAAGCGACTCAATTTGGTGAAACTTTCATTCAAATCTAGTACTCAAGATATCAGCAAATGAAATTACTACATTTGTAACCCAAAGTGAGCTTGAGACAAACAGGAGTTATATCACTTCCTCATATTGATGAGAACATGCTTTGTTTCCTTTGTTTTTTTTAAGTCTGTGGTGCTGACCTTGAAGTTAAAAGGGAATGGACCTCCCCAAAGGGAATGTGAAGTTGTAAAATTCCCACCTTAGCAACAAAAAGTACAATTTTAAAAATTGTCTCATTAGTCCTAGCATATCATGTGATTTTATAACTTTCACTGGTAGGCAAATAATAACAAACCCCCATTTTATCAAATTTGACCTTTGACCTTCGAAATTTGACCTATGACGTCTAGAATTACACAGAAATTTCAATGTCAGGCATCCACCCACCAAGTTTAAACTTCATAGGACTTACGGTTTAAGAGGAGTTTTTTTTGCAAAAATTAGGTATCGGTGACCCATGACCAACAGTTTGACCTCGACCCAACCCTTAGCAACCAACAAACATTTCAAAAATTATCTTATCAGTATATGGTGTGTTTTTATTATTTTTTCTATCACACTGATAGGCATGTGATGGCAAAACCGACCATTCATCAAATTTAACCTTTGACGTTCGACGTCTTCAAATACGCATGCACCAGATTTCTTTATCAGGTACCTCCCCAACGAATTTGAACTTCATCGAACTTACAGCTTAGGAGGAGTTCGCGACATACATTTTGGCAAACTTTAGACAAATTTGAAGTTTAACCTTGATTTGGACCTTTGACCACACCCTTAGCAACTGAGAGCAATATTTCAAAAATTGTCTCATCAGTCCTAGCATATCATGCGGTTTTATTACTTTTTCTAACATACTGATACACACTCTGATACTAATAATAGCAAAAACCCATTTTTCAGCAAACCTGTGAATGCATGATGGCTGACTGTGCTGGGCGTACTCAACAATGTAGAAAGGGTTACTGAGTATTACAAACAGTTAGGATTACGGAAAACTAGTGAACGTTTAATGTCAAGCTGAGAAAAGAAGAAACAGTAAATGTCACACAGTACTATGCGGACCAGTAAATGGCCTTTTCACTGACAAAAAGTATCGCAAACAGAGCTAGCTTTTAAAAAAATAGTTTTCTATTATGTAATTGCAATTTTTAAACTTTGTGTCAGTAACCCCTGCTGACTAACTTAACATTTTAGGATACCTTATCTTGCGCATATTACTTGCCTAATTCATTCCGACGTTTGGACACTGAAAAATCTTTATCATCTTGTTTTGCAATGAAAAGATCATAATTTTCTTAGTGACTGTTTTACAATTATGTAGAGGTGGTAAGAAATATACATTACTTGCGGCAGTTCTGCTTCTTCAGATAACGTGTCACAAAGAAACTGTCACGTGACCTGATCCTGCGTTATCACAATATGTTTTTGAGAGGCTGCGCTTCCATAAACATAACAATGGGTGTACTTTGCATTTTTAAAGACATGCAAGTTCAGGGGTAGCTCCCTTTTTTTACACAAATGCAAAAGTTAATATCCATTAGATAACAAAGGAATAAAAAACATGTTTGAATTATGGATTTTGGAATCTGGGGTAATTTTTGTAGACAATCTCCTTTCGTCAAGTAATTTGATAAATCCCCCTATCGCCTTGGATTTTCACCCATCGGTGCAGGGGAACTTCCTCATGAAAGTTTCGTAGAAAGCCTCCGTCATTAGGTCATCAAATTTAGGATATTTTAAACTGGAACCCAAAAAGCAGTAAACTACCCTTTCTGTTGATTAGTACACAAATCAAGCTCGGATAAGGAGGTGAGTGAAAGGGAGCCTTTCCCGCCCTTTGCGGAAAAAAGGAGAAAAGAAGAGAAAGAGAAAGAAATGAGAAAGGAGAAGGGAAAGAGCAAAAATTAATTAAAATTTTATGTTCTTGCAGGAGTTGTTAAAATCAACCCTATGAAGATTCCATTAAAGTGGTTGACGACGAGAGCTGGGCTATAATGTTCAAACATAATGAGGCGGGGCGGGGTGGTGCCGTGTGGCCGGGTGGGTCGGGAATAGTTACACATTTGTGTTTACACATTTCTGCAATCTAGTTGGTTGAGATGCCACGTTTTCGCCATACATGTATTCTAGGATGATTACAGACGCCAGACTGGAAAGGGGACGCGCTATAGTGCGCAGTGGTCCCGGCAAGCGAGAGAGGGTTTTGGGTTGCGTGTCCCCAATCAATTTCCGCAAATGTCCGACTTTTTTAAATGAAACCAAAAGCGTTCAAGGTATATATTTCTGCAGAGGTAGGGTGAGGTTTACTTTCGACTAAAAGCAGGATTTATTTTAATCATCATCTTCTACATCGCATATCGTTAGCAAACTATCAAATTTTCGCCGGCTCCGCGCCCTTTTAACCTCATTCCTTTTTATCAACCGTATTGGCATTATTCATCGGCCAAGATTCTTAAATTAAACAAATTTCCGTATGTCATGTCTGGAGGAAAAAAGCATCGTAAGAATGAAAGCAAGGAATTTCTTTTCGCCATCTTTAAGGAAAGCAGACTAGCTATCTTATTGGCGGACACATTTTTGGGGGAATGGGAGAACTGCAATTTTGTGATAGAAATGATTATTGACACAAAATTCAGGCCCTTCGTGCGCATTTGTAATGGTTCGCGCTCTATATCCTATTACCTTTATTTGGCCAATAATGAGGAGGAACATTTTTCTGGCCAAACACTTTTCCGAAAATAACGGGTTCTTCATCTCCAATGTCTGTTATTAGAGGGGATCAACGTAATGAGTAGCCTACGGTAACGTTTATCAGGAACTTTGTAGCATGATGTGGTAAACTGGAATTATGCATTTGCCGTTAGACATTTTTCAAAGCATTTTCAAGGCGCACTTCTCGCTCACCTTTTATTGGTAGATAGTGAATGTTATTACATTTACATACTTTTTAAGTCATGACCGTTTTTATTCCTACTCTCTTCTCATTCACTCCCTCTTGCATGGCCTAAATTTGCATTTCTCATGTTAGTAAAACTAGTTTCCAGTTATCAAAGACCTTTCCTATGCCAGTGTCATGATATCAACCTTGGAGGGTTGCCATGCCACAGACAAAACATCATTAAATAATGAGAAGTTCGAAGCATTTTATAAGTTGAACTTCCTATAGTTTTGCCAAAAGTAGCACCATTTTACATCTAAGCCACCTTACATAAACAAAAACTTCTCAAAGGGAGTGGTTTTCGCTTTCTAATGGTTTTGAAAAGATAAACATATTTCAAGCAAATTAGTGTTCTCTAAGGGAAAACAAAGCATTGATAAATCAGACTTATCTTCGAGACAGAACCATTCTGACTAGGGTATTGAAGTGTGTCAATGTGCTGCCTGAATTCAATTTTACGATGAAGAAATAATGTGAAGAAATAATGCCTTAAATGAAAAATCTCGAAGAACTTCGCCCGCAATTAGCGCGATTTACCCTATACCCCACTTATTTCCAACAACTCAGGTCACCTCACCAGGCGCCCTGACAGTGACCTGCACTTAGCCATTACCACTGAATGTCATTATATATGAAATGACATAAAATGTCGTAAGCAGAGGAAGTGGAGCCGATTTTCTGCCTTCTTAATATAGTAATATCGCAAGAGCTTCCTCTGGCTTCGCCACCTAGCCCCCACCGGGGCTCCACTCCTGGACCCCGCCAGAATCCTAACGTGGGCCCGTGGACCCCACGAGTCGAAACTCAGGCTTTGTTCTCTACCGGGTACACCTTCGGTGCACTTGATATCATTGCAGACCCCTCCCTACCCCTTCGAAATTTTTGGATCCGCGTTTGTCACAAAGCTACACTCAAAAGGCCGAATATGGTACGCGGTTGTAATTTCACCTGTACATTCGATGTCCACATACGGGATCACCCATTTTCCTATCCCAACAAGTAGATGTAAAAGTGTCCACATTGAAAGCATGAAGCTGTTTTAACCGCCATATGTGTTCACCACTAGTTTAAATAGGCTAAGCCGAGGGTTCCCCAACTAAGATAATTTTACAAAAAAAAAGAAACCTCGCTAAATACATCTTAGATCGCCCGATGTGAGCCTTCCAAATAGCATATATTGCCGACGTACGGATCGCCGGTTGAAAATTATGTTAGGCTTCAAAAATGAAGAAGAATGATAAACATGCGGCCCATTTTAGCATGCAATTGACTAGAAAGTAATGTGGTTCCTTGAAAAGGAGGAAAACTGGTTCCAGAGAGGGGTGAAGAGAGCAGTTCACATAAGGAGAACAAGTAGAGAACGAGAGACAGTGGGTGTCACTACTTACCCAAGTCTTGTGACAGGCTCATCACATCACGTGACCCCTGCCAATCCGGGTCTGATCACGTGAGCTCTCCAAGTCCACAATAATGTTAAGATGGCATTTAAGGCCGGTGGACGTCGGCCGTAGGCAACCACATATCATAAAATAAGTTGTGAGATTTGGGGTTCAAAGGTTTCCTTTTATTAAAGACTAATTCATGTTACTTGAAACAAGTTGATAACAGAGAACAGGTTAAAACACGAAAAAAGGTGAAGAGGGCGTCAGCAGATTAATTGGGTCTATTAGGTATGGCCCGAGATCACCCTCCGACTATGTGGAAGTCCGGTTATTGTTCCGGATTTATACGAACTGAACTAAACAGACAGGAGGAAAGTGAGGCTAAAGAGATTGGAATATCTTTGGCTAAAACTTTTGTAGCGACAACTCCAGTTAGCCTATTATAATCTTTATCAAATAATAACCTGCCGAATGTCCTTTTCCACCCTTGGGAAGGTAACGCACCAGAAAGCTTTGGGGAGGGGGGTCAGTTTTTCAAACTGCGTAACACACTTCCTCCCTCACCCTAACCTAGTTGGAGAGGGGTGAAGCCACATGACTACCCCTGCTCGTCACTGAGATGGTTAATCACATAGCTCTCACTGCTTGCTACACCATTGTAGGGTAGCGTCTGCATCGTAGGTCGTAAATGCGTACAAGATAGGCCCTGTGTTGTGTTCAAAAATAGGCCTATTATTAGTGCTCGTAGTTTTATCATGACCAGCTGGCAATACAAATAATGGAATTGCCACTATGCACCAAATATATAAAAAAGAATATTATAGTATTAATCTCTTTGGTCAACTCCCCATCTTTTCGGCTTCTCAACTTGATAAGATATTTAATTTTGAAATTTATATCCTTAATTTGCATTCCTCTACCACTAGTCATCGGTTATTGAGACTCTGCATTTTAATTGGTAAAAAATCTGACTTGTTATTTCACAACAAACGGTCAGTAATTTTCAACAACATGCACAAAACACTAGCAACAAGAGCAGTTTGATGATACTTGATGCTGTCTACTGTTACAATAGCAATTACTCTAACCTAATTTGAAGCCAAGAACTTAGCACTGTAAGCAGGGCCAGAAAAAACCTCTCGTAGGCCCTTGACAATAATAGTTCGGAGACGTTCACGTTCCAATCAGGGAGTTACAATTCCCTGGCTCAATGACCATGCAGTAACCATTTCTAAGCGAACAGCCACCTTGGATCGACACATGGAAAACTCATCGTTTGTAAAGGTAAAAATGACTCCTACATTATTTAGTTGCACGATGTTCAGCTTTGATGCAATTTTAATTGAAAGTAGTTATTTCAGACTAACGACCATTGCGACAACAGTGTAGCAAGCCTGTAGCTGGGGGAGGAGGCGACTGCGCCACCCTTCGAAATTAAAAAGTACCATTGCCTTAATGCATTTTACCCTCTCTTCCACTAGAAATCGCCCTCAATTTAGATGATATTCCACATACTTCAGTACCTTGTCTGGTTACAGGCCTGTTGTGGGTTACAAAAGTTACATAATGAAGTGTGGAGAAGTTTGTTCAGTGTATTGTGGACTTACTTCATATTTTCGTGCCCCCCTAAATTTTGTAAACCTTAGGCACATTGCCTAGTTGCCAATTGCATGCACGGTCTGTAATGACCACTTACACTGCTAATGGTAGCAGTCTTACTTTCTTTTCAAGTATCTGTCATGATTTTTAAGAACAGGAATATTGCATATTAAAGGTAAACCAAGAATAATTGTATATGAATTAACAATTCAGTAATAAAATTATTGTCAGTTAATTAAAAATAGCCATCCTTGGAGATATTGGAATATCATTACTCCAAGTGGGGTGGCTGCATGTTTTTAGGCTATTCTAGTCCATAATTTGTTGTAACTCATTTTTGTTATTTTTATAAAACATTTTTTGTAACTATGCAGATGAACTGTACCACTCGAAAAACTGAATCACCCATATATAGCGAAATAAAAATTAAGTGAAACTGGAGAGTTTTTCTTTTTAGCTTATTTTTCGTAACTCTCAAGGAAAGGTAAAGCAGAGAGGTTTTATTTCATGTCAAATATTTAGAGGTTTGAATTTGTTTCAGATTTTATGAGATTAGATTTTAATACAGGGTAATTAAAGCCTCAGTCACATTACCACCGGGCGCCGGCCGATGAGTAGAAATCGGCCGATGTCTGACATCGGCCGGGCGCCGGGGGATTTTCATCCATTCTCACCGGTGCCCTTTAGGACGTCTTCAGATCATCCCCCGGACACCGGAAGGGCATCGGTAGATATCCGACGGGACATCGGCAGGCACCCGGACGATTTTAACCCATCTGCTGGTCCCCGGCAGTGCCCTGCCCGGGAGACGACAGGGTGCCGACCGGGCTTCTGACGGTCGCCCTTCATATCGCGCGATGTCCTGTCGGGTGCCCGCTGATATATGGGTGCCCGGCGATGCGTCCACCGGCGCCGATGTCCTACCGACGTCGGCAACTCATTTGAACATTTTAACTCCGCGCTAAAACTTCACCGGGTGAAGGCCGATGTTAAAAATCGGCCGGCGAAGCAAATTCGTCGGCTGATTACCTGCAGGGCGCCTGCAGATGTCGCAGAGAAGGGCCGATTTGGGTAAAATCGGCGCCCTTTTCGGACATCGGCGGTAATGTGACTGTAGCATAAATAACACACTGCAAGTTTATCAATTGAAACAGCGCCATTTAAGTTTTATGTTTACTGGGTTAAAGGGCAAGTTAAGCATACCTGTGTAGTTGGGGTAAGTGATGCTTTGGCTAATGACGGCGAAAGGATTCACAGATAGTGGGAAGCAATGCGACAGGGGCGGTGGATCTGTTTGGATGATACAGTACTGTACAGCTTAACGACGTGTTTTGGGTTTATTCCTAAAAACGAGAGGAGGCTTTACTAAGGCTGGCTTTTTTAATCTTCCTTTCTTAGTCTTCTTTCTTTCCTAGACTTCTTTTTAGAGGCTTCTTTCCTTTTAGACTTCTTTCTTTCATAGACTTCTTTCTTAGACTTCTAATAAACAAATAAACAAATAATTTTTCCCAACGAATTAATAAAGAAAAAGTGTTCTCGACAATCCTATAAAGTCTGCCAAAGATACGTAACTCCGTACCAGCATCAAGTCCAGTCGCGATATATTTCATTAAAATTTAGAAAAAAAAGTAAAATATAAAAAAAAACAACCTCCTGCAGGATGAAGTACCAAAAATATGATACTGATGGTTTGCAATTGCATTGCTTCATCTCCATTTTTATTATCATGCCAATAATTACGAGCTTAATACTTGTTAAATGAGGTACAGAAAACGTCCTTGACGACAAGTGAACCGTTCTCTCTATTAAATATAGACTTGCCCCAAGTCCCTCACATTATTCTCTCTTCCACCTCTCATTCTTTGCCTGTTCTTTCTCTCACAGTTAGGCTACTCCACATTGCACCGCAATACACCAGTCTCAGCCTACTTCCTACTGTCCCTTGCAACACGCGCTAGCGCTAGGCGATAGCACTTGTTTCAAATGGTTCTTGTCCTCCAACACACACACGTAACGGACTGTTCAATCGAGCGGCTTGCCGTGAGGGACTTGTAACCTTTGGTAGCTTTAAGTTTATTCATCCAGAAATAGGGATGAATACATTTAAAGATAATTAACCGTTATCATCCAATCAGCTTGGGTATTGTATGGCACTTGCTGGATATTCATAGATGAATACTCATATCCGTTGTTACGAACGTTGCAGTTCACTTTTGCACATTGAGTTGTTTACATATTGGAAACGCTTCATTTGCTGTAGAATGATAAATATTCATATTAAATACCGCTGGCTAAAATGTGACGCCCACCCAGGCCAAACGCAACAAGTCTCTCGCGGGAACTCGCTCGTAGTGTGTTGGTCAATATATGTAGCACAGTCAGTATATAACGACAATACAATGATTCGGTGTTCGCTGCGTGTTGTTCGATACGGGTATCATGCACAGTGTATAACGACATTACAATGCATTCCGTGTATAAAGCAAGGGATGTCAGAAATTGTTGTGCCTGCAGCGGTGCAGTCGAAGAGGCCTAAGAGGGTGTCATTATGAGAAGAAACAGGGAAAGAGTAGAGAACCATAGAAATCCTATCAGCTGGGAAAGAACATCGCGAGAGACTTGGGGCAAGTAAATATTAAATGTCGTTAACTGCGAAATATTTTCACCGCATGGAGAAATTTGACCTGAAAAATTTATGAACCGCTACAAAAATACAGTTTTTCTTAGCAGTACGTTTTTAAGAACAAGAATTGCAAGAACTAAACGACTGGCTACTTAAATCGCGTTACAACAGAACATAATCTCATATGCAGTAGTAGTCTTTGGCAAAACGTAGAAAATTATAATTCTACACAACCGTTTTCTATCTTCCTGAACAAAAAGAGGTTCTAAAAATGTCGACGAATATCATACTTTCCTTATTACTGGCTCTGTTTTTGCTGTTTCACGTCGATTCCAAGTACGACGTTTCTTTGTCACGAGTTTATTTTGACGGCGGAATGATATTTTTTCCTGTAAAACGTGAAACTATACAGAGACGTCTCGATGCCATCAACAGTCGATCAGGTAAAGATGAGTTTTCAGTCGATCTTTTTTTTATCTTGAAATTCATTACCATTTTACGTTCGATATCATCTTGAATTATTTGCAACATGCAACCAAAACAATTGTTTTACTCAAAAATGGTAAATTAAGATTCCCCGACGAAAAGCGCCTGGCATTATTTGAATATCCTTTGTCGTTCTCAAGGTAAACCTCGTCAACGTTTTATCATTTCTGAGATTTATCATTAGTTACGCAAAAATTATGATGTGGAATATTGCAAGGTGTCTGTATTTGGTTTTAATGTGTGACCTTTAGATGTCCACAGACCTTTGAGGTCCCGTCTCCTCCCCTCTGCATCCACTTTTCAGATGATCAGGATGGCGAA
The DNA here is from genome assembly GCA_029531755.1 of Holothuria leucospilota. Classification (NCBI taxonomy): domain Eukaryota; kingdom Metazoa; phylum Echinodermata; class Holothuroidea; order Aspidochirotida; family Holothuriidae; genus Holothuria; species Holothuria leucospilota. The sequence goes on along the minus strand of CM055962.1, from coordinate 26,482,764 downwards.
AGGGTTAAGGAAAATTGTAACTTTCATCCTTATGAAAAAAAAATAACTTTTGCCTGTGGTAAGGCAGATTGGTAGTGGTAATCGCGTACCAAGTCGTATTGATGCACGAATACTTTTTTCTTTACTTTGTACGAGTAGCCTTGGTATTTGTACTCGTCAGTTTTTACATCAGACTCTGGTACTGGTATTCAAGGCTTTGTACTCATACTCGTACTTGCTTCTTCAATACATAACTTCAACGAATATTTCTTCAGTATTAAAGGCAGATTTGCATATGTCAATATCTAAATAAAATAATTAACGGGCAAATTTTATCTTTATTCGTATCACAAAATATTCTTGTAGGAAATGGAAGTACATTTGTTTCAGTGTGTAAGGATGCACACTGTTCATTTAAGTCGATAACCTGCCGCCTAGGCTTCAAAATAACAATACCGTAGTCACTAAATCTTTGTGTACAAACATAGAATGAACTGACAAATATGTCTACAAAATGCAATGATGAATATAACTTCATCTCATCATGGAGCTACAGTCGCATTGACATCAGACGTACAACCTATTTAGCTATCCCTTTACATACACTGCCAGCAAGAATGTACAATTTTCTGCAATAAGAAGTTGCTATCTACATTAATCAAAAAGTAGAAATACATATCGCACAGAATCATGTAACATCTGTTTCATGCAATAATACTTAAATCGTTTCCCACGACTGTCAAGTTATTTTTTTTTCAAAACCTTCCAATTTCCATTTTTTTTTTCACAGGGGAGGTGGCCCAACCCCATTCCATGTTTGTGGTCTTTTCTCATTGCTCGAAATAAGAGACAAAATCGTAAAGTTACTTAAAAATTGCTAACTCCGACGTCAAAAATGGCCGTGATGCCCCTGTAGTTTGCCGTCGGTTCTGTGCCACAAAATTCCACTCGCACTATTTACTAAAGCTCCTAAAACTAATTTATGCGAGTTGAAGAAAATATTGGAAAGGTTCGTTTAGAGTCGACTACTATGTAAGGACAGGGTGTACCACAGTGAAATAATGAAAAGATTGCTACCAGTATCACCTCTATCAGACTTTCGAAAAAGCTCTGATATGCACAGCCCTGATCACTTCCATATCCACATTTCATTAGATATGAGTAAACTGCTAATGACAGGGGAGCAAATACGGAGGAGGTGTCCCCCAGTGAAAATCAAAGATCGGTCTCTGCGCGCCAAAAAGTCGGTCTCAAATCCAGTTCAATATGCTTTTGTAACAATAGACCAGACATGAACAACATTTGAAGTGAAAACAATCCCCCAATTTTTCTACTCAGTTCACGATTTTTTGATCGAATGCCCACAAAATGTGCAAAAATTTTCGCGCGCTCCACGCGCATGTAGTGGTTCGGTGGAATCCAGTTAAGTATGCCTTGTAACAGCAAACCAGACATGAAAAACATTTGAATTGAAAAGATTGCCCGAATTTTCTACTGTTTCCGAATTTTTCATCCAGTGCCCAATGCCCAAAAATGGAAATTGGAAGGTGTCTAGATGCAAAAATTTTCACGCGCTTCGCGCGGATGTTATGGCTTAGTGGTCTATTTTATGCACCTGAACTGCAACGAATTTCGGGCAATTTTTTTGAGATTCGGGCAAAAGATTTTCTATCCCCAAATTGGAAGAGTCCCGTACGCCTATCATTATTACAACCGTCCTGTAAATTGTAATTATTTAGGAAATTTGGATCATACAACTATGTCAATGGGAGTCGGTCTCCAAGAAATGTAGTTGGTCTCAAAATAGTTCACCCCCCCCCCCCTTGCAATTCATGTATATAGGCCCCTGGCTAATGGTATATGTAGTCTAACGATTTACTGTTCACTTACTTCACACTGTGTGGTCTTGATTTACCCCAAGAACTAAGTAAAAAATTCACTAAAGTAAGGAAGATGAAAAACTTCCTAAAAAAGTGAAAATTCTGGTGATATATTCAATTTAAATTTAGCACCAAATGTGGCACCATTTTGCATCCAGCCCACCTTTCGTGAGCTACTTTTCCAAAGGGGCGAGAGACACCCCCTTAGACCCCTCCCCAGGACGGTGATTCGTAAACGGTGAAAAGTTCCCCCATCTCTGGAGATGGATCCACGCCCATGCAATTATGGGAGTTTGGTTCTGCCTCCCTTGCTAATTAAATATTGTTTCTCTAATATCAGGTTCAGAGGCGTCCCCAAGGATTGATGAGTATGTACGTGGGGGTGTACCTATTTCCGACGAAAAGGGGTTTCATTCTCGACAAAATATATGTGTCAAGAGCCCTTAAACTCATAACCCTCGTTTTTTAGAAATCTTTGCAAAAGCAGAAGATGGAAATTTTTAGTATAACGGGAGGACAAGATAAGCAGCAGAAAAATAACGTTAAATGTGGTATAACAGCTAGGTGGGCGATGCGGTCATGGAAGTACTGCTTCCATGGTAGGAGCATAACATCGTCTTTGGCGTGGAGCTCAGTTGCCCACCTTAGGTGCTATTGCAGTAATGTTCCTGTGTGGGGCCAGGGGGCAAAGCCCCCGGATGCTCTGAGGCATTTACTCGATTGTGGGCACTAGAATAAAACATTTTACTGTCTACAAATGGCATCGATACGCACTAAACAGACCCTAAAATTGCAGTTTGTCGATACAACTTTTCAAAATAGCATAATTCAGATTAACCACTGGTCGATTCCTTACAGGGGCATATTGAGTTGATATCGATAACTTAACGAGGGTGTTGAAGGGTAATACCACATGACAATGACTATTATTCGCATAAATAGTCAAGTTTCACATCCAATAGTATCTATAAAGCTAAAATTTTGAATTTTTTGGTATCCTGGCTTGTAACGGTTGTGCGCATAATTTGAAAAAAGTGTCTGGTCACGAATTTTTGACAACCGAATTGAATTTATTTCTCACTTATGAAACATTTATTTGTATGCAAGATGTGGGGATTGTTTAAATTTGACCATTTGTCATTAGTACGTGAAGAATACTTAACAGGTTTGACAAAATTTGGTGAATTTCATGAACCAACTCAATGTGCCGCTTTATAATACAGTAGGATTGATGGTGGGGTGGATGGAGGGTCACAGACTTTTAAGGGAGTTTAACGATAATTATACTCACTCTGTTATATGGGAAGTTATGATAGCTTAACATGAGTAGGTCTACAAGATGAATGGGTGTAAAGCGGGCGGAAAAATAACACTTTGCCGATGTTTAAGTAATGTTTGCCTTCATTTTACATAGCAATTCCCTATCTAACCAGAAAGCCAAAAGGCTTAGTGATTCCTTGACGATGAAATTTAAAAAGCAATCTTCGAAGCAGTAATTGCAAGGATATGATAAGAGTGAGCACTATTTAAACATATTTAACATTTGCCGATGACATTCCCTCCCTAAACTCATGTTTTGAGGTTACCCTTCTTAAGATAGCTCTAAGTGTGACATACACACACACACATACATACAGCACACATGGCATCACCGTCGCATAGATTCCTCTAACTACGTCAGGGAATCAAAAACTTTGTCTGGTCTCCATCTTTCTCAAATTCACATAGTAGGCCTAACCCCTATACCCATGCTGAAAAGTTTGTATGCTGTAAGCCACAAATTTATCATGCAAAGGGACTTATATTTCACGGTATACCAGTATTTTTGTAAGTACTGGTACCGATACGTTACCACCCATCATAAGGTACCGAAGTATCGCTGAGAACCATACCCGACGGTACTGCGAAAATATTTTTTTAAAAATACAATTGAATGAAATATTCCTGAAATATAAATACCATATCCATTGGATAACTGCCTTGAGTTTTTATATTAAAATATAAACACGAAACGTTCATTTGATAATCATTTTCACCATACTATACCAATCACAAATTTCACTTCGGAAATGTTAATTTTAATGTTATCCTACGTTGCTAATGAGTACCCTTGTGATCAGTGCTGGAAAGAAGTTTATTTCCTGGGAAGCAGTGTTTCTGCTAAGCTGCTATGACACGATTTTGATGCAATGACTAGATTTGACGCACTGATGTTCATGGCAAAAAATAAAAAATAGTGTTTCATTTGTTCCTAAAGTTGATGCAGTGTAGACGCATGGCACTGAAATTCCTAGTGAGTCAAATGTTCTCATATTGGGTATATTGACCCAATGGATAATTTCTTAGAGGAAACACTGCCGGGAAGGGAGTAAAATTTCCCTCAGTTCTTTCCATATTCTGATGTATAAAAAGGAAAATTTCCCTCCAGTTGCTAACATTTCACTCTAAATGCAAAAATTTCCCGGGAAGGAGCCTCCCAGCTTTTTTCACCCATGCTTGTGATGTTTGTTTTAACTTGAAGGAGAATAAAGTTGCAAAAACAGCTTTGTGCTGTATTTGTGACTCATCTAAGTTTAAAACTATTATAGAAAATTATATTATTAACCCATAAAGGATTACAAAAAATATTTATGAAAAATTATATATGAAAACATACAGCTTTGTCAAAATGAGCTTACGGCATAATGGTTTCATAAGTATAGGCCTACACACTACTATGCATAGTATACAGTGTGCAGATATAAATTTACTAACGTACTGGAAGCACAGCACGAAGTGACTGCTCGCTGGAAGTGCGACTGAACGAAACGTAATCAGGTGAGTACAATTTGCCACAAACCCCATTAGCAATATCATGGCACCCTTAAGGGAAGAGTTGGTGCTCTAATCCCTTCTACCATAGCACCACGGTGGACACAGTTCAGGCCAAGTCCAGGGTAACATATGGTGGAGCCACTCCATGAATGTTGCCAATAAGGGTCAAAGGAACCATTAACTGACATCCATGTACCAATATTCCATTTTCAATAGTACATAGTCGGGCCGAAGCCAACAGTCGGGAGAATGGCAGTGACAAATAATGCTGTCTAACAATGCTCACATCGTTTTGTTCTTATTGAGAGTCAAGTCTTCACTTCTCTTAAATATCAAGAGTAAAAATATTGCTGCCACATCCCTAGCCACATCCCGGCCGTAATCGTAACCAAAGTCTCTCACAGAACGAACTATAAAAGGAAATATTTGAAGCCTACAGTACTGTCATGCAACTACTTGGCTATTTCACACCATCCTACCATGTATTGCATAACACAGGGTGTAGGCTCACACATGTTTATTTTTAAGTGTTAAAGTATCATATAGAGCGGTAGGTAATTGCATGCCTGCACTTTATTACTACATAAATATCTGTTCGATTTTGTTCGCAAATCAATGGACTGTACCTACATACGAGTCGATAGATCGAATGTGGCCTACTGTCTATGTGATTTGCTGCAAAACAGTCATGAAAAATTTGCTGCATGAAATGTGTTCATAACGTTAGGGTTGTAGCCTACCCGCTACTATTAGTGACATATATTTGTTGTGGTTCACTGAACTGGCACGGACCAGCGTAGCTACAACCCTGGTTGACTCCTTATCACTTTATAAGCTTAGAGCTGAAGAATCAAACATTTTTGCAGGTATTTTCTTGTGTTAAAATTTGGACTTTTTCTCTTATGGTACCAGTATTGCGGTAGGCCTATACCAGGACCGTTTGTGGTGGTCATGGCTGCAAAACTTCGCGGGCGCACATAATTTGAAAACCCAAATATCTAGCTAACCTGGACTACATAATTTGAGACTCAGATGAAAATTTCTAGATGCAGCATGGTTTTTGCTGACGCAATGCCTCTTTGCGTCCAGCTTTTGCAGGCGTGGTACGTGGTGGTACTAACAGTAGGCTACCAACTTTCAGCGGTACCATGAAACGTTACAGGGGACTATGCCACGCCAACTTACTAACACCCCTGTCTCAGAGAGAATAATCCTGACACTACAGTGCATTACTGTTTGCTACTGCAGACATAGGCTTAGGCCTCGGCATACTGTGTATTTGGCTTAGAATGCAGGCTAGGCCTAGGCTAACATCATTGTTTGTTATGCCACAATGACATCGACATTGTGCACCAAAGCCAGTATGGCATACAACTTCATTTGCCACAGATCTGCATGAAAACTGTTGAACTTTCCAGTATGGGCCTAGGCTAGACCCCGTCGGAAAACATGTATGTTACACCGAAGATTTTCGGCGTGCAGTAAGCTTAGGCCTAGGCCTATACACCAACTGGATGGCGTGATTTTCTTGTCTTTTACATAAGCCTAACTTACACACTGTACTTAAAAGACAGTACAACAATTTGGCGTGGCGTAAAAGTTGAGGAAAAATGGTGAGTGGCGTAAAAATTCGATATAGCAGATGCGAACTTTCCAGACTAGGGCTACACTCGTAGGTAGGTCTAATTGTAGGCTAGGCCTAATCATTAGCCTACATAGTACACGCAAGCACAGGCAGTTCTAGCGTTATACAGTAAATACCCTACCTAGGCTATATAATAGTGGAAAGGTAGCGCACTTCACGGCCTTTCGGTACCAACTTCGCCTAACTGAATTACGATTTTATTCACCTTATTTACAGCGTACCTTGATGGTTTTCAATACACATGAATGTTCCAATCACTTGCATCGTTTGATGATTCATTTGGACCAAAAATGTCTTAAAAAAAAGAAACATTTCTCCGGCGAAAATTTGGTTTCCAGACATCACATTTAGTCGTTGCGATGGTGACGTCACATACATTGAGGGAATTTCCCTCCATCGAAATCTAGTCCTCCCATTGGATAGTTCGGCCTATCGTCATGAAAGAGTCACTACGTCATGACAACTATCCAATGGGAGAGCCGAATACCACTTCTCACAGCTTATTATGATCTTCTGGATACGGATGCCCATGGGGTATGGTTAAGTTTTACAGAGCGTGTAGTAAGTATACGTAGATCTTTACGACATCATTGATATGAATGGTCCACAGAGCTTCCGTAGAATGAAGAGGTTGAAAGAAAATGCCAATTTTGACCACAAATGACTTCTAATCTTCATGAAATTTTAGGACAAGTATGTAATACATAAAAGCAAATCACACAGCAAGTTTCAAGTAAAACCAAGTTCTACATTCAAAGATATTGTGCTTGGACGATTTTGACCCTTTTCACCTCTGGTGACCCCAAATGACCTTTGACCTATACCAAAAACGATAGGGAGATCATCTTCCTAATATGGGCCATGCACATGCCAAGTATGAGATTCCTTGATGTTATATATCTTGAGATAGAGTATTTACAAGCAATTTCCAAGGTGTTTACCGTATGACCTCTGGTGACCTCAAATGACCTTTGGCCTTCACCAAAAACAATAGGGATCATTTACTTAATAAGGGGTATCAACATGCCAAGTATGAGATCCCTACAGGTTACCCTTCTTGAGATAGAGTGTTTACAAGCAACGCGTCACATACACACACACCCACATACACACACACACGGCATCACCATCATCGCATAGATTCCTCTGATTCCTCTGACTACGTCAAGGAATCAAAAATAGAATTGAATACGCACTAAACAGACTTAAAAGTTGCAATTAGCCCTTTTGCTTCACAACAGCCAGGACTAACGACCTTTCTTTTTTATGATGCAAAAGGTTTGAGGGTTGGGAGGTAGGATGAACAATCGCAAAGGTTCCACAGAATTTTGCAATAATCCAAAGCACGCTCTGTCCTTGAATAATTAATTGGACAATTAGTGCATATAAAGGATGCGCGCAAAGCGCTCCGGAAAATAGGATTTTAAGGTATTTTAAACGTTATTAGGCACTGCATGATCTCCAGGAGCAGGAAAGCGAGCCTCCTGCGCAAACCGCAATCCAAAGTGCACGTACTTTCAAGTGTTTACAGCAAACGCCAAAGCGCTCAGTGCTTCACGATTTTAGTAAGTGGAAGGCCAGCCTACAATGCACTGACCCGACTACAACCTGACTGCGAAAACTAGTCGCGTGGCAAATGAGTCAATTATGGGTGTTCCAAAGTTTGTTCTCTACCCAACTTTGGGGCCAGATTGCGATCTGATAGTCTACTTCATGACCACATCAGAAATATCAAACTGTTTGATATTCCTGGTGGAGTCGGACGAGGGGTTGGGGGTCGCGTCGCAGTTGAGTAAAGTCCTGGTAGTGTGCAGTTTTCATCGAATTAACTGCGACCTTTTTTGTTTTGTCAAAAAAAAAACTGCGACCTTTTTTGTTTGTTTGTTTTTTTTTTCTTTGTTTTCCCAGCAAGGTAGGGTTTACGAAAGTCAATAAGGTCGTCCTCATGTGTGATTGATGAACGGTAGATAGAGTGATATAAACCCCAGCAGTGTATTGCGTGATTAACCTACAAGTCCATTACGATCCGACGCATCTGACCACGAATACAAGGTACAACTCATCTCCGATAAGCAGTCAGATTGAATTCGATCACATCCCAAGGGCTTTTATTTCATAGTGTCGGACGTGGTGTGAATTTCATGGCAGACAATTAAGCAATACAGTACTGCTATTTTCCCGACAGCTTGTCCAAAGACATGGCTTCCTTTAAAGTGTAGTAGAGATCGCTGACACATAGCCCTCAATTTGTAATAACTTGTTTAACAATATACAATAATTTTAGCGTAGATTCCCAGTACAGTTACATTTGGTAAGGTCTGTGGTTAAATGTATACAAAGCAATATTTCTACCCGACAATAGCCTAAGTCACTTAAGTAAAACGTTGTGATCATAAAATTTCCCAACATTTCTGTAGCCCCAAATAAAAGATATTTTCTCTGACAAAGTTAAATAATTGCAAAAGTAAGTGGCATTTGTTTCCCGACGAATTGCAAATTTTCTCGACAAACTACACTTTGAAAATTTCTGGGGGTGTAGCATCCCCTTACACCCCCCTAGTGACGCCCTGATAAGGTGCATAAGAGGGATCCTTCACCTGGGGTGAGAATTAAGCAGCTCAGAGTAAAATGTTGACACTGTGTAGAGCTTCATACCAGTTTGCTCGTAGCGCGCCGAAAGATTTCAGGTCCTCATTTTCAATGATAAAAGGTGCATACAGGTTTTGCTTCAGTATAATGTTTACATAGGCCAAACAAAAGATCATTTCTTCTATGAAGTCACATTTGATTTTAGAATGCCAGGTGGTGGCCAAAGTCTTCAATTTTCTGAAACTACGTCTTCCCAATAGTAGGGTAACAGGGAAAGAACTAACCTTCTTCGCATCCTTGTAACTCTTGTGTTCCTGGATATTCACATCTACGCGCAAGAATAATAGGCTTAATTGTACCGTAATGCAAATATGTTTCAGGTGGTACTGAACGAGTAGAACAGACCCATTGACATTTTGAACTGAACATGAAAGCAGTGGAATATGAGAAAAATTGGTCACATGCGAGCAAAAAAGCTATTGGGGCACAGAAATAGAATAACTCAGGGGCCCGTCTCAGGTTTTCTGGTACGTTATTTAGCTCTGAGGTATCTTCACACTCGTGGTCGTATCTTTTAAAATACATTCAATGTCATTTGATGTGCACTGATCAGACATCAGACACAACGATTTGACCACTTTTTTTCCTGGCCAAACGCGGAAAAGGGGCCAATCGTTTTGATGATGCATGGAGAGTTTGAAGGGTGACAGAATGGATGATGGCAGGGGTTGCATGAGGTTTTGGGACGATCACATGACACAAAATGTTCAAAAAAGGGTCAAGTTATTGCAATAAAAAGGCTAGAAAAATGTCTTTGTCAGACATTTGGAATTTGCCAGAGCCTAATGTGTTTCATCGGAAGTTCACTCACAGAACAAGTAGCCTAGCACAATATTTTGGAAAAGTGCCGTATTTAATCGGGGGAAGTTGAGGCATAATGAGGAAAAATACGAATGGCACGCATTCCCCCTCATGCAATCCTGCTAGTGGTATAAAATTGTACAGGTGCATCCGACCGGGAAGGGCGGGGTTATTTGCCTTTTGATGAGAATTCCGCTAAGACATAAAAAATCAAAAAATGATAATTATTATAAATGTTCGAATATACCTAAAGTAAAACCCGGACACTTTCTTCATCAAATTATTGCAGGATATAAAAAGTATCTTAACCCCTTAATAATCGGTGTGCTCACCCCAGCACCCCTCTCCTCTTCCTAAGCCTATGTTTGATTAATTCACCATGATATTACTGCTCAAAATCTCGGAGATCACATCGGACGCTGCTCTGCACCGCTCTGTGCCGTGCTTGGAAAAAAAGTTAAACATAAGAAATTACTCAAAGGTAGCCACACCGGCGGTGCGTGTCGAAGATGTGGCCTCCCCTTTTGTATCCATTGAGGTTTAACATTTTTCCAGTGACGGCAGAGCGCAGCTCAGAGCGCAGCTCAGCGTCCGGTGTCATCCCCCTTAAGGAGGACAGTATCTCCTTGTGGTGATAAAGATAGCACTAGTCTAGTAGAAGAATATAAACGTGAGGTTTGTAAACAGCTAGCATGTTATTTAACAAAATGTGTATCTTTCTATTTTCGCTGACAGAGATGAAACTCTTTCTTCCACGTGACCCCGTATTGCAGCACGTCATTGGCTGCGATGAACATGTCATTTTCATTGTGTTTGGGAATGTAGCAGCAGTCTCATTTGAAGAAGTTTTAACGGGCGAACAGAGGGATTCTTTCGCATCAGTTTTTTATGGAATGGCAATCGTTATCCCTTATCTAAGCTCCAGTAAAGAGGGGCAAGCACAGGTGTCCCTGCAAATGGCAGTTTATAATAACGACAGTCGTCATATCATCCATTCGGATGTTGTTTTACCCCTACCTGTCAATGCAGATCGTCTTATCCACATAACCAATGAAAGCAATATTCAACTGATATACGAGAAAGATGATCTTCGGCTTCATCTTACAGGGGAACGTGCGGGAACGTGCCTTTCCACTGGAGATCGTGGAGAAGAAGACGTCAATGAGTACGAACACGAGCTTCAACTTTCTCAGACAGGTCCGGACTTTTCTGTTTGTGATCTCTTGCCAGACCTAGACATCGATTTCTGTAGAATTTACAGAGATCCGCGTTATAGACAGCCTTTGTCCAAGGCAGGATACAACGTTTGTCAGTACTGGAAGCAAACCAAAAACGTGAAGAACTGTAAGGCATCCTTTCATGTCGCTTATATGTCCGATGAGATGAGAGAGCTTCTGGCCTTAGATTCTGTCACTCAGAATCCTGTGGAGTCAGAACTTCGGAAAGGAACCTTTGAAGTAAACGTAGTTTTCCCATGCGTTGAATGAAATTTGCTGGCAGCATGTCACCTTTCCCTTATGTTATTCAATTTCTGATAGGCCAATGTTGTATAGGATCCAATATCGGGTTAATTTAGAAACAAAACTCCATACATTTCCCGTCTATTGAACCAATATCCGGTAAATTTCTTGGAACGAATATGATCCTGAAACGTAGAAGCCTGTAGAATCAGAGCCAAGTAAGGGAACTTTTGAAATAAGCCTAAATATAGATAAATACATCCGAGTTGATTTAAGTATATATAGCCTATGACAGTCATACACTTGACATATCTTCAGCGGCGTAGGAAGATGTTTGACATGGGGGGGGCAAACCAGGTGTGACTTCTCGACCTTGAATCCCCTTCCCACACCAAAACACATTTGCTCAATGTGATTCTTCCGATTTTAACTTGAGCAAAATAAAAATATTCAAAGCAAAAGGAAAGAAAAACAACACCATGCAGGAGTGATTTTTTGTTTAGGAGGCTCTGGAGGACTGGAGATTTTGTGGGGGTGACTCTCGTTAACTATCTAAGCGGAGCGCCACCATAGGTTGGCGCGGAGCGTACCAAGAAAAATTTAGATTTGAATACGTCCCAGATCGCCGGAAATGGCACTTGTCAGGCTTGATAGCAGCCATCAAGATGTGCAATTTTTGTGGAAAAATGTAAAGCTTGATTTGATTTTTTCTATAAAACACATTTCTGTGAGGACAGATTAGTTGAGCTGGCATGGACTTGGGGTCCGTGGATTGGAAGTTTGAACCCCATTTACTATCTAAGCAAAGCGCCACCATAGGTTTGAGTGGACGGAGCGTACCGAGAAAATCTGAGATTTTAATACATCCCAAATCACCGGAAGTGGCGCTTGCCAGGATTTTTGAAGCCATCAAGATGTGTCCTTGTTGTGCAAATTTTGTAAAGTTTGATTTGAATTTAACACTTTAAGTCTGTTACAATCTATCCGACTTTATTCAAAATTGTTCAGCGTTGAGTTATCTCCCATGGATTTCAGTGGATTAGTTGGAACTGAGATTTTCTACAGCCAGAGTCTGTTAACTTATTATTAAGTTGAGTAGAGGTAGCCCCACGATTTGCCCGGCGAACGGCCAACGACCCGAAACTCCGACAGCCCCAATGCCGTCGAGTATTGGTGAGGTGGGATTTGAAGAAAGCCTGTGTTCTAGCCTCCATTTCATTCGGGTCATATATTGCATAAAATTTGTATGTACTAGAGAAGCTAAGTTCCGAGTTGATTAAATGTTCTTTCCGGAATCTAAACTGTAAAACTGAAAAGCGCGCGAAGCGCGCGAAAATTTTTCGGGTCATTTTTCACAAAAACATAGGCCTATGTAATTATTAAAAACAATAAGAAAGAAAAGCTGTAGGGGTTCTAGACCGTATAGGAGATAATATGCATTGTATCGAAACTACCTTGACTATCCGATGAAATAGCCAAATATTGCTCGGAGAGTCCTTCCCGAACTGGTCATACCGCATGACACACTAGAGAACAGTAGCTAGGCTTTGCAATATGGGATGAAATTTACGACCTCTACATAAACTGTGTACTTTGCCTACATGTTATGGTAAGGGGGAAAGGACTTGCGCTATCTAGTAATGTAGAATGAAACTGTTGAAGAAACCAGAATATCTCTCCTACGCGCGTAGCGAGCCGAAAATTTTAGGTTTTTATTAGAGAAATTGTCCTCTTAAGAGCAAAAATGGGTAAAACGAAACTGTAAACTGTCGCAATTATTGGGGGGGGGGGCCAAAATGACATTTGGCCCCCCTCAAAACATATTGGGGGGCCATGGCCCCTTGGCCCCCCGGTTCCTACGCCTATGATCTTTATATAGCGGGTTTCTATGGTGGACTTAACAAAGGTATAAGACGAGTTCGGGGGGCAATGCTGGATCCTCATATTTCAATTTCAATTTATTCTATTCAATCTGAATTTAAAAAATGTGTAACTAAAAGAAAAAATAAGTGATAAAGATACAATATGAAACATTCAATATAATGTATACAAATTTTTAGTTTGGCAAAATATTTACACTGAAACTTATATGTAACTATCTAAATGCCCCACGTGAATAAATATTGCAGCTCTACACACACAAAGGAGTTTGAAACGACTGTACTCTATAGTTTGGTAACACGTTTGGATTTCTAAGCTTTCTGCTTAATTGTCGATGATACTCACTAAGTTTGCATGTAAATGATGATTTAGATCATTTTAAACTTTTTGGCCCTTCTTAACAAAACCTCGACCCTTAGATAGTTATCCTTATTTCTTTGACGGGCTTGCAATCCACGTAAATAATCTCTGAAGTATACTTCAAAAAGTAAAATATTACATTTATCTTTGTGCAAAATGAAATGACACCAGACTGGCACAGTATAAATGAGATGAGATTAGATAATGGCCCAAACTCTATTCATGAGCTTCTTCGTGTTTTGAATGAGTTTTGGAAAGCTTCTGGGCTAGAAATTAATTTCGATAAAACCACTCTTTTCCCGCTTGGTCCGTTTACTCACTTGAAAACGCGTTTCGTTAATGACCTTCCTATCACTTGGTCAAAAGCCCCAGTTGCCATGTTGGGAATCACATTTACATGTTACAGAGAAGACCTCTTTCAATTAAATTTCCCCCCAAAGTTGTCTCTGTCTTTAAATCAATGCACTCGTAGAGACATTACTCCAATTGGCAGAAATATTTTATTCAAAACATTTGCAATTTTAAAACTTGTTTACCTTTTTCAGACTTTTCCGAATGCCTTGAATAGTTTTATTTGGGAACTACAACTTTTTAAGGCAAGATAAGCCTGACAAACTAAAACGCCAAACAATCATTAACCCTATTTATTTAGGTGGTTTAAAGGTAATTCATTTGAAGAGTTTTATACACAGTTTGAAGGTTATAGGATTAAAACGTATTTAAGAGAGAGTAATGGTGTGTGAAAGATCTTTTTGGAATATTATTTGAGTGATTTTGGAAAAGCATCTTTCTTTCAATGTAATTTTAGTAAAGACGATACTCCCAACATCAATTATTTGTTTGTAACTGATATTTGTAAGCTTGGCCTTTGTTGAGTTTTAAAAAAAAACGTGATCACAAAAGTTTTCAATTTATAACATTTAGACGTTTTGGAAAATTCCTTGGAAAAACAGAAATTTATTCAAAAAAGAGAAAACAAAGTAAAATTTAAAATTTGTTGTAAATTTACAACTCTGCGTATTTTTATTGACTGATTTTACATAGTTAAAAGGGTGAAAATGAGCCGTGTGTAAGTTCATACTTCAAGTTGAATTTTTACAGAAAAATTCAAACGTCGTTTAATGTTTTTAAAATACAAGTTCGCAAAATTACGTTTCTGTGTCAGACTGTGAGTAAAACCTAACATTCTTGAAATATTTTAAGACATTGTGTGAGAATTGCTACCTGCGCAGGTAAAGCTTTGAAAATAATAGCATTGCCAAGCCATTCACTGAAAGCAAAGTATGCATAAATTTGTCAGTCAACTTTGTGAAAGGCAAAAACATTCATTCACATTCATTCAAAAGCTGCAAAAAGGCAAAATGATGTACAGAAATGACTTTGCTGTAGACTGGTTTAAACTTGAAAATTCTGCAAGAGTTGCTGAGGGCAAAATTGTTACCTATTAAAAAATGTTAGTCTTGAGTGTAACTCCAGTTATTAAATTTAAGGACTCCATTATATCTACTGCGTGAGGCAGTGGCGCCGCCAGCATTTGGTGATTGGGGGGGGCATAACAGATGATGTCATAATGCCACCTCAGCTTTCTTCCAAGTCTGCTTAAATTGTACCATATTGTGCGCCCCTGCGATTGTACACAGCAATGTGGAGTCCTTTTTGGCACTACATAAAGGTGTCGTCCTGGGGGAGGGGTCTAAAGGGAGGGGACACCCTCCCCTTTGAGAAATTTTTGTTAATTTAAGGTTGCCTAGATGCAAAATGGTGCTATCTTTGGAGTATTTTTGGAACTGATTATATATGGCTGGAAAATATCCTTATTTAGTGAATTCTAAGTTTTGGTTAGGAGAAAGAAGAGAGTGTGCGTCCCTGCGATGGTATACAGGAGTGTGGAACCCTTTTTGTCACTATATAAAGGTACCGTCCTGGGGGAGGGGTCTAAGGGGAGGGGTGTCCCCTTCCTCTTTGAGAAATTTTGGTAATTGAAAGTTGCTTAGATGCAAAATGGTGCTATTTTTAGGATATTTGTGGAACTGATCATACATGGCTGGAAAATATCCATAATTAAGTGAATTCTAATTTTTGGTTAGGTGAAAGAGGAGAGTGTGTTGTCTTAGAGATGGGTATGTTGTCAACAAACCTCGCCAAGCCCCCCCCCCTTTTGTCTAGGCTTTAATGCCTTCTATTCGGGGAAAGTTTTTACGACAAAAAACGTGGGTGGAGTCCACAGAAACATTCTTGGACTATTACGAAAATTTTCCTTTGCATTATAAAAGGGTATCTAATACTGACAGACACCTGTATAGTGCCTCCTGGAAGCTCTGGATTAATTATATAAAATGGGGCACTGATATGATATTACCTGACATCCAAATGGTACTATAGAGTATAATGTCGAGCACGTTACAACAATGGTATTTTTACTAAGTTTGAAAGAAAATCCAGACGAACATCTTCCATCAATGGGGAATGAGAGAGAATGTAGGTGCAGGGAAGTAATATTAGACCGGTTAAGGACTAAAAGGCGCGTTTTAGAATATTTTTTTCGTCGTAAGTGTATTAACAATCACCATCTATACAGGTAGAGGCTGCGCGCGAAGCGCTGGGTAAAAATTTTGAAAAATGTATAACGGCAAATACGCACTTTCAACCTTCCACATCATGCTATAAATTAGACTGAAAGATCCCATAGGCCCCTACAGATGTTGGGGATGTACTTCTGTTTTTCGGAAAAGTATTGTGATCAGAATAGTTGCTTGTGTTATAAACTTAATAATGGTCATGAACTGGAGTGAAAACAGTAATGAATGCGTGCGAAGCGCGCCGAAATATTTCATTAAATAAGATAACCATGACAAAACCTGCATTCATGCTCTGCATCGAGACACTTTCAATTCCCTAACAAACCTATTTGCCAGTCAAAAAGCCATCCCGAGTTTACCTGAGAATTCTTAAACAGCTTTCAGCTTCTGTTGTTGTGCTTCTGTGGGAGTTGCTACCGGAAATTATTGATAATTAGAACAATATTGAGATCAGGTTTGAGGCGGGCGGAGCGTGCGAAAATTTTGAAAGTTTGCGAAGGATTTGCATAATTCTGATAGTTTGAAAACCATTTGTGATGAAAAATGGTTACAATAGATCCATCACTTGGTTGAAAACACACCTCACCCTACCCTATACAGAAATCTATAGCTTAAACGCCTTTTGAGATCATTTTAAAATTTTCAAAAAAAAAAAAATCTGAAATCGATTGGGGGCAGGCGCCCCCCCCCATGCCCCCCGTGCCGGCGCCACTGGCGTGAGGGTAACGTCATAGCCCGTAATAAATGGATGTGACAGACTTTAACATTCCTTTACCATGCGATTGCATTTCTCGTATGAAGGGTTTACTAGTAGCTCCCTCATACACACCGCATGTGTGAAAGGCTCAAAAGTTCAAGTACGATTCCACTACTGTGTTTCTCCCGCATGAGAGCTTCATCCGTAACTCCCTCATAGCTAAATTGCCAGGGCCATGATTAGATTAAATGTCAGTACATATTAATTGCTTTTTCATGGATGAACCATTTTGCTCGTAGCTTATCAAATCTAACCTCCTAATCAAAGGCTCGTACACTATGAAAGATTTACTAGTAAACCCCTCATAGCTCTATGGCTATGAACGTGAAAGAATGAAGTTCCAACATAATCGATTGCTTCCTTTTGCATAAGCGATTAACTGAACCCCCTCACAGCTCAATGACACTGCTAGATCTGTTGAGGGCTACCACATGAATAAACACTGAACAATTTACTGTTGAGTACCCGGAACTAACAGGCTCAGTGGGTGTTGTAAAGCTTTGAATTTAACGACAACTTGACAGATTATATGAAATTATACATGAAGGTTTTAACAGTAGCAGGCATCCTCGCAGTTCAGTGGTTATAAAAGAATTCATCTCTAGTGCAAATAAACTGCTTTGTCATGTATGAAGGACTTACTACTAACCCCTTCATGGCTCAACAGGATGTGTTCAAACTGACACGGGCGAAAAGTTCATTTGTTTTCAAGGGAATATAGTTTCTCACAATTTATCACTGTTAAATAGGGAAGATACAACCAATTTCCAAAGATGTGAAAAAAATCTTCTGGATTTCAGGCAAAAGCAGTGTTATACTTTTTAATGTGGTATAGACACAGAAAGGTACATATCTTTTCCAGAAGTCCACGTCATGACGATGTGAACAAAGGGCATTTCAGAACTGTTTTCCTTTGGCTGTTAGTAATTTATGCCAGTCAGTCAATATCAAAGTGAGTCTATTCATCCGGTGACTTGTCCTGTTCGTATCTTCCTCGACGCTTTGTAATTCCAGACATTGTTATAACATTATGTCCTCTTGGATAAGAAGTCGTAGTTTAACAAGTATTCTTTCCAGTCCGTGCAAAAGTAGTGCATCTTTAGTATTGGGAGGTTGGTAGGGATCCGGAGTTTAAGAGATATAAAAATGAGAATTTTAATGTATGTGGTTTAGCAACGAAAATACTCTAGATAATGTGACCCTAATGAAAATGTTTGCCAGGATTCTGTTAACTTCTTTTACAATTCTCAAAAGGAGTGTGACACATTGATAAGGAACACTTCAATTACTGTAGGACGCTCATATACACGTACGCATAAACGAAAGTGCCATTGCACAAAGGTTGAGGCCTATTGACGATCTGAATTGTAATTGACCATACATGCAACAGACTTGTGGAAAATTACACTAAAATTTGTTTAACTCTTTTTACACTGTAGGGGTAATTTTACCGAAAAGTGTAGGCCGAGTCTCACCCACAGAAATTGTCAAAGTGCGCCTGTACGCAAAAGTTGTGGTCCATTGAAAAATATCGTCACTTTCTTTGCAATTCACTAACTTGGTAAGAAAAAATCTTTCATTTGATGAGACAGAAGCGTCGTGAAATTTCATGAAAGGGTGGACCAAGGTCAAATTGATATTGCCAAATGTTGAAGTGCTTTTCGGTTTTTTATTTATATTCCTCCTTGATAATTCTAAATTTTTTGCACAGATTATCTTTTAAAGAGAGTTATGAGTTATGATAAGTAATAACCGTTCTCAATACAGATATTTTGTCGGTATTGTGACAACCCTTTTCGGCGGGAAAAGGTCTAGCATCCCCTCCCCCACAAACACTGAGCGATCTACGGGGATGGTTCAGCATCGCCCCTCATCGATCCTTAGGGATGCCATGTACATCGGGGCCGTGATATTCACCTCATCTTTCGAAACCAAATGGATATACTACACAAAGTGGATCGATAAATTTTATTAACCTTAGGTGGTAGGCATCTATGTCTCAGTTGAAACGTTACAGGAACAAACCCTGGTAAACGCATTGACATACATACATTTCCCACCCTGGGTTTTGAATTTATACTGCAGGCTGAAAGGCCACTTTATTGTGTTTGCCTATACTTAGCCACCGGACTGTTCCTGCGCTGTAATTGTACTTACCTTTTTCACACAATGAAATGTGTTGCGAATATCGAGACTTTTCTGTGCACGTTAATCACATTTTCTACCAGTGTTGTAGTCGAGGCCGCTACTTCCGAGGCCGAGGCCGAGGCCACACCCTCCGAGGCCGAGGCCGAGGCCGAGGCATTAGCTCCGAGGCCGAGGCCGAGACCGAGGCCGAACCCTCCGAGGCCGAGGCCGGGTTATTTATTATATCAGAGAAAAAAATATCAGAGCATACTTTCACTCCACCCAACATAGTATTATAGCTGGAGCTCAGGATCCGTACTCCTTGCCCAGGGGTGGTGAGGCGATGGGGATTAGATTGAGATATCTTGCCATTCAAGGGCGGGCTTGTGAAGCGAAGTATGTAAACCTAAGAATGAGCAAATAGTAAATACACATAAGTCAAGTTCACTTAAATTTACCAAACTTTATTTTAAGAAGCTGGGCACTTGGGCAGCTGTCTCAAGTTACACCGTCACCTGCTAGTGTTTAGAAACAAAAACATGGGTTTTCACAAAATACAGAAGGGATCAGTTCCAACTTCCAATTAGTTCCCAAAAAGTAAAATTAATCTGCCTTGCGAAGGATATTGCTGATCACTTTGAGCACTCTATTGAAAAAATGAGAGAAACTAAACAGCAGTAGACGCCGGTAGTACATGTGTGCCTGCACAAATACCATACAAATTGTGCACTCATTTTAGAAAGCATAATTAGTGTATGAGCTCAATCTAAAAACAAGAAAATGTGTTTTCATGAACTTGCAACTGCCAATTTTCGTGACCAAAGGTGGAAGAAATCCATAAACAACCTGAAATAATTTTTCCTGACAGTTCACACTGTTATGTGTCACCGTCACTACATATTGTACATAATAACAGATGTGTGTACAGAAGGTACTAAAATAACTGACATAAAGTCTACAATCTACAGTTTGATCTTTTACCTTTTACAAGACCCCAAAACAATACAAACTATATTATGGGGAACACAATACTTCACAAGTCCATACACACTGCCACGTGCACCACTGCACCCAACTTAAAGGAGCTTGGTTCTCTGGCTCAGAAGCTCAGAAGCTAAGAATGTGTGCATTACACTTCAAGAACATGAGGCATTCCAGCATTTGTGGGGAAAGTTTGGCGCGATATGGCCTCATGATCAGTCCTCCATGGCTGAAAACTCTCTCCACCGGAGCACTGCTAGCTGGCACAGAAAGAACATTCTGGGCCAGGGCATAGAGTGCTGGTTAGCGCAACCTGGCCGCACCGTCTGGCCTCCAAAAGGTGTTGATGGCTTGCAAAATTTGCATCGTGCCTTATGTTTTTTCCGTCCCCTCTCTTCAAACTCTTCGTGGTCATAAAATCCGAATTTTATTATTCGAGAATCAGCAGACATGGCGACTTCGTCAGGACAATAACAAGCTAGTATAGTGATAGTGCGCGCGAGTGACACGGCGGCTAGGCTGCACTGCACGTGTGTGTGTGTGTGTGTGTGTGCACTTGTATTGATATCCAGCGGAGGACCTTGACCAGAATACACACCTACCACCTGAGGACATTTTTTCCACCTGAGGACCTAAACCCAGGTCCTCGAGTGAATTTAGTTCCATTGCATTCTACACACGTTTTCCATTATCTAGGTATAGGTAAGGGCAGAGTCCTCTACTGGCTATGAATTTGAAACAGGTGTGTGAAAATTTCAGTGGTCCTCAGGTGTGTAGGATACAACTAGTGGACTTATATTGTATTGCCAATATAGTGGACTTAGGAGATATATGTGGCTTCCCAATTGGTGTGTATAGGGCCCTCTAGAGGGTAGTAATACAACGCATGTGTTCATTCATCAATGTCATAATTGTATGTGCTGGTCCGCAGGTGAATATGCATACATGAAAACATGCGCAGGTCCTCGGTTTGTGATGAATACCAGTATGTGTGTGTGTGTGTGTGTGGTGTGGACTGTGGAGAACTGTGCATGTGCCGTACCGGTTATCCAGTATACGGTATACCGTGTGTGTGTGGGGGGGGGGGTGTGGGTGTGTGTGTGTGTGCGGCGGGTTCAGCCTTGCTGTATGGTGTATGCATTGCAAGATATTAAGATTACATGCGCTGTATCGTACGTTCACAGCTAATCTGCACTTTTCAACCGCAACGATCGATGTTGTCTTGTAATAGAAAATATCGACAATTAATTTCAAGGCAATCTATAGACATTAAACTTCGCATGGTTTAGTTATTTCTTTGCAAAAAATGGTAGTAAATTATTAAAAAAGTCGGAGGTAGTCTTGCCCGGCCTCGGCCCGGCCTCGACCGAATTTCCGAGGCCGGGAGCTCCGAGGCCGAGGCCGAGGCCGAGGCCGCAGCCTCCGAGGCCGAGACCGAGGCCTAGGCCGCGGCGATCCGGCCTCGAGGCCGGCCTCGAGGCCGAGGCCGGCCTCGAGTCCTCCAACACTGTTTTCTACGCATGAAATTTATTGCAAGTCTTTGTTTTTTAGATGCCCACCAACTTAAATAGAATTTATCTCTCTTTTGCAACACGTTTCTATTTTACAATGCCATTGAACTTTCCTCTGGGGGGCATATCTTCTTTGTTTCAAAATGCCCATCGTGTTGTTTTTTGTTTCGGCAAATCTTTTTTTTTTGGATTTCCGTTCAATTTCATGATAACTGTAAACATTCAAAGTTGTGTTCAATGGAAATTTTCGTAAAATCAACTAGTAAAATCGAAAGGAAAACTGTTAGATACTTGGAGACGTTACGAATTTAGGGCGAATGGTAGTGAGGCGAAACGATCTGGACGAACTGGTAGTGGGGCGAAACGACCGGATACCTGCTGAACAAAGTTGCTTTGGCTCAGTCAGCAAATGCTATGAACGACCTTAACATGTTTGAAAAAATATTAATAGACCCTATGTTAACAGCCCACTAACGTATCTTACTATTTTGGTCAAATTACCAGGTCTTCTATACTCAACTCACTCCATAGGGTTAGCTTAATCTGCTCAACTTGAGGTGTACAGGGGGAGGGACTTCAAGGACTTGTAACCTTGCTAAGAGCAATATGGTTGCCTCACAGGGCGACTTTGCAAAGCTCAAAAGTTTACGTGGCGTCTTTCCCACCCGTGACATGACTAATAACCTCGTAGCCTATATCAAGCTCTTGACCATTCGCAAGCTTAGGCTAACCTTTTTAAATTCATACAGTAAATAGTTTTCACTCACAAATGATATCATTTTGCCTTAAGTTACTCCTTCTTCAGTACAGAGTCCCTCCCTTAACATGTACCTACCAATTTGCCCCCTCATATTGTGCCTGGAAGACGCTATTTTCGTGCGTTTAAAAAAAACACTGCAGGTCCTGCATAGCATCTAACGAACGTTCACGACAACATTACAGGTCCAGACCCAGCAAAGGAACGTAATTCGGCCTATAGGTAGTCATGTTCTTTTTTGAACCTTGCAACGCTTTCGAATGATAGATCTATGGCTACTGTACAACAACTGTGGTTAACGAGTCCCAATTTGGCCATTGAAGAAGTACGTAGCCGGTAATTGTTCGTGTCCGCCCACTGTACTTAGCTCATGCACGAGCAAATTTGCGCGCAACAACTTCCAGTTTACCACTGCTAAACCTTATACTTCTTAATAGTTAAGCATGAAGCCCAACGTTACATCTTCCTCACAAGGGGTCCTTTGCTGAGCTATGAAAATTGTAAAAAGCATGACTGTAGCCTCACCACTCACCACTACCTTTAACCGATCCAGTGACCTGATCCAGTTCCATAGGCTACTTTTATACGGTCTTCTTCAACTGATTGGCTTTCTTCATCTTGCCACACTTGCAATTCTACCTCAGCCTCTGCTATTTCTCTTTCAACCTTTATCTTTGCCATTTGCTGTTCAATTTTTTGCCTCTCTTCCTCTTCTAATGCTATTTTCTCCCCCCAAGTTCTCTTGCTTTAATTTTGCTTATGCTGTTCTTGTTCTTGCTCCTTTAACCTTCTCAGATGAAACCGAATTTGTATGGCTTTTAGCACTACTCCTTCGACTCCTCTGAGACACAGATTGGTTATCACACGCACCCCTTTGCGTAGCATCATTGTACTCGCCCCTTTGCATGGCATCGTCACCTCCAATTGCTTAGTGTTGAGCCTCTCGCTTGTTCCCTGATCGACATGGGCGTGGATCGTGGGGGGATGGGGGGACGCGTCCCCCACACTTTTTTGGAAGGGGGGACATCTCCAAAAAGTCCCCCTCACTTTTTCAAAATGATGAAAACTAAAACTGTGATGAATTGTATTATAACATAAATTACGAATTGACACTACATTTTAAAAGCTAAATTGCGCCCAAATATTGCATCATTTGCCACAAAGACACCTTCTAGTTTCCTTTTTTCAAGGGGAGGGGTACACTCCTCCCCTTAGACCCCTCCCCCAGGACGGCGAATCGCAATGGTGAAAAGTCCCCCCCACCCCACCTTTGGAGATGGATCCACGCCACTTCTGATCAAAATCCTCTTTGTTGGTTTTGTTTTTCTCAAACTGCACCAGAGCAGCATTTGCTTCTTCACCTTGTAGACAGGAATGCCATTCACTGGATCGTGTGTTGTAGCTATCATGTGTTTCACTTATTTTCTATATTTCTTTACAACCAGCTCTTGGGTCTTGCATCAAGACCTCTCAACTCTTTGTACTTCTTAGTAAGTGAACCAGCGTAAACCATCGTAGGACTTCTTTAAGTAGCTGACAGTTGGCTTGTTCCCAATATCCATAGTCGTTTCTTGATCACATATACACGTCTTTAGAATTGTTATGAACTTTTTATGTAGAATTACTACATATAGATAAAAAAATTTTGAGTCTAGGGTAGGTCTAAGGTGGAACGCACGATCTTTATTTTTCTCTCTCTCTTATAATCCCCAGAGATATTGACTTGCTGACTTGCACTTGTTGACTTGGATTCGAGTCTGACTCGAGTCACTATTTTCGTGACTTGTGACTTGCGATTTTCGTATTTACTTGTGACTTGACTTGGACTTGCAATGATTTACTTGTGACCTGACTTGGACTTGCAACAAATGACTTGTCGTCAAAGCAAGTCAGAAGCATAATTTTTAATTTGGCTCCCTATTCCCTACTCGCGCTGTCGCGGCATGCCCAAACCGCATTTTCCTACACAAAACATTACCAGTACTCACATTGTATATACCATAGCGCAAACAAACCGGTTATGCATCATCGCTACCAGTGGAAATATTTTACCCTGTATGTTATAGTCACGTAGATTGGTGACCCATTTGTAGGCGATAGGGATAAGTGGTAGTTTCGGAAATAGAATTGTAAGTGTCGGGTGTTCCATAATTAAAGGGGCTAACTGAGTTGATATCAATGATTTTGACGACGAGTTTGAAAGACATCATTGAATGAATATGTTTCTAATTAGCCTCATTACTCATATATCACTTGATTTAGTTACTGTAAATGTTAAAAATTATAGTTTGTGTGCATGGAGAGGAGCTGCATATGGCTAATACCTTATGGTAAAAGTGTCTGGTCACGAATTTGAAACAAATGCTTTCAATCATTAATTGCCCTGTCATATCAATTTCAGTTGTTTGTCAGATGTGCAGAATTTCTTAGTTTGACCATTTACCATTAAGATGTAAGCAAATTTCAACAGGTGTGAACAAAAATCATGAATTTTGTAAACAAACTCAATAAGCCACTTCAAATTAAGTCCCAATGTCACGGGGCACTTATTTTAGTCCTTGGCTTTGATGTGACGTGAAAAAATGGTGGTGTGGATTCCTCAGGTTTAGGTGCGAGGTATGAAGATCGGTCCTCAAAATTAATTTCAGATTCAAAATATTCTAAGTAATTACGCCAAATTAGGTTCTCTTTCAAAGTGTTCTTTTTCTCGTTGAAATCATGGCAATTATAGAGATACAAAAGTAGTAAAGTCTCACCTTTAATAGAGCCCTTGAAACAACTTTCGGGTTGGAAAGAGTTACGTGATTAACAGTGGAAAGTTTCGCTTAGTTTTGAGTAAGTATCAAGGTGCTTTAATTCTGCAAAACGGCTGGGGTTTCCTTTGAAAATAGTAATATCAAGATAATTAATTTCTGAGTATGATGATTCACAAGTGAATTTCAAGGAAGGGTGTTTGGTGTTGGCTCACAAAGGTTTTTAGTTCAGATTCAGATCAGTCAAAAAGGAGAAGGATATCATCCCTATATCTCAACCAGCGGATAATATGCTTAGAGAGGGGTATTATTTTTTTCAAGACGATGAAACGTGATATCGGCAATTTCGGGTGAAGATTCCGAGCCCATTCATTGCTACACCTACTGTTTGTAGGTAGTATGTAGTGTCAAACTTTTGAAGCAATTGCACTTAATTATGAACTCTAAAACTCGTTGTACAGAATTGGTTGATATTTTTGGTATGGAGTAAATGCCGTTGTCGGATTTCGCAAATGCATCGGTGCATGCGTTAATCGCTTCATCTTGAGTGATGTTGTTGTACATACCGACTAGAGCAAGTTTAATAACCAATAAAACATGATCGGGTAATTTTAGATTTTCAATTAGAGTAAGGATGTGATTGGTATCCTTCACATAGGAAGGTTGTTTTTGAACTGATTCTGATATTTTCAGGGTATTTCCTCCAGAGCTATATAGAAATTATGGGTCTATCGATAAACGTAGTACCGTCGGGTGGCTCTTTGTGGACTTTGGGTAGAAGGTAGAAAAGTGGTGTGCAGATAGTATGTTACTAGAATTGAGATAGTTAAATGTGTCTTTGATAATTTTCTTCATTTGAAAGAGGTCATAGAAGAGAGATTTGACCAGAGAAATGAATTTCTATGGTGATATCTGATGTAAGTTGATGGTACCCCATGTGGGCCCGATAATTGCCTGAGCGCTTCTGTATAGTCACTCTTAGTAATAATTACGATACATCTGCTTTCATCAAAATTCTTAATGATAATTGCTTTGTCATTATGTAGTGAATGTACAGCAGAGTTTTCGAGCCTGGATATGTTGAATTCCGTGGGGGTGAATCGGAATTTTATGCAAGAAAAGTCCTTTTGGTATTGTTGATTGCACATTGTATGAGTTACGGTAACTCTCGGCTTCCATGTTGAGGGTAGCTAGACGGAACTTATGATATAAGGTCGGGAGGATTTATTATGCATAAAGTATTTTACTCTCATGGTGCGGTTAGCTGGCTAATAGCTTATGCAGCCCACGAGACCATTTCATCCGGCCTGCGAGGCGACTTACATATGACAATTCAAAATTACTTGAATTCAATTCACAATTCAACAATTCAAAATAACTTGATTGACAACAATCTCTTAGCCTACGGTGCTCACCGTTTATCCTGCTTACGCAGTACCACTTTTCGGGTATCTGCTGAGAAACATTTTCAGTTTATTACTAAAATTCCTGTATGCACAGTGTACATTAACATGCCAACCGTTTCGTTAGACATAAATCGTGAGCCGAATGCCTGTACTTCTCGTAGGTAACAGAAGCTTTGCGTGGCACATAGGCTTCATGACATTGTACACTATCACACGTGTAGGTCTATCTTAAGAGTATGAGAGTCAGTGGGTAATTTATCTGTTCCGGTAGATCCGAAAAAGGGTTGTGGGGCCTAAGAACTGTCCCTTCGAAGCCTTGTGAATTTAAGTTCAGAAAGTGGACAATTTTGCAATGTAAACGAGGGGAAAATAAAGCTGGTTTAAAAATGCGTACTTTTCTGGGCGCGTGGTTAAAATAAATTGCAATTCTTCTGGCCGATTCAGCCTTGCACAGTCATTGCCTTTGAAAAATCGTGGATAAGTATCCTATCACCTACCAATGAATACAAACCCTAGAACTTCCGGGGCTTCGCCCAAGTTCTTGCCTAACCTTTTCTTTACTGGCCTGTGCCCTGTGGACCCGCCTATTGCACCCTCTCTGTGCGGCCCGTGAGTGGATTATGACCTTCCAGGAGCGTATTCCAGGAATTTTCAATAGAGGGTTAGGTTAGATGAGGTTTAACGTCCCAGTTTCCAACCAATTGGTTCAAGTCGAGACGACCACGGCCTTTTTACCAGTTCAATAGAGGGGGTGCAAGGTTTAATTGTACGCTGTCTTTGGGTAGGGGTATAAGGGGAAGGGATGAACCCCTCCCCTTTGTAAAAAGTTTTGCTTCTGGAAGAGGACTGAGATGCAAAATCGTGCTATATTTGACACACTGTTTTGAAGCATTTCTTTTTTGCCTCAACTTTTTTGCACGCATGACTGCCAATAGGGGAGGCGCGCGCCTGTTGCGCCCCCGCCTGGATACGCCACTGCCTTCAAAACGACACTCCAGAGAAGAAAAGGTTCCACTCCCTTGTTTTAGGGCATCGGCGTTAGTATAAATCCTAAGCCTTTACACAGTATTAATATTTCCGGGTCCAACAGGGTATGTGTCTGTAGATTCCTAATACATAAAAGCAGTAGCATACCATGCCATAGCTTGTTACTGCACAAGGTCATATTTCCAATATTTAACCTAACGCATTTTAGTTTTCCTGATATCATATCCCTATTTTGAAATTTACAATTATTAGGCAACACCGCCCTCATTTATCCCATCCATATTTGGTAAAAATATGACTCCACAATTTTAACCATTTCTTTTACCCATATGTCGAAATTATCTCTCATGCAAACACGTCATTGAGTTTTTGGGGAGTCGGGCATTTTCTTCTAGTATTTATTGTGACTTGTGACTTGACTTGTGACTTGACTTGTGATTTGACTTGTTCTTAAGTCCAAATGACTTGACTTGACTTGCTACTACTTGACTTGGAGCTGAGGCAAAAGACTTGTGACTTACCTGGACTTGCCAACATTGACTTGTGACTTGACTTTGACTTGCAAAAATGGACTTGTCACCATCTCTGATAATCCCACTTCAGGTGCTGCATACCGAATATAA
Source organism: Holothuria leucospilota (assembly GCA_029531755.1). Classification (NCBI taxonomy): domain Eukaryota; kingdom Metazoa; phylum Echinodermata; class Holothuroidea; order Aspidochirotida; family Holothuriidae; genus Holothuria; species Holothuria leucospilota. Next base: position 26,454,814 of record CM055962.1, on the reverse strand, counting down.
TGATAACTTTGGCCTTGGCCTATACACATGTCCCCGTGGACTTAAGTGTATTAAAAAGTGGCTGTGCTTTTTATCTATCAGTGTGCACCCATGTGTGCACGTTCTGTGGCTGTGTGACAGTGTGGTTCACTGAAAAAAATAAAGAACATGAGTGTAAATCAAAGAACCTTTGCATCAAATAAAATTACTCTGAAAGACAATCGTTTACTGTACCAATAACCCAGCCAACACACCATATTGGGTCCCAATTGGGGACAAATTGGGCTACCTATTGGGGCCCATTCTATATTGTCACACGGTTTCTATCAGGTCCCAATTGGGCTAAGTTAGCACAATTAAACCCAACTGGGTCCCAACTTGGCCCAAATGAGTTTACAGCATCTCTCTAATCTCTAACATGAACCAAATCGGGTCCCCAGTTGGGACCCGAGGTAAACACCAACCTCAGCCCAAGCCCAATTAAGCCCAAGCTTCTCAAGTAAACCCAAGAACATGTATGGCTTGGGTTAGGGTTAGTATGGCTTGTTCTCGTGATAATATTTAGACAAATCTGTATGAACATGACATTAATGTAGGTGTTGCTGCACCATTTAATCAGTACTTCTCTCGAGTAAATCCTCGAAACAAATCACGGATCCGTAAAAAAGTTACCTAAGTCAGTGTTAAATGTATTGTGCTTATCAAGTTGAATAAAAAGGTGTCAGGGATGCAGGGATGACGCCTTGTCAAGAGCTTGATTCTTTTGTTGAAATTTATCTTACTGTACATTTCAAGTTGAAATTTTTTTGTTAGCTACAATAAGGTATGTAGTCATGTCTGAAAAGAGTTTATTCCTCTGACTATGCATTGTTTGTGCATTTATGTATTATTATATTATTGTAAGACTCCTTGTTTGTTTTGGCTATACCTTCCATCATATATTGGTATGTACATATATATTATGGTTATTGCCGTAGAGCTGTTAAGTATAAGTAAGAGTGTTACGCGGCACAAACAGCATCGCAGGAATCGTGATCGAAATTCTTCTCTGAATTCCAGGGAACTTCAATTTGGTGAGAATATTCGTATATGTTCGAGACAATTCGTCTATGATAGAGATGTTTCTAGACATTACTGTATATGTTTCCTCTTGAAGAAGATTCGACTACCTTCTGGAAAGGATTATTCGACTCGAAACTCTGAACGTAGCATCTATCGTCTCTGGAACCTTCCTTTCGTCCAATAGAAAGTACCGGCCAGAATGTTCCAGGACTCGCTATATTCGAGAGGGTTCTCGAACAATGGCTGTTGAGTATAAAAGGAAATCTCTTGCTACATTGAGTTTGAAAGATAGACTTAGACACACTGCACTGCCAGCAGAACGTTGTTGCCATGGACTATTTTTTATTCTGGTCAGCCATCGTTGCCACTGTATCATTGCTCGTTCAAGAATAAAACTGCACACGCTATAATCGCCAACGAATCCAACTACTCTCAACGTCGTGCCATCGAGTGTATCCTATCCGCCTATTGCAGGAACCAAATCCACTAGCATGGTGGGTCCGAAGTTCGTTCACCATAGCCACTAAATCCAACAAAAATTATAAATAGGTAGCACATGGTTCACAGTTTTAGACATTTTATCTTCAGAAACATGTTGTCTGTACAAAAAAGGACTTTGCCCTGGAATATGTAAAGTCTAACTCGGAATTTGAATGATTTCATGTGACTGTCTCTGACCTCAGGAATTTCACTCCACAGGGTCACAATTTCGTTCGCACATTTTCAATTATCCCTTTTCGTAGAAAGTCAGGGAAACATCCATTTACACTATCATATTTCCCATGTAAGAAAAGGCCTTGCATCAAATTATTACAGTGTTGTAGTCACGTCTTGTAAAATTTCGAAAATATAAGCTCCTTTCGAAAGAGGGTTAGCTTTGTCAGGTTAGTTGCCTTCGTAACTTTGAATTTCAGAAGAATGTTGTATTCAGGCAAGTTGGAAACATGTGGTTGAAATTTGTTTTACTACGATTGTTTATCTGTTAATGTTTGATATTTTGCGCAATTTACCACTCATTTTATCCATTATTCACCGAATTAAGGGCAATGAACGAACTTCGGGGGTGAACGAACTCGTGTTCCCTAACTATGCTACTGTAATTAAAAGACGTTACAGCAGTCTACGCATCACCAGCCAAGAACAGAGATAAGTATATTAACTAAATAACTGTAAAAAGGCCTCAGCTACGATTTAGTAATTGTACGGAATAAAGGGTTAAATTATAAATCAACGGAATTTTAATCTAGTTTTTCTATGATCTTTCACTGTTACTGGTTTGTCTGTTTTATCGAGCCATAACAACAGCACCACTTTACATCTAAGCAACCATATATTAACAAAAATTTCTCAAAGGGGAGGAACCCTCCCCCATGACGGCAACTTTATGTAGTGACAAAAAGGATTATTAAAGGTATACCAAGAATTATTGTATATATATATATATATACTGAATTAACAATTCTGTCATAAATTATTGTCAGTTAGGCCTAATTAAAAATAGCCATCCTTGGATTATATATTGGAGTGTATAGCCTACCAATTACTCCAACTGGGATGGTTGTATTCTTGTAGGCCACTCAAGTCCATAACTTGTTTTAACTCATTTGTGTTACATTGTTTACAGACCATTCTTCGTAACTATACAGATGAACTGGAGCACTCGAAAAAAACCCCAAACCCGAGATCTCCCATAGCAAAATAGAAATTATTGAAGTGAAACCGTCACGAGATGTTTATTCTATTTTGGCTTATTATTCGTCAGTCTCAAGGTTTTATTTCATGTCAGATTTTGTGAGGTTTTAATACTTTCAGATTCTCTGAAATTTGCTTTTAATACTAGGTTAATTAAATAATACCAAGACAATACACAGATCATTGGAAACAACACCATTAAAGTTTTGTGTTTACCAGGTTAAAGAGCAAATTTCTCATACCTGTGTAATTTGGGCAAGTGATGGTGTGGTTAATGAAGCGAAAGGCTTCATGGATAGTGGAGGGCACTGCAGGGGCGGTGAATCGGCTTGGCAAGTACATTACTGTACATCTTATCGGTTGCGTCATCAAGCATTGCAGGTTAACCTAGGCGCATTTGCTTTCCTTCCTTCTTTCCTCCCTTCCTCCCTCCCTCCCTTCCTCCCTTCCTCCCTTCCTCCCTCCCTCCCTCCCTCCCTCCCTTCCTTCCTTCCTTCCTTCCTTCAATGGGTCTGGCTTTTTTTCTTTTTTTCTTTTTTCTCTCTTTCTTTCTCTCTTTCTTTCTCTCTTTCTTTCTCTCTTTCTTTCTTTTTTAGACTCCTTTCTTTCATTCTTTTTTTCTTTCTTACTTTCTTATACTTTTTATCGTTAGAATTCTTTATTAGACTTCTCAAGAATTTATAAAGAAAAAGTGTTCTCGAAGAGCCTATAAAGTCTTCCAAAGATACGTAACTCCGTACCAGCATCAGCTGCAGTTGCATATTTATTTCATTAACATTAGAAACAAAATAAAATATAAAAAAGAACCTCCTGCAAAAAATATGATACTGAGGGTTTCTAATTCATCTCCATTTTTTTTTATTATAATCAATAATCACGCACTTAATATTCGATAAATGAGGTACAGAAAAACGGCTGTGATGACAAGTAAATCGTTCGCTCTTTTAAATTTCGTTAACTACGAAATATTTTTTTTACCGCATAAAGAAATTTAATGTTTTGCATTAACAATTTATGAGCCGGTACGAAAATGCAATTTCTCTTGCCGGTATGTTTTTAAGAACAAGATTTTAATGACTTTAAAGGCTTTCTAAATCGCGTTACAATAGAACATAATCTCATGTGCAGAAGTAGTCTTTGGCAAAACGTAGAAAGTTGTCAGTTCTACACAACCGCTTACTTTCTTTCTGAACAAAGCGAGGTTCTAAAAATGTCGACACATATCATACTCACCTCACTGTTGGCTCTATTTTTACTGTGTCACGCAGGTTCTAAGTACGACGTTTCTTTGGCACAAGTTTATTTTGACGGCGGATTGATATTTTTTCCTGTAAAACGTGAAAATTTGCAGAGACGTCTCGATGCCATCAACAGTCGATCAGGTGAAGATGGCTTGTCAGTCGATCATCTTTTATCTTGAAATTCATTTCTTTTTTACGTTTTACCTTCTTTTTGAATTATAGCTGTGCATATTAAAGGTCCGTGGACATGCAACCAAAACGGTTGCTTTGCTCAGAAATGGAAGATTAAAGTGTACCTAAAGTCTAAAATTTCAAATATATGTGTTACAAAGCTTGAAAAATGCTTCCAAATGGTCCAACTTCCATCTTCACAGGACATTCCTGAGCTGAGATATAAAATGTTCAAGCTCATTTGCTCAATTTAAAATGTTAGATTGCGCAATAATTTATGATGTCATTCTTTTACAACTCAAATTACCGTCTTTGTTTTTCTTTGTTTTTGGAACGCCATTGCCCATTTTTGCCGAAATGTGATCACTATCTTACTATTATAGGGTGACTTGGCTATATAAGCCCTCTTCGTACAACATGCTATGCAAGGGAACAGTAAATGTTTCAAGATTATATCAACATCTTAATTTCAAAAGGAAACAAAAGCAGGTAGTGTGAGTTGTACAAGAAGAACATCACAAATTATTGTGCAATCGACTATTTCAAATTAAATCAATAACTTTCAACATTTTATATTTCAGCAATGGAATAAGCTATGAAAATGGGAGTTGGATGAATGAAATTCTTTTTTCAATCCCTAAAATATATATTCTTGTAATTCTAGACTTAAGGTCCACTTTAAGATCCTGTGATTAAAAGCGCCTGGTATTATTTAAATATCTTTTACCGCTATCGAGATAAATCTCTTCAACGTTTTGTCATTTCTGAGATTTCTCATTAGCTATGCAAAAATATTATGTGGAGTATTGCACAGTGTCTGAATACCTTTCTTAATCCTTTATAAAATGTCTGTTAATTACTTACAGCTAATTTCTAGTTAAGTTTTTGATGCTGACGTTTTCACAGTAGTCGTGCTACTTCCAAAATAAACCCCTCAGGGCATGACACCATTACAACTGTCTTTTTAAATGAAGGTTAATCAAACAAAAGATAAAATAACATAACATAATAAATGTGCAAATTTTATCCTTATTCGCATCACAAAATATTCTTCTAGGAAATGATAGTACATGTGTTTCGGTGTGTAGGGCTGCACACTGTGTACTTAAAGTCAATAACCTACCGTCTAGTTTTCTACATAACGGTACATCCTGTCAGTAAATCTTTGTGTACAAACGTAGAATGAACTGATAAGTAGCATATCTACAAAATGCAGTGTTGAATATTACTTCATAAGTCATCATGGAACTATGACCGCATTGACATCAGACGTACAACTTACTTATCCATCCCTTCGCATACATTGCCAGCAAGAATGTATAATTTTCTGCAATAAGAAGTTGCTATCTACATTAACCAAAAAAAAAAAAAATAGAAATACATGTCGAAGAGTATCATGTAACATCTATTTCATTCAGACATATATAAAATCGCTTCCCATGGCTGTCAAGTGAAGTTTTTTTTTAAACCCTGTAATAAGTCCTTTACAGCCCCGTCATGTCAACCAAGAAGTATAGTTTGTCCCTTAATTGCCTCAAAATGTTGCTTGTGTACTGATTAATATTGGCAAAAATGTACTGCACTAGAAAATGTTGTTACGCAAATTGGTAACCATACTGTCAAAGTAGATGCTTCTTTACGAATGCAATGGGAGACTTTCGATTTATTTTTCTTTCAGCTAGCGAAAATAGAAACGCTGGGTCAGAGATTAAAAAGCCACTTGCTACTCTAAGTGTTTACTGTGGTTTATCTGAATTTGTTATTTTGGTATCTTGCATTCACGTATACCTATAATCTTGAGTTGTTGAGTAAAATAATTTATTAAACTGATACGTCTCAAGTAGATCGCTAGGTGGGTATTACTACTCTTGAGAATTTTTTTACATGTATCATTGTTTATATTTTTAGAGGGACCTGTTGAAGATCAAAGGAGGAGCTCACGAAAGGAAAAATCCTTGAAAACTTCAGTCAGTCTCGAAAAATGTACAAATCTGTTCAAAGCTAATTTCTAAAATTATGGAAGTCTGGTTCTGGCTCCCGTGCTTATTAACATTGTTTCTCTAATATCAGGTGCAGGGGCGTCCCTAAGGATTGATGAGTGGCGGAGGGGGTGGGTGGACCTTTTTTCCGACAAAAAGGGTTTCATTCCCGACAAAATGTATGTGTCGAAAGCAATTAACTCATAACACTTGTTTTAAGGAAGTCTTTGCAAACGTACAAGATGGAAATTCTAAGTATAACGGGAAGACAAGATAAGCACAAAAAACAACGTAAAACGCTGTCTGGTATTTGGCAACGTCAGTTTGACCTCGGCGCACCCGTTTTTATTTATCTGCATAATAGCTAGGTCGATTTGGTAGTACTTGCATGGTAGGAGCACAAGATCGTCTTTGGCATGGGGCTCAGTTGCCCGCCTTCCCCTGTGGGGGCAGGGGGCGAAGTCCCGGAAGCTCTAAAACATTTACTCGATGTAGCAAGTAGAATATTTAGTGTCTACAAATGGCATTGAGACGCACTAAACAGACCCTAAAATCGCAGTCTATCTATAAATCTGTTCAAAATAGTGTAATTCTAACTAATCGCCGGTCGATATCTTTAAGACAGCGGGACTGATGGTGGAGTGGGCGGATGGTCATAGAGTTTCGACGGAGTTTTGCAACAATTGAACTCACTTTGATCTATGAAAAGTTATGATAGGTTAACATGAGTACCATATGGATGCCCGCAAAACGGGTAGAAAATAACGCTCGCGGACACCTAGTAATGTTTGCCTTCATTTAGCATAGCTACATAGCAATTACCTATGTAAAAATAGCACTGAATACACTGCATCGTCCAAACAACGTTGCTACGTGAGTATGGTTGGGGATTTCACGTCAATCAAACCTCGCAGAACTCAAGTGTCTCGCAGGGCCGTGGCCTGAACGAAATCCCAAGGTAACGGTTCGTGACACTGTCTTAGCGGAACACCAAGTGGCGTTTCTGCAGACAGTGGACACCCGGGCGGACCGTTTCCCAAGTAAGTAGAAAGGCTTTCACGAATCAGAGTAGCTCAGCATAAGAGATCTATAGAACAAGGTAAGGTGGAAGGTTCTGCTTTGGCTGACCATGCTCATTGCAATAACCACACACCACTATTGGCAGAAGCCAAAAGCATTGTTAAAGTTCAACATTTAGGGATGCCGCGACTAATTAGAGGGCTCTAGAGATTAGGGTCAATGAAAAATCCACTGTTAACAGGATGGATGGGAAAGACGTCAGCCACAAGTGGAATAGTCTTTTTGCATCCAATCGTGGTCCTGTCTTACTTACCTCACCCAATGGGAACACAGATAAATCAGCCAATCCAATCAGAGCACAGAATCCACCATTAAACTATGTAATCAGAACACTCACAAATCAGGCAATCAGAACACAGAATCCACCAGTCAGGGTTGCAGCATAACTATATAACTTCACTGCACTTATTTTTTCTTTTCTTTTTTTTTGTTGTTGTTGTTTTTTTTTTTTGTTTTGTTTTGCTTCCTCTCATCAGTCCTGAAGAAGTCAGAGCCACTTCTGACGAAATGTTCACTATTTCGAGAGCTTCGACGGTGTACTCGTTCAAATCTTCTTACTAGGACCGTGTCCCCTTTCCCCTGTGATGTTATTTTCTGTTTTGGTAATGGAATGGGTTGTTGCCTGAGGGGAGGGATGGCACCTCTACACTTTTTCTTGTTCTAAGCTTTTCTAGATTCAAGAAAGTGCTGTCTTTGGTGAAGCTTTGGACTGGTTACATGACCTGAAACTTTAACTATTTACTGAGTTTTCGGCTGTTGCTTGACACTCCTACATGACCGTTGCGGGCTTCTCCCTAGCGCTTTTGCTACGCCACTGGGGGAACCACCGGCGTATAGCCGTAGCTTAGACCTTGGAAATAAATGTTTGGTCGAAATGTCTACCAGATTGGGGGGGGGGGGGGTGACACAATTTAGGCTTTAAAGTTGCATCTAAAGTTTATACTTTTAGATTTCTTGCTTTAGAAACAAATTTAGATTTCAAGAAAAAAGTTAGATTTGATTTTAAGGGAAAGTTCAACCACCATAATTTTAATTGGTTCACATACTCGGGTATGCTACTTCATGGATGGCTCTTGAGGATCTTAAGGCAATGTGTTTCTCACTGAGTTCTGAAATTCACGTACAGAGTAACTCTTTTGTTTACCTTGAATATGTAATATTTATGTTGTAACATATGAAAGATTTTGAAGTGAATTAAGTCTGGATTTTTGTGAAATTTAGTTTTTTTTTTTCAAAAAAAAAAAGTCTGCGCAACTGCTAATGCCCTTTAAATTAAGTTCCTTTACAAGCTCAATGAGACTAATTATTAAAGGTAATCATAACCTATTTTATCTTTAACCAGCCTATATGCTGGTATCTTCCAGCGTGTATGTAGGAGGAACAGGGTTTATTCGTCAGGAAGAGAAACTCACAAAAAAACGCGTCCGAGGCGGGGGCCGGGGACCTCCCGGGAAAATTTTGGGGAAAAGGAGCCCTCATAGGCAATTTCTTATGTTTTGGGGGCATTGAAATCATAACTTGGAGAGTAAATTTTTTCACCATTTCAGTAGTTTTTTTTTTCTTTCTCAAGTAGGCCAGCTTTCATTTTTGATTTGCCCCCTACCCCCCTCCCAGGCTATGGCCCTGTAGACTCGTCAGTACTAGTTTTAGTTCTCTCCTTGATAAAATACATAGCCAGCACTGGCGATGCACTATTTCCTTGCCCATAGGATAGGATAGGCCTAATGCCTATGGGCTGTGCGACAAAGAAGTGCGGTTCACTGTAAGTTGAAAAAAAGTAAGTAAGTAAATTAATCAAGAAATCAACCAGGGATTAAGATGTCAAATCAATCATAAAGACTTTTAGAGAATACTGTAACTCACCAACGACGATTAATTTGCATGAAAACTTAAAACCTACCGATTTTTTTGAGCTCCGGACTACATCTACGTAACATAGTCGATTAACCCCAAAACCGAACTGAACCCTGTTACCAACCTCATCCAGTCACAAAGCTATAACTGACTTTGCTGTCACAGTATGAAATGATAGAAAATTTGAAGACGATCTAACCAAACCGTCCTAAAATGAAACTTCTTGCTCCCACATACGCACTATAATTAGACTTAAAATTGCAACTATGGCTTTTGTTTTACAATAGGCAGGACTAACGACCTTTTAATTTCTGTATGATGTAGCCGGTTTGAGGGTTTGGAGCTGGGATGTGCAATCGCGAAGGTTTCACTGAGTTTTGCCATCATCCAAAGCACCCTCCTTTGCTTACGGAAAATATGGTTTTAAGGCATTTTAGTAACTGGTTTAGGTACTGCATCTACAGAAGTCGGAAAGCGAACCTCCTTTGCAACACCCCAATACAAAGTGTACGCACTTTCAAGTGTTTACAGGAAACACAAAAGCGCCTCTACTTCATTATTCGAGTAAGTGGAAAGCCAACCCACACTTCACTGACCCGACTACAACCCGACTGCGAAAACTAGCCCTGTGGCAGAAAAGTCTGTTAATTGTGTTCCAGATTTTGTTCTCTACCCGACCTTTGGGCCCGATTGCGATCTGACAGTCTACTTCATGACCACATCGGAAATATCAAACTGTTTGATATTCGTAGTGGAGTCGGGACATGGGGTGGGGGTCGCGTCAAAATTTTGGCCCACAATACCCCCAGACCGTCGGAATTGACACTCCTCACACCTTGTAAAATTGCATCACAGCATTCTTTATGTTAAAAGTTTACGCTTGCAGAGAAATAAGAGAAATGTGTTAAAATCATGGAAAATGTTGCTATATATAACCCTATATAGCTTACCGTACATAACCTTTTCATACTTCAGTAGACATATGTAGATCAAGGAATGCTCGAACATGACTGGTGAGTACATTAGTGGGTCTGTGACCCGGGGAGGGGTAACATGAGAGAGAGACCTATGTGTCACCGATTTGAACTGAGTTACGTGCTAAGTATACGACGTGATGCCCCTCTTCATGTAGTTTTGAATTCCGATGATGCCAACATGCAAAATTGTATGATTTCATAAGGCATTTGACCCACAAAATAAGGTTTTATTTTTCATGTTTTAAAATGTTACACTTAACTTGCCAGGAAGATAGCCTTTGTCAACTTCACTAAATTTTATATAGCAATCAATGCCGACTGCCATTTCTGGCAAACTTAAAAAATAATGATGTCATTTTGTTAGTCTAAGTAAAGAGGTGTGCCAGAGTATTGAATTTGTTAAGTATAGAGATGAGTACCTAAAATCGTTTCCAAGTGGGGTGGATCGTTTCTTTGCCACTCCTTAAGAGGGTACCATCCTGGGGGAGGAGTCTAAGGGAAGTGAATGGCCTTCATTTTCAGGACATTTTGTTTATGTAAGGTGGTTCAAATATAAAATCACGCAATTCATTGAAAAACTTTGAAATGATCTGCATGTCAAGAAATTCTCATCATTTATTCCTTTTTTTTTTTTTGCTGGTTTAAGGAAAGTGGTTCGTTGATAAGATGTTAAAATATTCTCATTATTTAATGATGTATTTGGCTGTGGCATTGCACAGCCCCTAAAGATTGGTTTGGCAAAACAAGTTATTGGGGCACAAAAACAGAATGACTCAGCGGTCCGTTGCAGGTTTTCTGGTGAGGTATTTAGCTCTGGGATATTTTCACAACTGTGGTCGTATCTTTAAAGATACACTGGTATGTTATGTGCACTGATTAGACAACGGACATAACAATTTGAACATTTTTTTGCAATGGCCAAACTCGGTTTACGAGCCAGTCAGTTGGATGATGCATGGCGATTTTGAAGGGTTATAGGTTGACTGATGGCAGGGGTTGCAAGATGTTTTGGAACGACTGTATGACGCAATATGTTCGAAAATATAAAAAGGTCAAGTTATTGAGATGAATGGGAAAAATGCCTTTTTAGGCATCTGGAAGTTACCAAAGCCAAATGTATTTATTCTGAAGCTCACTTAAAAACAAGTAGTCTAGCACTATATTTTTTGGTGGAATGCCATATATAATTGGGAAAGTTTGGGCAAGGGAAAAATCTGAAGGGTACGCATTCCCCCTCATGGCAATCCTGCTTGTGGTAGATAATAATACAGATAAATCCACACGGGAAGGGCGCGGTTGTTTGCCTTTTGATAAGAATTCTATTAAGACCCCCAAACAATCAAAAAATGATAATTTTATCAATGATCAAAATATACCTAGTAAAATCCGTGACTCTTTCATTACCATGTTATTGCAGGATCTACAAGTATCTAAGCTCAGTCGGTCCAATGATCTGTCGGCTTACCGCCACCATTTCCCCCACCCTTCCTAAGCATATGCTTGATAAATTCACCATGTTATTGCTCACATTCTTAGGAGAACAGTATTTCCTTGTGGTGACAAAATAGCTCTAGGCTAGCAGAACAATAGAAAGGTGAGGTTTGCATAAAACAGCTAGAATATTAATGAACAAATGTGTATCTTTTTCTTTTTTCTGGCAGAGTTGAAACTCTTTCTTCCACGTGACCCCGTATTGCAGCACGTCATTGACTGTGATGAACATATCATCTTGGTTGTGCTTGGGGATGTGGCAGCCGTCTCATTTGAAGAAGTTTTGACGGACGAACAGAGGGATTTTTCTCCTCAGTTTTTTATGCAATGGCAATCGCTATCCCTTATTTAAGCTCCAGTAAAGAGGGACAACCACAGGTTTCCCTGCAAATGGCAGTTTATAATAACGACAGTCGTCAAATCATCCAATCGAATGTCGTTTTTCCTCCACCGGTTACCGCAGATCGTCTTATCCACAAAACCAATGAAAGTAATATTCAACTGATATTCGAGAAAGATGATCTTCGGCTTCATCTTACAGGGGAACGTGCAGGACCGTGCTTTTCCATTGAAGACCACGGAGAAGTCGTCAACGAGTATGCACACGAGCTTCAAATTTCTCAGACGGGTCCAGATTTTTCTGTTTGTGATCTCTTGCCAGACCTCGATATTGATTTTTGTCAAATTTACAGAAATCCGCGTTATAGGCAGTCTTTGTTCAGGGCAGGCCTTAACGTTTGCCAGTACTGGAAGCAAAGAAAAAATGTACAAAGCTGTAAGGCGTCCTTTCATATCGCTGATATGTCCGATGAGATGAGAGAGCTTCTGGCCTTAGATTCTGTCACTCAGAATCCTGTGCATTCAGAACTTCAGAAAGGAAACTACGAAGTTAACGTGGTTTTCCCATGCGTTGAATGAAATTTGCTGGCAGCTAGTCAACTTTTCCCGCATTGAAAGGGGATTTAAATAACTCCTGATAGCCAATGTTTTGTAGGATCCAATATCAGGTTAATGTAGATACAAAAACTTCTACATATTGCCCTTGTATTGAATCAGTATCTGGTCCATTTTTTGAATCGAATATAATCCTGACACTTAGAAGTATATAGAATCAGAACCAAGTAAGGGAACTTTTGAAATAAGCCTAAATATAATAAATAGGTACATGTGAGTTGATGTAAGAACATTTATCAGATAACAGTCATACAATTAACACATCTTTATATATATAGCCGGTTTGTATGGTGGACTTAACAAAGGTATAAGGCGAGTTCGGGGGTAAATCTGGATCCTCATATTTCAATTTCCATTCATTCTATCCAGTTTAAATTTAAAACATGTGTAACAAAAAACAAAAAGATGTGTAACAGATATAAAATATGAAACATTCAACACAATATATACAAATTTTTAGTTTGTCCAAATAGGAATTTCACCTTTAAGCAAAGGTGTACTCTCGAGAGTACACCCAAATGATCCAGTATTCTCCATACCCCTACTTCCCACTTTCCGTCAAACCAAGAATCTTATATGAGATTTAGTTCAAAGTCAAATTCCTGAACGTCTCTCACGCACTGAATGATGATGACGACGACGGCGACGACGACGACGAGGACGAGGACGAGGATGAGGACGAGGAGGAGGACGAGGAGGAGGAGGACGACGATAATGATACTTTATTCCTTTTTCCTTAATGTGTATTTTAATTTGAATGCGAATCAAGATACAACAACCACCTTGATCATTGTGCTATGACAAATACGAAAAGAAAACCGAATTGTCCAAGCATATTTGGAGCCTTAAAAGGTCAAAATCAACCTACGCCATAAAGTGGTCTATTTTATCAGTATACCTCACCCGTCAAACTTCCTGCAATCAATGTATACTGTGCATTCAAGAAAAGCTCTTCATTTTATCCATGAGAAGCAGGTAAAACCCACTAAACTCACGTTCAGAGCTAACCTCCGCTTGCAGGCACAATAAGAGCAAAAGTAGTGGACCATAACAATGTGGACTTGCAGACTTTCTGTTGAAAGGGTTCATTCATACACAGCCACCTGAAGAGTGCGTTAGCACGAAACCACTGGTAGTGGCTTGAAATCCAATATTGTTGTAAATCTTGCTCTACCGTCAAAATTTTTGAGTACTTTTTATATCGGGATTACACACATCTACAATATATATATATATATATATATATATATATATATATATATATATATATATATATATATATATATATATATATATATATATATATATATATATATATATATATATATATATATATACGTTTCTCTAATTCGGCACTTAGGGGGAAAGTTGTTGTTGAAAAGTCGACCTTAAGGGGAAAAAATTTTCGGGTGAAATATAAGTTTCGCCTTAACGTTTCCACACACTTTTTATATAGGAATACGTACACTTACAAGGGCGCCCTCTTAGATTTACAAATTAGATGCCATTACTTCAAAGTTGTCAAATTTACGGACACCTAGCTGTTAACACGAACGGATGGCTGGCCATTGAAATAACGTTAATTATATGTTTAGACGTTAGGGCGAATTTATTTCTTATGTATTTTATTATCTGTTTTTCGCCCTATGTACAAGCAGATATAACAATTTCCCCTTAAGGTGGGAATTAGCGTTATATATATTTATGTATATATGTATGAAATAACAAAAAGGACAGTTAATGCTTTGGATACCAACATATTTGCACCATGTTTGATAGACGTACAAAATTTTTGAGGCCCTGATTCTTCATCAGCATACAACGAAACTGTGCCACTACCAGCTGGGACTATATACTGTTAAAAAAATCTCTGTTTGCAACAAAGTTGCTGTAAACTGGGTTTCATACAAGAACAACAAACACGTGTCTATGTACAGGAAGCTCCAATTCAGGTATATGAACATGCTGTATTTTAACAGAACTGCATCTCTGTCCATCTACAACAAAGTTGCCGTCAACTGGGTTTCATACAAGAACAACAAGCCCTTGTCTATGTAGGCCTACAGGAGGCTCCAATTCAGGTACAGGACCACGCTGTACTTTTACAGAAATGCACAGTACTTTACAAGGTATCACATGCATACCTACAGAAACTCCTGTCTAGATTCAGGGTAAGTTGTACTGCAACAGCATCAGTCTGTATTTTTACACTTTTCACCCGTTTGTATACAGCAAAGATTCATTTTGTATCGGGGATATACGTTGTTATTACGTAGCCTCTAAGGCTACGTGTACGGAATCGTATTTCAGATCCGTACATCTTAATCATTTAGGAAGGCAAACTACTCCCAAATAGACCATTTTTTTACATTGCGCAAAAGAAAGTAATCCATTTCACTACGCGAACTCCATTGAGCGTATGAATTAAAGGCGGAAGAATCCTGTATTCCGTTAAGTCGCCATTGACGATGTTTTACCAGGATCACTCGGCTTCCAAATGTTCAGGTGCGAACAGAATATAACTCGAAGAAATTTAAGGAATTTACAGCAATAGAGCAAAGAAATATGAGAATCTTTGCAAACTTTCGCACTGCTCATATATTTTACAAAAGTAATCACAATTAGACGTCGAACGTGGCTTGTTTGGACGAAAGATTCATGATTGGGCTCACTTATGGGCCGGACGAGACTTAGAAAATGGCTTCCTAGGATGTAGTGGCGTACTTGTATTTTTATAGGTCTACCTTTATAGCACGTACTGTGTAACGCACCATTGACATACATAATTAACTAGACACATCAGACAAACGCACGCTTGTTTATGACCTGCATAGACCAAAGTATGTACGGATCTACTTTCGAGAAGAGTTGTTCGTTTTTAATTTTGGTTGATCAAAATCCTTCATTTTCAAATCTCAAAGTTTTTCGTATTCTCATTGTCGCCCCTCTACTTAAACTGAAGGATTTTAAATGCTCAAATGACTTCTTGAAACGTACGAACGGTGGGAATCTATAAAAACAAATTACGATACCAAAATAATGCATCGAAGAGACTGTCTGATATATTGAAAAAAAATTCGATTTGCAGCTCCGCGCATGCGCAATAGTCTGAATATTTTTAAATTGACCCAATCTCAAGTGGGAATTTTAAATGATGACCAATCGTTAAGGAGTGATTCTCTGTCACGTCCGAATACTGACAAAAAGTTTTTTTCAGCACTTTGAGAAAGGTATTACCAGCTATAAGTGTCACTGGACAGCTGGAGTTGCAAAAGGCGAGTCAAGTAGCGCTAATTCCAGCAGGAGCAGGCCGGGGATCCGGCCGGGAAGTTGGCAGCGGAAAGCCTGTTTGATTTAGCAACGAGGTATTTAGACGCGGGCGATTTTCGTCGGGAAACTTGAAACTTACTAGGCTGTACCCTTACTCAAAACCCATATATGGCCCAGATATGGGATTTCATATCTGGCCCATATCTAGGCCAGATATGGAATTCATATCTGGCTTGTACAAGAATTGGGCAGATATAACTTGATATAATATAAAGGCCATATATGGCCATATATGGCCCAGGTAAAGTTTCACTTTTATATGGCCCAGATATGCCCCATATATGGCTACTCCATTTCTGGCCCATATATGGAAAATCCATATATGCCACATATAAAGAGATTTATATCTGGCCCATATCTGTGCCATATATGACCCATATAAAACTTTATATGGCTCACTCTTTATATGGCTCACTCTTTATATGGCCCATATCTGGCCCATATATGGAAATTTATATCTGGCCCATATCTGCACCAGATATGGAATTTATATCAGATCGGATAAAAAGTTAGGCAGATATAACACAGATCTAAACCAGAACCAGATCTAAACCATATATGGCCAGATAAAGTTCTGTCTGGATCAAGCCTTTATATGGCACAGACCTGCTCTAGTTATGAATCATAGTTAGGACTTATAGTCCACACTCCTCATGGAGACTTTGAGCTTTTTAAGTACGTAGAAACAGGCACTGACAAACTACAGGATAATCCCAAACCCAAAGAAAAACCCTGACGGATCACGAACACAATGTCAAACAGACTACACATATCATGCGACAAAGAACAAAAGAGTCTTTGTTACTACTGAGATTTAGTACTGCCACTGCAGCCAACCCAAAAACAACACTCCAGCCCAACCACCACAAACAACCCCAAAACAAAGTCCCACAAAGACCACACACCCAAATCTACCACACAGCCAAATCCACCACACAGCCCGAAGGCAACAAATACTACGCCCGAAGGCAACAAACACTACGCCCGAAGGCAACAAACACTACGCCCGAAGGCAACAAACACTACGTCCGAAGGCAACACTACGCCCGAAGGCAACACTACGCCCGAAGGCAACAGCACTTAAAAAGCACCGGGGCAAATACAGGTGCAAATACAGACTTTGAACACCAGTACTTTTTCAAAAGTCCCCTCGACACTCTGGCGAAGAGCCAAGGGGCGAAACCAAACAATACTCCCGAAGGAGTTCTGCTCCCTTATGGAGCTACGTCCCAAACAGAAAACAATGTTTAAGTGCTCCATGAATTAGAATTTAAAGTAAGTATTAGGTTGAATTGACTTAAGTACATAAATTCAACTTATTTCATAACAGTGAACAGAAAAATGCCTTGAAATTTCCTATTTTATGTAATCACAGTGATATGGGCTTCTAATTTTAAACTTAATTACGTATTTGACTCTAAATTTTGTTTACTGCGTGGTGCATATTTTACTTTCAACTTCCTAAATCATGAAAAATGTAGGTTTAGATACAAGCTCCGCCCAAATATGCAAATTATTTGCCTAAGTTCACTTAGTACACTGCGGTATTAACAGACGTGTAGCCACTAAATAACTGCAATGTCTGGGAAGGTGATGCTGTATCCAAAACATGTCTTAGTTTGTAACAAGCATAATCCAAGAATCAAATCAAATACATAATAAAACAAACTAACAAAATGCTCATTTGCATATCTAGCATATCAAGTTATATCTGGCTTGATATGGCCATATCAAACTTTATATACATATCTGGATCACGATTATATCAAGTTATATCTGGCTTTATATGGCCATATCAAACTTTATATAAATATCTGGATCATGATTATATCAAGTTATATCTGGCTTTATATGGCCATATCAAACTTTATATACATATCTGGATCACAGTTTTATCAAGTTATATGTGGCTTTATATGGCCATATCAAACTTTATATACATATCAGGATCACGATTATATCAAGTTATATCTGGCTTGATATGGCCATATCAAACTTAATATGCATATCTGGGTTATGTTTTAATCAAGTTATATCTGGCTTGATATGGTCATATCAAACTTTATATACATATCTGGATCACGATTATATCAAGTTATATCTGGCTTGATATGGCCATATCAAACTTTATATACATATCTGGATCATGATTATATCAAGTTATATCTGGCTTTATATGGCCATATCAAACTTAATATACATATCTGGATCGCAGTTTTATCAAGTTATATCTGGCTTTATATGGCCATATCAAACTTTATATACATATCAGGATCACCATTTTATCAAGTTATATCTGGCTTGATATGGCCATATCAAACTTAATATGCATATCTGGGTTATGTTTTAATCAAGTTATATCTGGCTTTATATGGCCATATCAAACTTTATATACATATCTCGATCACCATTTTATCAAGTTATATCTGGCTTTATATGGCCATATCAATCTTCATATACATATCTGGATCACGGTTATATCAAGTTATATCTGGCTTTATATGGCCATATCAGACTTAATATGCATATCTGGGTTATGTTTTAATCAAGTTATATCTGGCTTTATATGGCCATATCAAACTTTATATACATATCTGGATCACCATTTTATCAAGTTATATCTGGCTTTATATGGCCATATCAAACTTTATATACATATCTGGATCACAGTTTTATCAAGTTATATCTGGCTTTATATGGCCATATCAAACTTTATATACATATCTGGATCACGATTATATCAAGTTATATCTGGCTTTATATGGCCATATCAAACTTTATATGCATATCTGGGTTGTGTTTTAATCAAGTTATATATGGCTTTATATGGCCATATAAAGTCTTTAATTAACCAGATATTTCCAGATATAAAGCCAGATATGGATTTTGAGTAAGGGTATGCTTAATTTTGAGATAATAAATCGGCATGCCGACGTTTATTAAATTGCCAGAAGTTACGACTTTGAGATTTGGAGGGAAAAATGGGGACCTTCCTGCCGCCGTCAATGTAAAATGAATGAATTCACGTCCATCGTTAAAACAACACAGCGGTATGGGTAAGTAGCCTACTGGGGCACTAGCACTTAGATCATTAGGGTATGTACGGTGGCTCAATACTAGTAAGGGTGAGGAACCTCAGGCGTGTTGGTTCGTTTAGCCTCCGGCGGCGGCCCGCGAGACCACTAATTCATCTGGCCCGCGAAGCTACTGATAAAAGTAAATTCAATTCACTTGAATAATAATATCTTTAATAATAATCTTTAAGTCCTCGGTACCCACTGTTTTATCATGCTTAGCTACCTGCACTTTCAGGACATTTTACGTAAAATAACTCCATAAGTTCATGAACTCTACTGTCATGAGCTTGCTTATAAAAATTAAAATGTCTCTGGCGCGCGGTTAATAAATATGCCTTATGTTCCATCTCCTTTCTCCTGATTGAAAAACAACTCCCACACCTCTTTCTCGGAGAGGCTACGTCGGATTTCCATGCAAATTCAAATTTCTAGTTGTATGTGTCCATTTACCTTGTTGTGCTTGTACAGAAACGTTTGTGCAGTGAACATGACTTGTCCATATATAAACAGCGTCCCTCTTTATGTAGACAAAATATTGTTTCTATCTGTTGTGCTGCAACCTCACTAAACCGCACGTTAATGCATGGTAAACCATGGTTAAGCTTAGTAAATTTACAATTTACACCACATGGTGTAACTGGCTACTCTCTGACTTGGAAAACTTAGAATACATTTTAAGCATGTTTGCAGAGGAAAAAGGCCACTCTTTCGGGAGAGGTTGGTACCCCAAAAAAGAGCCTTTGGTTTATATAGCCTATCCGGATTTCCTTCAGCGCCTGTTCGGGTGGTTTCTTCTGGAGCCGTTACCTGTCTTCCTCCTTGGCCGATGACTTAGACTAGGAAGTTTGTCCAACAGCTTCTTTGACTCTACTCCCTTACAGTTGATTCTCATTCCAATTTTGCCCTGCCGTCATTTACAAGGAAGCGTTGTCGTTGCTTTTTGGTATTTGAGTTACTTTGGAAGTCTGGGTGGGTTTCTGTGAATCCTGTCCTTTTTTGAAGAGGGTGATTTTCTGGCCACAAGTTATTTTCTCTTCCTCAGAGTGTGGAGTCTTTAAGCGAGGCAGGTGTAGGTCTACGTTGAGCCAGTCAGTTGTATCCTTACAATCGCTGTTTTGAAACTGAGATCGACCGCGTTCAATTTTGGTTTATCTATTTATGTCTTCCTGGACGTGAAAGAGAATACCACAATACTGAGCGATGATTGGACGAAAGATAAAGGCGGGCTACATAAGCATCGGAGATCTCATACACATGTTTGTTCATGGGTTTTTCTCCGGGTCTCCCGCTTTCCTTCACTTGGCATAGGCTTGCCTCTAAAATCGGTTGCCCAGCCGACGAAGTCGGTTGCGCTCCTTACTGAATTGCCTTCGGGTGGACCAGATAACTAGCTGACTTTGCATTGCATTTTTGCAAACACATTTGTGCTAGTTTACAGTCCTTTAAACAGTTTTTAGGTGTTCGTTCAGAACCCCGCTTTTGTGGGATGAAAGGATGAGCCAGCATTTTCTTTCGGCATACGTCAGAGATTTCGTCCGGAATTCTCAGTGCATCTAACCTACGTCTCATTAATCATTATTAAAAATATTTTTGACACTGAAAAATGAAAGCAGATTTAACCGTAGCACAATACAGGCCTAACATACAAATTATCGCGTCCTTCTCTGTGGAACATAGCCTACTTTGAAAGCTTATGTGATTTTTAATAACAAAAATACCTATTAATTAAAACAGGTAGGCGGTAGCATTATCTGATACTACGCAGTCAGTCCCTTGTGTTAAGAGTTTTTCAAAACAAGTGCCTAACGGTCATTGCGTCTTTTAAGTAGACCAATGGCATCTTTGTGCTATTGGCATTCCTACTGTAAATATCTACTTTCAGCCTATGCAAAGGTTATTTGATTGTCATTAAAATAAATTGCAACTCAGTTCTATTCCTGCTAGTACGTAACCTACATCGAAATGAATGAGTCTTCCTAGAACCTTCGTCGGAATGCATCAATCTAAGCACGGTACTCATCTAATGTTTTTTGCAGACCAGTTAAATGCATCATTTCCCACTGACCACAGTTGTCTATCTCTTAAATACCCCAGAGCTTTCGGAGGCTTAGCGCCATGAATCCACCAGAACGCCCGGCTCCTACTAAACCCCACATTGGCCCTTCGCCGCGGCAAGGGATCGCTTCATTCTTTGGCACCTTTCATTTCCACCCAAGTTAATACTATGTACTACCCTTATCATCGTACTTATCGTGGGCTGTAGTATGCCACTAAGCTGCGTCGAAAAAAAGTTCCTTTCGTTGTGGCAAATAAGAACTGAGGAACATGAGGGAAAACAAAGACACTAATCCAACGGTGCCTCATGTGTCTGGGCTTAATTTAATCCTAACAAAGTGCTGAAACAATTGATTCACAATGAACTCAACAGACATAGAGTAGTTTAATTCGTCGTATTTACCAGCACGAACGATTCTATACTAGCTGCAGCCTTATATAATTATGTGACCGAAACCCACAATAAATATTTCTCACATGATGTATGGTACATAAAATTAATGCAGTAGCATAAATTTAGCCATGACCCCACAAACGCCTACACTTTGATTTTTTTCTAAGGTCCACAATTAATATGATGTATGCTTAAAAACAAACTGTATTTATCTCGGGGGATATAAAATTATTATAATTTCACAAAAATTCTCCAACCTATGGTTCGATCGCAATTTTGTTCCCAGGTGGAATTCACCTGTTTCGAGACAGAATTATAGTGCTGCATATTTACGGTAACTACTGTACGTCTTCCTCAACACTACAAAAACTATTGTAATTTTTCAATTTCTTTGTGACAAATGTTCTTGTATCAGGTTTGTGTCTTAACATAAAGTTTTGTTTTTGAACAAAAATTCTATTAATATTCTGCAAACATAAAAGTTGTGTTTATGGACAGTAATTTGTTTTAGGAAACATGAAAAATTACTGTAAATTTACAACTATGCATCGGTTACAAGTTTGTTGCACTGCAGAAAGCAAATGTTTTTGAACGGACACACAATGACGATTAAATAAACATACATGAATTGTAAATGTACAAAAATTGACTTATAATGAGACCTAAAGTTGTTGTAAATGTACAAGTTTTCTGAAATGATATGCAGTCCTTTTAAGTTTGTTTTTTTTTTTAAGAGAAAATCTCTGTTTGTAAACTGAAGTTGCCAAACATTACATGAAACAAACATTTTTTGTCGAAGTACAACAATTTCCTTTCGAAGGGACATGAAGTTACTGTAATTTTACAATTATTTTTAACAGTATAGATTTTAACCAGTGAGTTGCTATTTGACAAAAGCAACTCCCTGTTTTAACGAAGGCAGGTAAATGTGACAGTTCCCTATTGAGTCCATTGGTAAGGATGTTCAGCTTCTTGACCAGTCTTAGTTCATTTGATTTACGTTCAGAATCGGATCTAATTCTCCTTTTATTAAACGAACTCCAACATTGTCAATGTCATGTCCGGAAAGGTTAAAGTATTGAGAGACCGCTTGAAGCTGGGAATTCTTACGTATTGTCTGTTTGTGGTTGTTGAATCGGAGTCTGAAAGGTGTTTTGGTTTCCCCTACGTAGGTTCCATGGGGACAGATGCTGCAGAAGATAAGGTAATAAACATTGGCCAAATTACAATTGAAGGGGCCTGGATATAAGTTAATATCGGTCCCGGGAACGGTCACTACACTCTCCGTTACAATGCGTTTACATACTAAGCAGCCCGGGGGCATTGCATGGCTCGTTTGCAGGCTGATTAAGTGGGTGTAGTTTGCTAGTGGTTCGAATTGACCTAAAAGAGGGTGGCTGTTTCAGGACAAGGGCAGGGGGTTGGTAAACTCAGGGGAGTCAATAGAGCTGAGATTGTGTCAGAGGGATTTGAAGTGTATGATACGTGTTGTGCCCAGGGGAAAGTAGGTGGTAACAAAAGGTATCCGGGCGTTTTGCCGGTCCTGGTTGTAGCGTAGGGGTTGTTCACGTGAAAATATGTTAGTACCGGTTAATGCTGGTAGTGGCACAGTTTCGTTGTATGCTGATGAAGAAGCAGGGTTCCGAAAATTTTGTACGTCTATCAAACATGGCGCAAATATGTTGGTATCCAAGGCATTATATAACTGTCATTTTTGTAATTTCATATATACTATGTCAATACACGGGCTTTATCACTATGCGTTTTATATATATATATATATATATATATATATATATATATATATATATATATATATATATATATATATATATATATATATACATATATATATATATATATAGGTCGAAGAGTAATTGGTTAATACATTCGATCTTGAATTGAAACCAATCCTAGATAGAGCGTAGCCCTTATCAAAGAAGGAAAGGTTGAAAGAAAAGCACCAGAGAGGAAAACTAAGCAGCACTGGAACTTGAACTCGTGCGGTCAACGGCTTTCGCGGCCGTGCCTAGAACCACCAGCCAATGCAGCTTCTGATTTCCAGACGAGACAACAGACTTCTTATACCAGCGAGCTCAGTTTCTCTCTCCTTGTTACCATGGTAATCCCTGAAGCGGGAATGAATATTCAATAAGTCGTGATTGGTAGATCGAAGTTAGAATGTGTAGGTCGAAGAGTAATTGGTTAATACATTCGATCTTGAATTGAAACCAATCCTAGATAGAGCGTAGCCCTTATCAAAGAAGGAAAGGTTGAAAGAAAAGCACCAGAGAGCTTCTGAAGCTGCATTGGCTGGTGGTTCTAGGCACGGCCGCGAAAGCCGTTGACCGCTCGAGTTCAAGTTCCAGTGCTGCTTAGTTTTCCTCTCTGGTGCTTTTCTTTCAACCTTTCCTTCTTTGATAAGGGCTACGCTCTATCTAGGATTGGTTTCAATTCAAGATCGAATGTATTAACCAATTAATCTTCGACCTACACATTCTAACTTCGATCTACCAATCACGACTTATTATATATATATATATGTATATATATATATATATATATATATATATATATATATATATATATATATATATATATATATATATATATATATATATATGTATATATATATATATATATATATATATATATATATATATATATATAGATAGATAGATAGATAGATAGATAGATAGATAGATAGATAGATAGATAGATAGATAGATAGATAGATAGATAGATAGATAGATAGATAGATAGATAGATAGATAGATAGATAGATAGATAGATAGATAGATAGATAGATAGATAAACAAATATTATTTTATAAAGCGTTGATTCACTCATTCATATAGAGTAGCTACGTATCTCTGCCTACTGGATAGGATGGGCTTCTTTGACGTAATAATGGAAAGCTTGACTCGACAGTATTTGACCACGTTCTATCACATATGCCTCAATGGCTCTGTGGTAACGGTACGCGGGAGGTTGCTGTTTTGAATTCTGCTTGAAGCTGGATGGATGGATGGATGGATGGATGGATGGATGGATGGATGGATGGATGGATGGATGGATGGATGGATGGATGGATGGATGGATGGATGGATGGATGGATGGATGGATGGATGGATGGATGGATGGATGGATGGATGGATGGAGAAATAGATAGGGAGATAGGTAGGTAAGTAGATAGGTAGGTAGGGAGGGAGGGAGGCAGGTAGGTGCTTTCCCTGGCTGGTGAAGAATACAACATGCCGCCACAGAATGGTATGTTTTTAACCAAGTTGCGATAATAGCAGCCAGAAAATATATTGTAGGCCTACTCAATATCCTGGATACCCAATGCGTGTCCCAGTGACATATAACCTAATTTTCGTGTACGTGCGATCAATGACGTTGGATATACGTCTGTAGGTAGCTCGGTAAAGTTAAGAAAATAGGAAGATGAAAATATGTTTCTTTCTCATACTATATTTACTCTTTTCATTGAAACTGCCTCATTTTCCGCTGTTCGCGCTAAGAACCTTTGCAACAAATTCCATTTTGCTAGAATGTTAAACGTGTAAGGCTATATTAATACACCACAGGATTAAATGAAGTTTGCACAGAGGTGCAACCGTTTCTTCGATACCATTAATAGCACTCCCTACCCCTTGCACTGTGGTGGAACTTTAAACGTAGTTTGAATACCGTATGAACAAGTTGAAAGAAAAAGTATATTAAAGGCCAAGTTGAAATCAAACCGATGAACATTTCGACGGTAAAAGTGCAGCCGTTTGTACAGTACATAAATAACATTTATAAAGATGATGATACCAGGTAGCACTTTTAGGCTGGCAAGTTTCGTCTTAACAACTGACAGCTTTTCATTGGCATCACTTCATAAATTCTGATCATTCAGACATAAATGAAGATAACAAATGAAAAAGGCATAAGTAAGATTTAAACAGAATTCAACAACTATTAAGAGTGTGGCCTTCTATATTAATAGCCACTGCTGAAGTAAGCCGCTGGTACGTCATGATTGCAAAAGAAACAAGGAACTAAGGAAAGGTGTCTCTCACACTTCAACTTGGAAACTTGACGAAATTCATTGAAGAAGCATAAACTATCTGGAACAATATCTTGTCGGCTGGTGTATTTAGGTTATTATAACTATTAACCTCTGGAAAAAAGGTTTATATTGTCTATTTTGTTACCAGGAAAGGTAAATAACCACACCGAGTTGTGGATACAAGTTTACGTAACGTGAAATAATTGCAGGAATTGATAAAACAACTACGGTGTGGTCCTTCATCTCAAATTTTATTAATACCATATCTTTTATAATAATTCACAAACTATATTTTCTAAACGTATACTAGACCAACTAAGCTTTTGACAAAAAATTATGGCTAGGAAAAGGCAAAACTTTGGAAATTAAATTGCTGAGAGAGTTTAACCAAATTCCTCCAGTAACTATAGTATTTGAAAGTCCACTTGCTTTATTTACAGTCCTTTTTTAACGTCTTGCAGTTGTACCACGTTGGCTATTTTCCTTGCAAAATCAACAGCCGAAAAGACTACGAGAGCAATTTCCGCAATTAGGGCAACTCCATCAGTTGCTAGGGCAGCAATTATCATCGCACTAACTTTAGCAGAAGTCTCTACCCAATCATACCATGCCATGTTGCTGCAAAGACTTTTGATGATGTTCCAAAGAATTCCGGCAGAGTAGCTGTCCTTAATAAGGTTGAACAATGCTGTAGCCATCTTTGTAGGGTTGTTGCCCGCTGCATCCCACGCCTCAACAAAAGTTTCAAGCGCACGCTGCAATTGTGAAGAAGAACGGATGGATTCTGCCGTTTCATCGACAGTCTTTCTAATCACACTGGCACTCGGAGATACTGATATCCCAACAGCTGACATGACAAGGAGTACGGCCTCTATCAAGATGCTAGCATACTGCTCAATGGTTGCCCAGTCGATATCGGAATATGATGCAAGTTCTCGAGTAGGTTTAAATTCTTGTCCTTCCCGGGTGAGCTCAAGCCAGTGTCTGCCGTTATCCTTCTTGATAATTTTCATTCGGAACGTTGGAATGTTGAGAGCACCTTGAATTAATTTAACTCTCTCCTCGGGAAGATGCTTGGTGACCTTCTCGGCGAAGTCATGTGGGTGACCTGTAAACTCAGCTAACATTAAAGTTTCCTTTGCCGTTGCTTTCGCAGCTTGAAGTATTTTATCTTTAATGGCTGGATCTGCTTCCAGCTTTTTGTATTCTTCTGGAGCATATTTCTTTATATCTTCTAGGGCACCTTCTGCCGCCTTTGTAATCAAATCACTTTGAGTTGCCATATTCCAGGAACGTCTGTGCAAGTAAGGTCTGCCAGAATAAACAGGATGGGAATCTTAGTGAAAAAGTCAACTGAATATGGTTACCAACGAATCCATATACGCAGAGTAATACGCAGAGTATTAAACAATATTAAATTTAAGGACTAAAGGGATGGTCACACTACAATGATTTTCAATTCGAAATCTGATCCGATTTTTTTTAATCGGACCAATAGCTTTTTATTCAGACTTTGCTCTAAAGATGGTCACACTATATCGATGACTGATCCTAGCTTGTCTCCCGATAAACAGTTCTGCTACCATATATAACTTATCCCGCTCAATGGGGAGGTATTTGTTCGAAAATCAATTGTTTGCTCGCGTGTCCGATAAACGCTGTCTGCCGATGTGACGTCACGAAATAACTAGTTTACATTTCATTTTCGTAATCCTCTTATGCAAATCATATATTTACACAGGTTGTCAAATTTTTGGCTCTTTGAGACAAGGGATGGAGAAGATTTTAACTAAAACTTTCAAAAATCGGATTGCAATCCTGTCCGAAATCACTTTAGTATGACCTGCGCTTAAGGTGTATTCTTTTGTGTAGAAAACAGGCTGACTACCAATATATGATTTTAAAGTTGTGATGGATTTTTGTGGTGCTATGATTGTTTTCAACCTTATGAAACAAACATTTAAAATAAATCCCTGGTTCATGTAAAATAACAGTAAAATGATCAGTGTTTAGTTCAATTCTTTCGTAAATCGATTGTATGCATCATATTGATGATGTCCTTGGATATTCCCAGTATCCATTACCTTTGTTTGTTTACTTTTTTGTCTTTTCGGAATGCTTTTCATTCTTCTGATGAATGAACAAGCTAAAGAAAGAAACTGAGTACTCGCTAAAGTACAATGAGTGGTAGTAATACCGATATTTTAATGAATACCACGAGGAACAAGAATGCAATCCACGACGTTGCAATCTATAATCCTATATTCCTTAAATATCTACACCAGGCGCGGATCCAGGAATTTTGAGGGGGGAGGCCCAAGATGGAAAATCTCATCGAGCGCGAAGCGCGAGTTCCTATGCATGGGGTCCAGGGGCCACGTTAGGACCCCTTGCGGGGTCCAGGGGTGGAGCCCCAGTGGGGGTCCAGGGGGCGGAGCCCCCGGAAGCTCTCGTAATATTGCATTTTAAGAGCACAGAAACCGGCTCCAGTTCTTATGTCAGTGAGATTTTATACCTTTTCATGTTGCATGGAATTTGATGTGTGTGGTTCAGTATAAGTTACTATATGTACCTGCAGAAGTTCCGGAGAATCTAAGTTATCTTAAAACCTACACGCCAACATTATGAGCCCGTGTAGGTAGCTTGAAATTTTTTTTTGCCATAATGAGTGTTTTATTTTCGTTATACGGTATTTGGGTATAGGACGTCAGATGAAAGAATTGCGCGCGAAGAGCGCCGAAAATTTGAATTTACATTTAAAACCATTGCTATGACTAACGGTGCCAATTCCCTTTATGTGTGTCTTTCAATTAGGAGGTGGGTTCGATACTAATTTTTCAGTTCGCATAAGAGGAGGAGGGTGAAAAAATGAATATCAGTTGCTTTACATGCTTACAATGCTGGCTCCTCTGAAATCACGTTCATGTACACGAATAATTTGCTTATGGTAGAACCCCACCGATGAATGGAATGCGTATGCGAATACGTTTGGGACCTTATTGATTGTAAAAGGAGCAATTCAAGGCTAAAAGTGCGCAGATCAAGCGAAAGAAATATTGAGAAGACTTTTCAAAAATCGAGAAAGATTTCAAATGATTTTTTGTAAAAAGTGGTAAAAATAAATCCATCACTCAATTAAAACGTACCTCTCCCCGTAAGCGCAAACAATTGCGCGCGAAGCGCGACGAAAATTTTCGGTATAGAGCCTCCCGGGAGCTCTGCATTAATTGTATACTGAAAAGGGGGATTAACAGGACTCTCACAACCTGACATCCATATGGGAGGAGAGATGATATATCACCTTTTTTATGGATTTCTGAAGGGTATACCCTTCAGAAACCTATGACCGATGGTGACGGCGGGAGGTGGTGTTAAGGGGAACCGCAGATAACTGCTAAACCGTGCCTTTTTAGGGAGTGGGGTTTTTGTATACGCTATATACAAGAATGAGAGAGCCTTTTCTTGTTAGTACATGAGAGTGCAATCCCAGGAAGGGGTTTACCCTCCCCTTTGAGAATTTTTTGTAAATTTTAGGGGGCCTATATGCAAAATGATGGTATCTTTGGGTCATTCTAAAGTGATTGTACGTTTAAAAAATGTCCACAATTTAACTTTTGTGAGGGTGAAAAAGGGGAGTAAGAGACGGTTAATATATTGTCTTCAAACCTTCTTAAGTCCCAGGAAAATTCATGGGCGTGGATCCATCTCCAAAAGTGTGTGTGTGTGTGGGACTTTTTCACATTTGTGAATCGTCGTCCTGGTGGAAGAAGCAGTGGCAGCCAGAATTTGCGTCACGGGGAAGCAATAAGTTTTGTTATCGTCGGCATGGGGGAGGTCTAAGGGAAATTTTTCTAGAACTGAATGCTCTCAGATGCGATTTGGTGCAACAAAAGTGTAGGATTTTAAGGTTATTTTTCTTCTAAAAGTTTCGTTTTCCTAGGCATAATTGCATCTTGACGATGTCCCTCTTCCAAAAAAGTAAGGGGGACGCGTCCCCCGTCCCCCCATGATCCACGCCCATGGGAAAATTGTACACGCAATTATACCTGCGTGGAGTCCACAGAAACATTCTTGGACTATAATCAAAGTTTTCCTTTACATTTTAAAAGGATATCCAAGGTTGACAGAGAACAGTATAGAGCCTCCCGGGAGCTCTGAATTAGTTACAGAATACAAAAGAGGGACCAACGGGATTCTCACTACCCGACATCCATAATGGAGGTGATATGATTTATCACCTTCTTTTAGGTATAGCAAGAGGGATGGTGGACAGGCAAAATTCGTTTCAGAAAAGATTTTCGTCGTTATTGAACGTCGCGGTAAAATGTTTGGAAAATAAGCAACGGTAATTACGTACTTTCAATCTTTCAAATCATGTGCTAGACTAGATTAGTCAAAGATCCCGTTATGATGAGAGCCTACAGAAGTTGACCATGTTTGGTTCAAAATGAACCAAATCTAGTCAAAAATTTTAACAGATTACTGTTCAGTGCCCATTTGATCGAAATCGGTTCAAATTTGAACCGGCCGTTTTGTAGAGTGTAGTGGTTCCTGAAATTTCCTGCTATACTGATAAGCAAATAATGACAAAAGACCACTTTTAGCTCATTTGAACTTCGATTTGGACCTTTAGCAACTACAATGTATTATTTTAAAATATGTGTCATCACTCTTTACACATCATGTGGTTCTATGATCTTTACCATTACACTTATATGCAAATAATGGATGAAAAATCAATTTTTGTTTTCATTTGACTTTGAGCCCTTGAATTTTACGTATAATGTCATCAATTACACATGCAAAGGTTTTTACGGTCAGTTACCTATTTCTCAAGGTTGATCGGATTTGATTAAGGAGGTGTTCATTACACACTTTTTCTCAAAAATTTCGCAAAGTTGACCTTTGATTTACAAATAAGCAATCAAGCAAAAAGCACAGTTTAAATTTGTCTCATCGTTCTCAACATATCGTGTGGTATAATGACATTTTTAACACACTGATGGTCAAATAATGGCAAAAAGCTAAGTTTTAGATAAATTGACCTCTGATCTTTGACCTATGAGGGCATCTATTACGTATGCATGAGTTTTATGGTTACGTACCTAACCGCCAAGGTTGAACTTAATCGGACTTATACCGTTTAGGAGTTCACCTGTTCGCAACACACCTCTTTGCAAATTTAGGCAAATTTGACCTTTGACCTACATTTTGATCTTTGACCCTTTAGCAACCAAAATTACTCCAATAGCAACCAAAATGCACAATCTTAAAAATTATCTCATCGGTCCTAAAATATCATGTGGTATAATGATCCATCTAAGTACACATTACATATCGGATAGATAAGATGATAAAGAATTTCAACTATTACACACGTGTTTCGTGCATATGTGGATGGCAACTTCACGCATACACGGACATGGACGCGGACGCACAACGGATTACTAATCTTAGATCACGGACGAATGGATGGCTACCTTAGGCCAGGTACTGACCAAGAATTGCTGTAGATAAAACATTACAGCTTTGGCTGAAAGACACACCACATGTAAATGACATGGAGTACAGCCTC
This sequence comes from Holothuria leucospilota, assembly GCA_029531755.1. Taxonomy (NCBI): domain Eukaryota; kingdom Metazoa; phylum Echinodermata; class Holothuroidea; order Aspidochirotida; family Holothuriidae; genus Holothuria; species Holothuria leucospilota. Next base: position 26,423,846 of record CM055962.1, on the reverse strand, counting down.
ATCTACCCTTAGTAGTAAACTCAATGAGAATTATTTTGTTGGCACTGTGTAAGGTCCAGTTGATACCGGGGATCAGAACCATCTACCTCCCATAAGTCGATGGAAAGTTCATAAGGTTGATAGCGTTTTCTGCCCATTTCAAGTGCATTCGTAGGTGATTGTTCATTATACTTCAAAAATCATTGCATCAACATCCACAGTCCAAGCTTTAGAAGTATTAAAATGAACTCTTAATGTTCAAGCAATTATCACAGAAAGCAGCAAATCGACCTTATCCGTCCAACTCCCAGGATAAGAAAATTGATCTCATCGATTCATCCCCCATCTTCATAGATCATTCAGTTGCTGAGATATGAGATTTCAAAATTTATTCATTTTTATTTGGTTGATTGAGCATTGAAAAAGTCACATTACTTCATTTTATTCCTTTGGAGCAGAAATATTTATATGGACTTGAACAATGAATTATTTCTGCAATATTATATATATAACAAGACAGTCATCACATATTGGAACAAGGTGTTAGGTATAGCAGCTTTTGGTTAATAAAACATAGAAAAAAGTATGCATTTCGAGTAGTAAGAGACCCTCGTTCAAATTCCAGTTGAACCCAGTTGACCAATTCAACAGGGTTCAACTGGTTCCAGTTTGTTTTGCCCAAATTCCACATTAAACCAACTGGGTTGAACTGGGTTACACAGCTTTTACTGGGATAACTACTTTAACACAGTTGGAATTTGCCCAAATTCCATATTAGATCAACTGGACTTAACTAACTGGAATCCAACTGGATCCCAGTTGAACCCAGTTTAACTGGGTTCAACTGATATTGGAAACGGGGGAGTTAAACTGAATGAATTTTAACATCCCATATCTTAGCACAGGAGTGTCCTTGAAAATTGGGGTTTTGCCAATGAGATTCATTTCCCATCCTTTGCAGCATATATATTTGTTATTCTTGACCTTAGCTTTACTTTAAGGCAAAAGGCCAAGTTTTGGACTTTGTGGTCTTTTTAGCCTAGATCATCCAGTTTCATTTAAAGATATCGTTGTGCATCCTTTAATTCCCACAATCTGGGGAATATCCCAGAGCTTCCAGCAACTCGCCTTCTAGCCCCCCCCCCCCACCCGGTGTTTCCCTGGATCTGAAGGGGGTTTCTTCAGGATGACTGGGCACCACACCGACCCTCTACAAGGAAAAATTCGCGCTCCCTTACAACTACGGTCCGTTGCCTGCGAGTGGTATGATTTTCAAAATGACCCTCGTAAGAAAAAAGTTGTCCACCCTGGAGTGCACGTGAATACCTACTAAAACAATGCACTATACTTTTATACTTTGCTTTTTAAAGAAAGTCAAGCTAGTCAGGTTTACCTGACATTTAAACATGTATACCAAAGTAGTAGGATTTTACCTTCAAACCCTACGTTATAATAAAATGAAAATGGAGTGACGTAGTAAATACATCTACGTAGAAATCGATTCCTATTCAAGTTAACTTACAAGTTTTCTCAAGAACGTTTTTATAACAGTCTTATTAGGCTACCCTTTTTAAGGTTAATGTAGTTTAAGCTTTACCTAAGTAGAAATTTCATTTTATGGTTGAATACTACTCGATAAAGTAGCTTACTATTCACATTTCTTGAAACAATGAAACCTCAAAGAATAAGAGATGTGTTAGATTAAGTAAGATATCTAAGAACAAATAAAATGAAGGAGAAATAAAATGGGACACCGAAAAATTGAAATGAACTTGGAAACATTTTTGTACCTATTCAAACCAGGAACTTTGAACATGGTTACAGGAACAATACAAAATAAATGCAGAAATATTTGTTCATGAAGAAAAAAGTTTTCTTTTCACCTCATTTCTAAAGTCTCATTAAAGGTAGATCTATTTGTGCTCGATGTTCAAGTCAAAAAAATAAGTAGTACATAAAATGTACAAATGGCAAAGGGGAAAATTAGGAATCAGTGAAAAAGAATACTTGGATGCTCATGTTCTTATTAAGTGGCTTTATCTAGTATTGTAACGGGCTTTATCTTGTTTATTAAGATCATTTGATGGCCTTAGATTTGTAGGACTGAAAATGCATTCATCTTGAACCTTGACCCTTCAAGTTAAGGCCTGCGATGTAATTCCTTTGTTTTATTTTACTTCCTTATTGTTCTTAAAGTTGGTTATGTATTGCCTCTCTTACCTAATATCTCATAAAACTGACCTTTCTTGGTTTTTCGCCTCTTTGCCATGGGCGGGTAGGCCAATGTCTGTTTCTCATTATTTAGTGCCAAAAAAAAAACGATTGAGAGATTGAATATAACTACATTAGGAACTAAACGACTATTAAACTTAAATGTATTAACGCGGTCTGTAACAACCATGGGTGTATATGTTATGACCATAACCTTTAGCAGTATCTGTAAGGGCGTCACTCCACTTACGTAAGTGAAGTGACGCCCTTACAGACACTGCTAAAGGTTATGGTCATAGCAACCCAATTCTACCGTACATGTCACAGAAAATACCAGACATAGTTACCGGATCACTTTCAAGATAAACCTTTTTCTGGAGTTCTTAGAGCGTATATCTCGTCTTTTGTTCAAGGCGCAAAACTGCCGTGAAGTACCTTCCTGTCGCTGTGACTTTTCACCCCAAAGTGGCTGTACCTGGATGTTTCGATGTTATTTATGTCATGGCAATACTAAGAATGAACATCACGTGACAACAGTCTCAAATTACTAAAGCACGCCATGATCACATGCCACTCTGGCCTCGATTGTCTGGAAATAATCATGTTAATCTGCTGTTGCTTGGACGACTTACTAGAAGTGAGCAAATTAGTGACCACACTTCTTGTAGATTCAGATCAAATATAGATTCTAGCATCTTTCATTGTAATCCATTGAGGCTGTACAATGTGGTTCAGGTGCTACATATCATAAACACCGATGCTACAAGTTTCAAATGCTACGCTACCCTAAATAATTTTATAAGGAAGTATCATATAAATAGTTCGGAATGCAACCGTTCAGAAATTTTGATAGTGTATAATTTCTAGAGTAAACCAGGGTAGTGAATAACAAACTTACGTAATGCGTACTTAATTTTTGCACCCGGTAAGATGGCATGATGTTTTCATTGTGTTTTGTTTATTATTAGGATCAGCTCTTTGAAGGCCGATTAGTACAATCGGAACAAATGAACTTTTGCCCGGTTTCCCCATCAATTGATTGGAACGGTAGCCTGGAAACAAACATATCCCAGATAAGGTCCTGCGTAGTTAAAACGGAGTGTTTGATTTAGTTCCGAACCCTAAGATAGACGGTTAAAAGAGAAAGATGTACTAGCTTTATCTCTGCATAGCTCCTTAGTCTTGCGATTTGCGCACGAGTCTTTGCATTGTTTTTAAGTGGAATAAGCCGTTGCCGAAGAAAGATCTTACACCCTCCGCTTCTTTCCACTACTAGTATCTTCAGGGATGTTTCAGAGCATGATCATGTTGCCTATTAACAGTAAACCAAGAATAATCTAGCATGGATTTATTTATTTTATTCTCAAAATATCATGACATGATTGTTACAGAGGTACGGGGATAATGTATACTAATTCAAATTGGGTGACTGTATTTAGCCTGAATGGTCTATCTTCAAGGCTGTAAAGACTAAGAGTGGTATGTTCTATAGTTTAAACTACGAAATTGATAAGAGTGTTCCCATAGGTGATCGTGGATGCAGGCCCCTACACCATACCCACTAAACAGCTTTTATATTTTTATTTCTTGATGATATCACAATAAGCTAAAAGTTGTTCCTCATCTTCGCGAAATTTTTCAGAGTGCCAAGTGTGTCGAAAATTGGTGTACTGTCAGAAAGAAAAGTTTGGTCCAAAAAGGTTGAACTTCCAGGTAATCAATTGCAAAAAAAAATTGAAATTGGGTTTTTTAAATTAAATTGGGTTTTGTTGAAGAATTTGCACCTTTGAGGGCAACATCATATAAACCGCCAGAGCGACTGTTTACTGTTTAATCGTACCTATCAAGGGTCTCCAACGAAACTGGAAAATTGTCCCGACGGTGGGGCTACATTCGTGACGGAGTAGGTCTTCCCCGCCTTCCCCACCTGACGCCTCTTTTGCATAGAAAGTAGAAAGTAAAGTTTTGTGGCCCTTCAGAGAACGTACCTCCGTGGTGGAAGCAAAACTCCGTAAGGGTTAATATTTGGCTTGCGCTCTGCGCCTTCGGTTCTAAACACTTAAGAAAAAGTACCAAATCACTACCTCATTAGAGTTGCTACACGATTCCTAAATTAACGATTGTAAGTGGCTTTACCGTAACATCATAAAAGCACAACATAATGTGTTCACCCGAAGCTTTAATGAAAACTTCCCAGCTAGAAAAAAACCAAATGATAATGTCTGGGGTCCGCTCAGTGTAAGTTTGTACAGATGCTTGCCTCCTTGCTTCGAAAGGAAACTTAAGTCTACCATCCTTGTAAGCAGGTACAGGGACCGCGGAGACGGGGGTGCTACGGGGGCTTTAGTCCGAGTTAATTTTTCTTCGGTGGACATTTTGGGCCGCCTTAAAAGGCTTTTATTTCCTTGAACATATTGGGCAGCTTCGATGACTACCCCCCTCCTCACCTCAAAATTGGCCCAGCGGTCCCTCAGGTATGCATGTACCATTCTGTTAGCACACTCCATGGAAAATGGTATCAATTCGCTTGATTCTTCATCGACAAAATGCCATGAAGACAAATTGTCGAAATGTTATAGCTTAATGAGGTGGCTTCTTTTGGACGTAGATTCCAAAGTGTGCTAGAAAAAGAGTGATTTTTCATTAAAACCCAGAATATCTCTAGAATGGATCTGTCACTATGTCTGCAGTTCTTCACAATTAAAAGCATAACTTTCTGGAACAGTGTCCAAATTCGATGAAATTTGACGGTTATTCTCTCAAATTTCACACGAATGCTTTTTTATAAGTATTTGTTATGACTAATAATGAAAAGCTAAGGCAGGGCCGTAGCCTGGGCGAAATCTCTAGGGGCAGTTCATGACACTACCTAAACGGAGCACCAAGTGGCGTGCCCACAGATTTTTGACACCCTTACTTTTTTTCACCTGTGCATGAGTGTCATCCTTGGGGAGGGTGCTGAGGGGAGGGTACATTTAATTCCCGGATAATTTGCAAAGTTGCGCTATCGTTGACAAAGCTTTGAACTGATTAGATCTATACAAATTGTCATTATTGAGTGATATTCTTCTTATTTTTTCGCCTAGGCATTTGTCAAGAGGTGTTGTATATGAGAAGGGGATGACACTGTACTCTGAGAAATTTTTGTCGTTGTGAGGTGGCTTGGATGCAAACTGGTGCCATCTTTGGTAAAACTTCATAGAGCGTTGAATTGATGATACGTTTAGGAAGTGAAAGTTTGAGCTTTTCAGTATTTTTTCACTCAAGTACTTTCATTTACGATTTAAAAGTCTCAGCGGGAAGTTGCCCCTCAACCCCAGCAGGCTACGGCCCTGCAAGCTAAGGCAATAATGGGACAGAGGATGGGGATTTTTCTCTCTGAGTGGTGTGTATGTACCTAAATAGCACCAAAATATTCCGTAGTTTCGGAACAAATGGAAGCAAAGCTTTGGCTTCAAGAGTTTCTACACAACTGATGGCTCAAGCTAACAGTCTTTAGTCTTTGCAGGTAGGCTCAAGTTGCTAAAATTTTATTATTTGCACAAAAACTAAGAAACTTTTTTCATAAAGTGGTTCACTGATACAGATCGTGTTTATTGTTTCATCATTGGGAATATTGGCTTGTTCAATTTGTGAATTCAAGTGATGTTCATTTATTGCCTACCGTTTAAATCTCATTTACTCTGGTGTATGAAAACGTTGAAAGCGCTGCCACATATTACTGTATTAAATTTGATTTCGATATGCAGTGACAGTAAGAACCCTGCTGGAATATCTGTCTGGCAACACTCTTTGTCTTCGAAGTAACGCAGATCCGTCTACACAATGACTGATGCACACTGTTCAAACTATCAATCAAAGGTCCATGAAACCTTCAAGACACACACGTGACATTGCCGTCTTCTTACCTTCTTCCGACAGGCATATTAGGTATATTGCAATTTTAAATGTTATTGAAAATCACGAAGCCCTGTTCCGTTCTGTGATGTGCCAACAACGAATAAGAAAATAAACCATGGCTTTTATACTCTAACAGAATTGTAAAAGACGGCTCTATGGAAGCATATCCTTGCTGTGATTTACTACTTTGGCCCATCTAGTAGTAATTAATTTGTGCTCCCAAAAGAAATGTGCAGAAGTTGAAATCCTTAGGGTATGCATACTTCATATTGCTGCATCTCTCGAGTTGTATTGCTTCTGACTCTTGTAATATTTTGACGTGAACATGTGAATATTCCAACAGGGAACGAGTCTGCTGCTGTGCATATAGCTGTCAAACTGAAAGCTTGGTGCTCCCTGTGGGCCTCTCCCAGGAACAGCATAACTTCTAGGAGACGCAACCAGTCAGGAGATGATTATAGCTCACATGAAAACAGTGCAGAACTTCCGGGCAGATGGCTTACTCTTCTCACACCAAATAGCTAATCACATTTTTGTTTCTCACGATCTGATTTTAGGAACTACATATAGGATTTCCAGAAAAACCCAACAGGAAAAAGTCCGCCAGGAAAATGGGTTTACGTAGTGACTTTTTACAAATTGAGTTAATTAGTTGGTGAAGAGCCTAGCCCTTAAATGTCCCCAATAATAACAATTTTCACCAGAGGTATATTTGCTTTGTTCATACTGTATGTGATCTAAAGGTTCGCTTTCTGGATACAAACATTCATTCTTCTCCACTTCGCACCTTATGGTATATGATGTCCCTAGTTTAAATCTCTATAAAGTTCTATATTTATTTGCAATTTGTTTTTACTAGACCATGACCACTTGTTACTGGTAATTGTTGAGATTATTAACATACAGATATCCTTGAGCTATTTGAGAGACCTGGGGCACATCCGTTACCCACTTTTCCCATAAATCCTCCCTACCTTTTCTCAATAGTAATTACAATGCATGATAGGATAGACTATTGGTATGCGTCGGTTTTGGCTACAGCTAACAGGTTAATTGCCATTGACAAAAATAACGTACACCAAAGTCTATCCCATTATCCTTTGTAATTACTTTTTGGAAATTGTCTATGAAGGGATTGGTAGAGATGATCTAAAGTCATTTCTCATAGAAAAACTGCAACTATCATCTCACTAGACTACAGTAGGATAACAGTAGGATCTCTGGGAGGTCCTTGGCAGAGACTTTTTCCCCATATTGTCTTTGTCTGTAAGGTTTTGGACTAAAAATCCTGATTAAGTGCTCTTTCTTCTATCCATTTGCAGATGAAAATTGTTTTGCATACTGAGCATTAGCGGCTCGCCATAGGGGCACGGGGGGCACTTGCCCCCCCCCCAAAAAAGTTTGCAAAGCATGGTCTTCAATTTTCCAAAAAAATAATAAATAGGCCTAAATGAAACAAAACATGTTATTCGAGATGGGTTAGGCCCTCCCTTTTCCTTGACTCGGTTTAATATTAACGTAGTGAATAACTTTCCAATGCAATGTCGCGAAGGTTTAACATTAATAAGTGCTTTCAAAACGACATATTTTTGGCGCGTTTCGCGCGCGTTTTCTTAGTTGCTTCTTTGCTACTATATATACTTCAGACATCACCAATGGACCTACCATTAGTGCGAGCTAAGGTTATCAAAACAAATGATCACGCTGTGATTTTTGTAATCTAATTAGCTTAGGCATTCATAATGTCATTTACAGAGGGTAACGGTAGTGCTGGATTAAAATGCCAATAGTTTTGCAGACACTTCAGAGCTTTCGGGGTCATTCGATACACAACTCTTTAGCCGTGTAGATTATCATCCACGACTAAAAGCAGTTTTGCCCGGGTGTCACCTGGCCAGATTAGCACAGCTATCTGTCTACAAAAAGTTGTAACGCGCATGTAGCCTAAACGTATTGTGTTCCCCATAGAAGAAGAAATTTCCCTTCCCTTGTCCAAATTGACAGCGCCGTTGGCCCACGAGCTGTCTTATGACTGTCAAATGGCATGTTATAAGCAAAAGGTTCTCCACTCCTGTGCTAAAGTATACCGTTTCAGTTGATTTTAAATAAACACACCAAACAGTCATTCTAAGTTCAGTGTAGTGAGACTCTTTGGCCTAGCTATTTGTATACAGGATGAGACGTCATTCTGAGTTTCGGGAATTCCCCTCCCTCTTTAAAAAATTTCGTTTCGGAACGGTACTGAGATCCAAAATAGTGCTATCATTTCATCGTTTTCAAGTGTCTTCAGTGCTCGAAATTTTCGTTAGTTTAAGAAAACAATCCAGAAAACCAACATTTTATGGTTTCTTGGCAAAGCTGAAACACATTGTGTGACACAATAAAAAAAATAAAATATTTAAACGTGGGGCTCATTTTATACAAATGGATCAAGCCGCTTTGCCCTTTTCACCTGCCTCTTACTCCCCCTATGAAGTAGCGATCGGCTGATATGGTTGTATTTATTTTCATAGGCGTAGGAAGCGGGGGGGGGGGGCTGGGGGGCAAAAATGTGAGGGGGATGAAGTATGCTTCCGCCCCCAAGATCCAAGGGCGAAAACCCCTTATTTGTCTCTTCTGTAAGAAATACCAAAAATTTGCTGTAATTTTCCTTAAAATTTGTCCAAAATGTTGCACCAAATTGCATCTGAGGACCCTCAAATACCCAAAAATTTTCCACAGGGGAGGGGACATCCCTCCCCTTAGACTCCTCCCCCGATCCGAAACAAAGTTCAGCCCCCGACCCGTCTCGAAAAACTTTCTACGCCTATGTATATTTTTAAAGTAGTCAGCTCATGACTGACTGCCTGAAATGATTTTTGAAGACCTCTTGAAAACTACATGGGGCATCGCTGTAATACATTATAATAACCATACTCCTATTGTACTATCCGGAGCTGACCATTAATATTGCCGGGGGGGTCTTCCGAACCTCCCTGAATACGGTCTTGAGTTTGCCCCCCAAACAGAATTTCTTACAGCCGCCCATGATACTGACCCTTTTAAGAATTCTCCATAAGGTAACACGAGGAAAAGATGCAAAACGAGGTAACTTACCACTGAGGGTGCTGCCAAACTCAAATCTGACTACCCTAACACCGCCATGGTATTCGTTAAGTATAGCTCTAGGTGTGAGTCGGACAATTGATAACATTTTTTGCTGTTTTGCACTAGGCTTTGCGTAAAAGATTTTGTACACCTTGTCTGATAGCTCAAACTTTGAAAACACATTCCCATCTCAAATTTGGTGAAAAGCATGGAATTGTTCGACAGTAATCTGTGCACACAAAGTGGAAAACTGACAAGAAGTGTAACTGAAATTGCAGAACATTAATAGGTCAACGTTATATTGTTATTTGAAGAGGATAGGTCATCTAGCCGATTTGGAAGGGGGTGATTAGATTTGGGAGGGTGAGAAATGTCAGGTATCATTTTGTTTATCCAGTAATGAAACTACACCCTATTTGATTCCAATTGCAGTATGTTTGCAGAGATTACTAATCGCAATCATCAAGCAAAGGATATAAATAAAGCAGTTAGTAAAAGCGACAACTTTTACCTTCCTTCCCACCCCCTCCCACATAAACGTCTGTCAGGATGCCAGGTAATCATGGCATGCTATTACAGGTTTGTGGCAGGGATCAATCACCTTCAGTGCCGATGCGAATCTAAAACCAGGTGATGCAGTCTGTTTTGACAGTGGTATAAATTACATCTATCTGACTAGATGTAGATACCTTACAAAGCACGCAGTGGAAGGAAGATATTTCAAAGCTCATAAAGAGATGAAAGCACTTCGTGAGTAGCCTGCCTCAAAGAAGAGACTCACAAACATTTATCTTAAAAGTGTTCCGGTAATAATCTTCGGGATTTGTTTTACTTTGTTTTCCGAAAAAAAGTTATGTTGTGATCAGAACCTTTTCAAGTGTCTTCCAGGTGTGTCATAATTAGAGGTAAGATGTTCTTAGAAGTGCCTTACGTTTACAATATTTGGGAAATATTTGATTTCTAAATGCACCACAGACATCAGGTCGAGCTAGCAAATTGGTTATAGTTCTGCATTTGCAATTGGTTTATTAAAAGTCGAATGTGTTGGACTGGATCGTGCATAAGTTACTGTAGTCTCTACTTAAATATCTCTAAGCAGAGGTGTTAAGCAATGTGAGAGATGATTCTTTAAATGTTTTAGATGTCGTTGGGCAAGCTGCTACATTCCAGAAAGGAAAGCATATCTGCAGAAAGGCATCTGAATACATCTACTCCAGTAAGCAATAGCATTGTATTCTTGCCGGTACTTTTGCTTTCAGTCTTATGACAGTGTTATGATATATGTCCCCCAGATATTCAGATATAGATGTGACACCATGCTTCTTTGGATCTTTGACAGATCAGTAAATTCTTTTTTCTTCATTGAAAAGTCAAGTACATTAGAAATTATTTCCCCTTTCGTGAAACAGTTGTGTTTAGGCTGTAAAGCTCAAGTACATAGTAAGTATTTCAAGGGCTAACGATACAATCCCCTGCCTGTAAGTATTGGAATGTAGATCTAAGTTTGATAAAATATTGGAATGCAGATCTAAGGTTGATAAAATTCATTATTTATAATTTATGTGCACGAGCTCAGCGTAGGAACCTTACAAGTTTAAAACTGTTATTATTTATATTGCAATTCAAGTGAGTGTGCTTAGTTGAAAGCGGCTGCATTTTCCTTCAATTTTTCCTGCAACCTTTTCCTTCAAATTTTTGTGCCATTTTCTCTGATTTTTTTTTTAACAAAGGGGAGATTTAACTGAAGTTGCACACCATTTGACAATTTGTGTATTGTCACTGTAGGTAAGCCTAGCAACGCCATGTCCATCTCTTGATGAAAGTAGTGTGTCACATTCACTACGTGTCAACCACGTGGGGCGGAAACAGCTCCCTGCTGTCACCAATTAGTGTAACGAACTGGTATGTGAGGGTTGGCTTTGTAGCTGAGCGTTTTGCATAACAGGGTAGGATCCAATGACAAGTTGTTAGGTATTAAATGGTCACCCCTTGTTTATCTTATCCCTTCATATCCTTTCCTCCCATTACTTACATAAGATAACGAATGTGTGGAGCGGGGGTGATAAAAATAAACCACTCTAGCGGTTGGAGTTATGGAGACAACCAACCAGTGGGACTTGGTTTAATCGTTGGCTTTGTCTGAGGGTATAAATATTTATTTCATTAAAAGTATGGTCTGGTGACCAGATTTGATGCTTTCAAAAAAAGCAGAAAACTTTTCTGTGTTAGGCAGTGAAATCATGTAATAAAAATTTTTATTTTTCATATCAGACCCTTACAAAATGCCACCAGACAATGCCTTAAATGTTATACTGTAGGGGTATGTAAGCTATGGGTATTTATGCATGAGAGTGTATATCTCTGTGTTTGTGTAAACTTGTAGATACAACAACTCAAGAGGGGCCAAAAAATCTACACGTTGCATACTTAGTGTGTCCCATATATGAAGATGAATTCTATCATTTTAGTGTAGGCCAAAGGTCACCGCAGGTCACCATCGGTCACCACTGAAAAAGTTTAAAACCTTTATCGCAACTAAAAACATCATTCATCCTTATACTTCATATATAAATGTGTTACATTAAAAGAAACAATCATACTTTAGTTGACGTCAAATGTTGTCAGAAATGACCAGATTAAAAAAACCATACAAAACAAAAATTCTTTAATTTTTTAATTTTTTTTAATTGGCATGTTGATGTACCATATTGAGTATTTTAAACTACCATCCCCTTATTTTTGATGGGGGCAAGGTTATAAGAGGTGGAAAACCTGAATAAAAATATTTTAAGAAGATAAGGTAGAGAGATCTAATGTTCGGAATGTGGGTTACTTTTAGTAAGTAATGCAACTCTTTCATTTTCGATAGAGGTTAAAGTCATGGATACTTTTCTTTCGTAGTATATGAATTGGTCATGTTCAATACAAGAATCATGTTGTTGTTATTGCTATTGATGTTGTTGGTGGAGTTGTTGATGGTGATGATCAAATGTCATTTAAAATGGTAAACACCTTGTCACTTTCAATAACTATTTTTGGTTTTACCTTTTCTACTCGCATCGTGAATAGACATTTAGCTTCACATGGTAACCTCATAAGTGGTAGCAGAGGCTTACAAGATACTCTCATGTTACCTTTATTTTCAACATCTCAGTCATGGACATTATTATGATTGTATACCCTGTGCTTTTTATTAAAGGCATTGTCTGGTGGCATTTTTTAAGGGTTCTTATATGAAAGATTAAAATTTTTCATTACATGTCATCCAAACCCCAAATCAAAACTCCATTCCTAACTCAAGATATCTCTTCCTAAAGATTGGTTACTTTTAATAAGAAATACCTCAAAGTTTCCTCAAGGTCACAAAACGTGATCCAAAGTGGGCAAATTGCCTCAGATTCCTTTTGTTATTCTTTATAATTGGCTGCCTTGTTTGTCCTTGAAATTTGATACCGTTGGAATGTTTAGATGTTTTTCCGTGTAGATATAGTGAAAAACTGTTCCATACTTATGGTACAGCAAATAAAGTTATGGAATATTTACTATAGTGATATCAACATTATAAAGAAATACAAAAACTAAATCAAATCCATTTGCCCAGATGACATCACAGATTTCCCACCATGCACTAGGGAAACTGAAAATGTAGTATTTCTTCAAAAAATTTGTATCTTTCGAGTGCAAGATGCCATTGAGATGGAGTTTTCACTGCCTAACACAGAAAATTTTTCTGCCTTTTTTGAAAGCATCAGATTTGGTCACCAGACCATGCTTTTAAACCATGATAAACACATAGCTTTCCCTGGTCATCGAAACCCTTGCATCTCGTTTTATTGAAATGACAACAAAGTTTTTCGAAACGGAGAATAGTTTTAATGTATGTGATAAGCCCATAGACCCTTTTCAAAAAGCAATTACAGAGGATTGTTGGATGAAGTTTGGTATGCGTACTTTTTTGTCAATGGTATTTTACTGTGGCCGAAAACTGTATCCCATGATCTTCTGTACTTGTTATTTGGACAAAAGTCTATCACTAGTGTCAGCTAGATTCGTACTTTTTACTACAAATGTGTTTTTATCTGGTGATAGAAGTTAGTAGCAGAAGTGCCCTACTTGTTTACTCGATCAAAGGAATGAAATCGAGGGACAAAAGCTAGCCCTAAACAGTTTGTAATTATTCTACCTTACCCACTACTGATCTATAAGGTAACTTGTAGGTCGAAATTTAATGAAGACTCGTATAACCTTTTTGCATTTTTACTACCCTTCAATTATTTAATGGCCCAAACCGTGCGTTTGGAAAGTAAAAAATATCAAATGTTTCAACAAATAGACTTCTTAGATGTCATTATGTTGTAACAGCGCTTTGTTGTAAGTTTTTCTGCACAAAAATTGCTCTGTTGTAATGTGATATGAGGTAAGGGAATAGTCCAAGAAGGTAATGGGTTTTAGGCTTAACCTAGAACTAATTGCTAACAATGTTTTACTTCACAATTCATTCTTTGAAGTACCCATAATAATGTACTTAAAGTCCGAGTAAATTAGAGTCGTGGAAATATGTCTAATTTTCATAAATTCAAAATTGCCTCCATTTTCATAGTTTTGTCGGTTTCCGGAGATCTGAGAATTGGTAGAATCAGTTAGAGTTAGGTAAGATTTTACGGCTCAGTTTCTAACCAATTGGTTTAAGTCGGGCCGGCCATGGCCTTTTTTCCAGTTTTGACTCAAGAATTATTTGTCTATACCCATTTTTTGAAGTCAAGGAACAAGATTACAGAAACAGAAACTAACTTTTCACACTTTGCATAATTTTATTTCTCAAATCATCCTACGCCAAAACTTGTCAAGAATTGTTTTCAATACTAATTAGGTGCTCATTCAAGCATTTGTCAATATCCCTAAATGTTGACATTTGATGGCAGTTTATTTCCGATATAACCGAAACGTGATCTAACCTCTAATGACCATGAGTACCTTAATCTTTTTTTTTTTTGCCAGTACTAATTTCAGGACAGAATTTGTTGTTAGCTGTAATGTTAACCACCTTTGATGTTGGGATACTGTTGTACCAGAATGGTCATCAAAGGTTTTAACACAGCTGCTGCTCATTGGAGCAGCTAAATGAAGTAATGGACCAGTGGTTGGGTACTTTAATTGGGAAGAGCAGTTTTCCTTTAAACACTGCGGTAGCTGTGACTGATTTCAGCAAAGGCAAACTTTGCCTCATGTTGCATGAATTCAAAATTGCCGACATTTTGATAGACGTTTGATGGTAAACCTTGAGATCTGAAACACATGGAAGAGTTATTTTTGTGCCTATACCTACGTTTGTTAAGGTCTAGGAAGCCAATTATAACAATAAAATAAAATGTAACATTTTGTTTAGGTCTAACTTGCAAAAATTTACAATGAGTGCCATTTGATAGACTTTCTGTACATCTCCAAATATGAGGCTCGTAGGAGAATTACCTTGATGACTGTACACATTCTTTTAAGATCTTCGCCCACAACCAAGGTGTGGGAATATTACCACATGCAATGTTTTGGGGGGTCTAATTTGCATAAATCCAAGATGCCTGCCATTTTGATGAACTTTTGCTCAATTTTCAACGTTTGAGGGCACAGAAACTCCACTAATGTGTTTAACCACCTTTTGGGTCAAAAATTACAATTTGAACAATACGGAACATGTTTTCCGGCCAAGATAATTTGCATAAATCAAAAATAGTTCCCATTTTTAACTAACTCAGGAACTAAAATCAGTTATAAAACAGCGAATGTTGCATAATTTGAGTCCTGGTGTAGGACACATCACTAGAACAACACCATAACGGATTTGACAACATACGGTCGTCAGGTCTACACATTGTTTGAGCTTTAAATTAATATGTGAAAAATATAATGAAAAATTTCTATCCCCTCCTTTGTGCTGGAAATTAGGAGTCGCCTTCTGCTCCAAGAACAGGTTCCGGGAGACAGCCAAGAGGAATTGGCACATATTATACCATGACATGAAAAACATACTCTGGTGCACACTATGTCCCCAGGGCCTTTACAACTACACCTGTGTTCCAGACAAGTCTGTAGATTAAAACCTCACTTGACGACCTCCTTGTTAGTTCTTTTGCTTCGGGTGTTATCGATTAATTTTGTGAGACATGGTGAAATTGTTCCTGTACAGGTGGTAGCCGTTTTGGTTTTTATTTAAGGAATAAATCGCATTTGGTGGACTATTGTTGGTGAATAAACCGTGGAGACTCCAAATTTGGCAAAATAACGGACCAGGCGAAGCCGAGTCCGTTATTTTGCCAAATTTGGAGTCGTGACGGTTTATGACACAATAAAAGTCCGACAAATTAATTTAATTTAAGCAGCTTAATAGTATAGGGTTCAGTCTTCCAAAGTAGATTCAGAACTGGTGCTTGCTTTTTCAAAGTGTTGTATAACAAGTATTGTAAGTGATGTTGATGAGAGCGTAGTGGCCTATTATAGCGTTGAACTTGCGATCCAATTTTTGTTTCGACCCTCGCCTGAGTCATTGAGTTTCGGTTGTATCTCAATTGTCTCTCTTCATACAGGAGTTAAATAGGTACCATACATACCTGTGAGGTAAACTGTCATCGGAGGCCGTCACTGGCTGCTGCCGCACTGGAGGGAGTGTCTCACAGACGCTTTATCATTGAGCAAGGACTACATGTGACGCATCTTTGATAAGGCTTGTCTAGATATTGACATTGATATAATGACTTTTCTCATTGAAAATTGCTGTGAAACCGAGGATGACTTAGTCAGGAGGGTCTGCTCTGGGAACCTTTCTCATCTATGCCTCGATCAGTCTTTTTCCCGTGATGACACAATCATCGATCTTAAATCCTTAGGGTGACGTTTCGTAGCCTCGATAGTTGAATAACAAAAAGATGACACAGATGTAGCAGTTATTGAATTCTTCAACCAAATTTATTCGTAAAAGTCAGTTGGTCTTGTAGAAAATTAGCAGAATTGTACAGAAATTAATGATGTGAAAACTATGGAAATATACGATGGACTGATGATGAAAATAAGTTCCTCTTGATACGAGAATGTTTAAATTCAACTTACTAAATATAGACAAGCTAATACAGTAGAGTCTAGCGACCCAAAATTTGGCTAAGTCAGACTTCCCTATCAGTCGACACCATACCTCACAAATGTAAGTCTCAGCGACTTTCAACAAAGTGACAAAGTCTACCTTTTCTGAGAGTAGCCTCATGTATCTCTCAAACAATCTGCTTTCCTTAGTGACTTATCAGTAATTTGCCCTTATCTTTATCTTATCTTGGTTCCCTCTCTCCTCAAAGAGGGGACTGGGCATTACTGCAAATGGTAAAATTCCTTCTCCATGAAATAACCACAGTCTTTGGACTTGGTCAAGCCTAGTAGAACATTCTTTTGCTCTTAGGTAAAGGAAGTAGTATTAAATGGTAACATTCTTTGTCTCTTAACTAACTGGCCATCTAAACAACTCCCTTAAATGGAAGTATTCCCCACTTGCACAAGCCACTGTTTGATGAATCATTTGTAAACACTTGTTTGGTGAATCATTTGTAAATACTTGTACATTCCACCTGCATTGCTCTTTGGAGAAAGTAAATTTCTTGAGTCAACTTGAGACAAGCTATCAAAGAGCGGCCATTTTGGATTTATAAAAAGTAGGCAATAAACAACCATCACATGCTGATATCACTGCTAAATTGTGTTAAAGGACCATGAAAACATAGGTGTCAACAACAAAATCACTCTTCCACGAAGCTCACGAGATATGGATGAAAGTCAATCGAAATGGAGGGCTTTTTGAACTTATGCAAATTAGTCTTGACCAAAATGCAACATGCTAGTTTCTTTGCTATAATTGTACATCTAGACCTTGTAAATATGGGTAAAGACACCAAAATAAAAAAAAATAATTCTTCTGCGACTCTCATATCTCGCGATATGGACAAAGTCTATCAAAACGGAGGCCATTTTAAATTTATGAGGATTAGGCTTACTTCTGCAAATCGAATTTGTTCAGACTTGTAGTACGCCATTATGAGAATTTCAAAGAAATGGATTACGATGGAAGTTCTTAGTTAGCAATTAGTTCTAGGTCAAACCTTAACTTTCTTGGACTATACCGTAACTGGTAGGACGTCTGACCTCTACTGAACTCGGTCCGAAGAGGGATAACCCCTGCAGGCCTACGTCATGTACTGAAAAAGGCTGTTTTACACAAGAACTGGACAGGACTTAAGGAAATTAGTGATGTTTGATATGGTTGCAAAAGTATGACATATGTCTTCTTAAACCACTATCCATCTGATCCAGAGAATTGTGACCCCCAAGCCTATATATAATCTAAAGAGGCAATTTATTTGTGTATTTTGAACAATAGCACTGTTCTCTTTATATGGTTTTCAGTATATACGTATATAAATTCTGGTGACATAAGAATCTTTACTTTATTCAACCGTAGTTCTGCCGATAAAGAACCTCCAGATTCTTACATGAAACTTGTTTCTTTCCTGTATTTGCACATATGTCAACCATGGTAAATTTCAATGCAAACGTCTTTGTATTATTTTGCAAAATAAAAATATTTAAACTCAAATGGACCCACATGACCTTTAATCTCCACCATAAACAACAAAATATTTCTGTTCAATATATCTAATCGATATGCCATGCAAAATTACCATGATCAATGCCATGGGGTATAGAGCTTACACATTCAACATTCAGTCTCTTGTTAAATTACTTAGCTTTAGACTTAAGCCAAACACGGTAACGTTCCATGTAGTACAACACACACACACATACTTGTAAATGCTGCCAAACGGGGACCCCTTTATGTTACCATTCAACCGTGGACGTCCATAGAAAAACCTTGTAGCATGTATACTGATAGAAAAAGATGTGCTTTGCAACAGCAAAAACGAGGGCACTCAAAATGTTTTCAGGATACACACGCATACCTGCAAACGAGGACGTACCACGACACTACCTAAATGGGGACTGTTCCTATATTTCTTCGGAATCAATAGACATCTTCAATGCTGCGTCATATAGCACAAAGAGGCTATTTAAAGCCACTGTTTCAAACGGGGACGGTCCCCAATTACAGTGGTGTCCCCGGTTGTCAGGTGTGTATTCACATTTTCGTCCCCGGTTGGCGGCATTTGTCGACTCACACACACATACACACACACACAAAATACGTATAAAGCATAACCATGCTTTCTACCAAAGATATATTGTAAGCGAGGTATTGAGCAACTTGAACTCTAGTGACCTTATTTATACGCATTGAAAACCAAAACGGCATGTAGGATCTGCTCAATATGACTCATTCACATGAGAAATACGTCATTCGTCCATGCTGCCCTCATTGAGGTAAAGCCAGTATTTCAGACTGTGGTCTGTAGCGACCTCAGGTAACCTTTTCGTCTTTACCACAAAACAGAGATTTTATCTCAGCGTGCCACATGTCCACACACACCACATATCACGACTAGCAATATCGTGGACTCTGTGACTATCCACGATGGATGGGGCATGAAGAACTCCAGCGAAACATACTTACGACATTACAGTAATTTCGAGACATTTTAAATTGCACAAGTTACACGTTTTAATAAAAAGTCCTATTTAATTTCTTTCGTCTCTTTATTTTATGTTTGGAGATTGAATTGGAATCTCGATGAGACTGACTTGTTATTCTCACTGGGAAGGGTTGTCTCACCCTCTCCCCAAAGGCGTACCTGTGTACATGATTGTATTAACCCGTGCATTGTAAAATGTTTAGGAGCATAATTTCATAATGTGTGGTATATCCTTAGCATGACTTGTTCAGCTGAAGGAAGTTGCAGTTCGAGTTGATCCATTACACCGTGGTTAACCGTCGTGGCATCTTTCTCTGTATGCAAAACTATCTAACCTACCAAATAAATGTCACATTGCGCAACCTTTTGAGTTAACATGACATGCTTTAATCTCTGATGTTAGTATGTATTTCATTGTAAGATTCCAATCTAATTCCTCGCTTACAGAATCTCCACGTGCAGACTTTTCTGAGAAATGGCAGGGCAGAGTGACTTGATTAAAAAAGCAGCGGAAGGTGCTTTAGAAGAAATCAAGAAATGTGCTCCAGAAGAATACACTAGGTTGGCAGCTGGTACCGACATCAAGGATAAGATACTAAAAGCTGCGGAAGCAACGGCAAAGGAAACTTTATTGCTTGCCGAGGAGTTTGCTGGTCAGCCAAATGCCATTGCCGAGCGAATCGCCAAGCACCTGCCAGATGACAGGGTGAAATTAATTCAAGGCGGTCTCAACATTCCCACGTTTCGAATTGAAATAGTCAAGAAGGATGACGGCAAGCACTGGCTAGAGTTCACCAGGGATGGGAAAGAATTTCTTCCAGCCGATGAGCTTGTATCTCGCTTCGATGTAGACTGGGGAATTACTCTCCAATACACCAGCATATTGATAGAGGCCATACTTCTTGTCATGTCAGCCGTTGGGATTCCGATATCTCTGAGTGCCTACGTGATAAAAAAGACTGTCAATGAAGCAGCTGCATCAATTCGATCCAAGGCTTCATCGAAATTGCGATTGGCGCTCGACGATTTTGTAGGGGCTTGGGATGCAGCCGCGAGCAATCCATCTAAAAAGGCCCAAGCACTTTTCGACGTCATAAAGGAAAGTTATTCAGCTACTGGGATTATTTGGAACATTATTCAAAGTCTGTGCAGTAACATGGAATGGTATGAATGGATGGAGACTTCAGCTAAAGTAACTGCCATGAT
The DNA here is from genome assembly GCA_029531755.1 of Holothuria leucospilota. Lineage (NCBI taxonomy): Eukaryota > Metazoa > Echinodermata > Holothuroidea > Aspidochirotida > Holothuriidae > Holothuria > Holothuria leucospilota. The sequence continues at coordinate 26,403,846 of CM055962.1, read as the reverse complement.
TATTGCTGCCATAAATACTGATGGTGCTCCTCTTATCGCTGAAATCTCCCTTATCATCTTGTCGGCAGAGGATTTTGCTAAGAAAATAGCTAACGTAACACAGCTCTGTGACATTAAGAAAGCCATGTAAACACAACAAGAGGATTTCTGATGCCGAATAGACCTTATACATGTGACGTCACAGAACAGAAAGTTGTCCCAGGGCTGGAGTGACCACGTAGCATTACAACTTATTAACACAAGTGCAGAAAGCTAATTCTAATTTATTTACCGCTCCGACACGGGCGCAAGTCTGCTTGTGAGTGTGAAGGCTACGTTGTGCATACCATAAGTGCACCCGGGTATGTACCTAGTCTAGCTTTCCTCATTGTGCGCCCTCTCACTTTGCGTCGGCGTGACGTCAATGCATAAGGTCTATAGAGTCATAATTTGTCCAACACTCCGCCACTGATTAACTACAGAAGTGGTTTATGGAAAGCAATATATTTGGGGGCCTTGCCTACTGTAACAGATCTGTGGACCCCAGCCCAAAGCTGATGATTTAATGCAATGACAGGCAAAAATGTTGTGATAAACTTATTACAAGTCTACTAATCATATACATATGAATGTGAACGTAGATCTCACCTTGGTGAAGTCGTAAGGGTAGTCAGGTACAAAAAAAATATTTTAATAGTTAGAGCGTTCCAACGCTTTTGAGGACCCATAGGCAGTGCCTTCGGTGCACACTGGTTAATCCCGCACAGTCGATACCCTCAGAACTTGACCAATGAAACCAATGGTTTGCATGCGACAAGAGTACTTACATCGGCATCTGCGCAGTAATTAAGCTTTATTTAATGTTTTATAAAGACAGCATAATTGTTGTGCATGAATTCCTACCTGCTCTTAAATTATGTTCCTGTAATTATCATTACTTTTGCTATACTCTATGAGAAATCAGGGGCGTACCTAAGGAGGTGCTTGGAGCGCAAGCTCAAAAAAAAAATAGTCTCTCACCTCCTGATCCCCCACATGAAACTTCAAGAAGGAAAAAATATACCGATTCCCCATTTAAAACCCCTCCCCCCCCCCACGAAATGGTAGCACCCTCAGTCCTCACATCAAAAAATGTTTGGTTATGGCACTGTCACTGACTCTTACTAAAGGTAAATAATTCGCTAACCTTAATGTTTTAATGGACCATAAATATTACGGATTGCTTTCTTATGGCCCGTATCCAGGCAAGGTACTGAAGGGAGCGAGATAGCTTCGAAGGAGGTGAAATGTTCATTAGGGGCGAGATATACTACTAAAATGCATTAAGGGAATAGTAATGTTTTATTTTCTGGAGGGGTGAAAATTTTGCTTGGGAGCGCCCACCCCCCCCCCCCACCCCCCGGTGGCTGCTGCTTGACGTTCTTGTATCCATGAAATTTGTCCTTTTTAAGTACAGTAGTTGTAATTACGACAAACCCTTTTTGCATTGTCACGTAGCATGATGGTATGCTTTTGACAAAACATTAAATTACAGAATTAGGTGCATCAATACAGATGATAACGAGTTTGCACTCTTTAGGCCTGTTGCTACTAGGTCAGACTTTTACACTCTATATTATTGCTTTGTAATCATTGTTATGCAGCTTACTTTTTTAAAGCCACATTCTCCTCCGTTCGAAACACGTAGGGTTACGGGGTGTTTTTGTCTTCTCGGGACTGAGCACTTTTTGCCCCAAAACTCCTCTGCTACCAGAGAAACGCCTGATATTACCAAACATCTGCCGGAAAGATACTAGGCTTTCCCAAACTCCGTGGCTGCAATCTCTTGCTCTCTGGCCCGTTTACCTACACCAAATGGACGAGTTGGGAAGATGCTTTCAGGCAATGCATCAAGGGATGAGTCAAAGGTCATGTGAACAACTTACAATGGCGAAAAGTTGCCACGGTACATCTGACCTTGTGACCCGACCGGAAGTTTTGAATTTCCCAACTCGTCTATTACATTCACAGCAACGAAATTTGTGACTGGTGATAACACTTGACCTGACTCGAAAGAAGGGTGATTTCAAATTATACCTCCCGGCAAATTCATATTTGATTGGGATTGTTCAATACTATGTGCAGAACAGATTGAAATATTCTGTCAGAGCTGCCCAACAGAGTGGCTGGAACATGCAGACGATACATTTTGATTGTCAAATTACATCATGACAAGCGGAGCGGTATCTGTTTGGTCAGCCGCTCTTTAAGGCTTCCCAAGTAAACGACATAAATGAACAAGGCAAATGCCGTACAGCCCGGTTACGTAGACAAATAACACCAATGTGAACAGCATTTTGTTAAGAAAGGTTCAGCATGTGTCTTGAGTAGGCATAGGCGTAGAGCCAGTGGCTATATCCTCTCCCCGTGGTTCGTGGAAAAGCCTGTCATTCCTTGGCAGATTTGAGGAAAAAATTAGGCAATGTCCTCGGGCAGCACAAGTTTTTGTCGGGCTAAAACATATCCCTTACACCAGTGTCAGTAGGAAAGAGTTGAGTGGCTTGTGGCAATGAAATTGCATTTGTTGTGGGAGCTTAGATAAAACGAAACTTTGTTGAACGAATATTTTATTTGGGACGAAGGGAGTCTTTTTATGCATGTTTTATGTATCAATACATGTTTAATGACAACGTTTTGTAAAAGATGGACGTTTGAAAATTTTTCTGCGTTTTCAAAAGAATTGTGCCGATTATTCAGATGGTTGAGCTATTTTGTTTTAAAGTAACCCGGATTAACTAATTTTGTAAGAACAGCTCAGTTAACTTATTGCCTACCTTAAGAAGAAATGATGTGTTGGTTATAGTGTGCATTCGGTTGAGGAGATGCTTTTGTGGACAACTGCGACGAAATCGATCAGGCAGTGGACTTCATTCCCGAGAGATAGTACACTCGGAGGAATATGTTACTGGGGAGGAATGAAATCACTGGGGCATGTTAAGAGACCCTGGTACACTTAAAACTTACTAGCACAACGATCTTTTACCAAAGAAGTACGGTAATGATTAGTGTTTAGACTTTGAAGTAAAACACCGAGAATAATTCACTGTGGGTGTTCTTGTTCCCACACCAGAGTGGCAGAGAAAAGTTAAGCAAGTCCACTTTGACTGGAGGACTAGGGTCTGTACGCTGCCAGTTACAGTACGTTAACTTCTTTAAGCCTTAGTGAACTAGGCTGTCTCTTAAAATATATGTCAATTTCTTTTCCGCAGCCTTACTTAGATTTCTTCAACCTTGTTAGGCCAAAAATTAATTTCAGTGGAGAAACGGATACGCCAAACTATCGTGATATATGTTGTCGGCACTGCAGTACTGATAGTAGTTTGCTTAAATTACCAAAAAATGTCCCCCCAAATCAGGGGCGTCCCTATAAAGATCAATGAGAGGGGGCCTGAACATTTTCCCGACAAAAAGGGTTACATTCCCCACAAAATGACAAAATTCCTGTGTCAAAAAGGTTACCTCATAACCCTCGTTTAAAGGTAATCTTTGCACAAGAAGTACACAATGAAAGTTTTAAATATAACGGGTGGACAAGACATGCAAAAAAGAAAAAGAAAGAAAGCACGAAACCTATCGGAAAACAGAGACGCAGGTCAACGCTTGGTAATGTCAATTTTACCACGGCGTACCCATTTTCATTTGTCTGCTACAAAAGTGAGGTCGACTTCGACATGGAAGTATCAGCTTCTCTGGTAGGAGCATACGATCCTCTTCAACGTGGGGCATAGTTGCTCTCCTTAGGGCCCATTTCAATAATATTCCTCAGTAGGGGCCTAGAGGGGAAGCCCCCGGAATTTCCGGAACATTTACACAATTGTGCGCATCAGAACAAAGCACTTGTAACTATTGCTAAATGACATCAAATATGCACAAAACAGACCAAGAAATCTCAGTCTGTCTCCATCTTTTCAAAATAGCGTAATTCGGACTAACCGCCTGTATATTTCTTTAAGATGCATCAGGATTCATGGTGGGGAGGGTGGTGGGGTGTCTTTGGAGTTCTGCAACAATTCTGCAACAATTCAATAAAAGTAGAAGATGATTTGGAGTGAAGGGCGTAGAAAATAACACTTTTACGGACATTTTGGTCGTTTCATTTCATTTTACATAGCAATTACATATGTATGAATAACACTGAATACGCCCTAAGTATAAAATCTTAAAAATTGCTGCTTGCCCTTTCGTTTCATAATAGCCAGGATCGACTAACGACCATTCGATTTCTTTATGACGCAGCAGGTTTGTGGGTTGGGAGCTAGGATCACAACGTTGCACGGGATTTCGCAATAATCCAAGGCACGTTCCGCCCTTCTTGAATTAATCATTGGACAGCTAGTGCACATGAAGGATGAGCGCGAAGCGCTCCGTAAAAGCAGCATTTTAAAGGTTATTTGGTAATGTTTTTAGGCACTGCGTCTACAGAATTGGAGTAGGAAAAGCGAACTTCTTTCGTAATCATCGGAATACAAAGTGTACGCAATTTCAAGTTTACAGCAAACGCGGACGCTCCAGACGTTGTGATTTGAGTAGGTGGAGTTAGTTGGTTACATGAAATTTAACGACACACCAACACAAATGTGTTATATAGTGTCAAGTAAAGTTTAAATACAGTTCAAGTCCTTCCCTTTAGTCGCCTCTTACGACAGGCGGGAAATACCGTGGGCATATTCTACAACCCCCAGCCCACAGGGGGCTTGAGTAGGTGGAAAACCAGCGCATAGTGCACGGACCAGACTGCTACATGACAGTGAAAACCGTTCGGGTGGCAGAACGGTCGGTTAGGTGTATGCCAAATTTTGTTCTCGAAGTGACCGTCTGTCCCTGTTGCCATCTGACAGTCTTCTTCGACTTCATTGGAAGTGCCAACGTGTTTGTGTGTATATTCGTAGCTCTTGGAAAATGGAGGGTCGTAGCAGTTATAGTAAGGCTGTGACAGTGTACACTTGTCATTGACGAAAAGGCGACTCATTTTTTAATGAATTGGCTAATAAAGAAGCCTTTGCAAAACCTGGCGACGGTTCATTGTGCTAACCATGTGTGACTTAATTATAAACAGTAGACAGTTTTTCAAATATGCCACCTCGGCAATGTGTTACGGGTATGGTTAATACCGCCAGCTCATCCCCGACGAGCAGTCAAGTTGAATTGTACCACATTCCAACAAGGCTTTTTATGTCACAGTGTCAGACATAGTGTCTATTTCATGGTAGACACTTATGCATTACGGTACTTCTGCTTTCCCGACAGCTGGATTTCTTCAAAAGACAATGGCTTCCCGAGTAGTGTAGTAGAGAAACCAGTTGACACAGAACCCTAATTGTTTTATTACTTTCCAAACAATATATAATAATTTCCCGACACAGAGTAGTTTGCCAATACACTTAAATCGGAGGGGGGGGGGGGCTTAGGTCTCTGGTTAATTTTACGGTACCCAAAGCAATATTTCCAACATACACTGATTCCCTTAAAGTAAAACATAGTAATTATAGAAGTTCCCGACATTTCTGTGGCCCCTCCCCCCCCCCCCAAAAAAAGATTTTTTTGTAACGAAGTCAGTGAACTGCAAAAGAAAGTGACGATTTTTTCCCCCAACCCCTGTTAGTGACGCCCCTGTCAAATATCTATTTTAAATATCATTTGACCTGATGACACCCGGTGTATTACCCTCAAGAGAATCGTTAAACGATATTTAAAATTATAAATAGGCATTGCATGTTGCAGCTGTCCTAGGAGACACATCTCGCATAATTTGTCACTATCTTAAAAAGGAGACCATGCAGTCTTACGAGGAAATGTAGGAAGTGGTAAAGAAAGTGACTGGATTACTTCCCATCCTAGACATTTTTCCCCACACAAGTTTCCTGGACAATTTCCACCCATGACGATTGCTCTCAGACAATTCCCCCCGCCCCACCCCCAAATTTGGAATTATACAGGCAAGAAATGTTCGGGGGAGTTGTCGAAGAGGGGCAGTTGTCCGGTGAGAGTTTTTTGAGGGGAAATGCCCGGAGTCCGGTATGTGAAAGCTGACGCCGGCTGTAAGCAGGCGATTGTAGTGTGCAATTGTTTACCACCGATTAGCTGGTTAGTCAAAGTACAATACAATCATAGTTCTTGGTTAAACTGTACTTTTCGCTCTAAGAGCTTGTCCACAAGGAAGTCTTCTGCATCCAAAGATGCTAAGATTTCAAAATCTCTCCCTGATGGACCCATTAACACGAGTGTCTCAGTAGTATGAGGATCCGGTTGATCACTGGTTGTTTGCTCCAGGGTGGTGAATCATGTTGGAAAGGGGGGATGTCAGGCAAATTGGAGTTTCCCAACGTCGCAGAGGCGACAAGCCGAGGGGAGGAGAAACGCTTTCCCGAGAGCGTAGGGTCTTGCCTTAGGGCCCCTGGTAAACCCAAGGTACAATGCCTCCTTGGGGATACACAAGACCAGCCACGGGAACTGAAAAAGACCACAAAATTATAAATTAACCATGTTTCATAATTCCATACTAGGTCAGTGTGACGCTTCCCCTCCCGATTCAAATGGACTTCTGGCGTCCGTTTCAGAGTTTAAAAGTGTTGAATCTTTACGCTTTCCTTGACCGACTGCATGGTCAAGTGGTTATAGCATCCGACTTGCAGCCGGAAGGTCTGGGATCCGACTCCTGGCAGGGTCCGCATACCAAAGGCTTTCAAAATGGAACCTACTGCCATTGTGCTTGGTGTTCATCAATGGAGTAGGGAAAACAAGCCAGTGAGCCAACACTGACAAAAAGACCGTGGCCGGCCCGACTTAAACCAATTGGTTAGAAATTAAGCCGTAAACCTTCATCTAACTCACTCTAACTCCGTGACATTTAGCCAATGACTTAGCCGTTATGAAGTCTACTTAAATCAAAGGAAGATTGTTATTGTCATTTTATTCAAGTGCAGGAACGTTTTCCATAACCGGCGGTGCAGAGACATTGTACTGCCTCGGAGTGGGGACAGCTCGCTATTCATAAGGTGTTTTATTCATAAGGTTCATTGTTCATAAGGTTCATTGTTCATAAGGTTCATTATTCATAAAAAATAAATGATAAAAAAGGTTCATTATTCATAAGGTTCGCTTTTCATAATCGAGAATAAGGTTCGTTGTTCATAATCTAAAACAAGGTTCAATGTTCATAATCAACAAAAGGGTTATTCATAATAAAAAAGGCTCGCTATTCATAATTGAAAAAAGGGTTCGCTATTCATAATCGGAAAAGGGTTCGTTGTTCTTATGAACAACGAACCTTTTATCCGATTATGAATAATGAACCTTATGACTAGAGAGCCTGTGAACATTGACCCTTATGAATAAAAAGCCTTTATGATTATCGGGTAGACCCCCTCGGAGTGGGGTACATTTAGACAATCTTTCTATATCCTACGCGTCAACCTACTGTGATGCTTCGTAGGTGGAAGTACTGCCTCTGGACCTACTTCCATGCTTAGTAAAGCTCAGCCGTGTACAACCTACGACCTGCGAATCCTTCCTGTTGCGGCTTGCGCAGTAATATCAAAGTTGATGTATCTGCAACGTTGATATTTAACCTTAATTTGGAAGTTAATGAGGTCAGACCTGTACAGCGTAATAAAGGGTACTTGATGGGCCTTCCCTGATAAGGCTGTAGTTAGATGAGGTTTTACGGCTCAGTTTCTATGTTTTAAGTTGGACCGGGCATGCACGGCCTTTTTCCAGTTGTGGCTCACTGGCTGTAGTAATTACCATGCAGGCGCCTATGTTTCATGTATCGTGGGCGTCCTCGAGAGTATACTGAGGCCATTATTTTACCGATGCCATTATTATATAGTAAGTTGACCGTAACACTAAAAAACAGTTCAGACGTGGATCCAGGTGGAGGCACAATCAACCCAATGCGCTCTTCCTAATTTTTCAATAGCAAAATTCAAAACAATGATACTTCTGAACTACTGTTCTAAGGTGAGCAATTTTTAGCCTACATTTATTTACTTGGAAATGCTAAAAATTTCATGTTTTGATTCAGATTTCAGGAACATTAGAGCCGGTAAATCTCATGGTAAGGCCTCTTTTACCAATTTTTTTTTTTTCTGAGAGGCCCTAGCCTCTCGCCATAGCCGATTCTTAAGGGGCCCCTCCTTTCCAAACCCTGGACACTTCCTTTTGTTAGGCTTATTAAATGTTTCAAAAGTTGCAAATTACTGTACTTTTTCCATCCGAGCACCCTTTCTTACGCGCTTTTTACGGACGTAGAAACGGGCACGAAGAAACAAATGAGAACTTAAACCTGAACGGACAAAAACACAACTCTGAACTATTTACAGAATTCTGTACATTGCGCTAGCAAACAAAATTTCTGTGATAACTATGTACAACACCACCCCGAACCCAAGCCAATTACGTAGGACTATTTACAATCACAATATTTACAATATTTACAAATTAACTATCACCCGGCCCGCCCGCAGTGAAACAAGTGGACCCCAACACTTGCCGAACGTCGACCTTGGCAAACGGACGAAGTCTGCCTCCACCCTCAGCTTAATCTCTGTCCTCACCGACGCCAAGACGACGTCCGCAGGCTCCCCCCTCCCCTAAACACAATATCACACCGGTCTCTCCACAAGGCTAGCTTTATGGAGGCCGAAACAAAGGTAAGTATCCCGCGAACACTTGTATTGCATGGCGGGGGTGACAGACCATACAAAGCGTAGTCCTGGCTGACCGCCCTGGTGTTACAAAACGTGAGGCGATCAGCCAGGGCTTGAAACCACTCCCAGAGGAGGGCCACAAAGCCACACTGCCAAAACACATGGGACACACTCTCCCACCTTGTGCATCCAGTGCGGGGGCAAGTGTCATCGCCAAGACGCCACCGAAGGCGCTTGAGATTCGTTACGATGGCGTCGTGTGCGATCCGCCACAGTAGGTCTCGCCGGCGGTAATCGAGTGACCTGCTGTGGACTACACGCCACACTTCCGGCCCTTACGCATAGTCGTTGGGTTGGACCTGACCAACCAAATCATCAAAAATGGCCCGGTACAGGTCCCCCGCACTGGACTGCGAAACGTCCCCAACAGTTGACATGATACGGAAAGTGTCCCTCATCTGACAGTATGCCTTCGTGGGCCTCCAACTGTGAGGTACACTGTTGCTACTGTTGCTAAACATCGAAGGAAAGAACCAGAGGAACGATAATCACCCCCCCCCCTCCCAATAACGGACAAAGTAGGCAAACGGCAGCTCACTGTCAACGTCACAAAAAACACACTTGGTCAGGAGAAAACGGAGCTTCGAGGGAAAGTGCACGAGGCCCAATCCCCCACACCTAGGGTCCTGATACACCACCTTTCTTCTGACCAGCTCCGTCTTCCCTGACCATAGAAAACTAAACACGGCCCTCTCGAGTCGCACCAGGACACCCTCTGGAGCAGCTAGAACAGTGCCCGGATACCACAAGAGGGGGTAAATGAAACGATTGATTACTGTCACCTTCCCCAACAGACTAATCTAGCGATCGCGGAAGTCCGTCAACCTAGCCTCCACCAGGTCCACTTTCTCTTCCCAAGTAAGTGACTAAGGCGAGCCATAACCAAACCATATGCCGTTGATTTTCATGGCGTCGTCAACCCATGATGCTGCGAAGGGCAGTTGTTTCGACCGCCACTCACCTAGACGAAGTCCTTTGGTCTTGTTGGAGTTCAGTCTGGCACCTGTCGCTCTTTGAAAAGTAGACAGCGTGCCAGTAAGGGCCCTGAAGGAGGATAGGTCAGAGACTACGCATGTGACGTCATCAGCATGCTGGAGGCACTTGACTTCGGCTCCACCGGGTATGTGAAATGGTCTGAACAAGGGCTCTACTTGGAAGGCTCTTGCGAGGGATTCACTAAACAATACATAGAGTAGGTGTGACAGGGGCACCCCTGCCGCACCCCACGTTGGACTCGGAAGGGGTCCGACGGTAGGCCATTAACAATAACACGACTATTGACACTATTATACAACAGCTTAACCCAGTCAACAAGGACTGGATTTAGACTAAACTTCTTCAGCACCTTAAAGAGAAAACCGTGATCAACCATGGCGAAGGCCTTCTCCTGATCGAGGGAAACGAGCGCACATGGAAGATCACGGTCTATCACATACTCAACTAAGTCCCGCATCAACCAGAGGTTCTGCTGAATACTGTGTCCCCGCACGGCACATGTCTGGAAAGGCCCTACAAGATCCGGCATGGCTGCGCCTAGCCTGTTACAAAGAGTTTTCGCCAGGATTTTGTAGTCTACATTTAGCAGGGTCATTGGTCGCTTGTTTTTCGGTTCGAGGGGGTCTCCAGACTTAGGTAACAATGTTATCACACCAGTGCGTTGCGAGGGGCTCAAAGAGCCAGCAAGGAAGGCAGAGACGAATACATCGCGAAGGTCGTGTCCAACGGTACCCCAGCACCCTTTCTTACGCTCCACAATAAATCATAGTCTGGGAAGCGCTTAGTGTCATTTCCTGCAATCAGGGAGTCATTATGGTCGAAAGTTTTCTTTGGAATGCTACGCGCCAAAATTGTGGCACTCCTCTTAAATAGTATCACAGACCTATGGACAATGATGAACAATGCATCAGAGGAACCTGAGTTCAGATCAGATCACAATGTATTTAATCAAAAGAGGCTATAGGCACATTCCTTCTCTTAGAGATGTGATACGGAGTGTCGATACTTGAGCCAGAATCCGAGTTGTGGTTCATGATGTGCCTTAAACAATAATCACTTACTCAATTTCACCCTTGGCGATATGAATTTAATGGGGGCATTAAGCACCCAGTAAGTAATATTCAACGGTCCATCGGCGGCCATTGAAATCTCATGATCGGCCATGAATACGCCATCGGAGGAACGCTGGCTGAACACAACATGACATTACATGATGATTTAAAAAGTTTTTAACCAATCAAGGTCACGCCCATTGGAGGACCGCCGGCGAACCACCGGAAATTTGACTGATAGACCACCGAAGTGGACGACAGCGGTCCGTCGAGGAGCCGACAAAATTTTGCTGACAGGGATATCATATCTCCTTTATCACATTTCAAAGTGAAGGATATATCCCTCTAACCACCCGAACCGCCGTCCACGATTTGTCTCTGTTTAGCATAATGAAAACTTCACAACACCCACATTAAAACAGGGAGGAATGCCGTTCTGTCCTCCCAAGATTGATGCCCATCAGTAACCATGCCCACACAACTAAAAAATGACACAGTTACTAGACATCACGTGAATTTAGTTTCAACTTTTTGGGTACTAAAATACCAATCTTTTAGAGGAAATACTGGCTGCACGTATTCTACCAATAAATGAACCTCACGTAAAATATCAGAAATAATCACGTTTAGCAATAGAAGAAAACTGACCAAAGGAATAACTTACAATACAAATGATTAAACAAATTGATGAGGCTTGGAACGGTAAGAAACTTTATTGCTGGTCAAAGACGTCAGCAGCTTCCCAAAGGTGGGGGAGAGTGCATGACCTTGACCTGAACCAATGCAGCACTGACCGCAATGCCCATAAGGGCACCGGAAAAGTTCGAAGATCTGCAGTGACGCCGGCACCGGGGGGGGGGGCATGGGGAGCACGTACGTGCCCCCAGTGAAAAAAATTCTGAAAATTTTAAAATGATCCCAAAAGGCGTTTAAGCTATAGATTTCTGTAGTAGGTAGGGTGAGGTGTGTTTTAACCGAGTGATAGATCTATAGTAATCATTTTGTATCACAAATGTTTCTCAAACTATCAGAATTTTCGCAAATCCTTCGCAAACTATCAAAACGTTCGCGCGCTCCGCGCACTTCAAACCTTACCACAATGTTGTTCTTATTATCAATATCTTCTGGTAGTAACTCCCGGAGAAGCACAGCAGTAAAAGTTGAAAGCTGTTCACGAATTACCAGGTAAAAGACTGGCTTTTTGAGTGGCATGTAGGTTTGTTGGGATATTGAAAGTGTCTCGATGCAGATTCTGAATGCAGGTTCTGTCGTGGAAATCTTATTAAATGAAAAATTTGCGCGCTTCGCGCGCATGCGTTAAGGTTTGCACTCCATCTCGTGACTATTATTAAGGTAATAATACATGGAACTATAATCACAACATCTGTAGGGGCCTAGCATCAATATGGGATCTTTCAATCTAATTTTTTGCAGCATGATTTGGAAGGTTGAAGGTACGTATTTTCCGTTATACATTTTCCAAAAAAGTTTACCGAGCGCTTTGCGAGCACCCATTGACGGTATAGATGGTGATTGTTCATACACTTACGAAAAAAAAAACATTCTGAAACGCGCTTGTTAGTCCTTCATCCCTTTTGCTTTACCTACCAGGGAGGTCTAATATCACCTTCCTGCACCTATACTCTCCTTCCCATCCTCATTGCTGGAAGGTGTTCATCTGGATTTTGGGTCAAAATATAATTAAAAATACGATAGTTGTAAAGTCATACTCTATATCTGGGGTGGGAAAATTCCCGCCCGCGGGCCGTATGCGGCCCGCCAAACCTTTTTATCCGGCCCGCGAAGAAATTAATACATGCAAATACAGAATCACTTGAAAAGTAAATGATAATAATCTTTTAACCCACGGTGCCCACCGTTTATCCTGCTAATATCACTTTCCGGATATTTCACGTAAAACTGGTGCAAAACACTAGCAGTATATTACCCGGGAGGTGCCATTCCAATGGCAACTCCCTGATATTAGGGAGTTTTTACATTATTAAACCCTAGCATGCACAATGCAACGTGTCCACCATATCGTGAGACATAATTCGGGTGCCGAATCCTTGTAGTCTAGTGCTAACCTGATAACGGAAATCCCGAAAGTTTGCGCGGGAGGCTACATAGCATTAAACAGAATGCACTATCACATGTACACGTCGATCTCTTACAGTGCGAAACTCAGTGAGCACTTTTAATTCCCGGATGCGGATTCGGGAAGGGGGATAGAACTGTCCTTCAAAGAGTGCATTAAACGCTAAATGGTGGATAATTATGCAATGTACAGTGAAGGAAAAATAAAGTTGGTTTCAAACTACGCAGTTCTTTTCAGCGCGCTTCGCGAGCACTTTTCACATACTCGCATTTATTATTACTTTATACCTAAATAAAAAGGCAAATGACCATAATGTGATACTTCAGGGCGCTGTTTTTATAAAGGATTAAGATCGATCTTAAGTTTGATTCAATGGCAGATCAAACGTAAGATCGATCGTAACTCTTTGTGAAACATGGCCCTGGTCTGTGTAGCCTCGCACATTCAAAGACAGAGGATGAAGATTCTATTGCCCACAGTCTGTACAAACTCCAGAGCCTTCAGGGGACTTCGCCCCAGTTCATTACCTGGGCTTTCCCCTAGACCTCACCATGGCCTTTTCGGGGCCCCTTGGCGTGCGCCTTATGGGGGAAGCTTGTTACTCACTCGCTGTCTGTGGCCCGCGAGTGGATTATGACTAACAAAACGGCCCATCAGAAGAAAGAGGTTCCACACCCCTTCTCTATATTATCATTTGGATGTCAGGTAATAAGCGTAATGTCATTGCTCCATTCTATATCCTTGATCCAGAGCTTCCAGGAGGCCCTATACAGGTATCTGTCAGCCTTAAATGCCTTTTTATAATGTACAATGAAGGGGAGGAAAAACTTCGTAATAGTCCAGCAATGTTTCTGTGGACTCCACGCAAGTATTTTCGGCTGAAACTTTGACCGAATAGAAGGCGGTAAAGTAGCCAAAAGGGAATCTTCAGGATTCCCTTTTTTTCAGGATTCTCTTTCACCTAACCAAAATTAGAATTCACTAAATGATGGACATTTTCCAGCCATACAGGATCAGCTCCAAAAATATTCCAAAGATAACACCATTTTGCATCTAAGAAACCTTAAATTAGCAAAAATTTCTCAAAGGGGAAGGGGACACCCCAGGACGGCACCTTTATGTAGTAACAAAGATCCCCACTGCTGCATTTAAAAAAACGCAGGGGGTATAGTAAAGGGAATTTTGTAGCGTCGCCACTCAGTTAGAAAAACCATCCAGCCTGTCGGAAAACTTAGAATTCACTAATTATGGACATTTTCCAGCCATACAGGTATGTGATCAGCTCCAAAAATATCCCAAAGATAGCAGCACAATTTTGCATCTAAGCAACCTTAAATTAACAAACATTTCTCAAAAGGGAGGGGGACACCCTCCCCTTGGACCCCTCCCCCAGGACGGCACCCTATGTAGAGAAACCTGACAAAACAAGGATCCCCACTGTGTGTACGAACGCAGGGAGCACATGAAAAACGCATTTTGCGCAGACTTGGGAGGTTAACTGGCATTACGACATCATTTGTTGTGTCCCCCTCCCCATCACCAAATCCTGGCGGCGCCACTAAAGATCTGTGGTATAACTTGAGGCATTTTCTAACTATTTATGAATTAAAAATGGCCGTTTTCACCATTTTCGACGTTTACGTCATTGAAACAGCCATCATAAACTCTATAATCAAATACATGCCTATTACTTCAGTAAGGGTTTTTTTTTCTTATTTTTTAAAGTGGAAGGACAAAACGACCATATAATACACCTCAACTTTCAAGAGAGACACTTTTCTCACCCGTTGACACCCATATGCTGCTTACAGGAGCGGAACTCTATTTGCTATCCCCCCCCCCCCCCCATATTCTGGATTTAAATACGAAGTATTTAAAATACATGTCTATTGGCGTTATTAGGTATCACTAAAATAAAACCAGTACTTAATCGAGGTAGCAAGTAGCACCTAGTTTCAGCAGCACACTTTTATTGATTTTTTATATCTTTATGGGGTTTTCAGGAGAGAAGACTCTGCTAGCTATTAACTTACCATCAAATTACAGAAGCAAAAAGCAGTACAATCAGAGACGAAATAAAAAGGAAACAAACAGAAAAATGCAAAAAATTTACAAAATAAAAACAAGTTCAACTTTACAAGTATTCAATGTACGAGCACCCTTGCAAAAACAGAAAAAACAATGCTAGGTAATAAAATGGGTAAACAAATAAAAGTGACAATGAGAAATAAACGTAGGCGACTAGGAGTGGAGCCGAGGGTTACAGCTTTGAGGTACCCCTCCTCCTCCACTGAAGATTAGGTAAAGCCAATCTGCAAGAACTGGACAATTTTATCGGATAATACATATCTTTCTCCAACAACAATGGGACACAAACGCCTACCCCCCCCCCGAAAAATTTCCCATACGCCTTTATCCCGTATGCATATTTCCAGACACAGTGATGTTTTGTATACACTTACAGTATATGAAACAGTTTAAATAGTTGGCATGAATGTATTAGGATGCACAGACAGTTAGTCTGCTTTTATTCACATCGTTGGTAGGAACATCTTTTCGCCAAAAACAGTGCTGAAACTTACGACTTTATAAAAATCACATTTTATTGAACAGACAGAAGTACTTACGTAGCTGGCATGTTAAAGCATTATCGGCCTTATACAACAGTAACTGGAGAAGAATAATCCCCGTGACATGTCGATTAACTGAAAAATCTATTTTGTATAGAAATATGCCTATTCAATACAGTAAAACAATTGGTTAACTGTTGCATTGTGAGACAAATTGTAAAATTGAAACTGTGACCTGGTTGAAGAAGCGAAATCAAGCCGTAATTCCTCATATTTAAAGGGATATATTTCACAAATAGAAAATAGATTTATCATTATTGAACTAGCCTTACCAATAAATTCTACAAACAGCTTTTCTTCCCCCTCCCCCCCCCCCAAAAAAAATATTACACTTTACAAGAATTATTAATCTTGCATCATTTCAAAATGTGACAGTTTAGGTGGATAAAGTATTAGCTACAGTGAGAATCTTCTTTGTCAAAAATAAACAGCTAATTTACTTTGCATTTCATATAATTTTATACACGCAGTTCATATTATGAATCATGTATCAAGTTCTTAAACTTTGTCTGCCACTAACGCAATATTTTCCATGGACAGGCACGTAGCCAAGGGGGAGAAGGGGGCGCCCTCCTCCCCCCCCCTTGAGCATATTTTTGGTATTTTTAATGTTTATTTTTACAATATTATATGCGGAAATAGGCCTGGGAAGTGCCCTTTCCAGCGATCTGGAAGGCATTTTGGGCCAAAATTTTCTGGCTCTTCGCGCCAACCCATGGTGGCGCGGAACGCTTAGAGTCTATCTATGCCCCCCCCCCCCTGAAAAATTCCTGACTACGCCCCTGTCCATGGAACTGACTGTGACGCCCTCTGACTTGAAGAACATCAGAGAATAGTACAGCAGCACTGAGCAGGGTAATCTGGTGCGTAGACTTTGTTGTCAAATCCGAAGACAAAATAATGAAACAGTTCACCCTTGTGTTCACAACGAACTTGACTGATTGGTACTAGATTCACAGACTGTCGCTGGAAGGAAATGAAACAAGATAAAAATTGTCTTATAATTTAAACAGCACGGTATTTGATTCCAAACATTTAACCAATCCGTCAAGTTGTCGTTGTAAAGTTCGTTAAGAGTTTTTCCCATAAGCTAGTAGAAACAAATCAAATACTGTATTTTACGGTTTGCAATTTTTTCAATATTTTTCAATAAGGGAGGGAAAGAACTTTAGGGCTAAACCAAGCCCGTAGCCAGACGAGATACTGGAGGGGGAGAGATATGTTCCAGGAGGCGAAATATTTTTAGGGGAGAAATATGCAAAAGTGAATTGAGACAATAGTAATTTTTAATTTTCTAGAGGAGCGAAAATCTTGAAGGGGGCCACCCCGTGGCCCTTTGCATGCTATACGGGCCTGGGCTAAGCATCTAAGCATGTAACGGAAACTATGGGCAAGCAGGACTTGACGACTACATAGCAAGGCGATCTGGCAGAGGTAAGGCCTCCAAAGGACAGGGACCACTCTAAATTCTATAGGGATATTTAACACTTCGGTGGAGTCTAGTTTAACCAAGCACAGAAGATCGAGGAGGGTACTCGTTGATTTTGAACATAAAACTTTAACGTGGCTATTTTAAACCACTTTTCCCATTTAAAAACTGTTGCACCTCACACTGAGCAGCTCCATCGCCGAGGAGCAATCTTCTGTTTGCAGCTTTCAAACCCTCTTCCACATGTCCATTCTGATGTATCTGATAACTTCAGAATCTGAATTTGGTCCTCTCTGTGGTGCCACTTTGCTGTACAACAGTCATCTAAATGTCACATATTCATGTCAATGAAAAATCCGAGTGGGTTACCTGTATGTTTAAATTTGCCCCTTATGTGGCAACCAATGTAATTCAGTGTATTCTATGGTGATGAGGACGTTCAGTTTCAGGGGTGGCTTTAGGATTTGCTACCCTACGGGGGGCCAGCAACCCGAAGCCTAGACGAGGGCGATAAAGTCCAAACGATGCTTGACGCCAAATTTTGGCGCACGAAGTGCGCCGAAAATTTCGAGCCCTTATTGGAGAAAATTTGAAAAGATGGGCTTTTACCATCGAAAATTTGAAAAAAAAATTGGGTTTTTATGCTAAGAAAATTGAAAATTTTGGGGGGGGGGGGGGTATTGAACAATTTGCCCTAATTTAGACTGAAATTAAGTAAATCGTCGGGGCGACTGGCCGTTGTCGGGGACTACATATTTTATCGTATACATAACAGCTCCCCGACGAAACCGGAAAATCAGTTTCCCCGACAGGGGGCCAGCCTTCCCCGACGGGGGACATGGCCCCCCTGCCCCTACCTGGCGCCACCACTGTTCAGTTTGTAATGTCTATGATGAGTAATGAACGCCGAAAGAGAGATCTAGTTTTCTCACCTGTTTGATAATCTTCTTCTCCGGAGCAAATTTCTTATGCTTCGCTATCAACTGACGGGAAGCGTTATTTATGGACTGGTCCTGAAAATGTATTACAGGATTGACCTGCAAAAGGACAAACACCAATTACAGACCGATCCTTGGAGTTATCTTATCTTTTGTGATGCTCGCCAGCAAAAGTAATTTTTTACCTTACGTGGCTTATATAGCTACATATAGCCTTATATAGTTGATATAGCCTAAGGTCAAACAGCAGGCCTTACACCTACGATAACCCACACCCAATGGCGAACGGTAAAGGAAAGTCGGCCAGCTAACAGGTCCACCTGAGGACGCTTTATCCCGGCGCGCTACCTACTTTGTCGGCTACACAACCGATTTTGATGGCAACCCTAAATCATGTGGGAGAAAAACCGTAGTAGCCGAAGAACAGCCCTTTATCTCGAGCGTGAAACTAACCCACCCGCATGTCAATCACATCAGTGAACAGCAGAATATTAAACCAGGGGGGTAATATCACCTCCCTGATTAGACCACTCTACTACCCGAGATCAACGGCAGATCAAGGTTTTTATTTGGGGAATGGATTCCCCCTAAAGAGGTTCGAGACGGGACAAACAGGACCTCAGCTATGTAGTGCCGCCCTTAAAGGCTAATCGTGTGGCCACAGTATGACGGAAAAGGACGCCCACTCAGAGTAAATTGGCGTCCGCCTCATAGCTCCATGAATCCCCTACGGTATATAGCTACATATGTGCTTTCAAGAATAACATTTTTAGGGCTTGCCTAGCTCAGGCTTGGTGCTGTCTGCGAGAAATAAGACAGAAAATTTTGAAGGTAAACAGATCGTCTTCAGATCTGTCCTTTTAGTGGGATTTCATTTGAAATAATTTATCTCTGTCACACATTATGTCTATCTACCGGTACCTGATCACGCTCCATTCCAGTGACTTAAAACGTTGTGGGGGAATTTCCCCACTGTTTGAAAAAAAAACAAACTTACTGTTTAGATCCAAGACCCCAACACATTGCACAAATGTTCGACCACTTTTCAGGTGCCAAGAGTGTGACATGGTGTTCATATAAGCTATGATTCCATGCCACAAGTTCTTTGCCTACGCTTACAATGCCAAAAAGTGAATAGGTTAGTAATGATACAAGGATCCCCCCCCCCCTCGGGAGGTGGGCAAACCTTTCTGACAGCACGGAGTAGCAACCAAAGCCCTGACAATGGTAACGGGTTGCCGGGAGTAACAAAATTTTCGGGGCGCAGGGTGCCCGAAAAGTTTGGACAAATTGTAAAGAAATTGAAATTTTGCTTCTTATTGAAGAAAGCTTGAAATTTTTAGGTTGTTATTGAAGAAAATTTGAACATGGGGGAGGGGGTTATTGAGGAATCTGCCATTCTTAACAGCTAAAACAAGTAAATTGTGGAGCCGTTGGTCGCCATCGGTGATTACATACTTTATCAAACCCAGTAAGGCTCCCCGACAAAATTGGAAAATTTCCCCGACGGAGGGAGGGGAACATGACCCGTCTGCCCAGTCTGTAGCGCCACCCTGGAATACGTCAGCCTTTTAGTGTAAAATTAAGTCCTACTGTCATTAAGATTGAAAAGTATCATACACAATTTCGATATTTCCACCAGGGGTGGCGCCAGGATTTCCCCGACAGGGGGGCCAAGCTCCCCGACGGGGGGCCAGCAACCCAAAGTCTCAAAGAAGGAAATAAAGTGCCGAAACGATGTTTGAAGGAAAATTTTGGCGCGCTCTTTGCGCGCCGAAAATTTTGGGCTCTTTTTGGAGAAAATTTGAAAAAAATGCCGGCATTTTCCATGGAAAATTTGAAAAAAAATGGGGCTTTGAAGAAGAAAATTGGAAAATTTGGGGGTTTTATTGAAGAATTTGCCCTAATTTAGACCAAAATTAAGTAAATCGTCGAGGCGACTGGGCGTTGTCGGGGACTACATATTTTATCGTATACATAACAGCTCCCAGACGAAACCGAAAAATATCCCGACGGGGGGTCATGGCCCCCTGCCCTCCCCCCCGCTCTGGCGCCACCCTTGATTTTCACTCTTATAACATTGTATGAGATTCAAAATTTAACTAATACCCTCGAGAGTTCTTCCTTCAAAACAACTCGACCTATGGAATTCAGGATCAGTGAATTAGGGATGCCAGTACCTTCACCCACGACGATATCAGTGTTGTTAGTCCTACAAATGTAAAAAAAAACTGTTAAAATTCATCTCCTGCTCGCTCTTTTAACCTTCACAGCAGGTGTCAGACATGTTTCTCTTTCTAACGTACATATTGTAAGGTGTGGCCAAGTTAGATGGAGAAGTAATACATGCCCATCGGGCAGGCAAGCTCGCTCTTGGCTTTTGCACATGTGGTCAGCAGTGTTGCTATGTTATTGTAAAAGGTGGTCCTGAAGAAAGTGAAACCATTCCTTTTGTCAAAATTTCTCCATATGTTACAATTTTATCAAGGTTTTTCTATCAGACAGGGGTGGGATATACCACTATTTCCAAAATGTCCACCTCTCCTTACTTCTTCCATAGATTAATGGCACTTTCAGTGTAAGCTTGTCACTACTGAATCACAGCTACTACCCCTAACATGACACAATTGTTGACAACCAGGGTTCTAGACAGCCCTATTGTTCACTGTGGACAAGTTTGGTAAATTTTCCCGTAAAGCTGGGAGAAAATCCGCCATAGATAAATAAGTAGGGAAAGGTGTACCTGTAAATAGAGTGTAGTGTGCCTATAACTCACCCCCCCCCCCGCCCCCAAGTTTTCCAAGGTGGCCAAGTCACCCACTTTGCGCACCCTAGCTCGCCTAGACCTTCTCTTTCAATTTTCCTTACTTCTTTCTTAATTTTTTTTTAAGTCCTTGAATTGCATCAGGTTGGCCTGGTAGACTCTCTTCACCTTAAACCAGAGGATTATATAAGCTGGGGTTGAGATAGGGGAATATGGGAGCCATTGGTTGTCCATTCTCCCCGAAAGTTACTAGGTCCCCTAGAAAGTAACTGTACTTTTTCCAAGTCCCCTCAACTCTCTGGCGAAAGAGCTGAAGGGCGAAAACCAGACGTTACTCCCGAAGGAGTTCTGCTCCTAAAAGGGGCTACGTACCACGAAGGGACGCGTGATTGAACATGACCAACCTTTTGACCTTCAGACCTCTACATCATGGGTCTGTCGTGAGTGATCCCGTTTTAGACTGGCTGAAAAGAACACAATACATATGATCTTACCCAAAAGACCGAGAAGCAAGTATCCAAATGCAACAATCTATGACAGGAGACTTGTCTCGGAATCAAACATGTTAATAAATATTAAAAACGTAAGGAAATCAGACTGACATTTGAATTTTTTTTCTCATGAAAGAGTATAGTCAGAGTTTTTTACCTGATGAATCGGACCTGCATATGTGAACCTGGCTGCAAGTCTGTAATATATCTTTAGAATATAGACCCATTCAACAAAGAAATCCATGACCTCAACGTGTAGCTTATTTCTTATACATTTATGGCCTCACCACATTTGAGACGTGCGGCGTTAATGTATGCATTGTTGGGCAATTGGGCAGTGTGATATATCAGTCCATCCAATCTAAAAAGGAACCTCCCGGCGGAGCTGATCAAAGAACTTCCCACGCATTGTAGGTTGGAATGATTTTGCTGGAAAAATGTATCACACCCCAGTGAATTAACAAACTAAGGAATGCTAAAACGTTATCGAACCTTTGAAACACGTGACAATTTTTGGTTCATGAAATGATAAAATGGACGTAATATATCACCTTGTGCCTATCTGTAATACGCAGTATATGAGTTGCAAAATACCACAGTATGCACACAGCCTACGTATAGTTCATTGAGAGCACTCCACCAGAAATATTCCATAGCTTAGTAATACAAAACCGGAGCTAGTGCCTTACCCATTTTCAGCCAGGGTAGGCTAGCGCAGCCGGAGTGAAATGCCCTGTTCCGAGGGCGTTAACAGCTTCTCAAAGGTGAGAGGTAGGGGAGAGCAATTTGCGAAGGCTTAGCAGCGTGGGGATCAGGGGCCCGCCTAGGGGCCCTGCAAAATTTGGTTTTAAGATGATCTGTGATGTAATCTGAACAGGAATCCCCCCGATCTGCGGTATTTTCAAACGATTTTTAATCCATTAATTCATTGTTTCCACCATTTTTTATTTAATTGAATCAGCTATTTTAAGCTATGATGGAATGAAATATGTGCCCACTATTTTCATTACGGTTCTTGAAAAAGTAGGGGACATGTCATATTTCAAAAGTGAGGGAAAATGTTCCCCGTCCCCACCTCATGACGCCCATGCCTTGCTAAACGACACAGTGCAACAACTTAGTGGCCTTTCAATCGAGAGTAACAGTCACTACCATTCGACAAGTTCTCCTCAATGGCATAATATAAAAGTGAAAGAGGTAAGGAAAATTTGATGCGGGTAGGGTTTTAATTGATTTTAGTGATATTGGGAAGACAGGCCCGTAGCCAAATGAGGTGCTGAAGGGGGTGTAATGGCTTCCAGGGGCGAAATATTTTTCCGAGGGGCAGATATACTAAAATGCATTTAGGCAATAGTATTTTGCAATCATCTAGGGGGTGAAATTTTTTCTAGAGGGGACTCCACCTCTGGTCGCCTTCGCTACATGCAGGGAGACTGCCTACGCCTGGGGTGGGGAACCTCTGACCTGCGAGACCATTCGTCAGGCCCGTTAGGCAATTCATAAATGGAAATTCAGAATCACTTGAAGATTACTTGATATAATCTTTTATCCCACTGTGTCCACCGTTTCTCCTGCTTATACCACTTTATTACACATAAATTGGCTTCGAAACACAAACTCAGATGGCATTGTATTTATTCCAGTAGATTCGGGATGGGGGTGGTTAGAACTGTCCCTCCGAAGAGTGAATTAGGCTAGACGTTATAAAGTGAACAACTTTGCAACGTAAAGTGAGGAAAAGAGTAAACTTGGTTTAGAAATACACAGTTTCTTCAGCGCATTTTTCGTATTTGCTCGTTCAATATTACTTGATACAATTTAAAAAGACAAATGGTATTATGATACTTCTGGTCCATGTAACCTTACACAGTCTATGTAATTTAAAGATAGAGGATGAATCATTCTATTGCCTACAAATTTGTACAAATTCTAGACCTTCCGGGGGCTTCGCCCCAGTTCTTGCCTGGACTTTTCCCCTAGACACCATTAGGGCTCTTTTTGAAGCGCCTTGGCCTGTACCCTATTGAGAAAGATTGTCACCCCCTCTCTGTGTGCGGCCCGGGAGTGGATTATGACTTTCTGGCAAAACGTCCCGTCAGAGGAAAAAGGTTCGACCTCACCCCTGGCCTACGCCCTCGTATCAAACAAATAGGTCCACCACGTATATGCTGTGCATCAAATAAACAAACAAGACCTCACATGTCTATAGCGTGCACGATGTCATATCTAAAACTGCAATCGTAACTTAGTCATATGTGACTTCTATGTTATGTGTAAAGTTACCAGCGAAGCTTGTAGCCAAGTAAATCGCGAGGGCTCACAGAATACTTAAATTGTGTCTACTGTGGGGGTCCATGAATGAAAAAACTTGCACAAGCCTTTAGCCCTAGTATACAATTTGTCCGGTTCCCATGACCTTACAATCAACAGAAGGGCAATAGAATTTTCATCAGTAATACATTAAAAAACAGTGCAAAAAATTCCAGAAATATGTGAAAATATTGGGTGAAGTTCTGGTAGTTTGACCCTCATATTAGATCCACACCTCGTAGGCTAAGTGATAGATAGTTCCGTTCTTTTCTTCACCCGTGGCTTTGACTTACCGAGTAACGGTCACTTTGATGGATGTCCTTAACTGAGAAGTCCCTTTGCAGGTAGAACACTTTTTCGATCCGTTACCATTGCACCAATGACATCTGCAACAATGGGAAAAAGATACAAATTATGCTTTATTAACATGCGATGGAGTGTAACATAAGGTGACCATATTGTGTGGGTTAAAATCAGGGACGCTTCTAGACCAAACCAGTGTTAAGTAACGTGAGGTTGTGATGTCGCATGTGCTTGCTTTAAGTTCACTTTGGGTTGAAAATGTGACAACCTTTATCTGCTAGATATCTCGAGAATCACACGTAGGAATTAAATGGAAATTTCATCAGATGGCTAAATTAGGCTAGCTAAATACCCTTTGAACATATTAAAATTAATTTAAGATCCTTGTTTCAAGAAGAATAGCTCTCTGATTGGAGAATCTGGACTTGCACGAATACTTGCTCACAGGTTGACAGAGGGCAGACATCAGTAACTTTGATTCTGAACATCCGTCATCACCATGCCTGAAGTGAAAACGTAAACTCTGAACAAGACACCCGAATTGAGACCCACCCAATATAACCGTTTCCCTCTGTCCTTTCTGATGAGACTTAGTAATCTGACACACGGTCAGTGGCGTAGAGAGCAATACCGAGGCCCCTGGGGTAAACATAACTCACTGCAAGGCATACGAAAGGTAAACTTAATTCATTTCAAATCTTATGAAACAAAATAAATCTTCCCCCCTATGCCTTTAACCCAAAGAAAAGTACCCCTGTCCCCTTCTTTTCCTATGCACAGCTGAGTTATTCAACTACTGTGCTGAACTCTAGTACTCACGGTTGTCGGCCAAATCCGTCACAAGAGAAACAGTCTCTGTCATTTCTGTGGCCGCGATTATTTTTGCCTCCGTTACACATCGTGCACTTGTCCTGTGAAGGGGCAGATATATCTGCGATTACACAACGTCTATATGTAAGTGAAATTTAATTGTATCAGGCACTGTTCCAAATCTGGGAAAGGCCCTGCATTGTGGTTGTGACACCCCCCCCCCCTTGCAGTAGGCAGTTACTATCTCGAAGGCTCTGACATCCTGCAGCGGGGTCCAAAGTGCCCCACCTGGTTATTTGTTTGAGCCAACAATCATGAAAGGTGAAGAAGTAAGGTTCTGACTGGAACAAGATGTTTGGAAAGGCCAGCCCCCAACCCCAACATCATATACAAAATCCTAACACTGGTGGTCCAGAAAAGATATATAGAGATCAATTTCGCACACACATACAAGTGTATGGTTCCCCGACCACTCCCAGCGGTACAATTGCGACCGGGACAATTTTTCCCCAGACATTTCTCACCCTGGGCAATTCAAATCTTTGGTTCGGAAAGTTACCAGAGAGGTAATTGTCATGGGTGGGGCTAGTTGTCCCCTGACGTCGAAGTCTATACTAACTTATTGTTATGACGTAAAATGAAAAAAGGGCCTCTTTGCCAGTTAAATTCTTTGATACTTAGCTTTTATTTTAGTGCTGACAGTCTAAATTACAATAAACTACAATCGTACCAAACATCTTGCTTTACCAACAGAGGATAAACTTCATAGGCGTAGGAAGCTTTTCGAAACTGGGGGATGAACCTTGTTTCGAATCGCCTGCCTGGGGTAGGGGTCTAAGGGAAGGGGTGCCCCCTCCCCTTTGGAAAATTTTTGGGTATTTTAGGGTCCTCAGATGCAATTTAATGCAACATTTTGGACAAATTTTAAGGAAAATTACTGCAAATTTTAGACATTTCTTACAGAAGAGACAAATAAGGGGGTTTTGGCCTTGGATCTTGGGGGGCGGAAGCATACTTCAGCCCCCCACATTTTTGAATGGGTGGCTAAAACCCCCAGCCCCCTGCTTCCTACGCCTATGATAATCTTTACATTTCACTAATTTAGGATAACAAACATGACCACTCGCCCCCCCCCCAAAAAAAAACAGATGGAAGACCAGAGGTGATGCAGAGATTGGCCCGACAGCGGGGTCAAGTTCCTCGAAGGGGGGTGTCAGAAACCGAAGTCTCTCAAGGGAGAGGGATTTCCAAAAGGATGTCGAAAGCAAAATTTGGTGTGTATGGGGCATTTATTAAAAGGACTTTAAAAACCTTTGGTTTTCATTACGTGTACAGCCCGTTAGCTTTGTTGATATATCATCCTCGAATAAGACAGCTTTACTCGGGTGTCACGTGACCAGACTCAGTATGTCTGCATACAATGTCTGCGTACGAAGAGCCCTAATGGGAATGCACAGGTAATGTTAAAGAGGAAAATTTGAAAATTTTAGGGGTTGTATTGAAGGCTTTGCCCTAATTTAGAGCATGGGCGTCCCTAAGAAATTTTGTTTGGGGGCAAAATCAAGTCCGTAATCAGGAAGGCTTGGACGACCCCCGGCAATATCAATGGTACGCACAGGATAATACAGTAGGAGTATGGTCGTCGTCGTAGTCGTCATCATCATCATCATCATAATCATTATTGTTATTCAAAAGCTCTTCAGAAACCATCTTAGGCACCCAGTTATGGGTTGTGCTATATTTAAAAACAAATACAACCATAACAACTGATCGCTTCTCCATATGGACGGAGTGAAAGGCAGGGGAAGTAGGGAACGCCGCTTGATCCACTTATATAAAAAGCTTACCCATTAATATTTTGCTATTTCTTTCATTGTGTCACGATACGTTTCAGTTTTGCCAAGAAACCATAAAGTTTGATTTTCTTGATTTCTTTCGTAAAATAACGAAACTTTCGAACTTAAAAGTCACTTGAAAAGGGTGAAATGATAGCACTACTTCGGATCTGAGTAGCCTACAGTTCTAGAAACACTTTTTTGCAAAAGAGAAGGGAAATTTTCCTAACTCAGAACGACAGGGCCATCCCCTATACAACTAGACCACTAGTCAGTAGTCTCACTACAGCTTTGATTGACTTTGGTGTTCATTTTAAACAACTGTAACGGTAGCTTAAAATAGAGGTGGTGAACACCCAGTAAAACTGCTTTTAGTCGTGAATGAGAATCAACACTGCTAACGGGTTGCGTACCCAAAGACCTCCGAGAACTGTAAAGTGTCTGCAAAATATATGGGAATTAAACTTCATGCGGCATTACCGTTACACTTTTTGTAATGGACCTTAAGATGCGTAAAGCTGATTAGATTACAGATATCACAAAGTGATCATTTGCTTTAAGTATCTTAGCTCGCACTAATTGAAGGCCCATTTGTGATGTCTGAAGTATTATAATAGCAACCGAGCATTTGAAAAAAGAGCGCGAAGCGCGTCGAAAAAATATCGTTTTGAAGGCACTTTATTTATCTTTATTCTTCGCATTACATTGCAAAGTTATTCACTAGTCTACTTTACTTTTAAACCCACTAAAGGGAAGGGGGTTACCCCATGTAATCCACCGGGACTGATAGGGTGCGAACGAAATAAATTTCGCACAGTTCCCATTGTGAGATGAGTTTGGTTCATATGTAAAGAGATGCATGTGATGCTTTACAGTGCATGCTACATTGTACAACCTGTGAGGTGTAGTGCTACACTAGAAGCGGCATCACGCAGCATACTTAGCCTATGCCTAATAATGATGGATAAAATTATTATAAATTGACTTCAAGTGTCACTGAAATTACATTCATAAATTTCCTTCCGGGACCATTTTTCTTTATCTCCTCCACTGAAGGAGTTGCACACGAATCTGAAAATAAATTGAAATGACGACTCGATTCATATTAATTCAGGCGCATAGCTATGGGGGCCTGGGGACCTGGCCCCGCAGATATTTGCTAGCCCCCCCCCCCAAAAAAAATTGTGTTTGTCCTACTACAATGTGTAAGAATTAAGGACGGCGATCAATGCCGTGACCCCCATTTGATACCTAGGCCGCCCTAAAAATTTCATCCTAGCTACGCTCCTGTTAATTAATTCATATGACCAGTGGTCGAATGACCAAGTGAATCTAGGATGAAATTTTGAAATTATTACGAAATATACACTTGACTAGTACGTATTAGTTTATACTTTATAAATGATAAATGACATTTGTGAGATAGAAGGGATAATTTGCCCCAATTAAGAAGCACTTTTTATTTATGTCATATTGAATAACGTTATTTTTTGGATGATTGCAGACCATGCTTTAAAAACTTTTGGGGGTCACTTGCCCCGCCCGTGCCCCTATGGCGAGTCGCTAATGATCACAACTGACACTGAAAGGCCCCCTTCATAAAGTATGATACGGGTCCCCTACAGGTAAATTCGGCCCTGTCGAGTACTTACCCCTCCTCTACCATTGCAGTCACTACATTTACGAAATCCCTTGCCATAACATGCATGGCAACTCTGTACAGAGAGAAGAATATATATGTTTGGATTATATATGTGAAACAAAGAATGTATGTTTACGTTGAAGGGGAAGGGATGTTAATCTCTGATACAGAGATTATCCAGAGCACGAAGCCCTGTAAAGTTTATGGGCAACAGAACCAAGTCAAAGTCTTGGCTGAAACTTAAACTTCAGTACGGTCGCCAGAGAGCTAAGGGTTCTACACACAAAAGTGTATGGGACTACGTTCAATGGGGACACGGTACGAGAGAGGGGCAGCTGAGCACTTTTGCCTGAAATTGTAAGCAAAATGGCACACGTTTGACTAAAAAATAGCATATAGTTTGTCCGAAAAACGTCAAAAGTTTTTTTCCGAAATAGGAGGGCTTATAAATTGTTCTTTTTAAGCAAGAGATATCTGTAGGAGTGATAATATAGGTTACCACAATTTACTATGATTACAGTCTACTAAAACAACACCGTGGAAGGACGATCGCTATTCACAGTACATGCAGTGATAGAAGGCTAACATCCACGCTCTCACGGCTATGGAGAAGTCACAAAAACCAACGCTTTAAAAATGCTATCTAAAAATAGTATATGCAACATTGGAACAAAAATGATGGATGCTACGGCTCAAATTTAAAAAGTAGTCACACCCAGTGCCGGATTAACCCCATGGCAGAACCGGCATATGCCGGGGGCCCCGCGCTTTTGGGGCCCCCTGCCTCTGGCATATAATGTATAATAACTGTCATGTATCACTGTATAATGTGTAAAAGCAACTATTAGTTATTAGCGGTTAAAAGCTAAAATTTAATCTGTTGAGTGTTGTTAATTTTGTGTAAGCGGGTGGGCGAGGGGGAAGGAGGTTAAAGTTGTAAAGGGTCCCCGCTATAGAAAGTGCCGGGGACCCCACACAACGCTAATCCGGCCCTGGTCACACCACCAAAGAATAGTGACGTCATCAGACTCTTCGAAGTGGGGTGGGCACTAGGGGAACGTTTCGCCAGATGAGCACACCGCCATTACGGAATGAGCGGCGTTTGGGGCGTCGTGGTGTCGCGAAACCCTACCCTTTAGGCGTTGGGGCCAGGAACAACACCCCGGTAGGGATCGAGGGGGCGAAGGATCGAAGGATCTGGGTTATTTACAAAATTGTGACCATAAGAATGAAGTATTAACCTATCTGCAAACGGCACTTCGATGCTCACTAAAAGACCACAAAATAAAAATTTTAATTTGACCCACTTTTTGCTACCCTAACTCAGACCGACGATGAAATGATACGGGAGGGGGGTTGATACGGGAGGAGGTTAATACGGGAGGGGGGTTGTGAATGGAGACGACGAATCACGTTTAGGTTTGTAATGAGCTCTAGAACGATAATTTTACTCATGCTGCTTAGTAGAAATTAATATTGAGATAACTATCTACCAGGTATGCCACTAAGAGAAGCTCTCACAGTACAGCATCGAAGGTACATCCATTGGTGGGATTTAGGGGCAACACCCACGCTGGGTCTAGAGGGGCGACGCCCTCGGAGGCTCTGGGATATTTACAAACTTCTGTGCATTAGAGTAAAGCTTTAAACTACCCCTAAAGGAAATTGGATGCTCGTTAATTAAACAGACCTTAGAAATGGGAGAGTTCAATTTGAATGACCCAAAGGTTCAGAAAGCGCCGAGGGAACGCTATAACCTCTGCCGGGAGTGTGAACCATTTCACTATTTGAAAGTGGAAAAGTATTAGCATTAGCATTAAACTGGAACTTGACTGCTATTGTTTGTAATTGCCTTTGTCCCACTGGCCGGTAAATTTGATCGTGCATTTTAACAATAAGAATACTCAAACTTTCTGAAAGGAACTGGTAATATGTACAATAGGTGCACGCGAAGCGCGCAGAAAAAGCATTTTAGAGACCATGGAGCTACGTTTTAGCTCTCCATTTAAATACAGTGCATAACGTTTTATTTCATCACGCATTACAAAAGTTATCAAACTGTCCTGCCTTCTTCAAGTTTCCTCTTTCCTTCACTTTGCCCTCTCAGCAGTCGATAAATTGAGCTATCCTTCTCAATCAAAACTGTGACAGGCTTTCCCATCAGATAGCTTACCGTCTGTGGTTTGAGGGGATATAGGCAGTGGTAGGAGTTGTACCGGGCGTTTGGGAAAATGACCTTTGCGTAAGCTGACATGTACTAATAAGAAACAATACACTATTGATGCGCGCAAAGCGCACTAAAAGTAGCATTTTTGAAGCCGTTTAATCTAGTAAATGATTAAGTTCATAAGTAAAAATAGTAGTACAGAGCATATTTTTATATATTTCAAAATCTGGGGATCTTCATGAAAACTATTCCCCTTCCCCCGGGACTTCCGTCCATGGGTGCCTACGGCGGCCGCTTAAGGACTTCGCCTAGAAAGTTTGGAAAACAGAACCCCTGTATGTGATTTAGTGGGTTTGGGGTGCCTAAAAATTTAAATATCACGATATATTTAGTGCATTTTCATTAGCATTAAAGTGGGCCTAAAGTCTAGAATTACAAGAATATATATTTTAGAGGTTGGAAAATGAACTTCATTCATCCAACTCCCACTTTTCATAGTTTATTCAGTTGCTGAGATATAAAATGTGAAATTTATTCACTTAATTAGAAACAGTCGATAGTGCAATAATTTGTGAAGTCCTTCTTGTACAATTCACATTACCTGCTTTTGTTCCCTTTTAAAATTAAGATGTTTATACGACCTTGAAACAACTACTTTTTCCAGCATGGTATGTTGTATGGAGAGAACTTATATAGCCAAGTCACCCTCTAACAGAAAGACAGTGATCACATTTTGGCACAAGGTGCTGTGGCCTTTGAGAAAACAAAGAAAAACAAAGACGGTAATTTGAGTAGCACAAGAATGACATCACAAATTATTGTGCAATCCACCTTTTTAAATTGGGTGAATAAGCTTCAACATTTTATATCTCAGCTCAGGAATGTCCTGTAAAGATGGGAGTTGGACCATTTCGATGCATTTATCAAGCTTTGTAACATATATTTTTGAAATTTTAGACTTTAGGTACACTTAAAATAAGGAAAGGGTGACTAGTGCCTGCTGAGACCACCCGCGCGCAGAAAATTCTGGCATCCGGTATTAAAGAAATTTCGTGCAAGTAGGCCCACTTATACTTCTTAAGGAGGTATCACCATTATGATCCCTGGTGTGGTTCTGGCTCCTCCTTGGCGAGTACCCAGGAAAGTATAGTTCCCCTTGCAAATTTTAAGGCACCGGTATTTAGAGAAACGGACATTAGCCTACATGCGAGAAGCTATTTAATTATTCCCATATGTAGTTGGAAGGCCAGAAAGATCGCAATCTTAACAGTTTTCGAACGTAAAATTGGACTTAAAGATAATTGATGTGGAAATTGTATTGAATGGAGGGGGCTCGGGGAGGCAGTCGTCCCATACCTCTTGAAAAAAGCTGTTGAAACAAATATTCTGGAATGCGCTCCCCAGTAAAAGCTGTGTTTCACAAAGTCCACAAAAGTACATGCGCGATGCAAAACTATAGTCTTGCCAATGTTTTGTGAATTTTTACCCCCTGATTGACTGAAAAAGTTACAGAGGGCCTCGTGTCCAAATCGCTATGTAAACGGTGTGTTTGTGCATATCTTTTAATATCCAAAATCTCATTTGGGTTGCACAAAGGGAGCACGACAAACTGTCGCAGGAGCACATACCCCTACCCCCCCCCTCCTTGGCGATGTCACAGCCAAAAAAACAAACGTCTATTAGATCTTATTCAAACGACGATCTGGCCGTCTAGACTTTGCTCCCTTCATGATCCTTTCGTTGGTATTTTAACCCAGTATTACTGTTATATAGATCACTTATCCATCTTCTGATTGAAGTAGGGAAGGCAACGTTACCTTATTTATTGGTATCACTCCACTGTCTGTTTCAAAAACAATTGTATAAGGTCCAGCATGCATATTCTTAGTCTACATTAAGGCAAGGCGCCAACCAAAAAACGCTCTGCTTGTTTATAGGTTTCTAGGTTTTTAATCATTAAGTGATGGTGTGGATGGCAAGCGCGAAGCTAGGATAGTGTCATGGGGGTTTTGCTGGAGTGTGACATAGGAGAGGGGTCTAAGGGGAGGTGGTGTCCCCTCCCCTTTGGAGAAAAAGGGGTTCTTGGGTCTCTAGATGCGAAATGTTGCAATATTTGTGCCTCAGACGTAATAAAGTTGATAGTGATCATGTGTTTTTGCCGTTATTTTTTCAACCTTGAGCCGTGGGGGTTTCAACATCCGAACCCCCAACACCCCTGCCTATGCGCCTGGTGGATGACGTATACGCAAGGACAATGTCATACATATGATATTTATGAAATAAAAAAGACTCTACATACATAGATTACTATTTTACCTTAAAATGAAACTTCTATATGATATCCCTGTCCATTCAAAACCGAAACTCACATCCCCAATAAATAAGATATTAAAGCTGTGAAATTTATTTTATGTTTCGCACGAAGGAGAATATTTAAATTTTTTCAGGAAATAACAATGTTAGATGTATTTTAAGTTACTTACGCAGGACACTTCCAAAGTCTTTTGCGATATTTGTTGCCAACGAAAACTGTGTGCTTTTCAACAGTTACTTTATTCAGGATGAGTTGTTTTGATTAATGTTCTAATTAACGCAACAGTTGGACCAGGGAGTTGTATTTAACAGTAGTTAGTAAATAACAACTACCTGGTTGTACTAACTTTTATGGAGACTGTGTTTGGAATCTCCACTTCTTGCTTGCTGTTCTTAAAAAGGCTGGTTTCACGAACTCTAATGTCCCAAGGATCAGGTGTTGTCCTTGTCGCAATTAAGGTAATGGGCTGACCTTAAAGAGAGAGAAAATTTGTTTTAAACAATGAAGGAGGTGTAAGGTGTAACTTAACTCTAGGATAATAAAAATATATATTTAGAGGTTGAAAAATGAAATATCTCACTCATCCAGTTCACATATTCATGCCCATTTCTGAGATAAAAAAAAAATTGCAATTTATACACTTAATTTGAATTAATTTGAATTAGGTACACTTTCAAGTTTAACACTTCAGGGAATGAATGCAGAAGGGGGGAGTCAAGGAGATGTCGAAGGAGGGAGGCTGAACCGGGCACATTATACCAGCTTGTTAAAGGGAAAGTGAGTTAATGTAGAGCGGCAGACTTTCCGTTGAGCACCCATTCACCTCGTTGAGGGAAATTTGCATGTATATTCATGAAGTTCCGCTATTGAAACCATTGATATGAAGAAAAACTGGGGCACAATCGAAATTTGTGGGGGATCCCCCCCCAAAAAAAAATCTCCCTCCCTCGTGGCTACGAGACAGAGACGGCGGGAGCAGGCGATATACTTTCAAGATATTTAAATCTATCACTCCTCGTTGGTTTTTTTACGTTACCATTGAGATGAAACCAGTTGTCCTCGATACCTAATATAAGTCTGGTCGCAATTAGCCTTAGTAGCGGCAGGTTGGTATGGTATTTCCATACATCATTGAGTTGCAATG
Source organism: Holothuria leucospilota (assembly GCA_029531755.1). Lineage (NCBI taxonomy): Eukaryota > Metazoa > Echinodermata > Holothuroidea > Aspidochirotida > Holothuriidae > Holothuria > Holothuria leucospilota. The sequence continues at coordinate 26,370,197 of CM055962.1, read as the reverse complement.
GTTCGTCAAGAAAGTAATGACTAAGAAAGCCACCTCCGCTTCGCAGGGTATGTAACAAGCTCAGTCCTTGGCAAGATTTAGTCATGAGCGAAGGGAAGTCATTCATCACGTTTCATAATAATTAGATTTGTATCATTCCTTCGACAATACGAATTACGACACACATTAGGATAGGTAACCTTCCATTATACCTTTGTAGCCTCATGTGGACGGGGGGTTGTAGAATATGCCCACGGTATTTCCCGCCTGTCGTAAGAGGCGACTAAAGGGATGGACTTGCATCGTATTCAAACTGCGCTTGACACTATATAGCACATTTGTGTTGGTGTGTCGTTAAATTTCATCTAACTAACTAACTAACTAACTAACTAACTAACTAACTAACTAACTAACTAACTAACTAACTAACTAACTAACTAACTAACTAACTAACTAACTAACTAACTAACTAACTCCATTATACCTTTGTAAGGCACAGAAACCGTTCTCATGACCCTGCTCTCCGTGAAAGTTTCCAGTTTGTACTGAAAATAAAAAAGAAGTAAAAAAGCTCATTGCGACTGTTAATTAAAATGTCTTGTAATTTAAGAATGTGAGAATTGAACAATGTTAAAACCGCATATTTCATCAAGTTGGCGTCTTCAGAAACTAGGGAAGGGGACAATATTTTTCAAGGAAGGTTGAATCCGGATTTGCCAGACGAAGTTGGTCATGGCGAGCACCAAAGAAGCTAGATCGGAGGCTTGGGATCAGGGTCTTTTCCAGGTTATTTCTAGAAACTAGACGGATTTGTTGGCCCTTATGTACTATGCTTAGACCCCCTCTCCAGGATGACGGTTTAAACGTTCACTCCTCCTATGCCAGCTCTGAAAAGCTTCCCACTCTTTCCAAAGTCCACTCGACTCTCACTCTCGAAGATCCGAAAGGCGAATCCGACCGTTACTTCCGAAGGAGCTCTTCTTCCCAAAGGCGCTATGTCCTCGAGGATATAATAAGACATAACATGGCCAACCTCTTGACCATCAGACCTCTACATCATGGATATGTCATGCGTGCTCTCGTTCTAGACTGAACATCTGCTACAAAGTTACTGGGAAGAACTTCCTACCCCTATACATTTGGTGCGCACTGGATAAACCACAAAAATTGTAATTTTTCATTTCTTTGCATGATGACTTAAAATGGTGGTCAAGTTCATGAAGGAGGAGGTGTAGAGGATGGAAGAAGGGGGCCCAATGGTTTCCGAAAAGATACTTCCACAGAGGCCGTTTTGCAGAAGCAAGTAATAAGGTAACTTAACCTTGCAAAGAGCAGTAATAATGAAACACCTGTTTATGTATTGAGTACCCGCAAGGGGCGCCTAAAATATTAAGTTGAGCTTTGAGATTGGAGTATGCACGGCTACGAATATGACATTATGCATGCACTTAATTGGTCAATAAATATTCAAGTTGTTGTATGGGATAAAAATACCCATAACTTTGTTTGGTCAGGCAAGTGCCCCTTCTACCAAGACTCTAAGACCGTGAGAACCCTTCGAATTCCACATCCAACCTGTTCCTTCCAAACTTGGAACATAAGATGATGACAGATGTAGTACGTACACAAAATGTTGATGACGGTACGATATCCTTGATGACCATCCTCTCAGCTGGTCCAGCCCTCCAGCAGCAGGCACTTGAAATATACAACAGCAAAGCTTTCCGGGCCTGATCCTCACTCAAAGATGGTGGGCTGCAAGACGCACATAGGGAGAAAATTGAGTATGTCATGCAGTCACAAACGTGTTACATGATCATAGTGGTGGTAGTGGTGGTGGTGGCGGTGGTGGTGGTGGTGGTGGTGGCGATGACACTCATGGCAATGGTTACGATAATGATTATGGTGACGATATGGTGATGGATTATAAAGGGATACTGAAAGATTTGTGCGTTAGTAATGAGGTACAGCGGCTTATCTACGGAAAATAGCGTCTAAGGCAATAACCAAAATTTCGCCCTGTCAAAAAAAAAAAAATCTAGAGTATATGTTTTAGATTAATTCACCATGTTATCAGCTCAAAATCCTATGCAAACTGCTCAGTGGTGCCTTCAAGAACGGCGATTTGTGTTGAACATGGGTGAGTGGGGCGGAGTTGCAAACATGTAAACGTATACGAATATGTGTACCTGTACGTATACGCACAGTTACATGTATACTTGAATTTACGTACACGTAAATGTATATGTGATGCTGACAGCCTTCTACTAATTAGCAGATCGGAAGGAGCACAAATCGTCAGTCTTTTTTGCGTCAGGTTATAAACTGTCGGTGATTAGTAGTCACAATCAATTTTTGTATCACAAAGTTTGTACCACAAAAAGGCAAATAAAAGTTTGTGTACTTATCGCTCCCCTCCACCTCCGGTGTGTGGTTAATTCTTGACGGCAAGAGCATTTAAATTAACTGAGCGGTATGATTCGGTCATGTTCTGTTGTTGTAAAAATGACACCGCCAGTTGGGCCTTAAATAAGAATTTGCTGAGTTCCCACAGGGGATGATCGAGCAGACAGGTACTAGTCCGCGCTCCAGGATCTGGGGTTTCACGTTAAGTCACTTGATCCCCTGCAAACAACCCTTGTGACGCCACTGCTTGGAAGCCCTATTGAAGGGCCCACCGACGGGTCATGACATTATATTATCGCCAAAGGTCCTCCCTAAAGTCGGCAGTGCCCGCCAACTATTGTTATGATTCATATGCATGCACCATCTCCTAGAAAAGGTCAAAGGTCTTGGGAAAGAAGATTCCGCCATCACTTTATAACATTCTTTAAAATTTGAAAATGTGGTGTGTAGAAATTAAAAATTTATCCGTACTGTAATAATCATTGTACATTTCACGGTGAAGCTGCATAGTAAATACAGAAGTATACATGATTTGAAGAATGCAATTATAAAAATTGTCCATTCATTACATTTCAAAACGGAAAGTAAATACTGAATGCGAAATGTTACTTTATTTCAGCACAGACTGAACTTTCGCCCATATAATGAGGTAAGCAACTTACGGCAACACGTTCGCTTGTCCTCCTGATTGGCTATTCCCTGATGTCTGATAACAGGTTGCATATTATCATGTAAAAGAAAGGAAAGACGGGAGTAATTAATTCTTTTTCTTATTCTGTAACCTTTCTTTTTTCCAATTACAAAAACTCATCATACTTGTTGGGACATATGAGGAGTTATTGTTGTCCTTTCGTATAGGTGTATTAAGCTTGGGTTCAGTAAGACTGGTGTAGCCAGGGCAAGCCCGTAGCCATGGAGGTGCCAGGGGCGAAACCCAGGAAAAAATTTCACCCCTAGAAGATAAAAATTACTGTTGCTTTGATGCATTTTAGTATACAACCCCCCCCCCGAAGATTCCCCCCTTTCAGTACCTTGTCTGGCTACGGGCCTGAGGCAGGGTATTTGATACAGGGGTGCCCAGATCTACAAACGTATTAAATTGGCTATATATTGCCATAGTTTCCGTATTTTGATTGCTTTCTTTGTCCTTTAATTCGGGTGCTTTGACCTCCCGGGCCACCACAGGCTATGCAAAGACACCTTACTCATATGGTGCCACAGAACAGAAATTGCGCCTTGGGCAGAGGTGAGGGCGCGCTTTTTGCAACTTAAACCAACAAATGCAGACAGCTGATTTGTGTACCCCTCAAACACTCGCGTAGGTCTTCCAGGCGCCCGTCTTTATCAGTCAATGAAGTCTACGTCGTGCAAACAGTGTGTTTCATAGTTTGCCCTCTAAAATGACGTCGCGTGACCTCAATGCAAAAGGTCTATAGTCGGTGAAAGAACTTTGATTCAGGGCAAAAATATGCTGATTTCAGGGACCATGGCGCTGGTAATTTAATGTATGGGTAAATTATGTCATGACTGTTTACAAATCAGGGAGAACTTTTCAGAGCAAACAACTCCCACCCCTGAAAAATGTCTTTTCGCATTGTCTTACGCTTATATGGTTTCTTTATTGTAACCCGGTTGTGTTTGTTTCATTTAAGTTTTATTCTCTTTAGTATTCTTATATTAGCGATGGCACGTTTCAACACAACAGACAATTTTCTCAATTTTTATTTATCTTCTTGACAAAAGTAGACCCACGACAATTTGAGTTGTATATGAGGGGGAGGGGGGTAAGAGCAGTTTACAGTGACGGACAGGTATACGTATGCTTACAAATTAGCTATAGGTACACGTACAGGCCGATACGGGCTCTTATACGTAATATGTAAACGTTTTGTGTATGTTCGGTTGACATGTATTTGTTAAGGTGGTACTCCCCATTCCCTACCCCGCCTCCACGGGCACAAGGGAAGAAAAATCCCTCTTGTGAATGTCAGGTAATGGCTTAGTCGTCTCATGCTCATAAATAACAGAAAAATATCCCTTCATCAAATTTGGGGGGGGGGGGGGAGTTGAAAGCTATTTCGACTCCTACAGAATATTTCTGAAGGACAATGTGTATCATCCCCTCCCTCATATCGCCAATGTTGACATTCCGGGGAGACTTAAACCTATATGTCGAATTCGGCTAAGGTGGATTGAAGTCGGTCATGTTTTTAATATCATGCAATAAACACCCGTTTTTCTTGAGACTTGAGTGTCATTTTCATGATATCGTATATTTAGGGCTTTATCCTTATTTCCTAAACTTCCCCCGTTTTTTCTGTCGCGGAAAAGTTTGGGCTTCATTCCTAGAGAAGTGAACTTTAAAACTAGAAAATGTGGTTACGAAAATCGTAACCACTTACTGTCCATGATTGTTTCTGTGCTGGTATTTTGAAACGTCCTCAGTGGTTATGCTAGCTCAGAAGCGTAGCCAGGCCTGGGGAGGGTTTTGGAGTACGAAATGAGGGAAAGGTCTAAGGGGAGGGAGAAAAACGGCTATTTTAGGTCTCCAGATGCAAAATGGTGCAATGTTTGTGCCTCAAATGTAATAAAGTTTATAGTGATCATGTGTTTTTGCAATTATATTTTTCAAGGTTGGGTCATGGGGGGTTTCAACCCCCCAAACCCTCCCCGTGGCTACGCCACTGTGCTAGCTTTAGAATATTGGTCTTTCAATTTTCAGTGTTGGCACAGTGAAGATGTGAGAAAGATGGACCAAATCCGTCAGACAATAGGCCTATATGTACTTGAAGATTATTAAATCCTCTTAACTTGATGCACCGAAATTTGAGTGACAGATCACTTTGCTTTTACTGTTTTACTTCGAGAAGCACAAATTTTGGGCTTTGCATGCAGGAAATGGTAGGCCTAATCTCAAGGTCTTGTGGGAAGTATTCAAAAATATTTCATGTCTAAACAAATTAGCCTATAGCTGTACTTCTCCGCAGATATCATCACAATGGACTTGTAGTAGGCTGCAAGCTTCATTTCTTGCTTCAAAACAATCTCACCTTTCGTGATTGACCTTGCCTAGCCGACATACTCTAAGCAATCGACCAATCAGCAAGCGCGACAGCACTTACAGCCGTACAGTGTGTGTGTCAATGGCAGCTCCCTGGTTTTACGACATAAGAAGCGTGCGTAGAGTAGGCCTACTGTGTGCGAAATACGACAGTACGACCATGTGCCACAATATACTGTAGGCCTACTACTGTTTAGGTAGTTTGACTTACTCAAGCCATTGTTAACAAAACAATAAAATACAAAACTGCTAAAATAAAAACCAATCATGCTCAGCCCCATTCCAACCAAAAGTGACCAAGAAGTCCCGTTCCCATCTACATGATTCACTCAACATAATGAGCTCAATGGTAGAACAAAGCACTCAATGAGAATCAAGAAACATTGAACGAAAGAACTGCTTCTCGAAAATGAGAAGCGTGCCTAAGGTACTGTCCATGACGTCATGGACAGTACAATGAAAAAAGAGCATTTTTTTACAGAGTTGAAGCATAAACACCATTGATAGAGTGGAAAATGGGGGGGGGGGGGGGGTGGGGGATTAGGGGCATCTTCCCCTTCAGGTAATTCCTACGTGAGCCATGCACTGACAGTGATTGTTTATGTACAAGTTACTGACAGCGTTTGCTGCTAAGGTTACTCAAAGCTCTCCCGAACAACCACGTTGTTGTGTTAAATGGGAAAATGATCTTAAAGACGGATTTGCATCACCCCAAGTATGACTTCTACAAAGTGGTAAGCAAAAGTCTCAATTGGTGACTACTTTTTGATTGACATCAGAGTTACAAATTCAAAAGATGAAGAGCAGCTCATATTATCCAGCATGCACAGAGAATGTTTTGATTACACATGGGGTCTTTTATGCTCACCAGGATGTGGCTTGAGCAGTGAACTATGTTTGTGTCTGCACAAGGAGAAGCAGTGAAGACAATTATGGGCGGGGATTACCACCAAGTAAAAGTCATACTTGAGGTGATGCAAATCCCCCTTTAAAGGTACTAATCTCAACCAGAGTAAAATTTTTGTGGTATGTATTAAAGGGAAAATGCAGTCCCCCCAATTTGAAATAGTGTACCCCGTCATGCTAAAGCAGGAATGGTTCCTATCAATCATGTGACGATATTGACTTTTGTTACTTATTTGTTAAATCCATGCAGAATAACTCCTTGGTTCACCTTCAATATTCAATGTTTTAATACAGAAACATAATGAAAGACACTTGTGAGCAAAATAAGAGGAGATTTGAACGATTTAGCAGATTTTTGAGAATAAACTTGGGACGACTGCCATCTCCCTTTACCATAAAGAAAGCGAAAATAGATTTCTTTTTCAGCAAAATTTGCTCATCTCATCATAGCTATAAACGCTTTCAAGGGCAAGAGAATGTTGTAATTACGATATGAAAATGTACAATGAAATATGAATGAAACCTCTGATCATATCATATACTATTTACTTCCTGAGAAAAAGATCGGTGCAACGTAATATTGCAAAAATGATAATCAATGTTACACATACTATAGAAACTATTAAACATCAAGACTTTTACAATCGATGAAACATGATAGAATAAAGAAAACACTTGACAGTTATCGTACCCTATGTGTGATATAACAAATTATGTCTATCCCATACACAAAATGAAAGTGAAGGCAGAATACCTTCTGCAAAGACTTACGACACTAGAAGTTAGGATGGCCTACGAGAAGTAAATGCGTTTTACTTTTGATGTAGGGAGGGTTTGACTTTTGATGAAGGTGATATTACCTCCCTTGTGATAGTGGTGCATGACTAATAAACACTAAATTAATATGTTTATATTCTGCAAATGCATGTTTTAAATAAATGTTAAGTCACCATGAACTGAAAAAATGTTTTGATTAATTTTGTAGCACTAAGAAAGTTTTACGTACACAGTCAGCACCCCCATGTTGTTACTCAAAGGATAAAATTTTGATATTATCCGAAACCCGTTGATGCGGTACAGAGTAAGTTCAATTGCATAATTGTGCACGGAAATTTTGCACTGTCATTGACCACGTGATATAATATGCAGGCTCAGCATTCACATGGTTTTCAATTTTCTAACAAAACATGTTTCTACCATAGCGATTGTAAACTGAGTCTTTCTGCAATAAGCGATATATATATATATATATATATATATATATATATATATAAAAGTTGAAATAACTTCTCAAAACACCACCAAAATGGTATCATAAAATGTATTAAATCCTAAGCGCTTTCACCCGTTCGTGCGGGATCTTCAGAGGTACATGACACGAGTATGTACAAAATTAGTTGATACAAAGAAATTGGAGAGGTGTAATGGTAAATGCCAATTAGACTTGGCGGATGGTTTTACAAACTTAAGTAAACAAATCGTTAGATTATAGGCCTCTCCACTCTCTGCCCATCAAAGAGGCTATTTACCTGATTAAAGCTCAACAAAGAAGCTATTTACAATGCCATCATATAGCCACCACCAACATAACACCACCAACGACGACGTCGAAATACACGAGACACCCTTATCTCATAAACGACTATATTCGGAAGTAGCCACGAATCGAAATGGTGAAGAAAGAAGGGGGTCCCCAAACAGCAACAGACAACATTTTTAGCAGCAGGGAGAAGCCCTCTATTACCTCATTAAACTACGATTTTACCCCCAAAGTTTTCAATCTTTCAGATTTTGACCTGAGCAAGGAACAAGTGGATCTTTTAAGTTTAGGGCTCAAATTCACTCCAACTCCTACTTTTAATAGCCATGAAATTAAACAGAATTTAAAAGATTTTGAAAGGACTCTACGCCTCAAAGAATTTTTTCACGGAACGGAATATATGGAAGACGATTCAATCGTAAAGAACAAATCAAATTTTCAAGTTGGAAAAGGAAGAGACAAATATTTAGATTTATATGTTGATAGCATTAACGCTCTTCATCTTCAAGAACGGAATTTTGTAAAAGAAAATATCACATGGAAACAGAAAAAGGCATTAAATGAATTGAAGAACAACAAGGAAATCATCATAAAAGAAGCTGACAAAGGTAGTGCGGTGGTAATTATGAACAAGCATTTCTATAAGAGTAAAATACTTGAAATTCTCAACGACTCGAATAATTACGCAAAAACTTCGAAGAACTTCGATAAGGACACAATGAAAAATATTCAGGTCCTTTGCCAAAAGTTTAATGTAAATCTTACAAATAAGGAAATTGATTATGTTACTAAATTTGATTATCGAACCAGTAATTTCTATGGACTTCCAAAAATCCACAAGTCAAAACTACTTAAAGACGCTATTGACGATCAAAACTCAACTATTATTCAGCTGTACTGTCCAAGTGATTTAAGTTTCCGTCCTATTGTAGCTGGACCCGTATGCCCAACTCACCGCTTAAGTGATATGATAGATATTCTTCTCCAGCCTTTCATGACTAAAATAGCAAGTTACATTAAAGATGACTTTCATTTTTTGAATTTTATACCTGACGAAATTCCAGAGGACTCCTTACTCTGTACCTTTGATGTTGTAAGCCTGTACAGCAATATTCCACATTCTTTAGGCATTGAAGCAATTACTTATTGGATTGAAAAATATCCAGGAGTCCTTCCTCATCGAATCCCAAAAGACTTTATCATCGACAGTATCTGTCTCATTTTGAACAATAACTACTTTCAATTTGGTAACCTAAATTTTAAACAGATCAACGGTACAGCCATGGGAACAAAAATGGCACCTACCTACGCCACCTTAAAGGGGAATTTTCATGATCCCAGACAGTTCCAATTCTTCCAACTATGCATCTTCTAGCTCCTCCCATAACTGTATGAGGCTCTCCCTTGTGCAAGAATAAACCTGTTTTTATTGCATAAGGTCATGTCCTGGTGAGCATACAAGGCTATAAAATGTAATAAAAGTACTCTCTCTGCCTTGTGTGGAATGTGAGCTACTCTGCATCTTTCAAATTTTCAAACTTTGATGTCAATCAAAGAGCAGTCACCAACTGAGAATTTTGATATACATACACTAAAAATATACTTTGGGGTGATGACTGTCTGTCTTTAACTCTAGCTTTCCTCGAAAATAAACTGTATAATGAAATTGAACTGAAGTTCGACTCCACTGTTAAAGAAGTGTTTGTAAAATCTTGGAAACGTTATCTTGATGACTGTTTTATAATTTGGAATAATGCCTGGGGCAACATTAATGTTCTTTTTAATATCTTACAATGTTTACATAAGGATATAAAATTTACCATGCATTGTAGTGAAACGGAACTACCGTTTCTTGATATCCTAGTTATTAAGTCAAAGAGCAAGCTTTTGACAGACACTTATTATAAAGCGACGGACACTAAACAATACCTCCATTTCAAAAGCAGTCATCCTAGAACCTGCAAGCTAAACATCCCTTACAACCTTGTCAGACGTATTTGCACTATAATTAAAACGCCAGACTTACGTACAAAAAGACTTAATGAATTATCAGCTTGTCTTACCACACGGGGGTATCCACATAAGTTAATTGAACATGGGATCAGAAAAGCCGAAAGTATCTCTATTCATATTTTACGTAATTCTGAAAAACAAAGGGACACGACAGACACACTCGCTTATGTGTCCACCTTTAATCCTAGACATCCAGAAGTTTTCAATTTAATATGCCATAACATGCCTATTTTGAACTGCAGCGTCAAAATGAAAACTGTCATGAAAGACGTAAGATTTATCAAAAGCAAACGACAACCACGTAATTTGAAAAAAAAATGTTAACCCAAGCAAAGTTTGAAGACAGCGAATCAACTTCGCAAATAAGCAAATGCAACCGCCCTCGCTGCAAAATATGTCCTATAATAATGCAGGGTGAGAAAATTCATTTTTCTGCCACAGACGAAGACTTCTTTGTTAAAACTAACTTTACGTGTGAGTCCAAAAATGTTGTATATGTTCTTAATTGCAGTAATTGTAATGATCAATATATAGGAAGCACAAAAAATTTTGCGAACCGTGTTACTTTACATAGAAGCCAGATTAAAAATGAATGTTATAGGATTCTGGAAGTTAGTAAACATATTCATACATGTGGTAAAAATAATTTTAGAATTTCACCCTTCTATCAATGCTCCAATGAGAACCAACTACTTATTAAGGAAAACTATTTTATCTGTAAATACAAGCCGTCACTTAACAAATAATTCTGTTCACTGCACATAGCTAACCATTGTATTTGTCTTCTTGGAGGGAGTTCCACCGCTGTGCGGCATCACATTGTAAATAGCTTCTTTGGTGAGCTTTAATCCGGTAAATAGCCTCTTTGATGGGCAGAGAGCAGAGAGGCCTATAATCTAACGATTTGTTTACTTAAGTGTGTAAAAACATCCGCCAAGTCTAATTGGCATTTACCATTACACCTCTCCAATTTCTTTGTATCAACTAATTTTGTACATACTCGTGTCATTTACCTCTGAAGATCCCGCACGAACGGGTGAAAGCGCTTAGGATTTAATACATTTTATGATACCGTTTTGGTGGTGTTTTGTGAAGTTATTTCAACTTTTCTTTCTATATTTACACTTCACGACGTGTTTTGCTTACCTTCTATCCATCTATATATATATATATACATATATATATATATATATATATATATATATTACACTGCCTCTTGAGAAAGGAAGGACGACCCTTCCGGCACGGTTTTAGCCAGTTTTAGTTCTTGCTTTTAGTGTATTCTTTTAGACCGTTATATACCTGTTTTTAATACACTGGAGATGTTATGTGCTGTATGGTGGCGATGTATTGTTTTTGGTATATATATATATATATATATATATATATATATATATATATATATATATATATATATATATACATACTTTGCATTTATGCAACCTGTGTTACTTCATAATTACGTCTGCACAGGAAAACAGTAGGCTAATTGTAAGATATTCACCGTTGCATCAGTCAATACGTTTAAAGTGCAGCAGTTATCCAAAATTTGTGACAGAAAGAAATTTAAAATATGTCCATCATTCTTTCGACAAGTCGCCCCACCCCACCGTTTACAAAGCTTGTGTAACTCATGGGATCATTTTAAATTCACTGAAGTCGACAATCGCTTGGGGCATGCGCCCCCCACACAGTGCTGGAGCCACTGTTCATGGCAAATGTTGTAGACTACGAATAAAAGCGTAAGAAAAGGGGAGGTGGGAGACAATTTTCTCCAGGAAATCTTTCTGGGGAAACATATGAAAATATTCAGGCAACCTTTCACAAAACCCAGTTCATGGGCCTATTTATTGGGCCACTATCAAATTCAAATAAGCAAGACTGGGTCAGAGCAACGCGCGACTGTAGTAGATAACACTTGATGAACCCATCTCTGTGAAACAACCTTTTCCAGCCTCTCACTCAAGAGATGAGGGTGCTGCATCCCCCCCCCCAGAAATTTTTGCCCCAGGAAGTTTTGCAAAAGAAAGATTTCTATTGTAAAGGTTTTCGATTTTTGACCTCAAATGACCTCTGACTGCCACCAAAAACAATAGCGCTTTCCCTCCTTATATGATAAATTTATATACCCCATGTATGAACAGTGTCCATCATTCCTTTTTTAAGATATTGTGTTTACAAGCAATTTTCAAGGTTTTCATATTTTCACCTCCGGTGACTTCAGATAACCTTTGACCTCTACCAAAAACAATCTGTTCCATTTCCTGATTATAACGCATCTACATGACAAGTATACAGAGTTTGAATGCTTCCTACCCCGAGATGTCGTGTTTATAACTTGTTTTCGGTTTCTTACCTCTGGTGACCTCGCATGACCACTGAGGCTGTGACCACAGGCGTAGGAGCCCAAGTTGATTTGGGGGGCTGTAACGACTTGCCAGAAAAATAAAACCAAAAATTCCCTCTCGCTCCAAGCGCGTTCAACATGTTAATGTATATATCATATGGGCATGCATCGGTTATCACACCGCTTCCCAATTACATACAATTATTTGTTGTGTAACTACCTTCCATATTGATTGTAATTTTTTTTATTTCTCTCATGGGGTTGGGGGAGCATGCATTATGTTGTGAGATCGCCGGCCTGGGGGAGGGTCTAAGGGGACGGGGTGTCTCCCTCCCCTTTGAAATTTTTTGAAAAAAATAGGTGTCCTTACATGCAATCTGCTGCAACATATGCTACATTTGAAGTAAAATTTGTGTTAAAAAAAATTAACTTATTTTAGGTACTAGAAAGAAAAAAATCGGCATCAACCAGGGAGGTATGGCCCAATGGCCCCATAAATACACCACTGATAATCTTAATATAAGTTTAACTATTAAAAACACACTGGTGAATTAAACCGAATATACAGGTGCTGGTGCAATTCAAATCAGAACTAAATTTTAATTACCAAGGAAGTTTTTAAACTATTGATTACCTTTAGCTACATCATTGCATTAATTTTCTTTCAGTAGGGGCCCGAAAATTTCTCAGCATATTGCCCAAATTTTTACAAAAATATTTGGCTGGGGAGCTGCAGCCCCCGACTCCTACACCTATGGCTGTGACCTCCACAAAAAACAATGGAGAATCGATCGTTGCTTTCTTGAGATATCGTGTTTACATTATAAGCTAAGCGTCTTAAACATGCACACACACACACACACACACACACCCACACACACACACACACACACACACACCCGCACACACATACAAACGCACGTTCATAAACTCGCGGGTGATTGTGTAGAATCCTTTTGCCCTCGGCAAGGAATAAAAAATATACCTGTACAATTTCAGTGAGAATTAGAAAGTTGTTCGTTCCGCTTCTTAATTCTCTTTAATTAACACAATTTTCTTCATTACCTTCGTCATAAACTTCATGTAGTGGAGGACCAAGTACAACTGATAATTACGTAACCTGCCGCACACATTCTACGGTATTTTTTCTATGTAAGTTAGATGAGGTTTTACCGCTCAGTTTCTAACCAATTGGTTTAAGTCGGGCCGGCCACGGCCTTTTTTTCAGTTGTGGCTCACTGGATTGTTTTCCTTCTCCATTGCTTATGCTGAGCACCATGCACAATGGCATTTTTAAAGTCTTTGGTATGACCCCCAGGCCTTCCGGCTGCAAGTTGGATGCTCTAACCACTTGACCATGCAGTCGGTCTTTTTTCTATGTAAGCATCTTTTTATCTTTGTTAGACCTACCAGAATATTCGTGTTTGACGAAACTACAGCGATTGGCCATTACGAACAAAACTAGTGAGTGAAGTGCTTTATTCGATTTACTTTGCTTTCAATCGGACCATGTTATAAGAAAACTTACGAGTTTTCTATTTGTTTTCCTATTGTATTCAAGTATAATACCATCGTTTCAGCTGAGAGTGCATTAAAAGTCATATGCGTATGCGTACGGTATTCTTCTCTGAACCGTTTTGCTCGAGGAAAGCCTGCCTTACCCCAAAATTGCCCGATTTCTTCCGGAAAATGTTTTCCCAAACTTTGGGGGAGGGGAGGGGAGGCTTGAGCCCCCGTTCGTACGCCTAAAACATATAAATAAGCCAGTAAGTCCAGTACACACACTGATCAGATTGTGTAACTGGCACACCCACCAGCCCTCCAAAATAACTTGCCCTAGTAGGTCAGGTCAGGGGTGGAGCAAGGTTGGTAAAGGGAGGCTACACCCCTCCCGTAGGGAAATGCGGCCCCATCCCCTTCACGGCAACTTTCCTATTCCGTCTAAGAGACTTGATGGGCACGATAAATCTTGTAATTCCCTACAACGAACAGCCATCGGCCGGTTCACAAATTTTTCTCTCAGGTAGGCAGATTGTAAAACAAAAACCCCATATTTTCATTTCTTCATGATCCCCCCACCCCCACCAAAAAAAAAAATTAAATTTTCTTCCATGTAACCCGCAAATTTTCCTCAACAAAAGCCCCACTTTTTATACAGTTTTTCAACAGGAATACAAAATTTTCGCGCACTTTCCGCGCCAAAAGAGTTAGCTTTCGCGATCATGCCAGCAACTGGTTACTTTTGTGCACTGTTTTGGGCCGTTGGTCCCCTCATGGAGGGCTTGTCCCCCTCCCGCATGGCAAATCCTGGCGCCACCCCTGAAGGGGTGACAGTACATTGCTTTGCCTGGTGTAACGAATAAGATAGCCTTACAGAAGCATACAATTATTTGCTGTGGAATAAACCGCACAACCGGTATTCTCCATCTTGGCCTGCCCATGAATCATAATTGTGTTGCTTATATCAAAGAAAACACGTTTACATGCAATTTTTTTATGACAGCTTACGCAGTTCACTGCTTACAATCACATCATAGATGTTGAATGCATCCTTGGTGCAATACGAGCGCCAAGCGCGACTTTCCTGGTGTTGGGTCCAGAGTCCACCAGTAGAGCACCTGACGAGGCCCAGGGCGGAGCTTCTGATAGCTCTTGCAATATTTCAATATCACGAGGCAAAAAAGGGATCCCATAGCTACTCTGTTGACAGCTGGTTGAGAAGATTTCACTTCATTTTAAAATTTGTGACATTTTATGTTAATGGCTGATTTTACACACTCAGCTTACGGCCTTTTCACACCATTGCATGGGAAGTACATGTCCATATGTGTAAACTAATAGGACTAACACTTGTTAAAGTGGCTATGCCACGTGTAAATTAACGGTTTAAACCCTTTGGTATCTTTAGGAATACGTTTCCTACAACGAAAATCAACCATTCAGTTTGTTTACAACTTATTTTTCCGCTCGAAAATTGAGAAAAAATGACACCTCTTCAAGCCTTGAAAGAGTTAGTCTTCCCGAAAATTTTCAAAATCTTGTTACGTCATGTGACGTCACTTTAGGAACTGATCGTTTGTTTGCCGTTGGTATCCTTCGGACATTTGATACAGTGTTTGCATTCCAGTGTACCGGTTACCAAGGGTCGATACAAATGTAAAACCTGCGTGAAAAGTTGTAAATTTTGGAATTGTTATCCTTTTCTCGTGCTTACACCAGTTGTTTAGATCGATTAAATGCATTTCACGCAGGTTTTTCGATCTTGGTTGTCGCATGATAAGTAGCTGCCGCGTACAAACATTCACAACGCAACAGCATAGGTACAGGCATGGAAGTACTTCCAGTACACAACATACATGATACTACACAATGTCAGCACCAGCACTGTTTCGTAGTAGGTACCATGTGAAATCAAATTTAATACATCTTCTTTGGAAATGAGCGGATCTGAGCCAGGAGTTGCCCTCTAATGGCAAACCCCTGATCGGACTGTGGGTAAAGTGAGTATGTTCTGGATTTGAAATCAGAAAGTCGCGAAGGGCGATACTGAACTTAGAGGTCAGTGGTGCAGTAGGGGTGAGTAATTCGTTACGGCGCATAGGACAGTATCGATTTGAGGACTGTAAGGTGAGGTAAAAATACAACCACACAACAATTCGAGAATGAGAAGCATTTGGAGCAATTGAAAGGGACGTTAGCTTGGAAAGTTTTATGGTAGGCAGTCAAAATATGAAACTTTAGGTTGTTTTCGTGCAAGTGTCAGTGGAAATGGTGGAACTAACCTATGATCGAGTGTGTGCACAGTATTCGCTGGCTGCTGCCAGTCCAACACACTTACCTATTACTGCAGAACCGAACCGACAGTACACTGCCGAGGTTTTTCGTTCTTCGGGTATGAATCAAGAGTATTTGTAATTATAAGTAATAGCCTACTGCAGCCCCAAAATGTAACAGACCGACACCACTCTCCAAACAGGCAGAATAAAGTTCAAATTCAAGACATGCCGCGAATTACAATAATTACTATCTCTTACGTATGTATAGGCTATGCTGTACACCAGGTTCGGTATACGGAGGCTGGTGTTCCTAAAATGACGTCATTATCGTGTTGGCTTGAAATCTCATTTTCAACAGTCTATTTTTTGGTGCAATTTTTTGAAACATTAATTTCTTTTTAATGCTCAAGGCTGTAAGGGTGATGAAAACAGTTTTAGAAAGAGCTTTTTGTGTACTTTAGGCTAAATTAGTCTCCCGTTACTCCAATTTACGTGTCATGGCCACTTTAAAAACAATGTTTTTGCAATGTGGGGGTTGCCCTTTTAATAAACTTCAAAAGTAATATATAAATTATAATAAAAAATAAGATAGATTCCGACACATGCTCATCGGCATTTAATTATCTTATGTAAGAAATAACTTTATTTTTACCAAACTCTAGCCATTCCCCCGGCCTCTGGCCATTTCACTGGCCCAAACAACCCACCAACCCACCAACCCACAGGACATTGCTCGAATGCCAGTCTACCCCGGTCAACCACAACTGGGCTGGGTTTCGGTTACCGTAAAGTGTTCTAGAAAAGTAAAGTGACGTAAAACATTTCACTGCAGCCAAACTAAGTCCTCTACATTGCAATGACTAAAGCGTTTTCTTTTAAATTTTGCACACTGAAATATTACGATCCCACTTTGTTTTAAACTGCATGGCACTTTCAATTTTTCTTCCAGAACAGGTATCAGTTTCAAAGAACAAAACTCAATGTAATACGGTATTTAAAGTTTAATGTGAAACATAAGAGACCCTACTTTAGTTATTTGCATGGTTTTTATTCAGAACATAGAAACACCTTTATAACGAAAACTAAAGGTGACAATATATTTTGAAGAGCAATATGGAAGCAGAAATTGTTTTAAACTGGTTTTGTAAAGGTTAAGGATTATGCAACAAAAGCAATACCGCGATTTATATGAGGTGGGTCAGATATGTATGTGGATAAGGAAGTAGCCTAAACGTGTGAGCACAAGTCGAAAACGTTTAAGTTCAAGAGGTTGATGTGACGTCCGAGGACGTAGCTCCTTTGGGGGAGCAGAACTCTTTCGGGGTTTCAGTTCGGGATTTTGCCCCTCGGCAGGCTCGGCTTTTAGCTAAAGAGTTTGTTGGAAAAATATTGAGGCAATAAAGGATAATTTCCCATACCCCTCTCTCGCATAAGCGTGTGGAATCATTTGGATTTCGGGAACAATTTTATGACAGATTCTCTCAGCCTTCAAAGAATCTTGCCCATCTTTCTACAGATTCTACCCGAATTTTTGTGTTGTCCAAAAAATGAAGGAGGAGGGAGCGCAGTGCTCCCTTTCCCTGTCTCAATGCGTCTATGCTCCCCTGTGATTGCCACCCTTGCACAAAAGTATGTGGATGACCAAGTACTAGTTAACATTGTAAAGTGATTCAGTACTTCCAAGGGTAAACTCTCTTTCGATCCATTAGCTGATGAGCCGATTACCCGAGCCATACTTCTGAAGAAATACTGAGCTGTACTCCACTGGTATAAGGCAGAAGCTCCAAATAATCACTCCATTCGAGGCAATCAAATGGCTGGAATGACCATACTCGACCGCAAAACTAAGTGCCTTGTGTAAAAAAATAACCCCTTCCTTGGTGGATTAGCCATTTGGATTCATGTAGTATAACATCATCATAATGAATTGAATAGTTTGATCTCACATTCGAGGCTCGTACCCAGGAATTTTCATTATGTAGGTTGGGGGATCCGAAACTCGAGATGTGGACCATGGAACAAGATTGTTATGCAGAGATGCAAGTATACTTAACACAATATTGTTGAGAACTCTAGAATTTAAGATTTGTGGGGTTCGTGCAAATCTCATGTCCCCTTGAGTAAGGGCCTGTATTTGAAACAATTACCAACCTGAGGTTGAATGCTTGATGCTGAATAGGACGGCTGTCCAGAGACCCATCCTATAAGCTGATGAGGTTGGAAATCACCTTGTTGATATGGAAGCGGACCTCCTCCTGACTGGTTTCCAGTCTGAGTGAGATCTTGCTGGCAAATATCTTCCGTTAATGTGGGAAAAAGCGGTGTATGACGACCCTTTTCGTGCACCGTAAGAGGATTACTCCTGTTGGGAGAAATACGTACATGATTACTGAAGGAGATGAACTACTCAGGAGCTTAATGAGGCATTGATGGGCGGTAGACACGGGGAGGGGGAGTCGGAACCTGTGACAATCTCCACCTACATTAAGTTACATTTCTCAAAAACTCATAGCTATGATTTTAGTTACAGACGCTAACGATGGATTCATGAGAGGGCCCCTTCAAATATGCGAAGCTGACTGCGGGTCCTTATGAATAATCGGTATTGTGTATTGAGTTACAGGAACATGGGGACGGGACGTGGGTACCAAGACATATGGGTACGGGGTACCACGTTATGATCAATGCATTAAGTCAGTAGTTTTAACTAGAGTTGAAATCTGTCAATACATGAACGGTTGTAGTCCTTGGCATATAGTTCATAATAGGTACTTATAGCCGGGGGAGGGGGGGGGGGGGCAATCAGACCTTGTTTTTTGCGTGCTTGGTGTTGTCACGAATAATTATACAGAGAAGGGTAGACTTTTAATTTGCTTATGCCATGGTCCATTCTTTCAAGATAAAAGTAGATGCTCATCATTGAAGTATGAAAAGATGTAAACAGTTCCATTCCCTACTAGCTGGTAGTGTGGACGCTTGACCAAATATGCTGAATGGTTAACCAAACGCATTATGGGGGGAATCTTTAAGAAAAAATGCTGTCAACCTATTATTGCAAGTAAGCCTGTTTGAAACATTACTTGAAGTGATATTCTTAGTCTTGCTAAAAATCATCGACACGCAAAACCTCGTGTCACGTGAAAGCTATAAGGCCTATTCAAAAATGCAGAAAACCCTCAGTTTTTACTTGCGATGCATGGTGACAACTGATGATCCATTTTCTTCATTTTGAGATAGCCAGAAACCCCAGTTGCATTTTCACCGACTTTTACCTCGGGGTGGATCGGACTTTTTTGCTCAACCCTTCTCTCAGGCTTCCCAACCACCGTCTGCTTAAGAGGTATGACTGGACAAGGAATATGCCGTACAGCCTGCTACGTACGCAAGGTAACTTGTGGCTATTCCAGGGGAAAACATTTTGCCTTACCCTCGCCAAGTATTTTGTCTTGTTTCTTTCCTTTTTTGTAACGCCATTGATGGCACCAAGATTTTCTCGGCGTAGTGACTAAGCTCCCCTACGTGGGGCAGCAACCCTAGGCCCCGACAACGCCGACTGGTTGCCCAGTGTGGGAGCTAGAAGATTCAATCAGAGTGGGCGAGAACGGCCTATAGGAGCGATTTTTACACGAACTTTAGTCACGACTTCGAAAGCTTTTCTTTAAGATTTTCTACTTGTGGTAGAAGACTGTTTCCTCAGTTCTGTTCCCCAAATATTTCTACTAAATGTATCATGTTTACTTTTTCAATCATTTCTTTTCACATACTAGTGTAAAGGCTTACATCGCATAATTCACCGTGACTCAATATTCACGTTATTTGTCTGGCGTAGAACCAGGACTTTACGAAAGAATGGGGGGGGGGGGGGCTTACTTTGTGTGGGTGAAGATTAAACCTGCTAGAGTAAAAGGCAAGAGGCTGGTCATGTTAAGTCTTGGTGTGCAGTCAGGGGAAGTAACGCCTTTGGGGAGCAGAACTCCTTTGCTTGTATGAGTTTGGTTTTCGTCCTTCGGATATTTACCGGAGAGTCGAGGGGACTTTAGAAAAGTCGCAGGCAAGAAATAAGAGGGGCCAGGAAAAGTTTGAAAACCAAGTACTGTAATTTCAAGATGCGAATTCCTGTCATCTCGAAATTGAAATAAGAACACCAAGAACACTTATCTTTCATGAAATCATATATCATGTGACCGCCCTGCCATTCAGTGCTTTAGATCATAAATTGTTCGAAACGACCAAGACTGAAGGTACTACTTTCCCGAGAAAATAATTTAAAATTTTATTAGCTGTGATTTTCTGGCTTCTAGAAATCTATATAAATATAAGTAGCATTTCTATTGCATTGCTAATTATCATACAGTGTCTAGGGGTCACTTTGCATTTCCGGAATAGGCAAGCCGATCATTATGATTACGTACCTTTCAAAATGGTCAAAAGTCAAACACGAAGCTACTCATCAGACGGAATCCAGTATCATTACGTGTACATCCCCGTTAAGGCTCTTTGTACACAGACACTGTATGCAGACATACTGAGTCTGGTCACGTGACACCAGAGTAAAGCTGTCTTATTCGGGGATGATTATCAACAAAGCTAACGTGGTTGTACACGTAATGATACTCACAAGCCATTTCCACGGAGGTACCAATTTTATTTTGTTTCTACCAGGGGTCTCATTTCATTCAAATGTTTTCGGGTGAGAAAAAAAATTACCCTATAAAGTTCATTCGGGCTATTTTGGAATCTGCAAGGGATAGTTTTATTGTTTATGTCGAAAATTATCTATAGGGGAAGAGGGCGATTTTCAAAACAATCACTTTTTAAACTCCCCCTCCTCAATATCTTTATTATAAGCGATTTGGCTGCTGTGATGTCGAATCGCAGTCGTACCGTGTAGTTTGTACGCTGATTTTCACCCACCCCAGCCGGTTGAGAAGCAACTACCTAAGAGAAGCTTATCTACAATAGTTGGCTAAACCTACTTCCTATATCATAGTTAAATCATCCTTCTCACTCGCATATCGTGCACATAACAACCGTCGTTGAGAATTTTGTTTTCTACTGGCCTCAAAACTAACACGACTCAATCATATTAATCGAAAACATCGTCAATATTAGCGTATAGGTTAAAGTACGGTTAAAACCCGATAAGGGCGTCGACAGTCGATTTGAGTTCGTCGGGGGGAGGGATGCATTCTCCCCCACCCCCATTGACTATGTGGACACTCCACCACTTGAGTTGCTGGAAGGATGGCGAAGCCAAAATTTTCGACGCGTCGGGCACGCCGAAGATGCTGGCTTTTAACTGAAAAAATAAACACTTGGGTTTCTTTTTAAGAAAATGTGAAAAGTTGGGGCTCCTTTGGAAAAACTTGGGCTTTTTATTGAATATTCTGCTTTTCCTGAAAGCAAACACGCATAAACTTTTTGTGGACTGGTCGCCGTCGGATATTACACACATTATCATACCCAGTAAAGCTATCTGACGAAACTGGAAAATTTCCCTGAAGGGGTACTTTTCCCGTAGGGGTATGACACCCTTCCCCCTGCCTGACGCCACCCCTGATCTTTTACCGGGTGTCGATCAGGAGAAGGAGGAGGCATATACAGTCTATAGTAGACCATGATGATTTAAAGCGAAGTAAACGGAAGAGAAAAGTGTCAACCTAACTTTAAAGGAACAGTGTCTATCTTTTTCCTGGTTAAAATTGTATTTTTCAAATAAACTATACCGTTAATCAGTAGAGACAGGCTGTTTTTTTTACTCCATTTACACACGTACAACTATGTTACCGTTAATTATGTCACCTATACTCTAATGATGCTTAGCGAGCAAATGAAGTCAGCCCAGTTTGATTATACCATGATATCCTCACTCATTTAGGCCCTTCGTTCTTTTTAATAAAAGGGAAAATGCAGTCACCCGAATCTGAATTAGTATACCCCGGTATCCTCATCCAGAAATGGCTACTTTCAATCTTGTTAAAATGTCTTTTCTTTTTAGTTTCTTGGCAAATTCAAACAGAATAACTCCTTGGTTTACTTTAACATTCAATATTCATGTTCACAAACATAATGAAATTAAGGTAGATAAGAGAAGATTTGGAAAATTAAGCAGATGTTTTAAAATGGGGTGACTGCTTATTTCCTTTAAGCAGGCCCGTACCAGGGGGCACTTGGGGTCCAGACCCCCTGCTCCTTGACTTGTCCCCCTGCTCTACGGGCATAGCCAGGTCCCTGTGCAAGCACCTTTACTTAGCGCCCCGAGCTTGGCTTGGTCCCCCTGCTCTCCAAGTCTTGTTACGGGCTTGCCTTTAAGTGACCATTTCTGTCAGTGAATTATCCATATGCAATACTTATGTTCAGAAACATATACTTACATAATCTTGTAGGGAAAACATGAGGAATTTGTATGATTTAGCTGTTTCAGATCGAAAATTGGGGGACTGCTTATTTCCCTTAATCCTTTATATGCGAGTTATAAGGCTGTTACAAGACATGCCTCGAGCCAAAGGGCCAGGGGCGCACCCCCTGAAAAATGTTCACCCCTATAAAATTTTCCATTATCATTACCTTAAAATATTTTAACTCGTTTCGCCCCCTGGAAGATACTTCTCTCCCCCCGGTCAGTGTCTTGGTCTGTCCACAGGCTTGCTACAAGGCTACCGACACGTCATAAACAGAAATGACTGTAAATGCTATTATAAGAGGGCACATCCTCAGATTATGTATTGAACGTTAGTCTGGTTGGGTAACACTTCTCGAGTCTATTTCCTAAATCTATCGGCATGAATAGACTATTACAAAACTTGTCATTATTTGACCTATATATATTTGTGTTGGCAACTACATTAATATCTTACCCTAAAAGGGGTTGACTCTCTGCCATGTTAACAAGCTGCCTGATTCGTTGATTGATAGGATTAGCTGCTCCAACCAGGGAGGTGTTAGGAAGGAGATCCAACGTTCTATAGACTCTTTGAAGCTCCCTGCTTCAACTATGGCTTTTGATTCAACACTGTCTGCCTGCTCTCAGTTTATATTCCGCAGGAGTTTCAACACCGACCAATCATCGGCCAGGGCTAAATCCATGAGTTAACATTAGACAACAGGAGAGAACATACCAATTTCTTGATGAAACTTCAGGCCCTTGGAAGGTTTCTTCAATTGTTGACCATTTAGCTACGGGATTTCGGGGTTTTCTCAAGTAAATGTTGGCTTTCTGAGGCACAATAAATAAAAATTTTGGAAGGCACAGCCTGACATGTAATGGCGTGTAAAGCCACCCACCCGAATCCTTCGGTTTCGACGAATCTTGAGTTTATTGTTGAGCCTAACCTTTGAGAATAGCACAGCAATTGCTATTATATTGTAAAGAGCAACACGTTCAGGTAGGGGTGTAGCCTAAACAGCTTTCCACTTTTGCTGTGGGTACTACTGATAAATACAGACTAGGGCAGTCGTCGGGAAGCAGAAATTGAGGCACATTTTAAAACCGCATCTTTTGGGGATAAACTGAGTTGGAAAAACCTTTAGATAGAAAAGTTACGCAAATATAATCATAAGTTTTCAAATCCAGTACCCAAAGCAGGTGCCACTCGGCATTCTTCCAACTGTACTGGAAGCTGAGTGTACTGTGATCTCAGCTTTGGACTTTTACAATGGGCATATTAATGTGTTGTCAGCAAAAAGTTTGTCAGATGTGTGAATAGCACGGTAAGTGGTAAATATAGGGAGTGTAGAGTACTGCCATCAGGCGCGTAGCCAAGTGAGGGGCAGGAACAAAAATCACCAGTTTCTTGGAAAATATCCCGTTATGACTCCCTATCCCCTGACTTGCAATAATTTTTACGAAGAAACATCTTAAGCAGTGGTGGCACCAGGTAGTGGATAGGGTCAAGCCCCTCTCCCTCCCGTTGGGGAAATATTTCCAATTTCGTCGGGTAGCCGTAATGGGGACGATAAAATATTTAGTTCCCAACGAAGGTCAGTTACCCCCACGATTTATTTGATTTTGCTCTGATTTAGGGCAAATTCTTTAATAAAATCCCAAATTTTCTAATTTCTCTCAATAAAACCAAAATTTGTCAAATTTCTTTAGAAATACCCCCAAATTTAAAAGTTTCTTCCATAAAAAGCCAAAACTTTCTGTGAAGCACGCCGAATTTTGCTTTCGACATCCTGCAACCAGTCGCCCTTGTCGGGGCTTCGGATTGCTGACCCCCGTCGTCGAGCCAAGGCTGGTCCCTGGACCCAACGCCCACGGGGGTTGCGGTACGGCGATGCTTCTTGCGTCATTTGGTTGGTGTTATCACCTTCCCCACCCCCACACCATCGAACCCTGGCTACGCACCTGTTTTCCCAGCTTTATTTTGATAGTCACAAGGTCTTGCTGGTCTTCCCAGTGACGTGAAGATGGACGTATATTTAGTATGTAGGATAGGGGGCTGGATGTAAAAGAAGGGACTAGGAAGAATAACGAGGGACAGTGCAAACTGTATCATTTTTCAAACTTTCAAGAGAATTGTTCGGCCCCTCAAATGTGTAAGGTTTATGGTCGGGTCTTTAGCAATACTTACTTTTCATAAAATATCATTTCTCGGTTCTGGAAGATTCCACACTGGCAATGTTTACGTGGAAACCGTGACTCCCACAACATCACACTCTGATTGAAGTATAGAGCCGTCGGACGGAAACCAGATAGCCTACTGGCCGGCCCAGACCTAATTTTTAAGGTCTGTTTAGGTACTTAGAATGGGACCGCAGGGGAAACACGCAGGGGAAGGGGTGGCAATATTCATGTTTGCAGGGGGTATTGCATCGAACTGTCATTAACATCTGCCAGTGAAATTACCCCACCTATGGCTAAGGGCTTGGATAGAGCCAAGAGAATGCAAAGAGCTAACCCCCGAGACCTACCACGCTGGCATCTTGGAATAAAGTTCATTTATACAGGATTAAACCGATTACTAGTTGACTGTTTATTATTTGCTTAGGCTAAATTTACTTACCAACTCAATATTCCATGTTGGTCAATTATCCAAATTTGACTCCTGTGTTGTTCGGTAATTTAGTCACTGGTCAAGCATGAAACTGCTTCTTCAGTGCACAAGGCTTTCTTATAACAAAGATTTCCGTTGGTCAATTAAATTCAATAAAAGGGGAGGCTGGGAGAGAAGGAAAGAGAGGGATAAAGGGAGACATCTGTAAGTTATAAGTGAAAGTGCCCGCAACAGGGTAAGGGAGTGAAGCAAGACTGTACAATGGAGGACAACTAATGAGAACCTGGGTGAAGAGAGAGCTGTCTAACCAGAATACAACTTACGGATGACATAATAAGCTGCAATGGATCACCGACCGAAAAAAATCTCGGAATATGTAGATTATTCCTTGCTTCTAATCGTTTAAAGGTGATCAGTCGTCTTGAAATATTCTTTGTGACGTCAGCCTTTTCTTGACATGTTTCTGCAGTCGTCACTGTTCAAGGATACACCGTACAAGTAGCTATGATGACATCGGTATAGCTAGTAGGTATACAGCTACAAGCCGTCTCTTCTTGCTTACCGATTAGCTATACCATGCTTGTACGGTGTATCCTTGAACAGTGACGACTGCAGAAACATGTCAAGAAAAGGCTGACGTCACAAAGAATATTTCAAGATGACTGATCACCTTTAACGTCAAGAGACTTATGTGAAAGACACAAATCACATTATCAGTCTTCTCGAAGCGACCCAACTACATGAAAACGTAGGCCTACTTCTAGCGACACTACACGTGGTTTCTTTGTATACATATATTCCCCAAAAGGTGTCAATAAATGTTGTCTGCGAAACCCACGAAAGCGAGAGCCAAGCCCCTACGAGATACGGTACCAAACATCTCAACCGCCTCTTTCCGCAACCTCCTTAAACTCATTCTAGAAAGAAACTGTTTCGAGTTTAACGGAAAATTTTATCAACAAAAATGGTTGTGCAATGGGCAGCCAAAGGCTCACCAGAAATATGCGACATTTTCATGTATAAACTTGAAAGAAGCATTATACCGACAGACCCGAAATTCATTCGTTAATTTCACCTCTGCCCACCCACTCGCAACTTTTAAGGGTTTTAGGGAAAGGTTTTAAGACTATGTGAGATTGTCAAACAATGAGAACCTTTTCGTCTCTAAGAGAGACGCTTTAAAAAAAAAAGACTCATTGCACTAACTACACGGGCCAAGAATTTGATCACGCCATTAAAGTATTAAAGGGCAAGAGCAGTGTCCCCAAACTTATTTTGAAGCAACCGCTAAATCTCACAATTTTCTTCTTATTTCTCTTCAAAGTAACTTTCATAATATTAAAGGATTTCAGTATTTCATATTCAAGGTAAACCAATCAGTTACTTCTAGTAAATTTCACATTTGAAGAGAAAAAATATTGTCACGTGACTCTAGAGAGCCAATCATGAAACAGGACAGTCTACTACACTACTTCAAGTTGGGGTGACTGCATTTCCCCTTTAATTACATACAAAGAACGATCAAATCTACTTTTGCCTAAACCAGGGAAAATAAAATACCACTAGTTACCAAAATAACCTCAATACCCTACATCAAAACCAAAGAGCTAAAAGAAAGTTTGATAAGACATTGGCACTTAAAGGTAAATATTGCGTTTATTTTACAGAAAATTGTCACATTTATTAAACCGATATATACAGATACAGAATGATACACAATTCCAGATAAGGCAGTACGGCAGCTTTCTTTTCAAGAAATTAGGTTCTCACAGGAAGTAACTCTGTTGTTTGTTGCACAAAAGTAATTTGTTCACCCAAACTTTCAAAAATTCAAATGATGCAACATCCGTTACTCGTGTAGTGCATAACATTTTGAGGAGAAAAAGCTATTGCTAGTGTTTATTAGTGAGACTGAATGGTTTAAGAATGATTTAAGGTATTTTCTTTGTATGCCGTGTGTTGCAATTTAAACGCAACATTACCCTTTAATATCGAGAGACCCGAATCTGTGTCAAATTTTCCCGGAACCCCACCGAAAGGCGCCCACCCTAAAAGATTACTTAGTTAAATCTATACTGAAAAATGACGGTGACTGGAATAGCTCACGAGGTTGAAGAAGACTGCTATCTCGATTATCTTATCGAGAGGGCTCTAGAAGCTTGAGCTAATTCTCTTTTTTGAATTAAGACCAGAAACAAACAAAAAAGTCCCGCTATACTGGTGAAGTTCAAAATCTAATAGCAAGAGGATAAACATGTCTAGTGTAAGGTTGAAAAATCTTAACTAAAATAGCAGTACTACGAGTATCTGCGGTCTTTAACGTCAACCAACAGCACAAAGATGCTATACTTATCTATTTAAATGACACATGAATGTCCGTTAAGATCGCATGTTTTGAAAAACTTTTGGCACAAGGGACTGCCTACGAAGTATCAGATGATGCTACCGCCTGTTCCTTTAAATTAATTATGAGAAAGCTACACACAGCTCATTGGATGCGCGCGAAGCGTGCCGAAATATTTTATTACATATGTGCAATGCATGTATGGTCAGGTTTTCTGAATAGTGCATATAACGACACTGCATGTGCATTCCATGACCATCGACGACCACAATGCAAGAAATTTCAAGATAGTAAAATTTCCGACCGACTATGGAGACTTTGAGTGTGTGTGAAGCAGGGGGTTTTCCTCTTGCTCCCCTCGAGATAAGCCACTGACCAGAGTCCCGGGAGTTATGGCACAATATACTTCTCAAGCACACTTTTTGAAAAAATAGGCCAATTTCCTTGGACAGTAAAGGTATTCTTTGGCAAAACAACTCGCCACCCCATAAGAGGCACCCTGTTATGCACACCAATGCACCTGTGGATTCCTAAATTATGGCACTAATATCTAGTTGGTGTACTTCAAAATAACTTTTGTGCAATACACATTTGTGAAGGTACCAGTTTTCTAGAATCCCTGCTGTGGTTCCTCGACCATGCCTTCACGGTACCCCAGCAGGTAAAAGCCACACAAAGCTCTGGGATATTTACAATTGTGGACATTTGAGGCAGGGGCGGCGCCAGGGTATTTCGATAGGGGGGGGGGCAAAGCGTGAGATGAGTGATCGCCGTCCTGGGGGAGGGGTCTAAGGGGAGGGGAGTCCCTCCATTGGGAAATTTTTTGTTAATTTAAGGTTGCTTAGATGCAAAATGATGATGTCTTTGGTACATATTTTCAACTGATCATATATGGCTGGAAAGTTTATAATTTAGTAATTTTAATTTTTGTTTTGGGAAAGATGCTTTTCTGGGGAGAGGTATCCCCTCCCCTTTAAGAAATTTTTTTAATTTAAGATTGCTTAGATGCAAAATGGTGACATCTTTGGTATATTTTTTGAACTGATCATATATGGAAGCAAGTGTTCATAATTTATTGAATTTTAATTTTTGCTTGGGGGAAAGATGCTTTTCTGGGGAGAGATCTAAGGGGAAGGGTGTCCCCTCCCCTTTGAGAAATTTTTATCAATTTAAGATTGCTTAGATGCAAACTGGTGACGTCTTTGGTATTTTTTGAGCTGATCATATATGGCTGAAAAGTGTTAATAATTTATTGAATTTTAAGTTTGGTTTAGTGAAAGAGGACAGTAGCCTTTGTTGTCTAAGAGAATGGTATGCATGTAGGCCTAGTCAACAAACCTCCTGAAGCCACCCCTTTTTTATGTATGGGTATGTTTTCACTCCCAGATACCTGCGTTGAGTCGACAGAAACACGAACTATTACGAATATTTTTGTTTGCTTCATATATGCATTATACAAGCAGGGGCGTAGATTTCTTTTCAACTTTAGGGGGATGGGGTGAACTATCGCTAATGTGGAAAATGTGCACGCGAAACGTGCACGGCGAGCGCGAAGCGCGAGCCCATTACGGGTGGGGTCCAGGGGCAAAGCCCCGGTGGGGGTCCAGGGGGCGAAGCCCCCGGAAACTCCTGGGTTTTAATATCTCAGAAGTGCCAGGAAGACTGTTTTAAGGGGTTATTTTCAGTGGTAATGTTCTTTGATAGGCTATTGGTATATTCATGCATTTAGGAAATAGCCTACTATTTTGAGCACAAAACTTGTTGATAAACTGCACTGGATTGAAATTGTACAAGAGCAACAATGTCCTGTTAAGCTTAAAAGGCATGGATCAACATGTAGGGTCATACCAGACAACTGGATTTTGAATTCGGAGATCATTGCAAGACCTGCAAGTTGGCTTAAGATCAGTGGCGTCGCCAGATTTTTTGTGATTGGGGGCCCATAGATGATGTCGTAATAATACCTCAGTTCCCCCAAGTCTGCTTAAATTACACCTTTATTTTTCATGCGTTCCTGCATTTGCATGCAGCAGTTTTGATTTTTCGTTTGTCACTACATAAAGGTGTCGTCTTGGGGAAGGGGTTCCCCCTCCCCTTTAAGAATTATTTTATTAATTTAAGGCCTTTTAGATGCAAAATGGTGCTATCTGTGGGATGTTTTTGGAACTGATCATATATGGCCGGAAAATGTCCATAATTTAGTGAATGTTAATTTTTGGTAAGGTAAAAGAGGAGAATATGTTGTCTATTAAGAGACAGATACGTTGTCAACAAATCTCCTGAAGCCCCCTCCCTTCTGTCTATTTTACTGCCTTCTATTTCGGGAAAGAAGTAGACAAAAATATGTGCGTGAAGTCCACAGAAACATTCTTGAGTTATTACGAGATATGTCCTTTCCTTCATTGTGCATTGTGAAAGGGCATCTAAGGCTAGCAGATACCTGAATGGGACCTCCTGAAAGCTCTGCATTAATCATATGAATTGGGGGGGGGGGATTAAATAATGCGTATACTACCTGACATCCAAATGATAATATAGAGTACGACGCCGAACACTTTACAACTATCGTATTGTTACTACTTTGAACTAAAATCCGGACGAACAGCTGCCAGCAATGAAAAATGAGAGGGAGGGAGAGTATAGGTGCAGGGAGGTGATATTAGACCTCCCTGACAGGTGTAGTAAAAGGGGTGAAGGACTAATAAGAGCGTTACAGAGTGCTGTTTTCGTCATAAGTGTATTAACAATCACCATCTATACCGATAATTGCTCAGCGCGAACTGGCGAAGCTCTGGTAAAATTTTTTGAAAAATGTATAACGGCAGATACGTACTTCCAACCTTCTACATCATGCTATATATTAGATTGAAAGATCCCATATTGGTGCGAGGTCCCCCACAGATGTTTGGAGATGTATATCTGTTCTTCGGAAAGTGTCGTGATCAGAACAGTTTCGTGTATTATTACCTTAATAATGGTCATGGCATGGAGTGTAAACAGTGACGAATAATATTTCCATTACAAAACCTGCATTCAGACTCTACATCGAGACACTTTCAATTGCCCAACAAACCTACCTCCCACTGCCATAAGCCAGTCTCTTACCTATTAATTCGTAAACTTTCAACGCTTTGCTGCTGTGTTTCTCCGAAAGTTACTATCGGAAGATATTGATAATATGAGTGACACTGACGTAAGGTTGGAAGCGCGCGGAGCGCGCGAAAATGTTGATAGATTGCCAACGATTTGCTAAAATTCTGATAGTTTGAGAAACATTTGTCATAGAAAGTGAAACGAGATTGATAAAATTTCTTACGAAAATGAAGAATAAAATATCCTTTCGATCATACACGTATCTGTAGACTGAAACATCGGGGGGATGATAACATGGGCCATCCCCCCTAGTCAAATGTTGGGGGGATATATCCCCCCATCCCCCCCCCCGGGATTTACGCCCATGTATACAAGGTATCTAAAGGCTGGCAGACACCGGAATAGGGCCTCCTGGAAGCTGGATCAATATATGTCTACCCCACCTTCCTCCTTTCTTCTTTCTCCTTCGCTTCCCCTCTTTCTCTTTCGTTTTCTCCTTTTCTTTTCTCCTGTTCTTTTTCCTTCTCTCTTCGGTTGCCCCCTGCCCCATGTAGCATCGCCCTGTTTTTCTTTGCTCTTTTTCTGATTGACTCAAGATTTCTTCATACAGTAAAGATTGTGTTGTGTACGGCCAAGCACCTATTTAAAATTCGTTTTCTATGGATTACTCAGTCGAGACAACACCAAAATAAAACACAATAAGGCATAGGCGTAGGTAGCTTTTCGAGATTGTGAGGCTGAAACTTGTTTCGGATCGCTGTCCTGGGGAGGGGTCTACGGGAGGAGGGGTGTCCCCTCCCCTTTGGAAAATTTTTGGGTATTTGAGGGTCCTCAGATGCAATTTGGTGCTATATTTTGGGCAAATTTTAAGGAAAATTACTGCAATTTTTTACATTTTTTACTGAAGAGACAAATAAGGGGTTTTTGGCCTTGATATTGGGGGAAGAAGCATACTTCAGCCCCCAGATTTTTGACTGGGGCTTTATCCCCCAGCCCCCCCCCCCGCTTCCTACGCTTATGCAATAAGGGAGACATATAATATTACTTCAAAGTTTAATTCATTTTATTAAATGTTTCTTATATTTGTATTGTCAAAATGTTTGTTAAGTGATTGACTCATGATACCCCCAATATATATGTTCACGTTCTAAACATTAAATGGTCACATGCTGGGAATGGAGAGACAGTAAATGTTTGAGATTGCCAAATATTACATAATCCGGACAGGAGGGGGGGGGGGGAATGCCCATTGACGAAAGGTTGACTTGGTCAAAGGTTCACTAAAGACCGAAGATTCCCCCGGACGAAAATATATTCCTATAGTTACGGGTTTTGGTTAGACAGATATTCATGGATCAGGGGTATCCCCTGAAGCACAAATTAGCTGTCTGTATTTTTTGGTGTAACTTGCAATGATAAGCACCTTTTCTCCAAGAGAGGGAGAACTTTTTGCTCTGTGACAACATATGTGTAAGGTCTCACAATTAACTTGGCGTTAGGGTATACTACTGTATTGTTTTAGCTTTACTCTCGGTTCCTATGCTCTTTTTGTTTGCACGTTATGTATAATGGCCTTAGTGTTTATGTAATACTTAACCTGCATTCACGTAAACAATGGAGAAAACAGAAAACGTTATCCGTGCGGGGTATGCAGGTATTTTGTAACGAACAATTTAACTAATATTGTGATAGATGGGTGACATACTGTAACACCGCACCCCACCTCCTACAAACGTTTTTAGACGATTTTATTTTTTGGGTTGAAAAACAATAGGGGGAAAATGCCTGCCCTGCCCCCCTGTGGTGCCACGCCTGATTTGAGGTGAACTTAGCTCAAATGTTGTAACCCAAAATTTCTTTTAAGGAGAACACAAGTTGGAATGACGATAGGACTGGGACACATGCCCATGAAATGTTGGCTGTGCCCTGCCCCATCCCACTCCCCCACCCCTTCCCTTGGCAACGAGATGCTATTGCTCTATTGGCTCTCATATCAACATTTTGACAAACTGGGAGAAAACAGAAGGAAATGGTCCAGATATTAAAATGGGCTTGCTCTGGAAACAGTACACACGTATCAGGATACAAGATGGGGAGCAAAGAAATAAGTAACCAAAAGAATATTTCTAGTCGAAAAACAACACTGCTACACATGAAGTATCTTTTGTATAAATATATTATCATGCAGTGTCTTTTTTTTCATTATACTGTATACTCTTTCATACTGTCAATGAACTCATCAATAGCATACAAATGGTCAACTATCCCGATTCAACAAAAACTGCTTTTAACCTGACAGGTCAACAGACTTAGTCAGGGTTAAATCCCCTACACATAAAAAGGAAAACTGATCATTTCTGAAGGCAAATTTTACTGCAAATGCAGCCACCAACTAGTGTGTACAAACAGGTCCTGTAGCTGTGGGAGCGTGGACAATGATCTCAGAGTTTTTCAAATCTATGGTGTCAATAATAGAACCTTATATGGTGGATCCATGTTGATTCCCACTCCTTCTTCCCCCAAAAACCATTCCCTACCCCCCCCCCCAAAAAATGAACAAACTGGCTATAACCCACATGCACAGTTGGTAACTTGCCTATCATGAAACTCCAAAGTAGTCAATAAAAGTTTCCTTTCATACAGGACACTTCCATCTACCCTCTACCCATCTATTGCTCAGATTTGTCATTTTCTACATGAGGATGCTACTAGAACTCTTATTCAGGCTCTTGTGATGTCTAGATTTGATTATGCAAATTCTCTCCTTATTGGTGTAAACAAATTGTATATTAGACCGATTCAAAATTCTGTGGGTATGCTTATTACTCATTCATCTTTTTAGGGATCACATTACACCCGTTTTATACCAATACATTGGTTGCCTATAGAATACTGAATGCCTTTTAAGATATTACTGCTCTGTTTTAATTGTCTTAGGAGATCTGTTCCTAAATATTTAATTGAACTATTAAATACCAACTGACTTTAAGGTTGTCTTCCCAGCTTCTACTTACTTGAAACATACCCACATCATCGTCTAAATTGGGATATTTGTCATTTGGAGTCTATGCTCCTAGAGAATGGAATAAGTGACCACTTTCCATCAGATTTATCTCTTCTCTATCCTCTTTTAAATGTAATTACTTTTTTAAACACAATTTTATTTCTTTCTGCTGCCTTTACTAGCTCTATTGTTGTCTTACTTTCTTGCTTCACTTCTGAACTTTATGTTACTTTAATTTTGTCAATTTATGTAACTAATTTTTGTTTAAGGCTTTGAATATGTCTTCTTGTTTTGAAGTATGTGTTACTTGCAAAGAAAGCACTTAGAGCTTAATTTTAAAGTAGGTGCTATAGAAGTAGAATACAGTACTAATAATTATTGCTAAAGACTACACTTTTGGGAAATTAAAAGTTGACACTCATCACCCAATTACATTTTTGGTTAGGGGCAACCAAAGTTTTCAATTGGCAACACCTCTTTGATTGACACCAAAGTCGGGAAATTCAAATGATGCAAAGTATCTTTTATTTCAGGTATTCAGAGAGAGTGTTCCGATTTCACATTAGGGTTTTGAATGCTCACCTGGATATGACCTTGAGCAATAAACTAGGATTGTGTCTGCACGAGGAGGGCTTAAGACAGTTTGGTGGGGGGGGGGGGGGGTGGTAGAAGTAACTTAGCTGGGAGAACTGGAACTGTCTAGGATGATTTGCCCTTTAAGCCTTACAGTACATATCACTGATTAAAAACTCAATTTCTGCTTTGCTAGAGAATTAAGTTAACCATTTCTTAACTGCTCTCACAAAATTACAGGAATGTAAAGTCATGCTCAAAGAGTAGGTGCCAACAATGAATTAACTTGCCTATTCCCACTACCATGCAATCACCATCCCCTATCACCCTCCCCTCCCCCTACCCCAGCTATCTTCCAAAACACACTTAGTCCAAATCAGTTGTGATTTTTACCAAACTTTTTAAAAGAACACTTAAAAGTAGCATCTACTTTTGAAATTGAATCTCAAACTAATTGACAGCAAGTCCACAAACCTCCATCTCTCCCAATCAAGGTTGTAGATACTGTATAATAGCATGGGTGTTGGGCTCCAAGTACAGCAGGGGGCCTCTTAAATGGGGTTTTCTCTAATGTTTGAAAGCATGGGTTTGGTCTATCCTCCTGAACTATCAGCCCTTCATTGGTGTATTTTGTGCAAGGAACTTGAAAAATACCACAAAATCAAACTTTTTAATTCCAGGTTCCTTTATGATGAGTTAAAACCTTTGTCTTTGTTACATCTTGTGGTGAAATTAGCACTGGGTAGAACTGGATGGCAGTACCTTAATATCAATCAACGTTCAGTGCAAATTGGCAGTCCTGGGCATGCCCAGTGGGCACCACACACCGTAGCTACAATTCTGTTTGCTACTTTTTGACTTCTTTTACTTGTAGACAGCACTATCAATTACTGTATACTAACACTCTGAACATGCATGTTATCCTTAGCTAAAAAATTTCCTTAAAGGTGCTTCAACCACAAACAACAATATTTTCTGAGTTGTTCGACAGAAAACATTTGAATTCTTCCCACAGCCTTGACTGGTCCAAACATCCACATTGATCTCTTCAACTAATCTGCTTGCCTTCCACAAGTATCTCTACAAAGTGCCAAAGAACTTTGTAGTATTGCAGTATTTTCCACAGTGGTTCAATGGAAGCATTTTCACTTTTCACAAAACCCTGCCAAGTCTGAACATTTAACGTTCACTTTTATCTCTTCGACTCATCTGTTCCTTTGCAGCCAGTGAGGTGTGCACTCTCGGAACTGCTTTGACAACTTCCTTTAACCTAAGTTCTCCAGCATTCACCAGCCTCTGTAAATGCTCCCCAAGTTGAGGATATTTGAGATCTGTTTCTCCAGTTAACATCTGCAGAAAATGAGTCAAATTGACACATTAAGCAATGAAAAAAACACAAAAGACTAACATGCTGTACTGGCTGAGCCAACACACTATCTTCCCAACCCCACCATTTCCTTGTCTAAATGGGGTATAATATATTACCAACCCCACTACCCAGAGCATTGCTAATGCAAGGAGCTCTGAAATGCATTTGAGCTCTGAAATGCATTTTTGTGGAAGATAGCTTGCACCTGAACTGAACACCCATAGGCAAAACTAGCAAAGAAACAGCTGACCATTTTTTGGGAGGCTCATTTGTCATGAAAAATGCAAAATCTACATTTTGATAATTCTAGAGTTTCAAACATTTCAAAATAGTATGAAGAGATCAGCACTGTTCAGAAAGTTTGTTTTGCCTAGTTTCTATCACAATTGGAACACTTGGCATCTATGAAATTCTACCAATAATGTCTTCCTTCCATAAGTACAGTTGAATAAAAATAATTTTCTACCTCTTATTTTCTCACACATGATATTCTTTGAAATGAGATAATGTACTTTTTATGACAACTATTACAAAACAAGCTGCCACAGCCCCATTTTGGGTCATTGGTAATGTTGATGGGACCAGGATAGAAAGGAATAAATCACAGAGGTGGCCTTGGGGTATAGTCAATACTTACTACTGGGACCACCATCTAAACAGTTTCAATAGTTATAAATTTTGTTCTGTGAATTTTTCTTAACTCACCCTTTGTAATCTGTTTGATATGAAAGACAGTTTGTCCATGGCATCCTTCCAGCCAGAGCATCGCCGACGGAGATACTTTGTTTTACTGGTGGCTATTAAAACATTCAGATGCTCTAAGATGAAAGCAATCTGTGTAAGAAAAATCACAGGAGTATTTTGAGTGACAATGTTACCTTTGAAGGTGTGTGTGGGTCTCTCAAATTTCTTTGAAGAACCAATTACACTTAGTAATTTTTTTTTTGGTCTTCTACAATAGAATACCATCCTCCCTTGCCTAATGGTTATTTTGCCATTAGCTTACACTGCAAATTTCAGCTCTCCTACACCTACATTAGAAGTGTGAAAGGATGTGACCCATCTCTAAGCTAACAAACTCCAAATACTAGTCATCTGGACTGAAATGGCAGCTTTTGGGATGGCATCTATGAATGGACAATTTTGACATGGCTGCATCAGGTAGCTAATATTACACAAGTGAGTTATCAAGTGGTTAACTTTACAAATTCTCTGGCCAATTACTTGAAAGGATGAGGAAAGTTGCAAATATTTAATAAGACTGGTCTCAAGAGACTAACTTGGGAAAGGGAGATCCACTAGAGGGGGGGGGGGGCTAAAGAAATATGAAATACTTAATCATACTGCTCTTATGAATCCATGCTTGTGGTAAAGCTACCCTTGAGTCAATCACTCACGAATCTGAACATTAGTGCAAAGTATTAGGAAAAAAAATGAAGGGGGAGGGGGGGTCACAGACAACTAAACAATTTTCCAATTTGAATGTATCTCTGAAATTCTTCATAACAATTCTGTACTTTCAATTACAATGTACAATGATTTGACACGTCTTATATAAGCACGTGCTAATAAAATAGTGGAAACGCTTTCCTGTGTGAACTCACCTCACTACATAAACTACAGGCCCTTTCACATAACCTCAATATTTTGTGAAACTCTGCAACATGTGCATCAGAAGCAATCCATGTGGTTGAATATTCTGAATGGAACAGGCAAAATGATCTATATGTAGGCTCCGGATGATGGCTACTCATAGTTTTTAGGTACTGATAATACTGAAAGAAGAAGAAAAAGAAAAATTTTCTGAAGAGTTTCATTCTTGAGATATGAATGAACAATGAAGATATGCCAGTACTTTGATACATCAGTACATTATACTTATAAAGTTGGTTTTACAACTAGTTAGCCCCAAAGTGCCAACTGTAGACAGGGTTTTGTTACTTGATGTCAATTACAGAATATACTGCTGGAAATTTGACTTATTTTACAAGAAATCAATATCATACCATGGACATCCCACAATGCAGTGCAGCAGATGATATTCTGGCAAATGACAATCTCTCCTTCCTCCACCTGGATGCTTCCTTGAGGTACATCTCTAC
This sequence comes from Holothuria leucospilota, assembly GCA_029531755.1. NCBI lineage: Eukaryota > Metazoa > Echinodermata > Holothuroidea > Aspidochirotida > Holothuriidae > Holothuria > Holothuria leucospilota. The sequence goes on along the minus strand of CM055962.1, from coordinate 26,332,688 downwards.
TGACATTGTCTTCCTCCCACTTAACATAATTGACTGTACATAAAAGGAAAATAACCAAGAATATTTTCAGTTAATATTTGACAAACACTGAAAATCTTCCACAATATTCATTTTTGCAAAAAGCAAAAAGTAAATGTGGATAATTAAAGTAAAAAATATCACTGGATGTCTTCGTATGACAAGGCCCTTACTTCAAACTTCACACAAAGGTACCATGTTTTTAAAACCAAATTTGACATGCAATGCATGCATCCACTGTATGAGGGTCCCAAAGCTTGGGGCTCCTAAGAAGTGCCTTCTGTGACACTGTGTGCATCCTTCCAAAACTGATACTGCATTCTAAATACCTATTCCCAATCTCTCCTCATTTTTAATTCAGTGTTGAGAGAAACAATTGATATAAATGGACACCAAATATTTCAGCCCTCCCAGTTTGACCAAATGGTCCTGAATCCAGCCAAGGTGACCCCTTGTCCCAGTTTGGAAAAACATTTTCCTGAAAAAGTTTTTACCCTATTTTACAATGTATTGACATCCTTTGCAAAGTCTGTATGGGACTAGTACAGGTATGTGTCACATTTCCTCCTCTAGAGGGATTAATTGCTTGAAGGAAATCTTATTTTGCTGAAAAATCTGGCATTTTTCTTACTATTTAAAACAAAATTTATGAAAAAGTGAACTTTGGTATTAAAATTTCCCATTCCCACAACACCCATGGGGCTTATAATGTCAAATGGGAAATGTCCCAGATGCTTGAGTATAATTATGCCAAGCTGGAAAAATGAAATATTAGATGGACAAGTAATGTACTCTTTAAAATACTGCTGCAGGGCTAGTGTCCCTTCTGAGAAATTATCCATTCCCCCAAATGCCTAATATCTGACCATGTTTGACCTGTCACTTAATGCTGAGTAATTATGTTTAGTGCAAATACCATGCAAATGCATGCCCTTATGGCTGGGGTGCAGGACCCTAGGATCCTGGAAGATGAAGGACTTATTAGGTGCTCTATGTTGCCCTTCAAGCTGTACTCTGAACCATTTTAGGCAAAAATTTTGATCCTTTCGTTCAGTATTCACTATACTTTTTTGTTCATACTGTATTTATTTCAGGAGCAAACAAAACCCTCCTTTATTTAATCCTGTGGACATCACAAAGTCAAATCTGCACCCCATTGCATCAAAATTATGTCCTAGCAGCTCAGCAGAAACATTCTGCTTGTACATTATAAAAATTTCTTATCTGTCAGACATACCTCAAGAGGTTGGGCATCGCATGATTTTTCCCAGTCAAACAAATGTCCTTCCCAGGGAGAAAGGCATTCCCAGCAGAACTGATGATGACAGAAATGACAAGACATGTGCATGCACCCTCCATTCTTATCAATCGGATAGCTACAATCTGGACACCTCTTGACCTCCACAGCTGTAATCCTATCTTCCCCATCATCAATTCCTGAAAAATAAAGAAAGAAAATACAAATTACGATAGTACATAGATCATAAGGCACACCATCAGATATCAAACGAGATAAGAATTTGCTCCTTCTGAAAATCTTTGTTGATTGTTGTTTTCTCCAGGGAAAGAATGTGAGGAGAGCCCTCTGCCCCATACCCCTAGCAGCCAGTAAGGAGAAGAATGTTTCATACATAGGAGAGCTTGTATCCACTCTCCTTCTGGGCATCCAGGTTCCCAACTCTCAAGGGGGGGGATACTCCTCTGTATAAATAGAGGGCTCTCCTCAGATTCTTCATCTGATGACAAACTAAAATACAGCAGTCAACAACCACCTGTTGTCCAGCTGTGATCAAGAGTTCAGAGTGGTTGCACAAAACCATCATCAGTTAAAGTTTCTGTTAAGGACCTATCACAATAAACTTTTCTTTACCAATGAAGAAAGATCCAGTGAAGTTTTTCTCACATGAGTGGCATAGTTCCAGAAAAATGTGGCAAGGGGTAATCTGAAAACTATCAAACACTCAACAAAATTTAGCTTATTTTGAAGCATAAACCCTATCAATATGATTCTTCAAATAATTTAACTTTCAACAAAGATAAAATACCAACAGCATGGTGGGAGAATCAACTTGAAAATTAAAATCCAATTCAACAGATCAATTTGATCTGAGCTAAATGAAAAATGGGACACTTCTATTTCAAGAAAATTTCATGATCAACTTTTCCAACTTTACAAAAGGAAGAAAACTGAATCATTTATGCAACATGAACAGTTCCCAGACAACTTTCTCCCCAGACAATTTCCCTGGCCAACTCCCCCTCAAAGGGCTACCCCCAAACAATTTCCGCTAAAACAACTCTTACTCCAAATAATTACCACTAGCACATTTTCCACCCTGAATAATTCTTGATGTTTCTGTGAAAGAAGTTGCATGACAGACAATGGTCATGTGTTTGGGAATCACGGGGGTGGGGGTGGGGGGCAGGGGGGAGTCATCATCAACAATATTGAAATATGGAATCTGTACCTTTACTCTCAACGTAATTTTTGTATTCTGCTGCCTGCTGGCAAGTCGCCGGCCAATGAGCATCTTCCTTACAACCATAGCACCAAGAGTGACCACAAGCACAACGGATCACATTCATCTGGTCATCCCCATTGCGTTGTGACCTGACGCCCCCAACTTGCACCATCCTGCTACACTTTGGATTCTGACACCATTCCCATACTTTCTGGCTACTCAACAGTTGGTTGAGTTGTAACCTAGATAGCAGAGGGAAAAATGAGTCTGGAAGCAGGGCAAGTAGGGTGGTTGTGTCTACAGGAGAGTTACAGTCATGGGCCTGTTAGAAAATGAAATTCAAAAAGTCTGTTAATAGGACTATACCTCACAAATACTTAGGTCCTTTCTAAAACTTGTATAACACAAAGTATGAATATTACGTAAATCATAGACCCTTTTCCAATTAGCAATTACAAAGGATTATGGGATAGAGTTTTGGTATGGGTCGTTTTTGTCAATGGCATTTTACTGTGGACAAAAACGACGCACACCAAAACTATATCCCACAATCCTTTGTAATTCCTATTTGGAAAAGGGTCTATTGACAGGACTCCCAATGGCAGGCTCCAAAAGCATAGGAAAGAATGTCGAAATTCCTTAAGCAATATAGAAAAATACACAGGACATTTTTTTCAAAACATGAACATATAGGACCAGTAGCACAACTAGGGGTTGGTGATTGCAATGCACCACAAAAGATGATGTCAAAGAGAACACTGAGGATAGCCAAATGTAACACTTCTACTGTAGAAGGGCTTCTCATTGGGGAAGACTGTTCATAATATGCCCATAAGGTGCAGAAAAATTCTTCCCATCCTTCTAGTGATAATTTGCTCCTCCCTTACTGCACTCTGGGGGAAAAGAAAGTCTCCTTGTAGCTATGCAACATGCAATGTAGCATAAAATCAAAGAGCTTATGATTTCTAACTTTAATCAAAGTAGACCTGTAGATCTCATTTTAAGCAAATTCAATCATGGTGTTGATACAAGACTTTCCAGCAAACTTCTCCAAGGTCCACTGTGTGAAATTCCCTACAGGGTATGACTGTCTAAAGCTTCCAAAATTTTAATACCTGGCTGCAGTTAGGCCAAGTTTCTTCTCACATAGGGTCAGAGGTGTATGGAATCATCAGTCATAGTCTGTAGCATTATTCAACACCACCAGTAGCATGTATGAAGATGCATATGTTTTTTAGTGACTGCATGACGTTTAAAGGTAAATGCTGCCTCAGCTCTATCTTTATAAAGTCTTTGAGACCATTTTTATCTTTCCCCATCCTTTTCATCAAATTTATTTGAAAACCTACCGGACATTTAATGTTGACATCTCCTTGTTGAGTCCTCGATGTCACATGCTGTTGCCAGCAGTTGCCACAGAACCAATGGCCACAGTCCCTAAGTGCAGTTGCTAATGGTGTGCTGCCCTCTATGTCTGAGATGTCATCGTAACAAATTTCACAGCATTCTGGTGGTTGAGTGCTACAGGGATGATAGCTGCCAAAGGACCTTGCACATGATACCTGAATATGACATTAAAAAAGGTAAAACCTGTAGATAACAAGTGTGTAACATAAAAGAAGACAGAATATGCTGATGTGAAAGTGCAGTATGTAGGGCTTGAGATTAACAATTGTCTGGTTACCATGACAACCAAAATTTTTGATGGACAACCATACAATAACAGTTTAGGTGTCTGATAGACAACCATATTTTATGAACCAAATATGAGGTGGGACTGCGGACAACTTTAAAACTGCTTGCAATGAACTGAATCTTCTTTCCCATGACTAAAGAAGACAGATAGCTAACGGATCAATGAAAGTTCAGTGAGTATCATCCTTATGTAGCCATCCTGAATACAGTAAGTTAAATCAACACTCTATTTCACAAACAAGATGCAAATCCTTCCCTTTCAACAAAGTGAACTGTACTCTCAACACTGGGCATAGCACTTTTATAGAACCCATGTACAGGGATGTAGCTACGGTGGGTGGCGCTGGGCGATGACACCCAGCTAGCACTCGATATTCCCGCCCGGCACTCCAGGCAAACACACGTCTCCCCGCCCACCACAAATCTGCCTACCGAGACCTAAAACTAGCCCTAAATTTACTCCCTAAAGTAAAATGAGGGAAAAATGAAAAATTAATGGCTGAAAAATGGGGTAGATGGCATGGGGTGGGGCGAGGTGCTTTCCCCAGATCAGACAAATACCCGGCACTCAAATTTGGCTAGCTACATCCCTGCCCATGTAACCCCTTTGCCACTAAGCTTAAACAAAACTTTCTGTGGATAACCATTTTTTATTCCAACATACCTCTTCTTCATATCTAATAAGTTCCACAACATCTCGTTCTGGCTTGCTCTCATATTTCCAATCCAGTAAGCTGGTGACTGTTTCAAGCCTCACTAAATGCTTTGGTTTAACTGACCTGGCTTTGATATCTTCCCCAAGCCTGTTAAGAAAATAACAAGCTTTGTCACTGGAAATCAAACCAGCCTCTCTTTATCAATATACATCTGCTCATTGTAACATCAACTCACTGTCTCATGTCATTTCATCACCATCATGCATCATAATCAGGGTTGCATTCCAAGCCACAGTTTCCAACACTGAGACTTAATATCTGATGCCAGGTGGTGTATCGTTGAAACTGAGGCATTAGTTTACGAGGCCAAAGCCACAAAACTTGGCCTTCACTCCAGCCTCTCCTTGAAGCCAAGCCTCCCCAAGTCCAGCACTGATCATACACCATCAGGATACCCTATGGTTGAACAGAATGCCACCCACCTCTTAAATATACGGCAGAGTCTTTTGTAGACTACAACAATCAACCAGACATGCACAATTACTTCGATGCCATTTTTGAAGGCACAATTGAAGATGTTTTTGTTCCTTAAATAAAAGGAAAAAATATTTAACCTGTACCTTCTTCAGTAAAACTGGTATGCAAATAACATGCCATTTAGAACATCAAGAATTTGCCAATGAAGTATCAGATCATAATTTTGAAAGTTTCCATATTTATTAGTAAACTATGAACCCACACTTGTAGTGAAGCAATAACGTAGTTGATCCAAGTTGTATGAAAGGGACAGGGGTCAGTGGCAAGATTCCATTTAAGGCTCCTCTCGACTTTGTTAATCAATTTTTCCCAGGTCATCACTAATCGTATTATGAAGGTATTTCCCTGTACTTTGTCATGTACCTTTTGTTGGGAATGATTTCCAGATTCACTAAACAATTCATTAATTCTCCAAAGCCTTTCACCAACACAAACTGAGTGCACCATGCAACACAAACTCAAGTAATGTATCAATTACTTAATCTGTCATGACATTACAGCTATGATCAGATTATTTAGAACAGGGATGCCAAATGCTAAATTAGAATCCACTGACCAATCCCAAGCCCAAATCACAGCTGAATTATATTTCTGTCTGTTGCTTGTATATTAAATGCATGTGTGTGTATGCTTTAGAAACAGTAAATTTATAGCCACAGCCTATTCAGACTGGCAGATGTAGGGCTGTGAACGTTTAGCAAAATTACTAAACGTTTAATTGCAAAATTTTGCGATCGTTTAGCGATTAATCGCAAGTACCTATGATCAACATAGAGACTTTAAAAGTGCTCTTGAACATGATGAATACGTAAAATGCCTTAGTGGCGTCCAGGGGACATAGTTTCTATGAACCTCAAACACGGATCTTCATAGAAGCTCAACTTTGATGTATGTTTACTTGTGTGCTAATTGTATAACTATGTATTTCACTTTTCAAAAAGTTGAAGGGAACATTTAATTTTTTGTAATGAATGCAGAATGCGATTAATCGCTGGTAGCTTTGTATGAAACATTTATTACACATGCGATCGTTTAGCGATTAATCGCTAAACGGTCACAGCCCTAGGCAGATGTCAGTCGATCGACAACTATAAAAGTAGATACTGGTTCAAAAGAGATTGAGCACCATGTTGTAGAACACCAGAGCACGATACCATGATTTTTCCCTGATGAAATTATTTACACCTTTTTCCAGTTTGACCATCTGTTTGCAGTGTAGGGCTCATCAGGCATGATGAAAACCATCAAAAACTGACCACATTCTATAAAGGGCTGATGAGAATCCCTGACCCTTGATAATTTAAAGCATTTTTCTCAAATTGCCTAATTCTTTTTTTTGGAACAGAAAAAGGTAAAATAATTTCCTAGGTCTACAATGATTTCAAGGTTGGCTGAGAGCCCTACAGCTTACCACCTTGAATTCAGTATTGAACTTTGAACTTACTTTAAGAATGAGGACAGGGATTGCTTTATGACTTGCACGAGGTCCAGAGTGGAGTATGTCCGGTCACTGTCTATATTGACCATAGAACTGTTGACGGTCCTTCCATTTGAAACCCCTCGGAGGTCACATACTCTAAACCTGTAGAGAGAGAAAAACAGCTCATAGCTAGAGCCAAATCATTCCATACCAATAACAAGCACCACACTGAACCATATTGGAAGAATATGTATAGCATGCAGTTATTGGAAAAGACTGAAAAATAAATGTTGCATAATTTGTGGTACTGGAAAGTTTCATACAGTACCTTGAAAATTCTGATTTGTAGTACAGTATATAAAATGACACACAATCCAAAATGAGCTAGGTAACTTTATTTCATATAAGCTGTTGTTAAAGTTAATTGATGACCCTGAATGTGATGTTTAATAAAAGCTGTTTTCTGCCCCTGCCATGTTGATGCAAGGTAAACACAACATTTCTCTCTACTAACAGTAGAGGTGTCAGAGAAGATGTACATCATTCTCCCATACATCATTCTTAATGAAATCCTGCTCCAATATAGCCTTCATGACTCTTCTGGAGACACATAGTCATCAATATTTGATTCTTTCTAAAGTTATTTCCACTTTGCTCACAACTAACATGGGACATTGAGATACCTGTATGAAGCATAAGAATGATAACACCCCTTGATTTAGATGGATTAGTTAAACATTAGCTCTCTGAAAATGTTCACAGAGTTTTACTGTGCAACTATGACACATAGAATGTAGAAAATTGACAGGCACAGTATCCGCAGTTCTAACAATTCATGGGTGTGTGTCAGGGGGCCGGGGCAGCAACAAGGAAAGTAGTTTATTTCCTTTCTTATACTACCCCTAATGTTGATATGGGCAGAAATAAAAAAAAAAAAAATAAATATTCATCTGAGATGATGACAATTCCCTTCTTCCCTCTAAATATCAGTGCCTTCTTATGTAAAGAAAATTTGACATTGAATTAATTCCAATGTCCAATGTACCTACCTACACCAGATGCTGTTCTCTCTACTCTCAAATTTCTGAATCACAAGAACTACCTCATCTAACCTTGACACCTGTGATGGGAATTCCTCCTCCAAATTTGTCCTACAGAGGTTGATAGCAACACAGAAGGGGTCTGATTCTGCATAGCCCATTAAGCTCTCTCCAAATGTCCTACTTAGATAAAGTTCTGACAAGGAAGACTCTTCCAGCTTTACAGTCTGCCAGGTGGAATCTTGCTTGAGGTCAAAGTTGAATACGACATCTGATCCATCAGAGAATCCACTATCTGCTGAAGGAGAGTGTGCTTCAGTAAGTTTTTCAGACTCATTCAAGGGTATTGTTGGGTCAAATATTGCACTGCCCTTTGGTTTACGTTTACTCCTTTCCTTCTTTTTAAATAAATTCTCCTCTGCCCTCCTAAATGCTTTGTTTAAATGTTGCCTCTTCTGCTCCTTCTGAGAAATCTTCTTCTTAGGAATAAAACTAAAATATTCGCTTAAATTGACAGATTGGTCTCTGTCTGGGGGCACGTTCACATCCCCCAGGTCTACTCCAGTTCTCCCACAGTCTACATTACTTTCTTCATCTTCCAAGATTTCCACAGAGCATCTCCCCTTGAACTGCTGAAGTTCCTCAGGAAAATGGACTGTACTTCCAATGCCCTGAAGTCTAACTTCTCTTAACTTTCCTTTGGCACTGTGGAGCTTCTCTTGTCTTTCTGTTGAAGTAATATCAGTCGACAAAGAAAAGAAAGAAACTAGTTACTAAAGGTGAGAAATGTTTTTGATCAGTTTTGAAGTCAAGGCCTGGCCCTGGTCCTTCTTACACTGGGGTCATAACAAAGGCTGCACCCATCTAGGCCAAGACCAAGGTTAATTTGAGTTGAATGTGATACTGTACTGTACTGCATATCAGAATTTGAAAAACAAACTCTTTAAGCACTTATAAACATGAAAAATCATGTGAAAAATCATGGGAACAACCATTTACTGGGGGAAACTTAACTTCTATTGAGTTTTTTGGCTGCAACTAAATCAACACATTCAAAGCTTTCTTTTGAACCAAGCCATAGGCATATGACTTTCCTACATGCACAATATGCTGTATTTCAAAGACTGGGATAAAAATGGCCAACTGTACATGCAGTTCAGATGAACTAACTTGGTAACAAGATTGAAGACATACTGAATCTCCTATGGTGCATCATATAACATCACAGAAATGGTTTCATCTCCACAGGTATCTTGAGAACAGAAATCTTTCATGTACCAGTAGTGATTTTAAATGATATCTGCCAGGTTAAGTCAGTTCTTTTTGAATGCATGTCTGCACATACTTTTCATGTCATGTAAGCAGTACTATGACATTTCCAACTTAGCCAATCATCCTTTTGCAGGGTTGAAAATTAGCAGACACTCGTTTACCAAAAAAACTGTGGTGGACTGCTCAAAAGAGCTTATTTTGGTAGTCTGGTGGGTGACTTATTAAGTGCTTATCCAAGATTGAAAACACTGATTCTTTACATTTATAACTGTAATCAGAAATAATAGCTGCAATACCAACGTCAATTACATTGAAACTTTACTGGCATATGTTTGTCGTTGAAAAGACACAACTTCTACGATAGGAACAAAATATTGGTAGAAACTTGGAAAGTATTGCTGACATTTCTTTTTGGCCAAGACATGAGGATGAGTGAAAGATGGCTGAGGACTATCCAAAAGTATACTAGCCTGTGCAAATAGCAAGCAGATAAAGAAGTCACTGCAAGATAAATCCCTGCTTAATATCTTAAGGATAAAATCTTTCTTACAAATGCAACCACATCCACAAACACACACAGCAAGCAACACTAAAATTACAGAGTGATTATAAGAATGTACTGCAGTAAAAAATGCTACTTTATATGTACGATTCTAACGATTTAAGCTGCCTTTCTATATTTACTTTTTCTCTCTTAAAAAGACAAATTACTTTCAACTTGTAAAATGAGAAAGAAGAGGCATGTTTGATAAAAATATAAAGTCTATACTCACTGCATCTCTGCATCCTGGCACTTATAAATGGGCTGTAGGCAGGGTATGAGGTCTTGGGCGGTGGATAACAGATTTCATACGTCAGTTCTGAAGGTGGAGGCTCTTGTGAATCTTCATCTTTTACATGCTCAATCCTTCCCCAGCTTCGCACACGATCACCATGAAGATCACTTTCAAATGAATACTTCTTTTTTGGTTTAAATTTACGTTTCACTGATTTGCTTCGAATAACAGACAAACAGTCGGCTCTGTTTCTCTGACATCTATTTATTGACATGTCATCACCCGCAACACGGGATTGAATAGCACGCTCTACTAAACATACCCTGAATGGCAGCTCATCTATGTCCTCATTCTCCTCAATTGTCTCCTTAAGAAGTTTTGGCAGTAGCCATCTTTTTCTTTTGTTCACAGAAAACTCTGGAAATTCTGCAAAGGAATTTAGAATACATTACATGAATTGCAAAATGATTTAGTGTACTGTACTAGGTATACAGTAGAGGTACTGTACAGTATGAGGTACAGAATTGAAAAAGAAATCTATAACTCAGCTTAAAACTGGTGTGGAGGTGAGGGATTATTTGGGTTAGATAAAACAAGTGGAACTTGAAGCATTGAAAGAAGGGTTTAGGCTTATATCTATTTTTGATGTGTTAAAAGGGTACTAAATCTAAGCATCATTCTGGTGAAATTTACATTGAAATCCAATGTACAGTACTGGTTCTTGAAATTTAGGCAATATAAAGTCACATTTTCATCCCAAATGCATGAACTTGAAGCAAGTACATGTGACATCACAACCTCACATTAATGAGCTCTCTTTTGCTTTTCTTTAAATTTTATGACCAGTTTTCTCCTCCATAATCTCAAAATCCCCATCGAAAGATCATATCTTTGTTAACTTCAAGGTCAAAACAACAGATTGAAAAACAAAACCAAAGCATTGCTCATCAATATGAGGAGACCATACAACTTCTGCTTACTTCACGCTCACTTTAGGTCACAAATGTAGTAAAGTTCATTTGCTGGTTTCTGAAGAACTACACATCAGAACTGCATGGAAATTTCACCAGAATGCTTAGGTTTAGTTCCTCTTTCTCATACCAAAAATAGACTTTTTGCTTTTAAAAACCCTCCCTATAAGGTTCAGCAATCAAGTGACCAGGAGTTGGCAGACTGATTGGTTAATGCTTGACCTGGTTGTTTCACAGAACTTAAGGGCAGTCAACAGACCATGCCTTACAGTAGGTCCCAATATGGACTCAGATGTAAACTTGAGAGAGTCACTGTACATTAGACATGATATCAATGCCTTGAATGCTTCTGCTTAATTGCTTGGCTTCATAAAACAACTGCTTTACAAGATCAAGGAAAATGTATCAGTACCAAGCATACGGAAATGAGTCTCAAAGATGGTAAGATACAGCCTCTGCCCATCCTCCTACTAGTTCAAGCAAAACCTGTATCTCAGATGGATTCTGGGGAAACTGGACAATTTTCTCAGGCAATATTTAACAGTTTTTCTCTGGCAAAACCTACTCTGAGTCCCCCCCCCCCTTCAAGAATAATATTTCATACTGCTATGATACTACATGTATCACACTGATTTCTCAGTCAACACAGTGGCTGTACATTAATGCCACTGCAGCCATATTTCTGCAGAAAAGTTAATCTACTTGGCAAAGGCATATGTCAAAAGTAACATAAAATGGCATCCAGGGCTGGAAAAATGTTTACTTTTCCCAGGAAAGGAGTAAAAGTTTCCATAATTCCTCCCATATTTTCATGTAGATACATAAAAGGGGTAAATTTCCCTCTAATGACCAGAATTTCCTTCCAAATACCCAAAATTCCTAGGAAGCAGCCTCCCAGCTTCCCAAACTTTTCTACCCAGGATGGCATCCATGGGTAGGAATGGATACATAGGGCAAACATATTTACTCGCATATCACTCTTACATTAGAAGAACTGTGGACCATACTGACTTCAAAATCCTCCTTCTAGCTTGTCATACCATTAAAACTGGTACCCCAACCTTACCACAATGCTCTATGTACATCAGCAAGTTAATGTTAGACCAGTATGTTCACATTATCAATTTCAGCCTCAGGTTCCAATGCCAGATACATATTCTTTCTGTGACCAAAGTTTTCTGAATTTGTGGAACTGCCTTATTCTAGAACTACTTGGTCTTTAGATTCCATCATTCAATTCAAGGGTAGTCTTTAAACTTTTCTGTTCTCCCAAATCTATTAAGTTTTACATTTTTCAGCACTTGTAAAGACCATTGAACAACTCGTGTTGGAGTCTGTGCTATACAAGACTATTCCTCAGACTGAAGTAAATTAGAGAACTACAGCACTAATCCTATCCACACCTCAGTGGCTATTCAGCCTATTAATTTCCTTTAGGTGTCAATCCACCTCAGTTTAAGGTAACTTATAATGAAATATCTCCCCAGGTAGGAAGACTAAAAAATGAATATTCAAACTTACGTTCTCTATATGATGGTGTGGCATTGCCCACAGGTATACTGCCATCATTCAAGAAATCTTGGAACTGTTGATTGAATGTTTCGTGTCGACCTACACCTCTCTCCACATACTTTGACATAACAAACTGGCCATTGAAAAATTTTCTTGGCTGCATAAAGTAGGGTGTTTTTTTCAAGGTCCTGGAAGTACAAAGACCAAATTTTCCACCCTTCCGTTGAACCATTGTCAATACTTTCGATGGTTGCACTCACCTGTGATAAAAAAAAAAACTATGAGAGTGAAAAGCTTAATTACAGTTTGGGTGATAACTATGGTAAACCCCTGCTTATTTCATCAGTTAACAATTAAAGGGCAACATGTTTTGTCCCAGACAGTAAAACTTCTCCCTACTCTGTTTACTCTTATCCCCTCATCCAATTCAAACAAAAAACACCTGTCTTCTGCACTTTTCTGTCAAAGCTACAGTGGCCTGTACTGAGTGTTAAAGGAAAAATGCAGTCACCCCAATTTGGTTTAGTGAACGCAGGTATCTCTTTTCATGAATGACTTGAGAATCATGTGACAATATTTTTCTCACTGAATTGTAAAATTCATGCAGAGTAACTCAGGACTTGCTTTACTTTGAATATATGCAATATTTGTTCTGACATATCAATAAGACACTTTAAGTGGAATAAGAGGACATTCCTAAGAGTAGCTGTTGTTTCAAAATGAGTTTGGGAGACTGCTTATGCCCTTTAAGATGATTGCTCAAGGCCATATCAACACAATACTGTGTGTGAGCTTCCTTGGCAACACAACAGATGGCACGATTCAAGGTGGGCACTACAATGCTGTTGACTTATTCTTGTGCCCCAGTTCCTGTAAATATCAAATTGTCCACCCCCCCCCCCCATATTTAGATCGCATGCAGAAAAGAATAAATGTTGTTATACACACATTTTCGATACGAATAATTGTGATGTTAGCCTATTAATGGCAACTGGGGGGAACTTTAGATCAGAAATACGTGAGATCTGTGTCCTCTAGCCAGATTGCATAGTTTGTTAATTGCGTGCAGAATGTAATTGTAAAGTTCGAAATTGCGCGCAAATGCCGCTACAAACTGAATACACACAATACATTTAACTATATGTGTACGTATACATATACGCATATGTACACTATATTTATGTATACTACATACTATATGTACGTATACTGTACGTAAGTACGCTACACTTATACATATCATATACTTTTGCCAAAATTTATGTACATTTTTCCTTTTTGGCAGGAAATAATCATATTTTGTATGGTACTCAGTGGGAATTAAGTGGAGGCACATTACAACAAAAAATTGCATGGCTGCCGTGTGTGTATTGGATAAGGCTAGTTTGCATTGCACAGTACGCCGACAGACCGAGGTACTGCAACCGTTTTGCCACCGCTATGCCAGGATGGAGTCTTGCTCTGCGCGCCGCACACCAAACTGAATTATTGTGCGCCAAATTCGTGGTAAAATCAGTATGTAAATTGAAAATGCGCGCGGAATTTCTTCCGCACGACTGACAAATTATGCAGTCTGGTTGGCTTCCAGGTACTTGAGTCTAGGGAGAGAACGTCATCCCTAAACCCCAAAATATGATTAAATAGTTCACATTCATATGATGTCCTTGCTATTTGTGCTTCAGAGATTGCTTATTAAAGAGGCCACTTAACCACAACCTACAGTAACCCCTAAACTGACTTAACCCTAACCTTATCCCTAACTGAACCCCAGAAGAAACCCTGTTTAAACAATAGGGTGACGTTCTCTCCTTAGTCACATGTCTTCCAGGTTTACCCCTGGACCAGCAGGGGACCTAGGCCTACATGGAGGTCCCCTGAACCCTTGGCAGGCCGCACAAAGTGTTCACTCAAGCAGGTATCCTCCCCCCCCCCCCCTCCATAATAATTTTATCAGTTTGCCTCCCCTGCCTAAGTTATGTTTACTATGCAGGCCTAGCCTAACTAGGCCATAATTAATGTTACGTTAGGAGTAACTAGGATAGACAACAGGCCTAACTTAGGGCTACCGAGAACATTAATATCGAGTTTTACTTTGTTTACTGCAATAAAACTGTGTTAAATTACCGCTTACCGCTTAAATGACAATTGAGATGCAAGTCTTCAAGCACCGACCAGTCACTTACAGTCCTGCAAGGCTTTCACGAATCTGATGAAATTCATGATCAAACCTACCACTTATAAGTTATACATGGGTATGTATGCTATGCAGGTTGCACGGTATACTTGTTGTAACTTGTACACAAACTAAGTTGAATAGGCCGGTTGCAAACAGGTGTTGCAACATAAGTTGAGATCATTTTTTAAAGGGTATAAAATATTTTATTTGGTTAATGACATGGTCAAACCAAAATATTACTATCAATTTAACCCCCAAAATAAGGAGAACATTTTATTTTTAAATATATTATTGATTCTTGTGCTGGATAAATAAGTTAAGTTAAAGAATTTCTATTTTTTAATGAGAGAAAAATGTTCTTTTTATATTTCAACCTCCTCCAGATTTTTATTTGAATAGTCCTTTTCTTAAAATAGTATATGGCATCACTGTCCCATAATTAACTAGTTGCCAAAACAAGCCTGTCAGTTTTCAGCAAATTACGTCACAATTGAAGTTGCACCACCTGCCGAAATTAAGAAATTAAAAATGTATATAATACGGGAAACTATTTTATGCTCTTTACATTCTGTCGAGGGGGAGCAGACTTGCCAAAGAGAAAAAGAGAAACTTGGTGCACCGCCAGAGGGCATCACGTTACCAAATACCATTGTCGCTTATTTGGTACCAACGTTGGTAAACTCTGTGACTGACTCATACTTCTCTGCACTTAGGCCTATACTTTATAGTGATACTTCGTCGGTATCGTGATTGTTGCAAGGAAACACTAGTAAGGTTAGTTAAAAACATAGTATTAACGTTATTAATAAATAGTTTAAGTCTTGGTAAAAGGATCACAGTTTATTTGAAGAATAAACTATTTACTGCACATGGAAATGTTTTAGATCGGCAGTTTTCTGAGTTTGTAAATGAAACTGAGGCTTAGCCAAGGCTGTTAGTAACGTTACTCAAGCGCATCGGAAAGGTGCTACCCTAACCCAAACCCCTAACCCCCAGTTGGGATTGTGAACTTGCACCTTAGGCATACCCAGTTATACTGTATGGCCTAGTGTTGTACGGATATTGCAAGTACAGAAGGGTGCCCATCAACCATCGAGTGCACCTCTAGCCTAACATTCCATGTCACAATCTTGGAAAGTGCATTGGACATTCACCCCATTATACTAGGACTATATATGAGGCACAACCTAACAAGGCCATTCTAAGAAAGTGTTTGTTTTTAAAAAACAAGACAAAAGGATGTGAATCTGTTTGTACCTGAAAAAGTTTTGACGGACTTGTTCTTATTTGAAAGCTATAAATCTTTACCGCATATTTTTCCTTTCAAGAGATACCATTACGACAAGTTCAGCATTTCCAGCTCAAGCCTAAAATCAGAAGTAACCTAATAAGGCCAGCGGGCGCTGTTTACAATTTTTGTACAGAGCTGTATGTACAGTTTCAATGTATGCAGTTTGTGCGTTCAAGTTGAGCTGCATATCTTAGCATGCAAGTGCTTGAAAAACAGGTTCACGCGCGTTAGCAAGGGAGTTTGCTATGCGCGTGCTGCATCAAAAATTGACGCACTGATTGTGACAGCAGTTTTGACGTGCTTTGTTGACTGTATCGATGCACGACATTCGAAAGTGGCCTTATTAGGTCATGTCATGGCTTTTGTGTCTCAATCAATGCATCTTACACAGTAGTAGTACGTGTGTTGAGCCTGACATCAGTCAACTTGATTTCCTGTTTGTTGATGACAAGTGTATGGAAATCTTCACATTGACTGTCATAACTCTTTAAATGTTGGCTATCTGCATACGTATACATTTACTAATACGTGAAATGCAATAAGTTTACATATTTTCAAAGCATTGTAGGCTGTATATGGCCGCGTATAGGGCACAACCGAAATTCCTCTCTAGGGACAATGAGTGTTACAGGTATAGGACGAAGACCCCAAAATTCAAGATATTTACTTCAAATCGTAATTGTAATCTGAACAAGATGATTGGCGCAATAAAATCACCGTGTTAGCCTTGTGCCAGTCGTTTCTTATGTCTTGAATGTACTATGTAAGTACACATAATATATTCACGAGAAAGAAATGACTGGCACAAGGCTAACAAGTTGATTTTATTGTGCAATCATCATTTTTTTTAACGGACACTTCCGAGCGCTCAGACGTGACAGAAATTCATCTTATTTTCAAGCTAGGTAGTGTTATTTTGTGATTTTTTTGCATAATCTAACTAGTTTTGTGAAAAGGAAAAACATATTGGAAAAGTTTCCGATATGATTCCGATTTGTAGTAAATATGAATTTTCTGGTTTTTGCCCTGTACCTGTAACACTAATGGTCCCTATGGTTCGAATTTCGGTTGTGCCCTATATGGTAATGCTAAGAGGGACCTGCCCTACATCTGTGTCCCTTGCCCAATGGGTCGCCAAGTCTACCACACAGTATTTTTTTTATTCCTTTGTGTTAATTTGTTTGCGTTTTACAGTTATCTGTTTATCACTGGTGGCTCAAGCTCTTTCTGAATCTGCTATGGCTCACTCTGGAAAGTCTCGCTTTGGTGTGTTCAGTGGTCATACTGTGAGGAGGCCTGAATTTTCATACAGTCGGCTGTGTGCTGGTCAGCACATTATTATCCAAACAAAGAAAAGGGGAGGGAAAGGTGAGGACACTTACATATGAAATTTGTCTCTGATACATCTTTTCTTAAAGTAGACCTTTCTTTTCGGTTTATGGGGAGAAAAGTAGTGCCTGTATCTTTTTCGAGTAATTTGGGCAAAAAAGCAATATTTGAACATTAAATAAAAACAAAAGAATGCAGTAAATTCGCTGACAATCTTAAATGCGTGATGCAACAGCCTCAGAGTACCTTACTGTACATTTGAATTCACATTGATGCCTCTTAAGAATCTTTCCTCCAGGCTTCAGTCCTGTTGTGAGCTTCCTGGATTAAAAATGTACTTTTTATAAGGTGTATACATAAAAAAAACAACTTGTCTTTAAAGTCTTTAAAAATTAAAGTGCCAAACCTGTTTATTTTGAAAACCTGGACCACTTAGCTGAATTCTGCCTCACAAGTTCATGGGATGTAAGATTAGGGAGCTGTTATTTGGAAGGAGATATACATGTACATTGCTTTGAGGTGAAGTTTGAACCACCGAGGTCACACATCTGTCCCTTGTATCTTTCAAGATTGCCATTTGTAAGACTTAACTGGATTAGGTAGTCCATACAAAAGGGATTTGCCGTCTGCTAAATCTACAGTAAGATTGGGGGTTTGTCACTTCTGGCGATGGTCACTACTGCCATAGCATTGGCAGTCGCTGGGAAATTGAAAAATATTGCATCTTTGGATGCTTCATAATGCAGATGAGAGTGCACCAGTGAGGGTTTATGTGTTGGTGGTAGTGTTAACCTACTCTTTAAACATTGTCCTGAGAGAGCCAATTGTGATAGGATAACTAGACCCAAATGATGTTGCTAAATACTGATATCAAATTGAAACCAACGAATAAAAGAAAGAAATCCCCATCAGTTATTTTTACCATGAAGCTAGCAATTCTATCACTGATCAGTGTTCATCCATAGTCTTCATTTGCATGAGATGAGGTGTCTAATTGACCTACACCTAAGTTGTAAAATAAACAGAAACAAGTGGAGTGCCTTTAAACTTTCCCAACGGTAGCAAAATGATTTCCATAATGATGTCACTGAAGAATCTCTTCCTCGAGGAGAGTTTTTGGTTGAAGAATTTAAAAATTACATCAGTGGTCTAGAGACTGGGTACTGCTTAAAACAAAGGAAAATGCCATGGGTGGGTGGGTGAGACTAAGGTCTGTGGCACAATTGTAAGCCAGTTCAATCTAAAATGCTTTCAGGTACTATTTGCCTTCTCAAAGAAAGGTCTGCTAGCCCTCTCAGCAAGAGATTAGTGAAAATAAATGTATAGCCAAATTATAACAGCATTTTTAGCAAACTTCTCCATAAAATTGGACGATATTTTCCCTTTTAAGGGAAGCATTCAGAATAATTTTTCTATGAATTTATCACAAGTTCTAGACTTCAGCATAGCTGTAATCCACCATGAATAGTGGTGCTAATTTATTCAAATGTTGCACCATTTGTCATATAAATACCTCTAAAATTTTAATTGTTCTGACACCCTTCCCCCAGGTCTGCCATTGAGAAAAAATATAAATTATTAAATTGACATGGCTAAATCACTTTGTGTGCAATAGAATAGACCTCTTTTGGCCTTTCTTGATAAGTTCTAGCTATGATCATTGTTGTTTGTTAGGTTGTCAGCTGAATGGAGACCTCAACCTTTCAATGAACAAGAGGAAACGGTGGGAGTTGGCAGATACACTTGCGGATGATCTTAGTTCTTCATCTTGCACTCTCATCGTTTCTCAACACCACATGAAACCACATCATGTAACCAGAGAAGTGGATTGCCTGAATATTTGCTCTCAGAAAAAAGGGGTGAGATATTGGAATGAGGCCAACAAAACATATGCAAGGGTGGAGGATTTGGTGGATCTAGACGAGGATAGTTGTAAGGAAAACTATGACACCAGCACTGTTAAATGTGGAAAGAAGAAAAGACGGCGACAAAGGCAGAATCAGAAGGAAAACGCTGCTGCCGCTATTGAAGAAGATGTAGTGATTCACTGCAAGGTGTATTCAGCACCATCCAAACATCACTTTCAAGTGCAGGCTAACAGAGGTATATACTGTGCTCTCGTTTCATTTAGTTCGTTAATATTTATGAGTGGGTGGGTTCATTTATATTTATGAATATGCTCCTAACAGTTGTAAAAACTATCCTCAAATATTTGCTGCAGTGTTTACTGCTTGCATCATGCATACTCATGTGTGTACAGGACTTCATGTAAACTTTTTATCTTTAAAATTGGTATACTACATAATTATTCAAATATTATAGCAATAGCCTTGTAAGCTTTGTAGAGCTCCTTTCTTTTGTTAACTACTCTGTAATACCTAAAGCTAACTGCACACTACACAACTTTGTGTGACCCAACTCTGAATTAGCTGGACTGTCGTGACCTTGTCTCCTGTAGCTGGCACAACGCTCATTTACATGATTGACAATATGCACTACATGACTGTCTAGCCCATTTTGAAGAGGTTGCACAGTGGTATTTGAAAACCCTCTTTTGGCATCATACACAGTCATTGGTAGTTGATCTGCCAAATTGGTTCAACCTTTTAACTGCCACAGCTTCCAGTCCAGAAGTACATACTCGTTCATTTTCCCCGCCGATGTCCACACAACTTGAAGCTTTCTCAAACTGGTCAAGACTTGCAGTCGCTCTGTAGACCCACACACACATGCATGACTATTTGCGATGGAACAGTGGGATTGAGTTGCATGGCCCAAAGTCTTATAGGGATGTAACCAGCTCATTGTGTGCCATGCTCATTCTGTTGGATGGCCTTCACTCAACACTGGATCTAAATAATCTTTGATTAGCTCATTCTTGAGTAGATATTATATTTTTCCTTTCATTTGTTGTGTTTCTAGGATCATTTACCTCAAAGTCTACCAAAGCCAGGAAAGGTGTGCCAGGGGGCAATATATCCTACTTTCAAGATATGTACGATGATGAAGTGTGGGCCGAGGAGGAAGATATAATGCTTCAGGAGGCAATGGAGGAATCTCTTAATTATACAGCAGATGAAGACTGGAATCACAACCAAATCAATAACTCTCTGGAGGATTTCCTTCATCTTCAAAAGCCTTCAAGGTCCAAAAAAGACAGGGCAGCCAAAAAGAGGTCACAGATTTGCACCAAACATGAGGCAGAGGAGACAACCAAACGCCAGATCTTCTATGTAGATGAAACAGAGCACAAAGTTTCATCCTCCTGGAAGACTGAATCATATGTACCAATGCCTAGAGGATGGAAAAAGAAGAAGAGAGGTCAAAGAAGTAAGAAAACCAAGATACCAGCTCAGGAGGAAACTGTTCAACTCCCTTCATCCCTTGAGGGTGATTACCCTACGTATTCAGTTTCAGTAGAACCAGATAGCCTCAAGTCTCTTGATGCGACAGTCCGTGATTACTTTGGCTCTTCAACGCTTGTTTGGGGGAAATGTCTGCCCTCTCGGTTTGTGGTTGATATTACGCCATACATTTTACAGAAACTAAAGGAGGATGGATTCACTAACAGCATTAGGGCAATACAAGAGGCAAGGAAAAAATGTTGGTTTCTTGTGGAAAGGAACAACACATCAACATGTGAAGCAGAAAATCCACAAAAAAAGGCCAAGCAGGGAGAATGTGGAAAGGGTACCCAAAAGATAGTGATGAGGTATGTGACAGACCTGTGTATTTTGTGTATTATGGTTTTAAAACATGATCCCAAATAAAAAAAAAAATCTGTGACAGATGTGTATTGTGAACTCATACAACTTCATGGGTCGAAGTATAGTAGCTCTGGTTCCAAGTACAAGTGCACATCATGTCCAAAAGTTTCAAGCGTAAAACTTTGCATTAGCAGCAATGCAGTAACATGCAAAACTTGTTAGTAAAAGTACAAGTATGGGCAATTGTGCAAAAAGTTGCGATGACTTTACACACTACAATTTGCTTAAATTACTGGAAGATGATATTGGGTGTCTTCTTAATGGTTGTGTATCAACATGAATTTATTTACAAGAGGAACTCTTCGGTCTCTTGTGAAGTAAATTGATAATACGGGGGGGGGGGGAGTGGGCTATTTGAGTGGCAAATAATCCAAACCGCTTTCTCAAATTTTTCAAAAGAAGTCAAATGATGGATGTTTAAATACTAAAAGTGCACACATTAGCAGTGCTGTCAATGATAATTACACTCTCAGCCAGAAATGAGAATAAAACTCAAATGTTGGGCAAATCAGACTGACATTGTTCCTGTAGAAGCATCATCTATAGTAGTTCTGCTTACTTATGTGGAACTTTTCTTGTGGAAAGTGTTTATCAAACTTTGATCAGAAAGTGCCATTCATGAGTATGTTCTGACAAAAATAGGAAAGCCTTTCTTCTTGATGGTCATTTCCTTACAGGGCAATTGGGAGTTTTATCGAAATTTGTAACATTATTGTGTTAACTGACAAGGGATGTCTCTCTTTTTTTGCCAGCTGTAAACTGATAGGATTTCCTAGAGACACCGCAGTGGAGTTGAACTCCTGGAATGCCCTCAGAGCAGAAAATACTGGAAAAATAGAGCATTTGATGAAAATTTTGAAAGAGCACATTGATGACCTTCCCCTTGAAGGGTAAGTACAGTATCAGCCCTGTATTGTATAATGCCAATCTTGGGAAGCAAAATCCTATTTTTTGGTAATAAACAGCCTGGGCAACAATGGTGGAACATGATGGTTTGTTTTTATTTTTTATCACTTCAGTCTTCACAGTGACTGTCTCATCATAATCTCAATCACACTTTGATAGAAGTAGTGTACAAGATTGATTGAGTTAAAAGAAAGCATTGCTGACTCTGTTCAATAGCAAAGTTTACCTAGCTTTGACCTAATTGAGGGCAGTTTTGAGTTTCCAGTTCACATGACTCAAATACTGCATACCCAAATATTGCATAAATAACACCACCAGTATCCTGTCAACGATAGCATCTTTTGAAATTAATATTGAGAAATATGGCATGATGAAGATTCTGCACAGAAACAATCCCAAATTTTGAAGAGATTTGAAGAGTAGATTATCGATGGTTTCTGTTGCCATATCAGGCAGTTAGATCAAACATTGCCAGTTATAAATTAAAGTCCATCTGAAGCTTGAAGGGATTTTGAATATAACATGGAAATACACAAAGCAAAATGGTGCATGATGGATCAAAATATTAAAATTATGCAGTATGTTTCATTTATATATGATAATGGCTGTGTAAAGGAGATCTTGTTGTACTGCTGTAGAAGTTAAAGAAACTCCAGGTCTGGATTTCTTGGGACTATTTTAGTTTTACTTTTCTTAACAGCTTTTTCACATCCACTTCGCTGCCTTGTGGAAAACCAGATGTGGCAGTAAATGTTTTGAGTCGAGTTTTGGATTTAGACTACGCCAACTCTGTGCAAACACCAAGCCAACTCCTTGATCAGGTATGAAGGAAGTGTTACATCAACATGTTTTAGTTAAAGCTCTTTCAATTGTTTTTGTCAGTGGCTGTAGACAACAGAAGAGTTTAAAGTCATTCATTCAATAAACCTTTTTCTTCTAAGTGACATTTTTACTGAAAATTTTGCCTGAAGTAAAAAGAAGGTCCAGATTTTTTTGTCACTTTCAAAGTGCCTTTTTAGCAGAATTTTATGACCTCAACTGCTTTCTTCATCTGCCTTCATTGCCTTCCCATCTTTTGACCTTCTTCCCCCGCCCCCTACACCCCTATCCTTTGATCCTATGGATTGCAATGTAACCTTCAGATAAACAGTATTACCTTACATCACCCTGATAACTCCAACTCGAAGACAATCATGTTCATCCTGTAAAAAAAATGTTTCTGCAATTACAGGTGAGAGTTGAGGAAACAGAAGATACACATCAAACCAATCAACTCTGCGAGTTTTTCAAACCTCTTGACGATGTTGTCAGTGATTGCAGTATTTGTCTGGAGAGTGACCTGATTGGTGAGGATGGTGTATCCACATATGCGACTGCATTGACCGATTGCAGCCATTGGTTCTGCAACAATTGCTGGACAGACTACCTTCATTCAAGAATTAATGTTGGAGACAGCTCACTCACATGTCCTGTAAGCATCCAGCTGTAATCTTCCTTTTTGGATAAACACATACTATGATCGTATTGAAAACAAAAATTTTGTTTCTATTGAAAGCAAGAGATATGAAAGGGTCCTCTTCCCTCTCTTTCCTTGTGTGGCCCAAATTAAAAGTCTGCATACATTGTTAACACATTACAGCATACTAGACTACTTTCCATTAGGGGTAGCAGCACTAAAAAGCTGAAGAGTTAAAAAGCTGAAATAGTGTATTCTTTGCTTAAGAACATCAAATCTTGTGCCAAAATTAAGGGGCTGCATCAGCTGAAGTGACAATGTGTAATATATGCTGTATGTTACAGCTGTAGAGAATTTTGAAGTATCTTATTTCTCTTTTTGTTACTTTAGTAAAACTTCTTCATCACTTTTGCTCAATTTGCGTGCCTTTGGTATCATAATTTTTGTTTTAGTGGAAAGGTTTCATATTTTAACTTCTTGTAAGTAATTTTTCACATCTGTTTTACAATTTTTCTCCAGGGATACAAATGCAAGGCAGTGGTTGATGATGTCACCCTCATCAGTTTCATCTCAGCCTCCTCGTACCAACGATACAAAAGTCAGCAGTTGGAATCCCTCAGGGCATCACAGAGGTTGGACTGGTGTCCAAAGGAAGGTTGCCAGTTCCTCCTTCAAAGACAGACAAGAGAAGAGGGTGGTACGGTTGGCATGATCTGTGCATGTGGTGGAGCATGGTGCAGCAGTTGTCGAGAAAAACTGCACTGGCCATCAACTTGTCAACAGAATCAGGCATACAAAGAAAAATATAGGGATGGAAGTAAGTAATGAACCTCTAAAACTTAGATAAAATCAGTTTAATGTTATCATTTGACCTTAAAACTGTGAGTGGATTAAAAGGGTGAAATTTCAAATTTGACTGCCTTTAAACAGCAGGATGCTACAAATTATAATGATGAAACAGGTTGTGGAAGTACCGGAAGAAATCAGAAGTATAGTTTGCGAGGTTTCCTGAAATGTAGCTGGATTATCCCAGTGTTATAGACTGCAAGTTATAAGTATGTCCTATCCAATCAGTGATCAGTGAGGTTCTTGGGTAAAGAAGGGAAATTTTTATCAAAGCAAATGATTCAAGGGGTGCTTCTTTGACTGCTAAGTTGTCATGGTTGGGAATTGTTAGAGGGAAAATTGTCTGGTTGGGAGGGGGAGGGGGAGTTATCCTGTTTCTGTACATGATGACCTATGAAAACTGCAAGATGATGGTAAAATTGAAATCATTTTGGTTTAGCATCTGATCAGTTCCCAGTTCTGTCGCAGTAAAATTATGAGCCCTGTGATAAGACTGTTATCCATTCTTGGCAGGACTTGGTCTTCATAGTACTTACCAACTTGATGCTGTTTTTGCAACATCTTCCACAAAGAAGTTTTGTATTGTAGATGGATTTCACTAAGATAAATAAACTAGAGAGTTTTGTAACTATTTCTTACCAGTGAAAAATACTATTAACTATCAAAAATTCATTTGTTTGATTTTGAATAAATCATGATTCTCTTATTTGTAGTTGAAGAAACTACTTAGAACTTGATGCAAAGGAACTTTCATTGAAACTGTAAGTCTCTTTCTTCATCATGGGTGGCTGTGAACTTCAACTTTCTCCCTTCACATTTTCAGAAACATTCAAAAAGGGCAAAATTACCCATGTGCCTGTTAAGAAGTGTCCTTCGTGCTCATACCCAATGGAAAAGAATGGAGGCTGCCCTCACATGAGTTGCCGATGTTCATTTCAATTCTGCTGGTCGTGTGGAGGTGAATGGAAGTATCCTCATGATTGCAAAAGAATTCAGTCAAGGCTTTTTTCACAAGTGAGCATAAATTTTACTTTTGCTTTTCTTCTTACTGTTGTCATGTCTCTCACAAATGTTTTTGCATATTCAGTTTAAAATGCTACACCTTTATTCACTAATGGGAAGTAAGATGGACGAAAGGGTAAACATTGAAACAGCCAATTACAGTGATAAAAGCAATTAGCTTATCACCATAGAAGATATCAATGTATGTCATCATTTGAAAGCCACCCTTGATCATGTTAATGATCAGTATGAGCATTTCTATGATGGGTGATAAAAGTGGCCATGGATTCAATTCATGTTACTTATTTTTTTTTTTTTTTTATTCTTGCTATAATGAGATAGGGGCATGGCGTTCAAAGTAATTAGGCTTGGCTTTATGGGGTTGAAAACTCAATTCTGGGTTGGGTCAAAGAAAGAAAAATTCAAGGTTGGAAGGAATAAATACCCATCTTCCTCCTTATCTTCCGAAGACTAGTTAAAGAGAAAAGGAAATGTCTTCATTTCATCTACCATCTTCATAAAGGGAGTTCTTCATGAGTATTAATCAGGCTTCCTGATTCCTTCTTTTTTGTCATGAAATAACTTCCTAGAAAAACCCAAATTAATGAATTACAATAAAACTTGAACTGTACCTTTCTGTTTTTGTGTTTCTGAAACATAGTTTATTAGCAGCTACCCTGTATTGCTTGTTATTGATGATGGCTGTACTTTCTCTTCCAGAATGTCGATCTTTTAGACGTCATTATTCTAAAGAATAACTACGATCGTGCTCTCTTCCATCGTGGCAGGTGTACAAGGTCTGCCAACAAAGCTAGAAGGTTCAGAGCAAATGTTCTAGTCTCTAAACTTGTAAGTTTTAAATCCTTCCTGATCACATTTTCCTGATGAACAGTTGTACCATATTGTAATAATAATAAAAAACACCATTGAAAATGTAGACAATCCTGGCTGAAATTAAAGCAGGGAAGATGATCGATATTCTTGTTTAACCTCAGACCATAAGTCTTACTTGTTTATTTTCCAGGAAAATATTTTATGTGCAGGAAGTTTAATTTAAGGATCTATAAAGTTTGGAATTGTGTAAATAAAACATATCTCTATGATAGTAAGGAAATCCTGTCTTCTGAGGTGTATTTCAATGGGAAATTGATGACGATAGAGCTGTGTGGGAAGACATTTCACATTGACAGCAGAAAGCACTTGCCCTGCAAAATTTTCCTTATTGGCTAAAAATCATGTCATCATGGTATGAATGAATTTTGTTGTGAAAATAAAGCATCAGTGGCCCGATATCACTGCTCTTCTGCCCAGAAATCAATTCGTGTTTATCAGGACCCCACCCCGCAACCCAATCCCCCACCTCATACACTCAGCTCTGTTACTTTTCTTTAAAAATGTCCCTTGTCATTGCTTAGTGTTAGAGTCGATTGTCATGATGTCATGATGATATCACCACATATTACTGTATGAAATGACATGACAGAAGATAGCATGCTCACAATAAAAATCTAGTTTTTGATTTCTAGTGAAAATTTTGAAACAATGTTCGCTTAGTCAACAAAAATGTTGATACTTTGTAAAGGTTCCTCGATCTCTTACATGTCATTTATTTCATATTTACAGTTGAGTGCTATTCAAGGACATGTTCAGGACAATTCATCTAAACAGGTTACAATCAGGGTAACATCAATCCACTCTGAAGACAACAAATCACAGATGATCAGCAGGCTTTCAAATGTGCTGGATGATTCCCTGAAATTTTGCAGTGAGGTAAAGCTTTTCACTTTTTTGTTTTACAGTATCAAAGATCTTTCACATCATTTCATGTCAAAGCGTAAGAACAGTCAATTTTGATAAATAAGTCGTGCATCCATTTTCATCATTTTCACATCAGTACAAAATGTACGAGGGGTTAGCGGGAGGGGGTAGGGGGAGGTTTTCAAGATCCCATGTGCACTCTTTTGAAATAGCAAATGGTTGACATTTCATCAAAAATAGTACTTTTGTCAGTTTTCTGAGTTTTTGTAGGCTGTTAAAAAGATTAAGAAGACTGAATAACCCTTAAGGCATATTTGCCCATTCTGTGAAAGCATTTTTTACTACTGTGCAAGTCAGTTATGTGTTTTAAGGTAGTATAACCAATTCTTTTATGTAAGCATGAACTTTGCCACATTAAGTTGAATGTTTTGAAAATTAAGCTGAAGGCTTAGCTAAACTTAATTTTATTTAGGGTAGAAAAAATTCAAATGGGAAACTGCTGCAGGATTCCACATAATTTGGATTTAAGTTTTCATTTTACGTATTGTGAAGATTTCATGGGATCCATTAAGTGCACTTATCTTCTTACAACTTGAAACAACAAGGAAGTTCATACAGAGTGCTTACAGAATTACTTCTTCAAAAAGTCAGTTTTCTTTTTACAAGGTCTGATATCTTTTTGTGCAGGCCGAGTTTGTCTTGGAACACCTTGAAATTTACTTGACAAGCCGTGATCTCCTCCCTCAAAGTAAACTGCAATTTGTGGTCAACGTTAAGGATCGTTTAACTTACATTTCCAATCAGATACATCAGGTAAGGTTTTATTTTTGAGAAGAGGAAAAGTGTAAAATATAACAGCTTCTCAGCATGTCCAGTGAGACTATGGGCCATTTGAAATCAAATTTTTGTAGGTGATGGGATGTTTCCCATTTTAGGAATGATAATTGGCATATTGCTACTTGGTTTCATATAGTTTTAAACTGAGAGGAATCGGCGATCCCTTTTGAAATTTGAAGTCACATAGTTCTACTGTAGGTATGTATGCATACAGATGCATGCCCATTGAACAGATTTAATCTTCTTCTTATGTAGACATTCTAGCCTCTTTTTAGCTGCCTAAATCATTTAGTGATGTGTTTAGAACTAACCAAAGTTTTAAGCTAATCCATAAAGTTAAACAATATATTATTAATATACCTCCAAGCTTAGGTTGGAATGAGAGGGGGTCTCCTGCTGTGGTTCCTTGCTCAATAAATGTTGCTGAAATTTGCTTCTGATAAAGGCTTGTCAAGTCATTTGACTGCATACTTGTTGAAGATTCTGTAATAACATGGATTCCCTGTGTGAAAGACTTTCTACTTACGAATTTTGAATGTCTTTGAAACAGTGGAGTACAAAATTGTTAGGAGGGATCAGTCTTCAATTCAGTAATGAAAGTCATTTCTCACTTTGTCCACAGATCTTGGAGCAGAAAACACTCTTCAATATTTTGACTGTAGCTGAACGTCTGTCAGCCCTCACTACAGCAGGACAGAACAGTCTCCACAGTCTGGCAGTCTCCCTGAAGCAAGGCAGTCACAGATGAGATCTAAAATACCAGTGGTGAAAGAGAGTAATCAGAATTGAATTCAACCTCGAAACTCTACCTGTTTTGGTTACAACAGGGCATGATATAAATTAATTTGAATCTCCCTAAACTTATATCCTTACACCGGCATCACATAAGTCATGTCTCAGATTAAGGCAATTTCATTTTATTGAAAAGATGGATTCTTGAAAAAACCATTTCATAGGTTTTTAATATGGTTTACCGCAAGGGCTCTAGCTACGTCGGGAGGTACTAGTCAGGAGTAATGGGAACTTCAATTGCCCAACCAGTAGTGTCCATTTTGTGTACTAGCACAGGATTGAAAAAAAAGACCTTGTTATGGACATGCAAACTGACATTTCTATGAGAAATAATGATAAAAGTACTGGTTTCCTGTAATCTTTACAATTACAGATGGCCAACAAGAATCAGGAGTGATTCTAAAGGGGGCCTTACCCTGGTTTCTGGTCTCCTGCAGTTAGAAAATCCTTCTACTCTGTTTGGGTACTAAATTAGCTGACACAGAATACTGAACCTTCTTCATGTTAAAATGAGGGGCATTACAAGTACAAAGTGTAAAGACCTGAGAGGCAAGTAGAAGTGATGTGGCTGTGTTAGCACAGGAGATGTGTAACAAGTTGTATACCTTAAACACAGTTAAATATGAATGTTTCAAGTGATTGGTTTAGGTGGTTGGGATAATGCATAAAAATGGTGTTTCTCTTCTCCCAGAAGCATTCTAATAATCTGATGTATTTAGTACTAGTAAATGACTTGTTTTGTGATTCCTAGTAATAATTTAGTATATTAAGTGGTCACAAGTATTTTAGACATAATGGCCTAACTGTAGAAGATTCTAGTGGTCTGTGCACATCTTCTTGTGGATGACTACCAACTTCAGTAAATTTAGCTATCAATTTTTGAGAAGTCTTGTCCTTTGATGACAAACTCACCTTATTGAGTGATCCAGATAGTGGTCATTCTGATATATTGGTAGGGCTGGGATGGGGGGGGGGGGGGCCCCGGGGCACAAGACCCTGCTTCTGTATTTTGCCATTAATCTGTAAAACCTTACAGATTTGTACTTTCAACCCTTCATTTACCTGACACACCATTCTAATTTAAACTGTATGATCAATTCCAGTATTTTTTTTTGTCTGCAAGTCTAGAGGTGTACACTTTAAGATCAAGTTTCTGCCTATTGTGTGTGAGAAATAATTTTGTAAATTCCATTTTCCTAGGCAGTACAAATTCTTTACATTTCATTTTCCATGTAGAAGTATTCGTGCAAGCTTTTCAGCAATTACCAAAGAAGTGGCCTTACATTATCTTGGGTACTGGCAGGATTTTCATCATTTTTAAGTACTTTTTGAACAATATTTAATCAATGTTACCAGTAGAGTGCTCTGATGTGTCCATCAATAGAGTTGGAACCATACAACTCCCACTGCTGATCCAGCCCCAGTGTTCCCCTTCCCCCACAGCTTTTCCCTTCCCCCACCCTCTCTCCTCCTTCCACCTGCCAAAATTTTGAACCTGTTGTGTCATGTCATGGTCTTAAGTCCTTCCAATGTAGCAAGTATGGCAAGGTAGCAGTGCATTTTCAAAACTTCTACTGGATAAACACTTTTCACATTGCAACAAATTATATCCATTAATTAATTTGGTATCTATATTACGTGTGAGGGAATTGGCAGGTGCCAAACTTCAAAATGTAGGATTAAATTACTATTGGCTTGGATAAGGTTGTTCTTGTGGAATAGAATGAAAAACCTGCCATATCAAGGTGGATATTTTCAACACTGATGTCTCTCAACATCTGTTTGAATTGAAATGACCAACTGAGAATTGGTATACTGCTGCTATGAAGTGGTACCATGTATGTTGCAACATGCCATGTATGTTGCAACATTTTAAAGCTGCCTTAATCTGTTTAAAGGGTACTATCATTATCAAACACTGGACAAGAATTTTTTAAGAATGAAAGAAAAATACAATGAGACAATTGTTAGTTCTGTCATGCCTTTCTTGTTTCAAGTTTTTCTTGGCTTTTTTACAAGAAAATTTCCGACAACTGTATTGAAAGACTAAAAAAAAAAAAAAAACTAAATGAAAAGATACGAAAAAATGTAACAAATAGTTTGAGAGAGCTAGGACTAGCATTGCACATTAATCTACCCTACGAAAGTACCGTCTGGTGAGAGTGGAGGTGAAAAGCATATGAAACTTAAGATGAAATTGCATTTAAGAGCAAAACCATCGTGCCCTTTACTTGTATTCATCCAAAGTTACATTATTGAAGTGAATCCATTCCAATCAGCTTGGGGATAGATTCATACTGACTTCATTCATAGGTTTTTAATATGGTTTGCCGCAAGGGCTCTAGGTACCTCGGGAGGTACCAGTCAGGAGTAATGGGAACTTCAATTGCCCAACCAGTAGTGTCCATTTTGTGTACTAGCACAGGATTGAAAAAAAAGACCTTGTTATGGACATGCAAACTGACATTTCTATGAGAAGTAATGATAAAAGTACTGGTTTCCTGTAATCTTTACAATTACAGATGGCCAACAAGAATCAGGAGTGATTCTAAAGGGGGCCTTACCCTGGTTTCTGGTCTCCTGCAGTTACAAAATCCTTCTACTCTGTTTGGGTACTAAATTAGCTGACACAGAATACTGAACCTTCTTCATGTTAAAATGAGGGGCATTACAAGTCCAAAGTGTAAAGACCTGAGAGGCAAGTAGAGGTCATGTGGCTGTGTTAGCACAGGAGATGTGTAACAAGTTGTATACCATAAACACAGTTAAATATGAATGTTTCAAGTGATTGGTTTAGGTTGTTGGGATAATGCATAAAAATGGTGTTCCTCTTCTCCCAGAAGGATTCTAATAATCTGATGTATTTAGTACTAGTAAATGACTTGTTTTGTGATTCCTAGTAATAATTTAGTATATTAAGTGGTCACAAGTATTTTAGACATAATGGCCTAACTGTAGAAGATTCTAGTGGTCTGTGCACATCTTCTTGTGGATGACTACCAACTTCAGTAAATTTAGCTATCAATTTTTGAGAAGTCTTGTCCTTTGATGACAAACTCACCTTATTGAGTGATCCAGATAGTGGTCATTCTGATATATTGGTAGGGCTGGGATGGGGGGGGGGGGGGAAGGGGGACAAGACCCTGCTTCTGTATTTTGCCATTAATCTGTAAAACCTTACAGATTTGTACTTTCAACCCTTCATTTACCTGACACACCATTCTAATTTAAACTGTATGATCAATTCCAGTATTTTTTTTTGTCTGCAAGTCTAGAGGTGTACACTTTAAGATCAAGTTTCTGCCTTATTGTGTGTGAGAAATAATATTTTGTAACTTCCATTTTCCTAGGCAGTACAAATTCTTTACATTTCATTTTCCATGTAGAAGTATTCGTGCAAGCTTTTCAGCAATTACCAAAGAAAGTGGCCTTACATTATCTTGGTACTGGGTTTTCATCATTTTTAAGTACTTTTGAACAATATTTAATCAATGTTTACCAGTAGAGTGCTCTGATGTGTCATCAATAGAGTTGGAAACCATACAACTCCCACTGCTGATCCAGCCCCAGCTTCCCCTTCCCCCACAGCTTTTCCCTTCCCCCACCCTCTCTCCTCCTCCCACCTGCCAAAATTTTGAACCTGTTGTGTCATGTCATGGTCTTAAGTCCTTCCAATGTAGCAAGTACGGCAAGGTAGCAGTGCATTTTCAAAACTTCTACTGGACAAACACTTTTCACATTGCAACAAATTGTACCCATTAATTAATATGGTATCTATATTAGGTGTGAGGGAATCGGCAGATGCCATACTTCAAAATGTAGGATTAAATTACTATTGGCTTGGATAAGGTTGTTCTTGTGGAATAGAATGAAAAACCTGCCATATCAAGGTGGATATTTTCAACACTGATGTCTCTCAACATCTGTTTGAATTGAAATGACCAACTGAGAATTGGTATACTGCTGCTATGAAGTGGTACCATGTATGTTGCAACATTTTAAAGCTGCCTTAATCTGTTTAAAGGGTACTATCATTATCAAACACTGGACAAGAATTTTTTAAGAATGAAAGAAAAATACAATGAGACAATTGTTAGTTCTGTCATGCCTTTCTTGTTTCAAGTTTTTCTTGGCTTTTTACAAGAAAAATTTCCGACAACTGTATTGAAAGACTAAAAAAAAAAAAAATAAACTAAATGAAAAGATACGAAAAAATGTAACAAATAGTTTGAGAGAGCTAGGACTAGCATTGCACATTATCTACCCTACGAAAGTACCGTCTGGTGAGAGTGAGGTGAAAAAGCATATGAAACTTAAGATGAAATTGCATTTAAGAGCAAACCATCGTGCCTTTACTTGTATTCATCCAAAGTTACATTATTGAAGTGAATCCATTCCAATCAGCTTGGGGCTAGATTCATTTGACTTCTGTACCTTTGTCACACAGATAATTAATTGGTTTTATCAGAAGATGCTAATATTTTGCTCTAGATGATGAAACATGCAGTAGTAATGAAACTGAGGCAAGGGGAAGACAGTAGCATGATTAAAAGGGAGGCACCTCCAATTGTAGGATATTCAGTGTGATGACTGCAGCTGCCTTAAGTTATCCAAGGACAATTTTTCAATGTGTCTCACAAACCTTGTGCACAACTGATAGCCATGAGACCCTGGCAACCAACAAAGCCATGAGAAAAATGTGCCCAATTTGTAGATGAAGACCAAATTCAAAACAATCATAAAAAAGAACCATTCTTCCAAAGATTTAAATTATATGTGCAAGCTGTGAAGCACCTCAATACGTATTTGCAACAACTGAGATGTTCATACATTATTTTGAAATAGCCCAGCCACTCCTCCTACCCCACCCATCCATCCACTTCACAGTGAAAAAGGCCAGATTAACAGAGATTGATGCCACCAAAAGAAACAAGCCCTTCCCATCTACTTTCTACTGGTGGAGATGCAGTCAATACTCTCAAAACAGGATCCAGAGACCTCATCTGGCTGAAATAATATTTTGAAGCAATCACAGGAGGCTTGCTTGCATTGTGGGTACAGCATATACTGCTTTTACATTTGTACAATTATTATACATTTTATTTACAATCAAATTCAACTAACTACAAATCGTAAGGAAAACCCCTCTCGGATATTTACCTAATCTTTTCAAAGCTTCTATTGTAAAATCACAGTAAAATAATGTTTTCCATTATTATCTCCACTTAATAGTGTCGATTTCTCACAAGCTTCTGCCAATAAGAATGTGAAAACTGCAACCTTCTCTGCAAAAATTCATGGTGCACACTCCTCTTTCTTCTTAAAATATTCAACTGGACTTCCCAAAGCCCTTTTTACTTCCATAGTTAACCCCCACTGCTCCATCTGCCAACTGCCACCCCTTATATAATTCCCCCTTTCCTACAATACTCATCCAATTTAACATGTTACAAATTGACAGAGCACCCACTTAACCCCTCCTCATTTAAAATGGGATGAACTGATTAGCAAAGTTCTTTGAGCAACGGGAAGTACTTTCTTGTAGGGCTTAATTATAAGACGATCACACCTTGGAATAAGGAGAATGTGCCTGGTTATTTCAGAGTTTAAGTCAGCCTATTAGCAATGTAAAAATACACACACACACACACACGCAAATATGCAAATAACTGAACAAATTTTGCGCAAGTAGGTCATCTTTCACAAATAAGCATCCTGGTTTTTTCTTTTTTGCATTTCCAAAGGAAAAACACAATTTGATTATGAACACAGGAATTGGTTTGGGACCTAAGGGATTTCTAAAAATTCTGTCAGCCATCTTTCACATAAATTCACACATTTCTTGCATGAAACCAGTAGACCCCATTATGTTTACTTCATCATATCGCTGTCAAACTTGAATAATTTTTCTAGCTAAACCCATCATATAGGTGTATTCTCCTCCTGGAGATTGTGATCTCTCGATTGTGATACATTATCACAGAGGGTATCAGTCACATGTAGCCTACACAACACCATGGTAACATCATCGTAATTTCTGATCACACCTGCAGTAAAGTAATTACGAATGACTTTATACATGTCAGTCACTGAAGTGTTGCAATGGTAGAAGTAGGACTTCTCGGGTACACATTACCAAGCAGAATGTACCAGTGAATTAACAAATGCAAGATGCAATGACCATATGCAGTATAACAAGAACATGCTACACACCAACTGGCCAAATGACAGATATTTTCATCATTCACATTTCACTGGTGACGATACAATGATCATTGTGTGGTCACACAAATAAAATCTCACAATAACATTGCAGTGCCGCCATGATTCAGTGAGGACATCATGCACCTTTGACCATGGTATTTAATGTGTCAAACCTCCCCCCGTCCCAAAGGTGCTTTCATTTCCCAGGCCCACCTAAAAATTATGTTTCTCTAAGCTAAGGAATGCAAAATTAACCTTCTCTGCTGTAAAACCTACATCAAAGTAACTCAATCCCCACCAATAAAACTTACATGAAAAAATACACCTAGACACAAGTAAGAGTGCTTTCAACACTAATCATGCTCATAAAAATTTGGCATCAATTGCTCATGGAGTTTGACTGCTTGGTGATCAATGGATGTCACTCTCAACGAGAAACAGAAGATAAGGCATCTGCAATGTTATTTCATCTCAACACACAGATGATGACGGTATGAAATTGTCCATGACTGGACAACTCCCCAGCCCCCAAACAAATCCCACCCAGACAGATTAGATTCTGTGATGGCATTCTTGCCTTTTTGGAGCTTTTTACTGTAGACTGAAGTTCCTCCCTGACTACTACTGAGACAATTTCCCCAGAACATTCCCACCCCTGAAAATTACTACTACGGAACCTCCCCTCAACAGAAAATTCAGTATTACCCAGCATGGGAATTGTCTGGGATGAGAACTGCCCAGCAAAAGGGAAAGGGGGGATGGTCCCAAAACTGAAATCTTTAATATCCTTTTCAGTTTAATTGTAATCTTGTATTCAGTTCAATCCTTAGTTGCAATGTAATAATCTAAACCACACTATACTCTGGGATCCCACCCACAACAGGTTGAAATCATTTCTGGGTAAATAATAAATTCACAGGAGTTTCAAACAAATTTTATAGCAAAAAATTTTCATAAGTAAAAATCATACAGAACAAAAAACAATAAATTCCACTTAAAACTATCCTCTCAAAAGATGAAAGCATTTTACATTTCAAAAAATAAAGCAAGAGTTTAAAGCTTTCAATTTGACACATCCATTTCTCTAAAACAACCCTCTATGTAAGAAACATTGGAAGATACATGACACATCATTATTCTGAATTTATTTATCTTTAATTAATCAACATGTATGTATAATTTTTTAAGTCCATTCTATCTCACTTAGCCTACATTTTGAATTAATAAATACCAAATAAAAACCCAAAGCAGAAAGTGATATCCTCCATACTGTAGTAGCACAATAGAATATAACCCAGAAACACAAGGGGTTAAAACCACATAAGATGCCAAATCGCAATGTTGCCAGGAGCAGCTCTGCGTCTGCATAGAAGAGACTAGTTCTAACCAAGGGAAGAATAACGAAATATGTCACAAAGTGTGGTGACCAGTCTGGGAATGAAAACTCTTTCTGTTGTCAGTCTTTCACAAACTACGAGTGTTGACCAAAGGCTATGTGAACTTTTTTGTTATTATTTTCCAATTACAACTGCCCTTGTCTGTTAACAAAATATTATGAATTTGCCTGTCAATCAGATGGTCTAACACAATACACATATTTCATATGTAACACTAGGATTCCTGACAGTCCTAAGTTTCCTAGCATTTGATTGCTTCATGACCCTACCCTACACCGAGTACTTGGTAACAATTCCTGCAACATGACTTTTTTTTTTTTTGTTACAAATATAGATGAGCCATCTCTCTTCATACGATATGCATGCATAAGAAAAGAAACACATTTTCATCATAAATAAACAACACAAAACTTTGGTTCCAATGTTCTAAGTATATACAATTTTTATTGTGGGTTTAACCACACAAATTATTAACAAGGAGCGCCCTCAGTCTCAGCTAATCAATCTTCCACAACCAGCTCACTTTTGAGTTAAACTTCCACAGATATCACGTATGTCTGATTGCATTGATACAGGATCGAGAAGGTCTCTGAACCTTTCACAGTTGTCTCAATTGTTTCAGTTGCTAAGCAGCAGTATAAAAAGAGCTATTGCTAGGCAACGCCAAGGGAGGCACAAACACTCGCACCAATTCACAAATAACACTATTTCGTATGAAAATAATTTTGAGTCCTTTGGTTTTTAAAAAATAAAACTTAGCCTATTCGACCATGCCTGCCTCTTGTGCGCTGGCCTTCATGACCTCCTCCCTGCTCACACGGTAGGTTGTCTGAAGCCTGCCCTCACTTTCGAGTTCCATATCACCATTCATTTCATGGTGGTGATAACGATTGGAGGCAGGGGCAGCCTCAGATTCGTAAGCTAATCGAGCTTCGTATTCCTCTTGAGTCATGCGTCCATTTGCTTCTTCGCCAACATGAGAAGCGGAATTAAAAATCTCATCTTTGGAAATGTCTCCATTGGTCTGGGCGAGATACTCCCCCTCCTCTTCCACCTGGGGGTAGTGGTGGCTCATTTTCTTTGGTGTTTCACATATTTGGCTTTCAGCTGTATCTTTATAGTGCATAACTCCTTGGTTCATGCCCCCTGCTGCAGGTGGTATGAACGCTTCCTCAGAAGAAGCTAATCTCATCCCCAACTTGACTTGTGTTGGTGGTTCCATCCTGCAAGCGATAAGAATGATTATCTGACTTACTTATGCAAATTTGTACGAGAGAGCCTCATACTATGAAGCAACCTTTTAATTTTATGTGACTTGAAGGTACAAAAATCACACAAATCATCTCAGAGATTTTTGGAGAGCACTAAATCTACTGGGGGCAAAGTAATAATTACTTAACCTTTTCAGCTCCCCCCAATTTAGCAAACCATGATAAAGTATGAGATAAATGCATTCCTCAATGATAAGTAGAAAATAACAGAGAATTATGGAAATTTTATGCAATGATTGTGCTCACTTATGACTTCATAAAACTTAAATCAATATTCCAGTGACAATTTCACAGAATTCGCATGAAAGCAAATAATTTGTCATCACATGCCCTTCAAATCCCTATAGCTTGTCCATAACTCAAGATATTCTGCTTTAAAGATAAGTTATTCTTGTCAAAAACAGACTTCCAGTTGCTTCAAGGTTACAAAAGGTTATGCAATACCAGCAAAATTGAAGATATAATTTTACCTTGAAACTTGACACCAGTGAAACACTGAATAACATTCATTTTTAGACCGAGCTTAAAATTTTGTGAGAATAATGGCTAGAACTATAAAAGAGTCTGCATATTTCATTTACCTGTGTCAAGATTATAAAGACAAACAAAATATGATCAATTAATGTGCCTATATGACGTCACAGATTTCTCATTGTGCAATACACTGCTGTGAACTGAATGTTTTTCTGAAATACTCATAACTACCATGCTACTGAGATGAGATTTACACCAATAGAGAGAGAAATAGCTCCCTGATTTTATGAAACTCTTGCACTTTGTCACCGGAATATCCCCTAAACCATAATCATGATTTTTTCCCCCTTTCAAACTTACAAGTCTTCCCCATCTTCTCTGCGTTCCCCTACATCTCTTGCATCCACAGAGTTATTCTCCTCCCCCATACCACTAGACTGATGGTCCCTTTCATCTCGAATTGGAGAAGGGGCAGTCTGAGGTGAGGGGGGCACTTCATCACTATCCTCCACTGTAGTAACTTCTTCCTCCCTAGCTCCATGTTCCAATCCATTAACATTATGATTTTCAAACCTGGACTCCAAGTTCATTGGTGTACTCTGTGAGTCCATCTTGCCCTCCTGATCTGATTCCGAGGCTGGTCGGAGAGGGGGCATATCCTCCGAATAAGACATATGGGATTCATTAAAGCTCTCTGAGTCTTTGGGAATGGGGAATCCAGCCTGCATGTTTGCTAGAGCAGTCACTGACTGGAAATGAAAGAGAGAAACACCGAAAATTAAACAATTGCAAAAGACAATTATATTATCCTTAGAGAACAACCATTTTTTTTGTGGTAAGTAGATCAAACCTGGCCAATCAATAGATCAGGTGAACCAACT
This sequence comes from Holothuria leucospilota, assembly GCA_029531755.1. NCBI lineage: Eukaryota > Metazoa > Echinodermata > Holothuroidea > Aspidochirotida > Holothuriidae > Holothuria > Holothuria leucospilota. The sequence continues at coordinate 26,293,942 of CM055962.1, read as the reverse complement.
AAGTTCCATCTGTGTCTTCAGGAACACCTTTTAGTGTGATTCATCAACCCAATTCTGCTACAGAGACAATCAGGCCATCAACTGACCTACAGGCATCAGTTTTTGGACAATTGTTTTCAATGTGAAATCTAATATGGTGGAGTCACAGGAATAACATTAAGTTGATATGATAAAAATGTAGCTTGAAATAACCCACTTTTCTAATGTCAACAACCACCTACTCCCCTCTCACTGCAGAATGCCTGCTTCCCAATATGATAAAAGGGTTCTTTCAATTTATCAATCAGGCCATCAACTGACCTATATGCATCAATTTTTGGACAATTGTTTTCAATGTGAAATCTAATATGGTGGAGTCACAGGAATAACATTAAGTTGATATGATAAAAATGTAGCTTGCAATAATCCACTTTTTCTTATGTCACCAACCACCTACTCCCCTCTCACTGCTGAATGCCTGCTTCCCAATATGATAAAAGGGTGCCTTCTTCTCCTTCTTGTCTCTATCATTCTTGTCTCTTCTTGTCTCTATCATTCCAGTATTTCCCTCCTACCCCCCACAACTGCTGAATGCCTTCCTCCCAACATAATTTATCCATTTCTTGTCTCCACAAATCCCCTCCTCCCTTCCTAACCTCCCAACACTGCTGAATGCCTCCTACCCTCCCAACACTGCTGAATGCCTCCTACCCTCCCAACACTGCTGAATGCCTCCTACCCTCCCAACACTGCTGAATGCCTCCTACCCTCCCAACACTGCTGAATGCCTCCTTCCCTCCCAACACTGCTGAATGCCTCTTACCATCCCAACACTGCTGAATGTCTCCTACCCTCCCAATGCTGCTGAATGCCTCCTTCCCTCCCAATGCAGCAGAATGCCTCCTACCCTCCCAATGCTGCTGAATGCCTCCTACCCTCCCAATGCTGCTGATAGCCTCCTACCCTCCCAATGCTGCTGAATGCCTCCTACCCTCCCAATGCTGCTGATAGCCTCCTATCCTCCCAATGCTGCTGAATGCCTCCTATCCTCCCACCACTGCTGAATGCCTCCTACCCTCCCAACACTGCTGAATGCCTCCTACCCTCCCAACACTGCTGAATGCCTCCCTCCCAATATAATTTAAGTTATCCACTTTTTGTCTCCACTAAACTCCTTCTCCCCTCCTCCACTCCTACTGAATGCCTGTCTCCCGATATACTCACTGGCATCTCCAAATTTAAAGGCTGATCCATATCTCCAAGAGATGACGTTTTGCTCACAGGTGTTGTGGGTGTGCTAGGGGGTGTGGTCAAACTACACAAATGAAAGGAAAGAGCTGCTTTCAATTTCAATCCTAACTCATCTCAACGAGAAAAAATTCCTTCCAACCATTCTACTAGAAAGATGGATTTGTTTTCAATTTTGAAACAAAATGTCCATTTTCAAGACCATTTTTACATGGACCCACAAGAGCAATAGTACACAGCCTTCAAGTGGCTGGAAGATCAATACATGCAAACATGAACCTCACGACAGGTTTCTGTGCTCTATAATATCACAATACACAGTTATACATTTCAACTTTCCACTTAGCTGCTTTAAAGACTCAGTTCAAGATGGCTAACCTGCAGAGTAGACAAAGCTTTTTGCTCACCTCATCACTGCCAAAAATCCAGTGTCTGCTGGACTTCAAGGAAAAAGCATTTCATTTGCACCAGAAATCTGAATAAACCTCATTTACATAGCCACAAGATAATAGGCTGGATAAGGGCAATTTAATACACACTACAGAAGGAATTTGTTTTCAAAATTTCATAACTGCACAGGCTGTTTAAGTGATGACAGTGTGTTTCCAATTACCAAAATGGCAGCCATTACTCGTGCCCAGAAAGGGACATCGATGGCACTCACGTGCAATGAGACCTTTTATGGTTTCCTCATTGTAGAAACCGGTTGGTATCGGTATACACACAGATATTTGTATGTGTGTAACACTGGTGCAATTGCACACAGAGAGTAGAAAAATTAGAATTTTTGTTTTTAATGTAACAACAGTGTAAGCCCTCCTCATCAAATGTATAGCCAACCAGCCATGGTGTCATTTGTTAGTACACACATGAATTTAAGGAAATAGGTAGCCATTGAGAAAATAATGCCAACAAAATGCAAACACTGCTACCATGAGAGAACCTCTACAGAGGTTTCAAACATGACATCAGTATATGTCCGATTGCCAAGCTGCCAGTCTTAGCTCAGGTCCAGAAGATATGTCAGCAAAACCTGGTTAGCAGCACATGTATACAGCAGGAAAATACATAAATTTCATGCATATTCATCACCAAGCATTTTCAACATATTGATGACTATTGCAGGCTTTTCATGACCACAGAAACTATGTTTTAAGAAAGTGGTCATGTGACCCTTTCCACAACTCAACAGCATATTACCTGCCAAGCCTCTGAGGTCTTCTTTTCATAAATTCAACCTCGTCTACAGTCCATACAGCTCCTTTCACATTCTCCACTCTGACAAAACACTTATGTAAACTTAAATTGTGTCGGACAGCATTCTAAAATGAAAACAGAGAGAAATCTCACTGAGCTCTTCCAGACATTACACTAAAAGCAGTTCTAATAACAAGACCATCTAAAGATGCTACTTAATTATTATTATTCAATCTCTCCATTTATCTATGCTTCACTCATATTTTATTTTTACTGAAAAAGGAACCTATCCTCATTTTCCAACAAAATGATACATATTTCACAGAGAATAATTTGCATAACCCCTGAAAAGATCTCTGTACCCCTAGTCCAAGATGTACATGTACCCCAGGTCAAAACCCATACATTAAACAGATACATGATACATCCCACAGTCCTCCACAGTTACACTAGGTCCCCAAACTAACATTCAAGTCCTGAAAATTGTCTTCAAAGTGTTACTTATTACCAGCCTTTATGACCATTTTCAAATTTAGCATCTCCCCCTTGACAGTATGAAACAGGACATCATGGGAATAGCATACACATGTTAATACTGTCTATGGTGAAACTAATCAATATAAGCAGACAGTGTGTTTCATTTTCTGGCGTGGTGGCTGGAGGTGAAATGTCATTAGCACGAAAAAAAAAATGCAACACAAGGATCAAAATAAATACTGAACATTTAAGCTAATCCTCCTCAAAGGTGAAAATCCAATGTATGCACAAATACGAACACATTTTTCAACCATTTCATTTTTATACTGGCCTCTCTCCACCCACCCTAGCACAGCTATCTGCCACTCCTTTATTACAATAAAAGAATACACTCTTCTTCAGACATCATATTCAAAAGGCCCCATTACATCTCCTATAAACACTCCACTGATGCACTGCAGATCTCCATTGACAGGAATGCATACGGTTCAAACTTTTAGGAAAATGTAACCCTAATCTAAGTCAAGACACTTTCCAACCAAACTCCCCAATCATTTCTACCTGACGTAACCTCAACCAAAAGGTGCCGCCATTTTTCCCCTTAGGTCGGTGCTTCTTTTCCTAATGATTGATACTTGTTTATCCAATCCTGGCCAGGATTCAATTTGCATTCAGTTCATATTTCAACTAAAATATTATTTGAAAATGTTGTCCTGGAGGTTATCAGGGGTAATATCTTGAGTAACAAGATAACGCTGTTTAAAAACTTTCACAGATTCCATTAGCATGTTATCAAAACATGTAATTCCATTCGCAAGAGTAAAAATATCTCATGCCAAAACTTCTAAACATGTCAGCTTTGTGTTTTTTAACCCTGCTTCCTGTTTACTCAAGTTGTCAATCTCTTAAGGAAACCTTTATGTTTTGAAGAAATGAAACTTAATCTTCTATTTTTAAACACTTTGAACAATGAAATCAAATAAACTTAAGCCTCTACTTGTATTTACACATGTTCTAACTTTAAACCAATGTTTTTTCCTTCCTCCTGGGAATTTGTGAGTATTCCATTTCTTTTTCTCAAAATAACTCTTTAAAGGGGGACATAATTTTTTTTTGTAATTTAAAAAAAATTGTACAGCAGAATGCTCAAATATGACAACCATTGGTCCAAATCCATTTTTCAAAGGTCATTATGTTGCTCAGATATAAAATTTTTAAAGTCGTCAGCTTTTTTACCATGCAAGATAATAAATTGTGTCATTCTTGAGATACCCTCAAATCAACTGGTACACAGCCAGAGCTTTGTCCCAAAGAGGGTTTCAGGCCACACTAACCTAGCGATGCCAGGGCCATTGCTAGAGAGTAAAACCTCCCCTATGGGCTTAGGGCCAAGGGGCTGCCCCAGGACCCTTGTGGGTTTCAAGAACAACTCCCCAGTACTAAACGGATCTTGGCCCCCTCAAAAAGCCCCCAAAAAGATAATCTTGGGGCATCATTTTTGTTGTAATTCAGTAATGTGGGTGGTTGGGGTTTAGTGGGAGGGAAGGGGACTGTTACTATGTCTGTGTTATTTGATTTCTCTATTGTGTCTGTTTTTCTTGTTGACTTTTTTTATAAAGGTGGCCTGCTTTGTATAAGCATTTGCTTTTTGCAGGCTTCCTCCACCGCTTTCTGTAAATTTATATCTGTCTATATTTTATGATGTTTGTGGAAAATAAATGAAATGAAATGGGGGGTTTGATCCCCCTAATCCCTCCCCTCCATGACTATGCACCTTACACATCAAATGTTTTTGTTTTTTTTTTTTCCTGGTTGCAATGATTAGATGACATTCAAAAGAAAGCCAATTGTTGCAAGGCATTTTGGAGGAAGTGGGCTAATGCAGTCAACATATTCTAAAACAGATAAAGGTTACTTTTCAAGACAATGCAGTAGTTTTGTTACAAACAAAGAGAGCCAAAGGCATGTAATTTGAGATGTACATCAACAGACATCTGCAGACTGTTGCGCAAAATAAATTTTTAAAAGTAAACTGAATAAATTACAACATTATATATCTCAGTACAGGAATATGATGTGAAGATGGGAGTCAGACCATACAGTTGCCCTTTATCAACCTCTAGGACACACATCTTTTAAATTTTAGACTTCTGATACTTTTCAGACACTGACTGTTACAAGACACTGACTTTTACAACAGCACAGTGGGCACACCTATCCATATTTCCATATCCCATACATTTCCAGACTGCAAATGCTATGGTTCACTAAGTTTCTCTTACTAAAATGACAAGCATATGTTTGTTTTTCTTCCCTCTCATTTATTTTTCTTCTAGAACATTTGAAATGACATCATATGAATATATTTGTTCACAAACGTTATATATGTGATTTCTTTTTTCTGTAGTCAGACATTTTTTCTGGTTAAGAGCAGTAGGAAAAGGAGATAAAGTACATAACACAATATGCAGAACAATAGCAGATATTATTTAGGGGGGGGGGGGGGAGGGGGATTAATTTAGGACAAGTTGAAGATGTTACTTTGTTGATACTTTAGTGCCAGGTTTCTGTAAGTTTTGCAATTTGATATTTATCTTGTCTGTGAACCTGCCTCTGTATGTAATCACATTAAGGTTATGAATCTTTTCACAACTGTTTCAAAACATCTAAACAGAAATTGGAACTCCCCAAGTTACCATTTTATGTATGACTCATTACCAAGAAGCACTCAAATATGGGAAGTATTTACCTTCCATGTGGCAGCATTTCTCCTGAAGTACGCAAACACTCTCGTAAACCAATTATAGATTTCATTCAGCGTTAACTGCTTCTCCGGGGAGTCTAGGATGGCTTGTCGGATCAACGCTGCATAAGTGAAGGGTGGGCGTACGTCAGTATTTTTGTAGAATTCAGCATTGTGGTGTATTTCTAGAAGAAATTGAAGAACAAATCAATACATACTGAGCAAACAATCAAGAAGAACATGCAAAAAATAAAAGACTGAGAGCAGGTTACAGTCATGAGAGAACAGCCGGAGCCAATGCTTACAGTTGAGATGAAACAGTTGCATCCAAATTTCCACTTACACTGCAGGCACTGATGTTTTGTAAAACTTCAGATACTCACAGATGCTAGCCCTTGGGTGCTGATCCGTGGGGTGCTGAGAAGACCTGCTTCCCCTCACTTTTGTATCCAGTAGGGACATAAACACAAATGTCTCTTCCCCTACACAGGCACTAATATTTCATAAATTCCAGATAACTTTCAGTGATGCATCTGGATGGACAGAGTAGGACTACCCCTCCCACACACACATAAATAGTTTGGTCTGTGGGTATACCAAGAATTCCCCCTCCCATCCGTTGGCTTCCAAGAAACCCTAATGCAAAATGCACTTGCCATGTGTACCATTGTAAAATACTGGTTGTTGAAAAGATGACACACCTTCACAATTTTAGACATCTACTCAATGCATGTTGTTCACAAACTATACCCCTTCCCCTACCCCCTGCCCCCAAACCAAACACACACACATACATACTTCTGAAAACTGCATCTTGCCTGCAGATACCCATTATGAGTAGGTGAACTAGCAATTCTTTGTATTCAAAATGTTGAAACAACAGATTAAACAAAGGGCAAAAGAAATATTTTGTTAATGTACAGCTACTAAGATATCCCACCTGTTTACTTTAAGTTTTCATTTGTTTGGAAAAATGCTGCTTCACTCTCTCAAAATCAGACGTGGGACTCTTTTAAGTGCTTATTATTTTGTTTCTGTATTTATCTTCCTACTTCATTCTTTTGTAATTGCATGTATGCACTTTTGATTTCTTATTCTCTTTTACCCCATAAGGAGTCTCATGTCCTGAAAGAAAAAGAATTAAACAAAACCAAACCAGACTGCTGACAAAATTTTTCCTCAACTTATCAAACTTTATTTCTGGCATGCATTACATCCTTTATACCAAGATGCTAGAGCCAGTTGTTTTAAGTACCAAGAGGCTACAGCACCAATGATGTCAAAGTTCACATCAGCAGACAACTGCACAAAGGAGGATACTAAAGATAACTTGGTTTGCAGCTGAAATTGCACCTAGTATGACTCAACCAACCCAACATGACCCAGAATTCTGGTGAAATTCAAGAAGATTTATGTCATCTGGGAGTGAAAAATTATTTTCCCCATTTTGCAAGCAAATAAACTAAGAAGACCCCGCAATGACCTTAAAACTCAAAATTCTCAACACCAAATATCAGCCATTCTACACTGATTACAGTTACTAAACTTTCAGTATATTAATATCCGTAACTGGAACATACTTTTACATGGTCTGAATCAATAATCTCAAATGACCCTGGAATGGCTTTCGACCTCACATCCCTGATCACTTTTCACATGTTTGAACAGACAGATGAGTACAAACAGATGCCCCATGACAGCATGAGTGTTACCAACTTCAGGTGGTAGTATGCATGTATAATGTGAAACAAACCAGGGTGGAAATGGCCTAAAATTACAACAAAATGCTTTTCAATTGTGAATACTATTTAAAGCAACTTATGAATCTGTGAACCCAGAATGACAAAAAGTCTGGTAAAGAAGAATTGCTTTACACAATTCCATTTTTTTGTTATTTTATAAACTGGGCTCACTAGAATTACTCTGCTTTCTGTGTGAGTACCTCCCATCATGCCTCAGTTGATTTACATTATAGCACATACATCCTCTAGCCCTGAAACAATTCTTCTCCATCTCAACAGAAAATTCATCCTGGTAGTATTGAGCATGCCTTTGAGGGGAGGCAGTGTCTGCACCAACGAGGAAATGGGGTAATTTGCACTCCCCTTGTCTAATTGCACCCATGGCCATTCCCAAACATAATACAAGTATGCAAGCAACATACAAACCCCCCCCCCCTTTCTTCTACTCCAAAATTCCCCTCCTCCACTCTACTTTTTAAAGTCTGTTACAGAGCAACTGAGGGAAACAAACGCCATAAAATGAGTGTTATTGGCTTTGACTTTGTCACCACGAAATTGAAAGAACGCAGACAGGATTGAAAAGGAAACCTGAGCAATATTTTAAAAACGTTAACATACCCTGGGATGTTTTACCTGCGCTAAGGGAAAGGCCATACTTCTCGCTGGTCCGCCTCCGGATGGGTCCGCCAGGCGTGACGTGGTGGGAGGTAGTTACGTGCTCCTGAGACATTTGGGATGCAGAGATCGGAAAAGTCAGTTGAGCTGAAGTGGAGGTGACTTGCGATGATGGAGCCGAGGTGTGAAGGATTGATGACTGAGGTGGAGGGATGGATTTGGATGTGGGGGCAGCTGGCTGCTTGAGAAAAACAAACCATTTTTACATAATTACACTGGCAAAAAACACTAGCCAAGAAAGGGAAAGAATATGCCACTGCCTAGTTTTGGCCAGCCATTCATTATATCATTACACCATCTGGAAAACCAATATCTCAGTGCCCAGGAAAGGGAAAGACTACGCCACATCATAGTTTTGGCCAGATGTTCCCTTCCTGCTGTGTCCCCCCCCCCCCTCCCCACCTCCATCTGCATTTCTAAATGTCCCACCATGTGCCATAAGCAGAGCTCAAACAGATTCAACAGTCTCCATATCTGTTACATGTGTCCTTAAGAATGGTGTTCACTCTGATCTTCGCCACTGAGAATATCAATCAATAATTCCCCTCTAAAATGGTAGAAATTTCAATGTGACTCCCCTAAAGGTCACATCAACGTAATAATTCACGTAGGTGTAAAAGGCAGCAACTGGTAACATAACGTAAGTCATAAGAGAAAAAGCCCAAGCTCCTTTTGGTCAGAGCTAAGAATTTTAAGCCAGGCACTGTCTTTAACAGTCTTTACGTAAAACCTTAAAATCTTGCTAAAAATGAGAACAGTACATTACCAGCTTCTGTACCTCAACTACTTTAGGGCTGGCCGTCTTGGAAGGAGCATGGTCATGCTTTGATTCTGAAGGTCGCATGTGGAGATGAGCCATCATGGCAGCCAGACGGTCCCTTTCTTTGGTCAGCTGTATTTCCAACTGATTCACCACTTGCATCTGGACACGGGCCTGGGCCGTACTCCTGTCATCCAATGTATGTTCTGTGTTCAGATGCCTGTATCAAGAAACAGGAATTCAAAGTTAATAGCCACAAGCAGTGTTCCCATATTCTAGACATTACACACACCTTTTAAGTGGTGAAAAAGATGGATAAAAAAGCGATCAAAATTCTCAATAAAACAGGAAAAAATGTAGAACTTGTAGACACAGAAGTAGGACTTATGTAAGCTTCACTCATGGATGGTCACAATGTTTGAAAGCAGCAAATACCACTGTCTAGATATATGTTTCCACAATTTTGATATGCCATTTCCTGCATAAAGTTCTTATAAGTCAAAAAGGAAAATAAAGAAGTACAAAGCAGAGCAAAGTAAGGCTTTTAAGAAAAGAATGAAGATATAGGAGGAAGGTTCCAATTTAGGAGAAAGTGGAATAAGTTAAGAGCCACTTGAGAATCTTATCTTGACAAAATCAAGACTTTTCAAGACCTAGATTGCAGTTTTTAAGACTCAGAGAGAATAACTTAGTAAGGTTCTTTAGAGTTTCTCTACCCCCCTCCCCCACCCCCGATTTCATGACTTTCCATGACCTTTTAGAGCACATATACCCTGGCTTTTTTCCATGACAAGCACTCATACCATGGCTTCTAAATGACTTTTCTGGATGTGTCATGTAATGTCCTGTTTGTAAACTGAAAATGCAGTCACCCCAATTAGAATTAGTATACCCTGGCCTGGTATCCTTATTGATGAGTGGGTCTTTTAAATCATGTGACAATATATTTGTTACAAAACTGTTAATTTTATGCAAAATGATTCCATGGTTTAACATTATCATTCAATTTAATGTTTGTGTTTGGAAACATCATGAAAGATACATGTAGAGCAAATAAGAGAAAGTCTTTAACATTTAGCTAATATTACAGAATAGTTTTGGGTAAAGTCTGTATTTTCTATTTAAGGGCTTGAAATCAACTAGACTTATCTGAATTATGTTGTGATTTTTTCTTTGTTACATTTATTTGGAAATTCCATGACTTTCATGAGTTTTAAGGCACCATGTCAAAACAGCTAGGCTGTAGCTCCCTCAGCCAAGCTGCAGCTCCCTCAGCCAAGATGCAGCACCTGCAGCCATGCTTTGTTACTACATACATCACAATAGCATCAATTGCAATTGTAACGCGTGTAGCAACAAGGCATGGCCCTCTAAAGGTTTTGACATGGTGTCTAAAACAGGTTGACACTTTTCCATGACTTGCAAGACCTGGGAAATTGCAAAAGTAAATTCCATGATTTTCCAGGTATTCCAACACCTATAGTTCCCATTGTTGGGAAGAATCGTTTTATGCACTAATACTGATGTATTGCATATCTCAGTATTACATACATAATTGGTATATCCACCACTGAGGCACTTACTGCTACCCAAACTTTATGCAATACACATGTTTTGATCAATTTCTACAAGTTCCAAGGATTTTGTTTTTCCACATCTATGGTTACCATTGAACATTTACTGTACAAACTATGGAAACATTAGTCTACAGAGTCATCATTTACAGTACAATTTAATAGTTGACAATTTTCAATTTTGCAGACCGAATAGAAATTTTTCCAAACAAATGAACTAAATTCAAGGACATTCAAGACCACAAACAAAATTCCAGAGTTTTTCCAGATTCTTCCCATTTCTCCTATAGTGTGATAAGCATGGCCACGACGGTGAGGCTCTCAGGAACCCCAGTATCAACAAAACCTCAACCACCTGTGGGTCCATAATTTGTTTCATTATCAGTACCCACTAACTCCATGATTCATAGTTTTCGCAAACTCACCCACATCTGCTGAACTATCTTTACAATTTTTTTTCTTTTTGGCCCCAACCAATATCCTACAAAACCAGTTGAAGCCATTATCAAGCTTATGCCTCTCAGTATCATAAAGCCTTTAAAACTAAAATAGAAAAGCTTGTGACTTGATTTAACTATCTTGTTTCCACATCAAAAGAGACCAACAACTAAATGACACAATTAAATATGCTGTAAAAATAGTTACAGTTCAAGTAAAATATCACCACTGGGAAATCAATTTTAGACATCAGATTACAGGATGGTGCAATCAATTCTAAGTCCTTTGTTTCCTGAAACAGAATAACCTCATTAGCTTCCATCTTCGTACTCCAACAGACTAACATCTTTTCTCCAAAAGCCCAGTTACTAACAAAACCATTGAATGAGTCATTTTAAAGTATTCCCTCAGATTTAGACTTTACCTGGCCTATCTTTTATCTTTTTCTTTGCTCTTCATAATCAAATTGCGACACATTTACAAACTTAACAAATTTTCACGTTGCTGACTTCATTACATAATGGATCCATGATGGCAACACATTAACCAAACAATACATTAACCAAGCGACAAAACTAGATGAGCATCGGTAATAACTAAGCAAAACCAATTACGCAAAATAGAAGAAAAATCAATTTCACTAAAAACCATCAGACAAACAGACAAAAGAACATTGCACCACTTAGGATTTTAGTCCTATTTCCTTCTAAATAGTCTGCCTTAAATAACCTTGAAACACCCATAATGCGTTACCTTTGTCATGCCAGGGATGAGAAGGCCTGATAAAAGGCAAACAACTAAATAATAGCTACCATCCTAAACCCACTCAAATTTGTGTTCGTGACAGAGTAAACAAGTTTATTATCAGATGCACACTTGTGTTTAACAATTGCCATGGCAACCGCACATTTCAGTTGAAAATTGAAAGAAATGTTTGTTCTGTGGCACAAATATTATTCCAAAACAAACAGTGCTGCTGTTACAATACAAAGGGGGCACACAACATAAACTAATGGTGAATCAACTAAGTTCCAATCTGAATTTGGAAACATCCTAATTACCATATTCCAAATTATGCAACATTAGATGTACAGCACTTAACATGTATGACAAACAATCTTGTTAGCAAGATAATCCACTGACCTTATAAATCTCACAAGCCTTTCCCGAAACTTATTAACTTCAGTGTTTTTTACCCAGTCAATAAATAGTTCTCAGGAACAAAAAGCAAAATTCTGCACTGAAGCCTAGATACTGTAGCTATTGTAGTTCCAATGCCAGTCAACATTTTTCAAATATTTTTCCACGTAATTTCCTTTTTTTATATATTATTTTGTCTTTGCAGTGCGGAAGGGGGGAGGGGAAGATGACAAGAAACATTAAAAAAAAACATACTGTAAATAAGCTGATTGTAACATACACAATTTCAATGAGTCTTGGGGGTGGGAGAACAGAGTTTCCCTGGTAGAGTGAAATGATATACAATTCACAAGCTAATTTTTTCAAAATCTTTTATACATTTTCCCTTTCATCAACTATTCCTGCTGGTCTTCAAGCAATGTTGTGTCTGAGTTCACAACTTTAACAGAAACTCTCAATACTGATTTTACTACTAGTGTGGGTTCATCCAGATTGAACAAAAGAGTGCTCAGGTTCTCTCCTGTGGGCAAAGGCAACCCTCAATATTTCATATATCATGGAAGTCTGACTTACCCCCCCCCACAGTAGTACCCTTAAAACCAAACAACAACCCCTGTGTCCCACAAAGTCACTACCCAACTTTGCCAACGACAGCCCTCACCATTCTTCATCTTAAAAAGAGTACATTTACTCTCAAAATGTTCTGGGTTCTGGGTTTATATAAGCAAAGTTCCCTGGTAAATACCCCATACCATCAGTTACCCTCTAATCTTGCAACTTTCACTTTTCTTGGGACTAACAACATCTTGCCATCATGGTATTTTCAAATATGACTTTTGGCAGTGCTACTTAAATTTTGTTTTTAATTCATTTTCCTGTTGACATGTTTCCTTTCCATACACGCTGCCTTTGATAAACACTCGGTTTTCCAACCCAAGACAGACATATACATCACATGCAATGTACTAAGCTCTCTGCATGAGCTTTTAAAGGGATGGCAGTCCACTCATGACAGAAAAGCTTTTCCAAGTTTTTCTAAGACGTTCATCTTTCCTTAATAAAAATTGCACTGTGTACATTACTAGCAAAATCTTCCTGATTCCCACGTCCCCTGCCTTTTCCCAGCCTTTCAGACAAAATTTCCAAAAGGAGAGTGCTGCCCCCTCACCTCCTGAGAGAAGTGGCAAAAAGTAGCTAGCACCCTGTCACAGATGTTTAGCTGACATTAACTGCCAGTTAATATTTGTATAAATATGTAACCTGTACGAGTCTCTTTCCTCCCAAACTGTTATACAAATTTAGTTTTAATTAAACTGTTTATTCTCCAAGGCTCTAGGGGTACTAAAATCAACTCACAAATGTTGATTAACGAACTTAACACTAACGTAAACATCCAAACATTACATGACCACAAATATGAAAACTTTCACTTTGATCTAGGAAGCAACTATAACTTGTGCTGAAACATCACTGTAATATTCCTGAATTGAATAAACAAAAGCATGATAGTACAGTAGTAGAAAGAAAGAGTGTGTGAACGTACTTTAGAAAGCTCAAGAAGTCTTCGCAGACAGTTTCGCAACCAGGCCACTTGCACATGCCATGGGCATAGAGTGGGTGGGTTGTGGCAGTGAAAGCAGCCTCATCCCCAGACAACCTGTAAATGAAATTGTCACATCTGTAAGAACCCTGACCACTTCAATAATGCAAAAATGCAACCATGATAGCATAATTTTCTAAAAAAATACCCTCATTGATTACATGTACATTGCTGTAGGTATGTGCAGAAGAACAAGCAAAAGTACAATGTCATATTAAAATTTGCCCATCGTGCTTATGATAGAGAAACTTTCAAAGACATTCTGTAATTAGATTAAAACATGCATTGTGGGGGGGGGGGAGGGGGATGAAGGGGATGTATGCCACCACTCTAGAGATGATCCCATTGAACCACAATTTTGCAAAGTTACTTTTGCTTCAAGGGTCCTTAATCCCCTTCTCCATCCATCCTTCCTTCCCCCACCCCCTCCCCTTCACTTTTTTCAGAAACATCTCTGCTACCGGTATCTTGTTAACTGAATTTCAAGGTAAAGGAGCAACATTAGACATGATATGTAGTTGTTAAGTCATACACATATTGGTCAATGCAACTGTGTCTACTCTCCTGTCAGATATGGACCAATCTGTATCAATCGATTCATTTTAAGGTTAGATTATGTTGGCTTCCACAGGTCACGCTGGTCTTGGTTCCCATAAGTCCGTGAATCTTTCAAAAGAATAATGACAAATGGCATGAAGTGTGTGTCCCTTCCACCCACTCATAAAGGGACTGACTGGTTTGGCATCTCCCCTCATTTAAGGTAAAATTTTTGCTTTCTGAAAAGGCAACAAACTTTATCTGAGTTTGTCTTTTTAATTTCACCCTTTCATTTTAAATCAATACTTAATCCCTACAATTGGATGAAACTTTTCCTGCATGAAGTGTTGGCTAATTAGTGGTCAGTTGTTTGAAAATGTATTTGAAAGGCATAAACTGCTCGGTTTGCATAGCCTTTCTACAAGTCCAAAAAGATCATTCTGATGAACTCCAAACAAAGACACACTGACCATCCTCCCAAGTTTGTTGCTCATTTGAATATTCTCCAGGTACCTCAAAGAGAAATTGTGAGGTCAGTAGGTCAAAGTTCATTTGAGGATTTGGAAGAACGATCAAGCCATTGAGACAGTAATACTGTACACTGACATTTGTGACCTAGTTTCACACATTAAAACAATCACTTTGGACAGAAAAGTTCCCAGGGACAGATCAATGTCACAATGCCAGCTGCAGGTTAAAATACTGATTTCATTTTAATAATGAGTGATGAAAGTCGAAAGCAAAAGTCATTTGGGTCGGCTAGTGAAGGGATTCTTTTATGAACTGTTGTTAATTCTTTCTTACCTCAAATAGTAATATAAGAAGGGGGTAATTTTCACAGCAGTAGTGCATTTAAAATAAATACATCCTCCAAGACAGATGTTTGTTTAACAAACAGATACTTTCATTTCAATTCCATTCCTTCTGTTTTCAAAGCACCCAACAGGGTATTTCTTTCATTTTCATCAAACAAACAAAGCACAGATCAGCTCCTTGCAATTCAACTTGCAGGCATAGTGAAAAAATGGTCACAACTTAGTAACAATATGCACTCACAGTAGTCCATGCGGGGTGAGCAAGTACCCTGGATGCATCAAAACTCCTTCATGCATGCCATTAAGAAGGGGTGGTCGGGGATGAGCTGCCAAGTTGGTGACCCCAGGCGATGACACATATGACGTGGTTGTCGATTTTCCATCTTCATGCGATGTAGTGGCAACTTCCTTCCACAACGCTTGCAATTCAGCAGCAGACATGCCAGCTGTGGGGAAAAACAATGATGAACTTTAAAACAAACATAAATATTGTCAGGTTCAGATATTGGCTGCTGCCCACCTGGAAGTTTTTCAGTTTACATTCTGATGTATCTCATTTGAAAGTCATATTACATCTGTCCAAGAAGAAAGGGGCAAGCATGCAAGGAGCATTTTTCAATTTATTCCTTTCCTTTACTGACTTTTATGTGATGTGTTTACACATCATTTTCACCCATGGAATTAACCAATAGGATCAATGGCTTCTCAAAAATGGAGGGTCATGACCTTGAGCACAGTACAAAAGCTGTCCACGTTATACTTGCAAGCACAGCCGACTTCGACTTCTAATATTTCCACACATTGCGTGTCCACCTCCTCTCTCTCCATGAGTAGGGCCTACTTAGTAGACATACATGGCAACCATTAGATCACCTTTGATTTCAGAAGTTTTTGAATGAAAATAGCTGCTTTCACAATTTCAGAGTTTGATTTCATTGTCAGCCATTATAAGCCTTAGAGGAGAGTGCATGCCTGATAGGGTTCTGGCAAAAAGTGTGGGGAACAAACAATATGATATCCCCCAACTTTCACATGTTAAGGCCATGCTCCCCCCCTCCTTGCCCCCCTCCTCGTCCCACCTGCTGACGATCATGGAACTGACACAAAAAATTTGACAGATAGAAAGGTCCAGGGTCAATTGAGTAGTACTATGTATAATAACTGAGCCAGGTCCACTGCCACACAAGGCCAACAATTTACATAATTTCTCTGACAGGGCTTGATTAATTATGCTCTTTGGTCAAATTTACATCTTTACAACACATACTTTAACTGAAATTTCAAGTGTTCAAATTCATTCTCTCCATTAACATAGCAGATTGTGAAAGATTCTGCGATATCTTTTACAGATAAACAACATGCAATTTGTCTTTATTGTTCTATCTATTCACTTTCGACTCTGCAGCTTCTTCTGTGTAATGATCATTATCTCATTGCTATATAGTGCCTTGACTAGACGAGGCAAGCCTTAAGAAAATCTTTTGGGAGAAACAGGGTTGTTTCCCAAGGTCATCTCAGCCTTTTACTTTTTAAATAAAAATAACAAAAACAGAAACAGGTATTATAAGTACCTTCACAACATCACAAATAATTGACCAGTCAGCATTTACATGAAACCAAATGACAAAAGGATTCTAAGTTTTTATTTCTCAGGGACAGAGCAAGCTCAATAAGCTAAGTGTTGGAACATTGAGTTGTAAACTGTCCGCCTTTGTTATATACTTTTATAGATGCTAGAGAAATGCTCACATTTAACTTTTACCCACTTACTGACGGAATTTAAGTGAATTTTTCTTGCACTAAGTGACATTGTGAATGCGGGTAAGTTCGTGGGTTAAGTGAAATGCACATGGATTGACACATGGTATTACCAAAAAAATTGTGTATATTTTGTATACTGATCAAAAAGAAATAAAATGTAAAATGGCAAGATTGTATTTTATTTACTTTGCCAAGATTGTCTTATATTGATGTGTGACGTACGAGTCAATGTTGAAACATTGTGAAGTTGCAGGTGTGCAACAGAATGTGGGTAAGTGACTTTAAAAATTGGTAAGCAAAGAATATGTAGTGGGTAAGTGGGTGGGTAAGTAACCAGAAAAGTTTAATGTGAGACTTGTCTTAGAGTCATTTTCTGAATTAGTAGTCAGTTTACTTTATCTGAGTCAGACAATCATAAATAATCACTAATTCACCAAATTTGAGCCTCCTCTCCCTCTCCCCTCCCCTCCCCCAGGGGTCGAAATAAGCCTTCAACCTTTGTGGGCCTGCCGGGCCCCTAGACCATGGAATCTAGGGGCCAAATGAGAAATCAAGGGGCCCAAAACTTACAAATAAAAAAGGACTAATAAAGTGTACGGGTGCTTTTTACGTGCTTAAAAACATGTAGTATGGGTATAATTAAGGCAAGGCAAGTTGAGGGTGGAACTAGCCTGAAACCAATCTGTCCACACCCTCTTAGACCATGTTGCATGTAGGCTAGTATACATTTTCAAAATTTTCTTGTAACTCTGGAGGGTATTACCCTGTAAAATGAAGGGCACTGTTCAATTCCCGCCAACCGTCTTCGTCAGTTGATCTTGTGAGGCTCCGCCTACATTACTCATGACTGACATCAGTGTATGTCTGCACGAGTGATCTTCCGTATTGTGACAAAGCAGACTCTTTACGAGCGATGTGAACTGATTTCAGAAATAATGTGTGTTTTGCAGGTTTTTAGTGACTGTTAGCATAAGAATACACAGGCTGTGCGAGATATAAGGTCGTTGAGTTGTGGATCCTGGAGAGGTTCATGTGCAGACTATACAATTAGACTTGAAATATTTAGGAGCCAACCGGGCCCCTTTCCCTGTAGAAGTTACGGGCCCGAGCTAATTTCTAGGAGCATCGGGCCCACGGGCCCCCGTTATTTCGAGCCCTGTCCCCTCCCTCCCCCCTCCCCCCCCCCGGACCCAGCAAGTAAGTTAGTTCCCTGAAAATTTCCATGTGGTTTTACCAGGGTTAGATCCAGGACCAATGCAAGATCCAGGGCCAGCACTATAAAGAAGCCAGTCTTCATGAAAGAAAGCCACTTCTTGCTGATAGCAAAGCAATCACAACATTCCTAGCAGCCAATAATTGATAGAATATGCTTCAACCAAACACTCTCCCAACTCCAGGAAAGGCCCACCATACCTACTAAAGATGGGAATACACTTCCATCACTTTAACTAATCTAAATCCATAGCATTTTTTTTTTTTTTTTTTTTTTAGCTGGTTCTATTGTTAAGGTTAGTCATTTCTGTTTGTCACATACACCCTTAACATTAAATTTGCACAAATGTGCTGACAAATTGTTTACTAAGGAAATACAGTACTACAGTAACCAATGGTAGCCGCCAGTAGTGTTTGAACTAACGACCGTAATCAAGGACAGTTCCCCTTCCACCCACACACTTTAAGGGTTTGGAATAAATATGGTCTGTAGGTAAATACTTTTCATGTGGCACATTTTCTTCATAATTATCATGTACAATTCAGTGTATTCTGAAAGTCTCTGAGACATACTACAGACAAAATATTATCCCATATAAAGTCTTATCATCATGGCAAATGTCATGGCAAAACATTTTACTTTGGTCTGAGCTCCTTTACCCCAGAAAAACCTGTATTATGCAAAAAAAGGAAAAAGCCAGACTTGTTCTAGACATCTGTTTGAGTAATTGGTTTTGCCAAAGCTTGCAAGGGGCTACAGGACCCTTCCCATCGGTATTACACCAATGAATATATTCATTACCTATCACCTTAAAAACCTAAAGCAAATGTTAGTAGTCCCCGATGCTCAGTAGCATACCTTTGGGTGGCACAGGTAGGTTACATACCCTGGATGTCACTTGAAGAGGGTTGGAGGGGGTAAAGAGGATCACTGAGCAATATGCATTGCATTTTTGAGCTAATATTAAGGAAAATTATCAAAAGATAGGAATTTCAGTGCTTTCCATAGTTGCTGTTTCCCAAAGATTACTCCCAGCTATACACTGGGTTGTATTTGCATTTTTTACTTAATACAACACTTGCAAGAGTTGTAAGATTGCAAAATCTCATTGAATTTCCAGACTCCTGGCACTGATCACAGCTTTACAGTAGTCTAACAGAAAGTTAGAGGCCCCATCAAGCCCTGGGCCCTGGGCAGTTCCCCCTGATGCCCCAAGGATAATGCAACCCACAACCATAACATAATAAACATGCTTAATACTTGAAAATGGAAAACAAAAGTTGCTGTTTTTTACAATAAGTGGCATTTGAATTTCAATTTGAATTACACCACTTGATTTGGTTTCAACTTAGAATTCAGCTTGCTCTAACAGCTCATATCAGCAAACATATTTCCTCTGCCAAGTGCTCCAAGTGAGTACCACTGTTACAGCCAAACCTTTTGTAACAAGTTTAGTTGTCAATTGATTTTCAAGGGCTGTAAAAAGCTGTGGAGTATTTATGTTCAATCAAATTATTTCAGTCTATAGAAGCCAATTAATTGATAATACATTACAACAGGTTGAGAAAGAATAACCATTGCTTCCCTCCATTCATACAGAACTAACAGCAGATGAAATACTTCACGTCTGTTAAAGTATATATATGTACTCTATATATACTACCCTTTGTGGCCATTCAGCAGGCTTGCTGTGTGAACGCAGTGTCATGAGTACAAATTTAGTGTCAACCCCTAGTATAGGTGCTGCTTAACATCTTTTTTCATGGGTACCCATACAAAATTCTGAACTAGAAACATATGCCTATCTTTCCAAATTTATGAATACAAGTTAAATGGAAAATTCAATTTCAGGAGTGCAAGTAGTGTTGCAAATAATTCTGTCAGCATTGTCCTATAATTCCATTCTCCATACTGGCCAATAACAATTCATACCAATGTTTTTGAAATGAGGACACAATTCACTAAAGCACAGGCTATTGTGCTCTGCCACAGTGTCGTTCCATTCAGATCAAGCGAAAGGTCGCAACTTATAATATTCAGACATAAAAAAATAACCCAACATTTGTATGATATATAGGCCAAGAAATACCAGTTGGGTAGTATCATCGTTTTAGGTTAATTTTCCCATAACAGATATGGGACAGAAAATGATCAAAATCAGCCAATATGACAGTGGAAACCAGTAATCAGTCCAACACTTACTACAAGCATGCTTAAATAGGCCAAAGTAAAGCCTGACTCAACACTACCAGTCTGTCAACTGTTGCCATGTAAAGTCTGGTGTACTTTGTTGTAAAACAAACCTCCAACCTCTTACAAATCTAAACACTCCACTTACACAAGGTTTCAATTAGAGGCAACTTTCATGATTATATACTTTCCGTTCCCTGAAGAAGGGACCATGTGACTTTCAAGAACATGCATTACTATTGATCTGTTTGAAGAAAAAGGATTTTGCATGTTTTCATGTAATGGCTTAAAATTAACACTGAAAATGACGTAAAATGAGCATTTGACGTTAAATTTGTACAAACCTTCAAGAGACTACCACAACACAAGAACATTGTGCAAGAAGCTTTTTCAACAACTTCAAGTGTCAATAGATCAAGGGACAGACATGCAGCTGGAGACAAAACAAGAATGAGAGGTAGACAAGACGACAGATAGGCAGCCAGACAGACTGACTGACACCCACAGACAGTAAAGTAGACTGACAGACGGGCACACCAAAGGACTGCACACTGAAGTACAGACCAATTGACATTGTTCCAAAAACACAACTGCTGGCTTTGATGGTAAAAAGACAATTTCAGGGTCTCGCTACATCCATTAGCCAGGGAGGATGATGAAGCTTACCCTACCCCAAACTAAGACATTACCATAAAGTAAAAGTAAACGTAAAGGGACCCCAATGGAAATAAGCCTTTCGTAAGCTTTTTGGGTTATCCCTGGTACTCTGTTTTGTAACTCCTTTTTCTCGTCTTTTATGTATTATTTCCATCTGTTTGCCTGTAGTATGCCTTTCTGAATGTCTTTGCTTTTGTCTGTGTTTATTGTTTTACTTTGTACCAAATAAAATCAATCAATCAATCAATGGAGGAGTCATCCCAGACCATTACCTTGTGAGATATGAGGCATGCCAGGCGGCATGATCAGCTGACTAGCAGCTTGTTGCTGGGCCTGAATAGACTGCATCAGATGGGCCTGCTGCATGGCTAATGACTGGAGATGCTGTTGGTGTTGCAGCTTAGATGCTGATGCTTTGGCAGCATCCCCGTTGGCCACAGAGAGAGCAGCGGCAGCCTGCATCTGCTGCATAATGCTTGCCTGTTCTTGTAGTTTCTGTACAAATCAAGAAAAGGGGAGAGAGAAGAGAAGAGAAGAAGACTCTAAGATATGATCTTGCAAATATTGGGGTCATCTCCAGGATATACAATTCATTTCTGTTGCTTAGGGGGCTCTTTTCAAATATTTTGAGACAAAATTGCCCTCTATAAAACTTCCTGGGCTATTTTAGGGTTTACAGATGACTTTTTGTTTGTTTTTGTTCTCAAATGCTTAATGGGGAGGAGAGTGATAAGACAATTTGCATAACATTTGGCCTTTTCCATCTTCCTCACCATCTCTCTAGGGGTGATCCTGGCTACTACTAGTAGAGTGCATGGCCCATCCAGTCCCCACCCATCTATCCCTTGTATTTTATGTGCTCGTCATCTCTACATCCATGAGAAATCAATGCAATCGATACTAGGGGAAAGTTTGTTATTCAATCCTTTTGATCCAGATGACCGTTCCTACACATGATAAGTTCAGTTGACCACTCCAACAGCCAAACATAGTTTACCCACATAGTGGTATAAACAACACTGGCTGCATATCAATGGGGTCATACCAAGTGTAAGCACAATAGCTAATATACATGTCATTAAGTCGCCTGATGTTATTATAATGTCCCATACAGTTTCTGATACAAACAATTTATCAAATGACCTGATCTTTTACATGATCCATGATTCCTGTTTGGTATCTTCTAGCACATGATACACTTTCAACAAACATTTAAAGGAAATAAATGATGCTGCAAATTTTCAGGGGAATGCCACTTAAATCTAAACCACAAAACAGCAAAACATTACAGCACATCATATTGAAAACTTATGAGACACAGTAGCAATATCAATTCTTCTTCCGTCAGAAATAAATCTTTAGGATTTTTGTCATTTTCCCCATAAACAAATCTAGAAAGTGACTGATCTGTTCTAAAAATTAGGATTTCCATTGGTTTGATCCTCGTTCCACAACATCCCCCCCCATCCATGTATACGTGACCCCTCCAATAGTTCCTGAAAATAGTGATGTACCGATATAACTGTATTAATACCTGGTGTTACCAATTTCCTATATTTAACTTAAGGTATCTCCCCATACGGATCCCATACCAATATTTCAGAAAAGAGCATGCTAAAGTATACCCTAAACCATACACTATTTGCATTAAACTGTACATTTAAGTTTTGTTTCATTTACATGAGGCAAACATTTGAGACTTACAGTATAGTCAGACACAGCAAAATAAAATTTTTATGAAGAATATGCTGAGAAATCTGTTGAGTATTGTCGGCTCTTTAGGAAAATTTTACCGATACTAAAACGGGATGAATAAAAGGGATATCAGCCAATTCCTATATTTAATACTAATGATTGGTCCCACACAAATTGAAAAGACATGAATCTTTAAGATCCCTGGAACAGGTCAGAAGGAGCAAACTAGATTAAAAATTACCCTATGTTGAGACAGGAAGGACTGCTGGTGTACGATAAGTTGCTGGAGCTGTTCAGGACTAAGCACCTGACCCTGTAGCAGGGCTTGCATCTGCTGTGGCGTCAAAGCCTGCTGTGGCATTACGAATGGTTGAGCCGACGGGTGTGGCGGGATACCTTTCTCTGCCGAGGACCTGTGCGGTGATCTCTCTCTTCTCTGTGAACAATGAGAGATGGTTGCAAAGTGTCATAGGGTGAACTGAGAAATTTGTCCCAAAGATCTATAATGCTGATACCATTTGTAAGTAAAGAATGTTTATATGTTACATGATACATCCAAACAGACAATAATGGTAAATATATCCTTTATTTAAATTCCAATGGTTTTAGTTGGGTTCTAAATATTTTCAGCATGGTCTAAACATAACCAGTCAACATTGTTGATTCTTTGTAGCAACATGTGAAAACATGGAATTGCCAAACAAAGTGACTGGTGAATTACATTTTATTTAGTTGCATACAAAAATGCTCACTCACAGTTTGGTTATACCAAACAACCAGAATGATAGTTTGTATCAATTTGACCTTTTAACACATGTATGTACATACAATACTGTACAGTAGGCAGGTGTAATATGATTGCTGAACAGTTTTAACAGGTGATAATATCACAGAAAAAAAAAAATGATGGAGGTTGAATACAATACATACAACACAAACAACATTGGCCTTTGAATGCAAGATACTTCAGTTAGAATACAATGAATTTGGTTTGATTTGCTACTTTCCAATGGCTTTTCATATCTTTAACTGCTGTCAACAAAGATAATTTTTGACAAAAACACTTCTTTTATTGACTACAAACAATGACATGCCAAATGTAAGGATGGGTGGCAAGATGAGCCCTGTTTAACCCCTCTGAAGCTTTATCACCATTCTTAAAGCCTGCCCCAAGCCACACAACTTTTCACATTTCACCTCTACAGTATTCAAATGTTACATCAGTCAAAACTGTGTATATGCGCAAGGGTTTTCCAGTGTTACTAGAGGGTTAGGCTAGTTTAAGTAGCATCAGCCAGAGTCTGGAAAACTGAACATGTCCAGGTCAAATGTGAAAACTAATGACTTTTGGCAAAATATCATTGTTATTTAGAATATCCTGAAATATAATACAGAGTCACCTCTGTATTTCTCCCTCCTAACCTGAACTTTGGCTCAGCCACCCAACTGACCCCTTTCAAGTTTTTTTTTTTTTTTTTTGGCTGTTTCTTTTGCTAACTGAGCAAGGAGCTGCAAATAATTTACCTGTAACTGAACTTGGAATGGGATAATCTTAATTGTGACGTCCATGCATCGACTGCCAAAAGACCTTTGTGACAGGAACCTACATTTGAGACTGCTAACGGCACTCTCGGAGTGTCTCGAGTCCAACTTAAACATGTAGGTTACCACAAACTTGTTTTTTAGATATTTAATATGCTAAATACCGACGCAATTTTTGATTTTACCTGTTAATTCAATCCCAACCAAGCAAGTAAATTGGTTACCAGAAGCTAAGTCCATACATACATGTTGTCCTTGAGGAGACCTGCAAATGTAGTTAAACAGCGTGTACTTTGGGAACTCAAGGCTAAATATTTGACTTAAAATGTTGTCTCTTGTCAAAGGCAAATATATGCAAACACAATTGTCTCGTTACAGGCGGCTAATGAAGCAAACGCTAATAGGTGAACTTGCTCCAAGGTCTTTTTGTTTAAGGATGAGAAATTAAGACGTCAATGTACAAGATTATCATTTGGGCATGCAGCCATGCACCCACCAATCACAAAGTGGCATCTGCTTAGATCCAAGAAGGCCAGAATGACAGCAGGCAACACCCTGACCTACATTACACACTCCGTAACAACCCAAACTATGAGACAGTTTAAAGAAACAATGCAGCGTGAAGAAAAGTTCTACATCATATGCAAAAATGTTAGTATGAGGTAATGTCAAATCTGCATAATTTGCAACTGGAGATGGATAATCAAGTCCTTTATTCATTTTTGTAGAGGAAAACCATCCATTAGGCCTATGCACTGTATCTGGACAGAATGAGCAGCTATAGAGAAATTTCGAGCCACACGAGAAGCACGGTGGTACTTGCTCTTTACCTGTACAAAGTTAAGTTTTTAATTTATCTTAACCTTATTGGTAAAGTACGTACCAAGCCCTACAGAGTATTACCGCCAGTTCCTCTTTTGACACCAAAAGAACTGCCACAGTAATTACAAAGAAACTTCCATCTATTAAATTGTACCCTGCCTCATCAGCTACTCAATGTAGATCTATACAGGTGTAAATATTTCATTGTGGCACCATTACCCCATCCACCCCCATGAATAATAGCTTCAACCTACTTCGGAGTGCTCATATCTCTCAACCCCATGTCATTATATACTGCTACTGTACAACTGGCAGTTACTTAGTACAAATACTGGACACACTGCTGTATCTTATTCTTTTCATGGTTTAAATCTATATAGTTACTAAATTAATATACTTGTACAAAGTGAAAGTGCCTTCCATTACAGCTACAAACAGTTATGTTCACTGACATTCACATCTTCAGGAACTGTTTGAGTTGGCACCTGGAACTTGGGGCAAGGGGGTATTTAATGTACACATACATATTCCTAGTAGCAACTGAAAGTGTAGCTTTTTCAGATGTTAGCCTATTCACCAGCCATGTGAAAGATTATACACTATCTTATACCAATCACTATCAACATCCTTCTAAACTGTGGAAAACAGACAGACAAGCCTCAATAACTTTTAGTAACTCCTGGGAGCTTCTTTCTCATGACAGTAAAGATTTTAATAAGCTAACAAATAGCAGCCATAACCATGATAGCATTGCAGACTTTTCATTGAAGGAGTCAAGAGCTATACCCATGTAGCCTAGACCCTTTTCCAAATGATTATGGTACAGAGTTTTAGTATGCATCATTTTTGGCTAAAGTAACATGCCATTGAAAATGCACATCAAAACTCTTTCCCATAATCCTTTGTAATTGCTATTTGGAAAAGGGACTATTTGAGTAAAGCCCCATGACAGCCCCATTAAGCCATAGTAAACTACTGTATGTATGACTTGTTCTCCCTCGAGGCAGACCCTCATCATCCAAAAACCTTTTAGTCTCTGGACCACCAGGAAAATACATACCTGGTGAAAGCAAATCTTACTGAAATAAGAAGAGGTCACAAATTCAAACCATCCACCACAAACATAAGCCACTCTGATTGGAAAATCAGGTGCATAGCCAAGGAGGAGGCAAAGGGGGCAGCTGCCCCCTCCTTGAGCATATTTTTTATATTTTTTAATGATTATTTTTATGATATTGCTAGTACCTTTCACTCAAAATAAAAAGATGTTTAGATGCAACTTACAGGGCCTGGAAAGTGCCATTTCCAGCAATGTGGGAGGCATTTTTGGCCAAAATTTTCTTGAACACTTTGCAACAACTATGGTGGCACTACGCTTACATAGTTTGCCTACAGGCTTTGCCCCCTCCTTGGCAAATTCCTGGCTATGCGCCTGTGGGAAATGACATGCAGATCAGTGAAATGTGAGATGTAGAGTAGCCTACACTGCACAGCAGACCAAGAGTTCAACAAGCAATGGAGCAGACAGAACATTGCTACTTGAAATGATATGGAAGAAGGATGTAGATGTAGCCATGCAGTTTGTTTAGCAGGATTATCCTTGGGCAATTTTACTAAGTGTAATCCTATGTCTGGGAGGTGTAATTACCGAGGAGAATGGCTAGGAGAAAATTTATCTGAAAGAATTTTAACTGTCTGGGGCAAAGAAATGTCCTCTTTCATACTCCCTGTTCACTAAAAAGTCAAGTGTATGTTATCACTAATATAGCAAAAAGGAAAATCTTGAAAACGATTGCTGCAACTGAGAGATTCTGGGCCAAAGGCAGACAAAATCCTTCAGCATTACAACCATAACATGGGATGGTCCTGATCCAAGAGAAACAGAAGTGATGCCTGTTAGGAATACCTCCACATAAGGTCACAATTGTTATGTTAACATATAAACTCATCTTCTCAAAGACTGTGTTGGATGCTGGTGCATGCAGAACAGCCTTGTTCAGACTTGCTTGAGTGAGAAAAAAAAAAAAACTGGGATAGGATGGTATAAGGTGGATCAACTTGGTAGTCTGAATGTTTGCATGTACTGATTGGGATCATATCAGGCAATTCATAGTGACACTCCACTGATGACCAAGTAGTCCAGGTCTCCAGTTTATATCTTGTTTTACTTGTCTGAGTATATTGTGCAGAATAGCATCATGTGTAAATATGTGCCTTTTCATTAGATTTACATCTGATCTCATGCTCAGCATCAGATCCTGCACTCAAGATCAGGGCTGTATAATTGTGAACTCAAACAGACCCAAATCTGATCATACTATTTTGATGAAGGCACAGGCTAGGATCTAACCTCAAGCACAAATCAATTTTGTACTACATGCAAATATTCAAGGATCCACATGGTGATCCGGGATCAGTGGCACCTGTCTATCCCTTATGTCCTAGCAGTGAAAAAAGTTGGTGTACAGCACAGGTTGTGTACAGTATATTCTTTAGGAAGGATCTGAGTAGAGTCTAACTGTCATAGCATCGATGCATGTCATGGTTCACTAGGAAAGTGATCTCCTGATAGATCATGTGACCACATCCAGACCTTGTGTGAAAATACTCTGAATGCTAGCTTACTGAGGATCAAATAAGGCAAGAGTGATCACAACTGGTTCTGACAACACAGTGATTAAGAGGCCCAGGACCATCTGGTAACTCACATCCCATCATCCCCTACCACACTGTACCAACAGCATGCATGCCACAAGTTCACGTTGGCTATGACCATGCGACGAAGTCTTCTTCTGGTCCTAATCCCACCTTCCCCTTCTGCTTGCAAATTGCAGACATGTGACTGGCAAGTCCTAAAAAAAGAGGAAATAATTTGGAAGACAAACAATGGCGCGTGCAAAGCCCTGCACCCTCTCAGTCAGGGACCCAGGGGTCCACTCAAGGGCCCCTGGTGGCATTGATATTATTATAATACAGGCTTCTGATTGGATAGAACTTCAGGGGCTGTTTGTACAAGTTTAATAGATGAGATTTATAAAGACATTTATGACAGAAACTGTTCAGTTCTCTGACGTGAAAAAGAGGAATGAACAAAATAAGAGGAAAAGTAGAAACAGAAAAGAGGAATTCCTCTAAAAAGAGGAAGTAGCACATGCCTGAAATTGCAAAGTGGATCAAAGTTATTATCTCACTGTTGGACAATAACACTGACAACCCACTGATCCACTTTTGGTATTTTAGACTGGATATGGCCCAGTTATACTGCAATGTGCAAACTCTCACCTGTGTTTTGTCTAAGCTAGTTCTTCTGGTTACGTCATTATCTTCAGACCTTTTCTTCATCTCAGAGGGTTGAAGACTTGAATCTTCTGTCTCTTCACTCATTGGTGGAACTCAAATGTTAATGCAGAAAATGGACCAATCAAGGACAATTACCAGAATCTGAAATGAACAAAAAGTAAACATTCTTGCATATCAAAGGTTCCCAATTCTGTGATTTCAGTATAAGAATTGATTATCAAGGGATATTATTGCAAAGAAAATATTTTCAGAAGTAAGTTGAGTAAATTCAAAATACTGAAACAAAGTCTGAAACAGAATTGGAATTCCCTGGCCCCTACCTTCTTCACAACCTCAGCTTAAATGCAGGAAAACAGTTTATGAATTGTTATGAAAAGGTCTAAACAATACCTTAAGTGTGTTCACAACTACGTAAGAAACAATGTCAAAGCTTAATTAAAATACATTAAGTCTATATCTTTCATGATTTACACAACATATCTAATACCTACTAATTTACCATTATGTGTTGTATTCTTTTCAACCGACATAACTGGATAGACACAGACGAGGTTACTTTCGCAACTTCAACTTATGACAAACAATGAACTTTAAAAGTTGCTGAACTATGAAGTAACATTGCCATGGGGCACTTTAAAAACTTGCTCAAAGACCTGACATTTTTAAGCCAATCAGGAAGCAACACAAACGTAAAATAGTCCTTTGAATAGTAGCAAGCTCTGCTGCCACAGACTTTCCCAGGAGTCCCAACAAAATCCACTGAGTGTGAACAGCATGCATGCCCACATCTTACAGATGAGACCAAATTATCAAGAATTTATCCCAAGTGGCAGTAAATTCAGCTTCTATTTGTTGAAGGGTAACTGGGACACAGGTAAACAACCCTTCAATCCGCCTAAGCAAGCTTCTCCGTTTGTTAGTGTTTTAATTTCCAGCCAGGCACGCTGTATACAGCACAATAATAAACACAAGCTCATTTTTCATATACATAAACAGAAAATAAGGCTCTTCCATTGGGTAAGGATCTGCAAATCTGCCAGCTGCTCTCCTTGTTGACATTGACGATTGTTTACATTTAGGAGATGTTGAATCCAGATGAAAGGAAGCCAGTAAAATGGTGTGCAGTCATCATACATCTATTTTTATTATGCTCTTTAAGTTGCAACCCACCCAGGAGATAAATATCTCCAAAGGCTAGAAAGATGAAAAAATCCCTTTGATAAATAAACAATGGGGTAACAAGAACACCAAGGCAGGGAGGGGCTGTAATTGGGGTAGAATTTAAAAGCTCAATGCAACATCCAATGCGTGAACAGTTACTACAGACTTGGGTGGTCTCCACTATCCTTAATCATTTATGATTATACATTTATCAAATGTCAGTGCATAGTTGAAGGTATCGTAATATTGAAACACCGGGGGCACATTAGAGCTGGAATAAATGAGTTGGATAGTTAGATTATGATATGTAAAACATTGAAATTAATGTAAATAAATATGCAAATGAATGGAATTAAACACATAACTGACAAATAAAAGTCATGTACTAGGATGAACAAGGTCTCACTCAAAGCCAACAGAAGACAAGAAGTCTGTATTATGTCACCAAGTACAGTCCTCAATGTACTAAACTTTTGTATAGACACGCTACAGAAACCACTGTAATCACAATCCACACCAGCTCCAAAGGCTAGACTACTTCATTAAGGTGGCCAAAAACAAATCTCGATCTACATTTCGCTCTCTGAATACTGGCAACAACCGAAATTTCAGTTATTTTCTAGAGGAAAAATCTTGTCAAACTTGGAAAATTAATTGGAATAAATAGGAAAACCATTAGTCCATCAAGTACCTGGTCTAGGCAACGACTAGTATTATGGCAGAGTGGGAAGTGGATAAAGGGGGTGCATTTAAAGCAATAAAGATTGCAGGAGGTTTAGCTTTTAAAAATCACACCCCTGCAAACCCCTTTCACCCCCCCTTCCAGCTCAGAGTAAGGTGGGTTGAGCATTCTATGATTTTCATTTCCCATCTCATGTTCTAAACTGACCTTTAATTTAAAAAAAAAAAAATTTGATCCAAATAGTGCAGTTAGTCATCTAACAGGCATGAGGTTACAAATAACTAAAGAACACCACAGGGACAGTTTATACTTTGCAGTGTTTAAAGTGATGCCGTGAGTTTGCAAAAAGGGGAAAAACATTAAAAAATCGAGTTTAAAATCTTAGTCATTCGTTTGAGTGGCCCATATGAACAGTAAGGGAGAAAAAATATGGCCTGTTGTGCGAACATCTGTTGAGCAGACCAATGAGAACGAAGTACTGATGCATATTCACTAGGTGTAAACAGCTGATCGACTTAGCTGCTAGTCTTAGCACAACAACACAAGTGAACAAGACTGACTGACTGTGTGGATCTTGAAGAAGTAACGTTGATAAAGTTGCAATATACACCGTACAAGGTAATACCACAAGGCTAAACTATCCCGTTTTACTGTAGTAGCCTAACTTTAGGCTACTGACGAGTGGTACCTCACTAAATTAAGCCTAAGTTGCGCTTACATTAGTACTACTAGTGGCGAGAGACGATGCTCTGCCTTTTATTTGCACTTACCATCGTGTTTGACGTTCAATTCAGAAACAGTTTTGGCGACAAAAGAGATAGTAGGCCTACTAGTGGTGCAACTTTCGCTGTAAACCTGTAACGTTCAGATTCAAATCAGCACTATAACTTGATTCTAAAATTAGAGCCGAAAGCTATATTGAGTGTACAAGTAACGTGAGTTGTATTATCAAGCGATTATGCGTGAGTGAACAGCTGTACCGTGGAGCTAGCCTGGGTTGAGTGGTATAGTACGTTTTTTTAACGTGGTGACACCTCAATAATATTGCATATTCAACATCAGGTTCGTTGCATAGGAGTGGTCTAACGCTTTATAATGAGGACCGTTTTTTGAAAAAGGCCTTCAAAATTTTTCTGATTTTATGCTGTTCATGTTACTTCCCGAGACTATCGCTATCATTTTGAGCTTTCAAACTGTATTCTTCAACTCTGTATAGCACTCGTGGCATTTTGAAGGATAAAATGTTTCATTTTTTGCAAACTCACGGCATCACTTTAATTTGATACAAAAAGTACACCAGTGTCATCACTAGCCATAAAAATAAACTTAAGAAAAATAAAAACATATATAATATGTAAGGGCCTCTTTCATTTTCCCATAATTTCTGACAATTCAGTGTAACTGAAAGGAAAACTATTCCCACTAGCCAAAGGACAGCATTTACACATAAGAGAGACAAATGTAGTAATAGGCAACGTTATCATTACCTACATACTGAACGGTATATCCCAGGCAAGATGTCCTGAAAGTCTGGTAAGGTAAAAAGCCACAAATCCAGGACCAAAAGATAATGTGAGATGCTACAGTACTTCCTGGTAAATGGGGTTGTTAACAAGTTGCAATATGTGACCAAAGTACGGATTACTTTCAAACGATCATACTTCATAGCCACAACTGGGAGTTTTAAAATTACAAGAAATTGACTATGTTGCAATTTCACAGTTCAATAAATTTCTTTATGTGAGGAAATTGTCTGAAATTTTGAACAAGTGTCTCTAAATGGAGCATGGACAAATGCCAAGCTTCAACTGATTATGTAATAATATTTCTCATACTTTCAACCCGAGTGACTTTGAAGTTTGAAGTACTTTTTCTTGTTAGTTAGGCAAGTCAGTTTACCAAACAAAGTTTACAATTTGGGTCACAGAGAAAAATTTAGCCTTCTGCTTCTTTTCTGGTTTGCCTGAAATGCAGTTTCATGTCAAATTCTAGCCCCAAAATGCCAAATTGGAACATATATCACTGCCAATATACTTGAAAGACACACACAAAGCTGCAGAAAAGGACATAAAAGCACTAATATAGGCCTATGTTTCCATTCTGTCGTGTTTTTACACATTATTTTGGATTCACCTATCTCACTGCAAAAAAAAAAAAAAAAAATTCAGTACCAAATGAGATGTTCATTGCCAAATGTATCAGAGTTTGGCAGTGAAAATACCAGATGGTAACCTTGCTTCCTTTCCTTTGACTTCTAAAACTTTTGTGAGGGCTAGGAGTCTTATTATAGCAAAGGAACGTCACTTGACATTGATACTGAATACCAGGGTTGCCATACTGGTGTTTTAAATGCCAATACCACTAAATCTGGCATTTTTTAGATGTGGTTTGCATGCAGATCTTTTAAAGAAATGACAAACAGCATTTTGGAGTATTTTTTTTTTTGTTTTTACATTTGCATGACAAATTTCCTTAAAAATACATGTTTTCCTACAATTGCTATACCAGAAATTCTTGCAAAATGCATATTTTATGCCAAAGATTTCACATTCCATAACTAAATGAAAAAACACTGTTAGTGTTCATAAAATGCACAGTTATTTTACAACACATTCATGGTTATTACACTTTTTCAACGAATTGCATTTAAAGCGTTTTTCGACCATACTGAATACCAAATTTGGCCGATTAGGGCATACCTCACTAAAAAGTCTGGCAACCCTGCTGAGTACTAACCAACTTTCCCATATGAGTTCAACATCACTACATAGTGTGAGAGGTGATCAATCAATTAGTGTGGATAGTTTACACGCTACAGAATCGATCAGGGCTGCTAGATGAAATTCACAACTTTATGGCCAAACTCTCCTTCCAAATACAGCCAAATTCAAGATCTGCTATATGATCTACAGCATTACAGGGAAGAGTTTTTCACTGACAAATGGCCACTTTCAATGCCTACGTGACCATTTTTAATATTAAAATAAGACCAAATTAGCAAAATTTGGCAATAAAAATGGCCAAATGGCAGTCTTGGTACAGATCAAACCTCTCTGTAAGATGGTTGTTCCAAGCCTGGAAAGATTATTGAAAAGAAAAAGTGTAAACAGCAAAAAGGGCCTTACCATTCCTTCAAAAAGTTATCTTTCCAAAGTTTGTCCCATATGAGAGTTTAGAAAACACTTTCATGACAATTAAAGATGCATGAAACTTCTGGCTAGTGCCAGAATATGGGTCACAAAGGAAAATTTGCCCTTTTTGTCAAATGACATTGAAACTAAGAAGTTCACTACCTAAGTGCAACAAGAAGTCTTCGTGAAATGAGTGCATGTTCACACAATTCCTAAAAATGAACTTTTTTGTGTCAAAGTAAAATAAAAGTTGTTTCTGTTGTGTACTTCTAGAGTAAATACACAATAGGCATCATAATTAAATCCACCCACCTTCCCATCAGCCTTTCAAGTACTCAGTCCTATTCAAGAGGTACCTCCCATTCAAAAGGACTTGTGAACGAACTCTTCTTTCACAAACCACTGTCCGCTTTCTTTCTAACAATACGACACACGCAAAGTTTCTTCTTTGATCACTACAAAAGATACCTGTTTCATACTTTTATTGCAAAACAGGTCTTTTGAAATGTGTGGCTCAAACAGAGAATAATCAAATATTATCATGCACAAATGCTTCAAACAAACTGAGATGATATAATGGGCACACCCTTCACCTTAATTCATGAACTTCACCTGAGTCAACAAAAGTCATGTCTGGTGACATGTACACTTAAGCAGGTACTGCACAACTTATTACGGCCTAAAACTAAAAAATGACAAATAAAGCCAAATTAGTACCCTAAACAATACCGGAGGTTTCTAGTGGCACTTAGGCTGCAACTAATAATCGGCTGACCTAAAAGATAACAGTTAAGCATCATAACATCTATACAGTGCACACTGGTAGTCAGGCCCACAACCAGACAAGGTGTTGAAGAGGGGGCGAGATAGCTTCAAGAAGATTGAGATATTTTAGGGGCTGAGAGTAAGATATGTTAAGATGTATTAAGGAAAGTATCTTTTTTGTTTTCAAATATTTTCTAGGGGTGGACCCTCCTCAATTATGTGCCTGCTGAGAGTTCTAGTGACACCTTCACTAACCATTGCTTGAACTAAAACAAGGAAGCTGATCCCTTCTTGGTATCCCAGTTTCTACAGTAGTGCATGCAACTATGAGCTATTTAACTTACAACATGACAGTCGAAGGCTTAGAAGTCTTGGCAGTAATTAGTGCCCCCAAGCAAATGCTGGTACTTACTGACAATTTCATGTAACAAATTGATCTTCCCAAAATGGTCAATTACCAGAATAATTTCCCTATCATTTACACCTCTTAGTTTTGTTGGTTTGTAATCATTACTGAGGCTAGGTTTACCCACAATTACTTCTGAACAATGCCTCATTGATGCAATTTTGTGCAATTAAGCTGAAGGGGCATAGCCGTCTTAACATCCAACAAAACTTTTCCATTTCAAAAACTTGAGCTGATGAGAACTGATCATGAAATTTAAATTAAGTAGCCTTTATTTCTTTACCTAGCTGGCTAAAGAGAGTGGTTTAACAGCTTCAATCCATAATTTACATTTGCAATTGATCCTGTCAATTGCTTTAATTTTTCCAGGTATGTGTAAAATCAATTCAAGTGATGCAGTGCCCTATTTATTGAATCATGGCAAGGACAGTGCATATATGCTATTACTGTATTAAGCTGTTGAAGGTACCATTTAATATCAATCAATCAATAACATCTATAAGTAATACTTGCCTCACTACTGACAACACAACATCACTATGTAAATTATCGCAAAATATCTCGATAATTGATAAAAAGTGCCCATAGTTCACTCACTCATCATCGTCACACTTCCAGATTTATAGGTGCGAATCTTCAACACTGACAACACACAACCAATCTCTCAAGTGGTACCTACTGCCGTTGTGCGTGATGATCCGCATAAGCAATGGAGTAAGGGAAAACAAACCAGTTAGCCACAACTGAAAAAAGGCCGTGGACGGCTCAACTTGAACTAATTGGTTGGAAACTGGGCCGTTAAACCTCATCTAACTAACTCTCAAGTGGCAGATTGAAATTTCAACATTCCACCTTTGAAAACTGATTATGAGAACCCATTCCAAAGCCACCTATCTATTGTCATCCAATGAATCCCCAATACCCCACAGTTCTGCCCATTCATTCCCTGAGCAGTCCCAGTCCCACCCCTTCCTCTCCCCCTCCCCATCTTAAGCTGTAATTTGTAACTTTCTGCAGGATCAAGCAGTTCCATGCAATCACATCTGCACCTTACAACCCTCCAACTGTGGCAAAGTTCTATTCAAAAGAATTTCTTTCAACTCCTTCAGCATAATCAAAAAATTCTTGAACCCTGCAATGATACAATCACCTCACCCAACAATTTGTATCCTGGGGAACTGAACACTTCACAAATGACTCCTTACAGAGGAAAATGACTCATTTTCTACCATACTGCATGCCTGTGATAAAAAAATAATAATCATTTCATGTTTATAAATAAATATAATCTTATGACAGACTGAGTGGTTCAAACTTTGCCTTCCTCTGACAAGCTTCCTGGAGAGCTTATCAAATACAACAAAGACTCCTTGTGGTTGCCATGCACTTCATAAAAGGGTCTTTATTTACTCATTGCATCTGCTTGAAACCATATCTCCCACTCAGGTGCACATACAGTATTTGATTATTTATGCCTTGGGCTTTTCAAAAAATTGTAAGTTGAGGAAATCTCTGGCCCATTTTTCCAACATCCTAAATTCTACGCTTGTTAGTACTGTTTCAAAGTGATGAATCTGGGATTTCAATTGGGTCGTGTCAACACAGATAATACTACAGTTTCATTGATTGGTCCATTTTATGAGGCTTAAATAATGCTTCAATATGATTAGGCCTGATCTGCCAATCCAATCAAGCTGCCATCAAGGAATCTTCTCCTCTCGACTCGTCTGGGATAGGGTTTCTCACTCTCTGAAGGAAAAGTCAAAAGAGACGCTAAAGAAATGTTTTCTTCCTCTTCATATGATGGCCCATTTAACCGGGTTGTTTTGGGCAATAACCTCCTTTCTTTGGCTAAACTGAAGTACAGTTAAACACTGTCTTTACGCTAGTATTCAGTCTTTCACCCAGAAAATCTAAAACTTCAATTTCACAGATGCAGCTTCATCTGAAAGATGCCAAACACCTGAGCAAATCATATTACAATGCTAATTAAAACACAGGCTTGCAAATGTGCCAAGCACAAGGAAGCACTTGTAAGTAAGCCAATGTTTCTTTTTAAACTCAAACATTTGGAACTTAAAGGCAGTAGGCAGTCGCCCCAAAATTTTCTTTGAAAAATCAGCAAACTCTTGCAAATTTCCTCTTACTGCATTACAAGCACCTCTGAAGATGTTTTGAACATAACTGTTACAAATAATAAGTAAAGCAAGGCGAAATTCTCCTTGAATTCCACAATTCACTAACAAAAATATTGTCACATGATCAAAATAGGCCATTCATGAACTAGAGTGACAGGATACACTCACTCTGTTTGGGGTGACTGCCTACTGCCTTTAATGATATGAAACCTGAATTATTTTGTAAAACAATGAGATCTTTTCTCACAATGAGAATGAATAAGTGGATGTTGTAGGATAAGGTGGGACAGAGAGGGGATGTGGGGTAGGGTGGGATACGGTAGAGTAGGGTGGGGAGGGAGAAAAGGAGCAGGGGAACAGTTGAATGATTAAAACTATGCCTCATATGGTTTTGTTTGAATGTATATTTCCATACATGTGCACTAGTGTTCTTCAATAATCTGCATGAATTCATGTCACCAATTCTCCATCCCACAAAAAGTAATGTACCCTTGTCAAATGGCTGTGTCACATCCTCAAAATTGTCAGTCACAGGCCACGACCAAAGCCCATGTTTCCCTCCATGTAATGCCCAGTTTCCAAGTTTACTGCACATAAATACACACACTCAAACCACATACACACAGGCAAAATATACTCAGTAGCCACATACTTTCTAAGCCTTTCTTTATATATCTCTTATCAACTTTTCAATGTTCTTTTCCTCAGCACAACCACCCAGGAATGTCATCATTCTCAGCACCTTTCCCTTTCCTCTGATGACCTCATATGAGGCTATCCCATCTCCCAAACTTTGTGGGTGGCCTAATTCATGGTCTCTGGTGACAACAAAGGCTTCCTTTCATCCTCCCATTCACTGCCAAGACTGCACTCTGTCTTAACCTCTGTGAGGTCACTCAAAACTCAGTGCAAGTTGTAGGTTTTATCTCACTTCTCCACCAGATTGTGTGGGGGAAATGCCTTTGTTGTGCAAAGCAACACTCTTTGAAAACTTCAAACAGGAAATGGTAGGAAGTAAATCTGGGTTATTTCAATTTGGTTAAGTTCTGAAACAAAACAGAATCACTTCTTAGAGTGTACATTTAAAGTCTCAAATTGCAAATATATGTTACAAAAGGTTGTAAAATGGAATACATTAATCTAATTTCCATCTTCAAAGGACATGTCTAGTCTGAGATGTAGAAATGTAGAAATTTCTTCATTCACTTTGAAATGGTACTATAGCAACCGTGATGATTTGTGATCTCACTTTGTTACAAGTAACTATTTTTCTTTACTCTTTCTACAACTTGCACCTTCTTCCATAACCTGATCACTGCCTTACTCTCATAAAATGACTAAACTAAACAAGCCTTCTCACAAAATTACAGAACAAAAGGGTAATTTTTTTCCAAGGTCATGTAAAAAAATTATTTTCAAAAGGAAATCAAAGCAGGAAAAGTGCAATTCAAGAAGGACACCACCATAGAAATTGAATTAAGGGAGAATGCCCACACAGGGTACCACTGTGTGTTTGACCAGTGAAGCCACGGAAATAGTGAGGGCGCTTCCACTGTACATTAAAAAGCAAGATGATTTGTGTGTCTCCATATGGACAGCATACATTCAACCAGGGAATTGCTATTCAACTCCCTGATTCAACTTAGGAATTAAAATGTCATTTTATCCATTTTTCGAAAAAGTAGGAGTAATTTTTACTACAGTGATATTTCATGGTGGCTTAAAGTGTTCGTTTATCACTCCTGACTTTGAAAACTTGTATTTCC
This sequence comes from Holothuria leucospilota, assembly GCA_029531755.1. Classification (NCBI taxonomy): domain Eukaryota; kingdom Metazoa; phylum Echinodermata; class Holothuroidea; order Aspidochirotida; family Holothuriidae; genus Holothuria; species Holothuria leucospilota. Next base: position 26,255,788 of record CM055962.1, on the reverse strand, counting down.
TCTGCCAATAACTACGAACAAGCAGCGATGTAATTTGTTCCACTGATTTCTTAACATGCAGATAAAATAAGTGGCTTCAGTCCAGATCTCAGGACATCGTTCACCTTTAATTCAGTTTCCACAAATTTTTGTGTAAATTTAGACTGATACTAAGCTAATGAACCCCCAAATTTTTTATTCCAGCACATGAATGAGCTATGACAATGGCTGTTATATCAATGAGTTTTACTATAATTACTCTACAAATTCTTGTTAATTTTATAATTTTAGTTACTGTACATTATTACTTTGTGAATTAAGCATTCATGTGCCATGAGTACAAGCACTCCAAGTACAGTTGCAAATTTATTACCTTTGGTGACTAAAATATCATATGTCAGTCTTTTGCTATGTTCCCACTTAAAGCAAGATACTCTTCACCCCAAGTATGACTTTTCTTGGGGGTAAGCAAATGTCTCAATTGGTGACTGCCCTTTGATTGACATCAAAGTTTATACAAAATTCAAAAGAAGCAGAGTAGCTCATATAATACACAGTAAAGAGTCTTCTGATTACACATTAACAGGTACTTGTGAGCTATCCACCTTAATTTAAGCAGTAAACTAGGTTTGTGTCTGAATAGGGAGAAGCTACAGACAGTTGTGGGCAGGGCTAAAACTGTAAACCTAGTTGGGAGAAGTGGTACTGTCTGGGATGATCTGTCTTTAAGCAAAAGACTGATACAGTAGCATAAACACTCTACAATTGAAATGGGTGAAGAAGATGAATGATAACAAATATGCCAAAACATGAACACAAAACTTATTTGTGAGAAAGTCAATACAAGTGAGCACAGGTATGAGTACAATTACCCTTTACTTACAGTCGAATACAAAACTTCACACTAGCATCGACGTTCCGCAATCAAAATAGGTGAGTACACAGAGTACATAATCATGTACTCACAGCAGAAGGCAAATGTGTAAAAGGGAATTAATTACAGGAGGACCTCACTATAATTTAGTTAAGGTATTAGTGCCAACCTTTAATTTAATACTAACAAGTACACATTATATTCATTCAAACTGTGTAAATACAAAGCTGAGCACAACATCATACATTACATGCACATTCCTAAGTGTGAGTATGAACTTTACCACTACAAGTGAGGGCAGGTGTGAATATAATCCTTCACTTATTTTCAAGTACAAAACCTCATGTAGTAACATCATCATTCTACACTGAACACATGTGATTACAGAGAGTACAAAACCATACTCACTAGTAAGGGCAAACGTGCCAATGTGTGACTGAGTACAAATTAATCAATCAGAACTACCTCACTAAAAGTGAGTAAAGGTGTGAGTACAATCCTTTCCTTTCATGCTCACATACAAAACCTCACAGTAGCATGAACGTTCACATTCAGAATGTGTTACTGCAGACAGTACAAAACCATACTCACTAGTAAGGGCAAATGTGCCAATGTGTCAGAGCAAAATTAATCATAAGTACAGTACCTCACAAGTTGAGTACAAGCATGGGCACATGCCTCTTGCTACATCATGGAATTACAGTATTTCCTCAGAGTACTTCATGGTTAGGTTCAGGTGCTAAACATTACAGAACTTTGCAACTTGCAAGAACATATTCTGCACTCTGTTGTGAGTATAGGGAGTGGAAATTATACTCACAACAACACGCAAATTTGTGGCAAAGTAAGTATAAACGTTTACGTACCCAAGTAAGTACGTCATATCAAGTCACAGGTAGATTTATAAATGCAGTCCTTGCCTCCTATAATCACGGAAGAGCAAATTGTGTACCTGGTAGAAATCTAGGGTGGACCTGACATACTACTGATGTATTAAATCAAATTCCTCAAAATCAAATTTACATCGATTGTAACAACCATGCATGTCAATGATGGAAAGGCCTTTTTGATACATTTTTTTCCCCCAACAGTACAAGAGAGCCTTTAAAGATAATGTTACTGTTAAGTGTGAACCTCAATATACTGCATCCTGTGAATGGTGCCAGACTTCACATCAACTGTCTTTCAGTTTTACATGTTCATAGTTGACAGAACTCAATGAAACTTCATTTACATTACCTGCTGTTTAGGATACTCTCATGCTCTAATAAGGTTATACACCTTCACCTCCGGTGCAAGTTGCAACATAATAAAATAAACATTCTTGTGATTATATGTATTTCAAGTTTCACTAGATTCTATACATGATATAGTTTGTTACTGACTGGGGACTTCCCTTCCACATAATACCTGGCACCATGTCAAAAGTAGACTGCTGACCAGCTGTGGCATTGCTGTGCCAGTTGCTTCAATTCTTAGCCATTAATGTCCCATAATTTCCACATTGTCTACTTTAGCTGAGCTGTCTACTTGTCATGTCGTTGTGTTAGACTTTCATGTACTCATAGCATATAAATACAGGCATGTGAAGCGCAACAGTAGTGCGAACTGGCTTGACCATCATCCCATTAAAAAAAGTGACATACAAAGATGTATTGTACCAATGCTTTACAATAAGAGGTCAATGTCACAAAAAGTTTGAAACACCTGGCAATCATCAGCAACTTTTAATTTCACAATGTGTCAAACATGACAACTTTGCTGGGATGTCAGTTGCTGCCTTCTTCACATACATACTGTACCATGCACCCAGCACTAACATCCCAATTATATAGAAACACAGTATGACTAGATGGACCAGGCAGCTAGGAGAAGGAAGGGGAGGGGGCACAGAAGTGAAAAAAAAAATTCAGATGAAAAATTCCATTGCTATCCAAACTTGCATTTTGGTAACCAACCAGGTCAATATTTATGCATTAACCCTTATTCAGGGAAATCTATATGGAGAAGAGTAATTTTTTTCACAATCATGTACACAAGTCTCTTTGCTCCCCCCCCCCCCACCCCTAGGAGGTCACTGGAAAATCCAACAGTGAAAAAAATTGATGTAAATGTGTAAATGAATTATCTATACTTGAAGTCCCCCAAGAAATGGTGGAGCCCCCTCCCTCAACCCATACAACTTTTTCTGGCTATGCGACTACATTCTGTACTTAATTATAAAGTATTTGTGATACTGTACTGTACTGGGGTTAGGAGTAAGCAACATCAAGATGATAGAATTACAATGCATGCTGGGAAGGACTGCTGTACCAACAACAGAAACTGTGTACAGTGACTTGTGTCAGCTGCACACAATCTTCACAAGGCAATCATGACTTGCGTGACACCAATTGCAGTGAGAAAATGTTGTTTTAAATCATTGAACAGGTCAGATAGGTACAGCATATTCCTTAAATGCATTGTAAGTCTTTAATATTGAACTAGCTGAGCATTTAACAGTCATGGTAAATTAAGTCATGAGTATCTCAAAATCTCTATAGCAACATGTATCGTCACAGTTTGGGAAATTCCAATAATTAGTGCCATATGTTACTGTTTTAAGTAACATTATAGTAGTTTCATGAACTTCTGCATCTATGAATATTCAGTGTAATAAATTAAGCGCATAAATTATACTGATGACCTCAAGTTGGTATTTTCCCTTCATTCCACTTACAAACCAGTAAATGCCATCATTAACTGCAAAAAATTTTCAGAGTCATATAATATCACCAAAAAGGTTAGGGCAGATTGAACAAACACTATACTGTACTAAAGCCTTGAGTTCATACATGTTTTTTTTGAGGTTTTTTTTTGTCTATCTTTCCTATGTTTAATACTGTGTGGTACTGTGTGTTTCCATGACTACAGCACTGCATCATGACCAACTTGCCCCCAACAACAAACTCAGCGTAAACATAACAAAGTTTTACAGGAAAAGGCATTGTTTTCTCTCATACACTATAGTCAAGCAAAATGAATGTAAGATTAAGAAGCTTTGAAAAAAAGCAGCACTTGCAAGAATGAATATGATTAGTTAATACTCTACAAGCTTCTAGGCATCTACGTAAGAATGCATTCTTAAGTACAATCGCACTGTAGCTACACACAGACTATTTCACATTTTCCTACAAATATTAACTCTCTGCTATTCGATCAAAAATGTCCGCAAACCAATGAAAATGACTTACTCCTAAAGCCAGACTACAAATATTACTATTATGGCTTTACTTGAATTATGCCTGCATACGGGTAGTTGTCACTAGTGTGATGTTCAAGTTGAGTTCTCCATAACTTTTATTACAGGTAGCAACATGTGAAAGATGTTGACCATCCACTCTTCAGGGCAAGAAGTTCCACCAGCAAGGTGCATTGCAACCACAGTGTCAGAATTTGTTGGTATTAAACCTATACACCTGCTAATATATTACTCACACTAACATCAAGTCATCACAGATTTACTCAGAATAGATAAAAGTCCCTCTAGGTTCAAACCAAAGTTGTAAAACTTGCTTGGCCATCAACATTTTTTTCCTATCTCTATTCTCCACAGCACCCTTTCTCTTTGGTAATTGAATCGCTAGTAAAGCTCTATCTTCCAAAGATTTTTCTTGTTTATTTCTTTCCCATAAACAATCTGACATTCAGCTTGCCAAGCATTTTATCTGCTTGTTTGTTTATCTCAAGTTGGTTGTGGCTTTATGGCCCCAGGTTGGTTTTAGATGGTAGTCTTTATGATATTAACTTCTGACAATGATTGAGTAATGTTTGCACTGAAGAGCCAAAGCAATTCCCTCCTTTCACAAGTCATACACAGTTATCTTCTGAAGATGTCACCCCAGCTTGAATCCCCAAAAGAGAGAGATATTCACACCATGAGATGAAAGTGACATTGATTCGAGCAGCTGATAAGTGACAAGCACAAAAGTAACCTTAATGGTCTGAATATAATTTAACCCCTAAATGTGCTCATTCTTAGTATCAAACAGGCCGGTACAAGAGCTAAAGAGTTGAAAAATTTAATTCATAAATGTTGAGAGACTGTTTTGCCTCAGAATTGGATCAAATTATTCCATTCCATTTATACTTTAATACACTGAGAACACCTAAGCTCATTAAACATTACAGAAAGTTTGGGCAGATAATTTTGGAGAAACCTCTAATGTAAACTCATGCAGAACCTGTTCACATTCACATAATTCCAAAGTACCAATGGTCACTCACATAACCTTTAAAAAAATTTCCTTACACAATGCTACAATTTTGAAACATGAAAACAAAATTACTTCTTAGCTGTTAAGTTGGGTGGTAGCAGGCCTACAGCAGAGATACACAAGTAGATGGGAGTATACATAACTCCTTCACTGAATTTCAAACTGTTCTTCTTCTTTAACAACTGTACTGTCAAAATAATAGTTTCTCCAAACCACTTGGTAAAAATAATCCCTTCCCCCCCCCCCTTCCCAAGTTAAGCAGAAGTCCAGGATTAGTGTAAAAGGTATCATATGTGAAAGTGTATTAAACTTCTTTTCATATACTCAGTTAATGTCCACAGGAATATGTAGAAAGCTATCATTACATAAACCCTTTCAATAAAGGCATTTTTCTATGGTTCAATGTACAGTAATTCAGAGACTGACACCTTACCTGGGGTTTCCTGACTCCAATGGGGCCCTTCTCACCCCACTCTGCAAACCTACTTATAAAGTTACGTCCTTTCAAATACTGTACCTTAGCTATGACTACTTACAGAATCGACAGATCAACCAACTTTTCTTATTTGTATCTGCACATGTGGGTAGAAAATTTTTTATTTTTTTTTTATTATTTTACAAAAATATCACTTCTTAGAGGTTAATGGTAAGAAAATTGTACCTTGTTTTTTGTGAAAGAAATGGAAAACACATTTTTGTGAAAAAAACTTTTTTCCACAAAAATATAACTCATTTTTATGAAACGTGACAAACATTTCTGTCTAAGTAAGAAATTAGGAATGACAACTATGCCCCTTAAAGGTGGCCCTTACTTTCTGTTTACAAGCAAGCCATCCTCACCAAAGTTATCTTATCAATACTGCCTCCATCCTGCTTGCTTACGTTTATATAACAAATATCTAGCTAGGCTCAGATATATATTAATAGCTAGGATGAGATATATATTAATAAACAATGATGCTAAACAATGTTTCATTTTGTTTCTCGATTCTCTTCCACTTTGGGGTGGAAAACATGACCTCCACCAAAGATCTGACCCGTCCTGGCTTAACTGCATTTCAAGAAAACATAAACATCCGGTAAATAAGATATCAGAACCCCTTCCCTTTATTAAGACAGACTATTTTGTGCTCCTGTGACAGCTGGCTTTTAAACAAATTTTGCTGATAAAACACTTCTGCCAGGTTTTCTTTGTACAATGAGATGTGTATGAAGCCCTCCTACTGATCTTGTTTACAACTTGGGTGTCTGGCAGCTTTCCATGTCATGTAAACAATCAGATTACAGGACAGTATAGAAATAAACAAAATGCTTTTGTCTTGATGGTGAAAAGGAAAGACACATTTCTCAGCTGTCTATAGAGAACCACTATGGGTAAACGTTCTCTTTCTGTTAAGGTATGGGAAAAGGAGGTAAAGGTATAGCCTACCGTGTGTAATACAACGTGTGTGAAACTATTATGAGTCTAATGATTTGTTGAAATATTTACATTACAACAGCTACTACTTCTTTCTCTGTTTGTTTAATATTCAAAAGTGATTAGCAAATGGCATTTGAAAACGATGGTAGCTTCGAGACTGCACTAGTGGTCTTAAGGACAGGCTTCGACAAATCCCCCGCCCAGCAGTCCGGGACAAGTAAAAACTTGCTCGGGCAAGTTCATTGTTCCATATCATAGCCGGGCAAGTTCATTGTTCCATATCATAGCCCGCTGGGCAAGTACCCGTGCGAAGTCTCCTCCACAATGGAGTTCAAAGGCATATTAAAAGTGGACAAGTAGATATTCATGCGGACAAGTAGACGAAGAGAACAGCTGGCCCGATGGACAAGTAATGAAAAAAGAATTTGTCGAAGCCTGCTTAAGGATACCCTAATTAGCATCCTCTCCTTCATACAGTACTAAATTATGATTTAAATGTAAAGCCATGGACACTTCACTCACATGAGATCAAATCAAGGTTTAGCTGATCTAAACAGGTCAGCAAACACAGATACTCATAAAACAATAACAAGTGCTTGTCAAAGGTGAGACCAGGGAGTTGTATAGCAACTCCCTGGTCTCACCTTCCTGTATTCTCAGTACTAGGCAGATGACACCTGTACTTCACCTGCAACACCCTAAAGGCCTACAGTACACAGTGCATGGCAGAACGCAAGTGAATTGTTAATGTAGCAGCTCCATAATTTCCTCAAAACTCCTGATAGTGTTGTACCGACACTGCAAGTAGCCAACATTACCATTATCGATATATCACTCCTTCATATCGGCTGATGCAGATCCAATACCAATATTTGAGAAAATGAGTGTACTGTACTCTAAACCATATAGCTATTGGCACTAACTATTAAGTATCATTTCAATTACATATGAGATCAAATTTTGGAACTTATAGTCAAACATACTATTAAAAACTTTTACATGACATTTTTATGAAGCATCGGACAAGAAATATTGATTAGGTACTATCAGCATTGAGGGTGAAATCTATTGATACCGACATGGGACAAAAAACAAAGATGAATACCAGTTGATGACAACAGTGAAAATCCAAAATCAGTCTAGCTGACATTAATTCCTGGAAGATACATGCATCAAGCTATGCAGGGAAACTTGTATATGTCGATGTCATAGAAATACATCCCAAGGAAAATCCCCCCACCCTCCTCCCCCCTCCCATGATGTGTGACAAAACGACAAGAAACTTTACTGGAGGAAGACAGACAAGCAGAGTGATCAACCTACAACCACACATAACAAGTTCAGTTTTGTAATCCATTGAAACAGTAGGATAAAAGTTGGAAGCATTCACTAACTTTCTACAGGTGCCATTACCCGAAAGTGCATGTGCTGTAGGTGTAAGAACTTAAAATTTGCAGCGTGAAAATAGTTGTTTAACGGTCTGCTTCAGGAAGTAATATCCCAGATGATATTCAGCTTCACCCTCACTATGAAAACAAATGATGACTGATTCATCAGATTGACTGAAGCTCATTCTAATTACCCACCCTTCTATAAAGCCTATAACAAATACAATGTAAGTGTACAAGACAAACCTACACACTAATTAAACTTTCAAGCTGGAAGTTCTTCATGTATGTAAATTTACAGTCCGCATCAGACTTACACAAAATTTGATCCCATTTTGTTACATTCAATTCAAGGGGCTGTTTCAACACTCTAAACATATTTAGGAATGTCCCTTTATCTCCATTAACAATTGGTGATTGCCCTTTGGCACAAATTCAAATGATAGATCACTCTGATTGGTCAGTGATGACTTGTGCAAATCAGTGGAGTACCTGATGCAAAGCAGCCAGCTAATACACAGTAACTAACAAGCAAAGTTGGCTAGTATAACTGGTCTGCCCGAGGGTGCTTCAGTCCAGCACGCAACTGACTTCGTCGGCTGGGCAACCGATTTTAGAGGCAAGCTTATGCCAAGTGGGAGGAAAGCTAGAGTACCCGGAGAAAAACCCACGTACATCGAGCGGAATTCGAACCCAAGCACATGTGAAACACATTGGTGTACAGCAGCTGGAATAGACCACTCTGCCACTCGACGACCCCACAGTAACTAGAAAGTGAATACAGCTTTAAGCAATTCATGTTCATTGCAGACTTCTGTACTAAACCCACGTACATCAAGCGGGATTCAAACCCAAGCACATGTGAAACACATTAGTGCACAGCAGCTGGAATAGACCACTCTGCCACTCGACGACCCCACAGTAACTAGAAAGTGAATACAGCTTTAAGCATGCAATTCACATTCACTGCAGACTACTGTATCCTGGGAGGACTGCACTAGATAGGCTTGTTTGTTTTTGTTTTCCACTTTATTTTTATTTATTTATATTTTTATTTGTTTATTTATTTTTTATTTATTTATTTGGTTATGTGTTTATTCGTTTATCTATTTATTTTATTTTTATTATTATTATTTCATTTATTTTTTTATTGCAGGAGCTAGAAGTAAACTTAGTACTAAGAACTTTAACTGCAAGTGGCAAGATTGTCAATCCTTTACAACAAATGCTTCAGCACACCTTGTCTGAAAGGTGCAAACTGAAAAATATGCCTGCACTGTAACAGAAGGCCAGAAAGGCCTCTGCAATCTTGATAATCTTAATTCCTCCAGAATCATGTAAAAGTAGATATTCACTAATATAGATACCAGGCCTATTTGATTCAGTGAGAAGTATGCAATTTCAAATGCAGGTATGATTTGATCTAGTGTAATATATAGGGAACCTCCCCAATGTTTAAACTCCACCCTCCATTAACCTACCCTCTTCCCTAACAAATTTTCATGTCATACATCTTTGAATTAAGCTCAAGGCTGACTGACTTAGAAGACCAGTCCATGTACAACTTAATATTTTCTCTCCAATACATTCCAGGTATCCCACAAGGAAAATTATGTGCATATCTGAATCAAACACTGACAGAATGTAACATTTAATTTTTTGCCAGACGGTTATTGCATGCAATAATGGTATACATATGTAAATAGGAGGTAAGGAGGAGCGAAATGGACTATAACGTTTCACCCACTTTACATCTTACTGTGTCTAAGCACCAATACATTATTCACTTATCTTTTCATGGACTACTTATGACAACCCCCAACCACAAAGCAGTAAAATCAAATCAAATCAGATCAATGGGCCTAAGAACCATACTGACAAGGCTTAGATTAACATTAGTCATCCTGACTGTATTCTGTATGTACTTTTGTGGACTACCCTGGGAGTAAAGCCTTCTCCTTTATCTGCAACATGCATCGCTGCCTCTAATCTCAACCCTTCAAAGGCACTGTGAGAATACACTGCACCTCTCTGCAATGCTACTTTTAGGCATGAAGCTTCGATCTATTGGGACCAGCATGCAATTTTATGCAGTTCCTTCCCCCAGGGAGGGGGTGGGGGATTCAGAGCTATGCAGTGGCAGAGAAAACTGTGATTATGCCCACTTCCCCAACCATAAGCCCAGGGCCACAAAAAATATTTATTTCCTGGGAAATGAGTAAAACTTTTCCTAATTCCTTCCATGATATTTTTATGTACAAAAAAGGTAATTTACCTCCAATTGCCAAAATTTCCCTATGAAAACCAAAATTTCATGGGGAGGAACCTCCCAGATTCCCAACTTTTTCCACCCATGCACCAGTCCCTACACCTCTACAGCTGAGCAGCTGGCTATGGTTTTGTAAAAAGAGGTGCATTATCATATGGCACTTGAGGCAAGAGGTCAGGGGGGGGGGAGGCTGGGGGGGCCGACACAAAAATAGTTTACTTCCAATAGAAACTGTTGATTTCAGGGCACTGACACTTTATTTTTAGGGCAAAATTCATGTCACATATGCTATCAGGAAGAACTTTTCTTTTAGAAAGTTGAATCACCCATGTAGAAATTTGTTTTTGGGGCCTGCTATGTAAAAATTGCATCCATCTTTAGTAAAAGGTCTGCAATAATTGGGGCATATTACAGTACCTTGTAGATCATATTCATATAACATACTGGAAGTGTAATAACAGAGTTTTATATAATCTCACTTTTCAGGAAATTTTTACAATACCATAAAAAAAAATTCAAAAAATAAGTAAAACATAACAATCAAACAAACATGTACCAATAGATACAAAATCTCAACAACTGACAACCTGAAACTGCTATTCCTATGTAAAGTTAAAGAAGTAATGGAAAATAAGTCAATTTACCAGGAAACATTTAACATACCAGCTTGAAAACTGCCAAGGGTCTACAGTATAACATACTAACATATATTCGCTGCGCATGTTATTTACAACACCAAACCTGTATGTCTAAGTACCCATCATTGTGTCTACATGCAGCTTGTACAACTTCCTGTAAGATCTGGTTGATCATAGTACAGAAGTTACTCAGTACAGCCAGGGTAGCCTGACAGTCGAAGGAGAAACTACTCTTTCACATGGTCGCTTTTGTCTGCAAGGGTATTATCTGGGACTGCTGCCATCCTCCTCACTTCCGTTCACATAGCAGATAGTCGAAATATTGACCAAGTTCAAGGCATCGCTGATTTATGGCTAGTCAATGATGCATGGGCAGATTATGACTGCTAATTGCTCCCAGATACACAGAGTAAGACCATTATGAAAATAAAACCAAACTGGGAGTAAACACAAAGAAGGAGTCCATTAACCCTTGTTATGGTTCCGGAGTATAATAAAAGTACATGCACCTTATCCAAGACTAAAAAGTTTAATATCAAGGCTAAATGGTTACATGGTCTGTTTGCGTATTACTTGACCTCAAAAGCGTAAATGTGACCTGTAACAGTTTTTTATTGCTAAACAAAGAATGGTACATGAAACAACTGCTCTCTCACTCACAACCAGCTGCCAAAAACGGAAGAATTTTGCTCTTTTTTTCAAAATTCAATCTTAACAGTTATAGACATGCTACCATGGAACTGAGTAAAATGGAAACTGTCCTTCACGTTGTCAGAGTAACCCTGATGAGAGGGTCATGATGTCCTTTAATGTCAAATAGCACATTATGTTGAAACTGGTTAACAATAAAGGTGGGGCCTAGAGCATTTACATAAATATTCATTAGCATAAGTAAGCACTGCTACCATGATGGGACACATAAAGGACGTCACATGTACATAGAGTAAATGCCTTACGTATTGTGTACTATTAAGCTTTACATGTATATACCCACCTAGAGTATTCACCTTACTTGCCTGTCATGGCAGGCTGATGCCATTAACTGTCAGTGAAAAAGTGAGGTTAGTGAAAGAGTCTCAAGAGGAGTGGCTTCCTGTGAAAATGATGTTTTTTGCTTCAGTAAGGATTGTTCCTGCCCATGTTTTCATTAGCTTCTAACTCAGCATGCTGTGAATAATGGTAGCAGGTTCTCGTCTAGCAACCTTTTTTGTTTTGTGGAACCACTTTCATCACAGTCTCAATGCTCCTTGATGTCGAGGGTTAATGAAAAGACCAAATGAAGCACACCCTGAACTCAAGGTGACCCTGACTACCCTTCATGCTGCTCCCAGCGATGCATCCTGATGTGAAGATGGAACTCTTTTTGGTAGGTGGGGTTCCTGAATGACCCCTGAATTTGCCTGCACTGAAAAGAGGGGAAAGGATCTATTACCCTCAGCCACTAAGCCTGTGTGACTTATTAGCTTGAAAGGATATTTTTGTGGGTGGCGATTACAACCATGGTAAACTCTGGCCTCTTTTAAAATTTTTCAGTCTTGATTTTAAAATTTTGGTCTCGATTTTCACTACTTTTAAGTTGAAATCCTGAATGCTGCACCATAAACCTTGATGTGAACAGATCAAATACCTGTTCATTGTTAAACCACAGCCATTTTGTTCTCAAGTACTTGTTTATTCAGTTGATTAGTTAAAGGTTTCTATTGTCTTTATGTTTAATTGCATTTGTTCTTTCTCTTTTGTCTACTGGTTTGCTGTTTTCCTTTTTTATTGTTTTTCTAATTTATTGCTATTTATCAATTGTAATAGGCCTTTGATTACTTGTAGAATTATGCACTTCACAAATAAATTTGTTATTTATTACTACTAATACAACACTGTGTATGCAAGATCACACACATTCAACATAAGGCTAGCACCTATGCCAAACTCAGCAAAACAATTTAAAAAAATATTACAACCCATCAGATTTCCTCCTTTTAGTAAGAAAAAGGAGAAAATGTCATATGTAACCATGTCAATTCCCCCTTTCTGACATACTGTATAATTGTGTTTGTGCCACTACTGTATACCCCTTCATTCCCTTGTTCCCAAGGATTCTCCTGGAGAAACAGTAATAAGTACTAAAAACAGGTTCAGTCATATGCATTAAAATTCCAAATTTATATTAAGGTGATTTATTTTTGCAAAAACACCATTTCAATAATGTGAGGGCATTATTATAACTTTCCCAAAATAAGCTGTTTTTAGTATTACTGTAGGACTTTATTTCAATGTCAGAAACTGTATGGAAAGAGCCTGCTGCAATGCTTCTGCACAAAAAAGAAAGACATCACGAATACATGAACATTGAAAAAACATGGGAAGAGATTCCAGGTGCACATACAAGCTACCCTGAATGATATTCTCACCCTTTCAAACTGATCTGAAAAGTCCTTATTGGTCAATAAATTTTTGGAGAGCTCTTTTGTATATACTTCTTTAAAATTATGATACGCAACATCTTCTCTACAGATTCAGAACTAGTGCCATCCAATTAGGCCTGTCAAAATCAACAGATACTGTATATTTGTTCACAACATTTCCTTGAAAATTACAGAATACAGATCATACAGCTTAATTGTAAAGTATAAGATACTACCTTTTCATGAAAATATACTGATTACAGTGCCACATATTGAGGATAAATTTGAATTTTATGTTGTGTAAGGTGCTACATACTTTACAAACACTGCAAAATCTTTAGCAACTGGAACAGGGCCCTAGAGGCACCAACTTAGTGCCAGCTAATTCTGGAATCTAAGTTAAGTGTCAAAGAGAATTGCCAAAGAGCACGGATCCCAAGTCCAGGGGGAAGTCTTCTAAAAAGTCCCTTCTGAGGTTTGCTGCCCTTCTAAACTTGTACATTTTGTGGGTAATATGTACTTTTACCATTATTTCCAATACAGGCAATCTCTCCAAAACTCCGTTGTTTAGGAATTAATCTACAGTACAATCCCCCATACTCACCTCCTATTTACACACTTAATCCCCACATATCTCAAACAAATTCTCTGGCAAATTTAATACCCACTGATCTCTGACAGAGGGAGCCCTCCACCACCATGCTATTAACTTGCCAGGGACTTATTTCTATGGGTAAGTGGGGATGACATGTGTAAATTAGGAGGCAATGATGGGTGGACTAGATTTGCATGTCCATCAGGGTTTTATTCAATTCTGTGCCGGTCACCGAACTGCAAATACACAGTGAGCTAATGACTGTGAAAGAAGAGTACCAGAAGCTCCTGACCAGTGATGGCAGGCATAGCTAGAGCCCTAAAAACCAGAATAATCTGGGTCCATGTCAAGAAATCTTATATTTTAGCAAAGAAAACACCACATTTGAACCATAAACCTCTTTTAAGCAGTTAGAAAAAGAACTCATGCATAAAATTTTCCTTTAAGTATATGATATTCTCACTCTTTAAATGTTACTAATTTTGTTACAGGATTAAAGGCTTCAGTTGAGGAACGCATAATTTCCTTCAGTAATGTTTACAGTTTTAGTTCAAACACCTTTGTTTGGTAAACAGAAAATTTGTTTACGTTACTGCATTTCTGTGAGTTTTCAAACATAATCAAGGATGTGCACTGTGTATTCAGTTGATCTATGTTTGGTTTTTAGGGTAGAACTTACAAGTTCAAAACCCTTTTAAAGGAACATGTACCTACAGCGTACATAGCATCAATGTGACTCTACCATTATTATGACATTTGGTCTCACCAATGGACTAGGGGAATTGTTTTTCTTCCCTCAAAAATTACAAAAGTTATAAGAAAAAATTCTGCTTCACATTACAAAAGTTGTAAGTGTTGTATCATTTCAAAATGTGGAAGTTTTGGTCAACAAATTATTCATGACCTACTAAGCACGTGAGAACCTCTTTTCTTGAGAATATTTCTATGCAAATATAGTGTATGTATATAATTCATGCACATGGTTTTGAAGTGTGAAAACTTTCAGCACCATAATGCACTATAAACAATCTTAAACTTTTTACAAAAATTCGTTTCATTGCTGAAAAAATTCTGTTTGATGAAACAGTCATGATACCCATGAGACATTGAGTGATGCTGTACACTTTGTTGATTCCTCCCCCAGATTGTAGATAGTTACCAGCAAAAAGCAGTTACCAGCAAAAAAAACATCACACAAAATTTGACTTACTGTATATAATGAAACAGGATTCAACATACAGGTGCTAGTGGTGTACTGTTAATTACGAGTAGCAGATATTACCCATGGCATGCCAACATTTCAACATTCTCACAACGGGCCAATACTCATACTTGATAAATGAACATACAGACAAAATCATGCTATTGGGCACTACCACAAAGTGGGTCATTTTTGTGAGGTCAAATATTGGGATTCATACTCAATACTCTTTAACAGCGTAACATTTTATTAAGTACAAGAGGAGGAATACTGGTTAGGTAGTACAGCATTTTAGCTACATATTGGCCACACTGATACAGGATGAAACCGAACAATATTGACCTATAGAGGGATTTCACCTATGTCACATGATCCCAGGTTCGATCTCTTTGGTTTCAAAGGGCAAGATCATTTGTCTCTGGTTTTGAAGGGCACACGTCCATTGTGTCACAGAAGTATCTCTGGTTATGTCATGCGCGTGTGATGTAAATACACTTACCGCATGTGCGTTTTGCCCTTTGGTTACTGGGAATCCGACTCGCGCAGCGCCACATAAAATCCCTCTATACCAATACTGAATACCGGTACCCACCCAACACTAACAGGTGCATACAGATATGTGGAGATAGCCACTGTACCTGTTACCTGACATCGATATTAGGGTTGTTACGATATGACGATATCGGCCAAAAATATCGATATGTAATTTTGCTCCCGATATGGTTTATGAAAATGCCCAAACGATATCGGGAAAATCTATGCACATGACATTCTCACAAACTTGAGGCAGTCTTAGTCACAACTTTCATCGGCATTGGGGATTCCCCACCGACAGGGCCAGTGCCACGTACTGTAGACATATGGTGCCTTAGTAAACACAAATGGGATCATGCGATATCGCGATATCGTTTGAGTATTGAAGGAAAATTTGTTGAGATATCGATAACGAAAATTTCATATCGCAACAACCCTAATCTATATAGTACTGTAGCTGCAAGTATATATATGTGCACTGTGCATTCTTTCAAGTGGACCCAGGTCAAACATTACAGTAGGATAAAAGTTAAGTATAGTAGGAACAACAAGCTCATTCAAACATGACAAAAGTAGGATACTGTTGACCAGGAATTCTCAAATGTTTAAGGCTGAGGGCCACTTTTTCTTGAGCTTTTACTTTAAGATGGTAGTAGCCAGAACTTAACTGAGTGTTTTGTTACCTTAACTCTGGGCTCATCCAATCATCAGTGGGCCATTTAAGTACAAGTTGCATGCCGCAAGTAGCTTGTAGACCAAAGAAGGAAAACAGTATGACTTTTACAGGCTTTCGTTCATTGCTAATCACCAATCGTGACAGTATCACAATGACGATGAGATATTTTTTTTTCCCATGAAAAACATATTTACTATTTTATAAAACACAAACTCAATCAAGCCTTTTCTCAACACCAACAGCAGTATTAACTCAGTCATTACATACCTGTATAACTGACATGTCCTACTGTAAACATGACACTTACTTCAACTAGAAAACTGTTTGTTGACAATGAGTCCAGATGTAACTTTTCCTGTTTGTTTACTAGATATAAAATGAAAAGCATAGCTACATGGATGAACTTCACATGTTGCTTTCTTATCAGTTAAGGTATTCTTTGTAAAGAATTTTAGTTCTTCACAAGTTGACACTTCCTGCAGTAGGTATTACAGGGGCTGTTGTATCGGTTTAAACATTCATTTTTTTTTTTTTTGAAAGTCCCTTCAGCTGGATCGATGGCCTCGAAGGCATTCTGCTCCCCCAAAAGAGATGTCCCCCAAACATATTTACCATAGGAGACTCCAGTACATACATGTCACCTCTGATCACAAATGAAGACTGCACTTTAATTGAGATAGTTTCAAACATTTAGCTTTTCTATGATTGGTCACTGATGGCTTGTGCAGGTCAATGAAATACAATTGTAGCCTGGACAAGTCATTTTATACTAGCATGATAACATACTAGATAAGTGAACTAAACAGATGGCCTTGACCAATTACTGTACATCTTTACAGGCTCTACATAGCTATTTCTGGGAGCAGTAGACAGATCATGATGGTATTTTTTTGTAGAAGGGTTAGTTAGTTAGTTAGATGAGGTTTAACGTCCCAGTTTCCAACCAATTGGTTCAAGTCGAGACGACCACGGCCTTTTTTCCAGTTGCGGCTCACTGGCTTGTTGGGCCAGAAGTTAATTACTTACCGTAGCTGAAAGAATTTCAACTGTTTAGGAAGAGATAACTTGCCCCTCATAATGTATCTTCTGCACATCACAGACAAACTAAACATAGATCTAGTTGAGAGTTCGATTAACTAACTTCCATGATACTGTAACTTAATTATTTCTGTGAGAACCTTTAGGATTTACCAAATTGCACAACATTCTAGAACAAGTTTAATTCTGCTGATCTAGACATGACCATATTTCCCCTTTAAAAAGTGAACCATCTGTAAAAAGCAAACAGTAATTCCAGTCCATTTGGTATCACACCTGATAAACCCAGCCATCAAAATAATCTAGCTCAGGGTGTACTGGAAGTCAACCACCTGAATTTATGCTCTACACTGGTCAGACGGTCTAATCTGAAAGCCAGCCACAATTTTCCCCTCCCAGGTCATAGTTACCTCGGAAAGAATCAACACAAGAAGGTATACATCCATGCTTAATGGTTCCTGTCTCCCGACATATGCCTGTCATATGCTTTCACTTTCAAGTAGTGACTCACTATCGAAGGGAAATTGTGTTAACTGGTATTTATTCTGGCCAATGTAAATAAAAACCCCTTTGCTTCTTTTCAAAATACATGCTGTACACAGGAAATAATGGATCCCAGATACTTCCCTGTGAATTCACCAGAAGTAGTCTGCAGTTCATGAGTAGAGGTTAACAATAATCTGTCCATATATTATTAGCTTGTGATAACTTTAACAGTGTTATGCCTATATGCTGCAGCAACTGGTACAGTACCTGAAATTTGAGGTACTGTAACTGAAGGATGGCTACTAGTTTTGGAAAAAGAGCTAGAGGGGCATCAAAATGAATGTGACTTAAAGACAGATACTCATCATCCCAGACAGTTCCAATTCTCCCAACTAGGTTACCTCTAGCCCCGCCCACAACCGTCTTTAGCTTCTCCTTATGAAGACACAAACCCTAGTTTATTTAAAAGTTAAGGAGATATCCTGGTATGCATACAAATCCCCAACTTATAATCAGAACGCTCTGTGCATGCTATGTTATATGAGCTACTCTGCATATTTTGAATTTTGTAACCCTAATGTCAATCAAACAGCAGTCACCAGTTGAGAATTTTACTTTCTCCCAAGTAAACTCATACTTGGGGTGATGAGTATCTGTCTTTAAGAGAGCAGATAATTAATTATTATTGGCCTGTTGAGAGCAAAGTGAACTTAACAACATTATTGAAATTGGGGGGTATGCCTTGACAAGGGGAAGTGGTGTCCATGCAGAGACATTTTACTTTGTGAACAATATAGATCTCTGTATCTTCCCCATTCCTCCCTCCCCCCCCCACCCCCAATTCCATCCACCCACCCACACACCTACTTTCAATCCAAACCCATCATGTCAACCTTCACTATTTGATGCCTCACTGAGGATCACAAAAGAATTACATCAGCACCTAGCAAAAGAGCAAGATTATAACTTTGACATGATGGCCTTCTAAAGACAACTTGAGAAATAAATATGTAATTGATACTCCACAGCCTGCCATAGACAGTAGGCTACACTCAACTACTCACCTCTATTTTGAAGCTTCTTCATGCTGCTTGCAGGTTAGAGGAACAGAGTGAAAGTATCTAAAAGGATCAGTCTGAATGGTGCAAACATTATATTAACTACCACATGCACAAAGTAGCACTATATGAAGGGGTCACTTTCCCAACCACTAGCACAATTTAAGAGGTTATGTAGGTAGTGCACTGCAGGCAAGTAGCCATGAGGGCATAGGAGGGCACGTCCCTGCCCGCCCCCCCCCCCCCCCCCCCCCCCCGAAAATTTTTCAATAAAAGGTGTTGCACTGAAGGAGGAAAAATTTGTTACGAGACCAGCATTTTTGGAAACCAGGTATAAGAAGAAAAAGTGATGGAAAATCTCTCACCATTTTGCATCTAGAGTCCTTGAAAATCCCCTCAGACCTCCCCCAGGCCAGCAAAACTCCAACACTGATGTGCCCCCAAATTGGTTATTCTGGCTACGGGCCTGGAACACTGAGTTGTCCCATGTCAGTTTGTCTCAACCATCATTCATGAGGAAACTGCCAGGTACATAGGTTCTAAAACTTAGGACAGGCCCAGCTGATATCTTTAGTTTGGGAACTGGATGGCTTAAATTACAAGAAAATGTACACCATGAGAAATACAGATGAAGACCATATATTCACTTTGTATCACTTCTAGTAAGATGGTTCACTGACAGGTAACTGCCCTGCAACAACTTCTTATCTGTATTTATCTTGACATGAATAAGTGGGTAGCCATGTTTGGGGTCTGCCACTATCAGTATTACCCTAGCAATACTTTAGTACCTTCAGACGGTTTGTAATTCATTCCAACAGCTGAAGAGTTGTATGCTCTCTCAGATTATGGACAGCAACTTTTCATGTCACCTAAAAGATCACCAGACTGTGTATTGCTACCTGTATTTCATTATCTGTAAAATCATAAAAAAAACATTTGCTTAAATAAACCAAACCCTGAAAATAAACCCAGTGTCATAAAATAAACTAATACCGCCATTGAGAGCCCTAAAAAAATGAAAACAAACCTTGTTGTGTTTGGATGCAAGTTTGGTTTATATGGTTGCTTGGGGCCAAAGCCCACAACACAACATGATCGCAACCTAGGCTCTCTCTGTTTAGTTTCCTTCCAAGCTTATTGTTTGGTTTCCTATACTTATTGTCCATATTTAGAGGCAGGATGTTGACTTTAGCAACAGGAAAGGGGCCTAGACAATGGCGCCTGTGTTTGTGTAAGCATAAGTTTGCTCCAGTGCATTTGTTTGGGAGACTTTTGTTGGAAACAGGAACCCTCCTTTTCAGCGAACAATTGGTCTTTGAAAGAGAGCATCTATGCAGATTAGAAAATCCAAAGTAACTCACTTTGTCATGATTCTAAACAACAAAAGACAACAACCTGGGAATGGTTTGGGTGGACCCTTGTTTATTTATCACAGTTTCAATACCTTGCAAATCAAACCACAATTGGGTTGCTTGTTTCCCACGAATTGAGTATATTTATTGCCTGTAATTGGCAGACAGTGTTTGGTGAATGGAGCATTTAATGGAGGTATATTATATCTACCACTGAAGGCAGATAGACTACTGTATATACTGAAATTTGTGGGCACTTAATCTTGATTCAGTCATATCTGTAGGTGGGAGAGAAAGTTCAACAAATAAGCTTTGTATTCCCAAAACCCAAATAGTACAAGACAGCCTCACTATGGCAGACAAGTACATACCAACCTGGGGCCAGATTCACAAAGAATACTTACGCACAAAAATTTGCGTAAGTCAGACTTACGAAGCGTATCTTGCTTAGTCGGTATTCACGAAGAGAAAAGTTCTTAAATATTTTGCGTAACTTTACGCAAGCTTCAGAGTTGTCGTAAGTACAAAATAGCCATAGCAACACATACAGAAGCATGCGTTGTGCATAGTTGTGTAGAGCATAGGACCGCGTGTGCAGCCACAGAGGATTGTGTGCATCGTTTTAACAGTAACAGTCAATGTGATTGGCTCAAACCGTAACAAACCAAGATTCAACTGCACACACGATTGGCTCTTGTGCATTTCTTGTAGTTACGCTGCGTATCTTTACGAACTGCGTAAGTTGTTTTCGTGAATACCACTTAAGAAAGTACTTACGCAGTTCGTAAGTATTTTGACTTACGCAAGAACTTACGCAAATGTTAGTGAATCCCACCCCAGGACACTTCACAGTCCCATAACCAGACAAGGTATCCGAGTGGGGGAAGGGGGGAGGAGGGAGGAGAGGTAAGTTCTAGTGGGGGTGAAAATATCTTTTTTATATTAACAGGGGCTATAATGCTAAAAATGCAAAAAGGCAATACAAATTTGGGATTTTCAAGGGGTGCAAAAATTTCCCTAGGAGGCACTGCCCCCTGAGCCCCTCCCTTTATGGCTACAGATATGGCACTGTATCTTCTCCCACTTTCCCATGCCCCCTGTGGACTGGGGGATGCAGAATATGCCCATGGTATTCCCTGCCTGTCGTAAGAGGCGACTAAAGGGAAGGACTTGAACTGTATTTGAAAAGTATTTGAAACGGAACTTGAATTTGAACCGTATCTGAACTTGACCTTTTTATCTAGCTGACACATTCATGTTGGTGTGTCGTTAAATCTCATCTAACTCCACCTTCCCATAGCTCTATGAAAAGTGCTTGAAAAATAAACTAGTATGCAGACTTCAGACCCGAGCCCATGGCATGACTCTTTAATAGTAACTTCAAAGATATTTAGAGCAATTAAGTTATGAATGCAGATGGACTGAAGCATGACAATACTCTGTAAAGTTTACCATCCTTATGTTCACCACCATTAAGCAAGGAATGGGTGGCAGTTGACTTTTTCCAGAAAGTTCCATTAAAATGAGCTGGTGCATAGGAACAAAGTTATGAACCAATTCAGACACAGTACAACTTTTTGTTACTAGGAGAATACACCAGGCTTATCTCCCTGTAAGACAATGTGATCCAGTTCCCCTTCCTTTTCCCTGATTTTACATTTGGCTGGTTGTGAATTTTACTGAAATCATTTCATATGCTGGCTCGCATCACATGCAGTGTCATGTAGCCTATAAAAACATGTAATAATCTTCAAATAAATTTATCAAATTTCCATGCAAAAATTGTTATCTTGGTTTCCATCTTACCTATATCATTGCAGTATTGTGACTTTTGCTTCATTCAGTACAAGACTACTGGTCATATTTGATCTCACTGGAAGCCTGAGGTGGTATTTTGAATAGCAGAGAGCCAAAGATAAAACTGGCCAAAATTAATATTGGAAGATTTCTTCCTCATGGATGTTTTTAAACCTTAAAATCATTTTCACTAAACAACCATCCCTAGGATTGTTGCTAATAAATCTCCGATAGCATCTCATGCATACAGTATATACAGGGCAGTACTGTACAGATTGAGTTTGCATTCATAATTCACCAGGAGTCATTGTACTTATGTCTGAAAACGAATTAAGAGTAGTAAGTAGTTACTACCACAGACACGCAATAACCAGTGCCATTAATGTTTACTATTAAAGGTAGACTATCAATATCACAAAATGGTTCATAGAAGCAGCCCTAAAATTTATGTTTGGTCACTCTGATTGATTAAAAACCGGGTCAAATTTAAAGTGTATTATACTTCTACATGTGTACATACTTCAAGCCCCTATGATTGGTAAATAATATTAACAAATCTATGAGAAAATACTGTAAACTGCTCTGATGCAGGGCTCATGAAAAAACAATGGTTTCTCACAGTACAAAAGGGTATACAATAGATTGTTTGGAAAGGGTTCACAAGTTGCCACTGTGTCTTCTTCAGTAGGATATTGACCTTGGGCAATAAGATTACACTATAGGACATATAGCTAAGACAGTGAATGGAGTAAAAGGAGGGGCTTACGGTAAATAAACTTTCTTGAAAGAATCTGAACCGATTACGACAACAGGAGCCTGCCTTTAAACTGCACGTGGTTGGTAACTATGACAAGCTGACGGGGTCCTCTCTATGTTTCGACCTCTCTATATTCCGACCTCTCCATGTTCCGACTTGTCTATATTCCGACTTCTCTATGTTCCGACCTTTCTATATTCCGACTACTCTATGTTCCGACCTCTCTATATACCGACTACTCTATGTTCTGACCTCTCTATATTCCGTCTACTCTATGTTCCGACCTCTCTATGTTCCGACACATGCAGAGTACTTTTCAAAGGCTAATTCTACGCTGAATGGTGCCCCTCTGCCCCCGCTGTGCCACTGCCCTCTAGTGTTTCGCCTCGATGCGCGATCAGCAAACTTTGAAATGTTGCATAAATTACGCAATTTACGCTAATTAATTAGCGTATTCTGGAACCTTTGGACTAGTGGAATTGCCCAAAGATTGAATATGACCAAAATGCATGTTTTCATTTGTGGTCGCAACATAGAGAAGTAGGAACATAGAAATGTGTAAAACCTCTCTATGTTTCGACTTCTCTATGTACCGAATTCTTCAAGTTTGAAATTTAGGTCGAAATATGGAGTAGTCGGAACATTGAGACGTCCAAAGTCTCTGTTTCGACTTCTCTATGTTTCGACTTTTTCAAATTGCGGTCGGAACATAGAGAGGTCGAAACATAGAGATGTCATCACGTGTCTATGTTCCGACCTGTCTATGTTTCGACCAAAACGTGAAAATCGTGAAAAAGTCGGAACATAGAGAGGTCGGAACACCGGGATTGAACCCAAGCTGACAACATTGCTAATGTAGCTGCTACACACTCCCTGCACTATAGCAAATGGCCTCCTAAGTCTCTGCAAACTCCCTGCATCACATATCTATCTGTTTAATGGACCATTGTGACCAATAAGCATTCACTACATTGCAATTATACACTGTAGGATCCTTACATTCATGTGCGCTTATAACACTGCCTGTGTGGACTAACTGCAACCTGCAGCCAGGGCTGCATGGCAATTACAAATGCACTGAGGTCACATGAAAACTTCTAAGGAGTCAATTCTGTATGGTTCATTTGCCATACTTATTAGAAATAAAGACCAAACAGCCCAAACATACACAATGTGGGAGAAAACTATCTCCAAACCTTCAAACTACTGCCCGGGTCAGAAAGATCTACGTACACTACACCCTCTTCACCAAGTATAGTGCCGACTTCAGTAAAAAGACTCCTGCACTTAATTGACTCACTTGAGAGGATTAGGCCATGTGGACACACTAATCTTACTGGATATAGGCAGCCTAACTCTTAAAGGCATCAACAGAAAGGGCCTTTATGACATCATCAGGCAGGCAGTTCCTACTGCGAACAGACGCAGGGAAAGCAAGCAAAGTAGGCTAGTTCACTGTTTCAACTCAAGGGCACAAAATGATGCAGAGAAAAAGAGACAACATATAGTCTCTAGCAGAGTATGTTTGGAAATTCTCACAGCCAGTGGGGAGTTTGTGGTTTTTAGGTGTGAGGTATTTAGCCAGGTCAACTGCTACTCTGCTACCAGGTCAACTGCTACTATTTTATATCTTAAAAAACATTAACAATTTTGCTACCCATCATTTTGCCCCCATACCCCTGCCTTTCCCTCCCTTCCCCATTGACCTCATGTACTGTAGAATACTAGCTAAGTACTGCTTAATGACATACTACAGGTAAGCAGTAAAGTGGACCTAAAGTCTAAAAATTCAAAAATATATATTTTAGAGGTTACAAAATTAATCTTATTGGTCCAACTCCCATTGTCATAGCTTATTCCATTGCTGAGATATTAAATGTTAAAGTTTATTCACTTAAATCCAAACAGTTCATTGCGCAATAATTTTTGACATTCTTGTTGTACAACTCACATTAAATGCTTTGTTTTCTTTTAAAATTAAAAATGTTTATATGACCTTGACCACTTCCTGTTTTCTTGCATGACATGCTGTACAGAGAGGGCTTATATAGTCAAGTCACCCCAAAGCAGTAAAAACGCGATCACATTTTGGCACAAGGTGCGGTGGCTTTCAGAAAAACAAAGAAATACAAAGATTGTAATTTGAGTAGTACAACAATGACATCACAAATTATTGCGCAATCTACCTTTTTAAATCGAGTGAATAAACTTCAACATTTTATATCTCAGCTTAAGAAAGTCCTGTGAAGATGGGAATTGGACGATTGGAATTCAGTTTTCATGCTCTGTAATATATATTTTTGAATTTTCAGACTTTAGGTACACTTTAATGCCTACAGGTGTGATAAATATGAAAACAGCTTCACCAACCTGCACATCTAACAAGAAACATTAAAAGGAAAATGCAGTCACCCAATTTTTAACTACAGTAGTACATGCCCTGGTATTCACATTGTATACTTGATAATCATGTGCAAATTTTTTGTCACTGAATTGTAAAAATGGTGAAAAAAAGGCTCCTTGGTTGACCTTGAGTATATGCAACTTCTACGTTCTGTAACATTATGGACACTTGTAAGGCAAATATGAGGTTTCCAATATTTAGCCAATATTTCAAAATAAGGATGGGGCAGTAGTGTACATTCCCTTTAATATAAGCCTATTTTAAGACATTTCATCGGCAGGCCTGTTATAGATTGGATACTATAGTAGAATATTGTCGGTAAAACCCTTTACCCTAGGTAAAACCCTTTACTTCCATCATGTAAACTATATTTGTAATAGAAGGTATTCAGAACAAACAAATGACACCAACAAACCAGTTCCAAGAAATTACCTCTGACATGAATGATTGATATAAAGTACTGCAGTTAAGCAAATCAACCAGTAATAAGATTGGTGTTAAGACTGTTTAACTTGCAAGCATGTACAGTAAACATGAATTGTTAATAAGCTTGCTCTGGAAGAAAAAGCTCTGGTAAGCGGTAATGAAGACAGTCAAGTCTGAATGTCTAGTGATCTCCTGTTGTTTTCTAGGCCAAATGATGCTTAACCTGGATATGTTCTAATGTACATAATTAGAATTTTGAAAAAGTTGCTAAGATATTAAGGGATGGATGAGATTGCTGTCATGTGTCCATTACCAAACTTTTACTAGCCCTTTCGCTACACATGGTATTCACCACAAAACCTGCAGTTTACCCTCCATTTACAGGGGTGGTTCCTAGGAAACCAAAGCACACACCAGGCACTTTAAAGGGGGTGTGACATCCCCCAAACATATTTAGGAACAGCCCTATAGTTCTAAATACAACTGGTGACTTCACTTTGATTGACAATCATTCAAACAATAGCTCGCAATCCACTCTGGTTGGTCAATGATGACTTGCACATTCAGTTGTGCTCCCAATTATGCTCCCACACAGTTGTGTGTCAATATGGTCTTGAGTAACTGAAACACAGTGCAGGCTACTGTGGCTCTGTCTTAAAAGTGTGCTAGACAGGAGTTTTTATTTAAGATGGAGGAGGGGCTAGAAGTATAAACTTTGTAGGGGGAATTTTTGGATTCAATTATAAGCCTTTAAAGACTGTGTGTAGACTTTCAGTCTGTTATCAGTCTTTGGGAATTTGAGGGCTTGTTGGTAAAAATGTTCTACATATGTAGACCTCAAACAGGTGTATGTAAACAGCCTACACTTCATTATTCTGAAAATGGTCCTAACACTAGGCTAGCAGCCTAACATATAATTCTGAATTATACTTGATAATTAGATATGCAAAACTGACACTGAAAATCATCCAGCTTATTATACATTTTGGGACTATAAAATTTCTTTACCATGCAGGTAGGACTGGAAGATCCATACATATTGCAACCAAGGTGCTTTTAAACTGTGCACTAGTCCTGAATCTGATCCTCTCTTATCAAGACATTTTCACACCGGCAAGCCATACCTGAGTGTCTATGATCTTTCTTCAAGTAGCTTGCCACAATGTGGTCTCCTTAACCTAACTTTACCTGTCTATGACAAGGGAGCAAGACAGCAGTGCTATTAATGAAGACAATTAACATGAAGGTTCACTTGATCTAAGGTTCACTGGATCTAAGGTTCACTAGACTTAAGGTCGATCCTAATTAACTCTAAACCTAATTCTAACCCCAACCATAATCCTAACCAAAACTGTAATTCAACCCTAGGCTAATCCTACAGTAAACCTTATTTTGTCCCTTACTCAAATTTTAAGTAATTCTAACCCAATGTAAATTTTTGGTCAAGTGGATCTTCAATCTAGTGAACCTTCCATCTAGTGGGATTCTTCCACTGTTAACTCCAGTAATGTTGACCCTAGTAGTCAGTACTTGATGATGTCACACACCAGGGCTGGAAATAAGACTTCACGAGGGCAAGGTCATTGTATGTTCAATTTTAGGGCACATCTACGCATCTCAAAGGGCACCAGGGCCAACAGCAGATGTAAGTGTTATAAATCTGGTTTATGTTTGGTTCTATTTTGCATGCCGCTAGAATTCAATCAGCTTGTTTAGCCAAAGTTCCCCGGAAAAAGGCCATTTTCTCGGGTGAATATAGACATCTAATGTCACCTTACGGCTAATTCCTTCTATTGAATTCTAGAATCATGTTAAGAAAGGCACAAAGGCCAAGGCTGCTTGAAAAGTAGGGCACCAAGGCCATTGCCAAAAATATGAAGGCCATGACCTTTGTGTCTTTTGTTTATTTCCAGTCCTGACATACTATGAGGTATCATAAATTATTACTAGAGCAGAACTGTTATTGTTAGAACTTTGTGGGATACTGTACTGTAGAAACGACAATTCGTTTGTGATGGGTGCTAATGGGGCTATAAGTTTACGCCATACTGTAAATTCCACTAGATGAGGAGACAGTGGAAGATTTTATCAAAATTGAAATCCAGAAGTCATTAGGGAAGGAAAACAAGTAACATAGTAAATGAGTTACAAGGGATTGAAATATGAAGTGGATTTTTTAAGGACAACAAAAAAAAAATGGCATTCAGAAGGCAAAAGTTGTCAGGACACCAAGGCCCAAAGGGAGAGTCAAGGCCAACACTTGAAAACCAAATGACACCACATAGATAAGTCGTATAATATACAAGGGTAAGAAGGTTATTACGGCCTTTAGTCTTAGCAATGTCTGAGAGGCATCAAGATCAAGGTGGCCTCCAGTGTAAATTTATTCTGAACTATGTGTAAGCTACTGTGTTGGGAACATACGTATACAGTCAAGCACTCACAAGTCAAAGTTCTGTTACCCATATGCAGCCTCAGAAAATCATTCTTTTGCAGAGGTGGCACCAACAGGAGGTGGGTATGGCCCACCTCCCACCAGGAAAGGCATGCTCCCCACCCCCTGTAAGGGAAATTTTCCAGTTTTGTCAGGAAGTGCCTTAATGCATACAATAAATATGTATTCCTGACAATAGTCAGCTGCCGCGACGACCTGCTTGAATTTATTCTTAACGAAAAAGGCAGACTTTTCAAAAATACTAATTTTTCACATGAAAACCCAACTTTTTCAAATTTTCTTCCATAAACTCCCCAAATTTTCAAATTTATATTTCATTTGACATCCTCTCAGCAAGTCATTGCTTTTGTCAGGGCTGCAGGTCTGCCCCCCTCCCTCTAGGGCAGCTTGGCCCCGTTGGGCAAATCCTGGTGCCACCCCTGCTTCTTTGTACTAAAATGCTAACTGCATCATGTCGCATTGCTCACTTTCAAAAGTGAAGCTTTTTCCAGTGCTATAATGCAGTTCTACATACTACAGTCAGGGTTCATTAAGTTTTCAGAAGAAACTCAAGTACTTCCAGTGAATCCAGAACTTTAAAATTTTACTCCCCCCCAAGCACTTTTTCACAGTATTTCAAATACTACATAATCATCTTAGTTTTCAAAAATTGAAAAAGTTGATATAGAAAAGAAAACAAAAATGTAAAAATAAAGGTAGGCCTATATGCCTATTTTACAAGTGAAAACTTATCTTCATTTCCGTTGTCATGATATGAAATAAAAAAAACTCAGGCACTTTCCACCGTCCTGCAAATAACCTATTCCAATACAAAAACTTATTTGCTTCTCAAAGCTGCTTACCAGCAGATCCATGCACAACTCACAGCGTCCAGTTCTAGCAATTACATGAATTTCTCTACAAACAGAACAGAACAGCAAACTGAAAGCATTCGAGTTCTCTTTAATAACAGCCTAATCGTGCTAGACTTAATAAACCTCTCCCTTAACGTTATCACAGGGGTCAAACCTGTTCACAGGTACCCCAGTCCCGAAACAATCCCGTAAATGAATGTCATGTATCCAAGGCTGGTACACTGTTTACTACATTTGGCAAAATTTCACATCACAACTGCACCATAACAACATTGTATTAATAATCACTTTACAACAGAAGTAACATAAAACTAGTTATTTATATCAGGGTACAGTGTGTTAGATACCTTCTTTAGAAATATTAAAAAGAATAAAATCTAAAAATAAATTCCCCATCTGGTCTTTCTCCAGATCTATTCTCTTTCCTGAAATAAATAAATTACCTCGGGGCCTTATTCAAGAGCAGCACTTTCCATGAAAGATAAACATTCTATCATATTGATTCTACTAAATCAACATACAATATGGGAACGCATACTGCAGCCCAAGTACTTGCATGAAGGCCTCCTCAAAATGAACTATATTACTCACTCTCTCTATTTCATTCACTCACTTGTCTTTGCCTTTAAAAAACTGCACAAAGAGTTATGTTTCGGACAAAACCAGAGTTAGGAAACAACAAAATTTTGTGTCAGGACGGCTTTTGATGAAACTCGATTAGGCAAACACCTAGAGAGAGCATGTGCGTGGACAGCTGTGCATTCACTCCCATATAGTTGGTTATTTGTTTGTCTTCATTCTCATTAAAATGAACCCAACTGCCAGCCATTTCGCTGTGTAAACAAAGTGGAACACACAACAAGCCAAGAGTAAACAAATAGGCCTGCCTGCAAATTTTCATATCAGACCGTGATGGATCCAATTTCCTCTCACAGGGCTTTTTTTTTTCTTTTCTTTTCTCTTTTCTCTCTGCTGCTTTTACTGTTCTGAAGAAAGAAAATAGCCAGAATGCAATCTGTCTATGGAAGGAGAACCCTGAAATTATTTGTTTGGAAGGAGCTGGCAGCGTAAAGCAAACAACAGGCTCTGTGTTGCTGACTAATAGACAAACAGCGGAATGCAAGCGGCCTGTTTACTTATGTATTTTAATAGACCCAGAGTATGGATGGAGTAACCTAGTCACTGGTACACTTTTCTGCTGCTGACAGAAATGAGGGAGAAACTGAGCTGGAGGAATCAACTGGCTCAGAAGACAGACATCACAAAATGTCATCAATTCAATGTTAGCATCAAATATAGCTACTCTGATACTGACTTGATCAAGTCTGCATTCAACTGTGCTTTTATGTTAAAGAAACCTTAGAGTATTTTCAAGTTATTTCCACAGTTACAGAAAGCAGTTAGGACAGGTTATTTACTGTTGAGGGACTTGGGGGTAGGAAAGGATTCCTTCTAAATTATTTCACACTGATGGTATTGTTCAAATAGAAAAATCTTCTGACTCTGCAAGATGAGTATAAATAAGCAAATTATAACGTTCTTTTCCTGTTTATTGGGTATATGTGTACAACTGCCTTGATCTGTTCTACAACAGCAGTCTGAAGCTATGAAAATCCTTTCATTGTATTTCTTCCAACATTGTATTTTCCGACCACCAGCAGCAAAGACCTGTACCATGGACAAAGTATTTAAGCAACTATTTAGCTGATTCAACGCATCACCTCTTTTGTAATTATGTGTACCCAGTTTTCGATAAAATTTTTTTGTCACTTTTGATGGACTCTTGTCAAAGTCTGGAAAATCTCTGTACCGCTTAATAGTTTACCTTGTGTTTAATAATTGAATTGACCATCTGCAAACAACTGAACTCCTTGGCAGAGATGTCAGTCACTCTCTTCATACTTGTAATTAAGAAACAAATCTAGCAAGGTTGTATGGGATCAGAGGCCAATCCATACTTAGACTGCAAATTTTAATCAAACTTGATTCCTCACTCCATTGGGCTGATTCAGTATTTCAATTGTTCACTGATCTGTATCTCCTAAATTAATAAAAAACAAGCACTGATATCAAAGATAGATCACAGACTTTAGCTGAACGTTTTGTCAAAGTTGCCACCACAGTGTTCCCATTTGACAGCAGAGTCTCATGATTATCACACTTTCTCAACAATCCTGCAAGTTTTTAAATCACCGACTGGAAAAAGCTGACTTTTTCTGTTGCAACTTATGGAGATTCCCCCTCTAAACCAGCATTCCCCCAATATTTTGGACTGGAGCCCTTCCCCTACCCCCAAAAGTTCTGAGACCAAGTGCCAACACTTTTTGCCACTTCACATGAATCGGTCCACAAAACTTACTGTAGACTGATAAATCTGTATGCAGTTTTCCTAACCTTACTATGTTTTAACGATTCAGTTCAACCGACTGTATCACATCACTTTACATGACACAAATATTGCAGGACATCACAGATAAACTAAGGAGCCATCTTGTCAATTCCTGAGTAATTCATTACAAGAATAGTACAGACCCAAATTATATTTCAAATGTTAAAGAGGAAATTAATCTAAACATTCAGGTGAAACTTTAATTCAATTGCTGTATTTATTTCTTGAGATATTACCAACTGAAGTTACCAAATTTTCTGGCAAAGTGAACATGGAGCAAGCAGGTGTGACATCACAGACTGACCCTGGTGACCAATGTCTTGATTTTCCTTTAAAATTACCTTCCATTTTACATAACATTAGCCTGATGCATTCATACTGTGAATATATTCTGAGGGCTGAAATATTGTTACTTTACATACATACATCAAGGACAAACTAGTTACCTTATCCAATCCAAGGTCAAAACACCAGGTTGAAAAATTTAAGAAATGCAAGCCGTTGGTCATTAATGTGTATCCTTGACATATACCTGCTCGCTTCAAGTCCACAGTTTAGTTTTTAGTAAGAAAAAGAATGTGCATTGATATCCCCAGAACAAAACATTGTATTTGAGTGGGAAGTTGG
Organism: Holothuria leucospilota; assembly: GCA_029531755.1. Lineage (NCBI taxonomy): Eukaryota > Metazoa > Echinodermata > Holothuroidea > Aspidochirotida > Holothuriidae > Holothuria > Holothuria leucospilota. The sequence goes on along the minus strand of CM055962.1, from coordinate 26,223,910 downwards.
ATCCTTTAGGCCGACTCATACTTCAGTATAGCGCTATACAGCTATGAAAGTGAGCTATGTCAGGCCTCAATTTTAAGAAAATTTTTATGGTCGTCCATTGGACAACCTGTCAACCTTTTTTGGTTGTCCAATAGAAAATTTAGTAGTCCACAAAAAAATTTGCAGTTACCCTAGAAGCAATCTGTTAACTTGTTGCATGAACTTTGGCTGTCTGATGGACAACCAACCCACCACACCTTGGTTGTCTGTGACAAATTTCAGTCATCACAGGTGACCGGACGACTGTTAAAATCAAATCCTGTATGTCCATATTTGGCCCGGGAGAGAGAGGGATGGCCATATATGGTTCTTATAGCTTTATAGTGAATGAAAAGTTGGAAGTATGAACCGGCCTTTAACTGAGGTCCTCTTTCATAAGCTGTAAAAAAAAAAAAATAACAAAATTGACTCTGGAGTCTGGACTATTCTTTGAACAACAATATTGTCTGGGAAGTTAAGTGTGTTCATCTATCATCCAGGCTGCTCTAGCATTAAGATATGTATCAATTCAAATTAAAGAGACCACATATGTGCCCTTTAATGTAGTCGAGGTGATGAAAACCTTCAAACTATCATCAAGACTGAAAAAAAGCCCTTTAACTCATTTGTTCATCTACTACTGATGGCCTTCAGGCAAACAACAACTAACTGTGAAGTTATTTATTTTCTAAGGTCACTAATACTCATACCATCTAGTTGACTGGTAAGATAGTTTGTTCTAAAACTAGAATGACTTTAAAAATTCAAATCTTGTTTGAAAATTAATTAGTTTATTCTTCAAAGTTTGCTTCAAGTATAAAAATTTTAACAGTTTCATGAATCTGTTTTCTAGAGGCCATGACACAACGAAGACTGGCAGGGTTCACTAGTGTGAAACTTCACTACAACGAAGGTTCACTAGACCTACCATCCTAACTCTAAACATAATCTGAACCCTCAACCTAATCTGAACCCAAACCATAATTTCTGACCCAAACCTTAATCCTAACCAAGGTAAATCCTTATCTTAATCTTAAACCAAATTCTGTATCTAACCCAAATCCTAACCCTACCTCTAATCCAAAGTAGGTTTTCAGTTACGAGAATCTCCAGTCTAGATAGTAAAACGTCATGCGAATAGTGTATACTGCATACAAGTGATATGCAACATGATATTTTGCAGCAAATCATCTGAGCACTTCAATATTTGACAATTTCAGCAACATGCTGCCATCCAGTAGCAGGAGTTAAACAGTACAAATTATGAGATTACTGTTCATGCTGTGTTTAATGCATTGCATCTCTTGACTTAGACATGCACAACAGACCCTACCACCTCAAAAAGAAAATGGGGTACTTACATTTTTTCATCAGTTTTTGCCAGACACAGGGTTTAATTAGCCCCAGCAAATGTGTTAATACATGCTTTATCTGACCAATTCCTTATCACATTTGCATAAGTTTAGAGCTAAGGTGCAGGTCTACTATAGTACCATGTAGTTTTTTACCTCTAAAGGTCATCTGCAATACTGTCCCTGTGAGCTTAAACATGATTTGAACAGATTCCCTGAAAAAATGGGTACAGTACGAATAATTACACAAAATATTGGAATAGCAAATTTTACAAAGTACAATACAGCTTCACTATGTTAGTCCATACTACAAAAAGGAAAATGCCACACATACTGTAACAAAACAATCTAAGGTCCAACCCCCCAAAGTGGGCAAAAGGGGAAAATTCATACCACCACTGGCAATCATTAAAAGTTCTACATTTTCCCACTCAACAGAGCAATTTACCAAGTAAACTTTCTTGTAATTTGTATCAGAATTTGGAAACAAGCCAGTTATCTATACTTTTAAGCTGTAATTGGCTAATGTACATTTTACAACTGTCTGACACTACTTATTCCACCGAAGCTATTATTAGGATGCAGGGAGCTATAGCAACGACTTCAAAACTAAATGAACCACATTTAGGTATGTATCTACCAGCATACCTTTGAACAGAGGTCATTCTGTTGGTGCCACTCATGCATTTAATTTCCTTTCATGTAATAAAATTAATCATATATTCCACAGCATAAACACAGTGACATGGCCAAATACATTTTTCCCAAATGTAACAAAGCAACTTGGTTTATCTCATCAAGTAAACGAACGTAAACAACAGATCAACATGGATACATGTTTATATTAAAGCAGGGAGTCTATGATGGGGGAGAACATGATTTTAATAACGGATTGTCCCAGTATATATGTACGCGAAAATTACTGCACCTTACACAGAACATAATTAAACAGGATGACAGACAAAATATTAACACTGCCTTTCAAAAATAACTTTGTAAAGGATCCACAGACTAAACAAAAACTTAAGCTAATCCTGCGTTTGACAAAAGATTTTGCAACGCCAAGTGCATGGATCACAGATAATAATGAGATCAATGCAAACATGTAAATGCTAATTGTTTACTTTTCTTTCAGGATTTTATCACTATACTTTACTTTACATACTCACCCTTAGAAATAAACATTCAGTTCCGCATGAAGTTACCTTTTTATGAATATTCATGATATTTCTACATGCATCATACATTATGTTCAGACAACTTTCTTGGTTGCTAATTAATGTTTTGAAGTGCAGCCATACGTGCCTAAAAAAGGATAATATTCCTAAAAACTTCAAACAAACTTTGCCACCACAACCTGAACTATTTCAATTGTAAAGAGCCTTGAAGCATGAACTAATAAATTAATGTACCAATTTTACTGAGTAGAATACTTTTGATCATTAATGGTATACATTAACCCAAATATGGCAAAATTCAGCAACATACTGCGCATTCTTACTGCAGAGTTCAACAATGACCCTTTCAAAAGACAAAGGGAGGGGGGACTGAAATCATACCAAATAAGAACAAAAAAAAATCTTGTTGAAGGATTTAATATTTTATCCATCCAGGGAGTTGCTGATCCATCCTTCACAAATCAAGCCAATACAACATTTACCATTAAGAACCTGTACAGGAATGTACAGTAACGATATAACTAGTCATTTGAGCCATTTCATGTTAGCTGTTTTATTTTCTAATTTTCACAGACCTAAATCAGATCTATTTCAAAATACAGCACAAAGGTGAATCTTTCTCCCTCTAATGCAATCCAGACCAGAAGTGACTATTAAACATGTAAAACTCATGGTAACAATAACCTCTTCAACAGCACTGTAGTAAAAGGAGCCTCAAAACTTGTCGACAATAGTCAGTTACACTCTCCACTATAAAGCAACCGCATAGCACTGGACTGTAAGGAAATAACTGGCCAAAAGACTTAGCCATTTAATTTCCTAATTAACATCTAGAGATAAATCTATTCTTTTATAAAGCACGAGGATGAATCTTTATCACTTTAACGCAATCCAAGCCAGAAGTGGCTGACAATAAACCTTGCTGTAGAAACTCTACAACGACAACATAATCGAAAGAGCTTCAACACTCTTTGGCAGTAAAACAATTGCATTTTTAAGTACAAAATAAACAAGGTGGATTAACTTTTGGTAGCATCACAAGTGATGTTTGAAAGTCCTTAATACTGTTCAATCAACACAAACTGATGCACACTGCAATAAATGCTGAACTATTATTTTTGAAGTGTGAAAGGACTTCACATTAAAGTTGGTCAGATAAAAACACTACAAAGGAACAGATAAATTGTGTAGTGCAGCAATTCACCATAGACAATCATTTACATCTTTTTTTTACAAAAATCTGCAATCCATCAAAAGAACTGCCTACCTTTACAGTCAAATCAAACTTTCTATTGCTTACCATCCTGACTGATATGATGACACCGGTGAAATCAGCAAAACTTAACATTTACCTAACGTCACAACGTTATAAATGTTTACCGTACTAAAGCAAATTAAGAAGAGACAAGTGTCAGAATCTATCATAACCTGCCATCCACTGTTAGCAACTACTGCAATCAGTAAACAGTTGCACAGCAGGTACTGTACTCACAAAGTTCTCTAAATGAAAGTTCTAATAGAATGGAAAATGCAATTAGTGGGAAAGTTGCTGGTTTTGCACTACCCTGTGCACTACACAAGTTTCCTTTTGAAAGTTTTCAAGAAAAGTCCAGAATACTGCCCAGTGCCCAGGGTTGCTGGATCGAGTGTTGGCAGCTCTTTTCCTGGGTCTGTAACAAGGGTCGAAATACTGTGTAAGCTGTGGTGCAGGTTGTCCTACACACCAAATAGGTTCAGGAGTCCCCACCTCCCAAATATGACAACTCTTTTTTCTAAATGAAGATAAACACACCAGATTTGTACATTCCCAGTTATTATAGCGAACACTTTTGCACCCTTCATGAATGCAAGTTGATGATCAGAAAGCAAGAAACTTTTATTTTGTTTACTATAATTTCAAAAATCAGTGCTGGTGAGAAATAGTACTTTCTGAGCTTAGTGGTGGTCAGCACTTCTGCCTTCTGGTCAGGCCCAACCGGCACTGACCAGCAGCAGTAGATCACTGAATGTCACCCATGCATTATAATACACAACTGAATGCTACTTGAAGGAATGGCTAGAAGTTAGTTGAAGTTGTTGGCAGGGGTAGCAATCCTGGCAGTGATGGGGGGTCCATCCCCTCTATCAAAATGGGTGGGTGTGACACGTTAACTATATTCCCCCTTATAAATTTGGGAGGAAGGCACTGTTTGTCATACACATTTTGTGTGTGTTCAATTTTTCCAAGATTCTGCAAATGTTGTTTGAAATTTTGTCAAAAATTGTCTGTGCACTTCACAAACTTTAGGGAAAGTTTGGTCTTCTGTTTTAGTTTGGACTCATAGAGCAAAAGAGAGAACCCCTACCAATAAGCCATAACATAGTCTACATAGTTTCTGTAAAAGTTGATAAATCGCAAATTCATCCTTAGTCACACAGTTCTCTTCTATTTCTTCCACAGTACTGTACTGTACATAGTCCACAGATTTGAACATCTAGTTCATAAACGATGGATACAGTGCAAGTTAGCTCCAACAATTCTTCTTTTCCTTCCAATTAACTTTTCAAATCTTATCCATAAATGGCAACTAAATACAGTACATAAAGTATGTATATTCTATGCAGGCCCATAGCCAGACAAGATACTGAAGGGGGAGAGATAACTTCGGATAATTTTTAGGGAAAAGAGAGATACCAAAATGGTAATTTTTATTTTTTGCGAGGGAGAAAATTTTTCTAGGGTGGCAATACCCCTAGTCCCTTGGCTACAAGCTAGCCTTTTGTGTGATAGTTTGCTTTACAATTGTTTTCTATCCCTACCACTCTGAAGTTTTCCTTGCCCAAACCCAACCCAACAAAACTGTACAAAATCCAAGAAAGGTTAGCACTCCTTCAAGGGCTACCATTAAAGGGGCTTATTGAGTTGGTTCATAAATGTCATGATTTTTTGTCACACCTGTTGAGTTTACTTACATCTTGATAGTAAATGGTCAAACTAGGAGATTCTGAACATCTAACACACAACTGGAATGGCAATAATACGGTAATTAATGGTTAAACTCATTTATTACAAATTCCCGACCAGACACTTCTTACCATTAGGTATTAATCATATGCAACCCCTATTCAAATGCAACCAATGAGTGAAGCTCATACAAACTTTATTGACAGGCTCTCAACACCTCTAACAAACAATTGTTGTGATCAAGGCTTCAGCTGTAAATACATGTTGTATTTTCCAGAGAGGCTGGTCTATCAAGGGCTTGGATAAGCATCGCAAACTACAAGCTCTTAAGCTCATAAAAACTACCATTTTTCACATTTTCAGTAACTACAGGAAGAGATCAATGGTTAATTACTATAGGCTAACTAGAAGCATTTTCATGTAATAACTTCCTTCAAACTGGTCACAAAATGCTCAATTTCAACTTAGTAAGCCCCTTTAAAGAAATCCTGCTCATATGCCATCATCCATGACACAAGGTTGTGCATGGTAACCAATATTTTGCGCGGCAGCATCTCGTCATGCAGTGTCATTGGGGTAAAATACGCTGTTTGTTATCCCTGCAAAGATCCAGGGAAATTCTAAGCTCTAGCAAAGGCTTAGGGTATCTTTAGTGAAGACAGCACATGACAGCCAAAACTTTTTGTAACTTCAAACTCGGAATAGCTGATTATTTTGTGTTGGTATTACTCAGTTGGTAGATAGTACACCCAAAGATTGGACATGCTATTTTTCGGAATAGTCTGTCACTTTCTTCCATTTAAGGTGAAGTTATGTGTGCAAAATGTGTTGCTTGTAACTCAAACATAGGGCACACAAAAAAAAAATTTGCTTTATTCTTTTCTTTTTCCTGGCCATATGCCTATAATCAGAGGAGCTACTTGGGACCTATCCCCCTCCCCCCAATTCGCCTCTTCCCCTCACTTGTCCCACTAAACCTGGTATTTATCCAAAATATGCAGTGCTATATATAGGCTAATGGTTTGTATGAGACAAAAACCACAAAGGCAATTATTTTATGCTGTATTGCTGAAATGTCTTAAGGCAAGCTTTTTTCTGTGGGCATCATGCAGTGCACACCTGTTCCTGGTACTTTTGACATTGTTAGTTTATTCCAGCTGGCCAAACGTATCCTCCCCCCCCCCCACACACACACACACACACTCTACTTTCTAATACGGAACACTGCCCAAGCTTGTTGGTGAATGCCAATTCACATAATCCTCACTACACTTTTCGTAAAATACCATGAAAATCCTATCTATGTCAAACTGTGCTTTTTTACTTTTTTTTTCTTTTTTTTGCAATTTCCTTCCAGGGTATAGTACGTCTCATGCAGTTTCAAAAAGAACATTCCTCAGCATTTAATTGCTTATCATAACCTTCCTCCAAACATTCTGATACAAGAAAAATTCAAATTAATGTTACACTAAATTTTGTTCCATCAACAAATTAAAGCCTGTTTTTTTTTTCCATGCAAACTTAATCCAGACCAAATTATCTGCAAACCAGACTACTATTAATAATTAATGATGATTCTCACTTACTTGTAATTCAAACCTTACATGATAAAGTATACATCCTGTTTGCAGTCTTTGCCATTTGTCCAAATGTTTCATAATTGTGCAGAACCTTTTACATTATACATCTCAAATAAAAAAAGAAAATATCCCTAGTAAGATCTTCTGTTGCTCCTACTGAATAATATTTCTGAATAATATTAAAGGGCAAATGCAATCATCTTGCTCTAAACACAGTACAAACTGTACTACATATCTCCCAAGAACAGCCCTGGAATATACTGTACATGTGCGCTAAATCAAATAGTTCTTTTAAATCATACATTCCATGAATATATTTTGGTCATGAATATGCAACACAACTCTTTGTTAACAATGCAATGTTTGTGTAGTGAAACATCGTGAAATATAAAGACAGGAATTCACCATTTTGTAAATTTATGCCAAGTTCCATTTTGTAATCTACAGTATTTCCTAAATGTTGGTGGAAAAAATCAGGAATGTGGGAAACTCCTTGCAGGGAAACTGTTGGTATTTGGTGGAACATATAAGCAGTTGGAGAGAAATTTGGCTAGTTTTGTACCTTAAAACGTGTAAAAACTGTGAAAATTTTGACTAGTTGGCCAGGAAAGATACATTTTTTCCAGCCCTGTTCCTACCTTTGCACTGTTATTCGGTTTGGTAAAGGTCGATTTTCCATTTAAAGTTTGTATTCCATACTGTATAACAGTAATACTGTATGTGTTTAATACACAAATTTACAACAGAACTTGAAAATTGAGTCGTTAACATTTTAGGCAGCTTTATGGAGTCTTAGATCGCAACTGAGTTTGACACTTTAATAAGGGCATGATATTCGTTTAGAAATATGACAAGTAACTGAACCTTCTATGAATTTTTATTTTTTTTTCACTGTCTTATTCTTCATTGTTTTTTGTGTTTTCCTTGTTATACTCTTGATTTCTGTGAATTTTGTTTTCCACAAAGTAGTAAAGGGTGAAAGGTATGAGGTATTACCAGGGATAAAGGGGAAATCTGATAATTGCAATTGATATTTTCACATGGAAAAAGGGGTGACTGCTTTCTGCACTTTGTATACTTTCATTTTTCTGAATTCCATCAAGAGCACAAATTGACAAAATACTCTGAACTGGCCAACAAATATTCTCACTTTGGTACTGCAGTACAAACAGTTAGCTGCTGCTTCTACACTCAGAACTCAAAATTTGTTATTTTTCATCCCCAAAAAAGCAAAGAAAAGAAAACAGGCCATACTACTTTCTGTTGACACTTTCCCACGAAGCTGTTGTGTAATTTCTGGCTAATTAAAGCAGTAATGATGGTGATAAAACAAAGGAAATGGTTGAAGTTTGGGACAGCTTTAGAGACAACAGATGAAAGTTTCTTGGAATTCATATAGTCACATCTGGGAATCAATTTATAGTGTAGAAAACATGACAGATTACGCACCTGACGACACATGATGAAGATTTCAGCCATGTTACTAGAGGCAAAAAGGTTAACTTAGCTTTGGTTTGGGTACAAAGTAAACTGCACTATACTGTACCTGCTATGACAATAGTTGCCAGTACAAAGCTCTAAAGTTATTATTACAAGTATAAAATTTCACACATAAGTGCTAAACCTACGAGTTCTAATTTTAAGGACTTAGCGAGCAAGTGTTTAAAATAAATCCAAAAGCAAAACTAGGGCAGGCTGTTATAATATTTGGCTATTGGAAGCTAGCTAACTATTTTGAAACATTAAACGAATTAGTCTCACAGTCAGTTTGCTACCAGGACAACACTTACAAATATTTTACATAATGTAAGGTAAATAATGAAAAAGAAGAACAATCTACAACTTGTGTGATCTTTGATCCATACTGCTTAACACTGCAACTAATTCTGGAAGAAAAGCACCCGCTTTTTTCTAAAATACTTGTTAGATGGGAGGGAAGATGGGGGTGGGGGGACTTGCAACAACTGTCCATATAATGCACATTTAACATTCCTTCGAAAAACGAGTTCAATTCTAAAGCCACTCTTCCAATGAAGTCAGGTGCATACCCATTAGCTACTTCAACACAATATGGAACAGTTCTTACATGAAATTTCACATGAACTTAAAAAAAAAAGACTACTGAAAAATATTATACACCACTTGCAAGGTGAGGGTAAAAGTTTGAGATCCAGGTCAGGGTGTTGACTCCAGGGTCATCAAAAGCTGTGTCACTAAGATCATATGTAAGTAAGAGGCACTGGTAAACCAGATGGTTTTACAATAAAGATGGTCATTACTTTCCTCCAGAATGCTCTATGATTGCATCTACCCACTGCTAATATCATCATCTTCCAACAGTACAGTGACTATGACATGAGACCCTCTCCAACATTAACAGCACATCTTCAGAAACAGGTAAAGCTTAGTGCTTTGTTGTACCATAAACCTTTGCATTTCAAACATCTTCATGTGCTCAGAATTTATTTTTAAGTAGTCTTCTGCTTAAAATGTCAAAAGCTCTAAAATACAAATTTCACTGACAAAATTTGTGGACTTCAGTAAATAGCCTTTTTTCAACTGGGAGCATGAATGGAGTGACTGGTTCACATCAAAGAGACATGCTGGTTAAAAAGGTGAGTTACAAGCAATACTTACAAGCAGCAGTTACAGTATTTATGACAGAATCAGTTGTACAATTCACTTAAAAAATTTAAAAGTCAATTTAATTTATTTTTGATCTTAGGTAGATTGTCATAAGTAACATTGTACCTTCATACAAAATATCCAAGCAAGTAACATGGAAGAAGACATTTGAGATCTAGCATCTCTCCAGAGGCAAATTATGAGTCTACTCCCTTGAGGCAAAGAACCATCCCCAAGAAGACGAACAGATACTGCATCATCTGGACTACAGTTGCTGTCTGAATATCATACAAACATTCCTGCAATCAGTGAATTCAAATGTAATGTGTGTCAGTGAACTGCATTTAAAATGTATTCGCAGAACTGTTTCCAAATTTACAAGTGGAATTGGAGTAATCTTATCAATTACTACATACCACCACTTGACACCATTTCACTGTGAATGAGAAAATTGGAGAGTGTCTGACAGTTTTGTACAAAAAAGTCTGTGAAGTTTGCTCACAGCAGCTTCTGTAAATACATGTACCCCCAAAAAGGCATTATTAGAAACAAATTTCTGAAGGGGATTGACAAACTCCCAAGAAAAATTGATCTTTTATCATTCATTGAATGTTTACTTGAATTCCTGCTGAAATTATAATTCTGTGTCAAACAGCATGTGTCAACACATGCTGTATCATTTAAATATATACTGCGCTCCTTTCCCAAACCACATGAAAATCTTATGAGTCTGTCATCCATGGTCTTCACTGTCCAAATCTTTCAGTGGTACCTAGGGAATTAATAAAAATTTCTCACACGACATAAAAAATCATGTCTCCTTTGGGCCCACTGTTCACAAAATCAGCCAATCAGCTATCAGTGTGGGAAAGTTTGGTTTATCCTTTGAGTAAGCAAAATGCAACGTTGAATATAAAAATCTACTTTTCATTGAAAAGTTGTTTGTTTCTATGCATGGCGAAGGTTGGCGAAGAAACTGAAACCTAATTATCTGAAGAATTATGCTTTTGTTTACAAACTTCTCCTAATGGTCGTTTTGTGATGGATGAAACTGTTGGAGTTGTTTGAAATATCATTCAGATACAATATGGCCACATTAAAGCTTGTTTTATAGGCTTTATGCCCATTGACAGTCTTGAGTGTAGGTATTAATATGCTCTTTCACTAATTTTAGTTTTGAACATCAAATAGACCCTCAAAAATTAAAACAACAAATTCTGCAAAGCACTTAATGTCATTGAAAAACATCACTATAGTAAACCATTGAATTAATTTGCCTTTACATCTAAAAAGTTTTATTACTAGGACATTCACTCGTCGCTGAGTCACATGATGCGATATTCGTATTGGACTGACAGTACGTCTTAACTTTCCCATAAGTTTAAATTCAGGTGCAAAAGTCATAAACAATTTTTATCTCCAAATGAAAGCTTTCAGAAGTATTTAAATTCCCTAGGGTTTTTCTTTATCATTGTAAAATACAAACCAAATGAGACGAAATTATATAATTTATAATAACTTGGACTACAGCTGAACACGTGTCACATGTAGTCATGTACTGGAGAGAATTTTCTTTATTAACATTATAACAATCCTTGTATTAATTGATACTGATATTAGCTTTTATTTGGTAGTCAACAGAGATCTGAAAACTTCAAATGAAAAGTTGGACACGACCAAAAGAAGTACATAGTAAGAAGCGTGTGCACAGGGAATGTTTTTCTCTCGACAACCAGAGAAACTCATAAGACAGAATGTCAGCTATCTAGGATCCTGCTTTAATTTCACTTAAAGGATAAATCTGACAACTACAGGATGCAATGATATGTTGATCTTTCACAACAGAAACAATTAAATCACAACATTTCACTTTCATGAGTTAGTAAATTTTGAAAGTCACTGAAGTTAAGAGGAAGGATCAAAAGAGAAAGCTGTGGGAAAATTCGATCAGCAACGTCCATCAAATTCTTGTCAAAGTATCTTAGATCATCCTGAAGCTAAATTTAGAAACATTCCTCCAGTTTTTTTTTTTGCTTGATCCCTGTTTCTCTCTTATAACAGCATTTGGCAATGGATTATTTCTTTACATAAATGGACAAACTAACTAAAACTAACTAAAAATTGCGAGTGCAAAATGTTTCTTTCAAATCTACACCTACCTGTACACTGTAGCAAATACAGTGTAAAAGCCAAAATTTAAAGAGAATGTACATGTAGCTGGGCCATATAATACCTTGTAAACCTTTTTTTCTGGCATTTCCTAATAAAATGCTCAGCTGGCTGCATGACATAAAAGAAATACTGTTCCTTCAGTTGGTTTGTGAACTTTGTGATGCCAGGAATGGGGGAAGAAAACTACCCTAGCTATGCTAAGTTTTTTACTACTGTATGGCATGTATTGTTAAAGGGAAATGTAATATTGTGTTAAAATTGCATCAACATTGCACAGACAGAAAAGACTTCATACCTGTAATTATGAAACCATCAGTCTCACCCATAAACTACCAATAGCTTTGCTTCAAAAAAAAGTATGCATTACAAGAATAAAGAATGTAGCACCATTTAAATTTTTAAAGGATGGGTAAACAAATTATCATGGGCTACAAAGCAATGAATTTCATTCTTTGAAAACCTACTCCTTGAAAATAAAGCTAGGCACTTACCATTTTATAAACTATTTATCATTCTGTACAGGTCTGAAAATCATGGTTTTAAAGGTCTGTTGACATTAGGTTTAGTGGACATGTGAATTTGATACCTGCCTATGGTATGTGGTGTGGGAAGCATTAAAAATGCTAATTTTAGCCACAAGTCCCATTGAAATCCATCAAATATTGACCATTTACGAGAAAATTACTGTTTTTAACTTGCATCATGAACAAACATAAGCTACTTGTGCAAATTTGTGACATGCAGAGAGGGATCCATCAAATAGCTGCTATGTTACCTTTTGTTTGTTTAGCCCTCATTTCAAGGACAGCTGTGATTTTGGGATGCCCCATGGGTTTATTTTGGAAGGGACTTAGCTACTTAGTTCTTTGAAAATAACAAACTAGAAACTATCTAGTACGTAATTAACAGATAATTCATAAATGACTACCAAAAGAAACACAGACACTGTGCAACACTCCACATCACAATTTTTGCACAGCTAATGAGCAATGTTAGAAATGGTCAAACTTTGAAGAAGAATATCTTAAGAATGGTGAAAAAGATTTTCAAATGGTTCCACTGGGTTTTTGATCAGGGGATCTTAATCTAAATTTGTTGAATAGAACAAGTGGTTTGGGTACATGTCCACAGAAAGGATACAAAAATGTTCTGTAAAAATTGCAATATTTCCCTTTGAGTTTAACCAGGGGTACAGTAGTACTTCCATGGTACTTCCATGGTTTAACTTTTCTGGTTGAACTCAATGTCGACCTCTTTGATACTGTACATGCAAGTAAGCACTGGATATTCTAGTACAGCAACATGTACCAGGAGCGTACTAGGGAATGTACTCTATGAAATGAACACAATACAGTATTGATTCAATTAGCATGCCAGTCATAACTATTTTAAGAAAATTATCTGAACATTTATAAGTGGCAGACCTGACCAAACCGCAACAGTAGATCTTTTGAACACCATTTGTGGGAATGTAATACAACAGTAAACAAGCGTATGTACACCCACGTATTGTATGGATTTCAAAAATGTGGTCCAAAACTCACAATTGGGTTACAGTACTTTATTCTTAGTCATGTCTTTATTTCACTATTTCTGTTACATACATAATGCAGAGAATTAATGAAGTAAACACAAATTAAATATCACTGAACAACAAATTTCAAATCCCAGTTATCCTGGATACCTCAACAATAACCATTACTTACCAAACATTAGATCATTCATGTTTCAACAACTTTTGATACTTCCTTTTGTAAGAAGTTTAACGTCCAATCAAACATACTAATTATATAATCACTGAATATAAATACTATTTAAAGAAATGATCATTCATTTCAAACATTTTTACTTATTCTGAGTGTGCTTGGTGATAATTCAATAATATCTCCTAATTTCAAGAAGTATTAAACTGCTCTGCAAAGGGCTGCTCTGACTGTTATCAAAACAATTTTATTCTTAACTATTCCCACATAATAAAGATAATATTGTTCTACCGTACACCTATGTACAGTACAATTAATGTTCAGACTAAAACATGTTCAAACTTCCAGTGCGGGCATCAAAGACAAAACACATTCATGACGTATCTATCGTACAATACATTAGAATGTCAAGTTGTCAAGTCCAGGAAGTGTCATATTTTTTGTGCTCTTATGAAACCAAATGATCACATGACCAGATGCAAAAGTGACTGATAGCAGTGCTGCATATGACAGAATGATGGCTACTAGTTGCAAAGTAAAATGTCAACTAGCCATCTATACATCACTATGTCCTTAATGTAAATGTGAGTTTATCCTCTATTCATCTGTGCATACATGTACTGCATTTGCTATAGCATACATGTATGTGCATGGCAGGCAACAGTCACTGCCCCCAAATGTTGGTTATAACTTTCCCAAACTTTTTCACAGCTATGTTTCCATAAAGTGTCACCCACATGATGGTTCTATGGACAGGTGTGAAAAATATAGTCATCTGGGGCACTCCTTGCCAGCAAATTTTGAAATTTGGAAGAAAAGTTTGGCAACTACTGAAGGGTTTTTTTTATTTTATTTTTTTTTTAATTTTTTTTTTACATGAAAACATTTGTGGCAAAATCTGACTTGTTTCCTGTGGGAATTAAATGTTTTCCAGCCCCACATCTATACATGAGCCCCTACAGCCCCAACAATTATACTGTTACCCTGCAATCCAAAGCAGCTTAAAGGCCTGTAAGTATGGTAATTTTAGAACTATCCCTGACATGAGAAATGTGCACACAAGCAAACTAAAATTTCACAGACAAGCAAATCTGAAATCAATTTATGGGTTTTCTGCAATGAAGTTCTTGAGCTATTTACGGAATATTTGCACACAAGTAAAGGCCACCTCTACAATTGTTCTGCAATAAGTAGTTTATAATAAATCCTTCAACTAAAAACATTTATTTACGAACCATTTTCAGTTTTGCAATGAGGACAGAAAGGATAAATTTCTAGATAGGCATAAACTCAATTACTACAACACCATAAAAACTTAATTCATATTATACAAGTGTCTAACCTGACTATACTATGTACAGTAGGCTCCAGACAAGAGTGGGCAAATGTGTATTAAAAATACAGAACACACAGACACTTCAGTTTTCCTGCCAGATTATAAAAAAGATGACAACTAAATGCTACAGTAATGATTTAGATTGATCAATCCAACCATACCATATTCATGATTCTACCACAAAATGATCTAGAATGGACGAAATCAGTGATCACCTTAGTCACTTTATTTATGCTGTTTGATTCACTATCAACTAAAATTGAGTGTATTTGTGTACAATACTGCTACATCACTGCAGCTACAGTATACAAAGACACAGGTCTTGCCAGTGTTCACATTATGCAGTGGCACTGCTAGATTCCCCCACTTTTCTCGGCAGTCCTGCAACTTTTAAAATCAGGTGCCAAATTTCCTGCACCTATTGGGAAAACTTTCTTAGCAGTCCTGCAAGTTTAAAAATCAGGTGCCAACTTTCCTGCACATATTGGGAAAACTTGTTGGAAAAAAGTTGACTTTTTATGTTGCAACTTATGGAGATCCCCCTTTGGACCAAAATCCCCTAAAAATATTTTTAATTCACATTTTAATTCATTGTTAACAAACTGAATCAATTTTTTAATAACATAAATGGTTTAACTTCCAAATAATGCATTAAATGTACCATACAGGCTAACACACAGCAATGTGGCCATGGTTATCCACATTCTAAGAACATAGGCAAAACAAGCATGTCATACACTAAGGATGACGACTTTTATCCAAGAATTGATTATTGTGTACATGGTACCTGGACAAATGTCACACACATATGACCCCCAAGCCAAGGCAAGGTGGTTCTATGTGATGACAAGTATTTCACTTCAAATTTAAAGAAAAAGAGGTACAGCAGAAAGGAAAATCATCTACATAGATATAGTTCAAACTTTAAGGGTAGACTGATGCCATTCTAATAGTCCTTGAAAGTGAATGGATCTAGCATCCCCTTCCAAAAAAAGTGCACATGCATCTATACAAACATTTCAAGGGCTACTTTAAGGTATTTGTATGGTCGGCTGTTTGAGACTTTTTTGTAATGGCAGGGAATATCGTAGCAAAAAGTGCCAAAAACTGTCCAATCTAAAAACAGTAGTCATGAACTGAAGAAAATAATGAAGGTATTTGTATTCTTGGGTCACAAATTGTGCTGCTGTCTACATAGTTTGCCCCCCCCTCCCTCCCCTCTTCTCCCTGGCACACTGTTTTTTAAGTTTGGAAGTACAGCAAGTCCACTTAATCTTTTTGCATCTTGAAGACAAATACAGTAACACCTCAAATACAGTAACACCTATTCATATAATTACTTTCTGACTTTAAAACAAACAGTTAATTTACAAACAGCAATTACGGCTACCTGTTGATCAAAAATATCCCCTTTTCATCAAATACACAGTTAAATAAAAGAAATACACTAGCCTCGTTATCACTGAGAAACAACTCAACTAAATTCAGCTTAAATATACCTGTACAGACATCTCACTTTTAATGGTTGGACCATGATACAATCTAGGTAAATATATTTAAAAGCTTCTGCTCTGTACTTTAACATCTTAAATCCCAATGCCTAATGCCTACACAGTTTCATGTTTTGAGAGTTATCGAAAAAAGTACTAAGTGCTTGGAAGGCCATGATAAAAGGCCATTGAATAATCCTATTGTAATAATTAGATGCAAATAAACTTGCCATGTTTTATCATCTCCGGTCAGTGGGAAAAGAATCTTGTGTGTAGAACCTGCCGAACTATGAAGAATGAGCTACAGCATATTACACAGTATGTAGAAACCAAAAGACAGACAATTACTGTAGAGTACTCTCTGTATACACCTGAAACAATATTTTAACTAAACAGGGGCTTGGTGGGGGGGGGGGGGTTGGCAGTTTTGGAGAAAGTTATGAAAACATACTAAAGCATACAGTAGTCATTTCCTTACTGTTAGGGAACTGTTTTCTCTTCAAATCTTGAATCGCAATCACTGCATTTTCATTTGCAGGCTGGTCAAACTGGTATGTAAATTATACACATTTTGTGCAGAGGTTTAAGGAATGTGCACATTTTACTCAGTTTTGACACTAATTTTATATTTTTATGATCTATAGAAATGAATTATCATCAAAACACATATGGAACATTTGAATACTCATTTGTCCTCTGTAATGTACAGTACATCTTATCTTCATTGACTGAGGCAAAATGCTGTTCATAGTTCATACTATACTTACCCCCTCCCTATTATCCCCTCCCCAGGTCCCTGCCATACCTGCCCTTGACATGATGCCCTCACTTGAGATCTGTCACATATAAGGGGCACGTTTGCTCTGCAAACTTTATGCTTGTACCTGCACTTGATAGCAAGAATATGGAACTGCTTTGTGCTGTACTTTTGTGTACAAATTTCTGAGTTCTCCAAATAGTCATGCTGCTAATAGGCACCCTGCCAGGTCCTTAGTTCTATGACAAGCATAAGATTTAAATATGGAGAGTAAATTTTCTAGGTTAATGAAAAACTTATTTCATGCTGAATCTCATATTGTCTCATCAAATAATTCTGATTCCTTAATGACTATGAATAAACTAGTTTGCAAATGAGCTAAGACAGCTGAAAGTAGAAGAAAAATCTTGCCTGGCAAAGAAAAAGCATGCTATTGTACAGAAGTCCAACTTTAGGTGACTGGTCACATTAACTTCAAAGAAACATCCAAAATCAGATTTTATCTTCTTGAACTTACTATTTAAACTTCGAAATTATGTCTCAGGATGAATGTGCATTCAAATTTCCAAGAGGGTACATGACACAAGAATGGTGGGGTGAGGTGGGAGTGGGTGTGGTGGGGAGTGGAGAGAGAGGAAGTGGTGGGAGAAGGGGTGGGTGGGGTTCCAAATTCCACAAGTTGGTTGAAATGTTCTGCACATTTATGCATGATACTATTTAATACAGTACAACTACCTCTGAAATCAGATAACTTTGAAGTACCATGCACCAAACCCTATATGACAAGATTTTAGACAATTCATCACATATGACTTTCATTGATACCAAATGAGCTGCTTAATAATAGCATACGTAAGGCTGACATAAGGGTATAGCTAACAATAAATTGATATCAAAGTCATACAATGCTACACCTATTGAGTCAATGCAATGTAATCAACAGTTTAAGTCTCACTGAAAATGAGCTAAGACAGCTGAAAGTAGAAGAAAAATGTTGCCTGGCAAAGAAAAAGCATGCTATTGTACAGAAGTCCAACTTTAGGTGACTGGTCACATTAACTTCAAAGAAACATCCAAAATCAGATTTTATCTTCTTGAACTTACTATTTAAACTTCGAAATTATGTCTCAGGATGAATGTGCATTCAAATTTCCAAGAGGGTACATGACACAAGAATGGTGGGGTGAGGTGGGAGTGGGTGTGGTGGGGAGTGGAGAGAGAGGAAGTGGTGGGAGAAGGGGTGGGTGGGGTTCCAAATTCCACAAGTTGGTTGAAATGTTCTGCACATTTATGCATGATACTACAGTACAACTACCTCTGAAATCAGATAACTTTGAAGTACCATGCACCAAACCCTATATGACAAGATTTTAGACAATTCATCACATCTAAATGACTTTCATTGATACCAAATGAGCTGCTCAATAATAGCATACATAAGGCTGACATAAGGGTATACAGTAGCTAACAATAAACTGATATCAAAGTCATACAATGCTACACCTATTGAGTCAATGCAACGTAATCAACAGTTTTGAGTCTCACTGAAAACAATTAAAATTCACATAGTTACAGTATGGATTAAGATTTATGAGTCTTACTTTATGACACCTCCACGCTTAAAGTACTAAATAAGTAATGCATTACTTTACAACAAAGCATTAGAAATGAAGCATGTTGCCCCTTAATGCCACTTAGGTTACAGTTGTCACCAAGAACAGGTAACTAAGTAAAGGACAGAGTTAATACTTACATTAAATTCAGCTCAACTAAAGAGGTAGATTCATTTATGATTCAAGTTCAGACCACTTGGCAGATCTACTTAAATCCAAACTACTTGAGAAGGTCCTCAATAAGCTTGAGTGGACTCCTCTCCCATGATAGCATTCATATTGTGTTCAAAGATAAGGAAACTTATACTCAGGTACTAGCAAAAATTATTCATGCTACACAGCTTTTTAAATGATACCTTAATGAGGAAGAAGTGTACAATATGCTCATTCTAGACCAAAATGACTTGCCTCACCCTTGAGTATGATTATATACATAACCCAGGGCTACTGTGTAGTATTATATGGTACTGACTTGCAGAACATATAGTCACTTAGGTGAGGTGTTTAGATCTAGCACAAGACTGTTGTATTCAAGTTGACTTTCTAGTCAAGGAATTTCCTTAAATATTCCAAAATTCCCTGGCACTGCAGTATTATTTGTAATTAAGAGTCTACAGAACTCTGTCAGATCTTTGCTGTGAAGCACAAAAGATGTGCACAGTGTTTAATGCTTGTCTGCTAGTTGCTACCATGTTGTACTACAACAACTAAGCCAGGGTGTACATGGGGTTTGATTATTCCTATAGTCAAATGTATGATGTAGTGATGTATACTAATGGTACAAGGGCCTTGGTCCTACACTGTATCAAAAACTGGCCTTTCTAAGTGGGTAGGCATGAGTTTCACTGCCCAAAGTTATACAGGCCTACTTGAAATTGTTGAGTCCTTCATACCTTCTGGTAGGTTCTAAGCATTTTAGAGTCAAAATACCACCAAATTGTAACCTTTCCAAGGCTTCCCATGGGCTGGCATTCTTTTTGTGAGGTGGCCACCTCAGTTTTTGGCCACCACCTCACAGAAATTTGCTTTCATTGCCACTTGTACTGTACTAGCTATAGAAGTATTGATAGTTCTCCCTCACTGTTGGTGCCATATTGCCTCCATGGAGTAATACCACCTCACACTCTCTGAAAACCAAGGGAAACCCTGTCTTCCCATAGCTTTTTAATTTGCTCAAACACAAGTCAATTTTATGGAAAAAGTTGCATCCTAATTTTCCGTATCACTAGCTCTTTTGATCAATCTTTACTTCCAGTTGGCACTCATAACGTGTTCCAACTTAGAAACCAATTCATACTTAGATGTTCATACTACCATATCATTCCCTTGGCTTAACTCCACACGCTTACAAGTAAACACAAAACAGGAGTCTACACATGTTCTTATTACTGAAAACAATGATTATATTCTCCTGAAGTTACTAATTAGGCAAGGTTTCTAGGCTACCTTTCAACAGAAAAGTTGGGAAACTTCAATGTACAATGCAAGTTTGGAAGGAAAGTGTACCATAACAGAGACTGCATGTGCGAGACAGATATTTTGTACATAATCAAGCACAATTTTCGAGTTTAAAACTATGGTTTTCTAGGCATCAGTCACAGGTCAAAGTCAATTTTCTTTAGCGGAAAGTTTCCTGTGAAGTTGATTTCCTTATCTTGGACCGAAAACGTTGGACAGAATGATGGGAAATTGTGGAAGACAAAAACAACAGTTGCTCAAAGCCTTCGTACCTGTATCTGTGCGAAAATGTCTATGGACTTGATCTATGGTACTACAAGGTACAGCAAAATCTTATTTTCCAACTTGTCTATTAGGCTTAATAGGCAGGTTACCCGACCCTCTTTCAGAGCTGCAACAAACTGCCAGGAGTGGGGTAACAACTCCACTTTGCTAGGAATGGCATCCCCTGAGAATTTTCAATACTGTCAATAATGTGCATACAAATCATAATTTTGGGATATGTACTTGTGTACTTTGTTAGGTTAACTTAAAGATTTATTGTACCATCTATATCCCCAAAAGTCTCTTTCTTCAGCAGGGCTCAATAGATCCAGAAGGTTCACTATCTGACCAAAGATCCTAACCTTCCCCAGGGTACTCTGGCCTGGTTCTCATGTATTTTGTTCCCTGAACTACACCTAGGCTATGAAGTATCCAATTTTTGATGACATGTTACTGTGAGAGTAACATGCATCAACACATGTTGCTGTAGTGTCTGCTACTACGTATATGCATGTATGAACCTATCCATAGCTCAGTTGACTATGTCACAACTGGACAACACTGAGTTCTATTTAGCATACAATAGTATGCATGTCCTAGTAATGACATTTAACACCTTTTTAGAATGTTGAAAAAACAAAACAGGATCGCTGGTAAAATCATTGCATTTGGACGTGTTTAAGACACTAAATGCGAGTATTCTTAAAATGAAGATTTCTTGAACTTAAAGGATCCATACAGGGATGTAGCTAGCTAAATTTGAGTGCAGGGTTATTGTCCGATCTGGGGAAAGCACCTCACCCCACCCCATGGCATCTACCCCATTTTTCAGCCATTAATTTTTTATTTTTCCCTCATTTTACTTTAAGGAGTAAATTTAGGGTTGGTTTTAGGTCTCGATAGGCAGATTTGTGGTGGGCGGGGAGACGTGTGTTTGCCTGGAGTGCTGGGTGGAAATATTGAGTGCTAGGTGTCACTGCCCGGCGCCGCCCACTGTAGCTACATCCCTGGATCCATGTGCATCAGAGATTGACGAGTATTTGTAACTTTACCAAAATGGAGACCAGTCAGATTTTTTTAAGACGAGGTAGCCCAATTTTGCAATGGCATATTGTTGAACTAGTATGGGAAGCCCAAAGCTACCCAAATACTAGGTCAGCAGACTACAGACTAATCCTTCCCCAAACCCTAATCCTACTCTGAGGCTAATCCTTATCCTAATCCTAAACCAAGTTCTGTTTCTTACCTGAGTCCTGACCCTAACTCTAACCAGACAGTACATTTTTGTAAAGCAGATCTTCAGTCTAGCAAACCTTAGGTCTGGCAGGCATCCCCTTCTTTTTTTTATGTGGTTAATAGTTTCCACTTCATGTGCAAGCCAGTTTGGAATTCCCAAACTTATTGAAAAGCCTGGTGTACTATACAACTGCTGTTGTGCATGTTCCTGCATCAGCCATGCTGTCATGATAGTGAGTCACAAGGCTGCCCTTACCCAACTCCAAAAATACTTGCGTGCACCTCAGCCTACTTTCAATCAGTATGCACTGATCAAGTGATCAACTAAACACAAGACACCAATGGACTAGAGGTATAGGCCTATAAAGCGTATATGCCCTAGGACCAGAGCAAGTCACCATATGAAGTCTGCTTTAACTACACAAAGTGAACTGATATGCTGGGCCTTGACATTGCCTTTCTGTTGATACCAGGCTATAGTGTGTGCCCTTATTTTGGTGGAATAAGAACATCAGAATGTACCATACTGGAGAGTTCATATGTGATCCACCAAAGTTGGCACCAGTTACTCAGTACTATGTCATGCTAAGCCCGTTGCGAATAGCCTACAAATAAAAGGTCTACAGTAGGACCTAGGCTACGCTGTATGCAAAACTGAGGGAAACCACATCATTATAGCCTAGGCCTATTGGCAAGTGAAGTTGTAATGGCATGCCAAAATATTTAGAGTGACATAGCCTAGGCCTACACATTCCTTGATTATTCTAGGCAAACTTCCAGTGTGGGACAGAGAGGCAAATCTGATCATCTGATTTGGCTAGGCCCTATAGGCCTACTATAGCATGTAGGCCTAGCAAAACAAAATAGGCCTAGGCCCCCCTTATGGCCTAGCCTAGGCTACTTCTTTACTAGCCTTGACCCACCCACACAAGTAGACTACATAGGCCTAGCCTATATGCAAACCAAACACTTCAGCTTAGGCTAGGCCTTGGGCCTAACCCCAAGGCTGTCCTGTGAATGATACACAAGTTACACAATATAGGCTACCCAAACACAGGCCTAGGCCTGGTCTAACTTATGACAATTCTAACATCTCATTCTCAATACCGTGATCATACAGTAGGCCTAACGGTAACTGACTGGTAGCAGCCTCTACTTTAGCCTAGCCCTAACAGTAACAGTTAACTTGGTTACAAAACAGAACGGTAAAGAAGTAGGCCTAGCCTAAGTTAGGTCTAAAATGCTGAGCATGGGATTATTTCACCCAATGTCCCACCGTTTTTTGAATATCAAAATCCCTGACCAACAATATCCAATATCACTGCGATGTCTTCATTCCCCACGCCATCGTTGCAGGGAAATGTGTCTTTCATTCACCATGGTTTCCCATGGTGGCACTCATTACAGACATTGCGGTTCGGGAACCATCAAAATTGGTCGGAGTCAGCACAGGCATTCGTTACATTGCAACAATATAGATCGTACCTAGGCCTACAAGTCTACTGTAAGTGCGCTAAGTCGCACATGTTCTATGCAAATTGTTTATCGCTCTCACGCTATTGAATGCCACAAATAACAACAAAAACACACAATAAATTACTACTATTGCTACTTTTAGCGAATTCGCCAACGTAAGAAACTGTTTTAAACATTTAGAAATTTAGACTTACCTGTAATCAGGTTCACAAAAAATGCCGACTGTCGATTTCAACTGCGGAAAAGAAAGCAAAATTAGTCTTCGCATTCGGTCTATGATTTCTGTAAACCAATTCAGCACTGCCTCACAACAATAAACAATCACAAATATCACTTCGCAATCCTGTCATCGATTTGTTCAGCATTTGCAACAGCTTTCGAGTAAAAATCCAACTTTTTCCTCCTGAAGCATTATGATGAATATGCTATTTACGACAGTGTTTCAAAACAGTAACTTTAATATACTTTTTAGGTAAATTTATTATCTAGGACGCGTTTTATTGGTTGCGGAATTAGACTGTTGTTCTTAGCTGTTCTCAGCCTTCCCCTTGACGTCATCAGTGTCACCTGCTGTGTAAACAAACCTAACACAGAGTATGCATAATGACACAGTCCCTGGGAGCACACAGTAAAATAAGTACGCACACAGGAGCACTGTAATTTTTCCAGTGATCGGAATTATTTCTGGCCTTTTCAGACCGCGGGGCATACGGCAGGAGGGAGATTTTGTGGTTAGCTTTTGTCATGCAATGCAAGTAGTCCGGTGTGTCCTCTCGTCAGGTCAGACGAACTTTGTGCATCAACGAAATTAATAAATGTTCAGCATCACAAATCAATCCCATTTCTCTTTGGGAAGGTTGAATGTATCAACCGTGCTTTATGCAATTTGTACGTCATACCGTAGTAAGTCTGACTTATGACGAAGATTTCTAGGTCATCTGCGAGCTTTCTTTCGAAGTAATAGTGTTCTAGTTACTTTGTAGAAGTCTTTTCAGTCACCTCAATCCGAAGTTGTTTAGTTTTATACCAGCTACACGTGCGATCTTTCCTGAAGAAGTTCAACAATAATTGTCGTCTTTTAGCTCCCCGAACAGCAGGGGTGCTCAACACCTCCGCGCTTTTTTTTTTGTTTCGTTTTATAGACTATAATATCGAACTTACATGTTTTGAGTTGTTAATTTTTAAGACAACCCCCGACCGCCCCCACTCCCACCCAACCCCAACCCCAAATAAATAAACAGCATAATAATATAAAACATAAAAATAAAGAGGGAGAGGAAAATAGGACTAACAAAAAAAACTAGGGACCAAGAATTTCATTTTCCTGGAACTTACATTTTATTAGTAGGCTACCTTTATCCTGGCCATGATTGGTACAAAGTCTCTCACGCTTTCAAGTACTCTGCTTTCATTAGTTTAATTGTAGCATTGCTGTTTCAATTTCATTTATCTCAGTTGTCTCAAACTGTCAAGATGAGCCTTGTAACAACTCCGATGTAGTACATCAGCACTAGGTTGAGGCTAGCACTGCCTTTTGTCTTCCGCCAGGTTGGAAAGTTCAATACACTGCTGCCCATGAAAAGTCATAGTTTTCTCCCTTCTTTTCAAACTGTCTGTTAATTTTTAATCACAGGTATTCAATTAACCCGAATTCTACAACCAAGTGTTATTGAATTTACTGACTTTTTTATTTTATTTTTTTTTTATTTCTATTTCTATTTGTAAGATAGTATGGCTATTTCCTATCAGCATCAACTTTCTCACGTACTGCGAAATCGTGATCGTTGGTTCAATTTCTAGTCCCAATAGAATTAGAGGGCGGTATGTAAGAAACACTTCATTCCCAGGCTGACCATTTCTCACCGTGTCAAAAGGGAACACATCGAATGATCGATATAGGGCAGATTAAAAATAAGACTCGTTATAAGCCTTTGCTAACCTTCCAGTTTGGGCCTTTAATTAAATGCAGTATATGTTTTGAGACAACTGTGTCCTAACAGTGTTAAAATCCGATCGTTTCCGATAGCCCAAGAAATTTAGAGTAATAATTGAGACCTGTAGCCTACTCACTGAAGTGGGTTGAAATGGTGTTTGTTTTTGTCCGGCGTGCCCCAGGCCCTCTTGCTGTTGTAATATTTGAGAGTAACCTGCCCAGTATTTGCCAAAACTACTCAGTATCGTGCCTTGCATGACCTAGTCCAGTTACCGACGTTATGTCCTGTTGAGGTGTGAAGTCCAAGTGACGTAGTCCTTGAAGTTCGTCAGACGACTGCAGCGTATGGTGGATCCATGTAGATGCTACTCTTGTGCGCCATATTGTAATGGGGACCATTTGAATGATTTAGTCGTATAACGCCCTTCGACCCTTTGCAAGAAAACGGGCGTTTTTTACTTTCTTCCTTAGTATGACCGACCGTACACTTTGGGTGGCGTCGGGACACTGCCCTTACTCCCCCTACATTTTCATACTTTTTACTTTATCACACCGCTCTTTGAACTTGAAAATCTTCGGTTGTTCAAAGTAACGGGAATTGCTTAGACAGTTAGATGCATCTTGTAAGGCACGAATTTCAGAAATAATTTTGAGTATTTTTTTCTTGGCACACTAGCTTACGTGTCAGCTAACGGTGGTTCTCTGCTTAGCCTATTGAACCCTCTTCCCCTCCCGCCTTCCCCCTCCCCCTTCCCCTCCTGCAGCCGAAAATTGCTGTGTACGGCCATCGGCCAGCAATTAAGATGACTGGATCCGCGGTGACTCGTTTGACGATTAACGATTACCCTATCAAGGTGTGTAGCCTTAAATGGGCTTAACTGCAAGCCATAACATAAGCATGCAGAACTTCAAAGGGTATTGAAGTTAGGAAATTCCTTTCAAGCCGAGTGATGGAGCGGATATTTTCAGGGCGGAGTGATATGTTAAAATACAGTTCACCAAAAGTAAGTTTTGTTCTCAAAAAACTTCTAGGGGCCCACTGCAGGCCCAGTGACCCAGGCTGACTACAGCCTAGCCTGAACATAAGACATTTGTAATGGCCTTCGTAAAAGGCTGAACTATCGATTTATCCATTTATTCATTTATTTATTCTCTTTATGCAATTGTTGTTTGTTTTAGTCTTCTAGCTAGGAGCACCGTTACTCAGGAAGAATCATAGAGTCTCTATCAATTTCCCTTTCCTGGCCGGTGAGTGCAGCTAGTACTAATGCCCAGTGTGTGGGTTCAATGGTTTCGAACCGCGTTTCAACGCATACAGGTAGGCTCACCATTCAGGGATGGCCCAGTCGACTCCCTTCCTCCTCCTCCTCCCCCTCCCCCCAAGACAGTAGTCAAAGTGGCTGTGAACTGCCCTGGCCAATCCTACCTCTTGACCTCTGCCTAGGGCAACACTTTACCCAATTTCAATTGCATTCCAAACTAGAGGCTGGAGTTTGCTTGATGGTAAGAGAAAGACCTACTTAGCATTCAAGAGGTTGACTAATCAAATCCCTGTAGAACAATCAAATCCCTGTAGAACCACATTTTCTGGTCGCCGGGCTCAAAATATTGCTTGTTCGGAAGGATTAAGGTGTTTCACCAGGGAGCTGCTACTTGACAAATAGCAACTCCCTGGTTTCACAGTGGTAATCTGGTAATATGGCATTAAGCGTCTTTGATTGTTAAAACAAGTTCAATGTATACTCCCTTAACACCCTACCTCAGGGCCGGCGTTCACAAATACCAATCAGTTAATTCGAACTGTACAATTTGTATACACCTTGAATTCCGTTACAAGGAACTTGAAAGCTACCCTCCCCTCACCAGTGACAAACTGGTTACCGGCCTGTAGCCTTCACTATCACATACCAAGCAAATAATTGTTTCATCAGTGTTGGCGTAGTTTGATGCAAACGAAAATACCGACTACTGCAACCATATTCAATTCGCTTAGACATTCGAATCCAAGTCTCGTCTGTTTAGCAGATAATTATCATGCGAGGGTTTTGAAATTATACTCCCAATTGATACTCGATCTACCATTGAATTGTTCATATAACATCCTGCCAGCAGCTTTGTTCACTTTATCTCGTAGACGCATTCCCTGGAGAAAACAATAACAAATTTTAATATGTAATATCAGTTTACCGTGTTATTGTTTGGTTTTTGTTTTCGCATTCGGTAGGCCTAAACTTGATTAATTGAATTGAGTTTGTGATTGACTTATATTGAGTGGTGCTATATGTAGGCCTACATTTTATGCAATAGATAGAGTTCCAATCAACCATACACGGTTGTGATTACTCAACAAAAAAATGCTCGAAGCATGACAATTGAATGCCGATTGTACACATCAAAATAGAAGGAATACAAATAAAATGCATTACGTTTTCTTTAGCTCACATATCCCAGGGTATAAAACAGTTGTGGCGTCACGATTTTAAGGACGGGGACAAGCTCCCATACGGGTGGGGCGCAGTGGTGGCGCCAGGTGTGGGGAACGGGGGCCATGGTCACCCGTCGGGGAAGACTGCCCCTCCCGCCGGGGGAAATTTTCCGGTTTCGTCGGGAGCTGTGATGCATACGATAAAATATGTAGTCCCCGACAACGGCCAGTCGCCCCGACGATTTGCTTATGTTTGGTCTAAAATTAGGGAAAATTCTTCAATAAAACCCCAAATTTCCAATTTTCTTCTTTACCAATCCAAATTTCTTCAAATTGTCCATGGTAAAAGCCCATTTTTTTTTCAAATTTTCTCCTAAAGGAGCCCAAAATTTTAGGCACGCCTCGCACGTCAAAATTTTCCTTCAAACATCTTTTCGGCACTCTATCGCCCTCGTTGAGGCTTTGGCTTGCTGGTCCCCTTCGGGGAGCTTGGCGCAAATCCTGGCGCCACCCCTGTGGGGACGGCGGCGGCGGCGGGGAAGCAGCCCCGGAGCCCCGACTGCGACGCGTTACCGGCGATGCCAAACTATTAGGGTTCGTTTTAGTTGCAAAACATGAAAAGCTGGGGAGTTTATTGAAAAAAATTCGACAATTTGAGTACTTTTATTGAAGAATCTGCCCTCCTTGGGAACAAAAACAAGTTAACTATCTGGGTGACTAGCTAGTAACTGCCATCGGGTATCACGGCCCCTAAATACTTTATCAAACCCAATAAAACTCCCCAAAGGCACTGGAGAATTTCCCCAACGGGCAGCCTTTTCTACGGGGGCCCTTCCGCCGCTTGGCACTACACTTGACATAAAAGCAATTTTGTCAAAATATTGCAATTTGCAAAAGTTTCATTTTAAGAAAGTTATATTGTTGTTCATGTATTTTGACTTACACAAAAGCTTACGCAATTCCATAGTTAATCCCGTCCCTGGTGATGCCGAGAGTAGTGTATCGCGCTGCCTGAGATTTTTCGGTGAGTGGTACTGAGGGAAACTACGTTTCAAGTGGATGAAAGGTGCTCAGAAAGTATTTTGACAACATAAACTTGAAAGTACGAAACACTCTTCCTTTTGAAGTGGAGTACAGAAAGAGCGACCCGCTTTATTTTCTCTCAATGGCCAAGTCTCCGTGTGGGCTTCAAGAGCACCCAGACGTTTCGGGGGGGGGGGCGGAGTTTCAAAGTCAGGAAATTTACTCTCCTTGAAATTGGGTGCACTCTGCAGTACTGTTTGTGAGGAAAATGGTAATATGATTGCCATTAAGAAAATGGAGTTGTTAGGACAGCTCACTGATTGAGCTAAAACTAACTCTGATTTGGGAAAGCGTTTAGTGGTGGATGGGAAGCACGAATACGAAGGGCGCTCTTCAAGTTCCATTTCAATAGCTTCATTCGCTATCATTGAAGATCATGCCACTATCCTGTGGACATGAGGGATAAGAGTACTTTGGACCACGCTCCGGTTTACATCAAGGGAAAGGATCAGTGAAGAGTTTAAAAAATTGTGTCTCATTAATCAGAATCTTTGAAATGCCTTATGTACCCGCTATGCAGGAGACCAAAAAGTCAACAAATAAAAGACAAAAATCTAAATATTTTTCATCTTTTTGAGTAATAATTTCTCTTGGGAAGGTGACCAAGTTAGAATTGTATCCGTGCAGCTCTGGAACAGGAAATCAACGATAACAAGTAGGAAGCCGGGGAAACGTGACCCATTGTCATTGTGAATTTTGTTACATTATGTAATTGTTTCATTTGTTCAGGTATGACTTCATCTAGCTACACAGGCTCACCCGCAGAGAAAAATAAATATTTTGAAGAGGGAAGGAAGCCCGCATGCGCATTTTTTCCCACGAGGTTATGGGCAATTCATGCCAAGTCTACCAATCAGCTTCTTGGAATTAGGCCACACCCCTAATTCCAAAATGACAGCTTTTCGACCCTTTTATTGAAATTCTCACACCGGATTATGAAAGAACAGGCCAAATAATCCTAGTCCCCGAAACCCTAACCCTGAATTTAACCCTAACCATGATTTAGAAACAAATTTGAAAAATTTTAAAGATCAAATTTGCCCATAACCTCGTGGGCAAAAAATGAGGCAGCCGGCATAATGCTGTTGATCAAAGCTTTAAAATACACTTGTCGATAGGACTAATGACAACAATACGCAATTGGTGCATACGTCACGTACCAATCGGGGAAAAATTCTCTCCTTTGCAAGGTACGTTCTTCTTCGGGTGAATTTGTAATAAACCCCGCAACCCCTCCCCCAACTATAACAGTAGTCCCGTGCACTTAAGATTGTATGTTTTCAAGATTGATACCCACTGGTGAGCCTATACGTGTTTCAAGCCAACGAAATGGAAACTCAAATGATACAGTGACAGGCTACACACTCTAAAATAGTCGTATTCACAACTTAATTTTCAGTGACTGCGCGAGCAGTCTGTGAGATTTATTCAAATATTCTACAGGAAGACTGACGGTACAAGAATTGAATTCATATAAATTCCATGGTTATACATTACAAGAACGGACCCCGAATTTCTCAGGCTCGAAACAAGGGCCCAAAGGTTTGGGGAGTGGATATAGCTACACATACCAAAATATCAGATCATTGCTAAGTGTTATGCATTTCCAAAACATTCAACAAAGGGACAGGCCCCACATTCCTCATCACCCAGTCACCTCTCCTGTACACACCCCTCCATTGCCACCTCTGTAAGATTCTGTCAACTGATCAAAAAAGGCCCATAACAAGGAAGGTGGTCGTTCGCTCTGGGTAACTTACCATCTGTATGCTGTACACAGTCAGGGCGCTAATTACTATAAAGAAGAAATCGAGGAACATTGCACGTCAGAGCGAAATAAAAGGTGCTAAATTGAAGTACATGATTTTAAGCAACTTAAATATCAGTAATTGATGTTCTCGACAAAGCAACATATTTTTAGGCCACTTCTTTTTGCTCTTGTCTCGAAGATCTTAGTATGATAGATTAAGAACGTGATGGTAGTTTCACCTGATGGATATTCAAGATTTTCATTATTTTTTCGTTACGGGACAAAAGACTCGGAAGCAAAACACAGGTTTCATTACATTCTGACAAGCTTTCAGAACTGCCATCGAGACGGGGGTGCAAACGTTCGGACAGTCGTTCTTTTAGCCCCTTGAAAAACTTATCTGAGAGCCTGGATTTCTGTTCGGGGCCTGGGACAGGTCGAAAATGAATGTCAATGACAAGGCCCTCTTTAGACAGTTCGAGATCAACGAATCTGTAGGCAAGGGCGCAATTCTTGATCGTGATATGAAATGCTCCTTCCTCTTGTTCAGGCAGATCCCGGTCACCTGGATGACAAGAAACATTAAACGTGAAGGAAAGTTTCTCAGCAATATGTGCCTCATAGATAAGTCGTACAAGGCAGGACTTGTGACCATTTCCGGGGTCCAGTCGGCACCACAGCAACTCACGAGGATCTATTCGGCGTACTTCGATGTTTTCAACGCTGATTGTAACTTCCCTCGTCAATCCACGGTCTCTGGTTGATGATGGCTGAGATGAATGGTTAACACTTTGGAAGATGCGGAGGCAGGGATGAAATTCAGCTGGATGAACAACCTCCTCCAGAATACGTTCTTCGCAGATCTGAGCCACCTGAACATCTCTATGCAAATGAAAAAAGTAGCTTCAATCTTGGACAAAACTTGAAAACTGTTGGGACACTAAGTCATAATATTCTTGAATCTCAGTTTCCCGGCTTACATGAACCCCCCGTTCCCCCCCCCCATGTTGCGCAGAAAGAGTGACTGCATGCCGTGAACAGGATAACTGTGACTGTGGTCGTTATTGTGAAGGCGTCCGAACGAGTTTTGTCCAAGATTGTTGTAACGTTTGTCTCCCTTCTGGGTCATGGGAGTCAACAGGTGGGGGACGGGGGACATGCCCCCCACTTTCGAAAGTGGAGGGGGATTGACCCCTCACTTTTTCCAGAACCCTAATACTAGGTATATCTTTGATTCCATAGCTTACAATATAGCTGATTAAATGAAATCAAACAGGGAAATGGTGGAAACCGTTTAATGGATTGAAACCGTAGGAAAATGTCTCAGATTACACCACAGATCATCTGGCCTCCGAATTTTTCCAGGGACCTTAAGTTAGCACCGGATTCCTCACTTCTAGGGTTTCCATTGCTATTCGCTCTTCGGAAACAGTCCTGGTTGAGGTCATGCCACCCACACAAACGCACTTTTGAGAAGCTGCTAACGCTCTTGTTCTGGGCGTTTGTCAAGGGTGGCGCCAGCGGGGACCGGGGGTACCCCCCTCTTCGGGGGAAATTTTCCAGTTTCGTCGGGGAGCCTTAATCCGTACGATAAAATATGAAATCCCAATGACCTTCAGTCGCCCCGACGATCTGCTTGATTTTGCTCATAGGAAGGGCAGATTCTTCAATAAAGACCCAAAATTTTCCAGTTTTCCTTACAAAAACCCCAAATTTTCAATTTTCCATAAAAATCCAAATTCTTCAAATTTTTTTCAATAAAACTCCCAAATTTTCATTTTTTTTTGTAAAAAAAGCCAAATATTTATGGGTTTGTAGTAATTTTGGCCTTTGTCGGTGCTTAGGGCTGTCCCCCCCCCATCGGGGAGCTTGGGCCCCCTGTCGGGCAATCCTGGCGCCACCCCTGGCCGTTGCCACTTGGAGTAACATCAGGTTTCGTTTGATCATGGAGAAGGCTCGTAGGGCAATTCATCTAAAAGACGAAAGAGTACGGTAGTTTCAAAAGAAAGCCATAATAACTCTGAAAATCAGTCCCGTTTTTAGTTTTCGCCTTGCGTGCACACGTTAGCAGAGTTACATTGGGTAAATAAAGGCATAGGTTATCAGGATCTCAAAAATCTCGAGGGCTGGGGTTGAGGCGATAAAAACCCAGAGGACTGAGTATGGTGCCTAATCCTTACCTCCGTCCATCATTACTCTAGGAAGCTGCTGAGAGCTCTATCATGCACTCTCAACAAAATAGAATACAATGTGCTTTTCTTGTTCTGAGATTGTAAGCATTTCGAGATCGACTACTAGTTGATCCAGTATTTTTATTCTATATATTGCATTGGAAACAAGGTAGTAAAGGCGGTCACACTACAACGATTTTTCAATCCGAAATCAGATCCGAATTTTTCTAAAGCGGACCAATGGTTTTTTATTCAGACTTTGTTCTAAGGATGGTCATGCTATATCGATCCTAGTTTGTCTCACGGTAAACTGTTCTGCTACCACTTTATAACTTATACCACTCAACAGAGCGGTATTTGTTCGAAAAAATCAATCCGATTTTTGTACGCGTGTCCGATAAACGCCGTCTGCCGATGTGAAATAATTAGTTTACATTTCATTTTCGTAGTCCTCTGATGCAAATCATATATTTACACAGGTTGGGAAATTTTTCCCTCTTTCCGACCAGGGATAGAGACTCAAGATTTTAACTTAAACTCACAAAAATCGGACCGTAATTCTATCTGAAATTGCTCTAGTGTGACCTGCGCTTTACTGTGTTTTCAAAAATCTTTGACACCATTTGGGTTCCTTTGGTATATATTTATCTACTTTACCTTATTTCCCGTGATTTTCTCAACAGGCCGTTCGAAAGATGACTGTGTCTTCTCTCAACCGATTCTTTGACAAATTTTGTTTGTCTCTTGCCTAAATATTGAATCTGGTGATTAGTGTGGATATCTCGAACAGTCTGCGAGAAAATAGGCCAGTATAATATTAGTTAATCACCTTCAATTATATGGATGGGTTGAAAGTCAGCCCTGGACAAAAATTCCTGGGGGAAAAGTAAATGTTTGCTTCCATTTAACTAGGGAGTGGGCACTTACCAAGTAACAACTTAGCCTACCTTGTCTTTAAGTCCTACGGAGAATTTCCCCAGGTCAGCGGACCGTATTGCACGATCCCTGTAAGACTTAAATTAATTCGTTCCATTTGTCCTCCTTGAAATGTAGCACTTGAGAGATTCACTCAAAGGTTTGGATATGTTGCCTAATGAGATGCTTTTTGTAACTTTGATATCAAGAAGGATTAGATGAGGTATCAGTTGTGCAAAAATGGAGTCAGATGAAGTAATGTGGGGGGGGGGGTACAGGTTTAGGCTAGTTTCAGTTGGCGGAGGAAAATTGAGCTCTGAGAGTGATACGGTCTGGGTTAAGGAAAAAGAAAAATGAGTCCTTCTAGATAAAAATCTGGTGAATCAGTCAATGGAGGATTATATGGCAAAAATATATTGGAGCTAGCGCCATACTAGTCCTCAGTAAAGGCCCGTGTATAGCCGGTCGCCGATAGCTCCCTATACAGAGAGCTGTGGGCCAACTACCACAGTCCTTTACTGAGGACTAGCGCCATACTTGCCAGAGAAGTTTCAGTGGTCTGGGAACGGAATGTATCTTTTTTTTTCTAGACGGAAAGGCCTAATTCTATGATAGGTCTACTGTACCTATTGAATTACTTCAGTCTATGACAGTATATGACTTGAATGCTTAATTGATAGTAAAGTATTATGAGTCGATCGGTAGAAGTAGCCTAATCCTGGTCATAAATCTCAACTTTAACTTGAATCTTTCTCTTACTTTTAACGGGTAAAATTCATCACTGTCTTCTTCAAGTTTCGGTACGTGCCTAAGATTTTCGACATTGCGTAAATCTTTGAGACACATTTCACCTACGATGATTTTGCCAAGCTCTGACCAGATCCCACTGCTGTTGATCAAATCTAGTCCTCTATCTGACATTTTGCTCTCAGTATTCACGTTCAACCATTAACGCTATACACAAATTGTCAGTTAAGGACTTCGCACCAACTGTATAGTGACCGCAGTGAGTGCTCTTCAAATGCAACTTCGAACACGCGCGCAATATATAGGGAGCTTGCACCAAAGGTCAAAACGTCAAACTGAGTGGACGCGCTAGCTGTTCTGGAGGACACTGCGGCACGCACCACGTTGCTAAGTACATGACTTAGGTCCGCGTGTTTGTTTGTCCTCCAGAATGTTGTTGCATTAGTTGACTTTTGAACGGGTAAAACCTCCCTGTATAGACCTTATGCATTTGACATCATTTTGGAGGGCAAACAATGAAGTAAACTGCACGCACGACAAAGACTTACGCGCGTATCCGACCGGCACACAAATCAGCTGTCTGCGTTTGTAGATGCAAGTTAATTGATGCGCCGGCCGTGTAGACCTTATGCATTGACATCACCGTGACTGACGTCATTTTGGATGGAAACAATGGAGCACACGTGCACTCACAGCGTAGATTTCGCCGCACGCCTAATTTTTTTTCCCACGAGGTTATGGGCAAATCTGATTTTGAAATTTTTTTCAAATTTGTTTCTAAATCATGGTTGGGGTTATTTCTAAGGTTAGGGTTACGTGGACTGGGGTTATTTGGCCTGTTCTTTCATAATCTGGCGTCAGAATTACAAAAAAATGGTTCAAAAGCTGTCATTTTGGAATTAGGGGTGTGGCCTATTTCCAAGACGCTGATTGGTCCATTGGCGTGATTTGCCCATAACCTCGTGGGAAAAAAAATTGCGCTCGCCGCACGTGTAGTAGACTTACGCGAGTATACGATTGGTTGACAAATCAGCTGTCTGCATTTATTGGTGTAACTTGCAATGATGCGCGCTTTTCCTCCATTTTCCTCTAAACGAGGGAGCACTTTCTCCTTCGTGACATCATATGCATAGACAGTGCTGGAGTATCTTTATATAAAGATACAGTGTGTAACACGCACGCCCATACTGTTCAGCGACCGCGTTATCGCGAATGCTAAGCAGTCACCGTGTACTGACGCGCCATTCGCAATATGTGGTCACACGCTCTAGCGTTTATCTTTGTGTGGTCTGCGCCTTGGAATTATCGGGAGGGGGCTGTCCTAAAACCCCTGATTTCAACAAAAGTCGCTCCTTAAGCCGCTGTCACACTACAACGAATTCGGATCGGATTCCGATCCGATTTTTTGTGAGTTTTTATTAAAATCTTCTCCATCTCTGGTCAGAAAGAGCCCAAAATTTGCCAACCAGTGTAAATATATGATTTGCATCAGAGGTATATGAAAATAAAATGTTAACTGATTTTTTTCGTGACGTCACACCGACAAACAGCTTTTATCAGACACGCGTAGTCCGATAAAAGCTGTCTGTCGATGTGACGTCACGAAATAATTCGCACAAATTTAATTTTCGTAGTCCTGCGATAAAAATCATATAATTACACAGGTTGGCAAATTTTGGGTTCTTTCCGACCCGAAATGGAGAAGATTTTAATAAAAACTCACAAAAATCGGATCGGAATCCGATCCGAATTCGTTGTTGTGTGACCGCGGCTTTAGTCTAGTGTTATGTTACCTGGAATGCTCTAACAACGGCGAAAACTAAAATTAGCGAGGACATCGGAACCGGATGCTATGGGCTTCAGCCCCCTATAACTTTTTAGTTGGAAGTTTTCTTCAAAAAAATCATTATTTGCTGGGCCCGAGAACGGCCAAAATTAGGTCAGAAATACAAAAACTTCAGGATACAATAGCTATCGCCTCCTCCTGGCAAAGACCTTCTGAAGATCTTAATTAGCAGCAGTAGTTTTCGTGGTGTAGTGTAGAAGATTCAAACACATAATATTATGGGTGAAAAGTGAGGGGCAATAAGTGACTTAAATATGGTGAATGTTCATACTGCCACAAGAGTGAGAATGCTCCTCCAGTTTTGCAAGGTCTATAGGTCTATGGAACGCCATATGGGCCCTTGTGGTTCACGGGCAATACCCCAAGGTGGTGACGGACCATTAGCAAAGCCCCGGAAGCTCTCGGGTATATATTGTATATAGTACATTAGAATGAGACATGAATTATCTCCAAATGGTGGTGGGCACTAAAAATTAAGAAGTAGATCACACTGATAAAAATTTGACAGTTTTTTGGCCTTACTCGGACTAGCGTACAGTGCTTTGGAATGATAATTTCAAAGAGCCGTTAATTCCAAAGCACCGTTATTGCTGCTGCCGCACTGGAAGGATTGTCTCCAGGACGATTTATCGTTGATCAAGGGTAATATTGTGCTGCGCCTTTGATTAGGATTGCCTAGATATTGGCGAATTAAAAATGCAAATATTATTGTTTATTAATAAAATAAACTGTTTACCGAAGACCTTTTGGGGAATTACAGCCATACAGAGCCAAACCCAACTCGGACTAACGGCTTCTCAGTTTGTTCATGCAGGAACTTGTCAGCTTGTGGGCGGGAGGATGAGCGCTGTTGAGGGCTGCAATGGGTTCCCTTTATCGGTTATGTTTTACTTCATTTAATACTGCAAAAGTTATCAATTTTATCTAAATTTTTACTAATTTCTCTCTTCTCCTTTCCTTACCCCTTCACACCTACTAAGGATTTTACGAGGGGGGGGGGGGGGGTGGTGAGACCATGCCGGCACTCTCCGTAAGCATACTTTGCATAATTATGCATGCATTGCGAACTAACTGGTTACTTCGATCATGTCTCTTGACTGTAATAATAGAACAGGGTGGGGAACCTCTGGCCCACAGGGCGACGTATCCGGTCGGCGAGACTATTCGATCCCACCCTCGAGGCAATTCATAAATGTAATTTCAGAAACACTTGAAATAAAATTGATAATATTTTTAGCCCACCGTTTTTCCTGCCGGAGTACTACCATTTTCCGGATTATTTTACGAAAATACCCTACGAAATAACACTACCAGTTAATGTCGACTCATACTTCAGAACAGTATAGCGCTATAAAGCTATGAAAGTTGAACATTATTCACCTTTGAGATATGTCCTTGGTTAGCCCGGAAGTGATGACCAGATATAGTTTTTACCAGTGCTGTAGTCGAGACCGGAGGGTCCGAGACCGAGACCGGCCTCTCAACGGGCTTTACACACTGTTTGCATGGGGACTCGAGGCCGGTCTCGGAGACGAGACCGACAATTTCCGGTCTCGAGACCGGTCTCGCTACCGCACTGGTTCTTACAGCTTTATAGCTCGTGAAAAGTTGGCCTTTTGTATACTGTTGAAACCATGGAGTATTACTGGCATTGCCCTGTAATAATTCCAAGCTAAAACCCTAGCATGCGCAATGTAACATGCCTATACCCTGTCGTTGGACACAAACAAGATGCAAAAATACTTGTACTTCTGGTGGTAAAGACAACTTTGCATGATAGAGAGGTTACATGGAATTTCACAGAAGTACCCATGCAGAGACCTATACCTATTACAGTACAAACTCAGAGTGTACTGTGATAATTCCGGTGGATTCGGATTCAGAACTCTTGTCCTTCCGACAAGGGCGGATTTAGGGCCCTTTTTGGTCCAACATGAAAAGGGTACATCCCCAAATTTTGTAAGTTCTCATGTACGACACAGATTATATAATTTAGAACATATTGCAATAGAGAAAATACACCAAGAAACATCTAAAACAAGAGTATCATTCACTTACACTTCCTTATTTTGTGAGAGATCGACAGTCATTTATCTCACTTCACGGCACACTTAAACAACTATATTTCCAGGGTGGTGGCCATGACAAAATCCAAAGGGGGGGGGGGGTAGTCAAGTTGCGTACCTAGGATAGATGGAAATCGTGCGAATCCTTCCTTTGACACCTTGCAGCGTTGCCACATTGGGTAAGGTTCTAAGGGGAGGGTAATTTTTATGTAATGTTGCTTAAATTGAAAATGGTGCCATCTTTGGCAAAGCTTTGAACTGGTTATTTTTTAGAATTCTTATAAATATTCAAGAATTTTCTTTGGCTGGGTGTAATGGAAGAGGAGGGCACACTATGCTCTTTGAGCATTTATGTAAGGTGGCTTAGATGCAAAACGGACTTACGTTTGGAAAAGCTTTGATTTTATGTCATATTTAGAAATTCTAATTATTTAGTGGTTTTCCTTTCTTCTAGATGGAAGAAAAAGAGGTTTCTTCTGAGGAGACATTACTCCCTTTGAGAATTTTTATGCAAGTTTGCTTAGATGCAAAGTGGTGCTACCTGTCTCTGTCGTAACTTCAGTTATTGACATGGGGGGGGGGGTGGGGGGTGGAGGACAGTCACATCATCTAAGCGGAACACCATCATTAGTCGCCACATAGCAAACCAACGAAATTTGTGCCAAATATTACCCCAAGACTGACATCATGCACGAAATGGTACTTCACAGGCTGTGTAAATTGCGTTTAAACATTATTTTGATATCCCATGATTCAGACGCACTGTTTAAACTAAAAGATACGTTTGACACTCCGAAAGAATCACGTTGTAAGAGGAACAGATCTCTGGTTTATCGAGAAAGTTTACATCCTGCAGTACCATGTAAACGAACCTTTACACAGCACATGTTATATGTGAAAAGAATAGTGCTTTATATAAGCAGGATATTTTTAGATGGTAGGAGGTCTAGGGTCGGTAGCCCCCTGAGCAAAATATGCCATTTTTTCAGAGCAAAATTCATGTTGTATATATGTTCTATATGACAATTACGAGGAAACATTTCAAGAGAAACACCTCCCGCCGACTCCTGAAATGTCTCTCCGTACGCTTAAGCCGGAGGGCACATTCACTCGACGTCATTTTTCCAAAAATGCAGGAGGATGCTGCCTACGTCGTTGCAGGCTGTACGGCCTATTCGTTGTTCAGTCATGAGTCATGCTATTTGAGCAACCTTACATATGGGGCTGAGACATGGGCGGCTCTAAGAAATTTTGTTTGGGGGGGGGGGGGGGAGCAAATTCAAGTGCGCATTCAGGGAGATTCGGAAGACCCCCCGGCAATATTAATGATCAGCTCCGGATAGTACAATAGGAGTATGGTTATTATATGTATTTCAGAGATGCCCCATGTAGTTTTCAAGAGCTCTTCAAAAACCATTTCAGGCAGTCATTCATGAGCTGACTACTTTAAAAATAAAAATACAACCATACCAGCCGATCGCTACTCCATGGGGGGGGGGAGTAAGAGGCTGGTGAAATGGTCAAAGCGGTGCCTTCCACTTGTATAAAATGAGCCCCACCTTTAAATACTTTGTTGTTTCTTTCATTGTGTCACAATATGTTTCAGCTTTGCCAAGAAGCCATAAACTGTTGGTTTTCTGGATTGTTTTCTTATAGTAACAAAAATTTCGAGCACTGAAGACACTTAAACGATGAAATGATAGCACTATGGTGGATCTCAGTACCGTTCCGAAACGAATTTTTTAAAAAGGGAGGGGATTTCCCCTAACTCAGAATGACGTCTCATCCTACATACAGATAGCTAGGTCAAAAAGTCTCACTACACTGAGCTTAGATTGACTGTTTGGTGTGTTTATTTTAAATAAACTGAAACGGTATACTTTAGCACAGAGGTGGAGAAATTTTTGCTTATAACATGGCATTTGACAGTCATAAGACCGCTCGTGGGCCAACGGCGCTGTCAGCTTGGACAAGGGAAGGGAAACCTCTCCTTCTATGGAAAACACAATACGTTTAGGGTACATGCCCGTTACAACTTTTTGTAGACAGATCCTATTTTAATCTGGCCAAGTGATACCCGGGCAAAACTGCTTTTAGTCGTGGATGATAATCAACACGGCTAATGGGTTGTGTATCTAATGACCCCGAAAGCTCTGAAGTGTCTGCAAAATTATGGGCATTTAACTCCAGCATTACTGTTACTCTCTGTAAATGGCGTTATGATGCCTGAGCTGATCAGATTACAAATATCACAACGTGATCATTTGTTTTGATTACCTTATCTCGCACTAATGGTAGGTCCATTGTGATGTCTGAAGTACATATAGTAGAAAACAAGCAACTAAGAAAACGCGCGCGAAGCGCGCCGAAAAAATGTCGTTTAACCTTCTCATTGCATTGGAAAGTTATTCACTTCTTTAATTTTAAACTGAGTCAAGGAAAAGGGAGGGCCTGACCAATCTCGAATTACATCTTTTATTATTTTTTGGAAAATTGAAGACCATGCTTTGCAAACTTTTTTTTTGGGGGGGGGGCAAGTGCCCCTCTTGCCCCTATGGCGAGCCGCTAATGGGCTGAGAAAACAAGTCCGCTCCTCGGGTAAGGAGGTTGTGGCAAGGACAACATGGGGAGAGTTTGTTGCCCCCTCGCCACCAGCGGCGCCATTGGCCCTCGAGTGGATTATGACTATCAAATGGCCCTCCAGATGAAAAAGGTTCCCCACCCCTGCTGTAGAGCAGTGGCGTCGTCAGACTTTTCGAAGAGGAGACACAGCATTCCGCCGGAGGGACACACCAAAATGAAGGACAGAGCGTCACTGGAGGCGCCGTGGTGACGTGCAGCGCTCCCTCGTGGGCTCTGGGCCCCAGGACCCCACCGTAAAGTCCCTGGTGGGGCCTGGAGGTAACGCTCCATTGGTGGTCCAATTAGAGGCTCTGTGGTTTTTTTAAATTGTGACCACTAGAATGAAGATTTGCCTACAATGGCAGTGATTGCACGTTAAACAAGCCACAAAAATAGACTGATAGAAATCACAATCTGACCCACTAGCGATTTAATGATGGGAGGAGTTGAGGGGGTGCGTGGGGACGATGGACCATGTTAAGGTGTGCATTGAGCTTTAAAAATAAATCCACTCGTGTTATCCAAAAGGAATTAATGTTGAGACATACCTTCCAGGTATGCTACCGAGAGGAAGCCTTCACATTAGATCAGTGGCTCCCAACCTTTTTTGGCTCACCGCCCCTTTCACCGAATGGGGTTGGGCAAACGCCTCCTGCCCAGTCTATTAAAATAGTATTGCTACGAATGAAACGACAATAATACAAACCCGTGCTGAAATAAAGGGTAGGCCTACACATACATCGTTTTAAGTGTGTCCAACCCAGGGGAGCAAAAGAGCGGTGGGGGACTTAAAAAACTGACTCTTTTCAGAAGGCGAATCCTTAACACACGATTTGGGAAAGCGTAAAATGGTGAAGGCTGAAGGCGGATTTTTTTTTAATCGAGGTGTGGACCGTTCCCCCAAGAGTCCATAATGAGTACCAGGGACAAAATCCCAGTGGGGTACCGGGGCGAAGCCCCGAAATTCTGGGGTATTTACGATATTGTCGACACAAGAATGAGGCACTGTCAGTCAATTTTTGACTTCCTTTCCGATTACCTGATAACCTTGCATGTGCACTAAAGAGATTACATTAGACCAGTCTGTTTTTAATCGTAACTAAGGGAAATTTCCTTTGATGCTGCAAGGGGCTTGTCTTGTGGGTGGGAGGGAGACGGATGGTAGGGGCCGCATGGGGCTTTAAAAAGCTTATACCATTCAAGCTGTCTTACAAGTAGAATAATGAGAAAGTCGAAATTGGCGTCCTGAAAAATTGCATTTTTAAAAGATTTTGACGTTTAACTTCATAGTACATTGTAAAAGTTATCAATTATGTTACAGTTACCTACAACTGTCACTTCTGTCAGTATGTCAGTTTCTGGACAACAAGGATTAAACTATATTCGATGTAAAAGTGGGGGACCAATTTTCAGCCACGCCCCCTTCGGCAGAGCGGTCATCGTTTTTAATGCGACTAATGGGAAAATGAGGGTTTTCGCCAGGAAAAAATGAAATTACACACTTTTAGATGGGATTTCGTGACATCTGGTAATGGAGATAATTCACAAACTTTGTAGGGCATCTGACGAAGGAATGTTAGACTTCCTCGACTTGTTGACTTCATTTATCTCCTTTTAATGGGAACCAATTTGACTCGGAGAACTTAGTAAGAGGAACCCTTTTGATAAGGCCTCGGTTTAAATTAAGTATCTCATTTTTTGAAAACGCCTCCCTTCCGTCCCCTTAGCGCTCATCTCCCCCCCCCCCCAGTTGGAAAAACGCCCCCAGGAGGCGACAACGCCCCCGGTGGGAACCACTGCATTGGAGCATCGAAGGTGCATCTACGGCTAGAGGGAGAATTGGAAAAAGGAGCCCCTGAAATGGGATTCAAAGGGTTTTGGGCGCCTTAAAATTATAATGACGACGTATATACTCCCTGCATTTTCTTCAGCAATAAAAAGCCAGTGAGCCACAACTGGAAAAAAGGCCGTGTTCGTCTCGACTTGAACCAATTGGTTGGAAACTGGGACGTTAAACCTCATCTAACTAACTTCAGCAATAAAAAGGGGTGTCTAGCGCCATCGAGAGGTACGCACGATGTGACCAGAAAATGCTGGTATTGAGCATTTATGAAAATTTCGTGCAAGTTCGTATAGTCCTTTTCGGAAGCATCGGAACTTTTTGATCCCTGGTGTGGTGCTTGGCTGCGTTTCGGAAAGGATTCAGGAGAGCAAAGTT
Source organism: Holothuria leucospilota (assembly GCA_029531755.1). Lineage (NCBI taxonomy): Eukaryota > Metazoa > Echinodermata > Holothuroidea > Aspidochirotida > Holothuriidae > Holothuria > Holothuria leucospilota. The sequence continues at coordinate 26,180,932 of CM055962.1, read as the reverse complement.
CCTCTCTTGGAAATTTTGAGGCACCGGTGTTTAAAATAAACGGACTTTTGAGTTTAATTATTCTTTTTTTGATTGAACACGTATGGAAAAAGGCAACTGAAAATTGCATTTGTTTTACAGTTTGTGAACATAAAAATGTTTGTTGCTAAAAGATAGTCAATTTAAGAATCGTATTTTTATGTAAATGGCGGGAATCTCATCTCATTTCGCTAAACCAAGTTAATGTTCTCTTGAGTCTGTCTTTGGGTACGGCTAGTGACTCGAAAGGGAAGTACAATGTAAGTTGTGCCCGACAGGGCCCAACTGCCTGGACAGTTGACCTCAGTGGCGTACACAGAGGCCCCTCACGGATGCCAATTTTTCAGGTCCTAAAAAACGTCATGTTTAAACACAAATTTTACTTCCAAAGGTGTCATATGTGGCACCAGATTGCATTTAAGGACACCTAATATCAAAAATTGTCAGAGGGGAGGGGGACACCCCTCCCCTTACACTTCCCAGGCCTGCGATCACACAACATATTGCACGCCCCCTTGAGAGAAATCCTGTGTACGTCACTGGTTGACTGTGACCTACATAAGCTCTAAATAAGTACAGATTCTTTTTAGTGTAAGCTTACCCAAAAAATTCGCGCGTTTCGCGCGCTTTGCAATGTCACAGTTTAGATTTCGGGAAAAACCTTAAATCGGGCGGAACTATTTTCCTCTAGTATATGCAAAATTTTATGCGCCATATGCCTCGCAATGGCATGGTATAGTACACAGGTTTTCTTCAAATCTCCCCTCAACAACGGCATCGGGGCTGTCGAGGCTTGGGTCGTTGCCCCCCCCCCCGTTGGGCAAATCCTGGCGCCACCCCTGCTGGGCCACTACCGGTTGGACTAACGGTTCACAACTCTAACTGCATCTCTTATCAACACTTTCAGTCGGCATTTGTTTCTTCTCAGTCGGCAAATACGGCACCCTCCATGATAAATGCTCTGGCGACGCCCCTGGTTCCCACTACTGGAAAAATAGGTGGGGACGCGTCCCGCTGTCAACACCAGGATCTGCGCTCATGGTGGCGCCGGCACGGGGGGTAAGGGTGCACGCCACCAATCGATTTCTATTTTTTTTTTTTGAAAATTTCAAAGCTTTAAATTAATCCTCCAAAATTTTAAAATTATCCCAAAAGGAACTATAGAATTCTGTAAGGGGTAAAGTGAGGTGTGTTTTCGACCGAGTGATCGGTCTATTGTAATCATTTTCCATCACAAGTGGTTCTCAAACTATCATACTTTTAGCGCGCTCAGCGCCCCTTACTCAAAATCCATATATGGCCCAGATATGGGATTTCATATCTGGCCCATATCTGGGCCAGATATGGAATTCATATCTGGCTTGTACAAGAATTGGGCAGATATAACTTGATGTAATATAAAGGCCATATATGGCCATATATGGCCCAGGTAAAGTTTCACTTTTATATGGCCCAGATATGCCCCATATATGGCTACTCCATTTCTGGCCCATATATGGAAAATCCATATATGCCACATATAAAGAGATTTATATCTGGCCCATATCTGTGCCATATATGACCCATACAAAACTTTATATGGCTCACTCTTTATATGGCCCATATCTGGCCCATATATGGAAATTTATATCTGGCCCATATCTGCACCAGTTATGGAATTTATATCAGATCGGATAAAAACCATATATGGCCAGATAAAGTTCTATCTGGATCAAGCCTTTATATGGCACAGATCTGCTCTAGTTATGAATCATAGTTAGGACTTATAGTCCACACTCCTCATGGAGACTTTGAACACCTTTTTTTTCCAAAAGTCCCCTGACTCTCTGGCGAAGAGCCAGGGGCGAAAACCAAACAATACTCCCGAAGGAGTTCTGCTCCCCGAAGGAGTAACAACGTCCCCAAGAGACAAACTTTGACTTAACTGACACCACCTGACAGTGGTCCCGTTCTAGACTGGCTGAATAGAACAGACTTTGAACACCAGAAATTTTTTTCCAAAAGTCCCCTGACTCTCTGGCGAAGAGCCAGGGGCGAAAACCAAACAATACTCCCGAAGGAGTTCTGCTCCCCGAAGGAGTAACAACGTCCCCAAGGGACAAACATTGACTTAACTGACACCACCTGACAGTGGTCCCGTTCTAGACTGGCTGAATAGAACAGGTCCCACCTGGGAGCTCCGCCGTCGTGATCAGGGATACTCCTGTGCCAGGTAAGTATGTAACTGATCAAAGACCTTTTTTTCCAAAAGTCCCCTGACTCTCTGGCGAAGAGCCAGGGGCGAAAACCAAACAATACTCCCGAAGGAGTTCTGCTCCCCGAAGGAGTAACAACGTCCCCAAGGGACAAACTTTGACTTAACTGACACCACCTGACAGTGGTCCCGTTCTAGACTGGCTGAATAGAACAGGTCCTCACCCTGGGAGCTCCGCCGTCGTGATCACGGATACTCCTGTATGAACACCTTTTTTTTTCCAAAAGTCCCCTGACTCTCTGGCGAAGAGCCAGGGGCGAAAACCAAACAATACTCCCGAAGGAGTTCTGCTCCCCGAAGGAGTAACAACGTTCCCAAGGGACAAACAGTGACTTAACTGACACCACCTGACAGTGGTCCCGTTCTAGACTGGCTGAATAGAATAGGTCCCACCTGGGAGCTTCGCCGTCGTGATCACGGACACTCCTGCGCCAGGTAAGTATCCTGTATGAACACCAGAAAACAATGTTTAAGTGCTCCATGAATTAGAATTTAATGTAAGTATTAGGTTGAATTGACTTAAGTACATAAATTCAACTTATTTCATAACAGCGAACAGAAAAATGCCTTGAAATTTCCTATTTTATGTAATCACAGTGATATGGGCTTCTTATTTTAAACTTAATTACGTATTTGACTCTAAATTTTGTTTACTGCGTGGTGCATATTTTACTTTCAACTTCCTAAATCATGAAAAATGTAGGTTTAGATACAAGCTCCGCCCAAATATGCAAATTATTTGCCTGAGTTCACTTAGTACACTGCGGTATTAACAGAAGTGTAGCCACTAAATAACTGCAATGTCTGGGAAGGTGATGCTGTATCCAAAACATGTCTTAGTTTGTAACAAGAATCCAAGAATCAAATCAAATAAATAATAAAACAAACTAACAAAATGCTCATTTGCATATCTAGCATATCAAGTTATATCTGGCTTTATATGGCCATATCAAACTTTATATACATATCTGGATCACGGTTATGTCAAGTTATATCTGGCTTTATATGGCCATATCAAACTTAATATGCATATCTGGGTTATGTTTTAATCAAGTTATATCTGGCTTTATATGGCCATATCAAACTTTATATACATATCTGGATCACCATTTTATCAAGTTATATCTGGCTTTATGTGGCCATATCAAACTTAATATACATATCTGGATCACGATAATATCAAGTTATATCTGGCTTTATATGGCCATATCAAACTTTATATACATATCTGGATCACGATTATATCAAGTTATATCTGGCTTTATATGGCCATATCAAACTTTATATACATATCTGGATCACAGTTTTATCAAGTTATATCTGGCTTTATATGGCCATATCAAACTTTATATACATATCTGGATCACAGTTTTATCAAGTTATATCTAGCTTTATGTGGCAATATCAAACTTTATATACATATCTGGATCACGATTATATCAAGTTATATCTGGCTTTATATGGCCATATCAAACTTAATATGCATATCTGGGTTATGTTTTAATCAAGTTATATCTGGCTTTATATGGCCATATCAAACTTTATATACATATCTGGATCACCATTTTATCAAGTTATATCTGGCTTTATGTGGCCATATCAAACTTAATATACATATCTGGATCACGATTATATCAAGTTATATCTGGCTTTATATGGCCATATCAAACTTTATATACATATCTGGATCACGATTATATCAAGTTATATCTGGCTTTATATGGCCATATCAAACTTTATATACATATCTGGATCACGATTATATCAAGTTCTATCTGGCTTTATATGGCCATATCAAACTTTATATACATATCTGGATCACAGTTTTATCAAGTTATATCTGGCTTTATGTGGCAATATCAAACTTTATATACATATCTGGATCACGATTATATCAAGTTATATCTGGCTTTATATGGCCATATCAAACTTAATATGCATATCTGGGTTATGTTTTAATCAAGTTATATCTGGCTTTATATGGCCATATCAAACTTTATATACATATCTGGATCACGATTATATCAAGTTATATCTGGCTTTATATGGCCATATCAAACTTTATATACATATCTGGATCACAGTTTTATCAAGTTATATCTGGCTTTATATGGCCATACCAAACTTTATATACATATCTGGATCACGATTATATCAAGTTATATCTGGCTTTATATGGTCATATCAAACTTTATATACATATCTGGATCACAGTTTTATCAAGTTATATCTGGCTTTATATGGCCATACCAAACTTTATATACATATCTGGATCACGATTATATCAAGTTATATCTGGCTTTATATGGCCATATCAAACTTTATATACATATCTGGATCACGATTATATCAAGTTATATCTGGCTTTATATGGCCATATCAAACTTTATATGCATATCTGGGTTGTGTTTTAATCAAGTTATATATGGCTTTATATGGCCATATAAAGTCTTTAATCAACCAGATATTTCCAGATATAAAGCCAGATATGGATTTTGAGTAAGGGCGCGCTTCAAATCTCACCTCAGTATTGTTCTTAGTATCAATATCTTCCGGTAGTAACTCCCGGAAAAGCACAGCAGCAAAAGTTGAAAGCTGTTTACGAATTCGCAGGTAAAAGACTGGCTTTGTGATTGGCATAACGGTTTGTTGGGGAATTGAAAGTGTCTCGATGCAGAGCATGAATTGCAGGTTTTGTCATGGAAATCTTATTTAATGAAAAATTTTAGGCCGCTTCGCGCGAATTAGTCACGGTTTGCACTCATCCAATGACCACTTTTAAGGTAATAATACATGCAACTATTATGATCACATCAATTTTCCGAAAAACAGAAGTACATCTCCATCCTCTGTAAGGGCCTCGAATCGATATGGGATCGTTCAATTTGATCTAACATGTAGCATTATGCGGAAGGTTGAAAGTACATATTTGCCATTATACATTTAAAAAAAAAAATTTACCAAGCGCTTCGCTCGCAGCCATTATCGGTATATGGTGATTGTTAATACACTTACGACGAAAAAGCATTCTGATACGTGTTTGTTTGACCTTCACTCCTTTTGTATACCTATCAGGAAAGTCTAATATCACCTCCATGCACCTACTCTCCCTCCCTCCCATTCCCAGAAGCTGTTCGTCTGGATTTTCTGTCAAACTTTGTAAAAATACGATAGTTGTAAAGTGCTCGGCATGATACTCTATAGCATATCATTTGGATGTCAAGTAATAAGCATCATGTCAGCACCCCATTTATATAATTAATCCAGAGCGTCCAGGAGGCAATTTATAACGATGTCTGCTAGCCTTAGATCAGGGAGTTGTTATTTGGAAGGAGGTTTAACGGAAAATTTAATTTATGCTAATACGCTACGATCCACTAAATACCGAGGAGATTATTAATGATAAGCTACTTATTCCGTTGATGGGGAATTCTTTCTTTTATTCGTTCGCGTCAATGCGACATCGATATGTTAGCAACATCATTCAGGTCTAGTAATCCTATCACAATTGGCTTAATCTGGACAATGCTTTGATGAGTAGGTTTACGCCGCCACCAATTCAGGGGCAGGTGCTACAAAACTCGAAACGACTGTTTCGTTGAAATAAACCAATGAGGTCTGCCCCTTCCTAAAGAAAGAACGTCATGCAAATGAGCTGCAGAGGCAGAAGTCTAAAATTTGTCGCAACAATTTGGAAAGTTTCCTGAAGCTTCCTGAAATAACCAGGTATACAATCAGATTAAGATTTTTACATAAACCTTTACTGGTATACTCTGATCCGCGACACCGAGCGTCCAAAGATGCAATAATTTTTAATTTTCCAGCGACTGGCAATGCTATATGGCAGTAGCGACAAACCCCCAGTTTTACTGTTGATGTGGCAGACGACAAATCTCCTTTGTTTGAATTACGTAATCCAGTGTAAGCCTTATAGAAATGCCAAGAAGGATACAAGAGACAGATTACTGTGTGACCTTGGCGGTGTAAACTTCACTTCATAGCGAACAATCTCCTTCCAAATAACAACTCCCTGGTCCAAGGATGTTTCGGAATCCACGCACGTATTTTGGGGTGAAAACTTCCCCTGAATAGCAGAAAGTAAAGCAGCCAAAAGGGGGGGGGGCTTCAGGAGGTATGTTGACAACATACCCTTCTCTCAGAAAACATAGCCCTACTCTCCTCTTTTTCCTTACCAAAAAATAGACTTCACTAAATTTGTATGGACATATTTTCCACCCAGAACAGTTCCTAAAATATGATCTCAAAGACAGCACCTTTTTGCATCTAAGCAACCTTAAATTAACAAAAATTTCTCAAAGGGAATGGGGGGGGGGGACCCTCCTTTTAGACCTCTCCTCCAGGAAGGCGCCTTTATGTAGTGACAAAGGAAGGATCCCCCACTGCTGTATACAATCGCAGGAAAGGATAAAAAGGTACGATTTACGTGACAGACTTTGGCCTTTTAATTACTAACTGCAGAGGTGGCATTACGACATCACCTGTGGTGCCCCCAGGCGCGTAGCTACGGCGGGGGGGGGGGGCTTGAGGGCCTACCCCCCAGATATTTGCGAGGCCCCCAGATTTGTGTGTTTCCTAATAAAATTTGTAAGAATTAAGGTGTGCCCGCCCCCGGGCCCCATTTGAAACCTAGGCCCCGCTAAAAATTTCATCCTAGCTACGCCCCTAATTGCGCCATCACCAAATCCTGCGCCACTGATCCCCAAAACATGTCTGATCTTGTGTACTCTCCTGAATCCACCCCGAGTTTTCGAAGTTCTGGACTGGCCCACTGGCACTGGAAACAACGTACATTGTTGAAGGTGAAGTGAACAAGAGTAAGGCATAATACGGGATTTCCCCGTAGCAGAGCAGGTAGGGAGCACCGCAGTAATGACGTGTCACTTTGATGAACCCCGCGTGCCTCATTTTTTTTCCCACGAGGTTATGGGCAAATTTGATATTCCAAATTTTTCAAATTTGTTTCCGAATCATGGTTAGTATAACTTTAGGGTTAAGGTTAAACAGAGTAGGGTTATTTGGCCTGTTCTTTCATAATCCAGTGTCAGAATTACAAGAAAAGGTGTCATTTTGGAATTAGGGGTGTGGCCTATTTCCAAGAATCTGATTGGCCATTGGCATGATTTACCCATAACCCCGTGGGAAAAAAATTGCGCACCCGCGTACGTGTGCACGTTAGTCTTGTGAACACGTTTTGAATTTCAAGAGCGACTTATTTGTGAATTGTAGGCAAGAATTGTCGCCGGAGTTGACAGAAATTTCGTGTTGTATCTTTGGCGTGTTCCATCTTGAAGTGGGCATGTTTAGTATGTGAGCTACTACTGAGGCCATTAAAATCATTCCCGTAATAACATTAAGTTAAGATATTAGACCCTAAGCTGTAACATAAATTGTAAAATTATTTGTGAAATTGTAGGTTTACGTAGCCGTAATATTGTACCATGCAATGATGCATGTTTGCCAATATCCTGTTTCCCTTCGTTTGCAGAACTCAAATAAATTATTTTCCGAGAATACATAAAGATCGGCAAACTTTGAAACTTTGGTGCTTTAGACAGAGGGGAAGGCACAATCTGTATGACGTTTTATGGTTTTTGGCTCTCATTAATTATATGATACGTTGCATTGCAGTGAACTTGTCGTCCGTGCTACCCATTGGTACGTGTTCTGCGAAATTTTGAGGAGGGGCACGTCGCACTGTCAGATTTAGGCCTAGAATTTGTTCACAGCTAGGGTTGGGCTGTGCTGTTAAATTTTTGTACCGGTCCGGTTTGTTACACGGAACCGACGCACATTTCTAAGCTGATTAACAATCGGCTTGCTTGTGAGGAAAGTTTAGTAGCCTAGCCTAGGCTAGTAAGGTGGGACTTGCATGATGCTGAGGGTTTTCAAATTCCTTTCAGGTAGGGATCCTCTGTCAAATTTTAACTACTTAAAGTGGCCATGACACGTAAATTGGAGTAACGGGAGACTAATTTAGCCTAAAGTACACAAAAAGCTCTTTCTAAAACTGTTTTCATCACCCTTACAGCCTTGAGCATTAAAAAGAAATTAATGTTTCAAAAGATTGCACCAAAAAATAGACTGTTGAAAATGAGATTTCAAGCCAACACGATAATGATGTCATTTTAGGAACACCAGCCTCCGTATACCGAACCTGGTGTACAGCATAGCCTATACATACGTAAGAGATAGTAATGATTGTAATTCGCGGCATGTCTTGAATTTGAACTTTATTCTGCCTGTTTGGAGAGTGGTGTCGGTCTGTTACATTTTGGGGCTGTAGTAGGCTATTACTAATAATTACAAATACTCTTGATTCGTAACCGAAGAACAAAAAAACTCGGCAGTTTATTGTTCGGTTCGGTCTGCAGTAATACCTACAGTGTGTGGACTGGCAGCAGCCAGCGAAATGCTGTGCACACTCGATCATAGGTTAGTTCCACGATTTCCACTGACACTTGCACAAAAGCAACCTAAAGTTCATATTTTGACTGCCTACATAAAACTTTCCAAACTAAAGTCCCTTTCAATTGCTCCAAATGCTTCTCACTCTCGAATTGTTGTGGTGTTGTACTTTTACCTCACCTTACAGTCTCAAATCGATACGGTCCTATGCGCCGTAACGAATTACTCACCCCATCTGCACCACTAACGTCTAGTTCAGTATCGCCTTCGCCTTTCTGATTTCAAATCCAAGAAAACTCACTTTACCCACAGTCTGATCAGGGAGTTTCCATTAGAGGGCAACTCCCTGGCTCAGATCCGCCATTCCAAAGAAAGTATTAAATTTGATTTCACATGGTACCTACTACGAAACAGTCCTGGTGCTACATTGTGTAGTATCAGGTATGTTGTGTACTGGAAGTACTTCCATGCTGTACCTATGCTGTTGCGTTATGAATGTTTGTACGCAGCAGCTACTTATCATGACACCAAGACGAAAAACCTGCGTGAAATGCATTTAATTGACTAAAACAACTGGTAAGCACGAGAAAAGGGATAACAATTCCAAAATTTACAACTTTTTATGCAGGTTTTACATTGTATTGACCTTGGCAACCGGTACAATGGAATGCAAACACTGTATCAAATGTCCGAAGGATACCACGGAAAACAACGATCAGTTCCTAAAGTGACGTCACATGACGTAACAAGATTTTGAAAATTTTCGGGAAGACTAAATTTTCAAGGCTGGAAGAGGGTGTATTTTTTCTCAATTTTCGAGCGGAAAAATATGTTGTAAACCAACAGAATGGTCGATTTTCGTTGTAGGAAACGTATTCCTAAAGATACCAAAGGGTTTAAACCGTTAATTTACACGTGGCATAGCCACTTTAAATTAAAGGCTTGTGCAAATTTCAGGGTTTGTGGCCATTGTAAGAAGCTGGTGAACTTTTTCTCTATGCTTTACATTAGGAAGTTAAGTTCAGTTTGCCAGATTGGGTCCACTCAAGTCCATTGTATCAAGATAAACATTGATAGGCCTAAGTTCCATTGTGACTGGTAGAATCTGATTGTGCTGGGCTGCTTTGCTGGGTTTCAGGTTTGGTGTGTTTTGTTTTGGGTTTGGACTGCAGGGCATCTTATGGGGCTCAAGCCCTCCTTTGCCCTTTATGTTGTTATGTTAGGTTATGTTATGTTATGTTATGTTATGTTACGCTATGTTGTGTTGTGGTATGTTAGTTAAGTATCAGTCTGATAGTACATTTATTGATACAACCCCCACAGCTGTAGAAATCCATATGTGTGGCAATGCATTGAAAACACAGTTTGAATTCTGATTACATATTCCCATAACAGAGCCACCAACTGTAGGCTGGGGGTTGTATTCCCCACCTGTCGTAAGAGGCAAATAAAGGGGAGGACTTGCACTGTATTTGAAACTAAACTTGAACCGTTTTTATCTAGTTTACACTATATAACACATTCGTGTTGGTGTCATTAAATCTCATCTAACTAACCCACAGAGCCTTATTAAAGGCAAAAGGCAGTCACCCTAAAATTTGCTTTGAAAAATCAGCAAACTCTTGCAAATGCTCTCTTAAATACAAGCACCTCTGAAGAAGTTTTGAACATAACTACTGTATTATAAACAAAAGGTAAAGCAAATGAGAAATTCCACAAACAAAAATATTGCCACATGATCAAAATAGGCCATTTATGAACTACAGAGTGACAGGGCATACTAACTTGATTGGGGTGACTGCATTTTCCCTTTAAGGACAACTTGAACTCTTACGTTATCCTTGTAGCCCAGGGGCCAGCAACCTATAGGCCACAGTCCATATCATATCCACCCTGTTGTTGGCCTGGGTGCATTTCGTGCACAGAACATTTGCCAAAGATCTTTGGCATAGACGAAGGGAATATCTGTAGCTGCAAACTACAGTAGGACTAATTGGAGCTGTGTGCTACAAAACTTTCTGCTGCAATATGTTTCTGCATCCAGTCTCACACGAACATAATATTGTGTGCCAAATATGATAGTAGTATGTGTAAACCTTTGTCTTCCAATATGATGAATGATCATAGTACAGACTGTACAGTAGGCAGTGTAATTTTACATTATACTATGAATCACACCTGTGTTTTGTTGGCATGTGAAAGCTGAAACCTTGGCATTACTATATGGCTTTATGTGGAATGCAACCTGGCTGTTGGTATAAGTCTAGCCCCAAGGAATGCTGAACTTCAAGGTCAAGTGGTGGTCATTGAAAAGTCCACAACACCAGAAAACACGTTTGCGTAGATCATACAAGGGCAGGTGCGTAGCCAAGTGGGAGGGGAGCAGAGGCCCCCCTTGAGCATATTTTTGGTATTTTTTAATGATTTTTTTTAGGATATTGCTAGTAACTCAAAATAAAAAAATGTTTAGATGCAACTTAGAATGCCTGGGAAGTGCCATTTCCGGCGATCTGGGAGGTATTTTCGCCAAATTTTCTTGTACGCTTCACACCAACCTATGGTAGTGCTGCGCTTAGATAGTTGCCTACAGGCTTGCCCCCCCCCCCTCGGCAAATTTCTGGCTAGGTGCCTGTACAAGGTTGGCACACTTGTAAGACATATTAGTCATTCCATATATTTTAGACTCCATGCAATACTGTACACAATACATCTCACACAATCAATCATAGTCAATATTTTGAAAATTTCACCATTTCACAGGGTTCTCCACGGGTCTGTTTTCTGTCCAGGGGCTCTTGTGATCGCCGTCCTAGGGGGTCTAAGGGGAGGGGGACCCCCTTTGCCCCTCCCCTTTGGGAAAATTTTGACAATTTAGGAGGGCTTAGATTGCAAATGGTGCAATCTACTTCCTTGTTCTTAGCTTTTCCTATGTGTTCAAATCTGGGCATTTTGTGGTCATTTCCTTTTTGCACATGTTGCCTTTTCCAAATATCTTTGACTTTACTTGCAGATCTGAAGCTCCAGTTTCCACTTGGACGTATTCAAGATTGAAGTAGTTCACTTAACTTTAACTGAAATTTCGGGTGAAAATCAGGAAACCTAGGGAACAGTTCAATTGAATGGTTTCGTTTAGTGTATGAGTTTGATGGTAAGGGATTCCTACTGTGGAAACATATGAAAGAAATGCAGTAAGTGCCTATTGAATGATATAAGAGCTCAGGTAAAAGTGAGCTGGGTTTATATCTCCGATGTTTTATTATACATTGCTTGTCATGAGTATTTGAAATCAAATATAAAAGGCAGTCAGATGACTAAGTTGTGGTGTTTGTGATTGAGTGTACAGACAACTTCTTGACCGGGCGGGTCAATTTTCTGTGCGAGCGGCAAAGTTTTGTCCAGGCGCTAAAGTAGTGTGGCAGATTTTGTACGGGCGGAGCCCCCGGACAAAACAGCTAGTGGAGAACACTGATTTCAAGTAAAAGCAGCTGGAATTGAGCAAAATTTTGTGCAAAAGGAAATTAGAAAACCCCTCTTCCCTTTTTTGGACCTTTTGCCATGTCAGAGATCTATAATTTGGCCTGTATCTACTTTAAGGTTGCCACCCCCTGTTTTTTTCTATAAAGGTTAGTACTGATCCTAGATGAAAGGAATTGACCGCAAGAGTTTTGTCTGCATCTCAAACAGTTGTACCCCCTTTTAACATATCTCATTGGAGGGAGCTGAATTTTGGTTTTGTATCACCATAGCCACTTGAAAGCACAAATTGATTGTAAACATTGCTGTACGTACTGTGTAGCTTGCAAAAGCTAAGTTACCAAGATAGCTTCCCATGTGAAAGGGTAGAGATAATTAGGTGCATAGATGGCAAATTCTCACATTCCATTTTTGACATTTTAGCCCTGCAAGGGAAGTCTATTTCTAAACACAAATGCAACTTAGAATGATTACTGCATATTCCCCCATCCTCATCAAAACATATCGTAGTGATTGAAATTGAGTTTTGACAGTTTTGCCTAATGTAGATGATTGTGGGATTTTATTTTTTATTTTGCATTGGAATTGCTAGTAGGAGCTGTTTTTGTTAAAATCTCCATGTTTCATCACATTGGTCACTCCTAGTTCAGTAGGCTTATTGGTGTAACTTTCAATTGCAGGTTAGCTTTCAAAGAAAATTTCTAAAATTACAAAAAGTTTGGCAAGAAATTTAGTAAAATTTGGATGCCTTTGTAAACATAACAGCATAGTATGATTTCATCCATTAATTGTTTGATCAGTTAATACACCTCTGTGTTCCAACATCTCAATATTTGAACACATGTAACCCTGATACTCTCACACAAACCTAACCCTAACCTAAACCTTACTGTATCTTAGCACTGACCTTCATGTAGACTTATCGGAATATAGAGATATCAGAAGGAATAGACATTGCAACAGAGATTAGTCAGCCACAGTGCCTGTGGTTGTGTATTGCAGTATCCACAGCTCTCTCTATCGAGCTGTTTAGTGGTTATGTGCACATTTGGACTTTTTTTATGGTTCAATGCAGAGGGTTTCAGATGTGAGTGAAGCTTGTGTCATGCTTGTTTCCTACCCTTGAAACTTCTGTCAGCATTGTTCACTGCCCTCTAATACTCAGCCACATAAGTATCCAGCAGTAACATTTGACCATAGAAGGGTACAACTTACAAGTTAATTGTTTATGGCAGTTTAAAACTTTGGTACCACAGCCTTTTACTTTGTTATTTAGGAGGGCTTGAATGGTACTGTAATATTTTAATAAAAGTTAACAATTGAATGCAAATTTTCTAATGAGACCTGTTTCATATTTTATTTGGGTTGCTTGGATTTTCTGTTTTAGCAAGACTATATCCAATTTTTTGCATCCTATTTTACAGAATAAAAGATACACAGAGGTGAAAATTTTCCACCATGGATTTTGGATTTGAGGATTATGAAATGCCAGACTATTTCTATGAGGACATGCTCCCTGAAGGCATGGACCTTGGAGGTATGGATCTGTCTGACCTGGACCTCTCTAATATGGACCTTTCCAATATCCCTGAAGAACTGCTGGAACAACTCATGGCTGAGTATTTCCAAGACCAGTACGAAATGTACGACTACGACCAACCAGCTGAAGATGTGGAATTTTCATATCTGGAACATTTCAGAGAGTGTGGTCTGCCCACTTTACAGCAAGGAGTCCAAATAATCAGTTCTCTTCTTCTTTTAAGTATTTCTTTGAAGCTGTTTTCTGTTCTTTGTAAGTATCCATCCTTCAAACTTGGTTTTCCTTTTCTTGGTAAATAAAATAGTATAGATGAATTGTCTCACAGGCACCAATTAATTCCCATAGTGGAGAGAGTTAAAGGGAAATATTGCCTTTAAAATGCACAAAAATGGCATAAAAAGAAAATAGCTTTAGTCATTATTAAACTATTCAGTCTCACCAATAAACTCCAGCAATAGCTTTATCACCTCACACTATAGTGCATTACAAGAGTAATGGATGTTGCATCATTTGAATTTTTGAAAGTTTGGGTGAACAAATTGTTTAAGTGCAACAAATAACCAAACTACTTCCTGTGAGAGCCTTTATTTCTTGAAAAGAAAGCTACCATACTGCCTTATTTTGAATTGTCTACCATTCTGTATCTGTTAATAGTGGTTTAAAAAATATGAAAATTTTCTCTAAAACAAACGCAATATTTCCCTTATAAGTTAGGTGAAGCACCTTACCCAAGGATTCAAGGCCATTGAATTGGGAAGGAGATATACCAACAGTCCTAGGGTTACAAGTTAGGTACCTTTATTGCAAAATATTGACTATTGCTTGCTAATATTATGTAAGTGGAGTGGACAAGCCCATTTGTTATGATAGCTGTACTTATGGGCAGTGTTCATTCGTGAAGTACTCCATCTTTGATTGATTTAATTGTTTTGGAAGGATGACTCTGTAGCTTGATTATCTTGTATGTCGTTTAAGTTTAACATCATCCTAACTTTACGATTCCTGTTCTTTACAGCTGTTCCAAAAGTCCTTGTACATCTACTGAGTTTTTCGATGGGTGTGGCCTGTTTATATCTTTTCTTTGAAACATCATTACATTACTTGATAACATTCTCCATCTTGGGCTACAGTCTCTTGTTGCTCCTGGGCCAGTCGGGGTATCATCGCAAAGGAGCTGCATGTGCAGTCATGTGTTTGCTTTACCTAGTAACATTGTAAGTATATTGTTTCTCTTTGTCACCAATTGTGTGCTGTAATTACCTCATCTAAATGATTACTGCTTGCCACTGTCATTGCCACTCAAGCCTTAAATTGTGAGCTCTGACCAGGCACTTGGTCTACTCCATGTTTTGGCTTGTAGATTTCAGCAAGACCAGGTGCCATTTTTCCAGGATGACCAGGAACCATTTTTAGCATAATAACGACATCACTGTCATGACTCTGGTCATAACCAGATACCACAAGTTACAACACATACATCAGAGTATTTTGATGCTGATATCCAGTGCTGTGGCAGAGTGGATGAAGGCAGTTAAGGCGGTGGGCCAATGGTCTAAAAGTGCTCTATTTCTTGACTTCCGTAGTCCCCCCTAGGGAAGTACTTAAAAATTACCTAGATACATTGGGAACGATGTCCTAAGACTTATTTTACATGTTCCCACTTTTCAAAGTTGCACATTTATGAGTAATCACGGGAAATGTGCTTTTTTGGTTGCTAGGGAAATTTTTCCCTAGCAACGGTAGCTTATGAGCAGAATTAACACAAAATCCAAACTTCTAATGATGGGGAAACAGAAGAAATACCACTTTCTTTTCAAAAGAAGTCTCATTTGCATATATTCCTTTGATTTATAATGAAAAACACACATTTTGGGTTGCTAAGGAACATTTTCCCTAGCAACAGTAGTCAGAAAGCAGAATAAACACAAAATCTTTACTTCCAATTATGAAAATACAGAAAAAATGTCATTTCCGTTTCAAAGACTAAAACAATTCATTCACATGTTTGAAATCAGCATGAAAAATAGACTTTTTTGGTTGCTAAGGAACATTTTCCCTAGCAACAGTAGTCAAAAAGCAGAATAAACACAAAATCAAAAATTCCAATTATGAAAATACAAAGAAATGTCATTTCCCTCACAACATGAAAACAATTTATGCACAATATTTGAAATTATCATGAAAATTCACTATTTTGGTTGTTAGGGAAAATTTTCCCTAGCAACAGAAGTCAAAAAGTAGAATAAATACAAAATCCAAACTACCAATTATGAAAATACAGAAGAAATATCATTCACCTTTATAATAAAAACAATTTATCCACACTTTTTGAAATAATCATGAAAAATACACCTTGGTTGGAAACCTTGGAAAATTTCCCTAGCAATGGCAGCCTAAGCCCTGGGAAATGAACACAAGATGCAAAATCCCAATTGTAGGCGTGAACGATTAATTTCTCCACCTTCAAGTTTCCAGAGAAACCAAGAGAAAACACCTCAAATGACAATGTGTAAATGACATTACACTGCTTGGTTGCTAAGGATAACTTTACCTAGCAAAGAAAGTGTAAGCACAGACTAAAGACAAAGTGAAAGCTTCAAGTTATGCGAATAGGTATTTCAGGGAATAAAGAAAATTTTTGTGACTTTTTGGAGAAATCTGCCAAAATGGTGAGATTCAGAGAATGGTTGGTTGGCATAATTTTCCATAGCAACTGAAGTTACAATACTTAGAGGATAAAAACAAATTGCCAAACACATGTTAACAAATAATTTTAGTTCACTGAAATTTGAAAATATCAACATCTCTTATAATCAGGTTGAATATGAGATGCACTACACAAATGATGGTAGGAACATGCAAATTTAACCAATAATCACTTAACAATATTTTTCTACATCATTTATCTACTAGCCTTTCAGCAGCCCCTTTTATATACTTCTTAAAGTAAATGATGAAGCTTTAAAACCTTCAGGCAATCCCATTTCCATATGTACATTAAGTGTAGAGGGTCTAATACCAGAATGACCCGGATATGCTACTCCCCCCCCCCCCCCCCCTCCCAAACCAAACACATTCTCTCAATCAGTAACTGTCTTATTCTACTCTACTTTCTTCAGAGGCTGCCTAGTTCCATCCTCATGCTGACCCTACCTAAAACATAAACCTTAACAAGCAGAGCTTCAAGCTGAATTGATAGGTCACCAAGGATTATTACATTTCACCATCACCATGTCTATAAAATTGGTTAAGTAGTATCTGGATTTATTCAGTATTCTTACAGATATCCAGCCTCAACTCCACCTACCCTTTACTCATAAAAGAACTGCCCATACAATTAATAACTTACATACATAACAAACTGTAATGTTCATGACCATGTGTATTTTAAAAAAGGATTATATAACAATCACTTGTTCACTGTTGCCTCATATTTTCCAGTCCAGCAAGTTTTCCTGAAAGATACTCTCCTATACTGTACAAACTGCAGGTTTTTTCATTGATACAGTATATGAGTACCTGTGAGTGCCATTTCTACACAGTAGTTGGTGGATTCTAGGAGTACACCATGACCATCGAAACATACTACAGTACCAGTCTTGAGAGGGTTTTCATTGTTTTTCACTGCTTCATATTTCACCAATTGAAAGCATCTCATCTTCACATCATCTACAGAAGTATATGACTATATCATGGCATCTTTGAGTCCCTAGGGTCCCCAATATTTGAAGGCAAATGGTCCCTCTTCAAATCTCAAAGTGGATGGGTACAAAAGGATAAAATATAAATAGATCACGACCGAGCCCTCCTTCTTACATACTCAAGTGGTTGCTCACTTGCTACACTAGGCATTTCACTCCCGGCAGGTGTTTCGGCTTCTGAAGCTGCAATTAACAAAAATTGTCAAAGGTCAATCTCCAAACTACAGTTACTTGCAGCCAAGACTTGTTTTTGACATTTTATGAACACTGGTTCTGAATATCAACATCAAAAAAAAAAAAAAAAATCTGCAGAGCGTTGTTACAATCATATGGATATGACAAATGAGAGGGAAGGGGAGGGGCACTGTGCACTGAAAGTTTTCAAAACTCCCAAAATGCAGAGATTTGGGGCAAAAGAAACTGTGCCCTCCTTCCAAACCAAATGGGCCCATAAGCGATTAAAATTTATCTGACTCTTGATTTACCATATTTTTCGAAACTGCAAAAGTTAAAGGAACACCAATTTGAATTGGTATCTGTCAGATGGCAGCTGCTTAACCCCCCTTCATAAAATTTTGCTGACAATGCTACTATCTTCAGTTGTTTATAGATGCATGGAAACAGACTATCAGTCAAAGGCTAGTCTGTATAATCTGCTCTTTACTTTGCAAATGGTAGCCTATATATATGTCTATGAATCCATGTAATACATCAGTATAACCTGCAAGGAAAACTTGCCATCACTGATCAATGTTTACTTTGACCAGCCTTTTATGTCTCAGTGAAAGACATTAACAAACATGCAGCATTGAATTAGAAGTGGGTCTTTCAGAAAGCCCAGTCTTTGTGCACTTTAAAGTGCAATGTTTTACACACTTACAGTAATCACATTTCCACAGTTACCAGGCCTGAGAGTTACTGTAATTACTGGGTCTGCCTAAGGCGAATTATAGCCTGAAGGTAGCCCATCCTCAGCCTACACAATAGCATTGCATTATCATGCAATTCAAATATTACTAGTCACTGAACGTGACGATATAAACCTAGTCACTCCCTAAAAATGGAGTGTATAGTATGGGAACGTAATGCTGGGTCCTGTTCAAGGGCTAGATATTACATGCACCACGTTGACCAATGATAGCTTTACTTCAACAACTTGAAAAATAAAAATGGAGTAATGAAAAATGAAGCTATAAAATCTGCATCTTCCAAGACATTTAGCAGTACAGCTCTCAGACTGGGTTGTGCATTAGATGTTACATGGATGTCACAAGGCACAAGCCTAGGTATAGGGCCTGGGAAGCTCAGCAACTACAATCTTGGACAAAACTGTTGGAACGCTTTGTCACTATTCTTGAATCTCCGTTCCCAGGTTTACATGAAGCCCCCGCTCCCCCTTCCAAAGTTGCGCAGAGAGAATGACTGTATGCCGTGAAAATGGTCAACTTTGTGAAGGGGAGCGGGGGTGTCCCAACGAGTTTTGTCCAAGATTGTCTGAGTTTTAAGTGAGCGATTTACTAGAACAAATTCAATAGAAAAATGGTTAATTTTCCGAGCAGCTGTATTCAGTACACTTTTTCGGAGGCTTATAGGCCTGAGGATTTTAGCCAAATGAAAGTATAATTTAAAATTGTTTTAATGTGTTGTTTTGTTTGTTTGTTTATACTGATTTATTTTTAGTTGGCGAGATCATAATGGATAGACTGTTTCAGGTATTCGCAGTGAATGCCAGGCAGAAATGTTTACGTTTCGTAACAATGTCTATGGCAGCCATATGCGTTGCATTTTTTAGCAAATTAAAAGGAGGATGACAACTGTTCTTAAGTTATAAGACGGAAACGAAACAATTTCTTTCATGGATAGATCGAATTAAGAGTCTCACTGCTATTGCAAACGAGTGGTAAGAAGGCAAGATTTTAACTGAAAGAGCGCCACGATCTACCATGAAATGTTAAAAGCAGAACTGCAAGCCAAGCTTTTTATTATAACGATGGTAGATCGTTGATTAGGGCTGGTTTTAGACATATTTTGAAGCGAATTTGACGCCTATGACAACATTTTTTCATGTTACATGAAGCTGATGACGTATCTATTATGCCTTCTTTTAGCCGACTCAATTTCTTTACATTTTGCTTTCAAATTTGCTCTCAAAACAAATGGTAGACCGTTTGGTTAACTTAGCCTTCACCCCCGGTCTCGTCAAATTAGCATGTATGGCATGTTTTCTGCATAGTTTCAGCTACTCAAATGAAAGTTACTGCGTTATAAAGGTGAAATGAATATACATTCAAGTACCTTTTAACTTATTTCTGGTAAATTACTTTAATATAAAGTAATAGGCAGGATACAACACGTACTTCTGCTGAATGTTCTAATTATTTGGTACCTGTTCAGACAGTGTGAGCCCAGAATACGTGACTATTGAAAATGTCTTCCTGAACGAGAGGACGCTTTGAACTTATTTAGCTACCTTCCCAATGCTTTTAGCTTCAATAGTATTATATTAACAAGAACTTCAATATGGGCTCAGAATATGCTGATTATTCTCTGTTACTGTTCTCTTATACCTAAAGAAAAGACACCTACCCTTTTGCGAATCAACGCAACGCAAAGAAACACTTTCTACCATGGGCCGCGAGCAGTTCTAACTTCTCGAATTTCTCAGACAATCTTGGACAAAACTGTTGGAACGCTTTGTCACTATTCTTGAATCTCCGTTCCCAGGTTTACATGAAGCCCCCGCTCCCCCTTCCAAAGTTGCGAAGAGAGAATGACTGTATGCCGTGAAAATGGTCAACTTTGTGAAGGGGAGCGGGGGTGTCCCAACAAGTTTTGTCCAAGATTGTCTGAGTTTTAAGTGAGCGATTTACGAGAACAAATTCAATAGAAAAATGGTTAATTTTCCGAGCAGCTGTATTCAGTACACTTTTTCGGAGGCTTATAGGCCTGAGGATTTTAGCCAAATGAAAGTATAATTTAAAATTGTTTTAATGTGTTGCTTTGTTTATTTGTTTATGCTGATTGATTTATTTGGCGAGATCATAATGGATAGACTGTTTCAGGTATTCGCAGGGAATGCCAGGCAGAAATGTTTACGTTTC
Source organism: Holothuria leucospilota (assembly GCA_029531755.1). Classification (NCBI taxonomy): domain Eukaryota; kingdom Metazoa; phylum Echinodermata; class Holothuroidea; order Aspidochirotida; family Holothuriidae; genus Holothuria; species Holothuria leucospilota. The sequence continues at coordinate 26,160,418 of CM055962.1, read as the reverse complement.
GTAACAATGTCTATGGCAGCCATATGCGTTGCATTTTTTAGCAAATTAAAAGGAGGATGACAACTGTTCTTAAGTTATAAGACGGAAACGAAACAATTTCTTTCATGGATAGATCGAAGAGTCTCACTGCTATTGCAAACTAGTGGTAAGAAGGCAAGATTTTAACTGAAAGAGCGCCACGATCTACCATGAAATGTTAAAAGCAGAACTGCAAGCCAAGCTTTTTATTATAACGATGGTAGATCGTTGATTAGGGCTGGTTTTAGACATATTTTGAAGCGAATTTGACGCCTATGACAACATTTTTTCATGTTACATGAAGCTGATGACGTATCTATTATGCCTTCTTTTAGCCGACTCAATTTCTTTACATTTTGCTTTCAAATTTTTTCTCAAAACAAATGGTAGACCGTTTGGTTAACTTAGCCTTCACCCCCGGTCTCGTCAAATTAGCATGTATGGCATGTTTTCTGCATAGTTTCAGCTACTCAAATGAAAGTTACTGCGTTATAAAGGTGAAATGAATATACATTCAAGTACCTTTTAACTTATTTCTGGTAAATTACTTTAATATAAAGTAATAGGCAGGATACAACACGTACTTCTGCTGAATGTTCTTTTTATTTGGTACCTGTTCAGACAGTGTGAGCCCAGAATACGTGACTATTGAAAATGTCTTCCTGAACGAGAGGACGCTTTGAACTTATTTAGCTACCTTCCCAATGCTTTTAGCTTCAATAGTATTATATTAACAAGAACTTCAATATGGGCTCAGAATATGCTGATTATTCTCTGTTACTGTTCTCTTATACCTAAAGAAAAGACACCTACCCTTTTGCGAATCAACGCAACGCAAAGAAACACTTTCTACCATGGGCCGCGAGCAGTTCTAACTTCTCGAATTTCTCAGACAATCTTGGACAAAACTGTTGGGACGCTTTGTCACTATTCTTGAATCTCCGTTCCCAGGTTTACATGAAGCCCCCGCTCCCCCTTCCAAAGTTGCGCAGAGAGAATGACTGTATGCCGTGAAAATGGTCAACTTTGTGAAGAGGAGCGGGGGTGTCCCAACGAGTTTTGTCCAAGATTGTCTGAGTTTTAAGTGAGCGATTTACGAGAACAAATTCAATAGAAAAATGGTTAATTTTCCGAGCAGCTGTATTCAGTACACTTTTTCGGAGGCTTATAGGCCTGAGGATTTTAGCCAAATGAAAGTATAATTTAAAATTGTTTTAATGTGTTGCTTTGTTTATTTGTTTATGCTGATTGATTTATTTGGTGAGATCATAATGGATAGACTGTTTCAGGTATTCGCAGGGAATGCCAGGCAGAAATGTTTACGTTCCGTAACAATGTCTATGGCAGCCATATGCGTTGCATTTTTTAGCAAATTAAAAGGAGGATGACAACTGTTCTTAAGTTGTAAGACGGAAACGAAACAATTTCTTTCATGGATAGATCGAAGAGTCTCACTGCTATTGCAAACGAGTGGTAAGAAGGCAAGATTTTAACTGAAAGAGCGCCACGATCTACCATGAAATGTTAAAAGCAGAACTGCAAGCCAAGCTTGTTATTATAACGATGGTAGATCGTTGATTAGGGCTGGTTTTAGACATATTTTGAAGCGAATTTGACGCCTATGACAACATTTTTTCATGTTACATGAAGCTGATGACGTATCTATTATGCCTTCTTTTAGCCGACTCAATTTCTTTACATTTTGCTTTCAAATTTGCTCTCAAAACAAATGGTAGACCGTTTGATTAACTTAGCCTTCACCCCCGGTCTCGTCAAATTAGCATGTATGGCATGTTTTCTGCATAGTTTCAGCTACTCAAATGAAAGTTACTGCGTTATAAAGGTGAAATGAATATACATTCAAGTACCATTTAACTTATTTCTGGTAAATTACTTTAATATAAAGTAATAGGCAGGATACAACACGTACTTCTGCTGAATGTTCTTTTTATTTGGTACCTGTTCAGACAGTGTGAGCCAGAATACGTGACTATTGAAAATGTCTTCCTGAACGAGAGGACGCTTTAAACTTATTTAGCTACCTTCCCAATGCTTTTAGCTTCAATAGTATTATATTAACAAGAACTTCAATATGGGCTCAGAATATGCTGATTATTCTCTGTTACTGTTCTCTTATACCTAAAGAAAAGACACCTACCCTTTTGCGAATCAACGCAACGCAAAGAAACACTTTCTACCATGGGCCGCGAGCAGTTCTAACTTCTCGAATTTCTCAGACAATCTTGGACAAAACTGTTGGAACGCTTTGTCACTATTCTTGAATCTCCGTTCCCAGGTTTACATGAAGCCCCCGCTCCCCCTTCCAAAGTTGCGCAGAGAGAATGACTGTATGCCGTGAAAATGGTCAACTTTGTGAAGGGGAGCGGGGGTGTCCCAACGAGTTTTGTCCAAGATTGTCTGAGTTTTAAGTGAGCGATTTACGAGAACAAATTCAATAGAAAAATGGTTAATTTTCCGAGCAGCTGTATTCAGTACACTTTTTCGGAGGCTTATAGGCCTGAGGATTTTAGCCAAATGAAAGTATAATTTAAAATTGTTTTAATGTGTTGCTTTGTTTATTTGTTTATGCTGATTGATTTATTTGGCGAGATCATAATGGATAGACTGTTTCAGGTATTCGCAGGGAATGCCAGGCAGAAATGTTTACGTTCCGTAACAATGTCTATGGCAGCCATATGCGTTGCATTTTTTAGCAAATTAAAAGGAGGATGACAACTGTTCTTAAGTTGTAAGACGGAAACGAAACAATTTCTTTCATGGATAGATCGAAGAGTCTCACTGCTATTGCAAACGAGTGGTAAGAAGGCAAGATTTTAACTGAAAGAGCGCCACGATCTACCATGAAATGTTAAAAGCAGAACTGCAAGCCAAGCTTTTTATTATAACGATGGTAGATCGTTGATTAGGGCTGGTTTTAGACATATTTTGAAGCGAATTTGACGCCTATGACAACATTTTTTCATGTTACATGAAGCTGATGACGTATCTATTATGCCTTCTTTTAGCCGACTCAATTTCTTTACATTTTGCTTTCAAATTTTTTCTCAAAACAAATGGTAGACCGTTTGGTTAACTTAGCCTTCACCCCCGGTCTCGTCAAATTAGCATGTATGGCATGTTTTCTGCATAGTTTCAGCTACTCAAATGAAAGTTACTGCGTTATAAAGGTGAAATGAATATACATTCAAGTACCTTTTAACTTATTTCTGGTAAATTACTTTAATATAAAGTAACAGGCAGGATACAACACGTACTTCTGCTGAATGTTCTTTTTATTTGGTACCTGTTCAGACAGTGTGAGCCAGAATACGTGACTATTGAAAATGTCTTCCTGAACGAGAGGACGCTTTAAACTTATTTAGCTACCTTCCCAATGCTTTTAGCTTCAATAGTATTATATTAACAAGAACTTCAATATGGACTCAGAATATGCTGATTATTCTCTGTTACTGTTCTCTTATACCTAAAGAAAAGACACCTACCCTTTTGCGAATCAACGCAACGCAAAGAAACACTTTCTACCGTGGGCCGCGAGCAGTTCTAACTTCTCGAATTTCTCAGACAATCTTGGACAAAACTGTTGGGACGCTTTGTCACTATTCTTGAATCTCCGTTCCCTGGTTTACATGAAGCCCCCGCTCCCCCTTCCAAAGTTGCGCAGAGAGAATGACTGTATGCCGTGAAAATGGTCAACTTTGTGAAGGGGAGCGGGGGTGTCCCAACGAGTTTTGTCCAAGATTGTCTGAGTTTTAAGTGAGCGATTTACGAGAACAAATTCAATAGAAAAAATGGTTAATTTTCCGAGCAGCTGTATTCAGTACACTTTTTCGGAGGCTTATAGGCCTGAGGATTTTAGCCAAATGAAAGTATAATTTAAAATTGTTTTAATGTGTTGTTTTGTTTGTTTGTTTATACTGATTTATTTTTAGTTGGCGAGATCATAATGGATAGACTGTTTCAGGTATTCGCAGTGAATGCCAGGCAGAAATGTTTACGTTCCGTAACGATGTCTATGGCAGCCGTATGCGTTGCGTTTTTTAGCAAATTAAAAGGAGGATGACAACTCTTCTTAAGTTGTAAGACGGAAAACGAAACAATTTCTTTCATGGATAGATCGAAGAGTCTCACTGCTATTGCAAACTAGTGGTAAGAAGGCAAGATTTTAACTGAAAGAGCGCCACGATCTACCATGAAATGTTAAAAGCAGAACTGCAAGCCAAGCTTTTTATTATAACGATGGTAGATCGTTGATTAGGGCTGGTTTTAGACATATTTTGAAGCGAATTTGACGCCTATGACAACATTTTTTCATGTTACATGAAGCTGATGACGTATCTATTATGCCTTCTTTTAGCCGACTCAATTTCTTTACATTTTGCTTTCAAATTTGCTCTCAAAACAAATGGTAGACCGTTTGATTAACTTAGCCTTCACCCCCGGTCTCGTCAAATTAGCATGTATGGCATGTTTTCTGCATAGTTTCAGCTACTCAAATGAAAGTTACTGCGTTATAAAGGTGAAATGAATATACATTCAAGTACCTTTTAACTTATTTCTGGTAAATTACTTTAATATAAAGTAACAGGCAGGATACAACACGTACTTCTGCTGAATGTTCTTTTTATTTGGTACCTGTTCAGACAGTTTGAGCCTAGAATACGTGACTATTGAAAATGTTTTCCTGAACGAGAGGACGCTTTGAACTTATTTAGCTACCTTCCCAATGCTTTTAGCTTCAATAGTATTATATTAACAAGAACTTCAATATGGACTCAGAATATGCTGATTATTCTCTGTTACTGTTCTCTTATACCTAAAGAAAAGACACCTACCCTTTTGCGAATCAACGCAACGCAAAGAAACACTTTCTACCGTGGGCCGCGAGCAGTTCTAACTTCTCGAATTTCTCAGACAATCTTGGACAAAACTGTTGGGACGCTTTGTCACTATTCTTGAATCTCCGTTCCCAGGTTTACATGAAGCCCCCGCTCCCCCTTCCAAAGTTGCGCAGAGAGAATGACTGTATGCCGTGAAAATGGTCAACTTTGTGAAGGGGAGCGGGGGTGTCCCAACGAGTTTTGTCCAAGATTGTCTGAGTTTTAAGTGAGCGATTTACGAGAACAAATTCAATAGAAAAATGGTTAATTTTCCGAGCAGCTGTATTCAGTACACTTTTTCGGAGGCTTATAGGCCTGAGGATTTTAGCCAAATGAAAGTATAATTTAAAATTGTTTTAATGTGTTGTTTTGTTTATTTGTTTATGCTGATTTATTTGGCGAGATCATAATGGATAGACTGTTTCAGGTATTCGCAGGGAATGCCAGGCAGAAATGTTTACGTTCCGTAACGATGTCTATGGCAGCCATATGCGTTGCATTTTTTAGCAAATTAAAAGGAGGATGACAACTCTTCTTAAGTTGTAAGACGGAAAACGAAACAATTTCTTTCATGGATAGATCGAAGAGTCTCACTGCTATTGCAAACTAGTGGTAAGAAGGCAAGATTTTAACTGAAAGAGCGCCACGATCTACCATGAAATGTTAAAAGCAGAACTGCAAGCCAAGCTTTTTATTATAACGATGGTAGATCGTTGATTAGGGCTGGTTTTAGACATATTTTGAAGCGAATTTGACGCCTATGACAACATTTTTTCATGTTACATGAAGCTGATGACATATCTATTATGCCTTCTTTTAGCCGACTCAATTTCTTTACATTTTGCTTTCAAATTTGCTCTCAAAACAAATGGTAGACCGTTTGGTTAACTTAGCCTTCACTCCCGGTCTCGTCAAATTAGCATGTATGGCATGTTTTCTGCATAGTTTCAGCTACTCAAATGAAAGTTACTGCGTTATAAAGGTGAAATGAATATACATTCAAGTACCTTTTAACTTATTTCTGGTAAATTACTTTAATATAAAGTAACAGGCAGGATACAACACGTACTTCTGCTGAATGTTCTTTTTATTTGGTACCTGTTCAGACAGTTTGAGCCTAGAATACGTGACTATTGAAAATGTTTTCCTGAACGAGAGGACGCTTTGAACTTATTTAGCTACCTTCCCAATGCTTTTAGCTTCAATAGTATTATATTAACAAGAACTTCAATATGGACTCAGAATATGCTGATTATTCTCTGTTACTGTTCTCTTATACCTAAAGAAAAGACACCTACCCTTTTGCGAATCAACGCAACGCAAAGAAACACTTTCTACCGTGGGCCGCGAGCAGTTCTAACTTCTCGAATTTCTCAGACAATCTTGGACAAAACTGTTGGGACGCTTTGTCACTATTCTTGAATCTCCGTTCCCAGGTTTACATGAAGCCCCCGCTCCCCCTTCCAAAGTTGCGCAGAGAGAATGACTGTATGCCGTGAAAATGGTCAACTTTGTGAAGGGGAGCGGGGTGTCCCAACGAGTTTTGTCCAAGATTGTCTGAGTTTTAAGTGAGCGATTTACGAGAACAAATTCAATAGAAAAATGGTTAATTTTCCGAGCAGCTGTATTCAGTACACTTTTTCGGAGGCTTATAGGCCTGAGGATTTTAGCCAAATGAAAGTATAATTTAAAATTGTTTTAATGTGTTGTTTTGTTTATTTGTTTATACTGATTTATTGTTGGTTGGCGAGATCATAATGGATAGACTGTTTCAGGTATTCGCAGGGAATGCCAGGCAGAAATGTTTACGTTCCGTAACGATGTCTATGGCAGCCATATGCGTTGCATTTTTTAGCAAATTAAAAGGAGGATGACAACTCTTCTTAAGTTGTAAGACGGAAAACGAAACAATTTCTTTCATGGATAGATCGAAGAGTCTCACTGCTATTGCAAACTAGTGGTAAGAAGGCAAGATTTTAACTGAAAGAGCGCCACGATCTACCATGAAATGTTAAAAGCAGAACTGCAAGCCAAGCTTTTTATTATAACGATGGTAGATCGTTGATTAGGGCTGGTTTTAGACATATTTTGAAGCGAATTTGACGCCTATGACAACATTTTTTCATGTTACATGAAGCTGATGACATATCTATTATGCCTTCTTTTAGCCGACTCAATTTCTTTACATTTTGCTTTCAAATTTGCTCTCAAAACAAATGGTAGACCGTTTGGTTAACTTAGCCTTCACTCCCGGTCTCGTCAAATTAGCATGTATGGCATGTTTTCTGCATAGTTTCAGCTACTCAAATGAAAGTTACTGCGTTATAAAGGTGAAATGAATATACATTCAAGTACCTTTTAACTTATTTCTGGTAAATTACTTTAATATAAAGTAACAGGCAGGATACAACACGTACTTCTGCTGAATGTTCTTTTTATTTGGTACCTGTTCAGACAGTTTGAGCCTAGAATACGTGACTATTGAAAATGTTTTCCTGAACGAGAGGACGCTTTGAACTTATTTAGCTACCTTCCCAATGCTTTTAGCTTCAATAGTATTATATTAACAAGAACTTCAATATGGACTCAGAATATGCTGATTATTCTCTGTTACTGTTCTCTTATACCTAAAGAAAAGACACCTACCCTTTTGCGAATCAACGCAACGCAAAGAAACACTTTCTACCGTGGGCCGCGAGCAGTTCTAACTTCTCGAATTTCTCAGACAATCTTGGACAAAACTGTTGGGACGCTTTGTCACTATTCTTGAATCTCCGTTCCCAGGTTTACATGAAGCCCCCGCTCCCCCTTCCAAAGTTGCGCAGAGAGAATGACTGTATGCCGTGAAAATGGTCAACTTTGTGAAGGGGAGCGGGGGTGTCCCAACGAGTTTTGTCCAAGATTGTAGCTATGATGGCAATGTTCTTTCAGACTAGCTTAGCACGGCCTATCCTTAAGCAGTTAAAATTGTATATTTCATCTTACATTTAAAAATAAACAATTGCAGAATACCCCAAGAGATACAGCTGTTTTTTTCACTGGCTGCATGCACAGTCACTGCACATCCCTGTAGCCCCTATGAGGCAGAATTTCAGTTATGGCTGCATACCTATGCAGTCTCTATAAAACAACCATAATTCTGTATATCTTTGAGCCTCTCAAAGAAAAGTTAACCTTCATAGGCTACACATAGGATGCTGCCTCAAATTTTTCATGGTGTTTCCCTGTGCTTCCCAAATATACCACAGTAAGCATGTGACTGTGAGGGAAACTGAACATTTGCTGAGTGCCTCGCAAAAATAAATTGTCTTTTGACTGCATATCCTTGTATAGTGGTATGGGAATCTAGTCAGAAACATCTATGCAAGTCATTTTCCAATAACAATTTTGCCTTGAATCTGTCACGTTACCTTTTCCCAAACAGAGTTTCATATGCGGGGTATTCTGCAATTAGCCTGCTCCCATTTAAATACACTGAGAAAGTCAACTTACTTAACTGAACAGGATATGTCTCTGCCTTCCTCTCCACTGCCCTCTGAACGTTATACTTTATAGTGAAGAGTGTATCGCACTCACTGTATACTGTAGGCTGTAATAAACAGACCATGTTCTAGCAATAGGCGTAACGTTACGTACTAGTTTAGCGAAATGGCTGGCGAACATGACAATTGCTGCATTATGTTCTTAGTTGCTACGGTCTCACTGCAGGTCAGATCCTTTCAAACAGAAATCCGGTACTCGACTTTTTCCAGCAGGCTTGGAAATGAGCACAGTTAACCCCAAAAGTAAGCTCCAAGCATCCCATTTTTAAAGTTTTTACGTACAGAATCTTGCGAACTAAGCGAGTTCAGTGACTGTGTTATTGCGGGTGTATGAACATAATTCCGTAATATTTACATTCCATCAAGGTCATGTGGCACTGTAATTGATATGCTATTGGTTGCTGACACGAAGTCTTGCGCAATCTTACGGCACGTTCGTGAACAGCCATGTTTAAAAATTTTGGCCGATATTTCACTGAATATATACGAAATGTGCAACTTTTGGACGTGGTAGCATGTAATTTCATCTTACTTATATATTTTTACGATTTTTTGAGCAATTTTTCAAGTACTTCTCTGAAAGGGATCACGAAACAAGCGAATTTGGGGCTTCGGCCCACCGTCTAAGTGGCATTTTGAATGATGAAGCTTGGCAACGGGGAGGTTCAGGTTTGATCCCCAGCCAAGTCAAAGTAAGGTGGGTTTTGCATCCAAGGGCAATCTGCAGTTTTCTTGTCTGAACTGGCTTTTCAAAAGAAACCAAAGTTGATCTAAATTGTTTAGTTGGTCATCCACCCGATGTGAAGTCGAAGTTCACAAGCCATGTATAGGCTTCTCCCACATTTGTGGTCACTAAGAGTTGTAAAAACAACTACCCTTCTAGGCCTGAATTATTACATTTTTTATTTGAAATGAGCTCATCAAGTTATGTCAGTCTACACAAATCAAAGAAAATGCCCACTCACAAATTTATACACTAGCCTTGGCTTTGAATTGAATAAATTGGGAATATGACCATACACTTATAAGAAAATTAGATGTCACCTTGTCATACATTTTTGAAGGAAGCCAACTGCAAAATCTCGAGTACCGTGTGGAAATAAAGGCTTGGAGCCCTCTTAATGTAAGGCTTGCTGTCACTAAAAGGCATTGCCAGTTGACATAATGTTTCAATTAACGATTACTTTTTATCAGTGGTAAGCAAGGGAACTTTCCATCACACATTTTAAAATTGATCATTGAACATTGTAACAAGGGCAGGGGTCAGGATGTGGGAGGGGATGAGGGAGGGGATTGGGATTTCTAAATTTTCAAGTTCTACTCAATGTTTTGCCTTCTGTCGGGGCTGCTGGAATTTGCTCCGTCAGGCAACTTGGTATACCCTATATCGGACAAACCTGGAGCCACACCTGTTTGGGATTCCAAAGTTTCTTCATACTCGTGCCACACACAGGGTAGACGCAGAACTGCAGTGACAGATTTGTATAAGAGCGCGATTTCCTGCAAGCTAGAGCGTTTGGGGTGCCAAATTTTCGCCATGCTCGCGCCACAAGTGGGGAAGATTCATGGCAGTGACAAATTTGTGTTTTTCTGACGTAAAACCTACGTCCCCAGCCGCAGTGAGACCGAGATCGTCAGTGGTCCTGCATAGAAACATGAATAGCTTTCCAATAAAAATTCCTGGACCTGCCACTGCTAATATGATTTCATCCAGTACTTTCGAAGTGGTCTACAATCAGTAGCGACGCTCCTCTCCATATTGTCCCTCCCTCGCTTTTAACTAAAACTGGTATACATACTTAAAAGTATAGGCTATAGTCGTTCAGCTTTTATAAGAAAAAGCCTCCTATGTAACTTTGTTCCTTTAAACTGATTTGAAAATGCTATATTTTTTCGGCGAGCTTCGAGAGTACCCGTCATTGCCACCTGGCCAAGCCCGTAGCCAGGCGGGGCACAGGAGGCCCTGCCCCCATGCGAACCACTGTCCCTCATTTGGAAAATCAATTGAGAACAAAATTCACTACCTGTATAAACAATGGACCCGGCATGCCTACAAGCGGTTTTTGACCAAAATTTAAAATGATCCCAGAAGGCGTTTAAGTTGAACCCTTACGCATTTTGTTTTCCGTAACCATTTCTTTGTAAAATTGCACTACCCGCATTTCATCTTCAGTTCAGTTTTTCTTTAAAATACGTTTCAGACATGTTAGCCTTATTCAACGGTAAAGCTTCCACAATTATTGTTCTTCCGTTTAGGCGTGATTCTAAAGAAACACAAACTTGCATCGATGAGAAGTTCTATTCATCTTTTTTTTACCATTTAAAAGATTCTTAATTCAGGCTCAGCATCATGGTAACATATTTTGTAAGAAATCTAAAGTGTCTCAATGCTGAGTCCAGAGGTGGAGGCGGGAGATTCCCCCACCCATCGGGGAAAGTTTGCAGTTTTGACAGGGAGCCCAAATGAGTACGATAAAGAATGCAATTCCTGACGAATCGTCGCGATCAGTCGCCCAGCGTCTTGGTTTTGCTCTTGAGGAGGACAGATTCTTCAATAAAAACCCAACATTGTTCAATGTTTCTTCAACAGAACCCCAAACTTTTTAGGGGCGCTTTGCGCGCCTAAAATTTCACGCACAATTCTTATGGGAACCCGTCGCTTCTTTCGCGACTTGTATTCTGCCCTTTGGAGAGCTTGGTCCCGTCGAATGGCATATCCTTTCAGGCTAATTTCACCACCTCTTAATAAGCCTGCATGCAGATTTACCACGGTCAATGATTTTCCCGCAAAATTTCGGCACGTTTTGAGCGCACTCCTCAGTCACAATCGAAGTTGTAACACCTATGAACATTATAAGCAAAACATTCCAGCGAACTATTCTAGCCAAAGCTAGGTGAAGACTCAAAGTTACATACATTAAGGGGGCATCAAGGGGGTTTCATGTAGCAATCTAGTATCTTGAGTAACCGTCCGCATTCTTTGCGTTATGACTATATCGTTTGAAGGTTTCAAGCTAACTTTACTACCACAAATTTAAAGGCCCTCTCAGCTCACCCTACAGTAAAAATTCTCCCAACTAACCTAACTTCTAGCCCGTCTCCAATTTAAACACATGTCTACTAGTAGAACACTTTCAAGAAAGAGCCACAGTAGCCTCCACTGAGTTTCAGTTGCTCGAGGCGCAATATTGAAAAACAAATTGTGTGTGACTGTGAGCCTAATTAGGAACACAACTGACTGTCCAAGTCATCATTACCAACCAGAGTGGTGCTATTATTGTTTGAATAAATGCCAATCAAAGTACAGTCACCAACTGGATTTAGAACTATGGGGATATGTCTAAATATATTTGGATGTCATAGCTCCTTTAAAACTTTACTTTTTCTGTCCATATAATTTTTGTTCAAAGTAAAAAATACGGTAATTGTGGTCTGAATTTTGAAGAGCTTGGTGTCCAGCTCAAAGCAAATGTTCCCATTTTGTTATTTCCTAGAACATTAAGGGAGATTTCCCCCTGGATCCAACCAAAATTATACTGGACAGCACCAGGGCCTTATGGCAGCTGGCCCTGCATGGTCTCTTCACCGTTCGCAAAGTACGCAAATAATCACGTGCGCTTGCATACGGAGCTGTAAAATCATCATCGTGATCATAGCCTTGTTCCGTTCATGCACTTGTGGAGACTTTCCACTTCTCTAACTTTCAAGAAGGGGAAATCTTCACCAGGGAAGGAAAAGTTTCGTCCTCTACGCGCATATGGGCACACGCAGAACCCACTTCTAATTAAGCTATCCGTAGTAGGCTTGACCTGTGGTTCCGCAAATTGACTACAAACATAATCATCCGTGTTCCGTATGAGGTGCCAGTGCACCTGCTACATCATATCAGAATTCCTGGCTAAGGGGTCTTCACCTGCATAATGAGGCCTACTTCCTGTGCGACAGCTTGAGTGATAATGCTGTTCCAAAGCCACGTCACATAACCCCTACAACCATGCGTTCTCCACCATCAAAATTTCCGGCATAAATAACTCGACCGGCTGTTAGCCCCGCGAGTTGAAAAAACGTGTTAAAATCGTGATTTTAGTGATATATTCATTGCCCATTAAATTCAAACACCGAGAATATAGTTAAATGCTTCATTCTAATGACCGTTTTGAAAATGGTCCAGAATATCTGGGGGATTCTCGGTCTCCAGGTCCACATCTGGGGGCCTACCTCTGGACCCGATGTGGGACCCTGAGATGGGCCCCTGGACCCCGCATACTCTTGCTTCGAGCTGTACGTCGTCATATTTCAGTCGGTTTTTTCTTCCATTTTAGTCGGCAAAACATGCATGGCTCCCTCATGCCCTATTCAGAATGCCATGGCGACGCCCCTGATTGATGGGTGTGATGTTAGCTGCATACTGCATATACGAAAAGCGCGTGTATGAAAATGTTGATGTTTGGAAATTTGGGAGGATTAGTTGTGATTTTGATCATTTTTGGATTGAAAGGGTAGATTCCCCTATCTGATTTCCTGTTAGGCCTTTGCTGTTTGGGCGTTTAATGGTAGTCGTCCCCTCAAACGAACTTATAGTTTCCTAATCAAGTAGCAGAAAGTTGTCTACACTCGGGGACTAGAACGCGCAAAAGCGGGTACGGTAACGTTTGACAAACTCTGCGTCGACTTCATTCTTCAAGCGTGCGGCGAGTGGGTTCGGCAGACTGGAAGTATGAACCTTGCTTCAACCTCATTTGAATGCGATCTATCGTTGGAGTCTAATCCAGGGGCGACCTAGGTTTTAATTGGGCATCCTAGTAGCCTATCGTGCAACGGTAGAAGAGGAAAGCAGGGCTGTTCTCGTTACACTTTGAAAGTAACTCGTTATGCATTAGCGGCTCGCCATAGGGGCACGGGGGGGCACTTGCCCCCCGAAAGTTTGCAAAGCATGGTCTTCAATTTTCAAAAATAAAAATAATAAAAAAAACATGTAATTTGAGATGGGTTAGGCCCTCCCTTTTCCTTAAGTGGGCTTAAAATTAAAGAAGTGAATAACTTTTCAATGCAATGCGAAGGTTAAACATTAATAAAGTGCTTTCAAAACGACATTTTTTCGGCGCGCTTCGCGCGCGTTTTCTCAGTTGCTTGTTTGTAATCTGATTGGCTTAGGCATCATAATGTCATTTACAGAGTGTAACGGTAATGCTGGAGTTAAATGCCCATAGTTTTGCAGACACTTCAGAGCTTTCGGGGTCATTAGATACACACAACCCATTAGCTATGTTGATTATCATCCACGACTAAAAGCAGTTTTGCCAGGGTGTCACCTGACCAGATTAGCATAGGTATCTGTCTACAAAAAGTTGTAACGGGCATGTATTCTAAAAGTATTATTTCCCATAGACTGAGAGGTTTCCCTTCCCTTGTCCAAATTGACAGCGCCGTTGGCCCACGAGCGGTCTTATGACTGTCAAATGGCCTGTTATAAGCAAAAGGTTCTCCACCTCTGTGTTAAAGTATACCGTTTCAATTGATTTAAAACAAACACACCAAACAGTCATTCTAAGCTCAGTGTGATAAGACTTTTGACTAGTGGCCTAGCTATTTGTATATAGGATGAGACGTCGTTCTGAGTTAGGGGAATTCCTCTCCCCCTTTAAAAAATTCGTTTCGGAACGGTACTGAGATCCAAAATACTCAGTGCTATCATTTCATCGTTTTCATGTTTCTTCATGCTCGAAATTTTCGTTAGTTTAAGAAAACAATCCAGAAAACCAACATTTTATGGCTTCTTGGCAAAGCTGAAACATATTGTGACACAATGAAAGAAACAATAAAATATTTAATGGTGGGGCTCATTTTATACAAATGGATCAAGCCGCTTTGCCCATTTCACCTGCCTCTTACTCCACCCCTATGGTAGTGCGGTAGCGATCGATTGATGTGGTTGTATTTATTTTTAAAGTAGTCAGCTCATGACTAACTGCCTGATATGGTTTTTGAAGAGCTACATGGCATCGCTGTAATACATAATAATAACCATACTCCCATAGGCGTAGGAGGCAGGGGACTGGGGGGCTGCAGCTCCCCCAACAAAATATTTTTGTGACAATTCGAGCAATATTCTGAGAATTTTTTCGGGCACCTACTGAAAGAAAAATAATGCAATAATGTAGCTTAACGGAAATCGATACTTTAAAAAACTTCCTAGGTAATTAAAATATAGTTTGTTTAAAAACTTCCTAGGTAATTAAAATATAGTTTGATTTGGATTGCGCCATCACCTATATATTCGGTATTAATTCACCAGTGTGTTATTTAATGGTTAAACTTATATATTATGATTATTAGTGGTGTATTTGAGGAGCCATTAGGCCATTCCCCCGTCACTGACGCCGATTTCTTTTTAGTACCTGAAATAAAGCACAAAATTTTACTTCAAGGTAGCATATGTGGCACCAGATTGCATGTAAGGACACCTAATTTTTCAAAAATTTTCAAAGGGTAGGGGGTGATGCCTATTTTGTTCTTTTAGTACCTAAAATACGTACGGTAAATTTTTTAACACAAATTTTACTTCAAAGGTATATGTGGCACCAGATTGCATGTATGGACACCTACTTTTCAAAAAATTTCCAAAGGGGGAGGGGGACACCCTCCCCTTAGACCCCTCCCCCAGGCCGGCGATCACACAACATAGTGCCTGCCCCACCCCCATGAGAGAAGTCTTGGCCACACCACTGATTATTATCATCATTATTGTAACGACTTTCCCCAGAATTATAACCAATATGGAATAGACAGTAACGTGGCAAATTATTTTATGTAATTGGTAATGCATACCTATGTGATATGTACATTAACATTTTGAACGCGCGGGGAGTGCGCGGAAATTTTTGTTTCTATTTTTCGGGCAGATCGTTACAACTCCCCCCCCCCTCCCCCATCAACTTGGGCCCCTACACGTATGCATACTCCTATTGAGGCTATTGTACTGTCCGGGGCTAAACATTAACATTGCCCGGGGGATCTGCCCAACCTCCCTGAATACGGACTTGAGTTTGCCCCCCAAACAAAATTTCTTAGAGCCGCCCATGCGTTATAGGTCCATTTAATTCCATAAAATTGTAACTCGTTACAGGTACTTGTTACAATGTTGAAAAAGTAACTAGTTACAGACTTACAGTTACTTTTGCCTGAAAAGTAACTAGCTACATTTCAAAAGTAACTAGTTACTTCTAGGTGAATATACGGTACCTCGGTACCGTACCTGAAATGGAAGGGGGAGGGGGTATAATTAGATAGTAAGAAGGGGCACATGAGAGGACCGAACCTCATTTGTGCCGGTTATCCTTAGGTGTTCCCCAAAGAAAGTCAGTGATGCCAACTGATCTTCACTGGGGATTCAGGTAGAGGCTCCTAACGCTCATCATCATGGAAGCAGCGAATCATGATACTGTGTCGGAGCTTACGCAAATTATTCGTTAGACGAATATGGTTATAAACAAAACTTTTCCAGTTACGAAAGTACTTCTTTGAGGGTGGAAATTTTTATACTCCCATCACAATTTAGAGCCTGGAGGTTATCGGCTATTAAAGGGGCAAAGCGTTGCCGTAATTAAGGTCTTCACCCCTCAAGTTAGTTAGTTAGATGAGGTTTAACGTCCCAGTTTCCAACCAATTGGTTCAAGTCGAGGCCTTTTTCCAGTTATGGCTCACTGGCTTGTTTTCCGTACTCCATTGCTTATGCTGAGCACCAAGCACAAAGGCAGTAGGTTCACCCCTCAAGGGCATACATATGGTAATGCGATGCTCTATATTTGTTAACGGTAACATTTTAAAACCTCACCGCTGAGGTTGGGCTAAGTGATATTTCCGCATAAATTTTAAGCTTCACATTGTGTCCATATAAAACAATGCACAGAAATGATGAGACTATGCAGTTTACACATGCAGACCATGTGTCCATAATTCACTTTCCCTTTACAATATATAGGTAAAGCTATAAAAGTCGGACATTTCTCTCCTCTTTCAATTAGCTTTGTTAGGATACTTTTAATTAACGCCATTTGACCATTTCAATATTCTGCTGTTTTTTATATTAACCTTACTATTATTCCAGAGTAAGGAGCTATGGGCATTGAAAAGAATATGATAAATTCATACGCGTGGACACCATAATTGGATACATAAATGTATGCACGATGTTTACCGACGATTGACACCGTATAATTTACTGTCCGGATTCGAGTAGAGCGTTTTTCTAGATTAGGAATTTGCCGGAAACAAAAGGTTCCGGAATCGAAATTTTTCCGGAATGTGATATAACTGGACTTGTACTCGGAGTTCATTCCAGCCGAGTTCTCAGATATGAAAGTTACATTAAAAGTGTTTAAAGTTCCATTGTGCACAATGTACAGATGTTAAGTATTGTACATGATCAACTAAATTACTGAGGAGGCCAGGCCATGGAAGTCGGTGATTACAATTAAACGATGGCTTTATTAATGGTGGACATGTACAAAAGAATTAAAACATCTGTATGTTTGATATCCTATACATCGGCAACTTGAAAAAGACTGGTCTCGGAATTGGTGCCATTGGAATCAGAACTGGCCGGGACTTGAGGATACGTACCATTGCTCGGAAAGATTAGGGACTGGAATCTAGAATCGCAGGTAGAACCGACTCGGATAGGGTGGACTCGGGCCCAGCCCTAACATCTCAAAAGGCAATGATTAAAGGGAGAATGCAGTCACACCAATAAAGAATTGTATTTAGTAGACTGTCCTATTTCCTGAATGGCTATTGAGAATATGTGACAGTATTTGGCACTCAGTTGTAAAATTTACAAGGAGCAACTGCACCTTGAATATGCAATATTTATGTCCTAAAATATTATGAAAGATACTTGGAAGGGAATAAGAAGAAATTTGTGACACTTAGCTATTGTTTCAAAATAAGTTTGGGACGACTGCTTTTGACCTTTAAACTTTCAAAGTAAGCCTAGTGTTTGAATGCCAATGAGCCAGCCTGTTTCTCACAGTGCATTTTCTCCACTGTGTCCTGTAAAGGACAATAGTGAGTAAACTAAGGGCCAGCTGACTTCACTTTGTATATATACTATACAAAGTCAGGTGGGCCTTAGTTTGTCAGAGGACAGGTCAGTATTCTTCAACAAATCGCACAAAGATTCAGTATCATGGATAATAACATAACATAACAGGTTAAAGGGCAAAGGAGGGCTAAGGCCCCATAAGATGCCCTGAAGTCCATACAACCTAAACTGAAAACAAACAACCAACCAAACGAGCCCAGCCCAATTAGATTCTACCACAGTTATGGAAGAACTTGTCGATGTTAACCTTAAAGCAGTGCACCGATGTGGAGTTAACTACCCACTCAGGCAGACTATTCTAAATTTGATCTGTCTAATAACTTAATAAGTATGCCTAATTTGATACACAAATCAAATTTTGAACTTAGTTTAATCGACAATCAAGTGACCCTTTAAACCTGCAGGCGGCATGTGTCATCTGATACCAACGTCTGATTCTAATCGTGAATAAAATTTGATGTTGGTGAGGGCGACGTCGATAATAGAGATGAATGATAAATATGTCGAAAATAATTTTACCACCAAAGTGTCATCAATTTGAAAATTTTCAGCGGTTTGCGGTCATTTTGGCTATTTGTAACGGGAAAGTAACGGGACCCAAATGTAACGCCGTTAGTTACTTTTACACTGAATTGTAACTAGTTACTTGCTCCGTTACTGACATGCAAATGTAACTCGTTACAGGTTTCCGTTACACAAAATATTACTCGTTACAGTACGTAACGGCTTTACTTGCAACTCTTTACTTCCCAACCCTGGAGGAAAGCCAACTACTTCTGCAAATTATCTGGTGACCTTATGATCTGCGATCTAAATCAGTCGCATACTGTAGGTCGAACCACTTCTAATCTGTGGAGAGTCCGTGAAAAGCTTCCGTACAGTTGTACAGAAGATGAAGCTCGTATTACCGAGGACCTACCTAGTCTACCTCAATACAATATACTGTACAAGTGTCATACATACGTCAGTCTCAGAATCAACAGTCCGCGCAAATAGTTCTGGAGAACTACCTGCAACGCCGTATTGCAACAGCTCTTGAGATGTTTTTTTTCCAGTGAGTGCGAGAAATTTCACCTAAGATCAACTGGTGCTACGAGCTAGATTCAAAAGGAGACCTGGAGACTTCAGTTGTCTTCTGTAACTATTTTAGGCCTGTCCGGAATACGGAATCAGTATGTCGGGTCAGATCTCAAGTCTGTCCCGAGGGAAGCCACCTGTCTATTCAGAGCACCCAGACATGTCGAAAGAAAGGGGTGCGTCGACCTGTGATGTTGATGAGCTTGCTCTTATCTTGTGTGGAGGTGCGGAATATCGTAAAAGAAAGAAATTTATAGGTAAGTATCTTGAAGGCCATAGTTTTTTGTCCGCGCTCAGTCATGTAACTAATATAGGCATAGTTTATAAGTTTAAGTTTATAAGTTTATAGCTTTCATAAAGCTGATGTTTAATCCCATTAAAACTGAGCTTCAAAACTTCATTACGAACCAGGTTAAACACCATACCCAACAGTGCTCTGTTCATGCTATGCACTCTGCACTTGAGAACAAAATCAAAGCAGGTACGCATGGATAGATATGTTCCATCTCGTGTTATCAGTAAGAAAAACCCAACCGCCTGGATTGATAACAGTATTAAACGCTTACTGAACAAATAGTAAAGAGAGCTTACAACAGGTGGTGTAAAACAAGAGCTCCATCCTTGTTTGATAATTTCAAATCTCTACGGAAACTAACCTATAAAACAACAAGGTAATAACCTATAGAAATTACGTCAATATACAGTTTGTACTGACTCACTAAACGTTTCTTGTCCTTTATAAAGAACCTTAAATGCGACAGTGTTGGTATCCCTTCTTTTAGAACTGATGGGAGATTGGTTTTGGAGAACACTCAGAAAGCCAACATCCCAAAAGAGCAATTCACAAAGGTCTTTACTGGGGAAAATGGCCCGTTTCACAATAAAGGGGTCCAAATATGGATTTAGAAAATAAGTACCTATGTGTTTGAAGAGCTGACACAAAAAACAATTACTTTGTATTTCCATTCAAGATTTTGAAATTCGAGTTTCAAGTTTCAAGTTTATTTCTACCATTTCACATACAACAAGAATAAATTATGACATAATTAAGTGTAAATCAAAAGTACAGTATGCATAAGTGGAGACAGATCCTTAAGAAAGTAATGATAAAGTAATATGCAGCTGTAGTAATCAGATCATACAGATTATCAAAATGTGATAGGGTAGAGGAACCAGAATAAGCAGAGCTTTTCAAGTCTGGTCCCTTCTAAGAGAAGGGGGGTAAATGCAACCAGAATGTGACAAAAATGCATGGGGACGGACAATACTCCCAATAATTTACATCAATGATATAATAAAGGAATATAACAAATAAATTGAAATAATTTGTTGAGCTTATACATCATATTTATTAATTTGGACATGTAATGAATACAATTGATACAATTTTTTAGTCTAATAAGTTTATAGTCTGTACGGGCTATCCGAATTTAGGTGCTCAATTTTTGGCATTAGTGTCCGATCCCCTTAATGGAAAAATTAAAAGTTGTGATAATTCCCAAATATTGTGATCTATAATGATTACTCATGTTTGGTTTTAAACAAGGAGTGAAATATTCAATAACAACCAACAGATCTCAAATGCTGTGAACTTGTGCATTAAAATAAGCTACACCAAATGTTGCTACTGTATTGTAACATCCGTCCCCTTTGGGTGTTACAATAGCAACAATTTATGTTATCTATTATAGTACCTCAGTTGAATATCTATATATCATTGCACATCTTACCTACAGTTCAGTAGCTTGGCAGAGAAAAACAGCTTCCCTCTATATCAGTTATAGCCATAAAATTGAACTTAAGTGACGTCCGTCCTCAAGTAGTTACAATATAGCAACAAGTTACAATAGCAACAAACAGTTCTGTACTAGTTGCACTTGAAATATTTTAATCCTTTCTTATTGCTTTGGGAATAACATTTAGGCCATGTATGTTGCCATATCAACAAAATAATAATTGCCATTCATGTCCAAATATTGTATATAAGACTATCAGTTTTGGACTGACAATTTTAGTTACAGTAGCAACAACAGTGCTGTATTGTCCGTCCAAATTGAATTATCATCAATGTTGAGGCATACATCAT
This sequence comes from Holothuria leucospilota, assembly GCA_029531755.1. Classification (NCBI taxonomy): domain Eukaryota; kingdom Metazoa; phylum Echinodermata; class Holothuroidea; order Aspidochirotida; family Holothuriidae; genus Holothuria; species Holothuria leucospilota. Next base: position 26,139,694 of record CM055962.1, on the reverse strand, counting down.
ACAATTTTATAATTTGTATAATGCTAATATGTTTTACCAATAATGCTTATCTGATATAGAAATGAAATTTGGGAAATGTTTTTCCTTTTAGTGAATAGAGTAATGAAGGTAGACATAATGTTGCTATTGTAACTCCACATTATATCAATGCAACATGGTAAGTTGCAGTATTTTGGTACTAGGATAGTAAACCAAGCAATGGGGAAAAATGAAGGTAAAGTACTGTACAGCATGAGTGTAGTCCTGCTGAAACTATATGCCTTTTCAAACTTGTATTTGTGCATGCAACAGCAAAATAACATTGTTTGTGCAAACCTGTTCCATGATTTTTTTGTCCTTCCAAGAGTTACAATAGCAACACCTATAAGTTTCACAAATATTAATCTGAAGATGGGTTCTTTTGTTATTTTCATACTTTTTATGAGGTCTGTTTGCAAAGTGTTAATGGATTATTGCAAATTTTTTAACTGTTATGAAAAATAATCTGGAAATTTCAGACATTCATGGGATAATAATTATGAGTTTTGTCCGTCCACAAGTAACAGTAGCAACACCTTGTTTGTCCAAAAGTTACAATAGAAACATTGTGTCTAAAAAGATAACAAAAGTCAAAGTTATCTTGGAGCATGTAAACTTTTCTAGTGGACATGTTAAAGATTATCATTAGCAAAAAAGTTCTGACAAAGCACATTTTCTACATTTTGGTAACTTGTGGGAGTATTTGGACCCCTTTATTGTGAAACATGCCAAATGACAGTTTACCATCTATCGAAATTAGTTCCATTTAACTACAATGCCTATAATATTAATATATATTGATGGCATGATCAAGCTACTGAAAGCCACATTAAGCTTCAGGCCCTGATGGTATACATGCTCATATTCTGAAAATGGCTGCTGAAGAGGTAGCCCCTGCTCTCAGTCTCATCTTCCAAACATCTCTGGACACTGGTACTCTTCCATCTTCTTGGCTGTGTGCCAACATCACCCGGACGTGACTGCTCTCTCACTTCTAATTATAGGCCGGTCTCTCTTACCTCCGTCTGCTACAAAATCCTCAAGCACATTATACATTCATGTGTCTTGCAGCACTTCGACAAATACTCTGTTATCACGAAGAAGCAACAAGGTTTTAGGCCACGCCATTCCTGTGAATCCCAGTTGATCTTAACTCACCGGAGCCCACTGGCAGTAACTGCCGATGGGGTTGTAAAAACTGGGGCAGACAGCCCTTTTTGGCTTATGTAGAGCCCCGTCTTTTCCATAGAATAGGATCGATTATGTTTTTGAATCCATTGACTGTCGTAGCAGTTACAGCTTCCTGTGGCAAGTTGTTCCACTCTGTAATAATTCTCTGACTAAAAAATACTTCCTAATATCCAGTCAACAGTAGTGTTTCTGAAATTTTAGCTGATGTCCTCTGGTTCTACTACTTTCTGACAGATTGAAAAAGATTGACTGATCCACATTTTCTAGTCCCTTAACTATTTTAAAAACTTCTATCAAGTCTGCTTTAAGTCTACGCATTTCTTGTGAAACTAAACCAGTTCGCTCAAGCCTTTGATCATAACTGAGAGTAGATAGTTCTGGGATCATTTTTGTAGCATGACATCGTACCTTCTCAATATTATCTAAATCATTCTGTAGATAAGGGCAGCCGTGCCTGACAACAGTATTCATTATTCCTCGTTTACATTAACGATTTGCCCAATAACATCACTTCTGAAGTGAGACTTTTTGCTGCTGATTGTGTAATTTACGGACAAATAAGGAATACCTTAGACCAGGTTCAGCTCCAAAATGACCTACACACCATCTTTAAATGGCAGAGGTTAGAATGTGAAAATCTTGTTGATCATGTGAAGGACAAAAACCAAAAAACATATATGAATCTCATACTTGATATGTGGCTTCTCATAGTCACTGATATTAACTGTATTGTTTTTGATGGATTTCGTAGGTCATTTAACGCAGTAGATATCAATCTGTGAAATTTGTGAAAACCACATTTGTCAAGTATGGTAAGTGTATGAAACATGTTTGGATTCTTTATGTTTCACATATGCCACTTGAGAATTTGAGATTAAAAGCAGGAAGCTGGTACAGTATGTTCATGTAAGTTAACATGATTTCAGTCTGTTTTTAAATCTGTTGTACACTGCATGCCTTTCCATTTTTAACTTTCTTTGTCAAAATTCAAGCTTGTTACCGAGGTGGGTGCAGGTTGGTAGCCAGACAAGGTACTGTACTGAAGGGGGCATCAGATAATTCCAGGGGTGGGGATAAACTAAAATGCATAAAGGCAATTTTTCCCCTTTCTTGGCTATGGCTTGGTTGGATGTGATATTGTGAGTTAAGGGATGGCCTCCTTCAGATAAGTTTACAGTTGAAAGACAATACTGTTGGCCAGTTTAATTATTGCTGGAAGATTTGCCTCATGCTGGATTAAAAGGACTGTTATACAGTAACAACTTAGTGAATGAAGGTGAGAGTACTGTAGCTGAAAGATAAAAGACTGATAGATGTGCTTGACCCTTCCCCAGTCTTAATGCATTTCCAAAGGGTGACGGTACCTGGTAGTTTTTCAAGTTATAATAAGATAGTTACTGTACATGAGGTTGAAAGCAAAGAGCTTCCCTTTAGGCTGGTTTTAAGTAATCCGAGCACAATTCATCTGGTGCCCTCTCTTAAGCATTCACTTCGAAGTTCTTGAAAAGGATATTGTTCTTGCATGCTTGCATCGTCATTTACATTTTCGGTGTGACTTGGAGGCACAGATTCTGAAAAAAAATTGTCACACTTTTTGTACATTATGGGAGACTGGTGCTAGTTGGTAAGAGTAGGATACATTGCCAGAAAGCTCATGAAAGACATCATTTATACCTTTGGGTAAACAGCATTCTTTTCAATAGGCTCGGATGACTTCCAACACTTTTGAAGTACCCGCACCAGGCAAGTACAGTGTAGCCAGGATTGTGTCATGGGGTTTGTTGGAGTGTGACATGGGGAGGGGTCTAAGGGAGGGGGAACATTCTCCCTCCCCTTTGAAGAAAAAACTGGCCTTTGTAGGTCTCTAGGTGCAAAATGGTACAAAGTTTGTGCTTTAAACTTACAGTAATAAAGTTTATAGTGATCATGTGTTTCTTGCCATTATTTTTTTTCAAGCTTGGACCATGAGGGGTTTGACCCCCCCCCCCCTTGGCTACATGTCTGACCCACATGGTGCAGCCCTAGTATTAGTCCCAACTCCTACAGTGATGTCATAACTAAAAGAAGAACATACTCCTGAAGCAACATTGCTACATATAACCTGTTGGCAATTACTAGCTCATCACCTGACTACTGTGCACTACTGGTACTGTATCTCAATGGCGTAGGTACTGATTTGCCAATGTTGGAGACGTGAAGTAGTCAGTTAAAGAGAAGACTTGTAATCCAGTTAAGAAAAAGACCAAAACTCAAAACAGTTATGTTACAGTGCTGTATGAAAACCTGTGACAGCTGGAACACAAACTTCACAACTCAGAAATTACATGTTTTTTTTTTCCCTTTACTGAAATCAATCATAGTGCTCTGCCATCTATAGTTTTTATGGGAAAATTGTGATTTCCAATTAAGTTACCCATCACTGGTTTGTTACTTAAATTAGCTGCTCAAATAAGCAGGAACTATACCATACATAGATTTGATGGCCATTCTGGCACAGCAGCATACTGTAGCTGAACAACTATTAAAGGGGAATTACATTACGAACTATACATTTTGCCTGGTACTGTAAGAAGTACTATGAGAAAGTGTCGAACTACTTAAATGGTACTTAAAGGGAAAATGCAGTCAGCCCAATCAGAGTGAGTACTGTATGTCTGGTTACTCTAGTTCGTGAATGGCCTATTTTGATCATGTGACAATATTTTTGTCAGTGAATTGTGTGCTTTACCTATTGTTTGTAATAATTATGTTCAAAACATCTTCAGAGCTGCTTGTAATGCAGTAAGAGATATATGCAAGAGTTTGCTGAATTTTCAAAGAAAATTTTGGGGCCACTGCTTGTTGCCTTTAAGATGAGACCACCTTCCAGCTTTATCTGAGATAAACTGCAATCGGTGTATCAAAATTGACATTAGATTTGAACTTTATTTTGATACAGCTTTAGGTTAATTGGTACATGCATGAATGAGCACCTAACTGGTTGTGGTAAGAACTGTTTACTAGTTTTGGCATAGGAAGGTTCTGCTGTAATGACGATTTATGAAGATTTTTGTATGATATTTTGAATGTATCAATTTTCCCCAGAGTCATGATTTCAAGGAAAGTGGAGTCGCTACTCAACTCCCAGTCAGGACATCACGACTCTGGAGTAGTCAAGTATGTAACCCTGCCAAAGCCTACTGTACATAGGCATAGGAAACTTTTTGAAAGTGGGGGGTGGGGGTGGAAGTCAATGTTAGTGATCAGTGTCCTAGGGGAGGTGTCTAAGGGGAGGGGATGTCCCTTGCCCTTTGGAATTTTTTTGACTAAGTGCCCTAGGATGCAACATGGTGCAATGTTTGATAAACTTCGAAATAAATTCATCCTATTCAATGCCGTCTTTTGCCAGCATGTCATCTAAAGTGGGGGGGGGGGGGCACGGGGCAAGGTTTCTGCCCCCACCAATCAGTGTGGGGTGGTCGCCCCTGCTGCCTCCTTTTTCTACGCCTATGCAGTACAGTACATGGACTAGTTGAGAAGTTCCATGTACCCTATAGATCTGTACAAAAACAATGTAAGTTTATCAGACCTTTTATGTCCTGACATTTATAATTATCTTCCATCGACCTGTCTATCTTTGTTGTCTCTTTCAGAATCTCACATTTTATCGGATCCTGTATTTGCTGATGAAGACCGATACTATCTTAACAACTCAGAAATAATAGATGTTGCCATAAAGAGAAACATCAGATGGTGCCAATTGCAGGCACAATACAATTTGAGTGATGAGGATATGCAAATTTTCTATTTGTGAGTTACATGGGTATTGGACATGTTAGTTATACATGTCTTTGAGAATGTACAATTCGAGCAGCCCTTAATTGTGAGCCTTTGTTAAGCCCTAACAGCACGGTCAAATGTTGTGACTTAGGGGCTGTAGGTCATAGTGCCTTGCTGCTAAATCTGTCAGAATGTGATGTAATTCAACCGAGATCTGCCATGCTAAGTACCAGACTTGTTTTCAAGTTATGACTTGAGTCACATCCCTCCAACACTACCTGACTTGAAAAATTCTGTGCAATTTTCCCCTATTGAAATATCACAGAGACTTGAGTCAATGACTTGACTGAGTCCTTAAAATAGCGCCACTTGACTTGACTTGCTGAGAAAAGAGTGACTTGGATACATCTCTGCTTTAAGTACCTAACACCCCAATAGTTTTGTCATTTTTTAATCATGTGGGCTTCAGTACTGTACACAGGCTAGTCCAGTTAACTCTGTTTCTTACATATTTCTAACAACTCAGTTGCAACAGAAGTATTGTAATATATTTATTGAAAAGAGCTATACATTACAAGTAAATAGCATACAGGTATGCCTCAATTGGACTGATTTTGTTTTCCCTTTAACCATCTCAAAACACACTTGCAGTAACATCTGCCAAGCTTGATGGGTCACTATACATGTTGATTGACATAAAAAGATGGCAGATTCACACTAAACCTCTAGATGTTACTCTGTCTAGTTTTGGTACAGTCAGTGATGATCAAATTTTGTGACAGACGCAAAATGTCATGATATTGATTATCCACCAGAAAACACATAAGGAAAACAGAATAATGCAGAATCTAATATTTCCCATGAATAAATTGGTCATTATACAACAAAAACAACAAGAAAGAAAAATTATATATCAAATCAATAATGCTGTTACAGAAGTTGGTCCTCCAAAGAGAATCTCAAACATATTCCTGATCCCCCCAGATTGTGTTAACAAGGGGACCTTCAGAATGTGTGGTAATATTAATAGTAATGTGAGAAATGCTAATAGCAAAACAGTTGCTTCAGAGTTTTCAATTTGCCTATGTTACTTTGTGTTATAATGCGTAGGAGTTTTTCTTGTTTCCACTATTAGGCCGTCAGCTGTAGGCTGAGACATTTCCTTTCGCTCCGGCAACTCTGGGAACAGATATTTTTCACACTAAGTTTTACACACAATGACAAGGAATATTGTTACAAAAGTTCTCCACATAATTTCCTGCAGTTTTTTCATGGTTTCAATCGACATACCGACTTAATTTTCATCGCGTACGTCTATTAAATGAAGGTTGTGACTTGAAAATATTCATTCGCAAAGTAAGGCTTTACTTCACGTGGTATAAATTACCCAATCCAGTACTAGATCAATGACGTAATTAACATGATCACGGCCAAATATGGCGACGTCCAGTACAGCGTCGCTAGCAACGAGCAAAGAACGTTTACATGCTTTTTGCACATCGAATCGGAAAGCAGAGGCCTCCTTCACGAAGATACGATGGACTAAATTCACATCATGTGCAAAGCATGGCTCCAACTGAGCGGGCGAGACCGTTAGATCGCAGAAAATATTCAGTGTCAATGCCATGGCTTTGAACTTACGATAGCATTACCAGCCCAACACTGCAATAGCAGTACAGAAGCGCACGGGGCTAATCTCCATTGACCATTGACTACTTAGGCCTCAGGCTAACCTAGGCCTACAATTCAAAGTAGGCTACAATTGATACAACCTAACCTAACGTTACAAGTTACAGTTGCAGGCTACAGTATATATCAACTACCATGAGTTCACTGGAGTTGGGTTTTGAGTGCAAGCAGCATTATTACCGTCGCATCATCGACAGCAAAGCCATTACTTGAATCATTATGATAATGAGCAGAAGACAGGCTGTTGCCAACAAAAACATATCTGTGAAGGTAAATATTAAAGTAGGGCCTAGGCTAGGCTAACTTTAAGGCCATTAAAAGCCATGCTTTGGCTAGCCTATGCTAGGTAAAGCCAGGCCCCATGAATTTGTTACAATAGTATGTTACTTTTAGTTACAGGTGTAATTCATGCAACTTGTTAAAAATACAAATAATAGAAGGGTGATCCCAGTGAAAAATGGGATGATTTTTGAAGATTTAAAGGCAGTATGCAGTCACCCCAGACAGAGTGAGTGTATCCTGTCACTCTAGTTCATGATTGGCCTATTTTGATCATGTGACAATATTTTTGTTGGTAAATTGTGAAATTCAAAGGATATTTCTCCTTGCTTTACCTATTGTTTGTAATAGTTGTGTTCAAAATGTCTGCAGAGGTGCTTTTAATGCAATAAGAGGACATTTGTAAAGAGTTTGCTGATTTTTCGAAGAAGATTTTGGGGCGACTGCCTATTGCCTTTAACTTAAGACAACGTTTTTTTGACTTCCAATTTCGTCCTACGCCTTTTGGATGATTTTGGTAGGAAAAATCATCACTTTTGGAATATTTTTCAAGGTTGAGAAGAAAGGAATGTTTCATTGCGCAATTGGCCAACTGTTTAACCTTGAAATGGTCGGGTATTTATTACTTTAATAATTGCTGCCTACTGCTGAGGGATGAATTTAGTTGTTTCTTTTATAGCAGGAAGAAACCTTGAAGGTTACAATGGTTCCTGTTCTACAACTAAATGGTCACGGGCCAGGCAGCAATACTGGAATGTGTACAGTATAACTTCCTTGACAATTTTTAATGGCAGGACAATTTTGGAAGGTTATGGACAAAATCGTCTAAGCGCAGTAATTTTTCATCCCATTTTTCACTGGGCTTTGTAAGGATACAGTGATTATTGGAACATGAAGAAAGTGCCAGTTTTTGGAGTTTTTAGTCTTGTGAGCCAACTTTGATAATTGAGTTCTGGTAGGCTATCCAGGTGTGAGAATATTAATGGACACAAGCATGCCATAGACTAATTGTAGATCATGCAAATCTGATCCGTGAGTGGGATCAGTGGATAAATCATGGTATGTTCCACAAGATTTTTATTGTGCTAATCTGAAAACTTACTTACAAAATTGGAGATTGCACAGTGATTAGCATGAAGTGACTCTACATTGTAGCTCCCATTCCATTCTTGGCAGTAATTAGTAAGTTTGAGCTCATGCAGTTCCAGTGGGAACTGTAGAATATTGAACAGTATATGGCTCATGTTATCTTTTTGAATTTCTTTCTAGGCATGTTTGGTTAGGCTGCAATCCTGAAGAAAGATGTAATGCATCAGAGATGTATGTGTAAAGTGTGTGGCACACAAGATCAATTAACATACAGTAGGTCAGGTTACAACTACAAGATGTGTACACAACATGCATGATTCTTGCATGACAAGGAAGATGGATCATTTTTCAAAGTAAGTAGACAAGCAAATTTCACTCTTCTCCTGCATAGTTTTGGCAGGTTGGCTTAGTTAAAATAGGCTACAAAATTTGCATGAACAACAACTTTTGGTGGGCTTCTGAAACAATAATTTGTGTAGCCTATCCTAGCAGCAGTAGCAGCGTGTAGTCTACAAATACCTCATTGGAAACTCCTAAGGTAATTTTATTTGAACAAGGTTAATTGAGAGACAATACTGGTTTACCTCTTTATTGTGAATCTGCACTCAGCACTGAGAATTTCATCTTATTTTCTGCCATGTAAGTAATAATTATCAGAATATTGTACTGATATTTACTTGTATTATTTAGGATGAAATAACAGTTTTCTGGCTCTCTGGATGTTGGTTTAATTGAATACTGTATATACTGTATGTATCGTGTGAAACATCTACCATACCCAATTTCCCTCTGATGTGATCAGTTTGTTTCAGTCATTCAATTACAAAGGAACTGTATTCATGGATTTTACATTTAGAAGTAATCATTTGAAATTCTGTACAGGGGTGGCCTCCATGCACAGGGAAAGGAGACCATACTCACCTCTTTAATCATGGGGAATGCATGTCCCCACTAGGGAAACTTTCCCCATTTGCTAAGGAGCTTAGGTTTGGCGATTAAGGGTAAACTACCTGATAGAGGGAGGGGGGGGTGGGGGGATGGGATAGCTGTTGCCCATTTCTTTGGGCAGAAGGTTGGGTACTATACATTGTTGTTACCTTGATAGGCATACATTTATACCCAACAGTTTTCTCGGTTTGCTCTTAACGAATACCAATTTTGAAGATTTCAGTGAAGTTAGTTCAATTTATTCACTGCACAGTTTTGTTTGCATCTGGTAATGTGGTACAGTTTCCTTACAACATATACTGTACATCTCAAAATTGGCACTTACTGTAGCTTGGTAACAGTACTGATTGTGTCTAAAACATCATGTTACTGTTTCAAATCTTCCCTACTGGCTACCCCCATTTTACTCCCTCCCCTATCCCTGCATCCCTCTCAGAGCATTAAACTGCCACCACCTAACATGCATTGTTTTTCATTTTTTTTTTTTTTACTTTTAGGGTTGGGTAGGATGTCCTTAATGAATTTTGGTGGGAGTAAAACCAGATATGGTAGGGGGGTGTACAACAGCTACCTCTGATTTATGAAAAAAAAATTGAGTCCTTGAGTGAATTGTGATAAAATCTTCATGTAATGTGTTTTCTGCACAAGATGGAAATTCAAGTAAAATTTGGGAAGACAGGTATCATCTCTCTCCCCCACCCCTCCCCCACCCCATGGTACACTACCCTATGGTATACTACCCTATCCAAAGAAAAACCATGGAAAAAGCATTCAATCAACAAGCTGTGAAATAGTTTGACTCAAATCATTGCATTTTCAAAGAATAATTAAAGTGTCTAAGTGTAGGCCAAAGTGACATAGTAACTGCTATTAATGCCTAGAAGCTGGCCAGGATTGTGCTCAGTGTTGACAAGCTACTATGCACTGACTAGGGGAAGTACAGATAGCATTCCAAATTCCTAGAAAGGTGAGTTTTCCACTTCCAAAGTGGTTGGGGAGGGTGGGGGACATCCGTTCCCAAAACCTCTATAAACAAAAGTATAAAAAAAAAAAAAAAAATGAAAAACAATGCATGTTTAGGTGGTGGCAGTTTAATGGCTCTGAGAGGGATGGCAGGGATTAGGGGGAAGGGAGTAAAAATGGGGGGTAGCCAGTAGGGAAATTTGAAAAAAAACAGATAACATGATGTTTTTAGACACAATCAGTACTGTTACCAAGCTACAGTAAGTGCGGCAATTTGTGAGATGTACCAGTATATGTTGTAAGGAAACTGTACCCAACATTTTTACCAGATTGCAAAACCAAAACTGTGCAGTGGAAATAAATTGAAAAACTAAAACTTCACTGAAATCTTCAAAATTGGTATTCGTTAAGAGCAAAACCGAGGAAAAAAAAAACTGTTGGGTATAAATGTTATGCCTATCAAGGTAACAACAATGTTATAGTAACCCCAAAACCTTCTCGCCAAAGAAATGGGGGCAAGGGCAGCTAAATTCCCATCCCCCCCCCCCCCCCCCCCTCCCTCTATCAGGTAGTTTACCCTTTAAATCTCCAAAAAACCCTACAGGCTCCTTAGCAAAAATGGGGAAAGTTTCCCTAGTGGGGACATGCATTCCCCATGATAAAAGAGGTGAGGTATGTTTCTCCTTTCCCTGTTGCATGGAGGCACCCCTGTACAGGAATTTCAAAAATGATTACTTCTAAATGAAAAAAATCCATGAAATACAGTTCCTTTTGTAATTGGAATGACTGAAAACAAAAACTGAATCACATCAGAGGGGAAAATTGGGGTTATGTTAGATGTTTCACACGATTACATACAGTATATACAGTATTGCAATTAAACCCAACATCCCAGATGATAGCCAGAAAACTGTTATTTCATCCTAAATAATACAAGTAAATAATCCAGTTAGCAATATATCTGATGAAATTTTACTTACATATAAGCAGAAAATAAGATGAACAAAAATTCTCATTCCCTGAGTGCAGATTCACAATAAAGAGTGTAAAACCAGTATTGTCTCTCAATTAACCTTGTTCAAAAAAAAAAAAATTTACCTTAGGAGTTTCTCAATGAGGTATTTGTAGGGGGACTACACTCTGGCCTACTGCTGCTAGGATAGGCTACACAAAATTATTGTTTTCAGACGGCCCACCAAAAAAAGTTGTTGTTCATGCAAATTTTTGTAGGCCTATTTTTAAACTAAAGCCAACCTGCCAAAAAAAAAAAAAAACTATGCAAGGAGAAGAGTGAAATTTGCTTTGTCTACTTACTTTTGAAAAAAATGAAATCCATCTTCCTTGTCATTGCAAGAATTCATGCATGTTGTGTTACACATCTTGTCTTGTAAACCTGACCTTACTTATGTATTAATTGATCTTGTGTGCCCACACACTTTACACATTAACAATCTCTGGATTGGCATTACATCTTTCTTCAGGATTTGGGGAGGGCCTAACGCAAAACATGCCTAGAAAGAAATTCAAAAAAAAGATAAAAGAGGGCCATAATACTGTTGCAATATTCTAACAGTTTCACACTGGAACTGTCATGAGGCTCAAACTTACTAAATTACTGCCAAGAATGGAATGGGAGGGGCTAGCAATGTTAGAGTCACTTTCATTTGCTAATCCCACTGTGCCAATCTCGCAATTTTGTAAGTAAAGTTTTCAGATTAGCAACAATAAAAAATTCTTGTGGAACATACGCATGATTTATCCCACTGATCCCACTCATCGGATCAGATTTTGCATGATGCTACAAATATTCTATGGGCATGCTTGCTCCATTAATATTCTCCACACCTGGATAAGCCTACCAGAAACTCAAATATCAAAGTTGGCTCACAAGACTAAAAAAAAACTCCAAAAACTGGCACTTTCTTTCATGTTTCCAAATAATCACTGTTATCCTTACAAAAGCCCAGTGAAAAAAAAATGGGATGGAAAAAAAAATTACTGCGGCTTAGACGTTTTGTCCCATAACCTTCGCAAAATTGTCCTGCCATTAAAAATTGTCAAGGAAGTTATAGCTGTACACATTCCAGTATTGCTGGCGCCTGCCGCGTGACCATTTAGTTGTAGAAAAACAGGAAAAACCATTGTTAACCTCAAGGTTTTCTTCCTGCTATAAAAGAAAAACAACTAAATTCATCCCATCAGGCCAGTAGGCAGCAAATTATAAAGTAATAAATACCCCGACCATTTCAAGGGTTAAAAAACCAAGTTGGGCCAATTGCGGCAATGAAAACATTCCTTTCTTCTTCAACCCTTGAAAAAAAAAATATTGCCAAAAAAGTGATGATTTTTGCCTACCCAAAAAATCAATCCAAAAAAGGGCGTAGGACGAAATTGGGAAGTCAAAAAAAAAACGTTGTCTTAAGTTAAAGGCAATAGGCCAGTCCGCCCCAAAATCTTCTTCGAAAAAAAATTCAGGCAAACTCTTTACCAAAATGGTCCTCTGTTATTGCAATTAAAAGGCCACCTCTGCAGACATTTTGAACACAACTATTACAAAACAATAGGTAAAGCAAGGAAGAAAATATCCTTTGAATTTCACCAAATTTTACCAAACAAAAAAAATTATTTGTCACATGATTCAAAAATAGCCAAATCATGGAACTAGAGTGAGCAGGATACACACATCCCCCCTCTGTCTGGGGTGACTGCATACTTGCCTTTAAATCTTCAAAAATCTATTCCCATTTTTTCCCACTGGGATCACCCTTGCTATTATTTTATTTATATTTTAAAAACCAAGTTTTGCATGAATTAGCAACCTGGTAACTAAAAGGTAAAGATAACTATTGTAACAAAATTTCATGGGGCCTGCTTTACCTAGGCATTAGGCTAGCCAAAGCATGGCTTTTAATGGCCCTTAAAGTTAGCCTAGCCTAGGCCCTACTTTACTATTTAACCTTCACAGATATGTTTTTGTTGTTGGCAAAAAAACAGGCCTGTCTTCTGCTCATTATCATAATGATTCAAGTAATGGCTTTTTGCTGTCGATGATGCGACGGTAATGAATTGCTGCTTGCACTAAAAAAACCCCAAACTCCATTGAACTCATGGTAGTTTGATATATTACTGTTAGGCCTGGCAACTGTAACTTGTAACTTTAGGTTAGGGTTGTATTCAATTGTAAAGGCCTACTTTGAATTGAAGGGCCTAGGTTAGCCTGAGGCCTAGAGTAGTCAATGGTCAAGGGGAGATTAGCCCCGTTGCGCTTCTGTAACTGCTATTGCAGTGTTGGGCTGGTAATGGGCTATCGTAAAGTTTCAAAGGCCATGTGGCATTGAAGCAGCTGAATATTTTCTGCGGATCTAAAAAAACGGTCTCGCCCCGCTCAGTTTGAGAAGCCATGCTTTAGGGCACCATGATGTGAAAATTTAGTCCATTCGTATCTTCGTGAACTGGGGCCTCTGCTTTCCGATTCGATGTGCAAAAAGCCATGTTAAACTTTCTTTGCATCGTTGCTAGCGACGCTGTAACTGGAGCAGAGACGTCCGCCATATTTGTGGGCCGTGAATTCATTGTTAATTTATCGTCATTGATCTAGTTACTGGATTGGGTAATTTATTTACCCGTGAAGTAAAGGCCTTTACTTTTGCGAATGGAATATTTTCAAGTCACAACCTTCATTTAATAGACGTACGCGATGAAAAATTAAGTCGGTATGTCGATTGTAACCATGAAAAAAAACTGGCAGGAAAGTATGTGGAGAAACTTTTGTAGAGCAATATTCCTTGTCATTGTGTGTAAAACTTTAGTGTGAAAAAAATATCTGTTGCCGCATAGTTGGCCGGAGCGAAAGGAAATGTCTCAGCCTACAGCTGACGGCCTAAATAGTGGAAAACCAGAAAAAACTCCTACGCATTATAACACAAAGTAACATAGGGCAAATTGAAAACTCTTGAAGGCAAACTGTTATTGCTATTAAGGCATTTCTCACATTAGCTATTAATATTACCACACATTCTGAAGGTCCCTTTGTTAAGCACAATTCTGGGGGATCAGGAATAATGTTTTAGCCAATTCTCTCTGGAGGACCAAACTTCTGTAAAACAAGCATTATTTGATTTGATATATAATTTTTCTTTCTTGTTTGTTTTTGTTGTATAATGTACCAATTATTTCATGGGGAAAAAATATTAGATTCTGCATTATTCTGTTTTCCTTATGTGTTTTCTGGTGAAATCATAATCATGACATTTTGCGTCGGTCACAAAAATTTTGATCATCCACTGGACTGGAATCCAAAACTCGACAGGAGTAAACAATCTAGTTTAGTGTTGAAATTCTGCCATCTCTTTATGTCAAATCAACATGGTATAGTGGAACCCATTCAAGCTTGGCAACATGTTACTGCAAGTGTGTTTTGAGTATGGTTAAAGGGAAAAACAAAATCAGTCCAAATTGAGGGCATACCTGTATGCACTAATTTACTTGTAAAATGCTTATAGCTCTTTTCAAGAAAAATTATATTTACAATACATTCTGTTGCAACTGAGTTGTTAGAAATATGTAAGAACAGAGGTAACTGGACTCAGCCTGTGTACAGTACTTTGAAGGCCCACATGATGAAAAATGACAAAAACTATTGGGGTGTTAGTATGCTTAAGGGCAGGAGATGTATCCAAGTCACTCTTTTCTTCAGCAAAGTCAAGTCAAGGTGCGGGGCTATTTTAAAGGACTCAGTCAAGGTCATTGACTCAAGTCTCTGTGATATTTCAATAGGGGGAAAAATTGGGCACAGAATTTTTCAAGTCAGGTAGTGTTATTGGAGGGATGTGACTTCCAAGTCGTAACTTGAAAAGCAAGTCTTTTACTTAGGCATGGCAGATCTCTGTTGAATTACATTCACATTCTGGGACAGATTTAGCAGGCAAGGCACATGAAACCCTACAGCCGCCTAAGTCACAACATTTGACCGTGGCATTAGGGGGCTTAACAAAGGCCTCCACAAATTAGGGCTGCTCAGAATTGTACATTCTCAAAGAACCATGATATAACTACCATGTCCAATTACCCATTTAAACTCACAAATAGAAAAAAATTTGCTATCCTCATCACTCAAAATTGTAATTGTGCCTGCAATTGGCCACGCATCTGATGTTTTCTTCTTTATGGCAAAATCTCTATTATTTCTGAGTTTTGTTAAGATAGTATCGGTCTTCATCAGCAAAAAGCAGGATCCGATAAAATGTGAGATTTCTGAAAAGAGACAACAAAAAGATAGACAGGTCGATGGAAGATAAAAATTATAAAAATGTCAGGACATAAAAGGTCTGATAAACTTTACATTGTTTTTTGTACAGATCTATATGGTAACCATGTAACTTTTCAACTAGTCATGTTACTGTACTGGCCATAGGCGTAGAAAAAAAAGGGGGAAGCAGGGGCGACCACCCCACACTGATATGGTGGGGGCAGAAACCTTGCCCCGTGCCCCCCCCCCCCCCACTTTGGATGACATTGCTGGCAAAAAAGTCTGGCCATTGAATAGGATGAATTTCTTTCGAAGTTTATCAAACATTGCAGCCATTTTGCATCCTAGGGCACTTAGGTCAAAAAAAATTCCAAAAGGGCAAGGGACATCCCCTCCCCTTATGACACCTCCCCTAGGGGACACTGATCCACTAACATTGACTTCCACCCCCAACCCCCCACTTTCAAAAAAGTTTTCCTATTGGGCCTATGTACAGTAGGCCTTTGGGGCAGGGGTTTAACATACTTGACTACTCCAGGAGTTCGTGAATGTCCTGGACTGGGAGTTGAAGTAGCGACTCGCACTTTCCTTGAAAATTTCATGACTCTGGGGAAAATTGATACATTCAAAAAATCATACAAAAAAAATCTTCATAAATCGTCATTACAGGCAGAACCTTCCTATGCCAAAAAACTAGTAAACAGTTCTTACCACAACCAGTTAGGTGGCTCATTCATGCAGTGTACCCAAATTTAAAACCTAAAAGCTGTATCAAAATAAAGTTTCAAATCTAATGTCAAATTTTTGATATGCACCGATTTGCCAGGTTTTATCTCAGATAAAGCTGGAAGGTGGTCTCATCTTAAAGGCAAACAAAGCAGGTGGCCCCAAATTTTCTTTGAAAAAATTCAGTCAAAAAAACTCTTGCATATACCTTACTGCATTACAAGCAGCTCTGAAGATGTTTTGAACATAATTATTACAAAAACAACAAATAGGTAAAGCACACAATTCACTGACAAAAAATATTGGTCACAATGATCAAAAATAGGGCCATTCACGAAAAACTAGAGTAACCATAACATACAGTACTCACTCTGATTGGGCCTGACTGCATTTTCCCTTTAAGTACCATTTAAGTAGTTCGACAAACTTTCTCATAGTACTTCTTACAGTACCAGAGGCAAAAATGTATAGTTCGTTAATGTAATTCCCCCTTTAATAGTTGTTCAGCTACGTATGGGCTGGCTGTGCCAGAAATGGCCATCAAATCTATGTATGTATAGTTCCTGCTTATTTGAGCAAGCAACTAATTTAAGTAAACAAAACCAGTGTGGGTAACATTAATTGGAAAATTCACAAAAATTTTTCCCCATAAAAAAAACTATAGATGGGCAGAGCCACTATGGATTGATTTCAGTAAAGGGAAAAAAAAAACATGTAATTTTCTGAGTTGTTTAAGTTTTGCGTGTTCAGCTGTCCAGGTTTTTCATAAGGCACTGTAAGCAAAACTGTTTTTGAGTTTTTGGTCTTTTTTCTTAACTGGATTTACAAGTCTTCTCTTTAAAAAACTGACTAACTTCAGGTCTCTGTCAACATTGGCAAAAAAATCAGTACCTACGGCCATTGGATACAGTACGCAGTAGTTGCACAGTAGGTCAGGTGATGTGAGCTAGTAATTGGCAAACAGGTTATATGTAGCAAATGTTGCTTCAAGAGTATGTTTTCTTTTCTTGGGTTTATGATCATCACTTGTAGGATTGGGACTAATACTAGGGGGCTTGCACCATGTGGGTCAGGGACATGTAGCCAAGGGGGGGGGGGGGTCAAACCTCCTCATTGGTCCCAAGACAGGCTTGAAAAAAAATAATGGGCAAGAAACACATGATCACTATAAACTTTATTACTGTAAGTTTAAAAAGCACACCTTTGTAGCGCATTGTTTGCCACCTAGAGGACCACAAAAGGCCAGTTTTTGTCTTCAAAAGGGGGAGGGGAGATGTTCCCCCTCCCTTAGACCCCTCCCCATGTCCACTCCAACAAACCCCATGACACCCCAATTCCTGGCTAACACTGTATCTTGCCTGGTGGCGGGTATATTGCAAAAGTGTTTGGAAAGTTCATCCTAGCCTATTTGAAAAAGAATGCTGGTTTACCCAAAAGGTATAAATGAGTGTCTTTTCATGAGCTTTCTGGCAATGTATCCTACTCCTTAACCAACTAGCACCAGTCTCCCATAATGTACAAAGAAGTGTTGAGAAAAAAAAAAAAAAACAATTTTTTTTTCAGAATCTGTGCCTCAAGTCACACCGAAAATGTAAATGACGATGGGCAAGTGGGCATGCAAGAACAATATCCTTTTCAAGACTTCGAAGTGAAATTGCTTAAAGAGAGGCACCAGATTAATTTGCTCGTGGAACAAATTACTTAAAACCAGCCTGAAAGGTGAAGGCTCTTTTGCTTTCAACCTCATGTAGCAGTAACTATCTTATTATGAACTTGAAAACTAGGCTCAGGTAGCCACAGTCACGCCTTTGGAAATTCAATTAGACTGGGGAAGGGTCAAGCACATCTATCAGTCCTTTTATCTTTCAGCTAGCAGTACTCTCACCTTCATATCACTAAGTTGTTAACGGTATAACAGAGTCCTTTTAATCCATCAGTGAGGCAAAATCTTCCAGCACTAATTAAACTGGCGCAACAGTATTGTCTTTCACTTAACTTATCTGAAGGTAGGCCATCGCCTTAACTCACAATATCACATCCGACCAAGCCATAGCCAAAAAGGGGAAAATTCCCAATTTTTTTTTTAAAAACCCGGAATTTTGTGCCCCTTCAACAGTACCTTTTTGGCTCCCAAACCGGGACCCCCTTAAAGGTAATTTTGAAAAAAAAAAAAAAATAAAAAGGGGGAAAAATTTTTAAAAACGAAAAAAATTGAATTCATAAATCTGCCGGGGTTTTTTAAAACCCAAATTTCAATCTTTTGGAAAAATAAAGTCCCGTTTTTTAATTAAATACTTAAAGTGGTTTTGAAATTTCCAATTAATTCTATTAATGTCGAAACCCACAAAAAAAATTTTAATATATACATAGAAGAAAAATTTTAAAATTCTTTTTTTTTTTTTTTCCCCCCCAAAAGACCAAAGTTTTTCCTTTTAACCCCCCCCAAAAAATTTTTTCATTTTGGAGCAAAATGGGTAAGGTACCTTATTTTGAAATTAAAAAAAAAATTTAAAGTGATTTTTTTTTTTTAATGTCGAGGAATAAAAAAACTTTTTTCCCCGGTCCCTTACAGAATATTTGAATTTGGGAAAAGGGTAAAATATCTAAAAAAATTTTTGTATTTTCCTCATTTGTAAAGTTGGGGCCCAAAACTTTTTATTTCAAAAAATGCGTAGACTTAAAAGGGAACTTGATGTTTTTTTTAAAAAATTAAGGGGTAAAAAGGGGATACCCCAATTTTTTAATTTTGGGGGAAAAAAAAAAAGTTTTAAAAAAAGCCCCCTTTAAAAAAAAAATTTTTTTATTTTTTTTACTGGTTGGAAGGGGCAAAAATGAAATTTGGTTAAAAACATAATTTTAAAGGGAAAATCCTACATAACCAAAAATTGCCCCCCATTTTTTAAACCCCTCGATTTTGGGTGGGCCCGGGGATTAAGAAAAGGGGGAAAACAGGAATCTTTCCTCCTTTTTCCCTGTAACGAGTTTTGTAAGGGCCCCAAATTTTTTCTTAAATTTTGTGGGGTAGGGAGTCCTTAATTAAAAAGGGGGAAAAGTCCTGGGGTAGGGCACGGGAAAAAGAAATGGGGGGTGGGGGGGGAGGTAAAACGATCGACAAAGTGGTACAGAGGATTATAAAGTAAGGTTGCATGTTTCATAATGCTTATTCTCGGGAAATCCACTTAATGACCTTTGAATAAGCTTTTGTACTGAGTAATATACACTGTAAACACAAATTAGTCAAAAATTGTCTGATACGCCTAACCCATGTTAGTCACTCATTTTGACCAATTTCTAATGATATTTGACTAATTGCACAATGATGGACCAATAATAATTGGTAAAAAATTGGTCAAAGAGGTTGAAAATTGGTCAGAAATCTAGTCAATTGGCACAAAATTAGTCAAACGCCTTTGACTAACTTGGGTTAGGCGTATCAGACAATGTTTGACTAATTTTTGCTAAGAGTGTACTTCAACCATAAACATCACGCTATAAATATTGCCAATAATACAAGATTGCCACATAATCGCCCCTTGGTGCAAGCCTGAGGTTGGACTTAAAACTTTTCGAATAATAGTTATCGTAAGATTGATTCCGTTCATGAGGCATGTAGTGCAAACCGTGTCAATTGCGCGCAAAGTGTGCAGAAATTTTATCATTGGAATTGTTATAAAACCCGTAAACGTAAGTTTAAACAAGTACGTTTGGGGTAGTATTGAAGAAGAAATAGAACTTTAAGGTTAGAGAGCGAGGTGCGCGCGAAAATTTGGGAAGAGTTTACGAAAATTTTGAAATTTTGCGATGGATTTGTGATAGAAAATGATTTAAAATAGTTCCATCACTTAGTCGAAACACACCTCAACGCACCCTCTACAAAAATCTATCGCTGAAACGCCTTTTGGGTTCACTTTTTTTTTAAAAGAAAAAAGCGAAAATCGCTTTGGGGGTAAACGTCCCCTTCCCCGGTTCCAACCTCACTGCCCCTGTCCCTCACAAGGCTCCATCCCTAATCACAAACGTTGTACATTGCATAAAATTGCACTGTAAATCACAAATTGGTCACTGCCATCAAGCTTCTACCAACACGCACAGGAAGCCAGCGGAATCTTCGCAAATCATGACTCGAGTTGCTATCTCCCACGATTCAGTTGACTCATGTAGGCCTTTTCTAAGGATTCAGTGACTTGACTCAAGCTCAAATGGGGTGCCCGTACAATTCTAGACGCCATATGGTGGAAAGGGGTGCCTAAAATTCCCCCTCAAACCATGCTCTACTGCCTTTTCGTATCGCCTTCACCGCAAGCCCGTACCATAGTGGATCAAAAATTAACATTGCCTTAATGCATTTTAGTATATTTCGCCCCCTGGAAGTTATCACGCCCCCTTCACTATCATGTCTGGCTACGAGCTTCCTTTACCGTTTCTCCTCTTTTTCCTCCCTCCTTCCCCATATTTCCTTCATTTTGCCGACTGGTGTAAAATTTTGTCGTCTCACCCTGATAGGATATATTACGTTACCATGAACGGATGAACTTTTTGAAATTTTTGAGAAGCTTATTGTAGCACTTACAGTTCCACAGAACGAACATGTATACGTTTCATGTGTTTTTGACGGGTTGTCTACAGCTACATACATTCCAACTTCCCCTCACCGAACCCCCCTCCATTGCACACAGACAAACACACGTATACACACGTTTCCTTTCCTTCTTTTTTCTTTTTTCCCTCTCTCCTCCTCGTTTCTGCTTTCTTCTCTCTTTTCCTTTCCTTTTTCTCTTTCCTCTTTTCCTCTCTCCTCTCTTTTTCCTCTCCCTTTCCCTTCATACTGCCGACTGTTGCAGAATCTTGCCGACTGGATCCGTGAATCGAGGGGTATCACACCCCACACCCCCCTCTAGCGACGGTCCTGTCATTACTTAAGCATAAGAAATGGTATTTTACAGTTTACAGGTCACCCAAAGAACAGGGTATCATAATAAGTGGGGTGCTGTGTACAATCTTCAAGTTTGTCCTCTTCTGGCTCAAAATCTTTCCTTTCCGTTTTTCTCCTTCCTCGATCAGAACGATCGTGTTGTGGTTACTAGTACTGTTAATGTAACAATTTACCAACTTCGTAGACGTGTGCATCGGGGAAGGGGGTGGACAGGGAAAAGAGACGCAAAAATAACGGTCTGCGATAATTGGGGAAAGTAGTTGGGGTGTGCATTATAACAATGTGGCACAGTGCCTTCTTTTCTGTTGCAAGGTGCAAGTACTAAGGAAGGACGGAGGGAAATTTTAAGTGTGGCATCAGAAATTTTTTTCCAAATGTCGTCAATTTGGCCAAGATCGGAGGTGACCACGAAACACCTGGCCTACACCTCCTCTAGCGACATCTCTTTTGAATGGGTGTTTGGAAAATGATTTTACCCAAGGTGTCCTACATGAGGTAACTGTGAGATAATTAATAACAAATGGACAATATATATGCGCCAATCCGGTTCAGATAAAATGGCATTTTTAAATATATTTTGTTTGACCTAATTTAATTTTTTATTGCAAAAACTATCTATCGGCAGCAGATTCAAAAGAATGGGGGAAAGTAAACATTTTTTGGGAAAAAGTGTTCGGTAACTGTATAATTTTGAAAAATGGGGTAAATGGGGATGGAGAATGCAGGCAAATGCCATGACTATAGTAGGAATGCTCCATGACCCTGCCCCCCACTCTTAGCAACGCCATTGTCTATCGGTACTAAAATGGTTCGAGTAAGATTGGTTGCGATTGTTGATTCGGCTGATATCTGTGTCAATATGTTATCGGAGTAAAGGTTGTAATGAAACATACTGTCAATCTTACTTTATTTATTAAAAGTGAAGAAAGGTGATAATTTTTCTGTAATACTTAAAATTTGATTTTTTTTCTTAGTTTGGTTTCAATTTGCCGAATGTTTGTAGACTGGTAGTTAAGAAAGCGCTTATTCAAAGATAGGCCAAGCCAAAAATGTGAGACACAAGTATGCTTCTCAGCCCCCCACCCACTTTTCAAAAAAGAAAACCCCTTGTGTTTTCCATCTCAGTGTGAAATATACTCTCTTTTTACCAAAATATCAAACTTTTTTCCATAAATGTATTTCACAAACATCGCAAAATGTAACGTCACTTTGCATACAAGGACTTATTCAAATACTTTCCAACCCTTCCGACCCTTCCGAGGACGGCGGTCTAAAATATTCAGCCAACTTAGCTAAGGATACCTTCCATTGCCTACAAACTGGAAGGTGACTGGGAGAAAAAATTGTCATCCTGATGTGAGGTCTTGAATCACCGGTCTTTTATAGAATATGTATGCCCTATACGTATTTTAATCGTCCACACAACGGAAGTGACTTGACGAAACTATACTTAGCTGTGTCTGAAAGAATTGTTGCCGTGAACCGTAAAACACTCATTCCCGTGTGCGTGTAAATTCAGGGGGTTAGCAGAGGAGTCGTACCCTTTACCCACTCACAACTATTGTTAAGGATATCTTTTTGTTGATGTCAAAACAGAGAGGTGAATCACGAAAGATGAACCCTTTAATTCACGCCCTAAATTTTTCCTTGTCACGACGACCTCCAGCAGTTAGTTGCAGGTGGAGGAGGGCGTGACCTCAGATTTACTTATCGCTGGATGGGTGGAAACAAACTAGAGCGTCAAGGACGCAAACTGTGAATAGAGACATGCATGTTCGATCAATTTAAAAATAAGAATTATTCACTCAGTTCATGCCCACATGTAAGCAGGGTAACCCTGCTACGAGGGACGTTCTTTCTTTTGGTCTTTCACTTGTCGGGGTATAGTGAAAAGAAGAAATGTAAACACGTCCCCTCACGTTAGGGTGACCACTATGCCATGACTAGCAAACATGATGCCTTCTAAAGATTGGATTTTAAAAGATGCACTTCTGGGTCAGTTAGTAGTCACCAAAATTTGTTTTGGTTCAACGGTTAGTAGACTGTATCTCCCCCTCCCTCAATGTAACTGAAGCTATGATGTCCCTGACCACAGAACTCTAACCTTACTCTATAATGAACACTCCACACCGATCTGTCTTAGAAGACACCGACTCACGAATAATGCTTGCCGCCTATACTACCAGCGATGAACCATGTAGGCCTCGAGGAAATAACGTTCGGGAGATATTAGCTGCATGGTCTTAATGCCGAGCCAAAGGAATTTATCTACTTCCTTCTAACACCTCCCCTTCAACTGCTTCATCGTAGACTGCGTAAACAGGCAGGAAGTTGCTATTTGACAAACTTCCTTGCAAGGTCGTCACTCCTTTTCAAGGACAGTTGCAACGTTGGCATGCTGCGAGGGGTTCATTTTGATAGTACTTTGAAAAACTAACTCTACAAACTATCTGGTAAAAGTAATTAACAGGTAATTTATAAAGGATTACACAAAAGAAATACCGACAATGTTGTGCAAAACTCAACATCATGATTTTTGCATAGCTAATGAACAATCTCAGAAATGGTGAAACTTTTAAGAGGTATATCTTGGAAACGTTAATACATACTTATTCAAATAATTCTAACAGTTTTTTTTTTTCAAAAAGCGATCTTAATTTCATATTGTTGAGTAAAAAACTGGTTTGGTTACATGTTCACGAACTTAAAAAGTTAGATTCAAAGTTGCCCCTAATAAACATCGTTTTCGTGGCATAGATTATTTCGGAATATCATTCGGGCATGAAGATCACGTGGTAGAACACGTACGAATGTCAAATATTCCAGGAGAAGGAGCAGAAATTTGGAAAACGACCTGTAGCGACTCCAAATAATCATCGATCGACACAAAGTTTTACAGGTGTAATTTGCGTGAAACGTTCCACATCTTAACCAAATTTCAGATCTGTACTTGAGAAGACGGTCGAGAAAATGAAACGCAAGTGAATGCAAAAAAAATCGTACACTTCACGCTGCACCCGTAGATCAAACACTGAAAACCCAGTTAACAGGATATCTAAAGGTGGGAAGCTTGAATAGTTTCCATTCGTAGACCTACTATGGATACCCCATGCTTGCAGAAAGAACACTATTGTATTTAGTGGAGGTCATAGGTCATCTGGGGTCACCGAGGGTCAAATTCAGAAAACCTTGTTAACACGATATCGCAAGGTAGGAAGCTTGGATAGATTTCATATTTAGTATGTGAATACCCCACGGTGAGAGGAAGAGTCCTATGGTTTTTGGTGGAGGTCAAAGGTCATTCCGGGGTCACCGAGTTCGCCTTTGCAAACGATGGATTTCGACTCCCTCTGATCCCGATTCCTGTTGTCCTGTTGTGTCGGCGAGTCTTGTGACCACATTGTTTTAACATGGCGCGTGTAGGTTACCGTAGTTTAAATTTTCCGATCAGCTGTTTACAGCAAGTGCAACGCGGGAAACATGAGAATCGAATGCGATGCGTATATATATGTATTATAACACAAACAAGTTTGCATGTCAGCGACATAGGCATAGCCTAAGTCATAACAAAACGGTGCGTTGTTGAAATTGGTGATCCATCCCCCTAACGTAAGCTAGAGAAAACTCGTGAGCAGTACGATCGAGATGAGCATCACAACAACCACCATTCTGGTGACTTTTGTCTTTATCTCTGCCTTCCCGGTCTTGCACAGGGCATTATTAGCCTACAGTCTTAGCTACCAAAATTTACCAAGCCTAGCCTAGGTGTGATACAAAAACGTCCACGAATACGGAATATGATAGGCTAGGCCTACGTGAATACAACATAGGCTAAGCAACAAATTGCAACTAAGCCTTTAGGAAATGTGACTGTGAGGGGGAAAGTATTTAGCCTAGGAGTACCCTCTTCAAGTGTTAGAAAAGTTCATTGTAGGCTAGGCCTTGGAGCAACTATAGAATACCCCGCCTCAGCAGAAGGCACTTTTCCAATCCATGGATACGGATTCCCAGTGGCTCAGGATTAGCTTGAGTGCTTCAAACGTAGCCTGTTTCCTTTTTTCTTTTTTGAGAACGACACTCTGTGATGATATGTTAGTTCATTCATAATGCTTCAAAAACTCAGTGGCTGCCTGTCTAGGAATCCATTTCCATCTGGATTCCTAGTCCTAGTCGAAGTGGCTGCCTGTCTAGGAATCCATTTTCAGCTCGATTCCTAGTCCTAGTCGAAGTGGCAGCCTGACTAGGAATCCATTTTCATCTGGATTCCTAGTCGAAGTGGCTGCCTGTCTAGGAATCCATTTTCAGCTGGATTCCTAGTCCTAACGTTAGAGTCGAAGTGGCAGCCTGACTAGGAATCCATTTTCAGCTGGATTCCTAGTCCTAGTCCAAGTGGCTGTCAGACTAGGAATGCATTTTCATCTGGATTCCTAGTCCTAGTCCAAGTGGCTGTCTGACTAGGAATGCATTTTCATCTGGATTCCTAGTCCTAGTCCAAGTGGCTGCCTGTCTAGGAATCCATTTTCATCTGGATTCCTAGTCCTAGTCGAAGTGGCTGCCTGTCTAGGAATCCATTTTCAGCTGGATTCCTAGTCCTAGTCGAAGTGGCAGCCTGACTAGGAATCCATTTTCATCTGGATTCCTAGTCGAAGTGGCTGCCTGTCTAGGAATCCATTTTCAGCTGGATTCCTAGTCCTAGAGTCGAAGTAGCAGCCTGACTAGGAATCCATTTTCAGCTGGATTCCTAGTCCTAGTCCAAGTGGCTGTCTGACTAGGAATGCATTTTCATCTGGATTCCTAGTCCTAGTCCAAGTGGCTGCCTGTCTAGGAATCCATTTTCAGCTCGATTCCTAGTCCTAGTCGAAGTGGCAGCCTGACTAGGAATCCATTTTCAGCTGGATTCCTAGTCCTAGTCCAAGTGGCTGTCTGACTAGGAATGCATTTTCATCTGGATTCCTAGTCCAAGTCCAAGTGGCTGCCTGTCTAGGAATCCATTTTCATCTGGATTCCTAGTCCTAGTCAAAGTGGCTGCCTATCTAGGAATCCATTTTCAGCTGGATTCCTGGTCCTAGTCGAAGTGGCAGCCTGACTAGGAATCCATTTTCATCTGGATTCCTAGTCTTAGTGGAAGTGGCTGCCTGACTAGGAATCCATTTTCAGCTGGATTCCTAGTCCTAGTCCAAGTGGCTGTCTGACTAGGAATGCATTTTCAGCTGGATTCCTAGTCCAAGTCCAAGTGGCTGCCTGTCTAGGAATCCATTTTCATCTGGATTCCTAGTCCTAGTCAAAGTGGCTGCCTATCTAGGAATCCATTTTCAGCTGGATTCCTAGTCCTAGTCGAAGTGGCAGCCTGACTAGGAATCCATTTTCTGCTGGATTCCTAGTCTTAGTGGAAGTGGCTGCCTGACTAGGAATCCATTTTCAGCTGGATTCGTAGTCCTAGTCCAAGTGGGACTAGGACTAGGAATCCGGATGAGTAAATATCACTGAGGCGGGGTATTCTATAGTTGTACCTAGGCCTTGTTGATTTGTTGCAGATGTTCAGTTCAAAAATCAGTGATAGGCCTAGCCTAGTTTTTTAGTTGTTTAGGCCTAGGCTAATGTTAGATAGATAGGCCTAGCCTAGGCCTGCTTACCAGTTGAAACGCCTCTTTACAAAAACGTCCCTGTACCAAAACGTCCCCGCTATTGGTCAAAACGACCCCGTGCCAAAATGTCCCCGTTTGATGTTTTTATGCTGATTTCATAGTTTTGTAATTCTCCTAGGCCTACAGTAGTTGGTGTGACTGATATGACTTGTATTTCAGGATAGCTTTCTGGAAATTGAAGTTTAATAGCATAATGAGTACTGTACGCGGTACACTGTGCGGACAGCCAAGTGGGCATAGGTACCTTCGATACAGTTGGTGGCGCTAGCTAAGTACTCTTCTCCACGTTGTGCGCGTTATTCATTTCTTGTGCGGATGCGTGGGTAGGCCTATATGATGTGTAATCCCGAGGGGGGGAAAAATGTTAATTTCCCAAGAAGGAAGAAAAATTTCCCACAACTCTTTCCTTATTGTCTAAAAGGAAAACTTCCCTCCAACTGCCAAAATTTCCCTCCAAATGTCCAAATTTCCCGGGAAGCTCGGCTTCTCAACATTTTCCACCCATGTGTGTAATATTCTTTACATCGGAACAAAACTAGATCCTGTAAAGAAACTCACGTATCCTTCAAATAACAATCGACTTAGGCTTACCTAAACAACCAAAATATGTACTTTCACCGATTTCTAAACATCTGCAACAAATTGATTTGAATTGATCTTTCCAGTTGTTACACTTGAAAAGATTATTCCTGAATCCATTTAACTTCCATTTTCAAACTTCCTTCACTTCTCTGCTAGAAGTTTCAGTTTGATTCTACTAGTTTGTGTTTGAATATCCTATGTGGGGATGTTTTTGTATTGCATATACACTTTAATACCACAGGGACATTTTGGTAAAAAGCAGGAATGATTTGGTAGCTAAAAAGTGGGGACATTTTTGTAAAGTGACGTTTTGACTGGATACCCTAGGCATATGTTGATTGTTATAAACTTGTTGGTTACAAAATTTTCATTTCAGAACAGTAATATCGCGACATGAAGAAAAGTAACGTTACTTAGGGTCCCTAACCTTAGATAACTTGTGGTGTGCCCACAGACTGTACTTTTCTTACTGTACTACTTGCTATATACCAGATTAGAAAGTTTATCCTACGCGGGGGATAAATCCCCTCGCAAAAATGTGCATCTCGAAGTTGCCAGTAGGGCAAATTGACAACTGCAATTGTGCAAACTTATTGGCAGCAGCCAAGCAAGCTTGATAACACATTTGCAATTCAACTGCACAAAAGTTACCTCACTCGAAAATCTTGAAACCGTACTGCATAGAAGTTTATACTCCGCACATTCTGGATCCCCTGCAGAGTACTGTCATGTCATCTGCACTGGTTCTTATTGTAACCTTGTAATTTGGGGATGAAAAGGTTTAAAGAAAACATTAATTTCATTGTTTTAAAAGTAGGGCTGAGTCTTGTTGAGGTCTGTTACTGTTAGACATTGGTAAAGACCCGTAAAGGAAAAATGATTCTCTCACCTACAGTACAAGAAAAACAAAAACTATGCTTATTGTCGTATCATTTTTTATACATAAGAAACAACTGCCACTGAAACATGGTTCCAACCCCCCTCCCTCCCCCCGATACCTGGGGCAGTTTGAACCAGTTTTGGCAGTTTGTAATAGCGGTAAGTACCAGGGGTGGTAACTACCATTAGACACTTTACAGACTTATCACACAAATTTCCAAACATATTTACATTAAGACTCATCTACTTTGATGGTGAAAATTGTTTTACAATTTTGCAATGATTGTGTAAAAGTGTATGCCTACAGTGTGTATACTGCATTTTATCACAGGGACATTTTGCTAAAAAGTGAGGACATTTTGGTAGTTAGAAAGCTGGGGATGGTTTGACAAAGAGACTTTTTGGATACCCGGCAGGGAATGCTTGGCTATGTAAAATAACAGTAGCACTGCCTTTGGCCTAGTACTGATTGAATTTGTGAATTTTAGTGTAGGTGGGCTTGGGCTTGGCTAGGTTAAGTAGCCTACAGTAGTCAGCAGTGATTTAGAAAGGTCAGTTCTCCAATGCAACATTCTAAAATTACAGTAAAGCCTGGGGAGAGGTCTAAGGGGAGGGTGTCCCCCTCCATTTTAAAAAATTTTTTTCAGTGTAAGAATTTGAAATAACAAATGGTGCATAATTGACCCAAATTGACCTTGCAAGCTGCAAATGAGATGAGAAGACTATTTGTAGTGACTGAATCTTTGTAAAACTGAATCATTGTTTTCCTTAAAATACTATAAACACTAATGCAGAAATTGCTCTTCAGATTTTTCTGTGCGACATGTTTGCATGGTGCCACATTTGTCCCACAAATACAGGCTTTCTAAATACATAACTGCTAGTCAGTAAAATCCTGTCACATATAGCCAGTTGCTAAAAGCTCACTGTACACAGGCCTAGTTGGTCTTAAGTACAACCTATTGAAATAACTTAGTGGAATGATCAGCCTTCTCTATGATGGTCAAAAATTACATTTCTTCTCACAGTAAACTTTGAACCTTAAATTTTAAGTTACTAAGTACTAGTGACTTTTCTTCTTCAAATTCTACAGAAGTATTGCAGGGTTTTTAATGACTGAGATCTTCTGGAAAGGGCAGAAAAGCTTGTGTGCCGGTTACAGGTACTGTATCTCTCACTAATTTCTGTGCCATATCAAGTTTGCTTCCTATACAGAAAGACATACATTCATCTCTCCAAAGTACATTTTTGATTTGGGGATATCAAAATTCTCAGTTGGTGACTGCTCATCACTCAAAGGTTTCAAAAGATGCAAAGTAGCTCACTAGCTCACATCCCACACCATGCAGAGAGTGTTCAGATTACACATTATAGCCTTGCATACTGTACTCACCAAGACATGGCCTTGAGCAATTAAAGTTTTGTTTCTACACAAGGAGGATCTTTAAACAGTTATGGGAGGAGCCACAAGTAACTTAGTTGGGAGAATTGAAACTGTCTGGGATGATGAGAATTGCATTTGAAGTACAGTGTGTATCAGTGCATGCTGAAGATATACTTTCCAGTAGATGTCATATCTAGGGGTGGGAGATAATCTTTCAATGGGACTGCTATGTTTGGATTTTCACTAAAAAACCTCCTCAACCATTAAACATCAGGGTTGTGATTGTAATTTTAGGATCTGGTGCCTGAGCAATTTTGAAGATTATGTCATTGGAGAATTGCCTGTTTTCTTGCAAATTGTCAGTGCTGGTCATAGTCTTGACCCGCATATTATTCCAAAATTAGGCCGGCAGTATTATTTTTTGGACCAGACTTAGGCCATCAACATTTGCCCAAGAATGTTCAGGTTTTGTGGTGTTTGTCGTGCACTGGGATTGTGTAAATTATTGTTCAAAAATGCTTGAATTATTGATGGGAATTCAAAGTGGAACTTTTCATGCTTCATCATTTATAGCGTTATGTGCAGAAATTTTCACAAGCACGACAGTTAGTTAGTTAGATGACGTTTAACGTCCCAGTTTCCAACCAATTGGTTCAAGTCGAGACGACCACGGCAGCATGACAGTTAATGTAAAACATTAATTGTTAAGGAATATAGCATACTTCGAATGAACACATCAGTTATTAGTGACACCATATTTTGGTAGAGAGTACAGTATACTGCACACCTGTGTTATACTTCTACTGAAGAAGATTCAAGATATTTATTCAGCCCAAGTAGATATAAATATCATACATCAAATATTAGACATTGCCCTGAGTTTCCCTAAAAAGAGTGCACACGGAAAGCCAGCAAGAGTATCAAACAGATTTGTGACTGTTGTGACAGGAACAAAATGCATTAAGTAACAATCTTTAAAAAACAATCAACGGAAGGGTAAAAACTGTAATAGTTTGACAGACACATAAGACTTATAAGGATACAGTAGGCCTCAGACACATTAAGATAGGCCTGAGCC
Organism: Holothuria leucospilota; assembly: GCA_029531755.1. NCBI lineage: Eukaryota > Metazoa > Echinodermata > Holothuroidea > Aspidochirotida > Holothuriidae > Holothuria > Holothuria leucospilota. The sequence goes on along the minus strand of CM055962.1, from coordinate 26,109,283 downwards.
CATTTTCACTTCCACTTAAATGCTTAAATACAAAGAACATAATCTCTTGCCTGTCCTGATAAAATTGAAATGACTGGATTTAAACAAGTTGTTTGTTTGTCATGGCCAAATACCAAAACTTTCTTGGTGTTAATCTTCCAGGTACGGTAAAATTCTAACTCCTGAGATATCTTTTGCTGTGCAAGGAGATAAGCAAACTTAAACAGAACATGTCTGATGAAGAGTACGGCTTTGATGATATAGATGCCCTTGCTGCATTCCTGGATGAAGATGAGATGGAAAACCCATATGATGATGGAAGCATTACACAGGATGGAAACTCTCAACCACTTCCTGTAAACAGACCAGGTACTTCCACTGAATCTTCTTATCCTGAAAAGACTCATCCTAGTGAATTTAAAGAGGATGGTGACAAAGAAGAGGCAGATACTGAGGAAGAAACTGCAGATGAAGAGAAAAGTAAAGAGGAACTATTAAGTAAGGCCATACTAGCATTCATTTCCTTGATATAAGCTGTTGGAGTTACAGGGCTAATAACTAGACATCATGAGGGCAAGGCCATTTTTGTATTAGCTTTTAGGGCACATTTGTGCATCTTAAAGGGCTCCGAGGCCGAAAAGAAGATTTTGTGTTATCTGGTATATGTTTGGTTGCATTTGTTAGGAAGGGTATGAAAACCGAGGTGGCCTTAACAAGTATGTCATTTTGTAGGGCACAGTCCTTCCAAGGATATTGCCAAGAATACAAAGGCCATTGCCTCTGTGGCCTTAATTTAGTTCCAGCCCTGAGGTTTTGAAGACCATATTTGGCGTGGTTTCCTCGGCTTTAACTGATACTATAGGTTGTGCTTCCAGCTTCATTAGTTTGGTGGCAGCAAATTAGATGAAATTTGCCGCATCATTTTTTGTATGAATATTTACTGTTATTTACTGTACAGCTTTGAATTACAGTCTACAGCATTCTTATGTTCAATAGAGAGAATCATGCAAGAACTGATTCTTTCTAGTATTGTAGGTGGAATAATTTAAAATGGGCAGTTCATATCAAGATGACAATCAACTTTACTTATTAGGATTATGGGGAAATAGAGTGGGAAAATTGATTAGCAATAACCGCAATGCTTGACCTGATAGTCAATTACTCCATCTTAAATAACAGTTACTAAAATCATAGATATATACACTTGTAGGCAGGGCATGTGAGAATAGTAATTTGTTACTATTTTGAACCTTAATTAAGTTTGATTTTCATCTTGGGTTGATTGGGCACAAATTGTGATGTGAACCTCCTGAATGTTTCATGTTTCAACTGAGGAAAGATTGCATAATGTCCATTCATAAAGTATATGTATTTGATCGTCATTTGAATAATTTCTCAAATTAATTGTTGTTTGCATTTAATATCCTCTCTTCTTTAGTGGAGCTTTGTCGCTTGAGAAAACAACTGAAACAGCTAAAGAATGCACAAACTGAGAAAAGCGTCAAATGTGGCTGCAGTTCATCTCAAGAACTGTTTTCTGAGGCACTGTCAAGCTTCTCACAGACACCAGTTGACTCAAGAAAACTGAATGCAAGTGCCAGCAGAACACCCAGGACATTGAATTCTAGAACCTCAAAAAGTAATTCACAGAGTAAACAGAAACTAGAAAAGCAAGAAAGCATTACAAAAGGAGTTGCGGAAGCGTCTGGTAAGTCACTGGAAGTCAGAGTTACCTTATCACAGAGTAATGCCACATTTTATTATTTGTAAAGTACGCAACAATTTTACAGCAAAACAGCAGTCCAGATTTATGGTAGTATGTTGCTGTTGTTTTGATGTTAAGGCCTGTTTACCCGATCATACGTTTGTCCATGAACTTTGTCATACAAATGTTTCAACGTTGGTTGTTGTTGGGAAGATGAAACATGCAGCTAAAAGTTTGAACACCTCATACATGGTATATGTTGTTCAGATTTTTTGAGAGAGCAGTCCACGTGATTGTACATTTTCCATTAGCATCATCATACAAATGTATGCCAAATGTTTGATTATGTAGACAAGGCATTACAACTAACTGATGACACTGATACAGTATCTAGCTGTCTATTCTCAGTGTCAGCTGATGTTACTGATGTCTGAGAAATCAGCATATTGTGCAGTAAACTGTATGCTATTGTGCAGTATGACTTATTGCTGTTTCTTTTAAGGAGGTAAAATACTGGGAGTGAAAGTCAGAAATAGGACAATAATGTAAAAGTTTCATGAAATCTGCTGTAAAAGCCAAGATATATTGGTTAGGTAGTATCAGCATTTTAAGTAAATTTTGCAGCTACCAGCACAGGATAATATTGGGGAGTATTAATAAAAACCCATACTGAATTTTCATAATGGGTCCAAAACTAATAAGGAGAAATGGAAAAATATAAGTAAGATGGCTGACCAGATGTGCTAGTGGTTTATCTGCCTTTCATACTGGGAGGCTGGGGGACAAATCCTGTTCAGTTCATACCAAATAATAAAAGAACCTGTTGCCTTCTCATTTGGTACTAAGTATAAGAGATTGAAGCTGGGAGAATAATACATTGGGTGGCTGTTTAATTGAGTAGGGCTGCATTGGCTGCTTGTGTTTGTATAGGCCACATGGGCTTGAGAACATTTAGGAATGAGAATGATTGAGGTGAAATTTGCACTGCACTTTGAAACCTTTCATAGGTGTTAAGTGCCTTGTAAGAACCAAGTATTACAATTTAAATGACACAGTCTATGATAATCTCAAATTGTTTTAATCTTGTCTTTCAGGTAAAATGGTCGAAACAAAACCAAGATCACAGTTTTGTAAAAGCAAGGTGACAATGGGTGAGGGAGATAAAAATTCAGAAGACAAGGGTAGGTGATAAATTTCTGACTTTGTGTCTGTGTGTCTATTTGATGTATTCAGGGCTTCTTTTGTGGTATAAAATAATGAAATTTTCATGATAATAGTAAAACAAATGAAGTTACATTTTCAGGAAAAGTAACCAAAAATCATAACAAAAACTTCTTCAAAGTAAGTTAGAGGTCCAAGAAGCTCATTTAAAGGGACAGTGTAGTTTCTTTGTGAAAGGTTGAAGTAACTCTGGGTAATCAATCTCAAGTAAAAAGTTGTGAAACAGCACAAATCCAACTTTAATGATTTCCTTTATTTGCCTTAACGACTTTTTTCGAAAGTTGAAAAGTTGATTGTTTCACGTAACAGTGTTATCCAAAGTACAAGATTGTAAAATTGTCTTTTTTATTTCCAGACATAAAAGCTGCATCAAAATCAGATTCACAGTTTTCTAAACAAGTGATTCCAAAGTCAGAGGAAATTGGAAAACCTAAGAAAATTGGTGAGTCATGTGTTTGTGGGTCCCTGGTGTGTTTGCCTTGCATTTTTACACACAAATCGTAAAGGCTGTTGAAGCAAGATTAGTTTTCTGTAAGATTTTGATTTTGAAGTTTTACTATTGCTTTGTGTTGGTAACCTTTCTTCATGCCATTCTTTGAGCACACACATCTAGGTTCTGATCACCTCAGGGAGTGGATTTGTTTGCTTAGCCCCTCTTTATGGTTTCCCAAACAAACGTCTGCCCAAGAGAAGAAGACTGCATCCATAAGTGTACAAAAATATGACTTATTCTTGTACTGTCTGATTACTCATGCTACTGTTTAATATGTTTCACTGTGTGAGTGTGTGTACGTCAGAAGTCACAAAACTGAAAGCGTAGGCTGAAACCTTAGAGTTCTGATCATTACTATGTTGCATAGCCACCTGTGTGAGTACTACCAATGAGTGGGTAATACACACACTGACACTGTGGATTGCATAGGCTACAGCTCGCTTTAAACAGGACCAGATGTTCCATGGTTTTGAATATTCATTAACAACCAACCAGTCAGAGGGCCACAAACTTTTATGAATATCCAAAAATTTGTTTGGTGCTCACATGTGGAAGCAATAGGGATATGACCAAACAAGGAATATGGTGCACAGCCTGATGCATAGGCGAAGTTTTGATATGTGCTCAGATGAAATGGGTGGAGAATGCTGTAAAATGGAAAGTTCTGAGGATTGGCTCCCATGTCAAATACTTGTCAGATTAAAAAAACAGGATTTGTACACACTTCCAAAGAGAAATACTCTTCCAAAAACAAAATCAAATGCTTATCATGCAGTTTTCTATAGTTCATCTTGTTTTGTCAGCATTTTGATTTATTATCTCCATAGTGAAAGATGTGAGAGAATTAAAAGGAAAACAGCTCTACATTGTATCCAGAAAAACATTTGACAAATGAAATTCAAGTTGCCCATTCATGATCATGGTATGAAAAATGGCAATGCTCAAGCATTTTCAATGCCTTCAAAATGACTCATTCAAATTTTGTTTAACTCTCTACAGATATGGTAGATACGAAATCAAAGGAACAACAGTCTACTGAAGGAAAAAGTACAGAGGAGTCATCAAAAAAGTCTTTTCAGGAAATCTTTGGATCGTTAGTAAGCTCTGATGAGGAGGAGAATGAGGTCCGTAATTCTGACATTTGTGACAAAGCTGAAAGTGAGTTTTCAACAGTTTGCGTTTTAATTAATAACATCTTTTTAGATTTGCAAGAGCATTGGCTTAGCAAATAATTTCCCTGAGGAACAGCAAGTTTTTGTAAATATGTTGCAAGCATTAGGCAGAGTTGAAATGAATTGGACATTGGTTTTACAATATTATAAACCAGTAAAACCACTGCATACTGATGAATGATTAGAGTCAGAGGTAGATGGGGTTTTATTGCTCAGTTTCTAACCAGATTGGTTTAAGTCTGGCCAGCCAAGGCCTTTTCCAGTTGTTACTCACTGGCTTGTGAGTGGGTAGAAGAAGCTTATAAATTCTTAATATGACTACAGCTTCCATATAAATTTGAAATAAGCACAACCTAATGTAGAAAAATAAAATATTTGCAAACTTTATCCTTCCAAACACATTGATGTGTGGGAGACTTAATTATAATTATTGCTCAATCCCTCCAAAATAAAATACAGCAAAAAGGTGCTGGGGGGGGGGGAGTTATTGGCCCCTACTTTCCAATAGAAAGGAAATGAATGCAAAGTAACAAATGTGAAATTATCTTAGTTTGTTAATTAAAACTAACATTTGGTTTTGGAGTAAAAATTGAACTGATGAAGACATCAAATTACAAGGTTTCTGAGGGCTTGTCCCACAGACCATACCTCCAAGCATCATATTTCATCAGTACTAAGTCCTTGACCTCTCTACGCCTTTTGCAGAACCCCACCTACGTAAGTCTTGTGTCACTTTTTCAGCAGATACAAATCCAGTGAACTTGAAAGATCAGTCTAGTACCATGACAGAAAACAATACAACATCTAAGAAGTCTTTCAAGGATATGTTTGGAACTTTGGGAAGCTCAGATGAAGAGACAGATGGAGACCTGAAATCTAAAAGTGAGTTAAAGGAACAGTCTTATCATTCTGTAATACACCTGTAGTAACATCCATCAATTTGTGATGGTCATTTCACTTCTATCGGCTTTAAAAGGAAAGCAGATTCAAACTAACCTAATGATTGATATAAGTCACTTTGATTGGTCAATGAAATCTGTAGATGATTGAGATAATTACTGCACAGCAGCTGGGTGAGAAGAATGTTTATTTCCCTAGGAAGGGAGCAAACTTTTCTACCATTCATTCTGTAATTTTATGTACAAAAAAGGTAAGCTTCCCTCCAATTACCAAAATTTCACTTAAAAATTCCAAATTTCCTGGGAAGGAGCTTGAGTAAAAATTATATTTGATCTTGAAGAAATCAGCTTTTGAAATAACCTGTATTGCATTTACCACAAAATGCAACACACTTTCTTACATGGGATGCAATTCTTGAAATGGGTAAAGAAAAAATGAGATGTGCTGTAATTGCCAATCTGTTAAAAAATGCAAGAAAATGAAATAAACACAGACACAGACAAGCGTTACGTATTGATAACTACTTCATGTTTTGTTATGATCGCCAGTTCTCTGCAAATGGGGGTGGACTTATCACATATGTTGTGAAGAACTGGTCTGTTTGTCACCCCAAGGTATGTTGTACTATTTCAAATCAAAATATCGAGCTGCTTGCTATTCGGGCAAGACCCCGATACCTCCCTAGTGAAATATCAAATATAACTATCATTAATGTCTACACAAGACCATCCTCCAATTTTTCATCTGCGGATAAAGAACTAAAATCAGCAGTCACCAAGCTTCAGAAGGAGAACCCTCGTTCCTTCTTCATAATAGCTGGAGATATAAATCAAGAACGAATTGACATTATTGAAACAATGAATTTCAAAAGTTTAGTTAACTTTTGCACCTATCCTCAATCGAATTCCATTTTGGATGCAGTGTATGTAAAGGGCGATTACTATTCTGCAAAGAAACGACACCCGATTTCTACCTCTGATCACTGTAGTATTTTACTTGTACCAAAGTACACCGAGAAACATCGTGCAAAAAGTAAGCAAAAAAGGAGAGCACAGCGAGATTTATCTAGTGATAACATAAAGGTTATGAAAGAAATGATTAAACAATGGACTGGAATGTCTTTCGTGAAAATTGTGATGACTTGAATGAACTGACAGAAGTTATATCATGTTACATTGGATTTATCGTTGATGTTTGCATACCAACAAAGAGAGTTGCACCTCCAGATATCATGAAACGAATACCCCCGGACAACCGGATCAAACAACTAGAAAAAGACAAAGAGAAGGCCATTGCAGATGGGAACAAAAGCCTTCGGAATCGGATACAAAGGACCATTAATAAGTACGTACATGAAGTGAGAAGTAACACCTTTGGACAAATAAATGAGAACTCTTGTACGTTATGGGACGTTATAAAGGCTGTTAGAGATGTGACTGGTGATGATCATATTCGCATTGATGAAAACTTAGGAAAGGAATTAATGGAACACTTTGGACGTTTTAATGATTCTATAAGTAAAGACATTCCCGTAACGTTACCAAAAAAGAATGATGCTTGTCCTAAAATAGATATTAATCTGGTAAATCGTCAGTTTCGTAAGGTTAAAACCGGTGTTTCATGTGGATCTGACAACATACCGTGGTGGGTATTTAAGTTCTTTTCTTCTGAATTATCCCCAGTATATACAACCATTTTCCAGGAAAGCTTACAAAATAGCAGAATCCCCAACCTGTGGAAAAATGCGTTAACATGCCCCATTCCAAAAGTAAAAAATCCTAACAATGTTAATAATTTTAGACCAATTGATTTAGCCAGCATTGGATTTAATAGTATGCAGACGCTTCTCCTGCCTCAGTTAGTTAATAATATTTATAAATATGGGGATAAACGTCAGTTTGCTTACAGAAAAGGTGTATCATGTGTTGACGCTGTGCTTTTATTTATCCATGAAGTTGTGTCGTTTTTAAACAGCAAAGAAACCACAATGTCAAAAGCTCTTTTCTTGGACTTTTCGAGTGCTTTCAATACAGTGCTTCCCAATCAATTAATTAAAGATATATCGACTTTAACCAATGAGCCATGGCTTTTACATTGGTTGGCCAATTTTTTAAGAGGGTGGTCATGACAAGTAAAATTGGATGAGGGACTATCGGAAAGATCTGAAATAAAAGTTGGTGTGCCTCAGGGGGGTCCATTGTCTGCATTACTGTTTATTCTGTACACTGACGAAATAACGTCCAATAATCATCTTTCTGTAACAAAATATGCTGATGATACTGTATTATCATGCAAAATATCTAAGAGTTCGTGTGTTAATGATCAGATGCGTTATCAACAATCAGTTAATGAAATAGTTTCAATCTGCAATCGTAAGAACTTATTGCTCAATCCAAAAAAGTCTAAAGAAATGTGCTTTAATAATATTAATATAAAACATGAGGGCCTGTTGGAATCTAAAAATGAAAAAGTTAACATACATGGATCAGAAGTTGAGAGAACTTCGCAAACTGATTATCTTGGGGTATGTATCGACGATAAGCTGACCTTTAAATGCCATATATCTAAAATGTTAAGAAAGGTGTATTTTATTGTATCAAGTTTAGCTTACATTGTATCGTTCTTCAACAAACGTGCAAAGGAAAATGTTTTCAATTCATATATATTACCACACATTGTTTATGCTGTGCCAGTTTGGTATCACTTCATTTCCACTGGAGATAAGACTAGAATAAACAAATTCCTAAAATATACTTCAAAGATTTTGGGTTTAGATTACCAATCATTGCGTGATACTGTGAATACAGCTGCTAGGAGGGAATTTGCTAGAATGACGCATAAAATTAAGAATGACAAAAACCATCCACTGCATTTCCCCCTCACTGACCTTCTAATGAAATCAAAAAGAAACCTCAGAGATCCTAATATTTTGCCAAAATACAGGATCCAACTTTTCAAGAATTCCTTCCTCTATCGTGCTGCAGTTCTCATCCAGTCAGAAAATTTAGAACCTTTACTGTACAGTAGTTTTAATCAGTGCAATCTTTTTACATATTAACTTTTTAAAATTTTACTATCTTTATACACGTTTTTGTATATCTGTAAATTATTTGTTGTAATCTTTGATCTTTGATTGCTTTTGCACTCCTGTTTATGAATGCCTGTCATTTATACTGGTTTTAATAAATGAAATGAAATGAAACAAGGAACAGTTTGCTATAAAAAAGGTGGAATCTTGGCTGAGAAATATTTTTTGTATAGCATTATTTGCTAAGCAAAAGTATGTTTTTTCTATTATATGTTGCATTGGAAGCTATCTGACATGAATTTGTAATTTGAAAACCCTCACACGGTTCTGTCTCAATTATAGTCACTTCAGAATTTCATAAAATAAATTCTCTTAAAGCTTGAATTATTCTTATTTACTTCTAGTTTAGGAATGTTAAATAGGTGGGATTTATTGTAAATTTGTTTCTTTGTGATTGCTTCTAGTTAAAAAAAATAAAACCAGCCTTTTTTAAAGGAGTTACAAGAAATTGTATGGAAATGGTCCAGCTAACAGTATTTTTCCCTGTTGCTGAAATGTAATGCTTACCTAAATAAAAGTTCAACTCAGCTCATTACAAACAGGTTGAAAATTATCATTCCAAAGGAAATGATTGCACCTTTAATTTTTCTTTCACTTTTTGTGCAGAGAGCTTGAATCAGTCTCCTACTATCAAAAAAGAAGAAGATCCGGAAGAGAAATCATCTAATCTAGCTGGTGGGAATAATAGCTTTTACCAAAAAAAGAAACGAGTTGCTCATTCCCCAAAGAATCTAGGAAATAATCTTCAGAAGTCAAAAGGTATGTCAAAGGAAAATGTAATTTAAGCCAACAGCCTTGATTTTAGGGATTGCTTTTTTGAAGTGTGTAACAGGTATGATGAATAAATTGTGACACGAACGTCACTTGCTTGGTGGTCGGCGCAACCAGTTACAAGGTGAAATTAGGCAACCCTAGACTATTGTTTTTACTTATATTGTAATGTGGGCTGACCCATATGGATACCATGTGGGGAAGACCTAGGAACATACATGTGAGCATGGTTTTGGCTAGCCCATATGGTAGGCTTTTCACGGTAAACCAATTATTATATCGATACCGGTTTTAACCAGTTTAGATTCGATATGATTATTGCAAGAGAAGAAAATCCAAAAATCAAAAAAATCAAAATAATCTTAAAAATCAAAGTGATCGTAAAATAATTGCAAAAATCGTGGAAAGAGGGTATATTAATCATCTCTTAGACCAAAAAACTAAAGATTTTGTGACAGTTTGTAAGGCTAGACTGGGCCCCAATTTGGCGCTCATGTACAGGTCATATACAGTACACACTGTTTGGCGACGCTTCATTCGGCACAATGGGTTACTTTTAACAAGTAAAGTATGTGGAGAAATAAATGATTATAATGGAATTGCGATTATTAGGGGTCCGATTATATCAATTGTCTTTTCTGGAAATATGGTGAAAGCATACCATATGGATTACCTATTGAGGAACCAACTGGTAATTCACAAGCATGCACTTTCATGGGCTTTGATTTGCACTTCATCTGTAAGTGCAAACATGTCTAGTTGTATGAAGCATTTTCATGTCCTCCTAAGTAAAGTGTCCAGTCAAAAACTCTCAATATTGTTTGCTGCGCATTGGCTAGTGCACAATTTAAAAATGTACTTGAATAGATTGTTGTGACACTACAGTCATTTTGTTGAATTGTGTAAATTTATTTATGTACGGAGAAAGTTTTCTAATTAAGTTCTTTGCCTACAATAACATTGTTTAAGTGAACTAAAATTACTCTTGTTGGTTAGGTCAGTCATTTTGGGTAGCTTTTGTTTCCAGTAAATAAGGAGCAGAGATTATTAACACGTGATGCACTTCTTTGAATCTCTGGCAGTGACTGAAAGGATTATTTATTTCATAGTTTTAATACATTTTCTGTATTTCTGACTTAAGGCTGTAGACTGAACACAAGTCATACAGTGCAGCTACTGATAGTGCCCTTTCAGTACTCCACTCAATTTTAATATTTTTGGAATTACCTCAGATCAATGTCTTGAGTTCTCCTTTTGCCTTTGGTTTGTAACTGTTACAAGAGTGTGAATAAACCAATACAACTGCCATTCTTGTGTTTATATATCAAAGTATGAACCCCAAAGACTGAGTCTCCTTCCACTTTGATTTTCTTCCAAAGATTTTCAACAGTCAAGATTCCCAGCTTCATCCCAAGGAAAATCACCAGGTGGGAGATTAGCAAGCCAAGAACACTGGGAAGTGGAACCATACACACAGATCAGAATCAGGTTTGTAATACTATTTTAAAAAAATATCTCTGTTAGTTCCATTTAACTCGTTGTCAGGCTTCACACTATCAATGATGAAAAGTGTTGTTCCTTGATATAAATGTGTTCCATTTTCCTCCTATTTCCTCTACTCCAGTGTTGGTCATTTATTTTAAATTTCTAGGTCCTTAAAAATTTGACTGTGAAATTCAGCTTTGTTGGCTGAGTTTGTCATCTTTGTGTACATGCACTATTAAAATGAGTGCTTTTTTAACAAGGCAAATAACTTCTCACGTGAAATGTATTCAGGTGGCATAAACCAGACATAATCAGTGTTGCAGATGGCAGGCCTGATTTTTAAGGAAATTTTCAGGTTGCCCATCGGACAACCTGAAGTTAAATTTAGGTTGTCCGAAATAGTTTTTGGTTGTCCGAATGAAAGTGACGAACAGGAGATGAACAATTCTATTTCCTGTCTCTGCCATAGAAAACAAACATTTTTCCATATTTATTGGCATGGTACAATGATGAATGGTAGTCGATACCATTGTCTCAATGCCACTTATTAAGGGGTTTTTTGTGACATACTTTCCTGCTGATGTAGGGAAATATTCAGTTACAAATAAAATCTCCTCGTCCATCGGACAAGTTCAAAGAGAGAAAGTGGTTGTCCGATGCAAGTTTTACCTGTCTCGGACGATCGGACGAGTGCTAAATTTCAGCCCTGGATGGTCGTAACGGGTGAATCATATATGGTTACTACCATTTTCATGGCAACTACTCAGTCGTATGCAGGTTTCACCATTGAAGTACATTTCATCCACTCATGGATCATTAAGAAACTAGGAGAAAATGACTCCTCCTATATTCTCCCAAAATGATTGATGTTTTGAAAACTTTTTGCAGCGAGGTATATAGAGTTGTCTGTTTCCAAGAACAGCAAATGAAACCATTGTTTTTCACAGGGGAATACTGTAGGTGTCTCTTTCAAGTTCTCAATTCTTTGCTTTGCTGTGGGTTTTGACTTCCTATATATATAGCCATTTTAATAATCAGTGGTTTTACTTTGTCTCAAAGCTTCAGGTTTTGCCTTTCTAAAGTTTTGTTATTTAAAGTCTTAGAGCAACTGCGCATTTATTTTTTTGGTCTAAACACGGATCCTCACCTCATTGAAGCTCACTTTTGTATCATAAATATCTTGGAGTTGAATGCAATTGAATGTTTCAAAAATTTTAACTTTTGCAGCAATCCAGTTGTTTCTATGAAGAGTTTGAAAGAGAAAATGGCAAATCGTAAGATTGCAAGACTGTGTATCCTTAAACGATTTATCAAAGGTGGTGAAGTAGAGGGTGATTGGGTTACCATAGGTGTTCTTATTTCTAAGAGCTCTCCCAAGACCAGTAAAAATGTAAGTTTTACTTGCATTTTGTGTGTCTTATGTTTATACTCTTAATTATCTGTAGTAGATTACAGAGGAAGTTGTTGTTCACTCATTTATTCATTCCAATCAAGAACTGCTCAGTATCTATGTTGTTGTATGGTTGACAAGAAAAAGGAGAATTTTTACAGCGCTGTGGGGCAGAGGTCACTTTTCTAGACTTTTTTTCATATTTTGCTAGGCATTTGGTTACATTTCAGCAAGCCTTCATTATACCATGCATCATTTTTATTGAATAGGTGGTACATATCGCTTATTTTTATTTCAGTAGAAATGTATCAGTGTGTATGTGACAGCTTAGGCTTGTAGTAAGATGGTAGAGCTACTACAGTAGGATAGAAATCCATAGCCATAGAGGTTAAGTGGGCACTGCTGTGGTTGTGCCCCTATTCATAATATAAAATTTCCTTGTTCATTCTAGGAAACTACTAACAGTCTGATATGGCTGAAGTAGTATTGCACCCTGCATATGATAAATTGAAAGAGTGCCCTCATTTTGAAGAACTGTGACACTGTGGTACAAATTGCTCTGACTTTATGAATCAAAAGTTTAAAGGACTGTATCAGTGTACATAATACTAGTTTCATATTAGTGCACTGTGTTGCATAGCAAAAATGATTCTCTAAAGCAAGTTTTCTTTATCAGAAGCAGTTTTGCCTCATTTTTTTTTATACAATATCAATCACAGTGCATTGCACTTTATTCTTAACATTTGACAATTTCATCACATGTGCAAAAAAGTGTGTCATATATTTGGATGTAGTACTTGCTATTTTGAATGCTGGCTATAATATCTTGAAAAAGGCTAGTAACAGCTTAGAATTAACTTTCTGTTTTGGGAAACCCTTCATATCACAATTTTGATTTTGATAAGTGAATACAGGGCATTACACAAGTGAGGGGTATTTTACTCTTTGTGCTTCTTTTACAGGGAAAGCAGTTTTCGGTCTGGAAACTCAATGACCTTTCTCCCCATTGTCCAACAGTGGGACTGTTTCTGTTTGGCAGGTCTCATGAAGACCACTGGAAGACTGTAGAGGGCAGTGTGGTGGGACTTTTGAATGCTAAGGTCATGCCACAGAAAGATAATGTACGTATTTATGGAAATGAATTTTTTAGGGCATCTAAGATGATCTTAATAGCCTTATTTTCATTTCCTCATCAACTTGCCTCAGAGCAGATGCTGTTAGCTTGAATTATGTTACATTCTGTAGAGGGAGCCTGGAGGTAAATGCGTATTGTCTCGCGATTCTCGACATTGTTTTCATTTTTTCCTGTTTGAAGAAAAGTGCAAACACATATTGTTGGTGTGCTTTCGTGAGTTTTATAAACCTTCAGGCAAAGAATTTGTGTCATATCTGTGAGACTTGCTCTTAGGAATGACAATTAATCTCTGGTTATTGTGGCTGTTTGCTGGTTAAAGGCAGTTTTTTGTACACTGTTTGCCTTTTGCTCTTAAATTAAAAAGTACAGACTGGTGCAAAATGCACTGTGTTCGATTTGAAATGCTAATACAGCCACAAAATGTGTTAGTGCACAAGAAAAACAAAATGTTTGGTAAAAGTAGAAATGTCACATATTTATTAGGTTTCACATAAGCCTCAAAAAGGACACAACAAATCTGAGTATAAGGGAATTTATGGCAACTCTAATATTGCCTTAATGCCTTTTTTTTTGGGGGGGGGGGGCACCATGGCAAACATGAAGGAAGAAAGGTTTTTGCCATCTGTATCGTAGGTTAAGGAAGCCCTTATTTAGAGTTGATAAGTTTTTTGAGAAAAAAGTCTTTCTTCTAAAATTAACTTTTCATTTTTCTTCAGAGTTCTAATGAGCTGTCACTAAGCGTGGACAATTCACAGAAATTAATCGTATTAGGGAAATCTAAAGACCTTGGCTGGTGCAAAGGAAAACGGAAAGATGGTGCTAGCTGTACCATGTTTGTGAACAAGTGAGTCCATCTCTTCCTTTCTAAATATTTCATTGCAAAGTGTTACTTTGACCAAATCGAAGCATATGCAGAAATATATAACCTATAATTTAAGGTTTACAAAATCTTCAGATGTGCTTTACAATAACCTCACTTTAAGTTATCTTACCTGGATTCAGTTGTTTTCAACTTGAATATGAAATTTTGAAAGGAGAGCAAAGTAAAAACCAGCAGTAGTTAAGATATGATAGCAAGTATTTCTGATATAATTTAATCTTTCTAACCGCATGGTCTGACAAGTCTGTTGCAAGAAGTTTGCACAACAAGCATAGACAGGCTGGGACCTTGATTTTGATTGCCATCTGGGAAAATCTCTTAGGGGAGCTGTTAAAATTAGGTTGGTGTGGTCCTCCTTTCTTTGGGATCAGATTTATAGTTCTTCAGAAGGTGCTGAATGGGAACACACTAGAGACAGATTTTATCTCTGGTGGAAGTTGATTTCATAAGGGCATGGTGTGTAGATAGAGTGAATACTTTTAGAAGCCATTTTTAGCTGACAGAGCTTTATGGTTCAAGACATGAGAGGCATGGGTCCTAAGAATTTGTTTTGTCAGTCTGGAGACAGGGGATGTAACTTGGTGTGAATAAATGATTTTCCCTAAATAAAGTGATGAATACAGTTGATAGTACACACTTCTTAATATTCATCCTGAATAGGATTCTTTAATGAATGAGATTCTTTTAATATTCTTTTAACGCTATTGTACAAATCATGTCACAACTAATTGGACATTTTCAAGAGAATCAATATGACTAATGAGGCGTGGATCCCAAATTGCATCTGTAGGTTACATCCATCCCATTAGGGTAATGTAACTTGGAGTCTGTTAGTTTTTGTTTCATTAACTCTGAACAAATAGTAAAGTCATTATTAATGTCATGCCGAGGCAAACTTGTGTTTACCCACCACATAATGCTTTCAGACAGCAACTGTATGAGAAATCCTTTAGGGATTTTGCGGCTTCATAACATTTGAGAGTTGATTGGAATGCATGATGTGTTTGGTGTCAGTGAATCACTGTCAGGTTGGATCCCTGTGCTACAGTTTTACACCTAGGCCTAATGATCATCTGTCCTCAGTGCAAATTTTCTCATGTACAGGCCATAGTTTAACATTTCCTTATTCATAAAGGATTGTGCAAGAGGCAGTCAGTGTGTTTGAATATGTGTGAAGGACCTTTTTGGATTGCATATATTTAAAGTCATATTTCTGTCTAGTTTGGGCATTGATACAATCCTGGGATGTAGCTTCCCTGTTTAGGAGCTGCTAGCTCTTCCCACTACTCTTCTAATCAGAACTATTAACCCTACTATTTGCTACTTCCATAGCAATAGTTTGGAATACTAGCAGCTGTTCACTGATTCATTTCCGTCACTAGACCTGCATCTATGTATAAAAATTCTCTCAGGTTTTTTTTTTTTTATAACTCTGCTGCCCTCTGTGATCATAACATTTGAAATGTTGAGTTTGTGAAAGTGAACCAAAGTTTCAAAATGATGCATTGCCCCCTACCCTCCTTCAACCCCTCTCCCACCCTCAAAAGAGAAGCAAAGTTAAGAGAGCTCAGAGTACCATACCCAAGTTCATGACACAAGTACCTAACAGTAAAAGGAACCTTTCATTAGGGAGTGATATTTTAGATGGTTGAGGGCATATTTCTTTTTCTTATTATTGCAGGGCTGATTCTGAGTGGTGTGACTTCCACATTCAGAGCCAGTACAAGAAACAGTGTGCTAAGAGAACAGACCTGCAGGCATCGTAAGTCAGTAATTATAAAGAAAAGACCTCTTCAAATGCTAATGAATTTTAGAATTTTTTCAGGCTTAATTTTTAAAAATTTAAAAAAGAAAAGTTAAAAAAAAAATAAGTTAATATGAGAACTTAAGTGAACTTGTCAAATTTACTCATAAATTATAAATTTACTAGTAGTTTGTCGTTGAATGTTTGGGATTTTCAAATATTTACCCATATAGTGAGTTCAGATGCTTTTGTAAATTACTGTTCTGATGTGCTTTTATGTTTCTTTATGTGCAGAAATTTGCCCAAATGTAACAGAATTTTGGGTTACATCAAAAACATAATCTTGATGAATGATGCAATGCTTTCTGAAATTACATAATTTAGATTTAATGTGTGAAAAGATAAAAAATTTTGTTTTGTAATTTTAAATCATCTGAGTTTCTAAAATCAAGAGACTCCACATCTTTTCCCCATGATATCATAGTTCCTTTGAGAAAGTTGTAACTTGTAATTTATGTCCCATATGAAATATGTTAGAGGGAAATATTGCATTTAAAATGCACCAAAATGGCGTACAAAGAAAATACCTTAAATCATTCAGTCTCACTAATAAACTCTAGCAATAGCTTCATCCCCACAAAATGTTACGCATTACAAGAGTAACGGATGTTGCATCATTTGAATTTTTAAAAGTTTGGGTGAAGAAATTACTTCTGTGTAACAAATAACCAATTTACTTCCTGTGAGAGCCTTAGGTCTTTAAAAGAAAGCTACCATACTACCTTATTTTGAATTGTCTATCATTCTGTATCTATTAATGTTGGTTTTATAAGTACGAAAATTTTCTGTAAAAAAAATGCAATGTTTCCCTTTAAAAGAAGGCCTCATTTGGCCATAAAGTTACTAATTGAAATTTTTTTGTTTTGATTGTGGTAGTCAAAGCTGAACATGAAACCCAAATGTCCTCTTCTTGCCAAAAGCATCCACTGGTGTATGGTTTACAGATATTTGGAATGAAGATGGGGCCACTACTAGACATAATTTAGGGTGTACCAACCTATTACTACTACTGCATGTAAAGTTGATGGAGTGTCAAATTCCACTTCCTCCAAGGAAGTGTCCCCTGTTTTACAAATATTTCAGTGGAACCATTATAACGTGAGGTAGAAAAGGAGTCAATGGCACGAGCCATTGCATAATGGTGAGAAGGTGTTGATGTATCATGTTAGTGGTAGACTCCTCTGCATGAAGTCAGAATAGCTGACTATCTCCAAAGGGGATTGTGTTCTTGATATTATTGCATTCTCCCTCTACCACACTCCCTTTGGTAACACCTATGGCACACTGTGTCCTTGTGAACATGTGAAAAGATCAAACGTTAGGCTGGAGTATTCATCTTGAAGGGGAAGTTGTTGGTATAAAATAAGTTGCATTTGTTCTATTTCAGGTTTTCAGGATTAAATCCAACTGCTGCAATGAAGAAAGCCACCCAGAATGTGATATATGGAGGCAAAATGTTTAATGCCACAAGGTAGAGAAACTTTGGAGTATAATTACTAAGTTATAAATTGAATGACAGATGTCATGACAAAATGTATAAACTTATTTGCATTTAAGAAATTTTAAATTAAATTGCTCTTAAGTCTGACAGGAAGATCGTTCATAAGAGAGTAAGTACTACCATGGAAATTTATCTCTGTTTGGAGGAATAACTCAGTCCCCCTGCCCTACTCCACTTTGCTAGCTGTTAACTCTGAAACAATATCTTTTCCAAATAAAACCATGGTTCATGTGTAACTACCTGTTTGGTGACTGATGGCAACGGAGAATGATATACCTAAAGGATATGTATTATGAACAATCACAAACATTTCAGGCTTTTATAGAAAATGAAAGGACTGCTGAGAAATTGGGAATTTACAAACAGAAAAAGTGCATTTTGGCTGTTTCTTTATTTTCATGGTTCCTGCAAGTCAATGGAATTTTTGTTTCCAGGAAAAGAAAGTGGCTACCTTGGTAAAAAATTAGTCACTTTTCTTGAGATGTAAAATGTGTGGCAACTTTGTTGCTGTGATGAGTTGTATCTGAATTAATGAGTTTCTATGAAACAAGTAAAGTAATATTATTACAACAGACATTTCCTCAGAGATATCCTCCCAGAAGGTTGTGTAAGGATGTAGATGGAAAAAAAATGGTTAAAAAAGAAAATAGAAAAAATTTCTCTTAACTTTGCAATTAAGCTTTAAGCTTGAAACATTTGATGGGCTGAGATCTTCTCAGGTAAGGATAGTGTGTAGTGTGTGGAAACTAAATTTGACCAAAATTGACTCTTATTTAAACCACTGTGAAAAATTATGGTAACTAGTTCTTGAAAGTAGGTTGTTACTACAATGCAAGAGTTCTCAAGTGTTTTGAACTGTAGGCTACTTTTATGTGATTTTTCACTTGATAAGAGTTGTAACCAGAACATAGCTTTATTTCTTTTTTAAAGTTTTGGCTGTGCCAGTATTCCTCAGGCAAATTATGTGCAAGTTGCAGGCCTGCTGGACTCCACTTGGGAATCTAATCAATAACATATATCTGAAGCCTGCTTTTATGAGGACCCTTGGGGAGTAATTGCAAAAGTCTGATGTTATGCAAACTTAATGTTTGTTTCAAAAAGGAAATGATTTGAGAAATCATGAAAAATCTAGTTTATATGTTTGAAATATTCACATGATACTGGGCTATCATCATGTTTTTGAGAATCCTATTACAGCTGTAGGGACCAAAGAGTTTGTTTTGACAATTCACATACGTTGGAGGTAGTTTTGAGCCAGCAGTGTTGAGATATATAGGTTATGTCATTGACAAAATTTACAAGTGGTATGAGATGACAGAGACAGTCTCTCTGGTAACATGGGCTGATTTCATCTTTTGCTCTTTTAGCTCAGGAGGAAATAGGTCTCAGCCTAAAAATCCAAACAAGAAAATGATTCTGAAGAGCTTGGGAGCAAAGTATGCAGATTTTATCCAGGAAGAGCTGAAGCCGAAATGTGTTACGTTGCTAGGCAAAGACAAGTTGGAGGATGATACGTTAGTGAGTGTGTCTGGCGCCACCAAAGAATTGTAAGTTCCTCTGACCAGTCATCTTATTGTTTAATTTTCAAATGTAGCATTTGGAAGGCTGATCAGTATGCCAGTAATTGACAACAAATCCTTGCTTTTACAAGGTTGCTGGATTGCAGTGATTATTGTTTTTATACATAAATTATAATTCAATTTGATTTCATAATATGTTGCTACATTGTCCTCAAGTCAGAAGTTAAGACATTTTCCAAAATTTGGAGTGCAAAATACTGGAGTTTCGTCTTAAGAGAGGAAAAAAAAAAACCAAGTTTTTCAAGTTTGGCATCTCTGAGACTTTTGGATGAGGAATGATAAAAGTTAAGTCATGACGAGCCTCTGATGATGTGACTTAAGTCAGTTGAAGTTCCTCATCAGGTATTTGAATTACTTTAAATTAGGTTAATTGTAATAATTAAGTTAATTTTGGGTTAATGATTAAGAAAACTAGTCACAAGGTATCTGTTGAGACATGACTGGAGTAGCATCAAGTCACTGTAGTTTAAGACTTGAGTAAATTCAAGTCTCTAAGTTTTGAGTCACAAGGTATCTGTTGAGACATGACTTGAGTAGCATAAAGTCGCTGTAGTTAAAGACTTGAGTAAATTCAAGTATCCAGATTTTGAGCCTTGAGTCACAGTAAGTCTTTGTAACACTACTGAGAGACTCAAGTAGACTCTCTGCAAGAAATGACTCGAGTCAAGTCAAGTCACTTGAGTTGGGGACTCAAGTCTTTAAAATTGAAACTCTAGTCACGTCATTGAATTAGGTCATTACAACACTGAATGTTTCACAGCACAAATATATCATATAGATGTATCACAGATAAAAGAATTGTCTTGTATAAATTAATCAATGCATAAATATCTTAGTCATGGAAGTAGACAGAATAATTCATGATATTGTATACCTGGGTAAGTTAATGTGACTTAATTTGACAGCAGTCACCTCAACTTATTAGAAACATCAGTTCAAGCTATGAATCCTTTGATTTCCCTCTCATAAAGTTACAATTTTTACAATTCAAATATCACAGAATTGTCACTGGTAAATGAGTTGCCTTGCATAAATTTATCAACTAATGAATAAAAGTATTTTCATGTACTTAGACCGTAGTGTATTCTTATAAGTTAATCCCCTTTGATGTGACTTCATTTGCATATTTATTTTCATCTGAATTACAGTCATTCCTTGCTCAGCAAACCAACTCCAGGTTCTCAGAATTTTATTAGACATATGGTAGAAGCAGAGAAAGGTAGGTCAAGAATACTCGGAAAAATATTTCACAAAGTCAGAAGCATGTATTAAAAGAATAGTGAAGTGAGGGGTAGGTGGTTCATAATCTGATGTTACCAAGTCGGTGAACTGTGGGATTTTTTAGGGAATAGTACCCGATCATGTTATATCATGATATATGCAAAAGCTAAAACCACCCAAATGTTAATTTGAGTACAACTCATATTCCTGCAAAAAGAGTGGAATTTTTAAGCCTTTGCATATATCATGTTATAATATGATGGGGTACTATTCCCTAAAAAATCCCACAGTTCACTGACTTGGTAATGTCAGATAGTGAACCGCCTACCCCCCACTTCATGTTTACCAGCTGTATACATGGTCTTAACAGCAGACTCGAAGTCTTGCTTACATTGTCATAAGTACTCGTGAAAGTTTTACATTTGCATTATCTTTGGTGTGTATGAGTTTTCACACATTTTAATGAGTGTAAAAACAAACCTTTCCTATAGCAGGGATGAGTAAGCTTCAAAATCTGTGAATATAATTGCAAAGATAATTTAATGAGTTTGAGTCATTCAAATCGATTAACTAAAAAATCACCCTTGATTAAAAAAAAAAAGTCTTCAAATGCTCTGTACAATAGTAGGGGACATAAAATGCAAACAAACAATCTTGCATAGACAAAATAAAGATGTAAGCCATTTTTTTTTAAGAAGGTGTTACTTAAGTGTACAAGTAGAAGCAACGGTGCAAAAGAATAAGTACGTCTTTATAGGTCAGGTTTCCATCATGCCTTCTAGTGTCATTTGTACATAACTGGCCAACTAAAGAAGAGCTACATTTGGTAATATTGCTTCATTTTTAATATTTTATTGTACCACAGATCAAGTGTGCAAATGTTTTCGCATAGATACAAATTCTTTGAGCCACTACTTTAATTTCTTTCCGCAATAAAATGCCATACTATTCAAACTTTTTGGTACAAGTTTCAGAAATTCACTTGAAAAAGAACTTTTCTTTCACTAGTAATTTTCTTTAACCAGAGATTGATGTCAAGAAAACCGCAATTTTAAACTGGAAAATTGTGCCTGCTTATACACAGAACAAGTCTCGCACAAGCAGTCTCTGTGGTGGTAAACTTTCCTTCCCAGCATGCATTGTATACTGAACCGAGGTCGCTTATTTAGCACCGTAGTTGTTACTATCAGCAAAACAGGATTCATTCTGACACCTTTGAAAAGCCTGACAATCCTTGACTTTGACTTGGCCATTTTCAAGACCTTGCCTGAATTTTAATGATCGTAAAACTAATAATGGCTGAAACTTAATTTGTACAATTTGTAAAATCTGAAGAAACTGTGGTGCTTTCAATCATACCAATGTAATTGTCTTCTAAGAAGTGTGATAATAAATAATTGATTTGCTATTGAAGTGTCATGTGCTTGCAACAACATTTTTTCCTAAGGTTAGGGGGTACGTCTTCAAAAAAGTGCACCAACCCTGGCCAAAATGATTAATATTTGAAGTGAAAGTGGTTAAAGTGATTTCTCACAGCATGTATAATCTCGCTATTTGACCTTGGTTTCTCCCATACACTTACAGCCAAAGATGCAGTACCAGTTGCTGCGGCTGATTTAATCAAACAGCATAAATTACAAATTAATTCATCAATCAAGATGAGAAAGGCATCGTTAGAGAACTCTAGGGCTGGAAGCAGCAACAAAGAAAACAATTTATGTCTTTCAAATGGAATAAGTGGAAAGAGCAGAAACAGTGATGACAACCTGAAATCTCGTCAGCTGATGCTTCTTGAAAAAATGAAGAAAGAGATGAAATCTGCAAAAGAGGTGGTCAAAAGTCCCTCTGGGGAGGGGAATGGACCCCAGCTGGAGGTAGACTTTAACCCAGAAGGGCTTATTGATTTGGATGTGGACACACAGCAGGATAGTTTTAAATCCAAGTCTTCTGCTAGAATGACACGTGAGGAACTTGCCAAAGCAAAAGCGGTGGCTTTGATAAAGAGGAAAGGGAAGCTGGAAAAGAAAGATCCAAATGAAACTCAAAAAACAAAGAAACCCCTTGATGAGAGGGCTCTGAAAGAGATAAGGAAGAGAACAGAAGCAAATCGCAAGTCATCCTCAGATGGTAGGTCCTGTCTCTTCGAAATGTTGTATCTTAGCAATTGCCTTCTTGCAGAGGTGTCTCATTAGGCTGAGGACTGGTGGGTCGGAATGTTGGCAGGTGGGCAGGGGAGGGGGTAGGTAGTTGCTGTTTCTCAATAATTAAAGGAATAAAAGAGTAAGCAGTTGCTTGTGATTCAAAACAGTATTACCCGTTAATTAATATTCAGGCTTTCCATGGATACTTTAAAGTCCTTGAAATCCTCACATACATTGTAACTGTTGAAAAAGACATAAATTTTTTATTGCTTCCAAATACTGTAGTTGTCAAAAGTTCAAATTCTAGAGAGAAAATACTTGAGGCTTTAATTGTATTTTTTATGTCATGTAGTCTAGAGTTGCCCAGGACTATGGCATCTTGCAGTTTAGTTAGTCCTCCACTGCCCTGATCTATTGCCTTTTCTTCTTTGTCGAGGGCTTACACCTTCTTGGTGATTCCCACATATTGGAGACAAGTCTATGTATCTACAGTTCCGTGTTAAGGCAGGCCTGGAGGAAGATAAGGCACTGGATTGTGGGGGTGGCGTGGGGGGGGGGGGAGGGGCGAGATAGCTTCCAGGCAGGGTGAAATATTTTTCAGGGGATGAAATATGTTAAACTGTACAATGTTAAGTAAATAGTAATCAAAAACTTTTGTAGGGGTGTCAAATTATTATGGGGGGTGTAGTCCTTCTCATCCCCCTTGACTATGAGCTTATTTGAGGGACTTCAACCTGCTAAGGAACAGGGAGTACAAAAAGGGTAGCATCCCTTGTATTTTGGTGATAAGTTTGGAAATGTATTATTTTTCTAGGGTAAGTTCATGAGGGCAGATGAGTTGGGGGAACTTTGGGGAAGTGCTTTGATATGTGGAATGTTTCGCAGGTAATTTGTTATGCTTTTGTCAAATGTTCCTCTTCAATTTTTTTTTATTTCAATTATATTATGAAATATTGATGGGAAAGAAGGGATATTACTGCAGTTATGTGGATAATGGTCAGGCTTCGACAAATCCCCTGCCCAACAGTCCGGGACAAGTTACAACTTACTTGGGCAATAGTATTGTTCAATATCATAGCCTGCCGGGCAATTACCCTTGCGGAGTCTCCTCCACAAAGGAGTTCAAAGGCATATTAAAAGTGGAAAGGAGATATCCATGCGGACAAGTAGACTAAGAGAACAGCTAGCCCGATGCACAAGTAATGACCAAAGAATTTGTCGAAGCCTGTAATGGCGCAGCAGTTCTAAGCCTTTGACTCAACTCCATTGATAGCAAATTTCCATTATGTAAGTGAGTGTGGAAGTGAGTTTCTAAATCCACTCTGTACGAAGAATCCTGATTGTTGGAGTGCTTTATTGGTTCATGGAGGGTTATACATAAAACTTATTAGTGCATATACCCACAATCAATCCCATAATCCCTTGCATGCATAAATTATTGCAAGAACTTGTATCACTCTTTATCAACAGAAACAACAGAAGGGGAAGAACCACAAAAGAAGAAAAGAAAAGTTGTCTTTGGAGAAGTTGTTGATCTCGATTCTGATGAGATGAAGGAAGTCCTGGGAGCAACGTCTATTTATGAAGGAGCTTTAAGAGAAGTAATGCCGCAGTCTGAATATTTAAATTTTTTATTTTAATTTCCTGTTAGAATTTGCAGAGGAGGATTTTGATAAATGATATTCCACAGTTACTACATTTAATGTAATCAGCTAGTAAAACCCAAAATTAGCAAGGGAAAGGGGCCATTGGCTCCTGGTTGACCCCAAGTACCCCTTCTTTCACTGATTTTTTTTTTAAAACCAGTGGAAAGTTTCTAAGAAAAGGTGGTCCTTGATTCTCCTACTGTTTTATATCTCAGGAAGTCAACATTATGATTAGCCATTATGCTACATTGGTGTACAAAAAGCATTCTGAAGTAGTAATTAGTTACCATTGCTAATCTTAAGTTGCCTGTGCTTTATCCAAAATAACAACAAACCAGGGAACACCTTAGGCAAATAGTGGCCCCTGGTCCTTGAATTCTTGTTTTGCACCCTTTCTAGCAAGTTACAATACAACTTCCTGATCTGTGGTCTTCTATTGTCCCCCTCCCCTCTCTACCACCTTCTGTTCTGACACTGCAGGCATGCAGCATGTGGCTGTTTTTTCTGGAGACCAAAAGGGGATTTCATTTTCATTACCAATCTTAAATAGCTCTTGCTTAGTATGGTTATGACATCTCATCCCACCAGTGCTAACCCATTTCTCCCTTCCCCCTCTTACACAAAACAGCCTCCCCTCCATAATCCCAAACTGCCCATCAAGTGCACTTTTTAATTTTCTGCTTGGGATAAATTATTGAAAAATCATCACAGATTCCACCTAACATTTTCCCAATGACATAATCTGTGGAGACACAAATTTTAGTAAAGATATATCTTTTCTGACCTTTTTAGTCTGTTGTCATGAAAGTTTTTCAAACCAATCTTTCACACAGTCTTTTAAATACTTGAAGGCACACCTGTATCCCACACTAAGACAAAATATAATTTTTTGCCACCCATGGCCGTGATCCCTGTAAAAATTTTGTTAACGGGAATAATGTTGTGTGGGCACTGGATAATAATTCTCTGTGTCGTCTTTGATTGTTTCCTTTATTGCACATTATCAAACAGCCAAGAGGCGGGGGATATTCCAGTAGATCTGTATGGATCTTATGCATTGAAATCATGTGGTGTCATTTTGGTGGCAAAACAATGAAGCACACTGCATTGTGATGTAGACTTTGCACACACTTGTGTGTATCTGACCTGGTGCGCAAATCTGCTGTCTGCATTTGTTGGTGTTAGTTGCAATGATGCATGCTTGCTTCCATTGGGGGCTGCACTTTCTGTTCTATGACATCATATGCATAAGGTCTATAAGTAATGTATATATCAGTGCCTGTGTTACCGTAGTAAAAGAATTTGTAGTTGAAGAATGCATCATGACTGCTGCAATTCCAGTTTACTTAAAGAAAACATTCTAATGAGAGGTATACCCACTTCTTTTGGCTAGCCTTAATTAATACGTTAATGATATGCTACGTACAGTTGAAAAATAACCCAACTCACAACATGGAGGGGGTGGGGGGGAATAGGGGGAGGAAAATACCTCCGTCTGATTTTATTTTTGAACACTGATGAGAATGTTTACATAAGTATTTCAGAATTGTAATTCTTGTGAGAACTGTGTTGCTAGCTATCTTATTTCACTGCCAACTTTTGATAATTTAATGTTTGTTGGCAATGAACATAAATTCATAAATAAGTGCAACAGCTTAGACAAATATCAGTGTTTTTATGACCTTTTGCTCCAAGTTGGTGTGTATTTTGACAAGAGTATGTTTGGCTCTTAAGTGCAAAACAGACTTGGCAACAGTGGTTAG
Organism: Holothuria leucospilota; assembly: GCA_029531755.1. Taxonomy (NCBI): domain Eukaryota; kingdom Metazoa; phylum Echinodermata; class Holothuroidea; order Aspidochirotida; family Holothuriidae; genus Holothuria; species Holothuria leucospilota. The sequence continues at coordinate 26,083,408 of CM055962.1, read as the reverse complement.
AGGAACTATGATAAATTCTCAAAAGCAGTCCTTATCAACTGTTTTTTTCCTACAGCTGGAAGTGGAAATGGAGGAGAGATATTTCAGCCAGATGGAAGCCAAGGAGAAACTTGAACTTAGGATGGATGCCATAAAGGAGAAACAATGTAAAGTGGTCTCTTGTAAACAGGTGAGCCCAGACTCCCAAAATGATGCCATTTTGTGAGAGATGTCACTCCCAAGTTGATGTTTTTATAATGTTATTTACATATAACTGATGCCCCACTTCTCCTCACATGTCCTCTCAGTGCCAAAATCAAGGCAATACTTATGTTTAACTCAGGAGTAATAAAACTTTCTTGCATTCAGTTTAGGAGATGGGCACAGCCTTATGAAGGATTGAGTGCACAGTATTGTGTGGATGTGAGTCATGTGACCTTGAGCAATTTAACCCCAGTGCGAGCTACTGTAACTTTGGGAGCTGTACTAGACAGGTGTTTTACTTAAACTGGAGGAGGGGTCAAAGGTAGACTTAGTTAAAAGAATTTTGACTTTTTGGGGCAAGACTGTAGAGCCTGTAATCATCCCATTCTGTATTTTTTTTTCCTAATAAAATTGTTTCTAACTTTTGGTAAATTTGCCAGGCACTTTTTATGATTTGACAGAAATTGTTGCATGTACATTTTTTAATTGGTTACTGATCTTTAATTTCCAGGAGTGGTGGGACATTTTGATTTAGTGTACAAGAAATTTGGTAGGACTTTAGAAGATCCAGCCCAGGGTTGTAGCCAGCCCATTTAAAAGGGTTGCCCACTAACTTCCACATGGTTTGGATTCCCAGATCATCCCTCCACCTTCTTTTTTGTCACACCTTGCATTATTAATATGATTCCTAGCCTATACTACAAATTTGTGTTCTTTCTGCAATTGCCAGATGCCATTAAATCACATCCAACAGTGCTTCTTTTCAAATTTCTCTTGGGGAGGTACCCCCAGACTCCTTCCCTTGCCATGTCTTTGCCATCATTTTGGCACGTACATGATCACTACTACAGGGGTGGAAATGAAGGCCAAAAAGGCCACAGCCTTTGTATTTTTGGCAATGGCTTTGGAGCCCTTCAAAATGGTATGCTTTTGAAGACCAATTAGCCTTTTTGTCCTTCCTAACAAAATGCAAGCAAGCATGTACCATACAGATAACACCGAAGTTTCTGTCTGGCCTTGATGCCCTTTGAGATGCATAAATGTGCCCTAAAAAAGCTAACATAAAATGGCCTTGCCATCATGGATTTTTATTTCCAGCCCTGCTACTAGCTGGATAAACTAGCTAGATAACTCCAAAACTGTAGCTGTTCTCACTTCACAGTAATGCAAGATTCCATAGAATGTTTTTTGGAGTTACCCATTTTGATTGCCAGATGCCAGGAAATCACATCTAACAATGTTAAATTTCAGAAATTTTCTGGGTATTGGGCAGGGCCCTCAGGCCCCTTGTGTTTTGGCCATTTTGATGGATATACTGTCATAATCAAACTAGCTTGTTTAAAATTGCAGAGGAGTTACAGTACACCAGGGTCTTCACTCATCATTTTTTTCAGGAGTCACTGACCCTTGAGAATAAATTACAAGAGTCAAAACTAAAACAGAATGGGTTAAAATAAATTTGAGATTAATGCAACAAACTTTATTCCCATTTTATCTTTATTTTCTACATCATTACTACATATTGTTGGGGTGAAAAGCTGTGCGTCAGTTTGACCCCAGAGGTTTTCTGCCTGTGTGTCAAAATCAGAAGTTGTGCGTTGTTGACCCTGGTGCCCGAGTCAGTGAAATCACTGGTTACACTGATGAATAGTGCATGAAAATGTTTCTTGTGTATTTATCATACATGCCAGCTGCCAGTTAATTGCATCAAACTGACAGCATTTAATTTCAAAGAGTATCAAGGTTTAATATCACACAAACTTTAATTGCTCTCCTCTCTTGCTGCTTGTAAATTACTACATTTATAACAAAATTTCATGCATAGACTTTATCAAATACAGTAACCTTGGGGTAGAGTCCCTTTTGTTTCTAAAGAACAATAACATAGATGTTTGTTTTTTGAACAGTTTATTTTTTTAGTAACCTCGGGGTAGAGTCTCTTGATTCTAAAGTACATTACCCCAGATGTTTGTTTCTGAAAAGTTTGTTTTTTGAAAAATGTCCTTGAGAAATGCCTGCAGCATTCAGCTGTGACCTTGCAGAGGCATTGAATGCACAGTGATATTTTTTGTGTGACAATTTTTCCTCTTATTTTCAATCTTTATTTTGAACATGGCACATGAGGATTTGGAAGAGTCTTGTTAAAATTATCAAAAAGCATTTATTCAACTACATCCTGGTTCTTGTGTAAAGATCGATTCATATGCCAAATTTCCTTGCCAATGAATATTGTCCACTTTGTATGTTTATTTAAGATTTAATATTCAAATCATGAAATACATTTCTTTTTTGAACTCTTACAATAAAATTTGTTAGTTTTCTTGTTTTTTTTCTTTCTTTTTTTTCTTTCAGTGTAAATTCACCTGGTTTTGTGCCTCTAGCCTATGCAAAGCAGAAAACCACAAGCTGTTTTGGCATGAAGCCACACAGCGTTTTTTCAAGTGCTATGATTGCAACACACGAACTATAACTTTCTTTCGGTATCCCACAAGACACTGTAGGTAGGTGCACCAAATGCAAAATTTCATGAATTAAGTTCACTAAACATATACATGCAGAGATGCCAACTAGTACGGTTTTCCCGTATTTTGTACGTATTTTGGTAGGAAATACGGGAATATGCTTTGCCTGGTAAAAATACGGAAATAGGATCGCTAAAAATATGGAAATCAGATCTCAAAAAATAACAGTGTAAATAAAAGTGTGACTGGAGTGGGAGACTATAAAGCAGAGGTCACGATATCACGACCCAGACCTGCTGCCTGTAGTGCATGGTAACCAGTTCATTTATTGGTCTGTTTATGGCCACCTCCCAAATACGACCAGTTAGATACAGCGATGTTAACTTTGACTCCGTTTCGTTAGTTGTGTACACTGGAGACACAGGTAACCATGTGTAACTGCTAGTGCCAGCGCAGCTGTATAACTGTATAATATTGTTATGTAGCGTACTGTGATGGACTCGGTGAAGTACGCTGCACATGGAACTGCTTATTCTGGATTAATAAGGCCATTGTTGTTTGTTTCATAAACGACGAAATAATTCCCCTCAAGCCAAGGAAACAAACATTGAAGCCCAAATACATCAAAATGTGGTATTTCATTGTTAAAAGTAGTCCAAATTATGTGGGCAAAGCTGTAATGTTAGGCCTAGCCTAACGAGTAATGTTAGTTGACTAATCTCAGAACCTAGCTATAGTCTAGGCCTAGCGTATGTTAGTTTGAAGAAAATACTCTTTTGATATCCAAAATATGCTTTTTAATGTGAAAAATACTGGAAACCACATTTGAAAGTGGGTATCTCTGTACATGTGATGTGACACATTGTAGCAGATTGTGTTTTGTGTTGGCATGTAAGAAAACAAGTTTCAATCAATTAAAACCTATCTTTTGTGTTAATTCATTAAAATTATAACATTTTAGTCTAATGTTTGGAATATGTAAAAGATTGATATACATAAAATGTTGGTGCCAAAAGAAGGCTTTAGATTTACTCTTTGCATTTTGTGCAGAAAACTTAATATGGTCTTTGATCAAGGGAATACTCTCTTTATAATTTGTAGACGGCATCTGTCATGAACTATGGTAAAATTGCACTAGTGCTTTAGTGTCACACAATTTCCAGAGGATTTAGATTTTTTTGCTCTGAGGTTGGCAGGTATGCATTGTATCTATTTTTATGGAGTTAACTGGCCAATTTCCACTCTAAAGAAGTATTCTTCTGGCTTTACTCATGTGTTAAAATGAGTTAAAATTTAGATTCTTTTGTTAAAAACATGACAGGTTAGGTTTTTGATGAAGAGACCTTTGAAGCAATTAAATGATTGGAATTCTAGAGTGCAGACATTGTGAGCAGGCATTGGAGGGGGAGGGGGAGGAGGGGAGAGGAGGGGAGGGAGAGTTACATATTCAGATAAACGTATGTATTTACAGGAATTTCTGGCAAGTTACAGTAGCTCATTTGTTTCACTGAAGGGATTCCACCCTTGTTTGTCCAAATTAGGAGTAATAATAGGCACGACCATTACTGGGGCAAACTTTTGCACAAGTAAGTTGAGCTTACTGCCTTCTTTACTTTACTGAAAGCAATCTATGTTATGGGGCATTTTCTTGACACAAGTGAGAAATGTAGCAAGACATTCAGAAAGCGACTGGCTTCACCTTTACAGCATCCTCCCACTTGCCAAATATCTGCCATTTTATTGACTCCTTGAGGAGTGGCACTAGTTGAAGTGTTGAAACCTTTCTTGTAAATGTGAAAACAAATATGTAACTATCATAGTAATTACAGGACCTCATTAGGAGAAACCTCCTTCATAGTTGTAAAGTGACAGAAGAGATAGAGACTCTCATGTGTGATTCCCTTGCTATGAGCAATTCTTAGATCTCATTACTTGAAATGACATGATTCAGGTTTCTAAAATTTCACATGAAGGTTGAAATTATCAAGACTTTTAAGGAATGAATGGTTAAGCCAACTTTATTTTGAAACCTCAGCTATATGTGCTACAAATCTATTTCTCTTAAAAGTATCTGAAATGACTTTTTAAAACAAAAATATGGCATGAAAGGTAAACCACATGGCAGAGTTATTCTGCGTGAATTTAACAAGAATCAATATTGTCAAATAATGGAAAGGCAGGAACCATAGATATATTAGGAAACCAGATACTGTATGCTAAATCCTGAGATAGATTTCATTGAAACACTGCATGACAGATGAATCTGAAAATCCAGTATAGCTCTCCATGAAACCGAACCAGCTGTGTGATCCCCAGGGTTCAACCCAGGATTGCTAGAGTGCTGGCAGTTCTTTCCCTGTGGAAGGCTCCCATTCACCCCTCCCCACCATTTATTTATAGGTCTTACTAAGCCTGTCACTTGCCTTCGCTGCACTGGGCTTGCTGTGAGTTACATCAGGGAGCTGTAAGGGATGGAGAAACAACACTTGTTCCTCCTTTCAAACTAGGTGTTTTGCTGACACTTAAGCTTCGCATTGTCTGGTTCTTGAAAATTCTCTAATACTTAGAGGGATCGGGCAGTGAAGACAATTGTTCTGTCGTCTGCTATATCTGAGAGAGTTCATAGGATGATTTCACCCATAGTTATCACGTTGCCAGCCGCCAGGGAGAGCAAAGTTTATTTCAACTTGTGCCCCCAGGTGCCATGCTATAAAAGGGTACAGTGTATCTGTTTATTACTTTTTGAACATAGGTACATTTTTTGCTATTTCACGAACAATCCGGGATCTTTTGAAATTTTATCATCAAAATTTAGACTCCCATTGGTTTTCAAACAAGTATATTCCTTTTTTAATGAAGAAATTAGAATAATAATGGAATTGTGCAGCTTAAGAGTGGGTGAACAGTCGTTTTGATCAAAAACGGTGAAAATGTTTCACATTTATTGGCTGGGCAGTTATCTTCAAAGCAACATCTTGAAAATGGTCTTTGTTACAGGATTACTGCACTTTGAAAGGGGGAGATCATCATTAAGAAGCAAAGTCAACTAAAATCAAACAATAAGAACAAAGAGACCTGTCAATCAAATTTGGCTACATGAAAAGGATTAAATCCTTTTCAAGTACATATTGTCTGACAGATTTGGTCGATGTTTCTCCATCTCTCACAGCTCCCTGGTGATATCAATGTTTTCATCAAGAATTCCTCTCAGTAGTCCAGGGACCCTCAACTTTTTTCGAAGTCCCGAGAAAATTTAAAGGGTGTCAGTTTTACTCTTCTATCTAACTAGAAGTATTGGTCAGAAATAGCTCTTTCTACGGTTGTTGGTGGTTGGGATTTCTTCATCTTAGCCGAGCCCTATTGGCACAGAACACTGAATCCCCATCCAAGAAAAATTAACTTTTGAATTTATTTTTGCCTCGGTTGCAGGAACTGTAGAAGTGGAAAATTTGTTCGAGTATCCATGCTCAATGTAAGTATAACAATGATAAGTGTTTTCAAAACAATCTCTCAAATTCAAAGAATTATGTCCCCTAAACAATTATTTCATTAAATTTGAGTCGAACTTAGTATGATAAATCTTGACAAATACAGCAGTGACATCAAATGTTGCATTGAAAAAGAATCTCACCAGGGAGGTGTTAGGAAGGAGATCTAAAGTTCTCTAGACTCTTTGAAGTAATGTTCGTTTCCAACAGTTATCGTGCCTTGCTCCTCAAAATTCTTGTCTCAATACTTAGATCAACTAGGATCAGTGATGCATTGTCAAAATGACAATGAGAAGACACACCTCTTACGTTGAACTTGTTTAACTTTTCGTTGTCAGCCATCATGCACAAATGTGAAATTTCAACCTTTTGTCTTTATTTGTCACGCTAAATATCATTTCATTTAAAGTGAGCTAAATATTTCTTTACAACTTACTTTTTGAATATATTTCCTAATGATGGGAAAATGTGCTAAAAACAAAAGCAAATGTATAGGCTTGAACAATCTTCCAGCAGGTGACGAATAAAAATCGTGGGGGCACAATTGAAGTACATTATCTAAACGTTTGTTGCCAGTTGTTTTAAAGAAAATCCTGATTTAATTTTGTACACTTTTGCAGAAACAAATCTTACTTCAAAGCATGTATAGACAATGGCCTTTGTCCCAGGATTACTTGGAAAAGAAAGGGGGAGATCATCATTAAAAGAGTTTAGTCAACAGAGACTTAACAATAGGAACAAAGAGATCTGCCAATCAAATAGCAGTGCCTGAAAAGAATTAAATCATTTTCAAGTGCATGTTGTTTGACAGATTTGGCTGTTGAATCTCCTTCCTAACGACTCCCTGATCTCAGAGATGAATATAGTTTGCTAACCCATGGATAAACTCCCTTACTTAAAGATAAGGCTGTAACCTCAAAATGCTACTCAACATGTGTTTGTTTTTTTTTCTCTTTCTCTACAAATATCCTGTGTAACAATGCTCATCATAGAAATAACCAAAAAAAAACAGGGATTTCCCTCTCTTCCAAACAATTATTACAAGCAATATTGTTCAAGCATTCTTATTCTCTTATATTTACAACTTAATTACACTAGGTAAACAGAAGCTGATATCAGCCACATGTAGCAATCTTTTCATTGCAAGATTTCAACAGATGTGGCACAAAGCCCACAATTGAGTTGCTTTAATTGCCAGCATTATTTTAGTTTTTGTTTGCTAACCAGTGGACAGCTTTGTGAAACTCAAGCAATAGCAACTGTCAACTGTTTATTAAGAGATCAAGTTCCTTCTGCTAGTTATTGCAATAAGCTCCATCAAGCTTTTGTTTCAAATTACAGTACAAATGTTTATTATAGTATGTTACCTGATTAGCATAGATTGTGGGCTTTGTATATCTAATAACACGTCAGAGCAGTTGTAATAAATATTAGGTGCATATAAAATGTGATGTAGAAAACCCCATGAGAGTTGCAGGCATTTGCAATTCCTGTGAGCAAGCAGAAGGAATAATGTTAGTTGTGCAGGCATGTGTGATATGTATTATGACAGGGACCAAGGTTATGCTTGACAGACTTGATTAAGTTGAGGGGTTTTCGTAATAAAAATCAATTACGTCTACTATGTTAACTGATGAGAAGAATTTGTTGTTGGTATATTTGCTTTCGAAGAGTACCTTAAAATAATCCTGGAAACTCGTTTGCTGTTAACATATTTGCTTAAAGAACTCAGCCGGAAATTAAAAGAGAAAGCTTATTTAACTGCATAAACAATAACAAATGAGTGCAAATAAAATATGAAAGTGGCTTAAGCCTCCTTTACTAAGGGCATGTAATCATTATTACTAGACCCACATACGATCTCTCAATCTTATTAAGAAGAGATTGTATTATGCACCAAGTATAATGCAAGTAATAGTATGGTAGTAAACAATAACATGCATTAATCTTGGTTCATGTATACTAATACATGTGCATCACATACTACCGCAAGTATGCACACCATATGTAGTTGCTTTAAATAAACTTTGACAGTGCTAGGACAGTAAGACAAGACATAAGTGCCAATGACTTTGAGTCACCTTTGATCCTAGAACATTCACACCATGTGCAGCTCGCGGTAGGGGCACAGGAGGATAAGTGCCCCCTGTCAAAGAAAAGTTTGCAAATTATGGTCTCAGTTCATCAAAATAACATACAATGAGATATTGTTATGTTTTTATGGAGGAGAGTATTCCTTCCATGCCAAAAATATATAATTTATTGGGCCACTTGGCCTCTGGTTACGGCGGTTACTAGTGTGCGAGGCATCATGACTCTAAGATATTCTGCCTCCCCCCAACTCCCCAAAACAAAATTCTTATGTCTGCTATTGATTCACACTGCAAGCTTGGATCTCCTGCTGGGAGTCAGATCCAGGCTCCCCCTCGTCAAAATCCTAATAGTGAGATCAAATTCGGGTCTGATCTGCTCTTACACCACAACTTTGATCTTGAGTAATTGATCTGACCTTAAGCAGATCAGATTTTGATATAGTGTATAAGCACTCTTAGTCTAAAACTGTATGTATTACTTTACCATTTTAGTTTGCTGAAGGTGGTAGCACTCACAAATGACCTTTTCAGAACAATGGTGGCTCTGAAAGTGATGGTGTTGTCAGGGGCTCTGGCTAGCACATCTTCTTTATTGTAATGCGAAATTATATTGTTGCACAGTACTCATGTTCAAGCTGAGAACACTTTACCTACAACATATAACTCATCTGGAGTTTTGTTATGTAACATTTTCCATTTCAACCAGCTTTCAGTGATTGCTCCACAGTCAGTCAAGGGTTCCCACCATGGCGTCAGTTTTACCTGGGATGGGGAGATGGGGGGGGGGTAAATTCTGTGAATCTGGATTTGGAGTGGACAACTAGCAGTCCACTCCCAACAGCTTTGAAGCTAAATTTGCTTTCCAGAAGCTTTTCATACCTTAAGTTATAATCCTCTATTGCTTTCTACTCCGCTTTTCTAAGCAGGTTAGAGAGAAAGATGATAACCCGCTTCTCCTCAGAGGGGAAGAAAGGAAGTGGGTCATGTGACATGGACAAGTCCTGGCAATCTGGAACAGAAATGGACCAATCTGGAAGTTGGATCTTAATAATTCAGTTATTGAACACAACTGATCTTTGGTACCTCTGGAGAGCTGTTGTTAGGGACACCAGTTGCAGTTCCAGTTAAGTCAAGACATGACAAGTAGTCCTACAGGATGAAACTGTAGCCATCTTGTCTAGTACAGAGGGGCAGTGTCTAGGTGGAGAGGCAGAAAGTTTCTGTGAGGGGGACGGGGATGAGCATGGTTGTAAGTGTCCATTACTCAGACCAGTGATTCCCACTGAATCTTTCAAATGACCCAAATTTCATGATTTTACAATCTTCGGCGACCCAACTGCTGTTTGAGATCACTATTGTGTCCTACCGTTATGAGTTTTATGCGTATTCAGAACAGAGAATATTGACCCAACTGTTGCAACCCACTACAATACCCCACGAACCCCATGACCCCCACACGGGCTTGAGACTCATCCGTTTTCACCTCGTGACCCACCATTTGGGAATCACTCACTCAGACCATAGATTAGAAACAAATATTTTGAGGGCAGCATTGAAATTTAGGTAATGCCCCATTAGTCCTCATTTTGTGAGCCCTTTGATCCCCATCCTATGCATATGGGCCTGTTTAGAGATTCTTCCCATCATGTGTTGGTCTTTAAAGTGTACCTAAAGTCTGAAAATTCAAAAACATATATTACAGAGCATGAAAACTGAATTCCAATGGTCCAATTCCCATCTTCACAGGACTTTCTTAAGCTGAGATATAAAATGTTGAAGTTTATTCACTCAATTTAAAAAGGTAGGTTGCACAATAATTTGTGATGTCATCGTTGTACTACTCAAATTACAATCTTTGTATTTCTTTGTTTTTCTGAAAGCCACCCCACCTTGTGCCAAAATGTAATCGCATTCTTACTGCTTGGGGTGACTTGACTATATAAGCCCTCTCTGTACAGCATGTCATGCAAGAAAACAGGAAGCGGTCAAGGTCATATAAACATTTTTAATTTTAAAAGAAAACAAAGCATTTAATGTGAGTTGTACAACAAGAATGTCAAAAATTATTGCGCAATGAACTGTTTGGATTTAAGTGAATAAATTTTAACATTTAATATCTCAGCAATGGAATAAGCTATGACAATGGGAGTTGGACCAATAAGAATAATTTTGTAACCTCTAAAATATATATTTTTGAATTTTTAGACTTTAGGTCCACTTTAAATAGCACTGTTAGCATTGTCTCTCAAGGAGTTCACTTTCTTAGGGGTTTGGAAGTCATAGCTGGAAGAAGATAAAAAAGATGAACAGACTTGAATCATCAGTATGTTTGTTTTCTGGAAGTGGGTATGAACAGTGGGAAGAGTATTTTTCTGGGGGGCCTGTCCTTTTTCCTCGAGATGTCATCAAAAGTGTACAGGAGAGATGAGGGGATGGGGGAGGGGTGAGTGTTGTGTTTGAGGACAAATATACTGTGGTAATAGGTGATCATGTAAGGAGATTAAAAAAAAATAAAAGTCAATCAAGTAAAATTAAAAAGAGAAAATAGTTATAAAGGACTTTGATTGTTGTTAGGAATGGTATAAAATTTGACAGTTAAAAGAACAATTGTTGAGAGAGATCAACACAGTATTCAAAACAAAATTGGAAGATGACATAAATCTTCCAAGGTTTGGAAGGCTTTATCATGATATTCCAATACATTTTGCATTGCCCTTTTTAATGTATGGTACTCCCATGTGGGCTCGTGATATTCCAAAATATTTTTTGCCGCCTATTGTATGGTGCTGTAGAAACTTAATGAGCCTATTGAGATCAATAAATGTTGTTATTACAGAAGATTGCTACCTGTATGTTTTTGTATAGAACAGCCGTTAAATCATAAACTTCCTCTTTGAGTAATTTATCATCAACATCTGTGCAGCTATTAGTTTAGACATAATTTCAGATGGTCTTCAAATCCCATAACCATCCCAGGAAACAATGATGCATTCATGTGCCTTTACGGGGATGTGTTCCAGCTCTTTGTTGGGATGGTAATATGGTTTGGAGTTATTCATGGAGCCATGTTAAGCTTGTTTAAAATTTGTGTGGTTCATTCAAACCACAAGTGATATAAAGAAGAAAAGTGTAGTTGTTTTGCTGGAAAGCATTAAAAAATAGGAACATTTTGAAGATGTAGCACTTAAACGTGCTACTGCATTTTACTTTTACTGAACCATTTTAGTAAAACAATGCAGTTTAAAAAGAGGGAAAGCAGAGACATAGCCATAATATTACAAGTTCCATTTTCGTCCCCAAAATGTCATCTCATTCCTTTCTATCCAAAGTTGCCAGTATATGCTACTTCTTGTCATTTGCATGTCCCATATTTCTTAAATGGACTTGTTTGAATGAGGTAAAAGATCAGCAGAGGTCAAAGTAAAAACCTCCAAAACATGATATCTCAAGATGACAAAGGGAAAAATAATGTGATATTGAGGTCAAATGTTATCTTGGATCAGTAGCGTTGAACGTGATATATCAAGAGGGACAGCAAATATAGATCTCACACTAGGCATGTGGATGCACTGTATTTAGTCAACTTTTTATAGTATGAGGGTCAAAAGTCAGTTGAGGCCAGGAAATTGTTTATTGCTTTTTAGAGTAGAATTTGTTCTGTAAAACAAACTGGCAGAGCAAAATGAAATGGTTAAATCCAGATTTAGTAACTAATGAAGCAGAAGCATATTATCTTGAGTTACATTAACCTTCAACGCAGGTTTTTGTCCTGGTACAGCCAACCAAATTTGCCCTCTTGAAAAATTAGGTAAAGAGAGTCATGCCCCTGAAGTGTTAGCTATAGTTTGTGCAGTAATTTGCCTTCCATGACCTCTGCGATACATTAACGTATTAACGTTACATCTCAACATGGAAGCATGTATACATTTCATACTAAACATGCAGATGCATTATAAGAAGAGGAAGGACCGTAATGTTTTTGATTGGGCCAAGTGTCATCTGAGGTCGTCGGAGGTCAAACTGAAAAGCTTGTAAACACAGTATCTCAAAATAGGGGGTATGTATACTATCTATTCGTTGCATGTAGATGCATTTCTTCGAATAGAAGTATGGTGGTTCCTTTGCAAACACAGTTAACTGGTCGTTGACCTAAAGCAGTGGTTCAGTTTTGGCGGTAACAATAGTTACCAAGTTGCCCATTATATGTTGCATGTAAAGGACCGTTTATACTGTCAAATGTTCTCACGCTATAAAGCTGTAACTAGAACAGCAATGCTGTTGTGTAGCTCACACAATTTCTCTTGTCTGTTAAAAATAGAAACTCACAAAACGAAATTTTATCATCTATTCACCTGCTTCCAAAAACCCTCCTTACCTTACAAAGGCAAATGGGAGGGAAGAAAGGAGTGTAATAATTAAAAGAAATCAAAACCCATCTGTAAAATCACAAATGTGTTAAGGAATGTAAACCTGCAACTGACATAGTTTTTTGACAGATAGGTACAAATATCACTGCATATTTTCTCATATCAAGCAAGCCTGTAAAGGCTGTATATACTTTTATTAGCAGCAAGACTGAAAGAAAAAAAGTTTGTATGATGTACCTATAAACTGTTAAAGTATTGCAAAGTACTTCTAATAGTACCTTCAATTCCACAAGTAAACACTGCATGGATTTGCACTGATCAAAATAAAACAGATACTCACAAGGCTCCTAATGCACTTGAACTCAAAGCAATTACTCGACTTCAGTTTCGATTTCGACGACATTTATTTAAGTCTTTTTTCACTAGATTTTATACAATATCAAAAATAATACAGCTGAGATAAAACTGGAAAAAGACTCGGGAGGAAAACTCAAAAAAGCTCCATGGAGCTTGTGGAAAGAGCCTCCGTAACAGTACTTTACAACAACAAAGAGACAATGTTTATAAAAAGGAAAGAAAAGAATAATACAAAAACAAACAAACTAGATGAGAAAGAAAAGTCAGCTACGTTTACTCATTAGGAAAAGTTTGAGAGATTTTTTTAATTAGTTCAGAGAGTGACAACGTTGAATGTCAAGTGGGAGGGAGTTGACAAACTCGATTGAACAGAACAGAATGGGAGATATCCCCACAATTAATTAGTTTAGCGTTTCCTTTCATGTGTTAAGCCACACTGACCAAAGACTTGCTTCAGACTGTAGAGGTCACTTGATGAACAAACACGTGTGTTGATGGGCTGAATTTCAAACAGCCTGCATATCCATTTGCAAGATAACAACTGAACACACAACCAAGCACACTGCTATAACAACAATGGATAAACAGCTAACTGTTCAGCAGGCACAGTGAACTCGGCTCTACAAAACAGCTTTGAAACCCAACTTAAAGACAGACTGTCATCACCCCAAAGTATGTTTTTAGTGTATGTATATCAAAATTCTCAGTTGGTGACTGCTGTTTGATTGACATCAAAGTTTGAAAATTTGAAAGATGCAGAGTAGCTCACATTCCACACAAGGCAGAGAGAGTACTTTTATTACATTTTATAGCCTTGTGTGCTCACCAGGACATGGCCTTAAGCAATAAAACAGGTTTCTTGAATTGGAACTGTCTGGGATCATGAAAATTCCCCTTTAACTTTCCTATAATGGAATGCAAATAGGTAGGTATTAATGCTCTGCTGACAAGCAATCTTATCCCAAAATTTCAGCCGCAAATCTCCTCACATCAAAAAGAAGAAGACTTTTGTTGAGAAGTTGACGCCATCTGCACCATTTTATAACCTCACACGTGTACTGTGTACATGTGTGAACTAAAAACATGCAAGGTCATCTCTTGCTCTTCCCGGCCAATTACGGACGTAGCTCAGACTGGAACAATGTTCAATTTTCATAGCTTTATAGCAGTATGCAGAAGTATGAACGGGCCTTAAGCCTCCCGCGTGTTGACTGAGCAATATCATTGTGCTATTTCATGGTGAAATAGTTAAGCACGTTTTCCTCCTTAGTGTATATCCTATGATCGAGAAATATTTTTTCATAATTCATTAACAGAATTCTGTGGAATTCTCAAACTGTATAAGAAATAGTTTATGGAAAGTAACTCTTCATAAATTTTGTTCTTTTTTGATGTAGGCCTATAATGTCCACACAATTTTAAGTAAAATAAAGCGAATCCAAATTGACAATGTTGGAATATCCCATGTTCATTTTTTAGTGCAAAGTCATCCCAAACATCAGCCAATTTGGCCAGAAATCTATCCAGTTCAACCAATCAAACTTATATTAGAGAATATGGGAAGTTAATGACTATTTGAATAGTATTTCCATTTTTATTGTGCGAATTCATAAAGTGACTGAATAATTGTTATGCATGAAAACAGTAGACTGTGTCAGGACGAGATTCACTTATATTGAACTCCAGACGAAAATAAGCTTTTCATCTGGGATTATGCCGCGTCGCTGTGGGGTACTGCTCTCAGTTCCGACGTGGCTTTGTTCGATGTCTACTTATCCCGAAAGTCTGCATGAAGTTCAGTGTCAAGAAATGGGTCAGGTACGTTAGGGTAAGGTTCGGGTGGAATTACTGGTACGGGTTACGGAACATGGAAACGTAGGAATACTAGCGGTGTAACCATTACGCTGACCTTTTTACTACAGAATGGCAGATAATCTAGAACGAAAGGGCTTGTGAAGATACTTCCAAACTTGAGTATTGCCGAGATTACACATTAGCTACAGGTACCGTACTGACCTTTTGCATTGACGTCACGCGACATCATTTTAGAGGACAAATAATGAAGTTCTTGAAGGTATATGACTGGTAGGCTACACATTCTGTACGCATGTGCACGACTCAGTCTTTGCTCGCGCAAAAATTAGCTGCCTGCATTTGTTAATGTAAGTTGCATGATACGCGCTTACCTCCTACGAGGGCACACTTTCTTTGCAGTGACACACATGCCTATACAAAAACAATGGCGAGTTTTCTAAATTTCAGGACGGAGAGCCAAAACGCACGTGCACGCAGCTTCCCGTCCAGGGGCCGGATTCACAAAGAATACTTACGCACAAAAACTTGCGTAAGTCAGACTTACGATGCGTATCTTGCTTAGTCGGTATTCACGAAGAGAAAAGTTCGTAAATATTTTGCGTAACTTTACGCAAGCTTCAGAGTTGTCGTAAGTACAAAATAGCCATAGTAACACATACTGAAGCACGCGTTGTGTACAGTTGTGTAGATTGTAGGACCGCGCGTCTAGCCACAGAAGACCGTGTGCGTCGTTCTAACAATAACAGTCAATGTGATTGGTTCAAAATGTAACAAAGCAAGATTTAACCGTACACACGATTGGCTCATGCACATGTATTGTAGTTACGCTGCGTATCTTTACGAACTGCGTAAGTTGTTTTCGTGAATACCACTTAAGAAAGTACTTACGCAGTTCGTAAGTATTTTGACTTACGCAAGAACTTACGCAAATGTTAGTGAATCCCGCCCCTGGTATTCAAGGCGTTTCGATACTTTTTCACTACAGGGGCGCACAGTAGAATGGCATAAAAAAAAATAAAAAAAAACCGACATGCGCCCTTGTTAGGTGTTACTTAATAACAGTTGGGTACAGTTAGATGAGTTTTAACGACACACCAACACGAATGTGTAATATAGTGTCAACTAGAGGAAAGGTAAAGTTTAAATACTGTTTCAAATACGGTTCAAGTTTGGTTTCAAATACAGCTCAAATACGGTGCAAGTCCTTCCCTTTAGTTGCCTCTTACGACAGGCGGGAAATACCGTGGGTATATTCTACAACCCCCAGCCCACAGGGGGAACAGTTGGGTGCACGGCATTGCAAGCTAACATTTCAGTTTAGCGGCAAATTCAGGAATAAGGTCACAGATGAAGGGCAGAATATACAATAATAAAATGATGAAACTTTTTGCTATCACAAGACACCCATAAGTTGGTTTAATACGGAATCAACCATAAGATGATATTCTTACCATACACATAGTGTTGCTTGTCCAGTTCTTTTTGTGACCTAGCAAAGTAACGTCACAAAGACGGACGGATACGTGCTCATCAAGGACATTGCCATGACAACTCTTGTACCGTCCTGTGTCTAGACCGAACTTTCAGTCGGTCGAAGACCGGTCTGGCAATCAACACGACAGTGCAGTCTTCGCTTGCACACATGCTCAGTTCAGTTTTTTGTTGCGCTTTCCATACTCTTGGTCTTACGTCCTGAAATCGAAACGCAATTGACGGGGAGTGTTGCACAGATTCTGTATGTCATTTGTCAACCCTGTGTGAATTATCTACAAGATAATTTGCAGTTTGGAATGTGATGTTGGGATTTTTTTCAAGTAGACAATTAAAAAAGAAGCCCCGCAGGGCATATCAGCAAGTACAATTGTCCTTCAAACAAACGTTGAGCAAGCAAATGATTAAAAAAAATTACAACTTCTTCATAAGTAACAGATTTGCACAAATTAGCAATTGTCTATGCATGATGGAGTTGATAAATTGTCGTGTGATTAATATTTGATGGATTTTAGTATGGGAATTATGGCTATTTTCAGCGCCTTGTTACAACGAATAAACAGGTCTGACATTTAGGCCTACATGTTTACGGACGTTAAATGCCGAGTCATCAAAGAGTCTCACTGAAGTGGATTTAATAAGACTTGTATAAATTAATACTGCAATCATATCTCCCCCAAGCAACCAAGAACACCATAGTGGTTTATATTCATAACTTCACTCTGCACTGGATGAGCTAAAGCTTTTTCAGACCCAACCATTCTACCGTCTGGGTGGGGTATATCATATTACCAACCCCATCGATTACTCTCTTAAAGGAACGTATTGAGTTGATATTGATTATTTTGTGACGAGTTTGAAGAAAATCATTGCATGGCAATGCTTCTAATTAGCCTCATTACTCATACATGACTTGAAACAGTGATTGAAAATGTGAGAAATTGTAGTTTTTATGGGTTGAAAAGCTTTCATTTCACCGTGCTTGTCCAAGTCCTTGAGAGACCAGCCTCTCTTGAATATACAACATGTACAGTATATACAAATGAAGTCTTGATCACAACAGCTCTTGGTAAGAGGAGTTGCAAGCCTGTCAATCAAGTTGATGTAGGCCTCACTCATTGGTTGTCTTTGAACTTTGGTGCATATGATTTATACCTAATGGTAAAAACTGTGTCTGGTCACGAATTTGTAATAAATGATTTTAATCATTAATTACCCCATCATTTCCGTTTCAGTTGTGTGTCAGATGTGCAGAATCTGTTAGTTTGACCATTTACCATCAAGATATGAGTAAAACTGAACAGGTGTGACAAAAATCATAAATTTCGTGAACCAGCTCAATAAGCCCCTTTAAACCTTCAGAGTGAAAAGCCACACTTTTAAAGTGAAATGAGGGACCAAACCAAATTTGAATTGAAAGATTTCCATCCAAAGAGTCATTCTCACCATTTTAGAGTGAATGTTCAGTCTTTATTTTAGATCCGTCCCAAATTTCCCTCTTTTTGATTTTAGAGAGTAAAGCATCAATAAGGAGCTCTGAAAATGGGTTTTTGTGGAAGATGTTTGTCCTAATCAATTTTCACCTGAACTGTACACCCAAAGGGCAAAACCAGAAATGTCACAGCTATTTTTAGGGAGACCAATTCGTTAGGTTGTCAAAACTGTTAAAAGAGAGTTCCTACCTGCTCAACCGTACAGCTGTGTGAGGCTTCGTTATAGAGTGTACCTCAAGTCTAAAATAACAAAGATGTATATTTAAAAGGCTGAAAAAGAATTTTATTGGTACAACTTCCACAATACAGGTATTTTTTGCCTTTAATTTTGGAAGTTTCTGTGCTTAATTGAAAATGTATAGATTGTGCAATAATTTGCGATGACACTCTTATACTACGCTGGTTCAGGGATCTGGAAGAAAAGCCCCCTGGTTGGTTACAATCTTTGACTTTATTATTTTTTTCTTGTCTTTATTTTTTTCCTGAAGACATTGCACGTTGTTCTGAAATGAGTTCACTGTTTTACTTGTACAGAGTGACCTGACCGTATTTCACCCTCTTATATGCAGGAAAGGGATCATAATTTTTGTAAGTTCATAAAAATTTTGATTTTATTTCAAAAGAAATAAAAGTAGCGTAGATAAATTTCAAGCATTAGCAACTCAGGTTATGAAGAAGGGAGGTGAACCAGTGAGAGAAATTTTCAAGCTCTGTGATATGTATTCTTACACTTTCTCGTGTCCCTTCGGGGTCGTAACTCCAATGGTAGCAGCTCCATTGCAGTGGAGATGGCCAAGACTTCTTAAATGCATATCTATTCTGTCATGTGACAGTGCGTGACTCATGTTTAGAAACAAGATTGCCTAACCACGTTCTGCTGAATTTCTCCATGGTTTCTATCTTTGGCAACTTTCCACTTCTATTTCTTTGGGACAGATATGGTGTCATTGAAAAGTTACACCTCCATACTTACAACACTTTGGTTAATAAATCACCGATGTACTGTCATATGTCTGATTTAGAAGTAGTCATAAATGGCATCTCTCTGCACGGAGGGAATTAATTCATTTTACGCTTGCGCACTAAGCTGCGCATGACATTAACATCGCTCCAGCTTGTCTCATAAGTAATTGGCATCAGTCGTCTGTGAAGAAATTATTCATCACCGCCGTTTTCATTCGGGTTGACTGAATTGTATGGCTGAAAAGCAGCTAGTTAAGTTAATAGTGCATAAAGGCTGACACCTAAATATTGAATGTAGACATACAGCGATCTTTATGAATAAATAAAGCAAATTCATTACAGTGTGAAAATAATAGTGTGAAAATAATAGTGTAAAATGCCTGCGGCGAGTTTTATTTTTATTATTGTGGGCAAACTATAGATTGATAATGAGGGAAGTTCTCATGCAGATGATTCACGATCATCATCCCCCGACGATTCGCGTCTTATTGAAAACGTTTTATTGCTGTACTTTCGGGTTCATACAGGAGTTGGTTGAGCGTGCCACTGTTGCTGTCTGATCAGATCTGATCAATTGGTCTATGACGAAGTTTAGTTCGGCTAAACTACAACTATCGGTCAGATGGACAAATTAAGGTAAAATTGACAACATGATGCAAAGCGAACATCGGAAGGGCCAGATCATGCGCGTTCATAATCAAAACATCATATGTCAAGGGGGTTTCGATCGATTCTGAGACCGACTAGCTTTTTTGGGATCGACTGTCACTGGAGAACCCGCAGGTTCCGAAACGGGCCGCCCAAAGTGATGGGAGTGGACGTTTTAGTATGTTATATAGATACCATGGTTGTGTGTTCTGGTAGGGCAACAGGAACCGTCAATTCCATTCAAAATGTAGAAGGCAAAATTGCAAACGGGCCGACGGTGGTAGCGCTCTTCTCGAGAGCGTAGGGTCCAGGAGTTCGCATGTGGACTCCTGGTTGGGCCCAGGGGCAATGCCCCGGTACAGGACCACGAAAACAAAGCCACCAGAAGCTCTGCGGTATTTACAGAATTGTTGGCATTGAAATGAATCATTTACCTTTTTTTCAACGACACTGGATTTACACTAAACAGGTCACAAAAATATCAATTTGAAAGCTTCGGCAGAAGACATTTTTGCTCCTAATAGATCAGCTAAGTCCAAGAAATGCTGACACAACAGCTGGAAGCGCGAAATGTCTGGACGATTTTGCCTTTCCGTTACGTTTTCGCGGTGGGACTGAATTTAGGTGACGATGTGGAACGGTGTCTGGAAGATTTTACCTGTAGGCCTAAAGTATTGTTCTGATCGATTAGTCAAATCTTTTAGTGACATGCACGTATTTGGGAGTACTGTTGTGAAAGCTTTTCATCCCCCTCGGGGAAGCTAGCCATTTGTCGAGAAAATTCTGGCGTAGCTGTTACATGGTGGCGTTTGTTTTTGCATATCGAGGGTGAAGTAGGTATGTGGTGTGAGACTAAGTGCCGCTCGGTTTTTGTTGTAATGCATGGTGAACTGGGCTGTCATTTTCTTGACCATGTCAAGTGCGCCGTGATCCAGAAGCGTAGCCGGAGTTTAGGCCAACTTGGCCAGTTCTCGATTTCCCCTCCCATAATGAAAAATGCACAATACGCACTAATGAATTCACAAGAAGTAAAGAAATACGACAAGCTGTTGAAATCAACTATTTGGGGGATAAGGGGTGTTTTAGTGTAAAATTTCTAAAAGCTCAACATTATGCCTGGTGTCTTCAATCTAGGAAGGTAATATCACGTCCATGTTGTACTCCCTGCTATCCCGTCCGCATTTTTTTTCCCAGGACGAACGTGGGCAAATCGAATTTTCAAAAAATTTTAAATTTGTTTCAAAATGGAGGTTAGGGTTAGATTTTGTGGTCCTTTCTTGAGGTACCCCCTCAGTAACTTTGGTTTTCTTCAATCCACATTATCAGTGGATAATGGTAAGGAGAAATCGTATCTTGATTTCTCCTGCCCATGTTTACCGTAGAAAGGGGTGGAAAAACTGACATGTCCGATTTCACACCACCGCGATGTTCTCGGCTTCCGTATTTTATGGTAGCAGATCAGAAGGGTTTAGTCTGGGATGGCGTGACACCATTTCATTGCAAAAAGAAAGCATAATTAGCCCTCTCAAGTTTCGTAATTATGATAAGTAGGTCTATCATAAGCTTTATGTGTGAGGTCGTCATTGTCTCTGCGTGTGTGCGTAGGCCTAAATTAGTACATGTGATATCTCACTGAGAGAAATGTAGCCTAATTACGAACTATAACAAGTAAAACAATACACTATAAAACGGTTTTATGGAAATCGGCTCGGATATAATTAGGTTATTTGCCTGGGTTATTATGACGTCAGTGTGAGATCGAACTTAAAGGGAATGCCTAGACAGAGCTCCCCAGCCTCATCCAAATATTACAAATATTGCCCGGCTTCTTTCCCTCAATACTAGTCTTTGTAATGAGTCAAGAAACTGTTTATTAAAGGTAAACTAAGCCGTTATCAAGAATGATTGCTCAATCGGGCGGCCGGTGGGTGGGGGTGGAGATTACAGACCCCATCCTCCGGCCCCGTACACCTATGACCGAAATATTGTTCCATCATAAAAAAGGAGCCGTGGGACGGGAGTAAAAGCAGTTAGAAGGGAATATGCAAACCTCCCTCGGAAATAATACATTAACTCTATAAACTTACTGTGACAGTAAGAAGAAGCATTTAATGTTACCGTTAATGAACAATCTGCGTCACGTAATGACGTCAACTAAACAGTTGTCGTAAGCAAGGTGAAGATGAAGCCTTTGTAGGTAGGGATCAACAGAAATCCTCTCAAGTTTCAGTTTGTTAAAAGTCAAACAACAGTAATCCCAATTTGAATAAACAAACATTGCTTTGAAAGGACTATTCAAGAGAAAGATAGATTTTTAAGGATTTGGCTGACGTGGGCGATTTTTTAATTTCTTTTAACAGGAAATTGTTGGAAGGAGACCAGGTTCACAGCCAGAGTAATGGCCGGGGGAGGGGGATTCATCAATGCAGGAGAAACACCTTCCCACCTCTTTGGGAGATTTGTTTATGTCACAGTCTAAGGTGCCAAATGGTACAATATGTTCCATTTTGTCCCTACATTTGTGTTCCAATTCCCAGGTTCTTTGATAATAAAACCGGTGATTGGTTTTTGGGGTGGGGGAGGGAGGACGTGCCAGCTTATACAACCCGTGGGTACCGGGGACTGCGTGGCTGTATCTTGTTGCTCAGGTTTGGAGTGAAGATTGTGTGGTTACCCCGTGACGACAACTGGTCCTGGAAGACGACATATGACTTGAAATAACATGTTTTAACTCAATGAGGGAGGGGACCATCACTCCAGACCCCGCTTCATACGTCTATCCCCACGTGGGATGATACGTGCCCGATGTACTTTTGGCTTTTCATTTAGTTGCTTGTTCACAACACTGACTACAGATAGATGAGACTGTTGGTTCAGGGAGATACGCACGGTTGGTTATAAATAAAGCGTTTCTGAACTAAAGAAAGGGATAAACCGCAGTCTCGAAGCATTACAAATAGAGCATACTCCCAGCACAGAGGAACGACATTTTTACCTGAGACGTGGTTAAAACCACCTCCCCGCTTTACGCCTCATTCTAAATTTTCGTTGATATGAACTAAAAATTACAAATTGAAGGTACTACTGAAAGCTACGGCATATTAAGAGCTCCATTGAATTTCGCAGTTGTTCAGGTCCCAGAAGAGAGCGGACGTAGCTGTCACCTCACCACGTTCGTTCAATCTCGTCAGGGTTTTTTCAGTTGTTTTCCCCTTTGGAAGTTTGGGGGCTTGTTACCGCTGAGTCGTTCGCTCTCGCTGGGGTCGTTGGGGTTTGTTTTGAGGGGTTTTCCTCCTTGTAAAGTTGGTGGATTGTATACAGCAACCTTTGTAAAATTCATGTATACAGTACATAGTACTTAAGGTTCGCAGTGGTTCGTTTGTGTTATGTTTGTTTGCTAATGCCTTTAGCAGGGACGTAGCCAGGAATTTGCAAGGAGAGGAGCACATTTGTGACTGATGTGGGGAGGGGTCTAAGGGGAGGGTGTGTCCCCCTCCCCTGTGAGAAATTTTTGAACAGTTGAAGGTCCTTACATGCAGTCTGGTGCAATATTTTGCCAGTTTCATCATTATCATATTATATCATATTATCAGCAGATTTTTTTTCCTGTTTGAATTAAGAACATGTAGTACAAAAATTCAAACAGGAAAAATGAATCTGCTGGTAATATGATATCATATGATAATGACGAAACTGGGAAAATATTGCACCTTTTGCATGTTCTTTTACACATTATACCAGAAAGACAAACAGTGCTCTTTTACAATATTTCCAGTGAATGATTCTTGTCTGATGTCTGGACTTTAATACATTTGACGAATTTATCTGATGGACAATATAAACTTTCATATTTTGTAGCAGAATTACACATCGTTATTATCAGATTATACGGTTTCAAATGTTTAAAAAGAAGTAAAAATGCATCAATCAATTACGCATAATTGCATAACATAGACCTAGATTCACCTAGTGCCCTTCATGTAGAATTACCGGGCAGATACCACAAAGGAGTGGCACTCATAGAATGTTGCAGTTTCAAATATATCTGGTAATGTTTGAAACAATGCAGAATGTATGCATAGGCTCGGTACGTGAGCTTGTGTGTGACACCCAAGACTATGGGTACCAGCCCCTTCAAGCAATTTCTGTCGAAGTGATTGTAAATGCTGCTGTGGACGTGCAAAGACAGCATTTTTGAAATTAGAGAGAGCGAGGGTGGTGTCCAAATAAATGGTTCTCTTCAAAATATTCCAACTCAGTGGATATAATACATAGGCGTAGGAGCCTAATTTGATTTAGTGGGGCTGTAACGACTTGTCCGAAAACTGTGACCAACATTTTTGGCCCCCAAACTCCTCCCCTTTGAGAAATTTTTGCTAGGTTTAGGTGGCCTAGATGGGAAATGGAGCTATCCTTGAAAAAACGTTGGAACTTAACTATTACTTTAACTACAAGGCGATTC
Organism: Holothuria leucospilota; assembly: GCA_029531755.1. Taxonomy (NCBI): domain Eukaryota; kingdom Metazoa; phylum Echinodermata; class Holothuroidea; order Aspidochirotida; family Holothuriidae; genus Holothuria; species Holothuria leucospilota. The sequence continues at coordinate 26,059,586 of CM055962.1, read as the reverse complement.
TTCTACCGGATGATTCGTACAAAGCTTTTAACTTTTTCTGCTGTTTCTCCGGATATTGTTATCAGAAGGTAGTGATAATAAGAACAACACTGAGGTAAGGTCTAAAGCCCGCAGAGCGCGCGAAAATTTTGATAGTGTGAGAACCATTTGTGATAGAACATGGTTAAATAGATCCATGACTCGGTCGAAATAACACCTCACCCTACCCCTACAAGAATAAAGCTTAAACGCCTTTGGGGTGATTCGAGGGGGGGGGGGAGGTGCGCTCTATTCCTTCATGCCGGTGCCACTGAGGTATAGAGTATGACCCGTGGCAATTGTGAGCGAGCAGGTCGAAATTTTGCATTAGAACTGTTGCAGAGCCCATTACCGTTGAACAATCTGAATGCGATTGAGACGGTATTAAAAGCACGGTCTGGTGACCAAATTTGGTGCTTTCAAAAAAAGCAGAAAAATTTTCTGTGTTAGGCAGTGAAAACCCCATCTCAATAGCATCTTGCATTTGGAAGATACAAATTTTTGAAGAAATACTACATTTTCAGTTTCCCTAGTGCATAATGGGAAATCTGTGAAGTCATCTGGGCAAATGGATTTGATGTAGCTTTTGTATTTCTTTATAATGTTGATATCACTATATTGAATATTCCATATCTTTATTTGCTGTACCATAAGTATGGAACAGTTTTTCACTATATCTACACGGAAAAACATCTAAACATTCCAACGGTATCAAATTTCAAGGACAAACAAGGTAGCCAATTATAAAGAATAACAAAAGGAATCTGAGGCAATTTGCCCACTTTGGATCACGTTTTGTGACCTTGAGGAAACTTGGAGGTATTTCTTATTAAAAGTAACCAATCTTTAGGAAGAGATATCTTGAGTTAGGAATGGAGTTTTGATATGGGGTGTGGATGACATGTAATGAAAAATTTTTATCTTTCATATAAGACCCCTAGAAAATGCCACCAGACAATGCCTTTAAAGAATATAACAATAGGACCGAAGATTACTGTTCGCAAAGCGCACGTAAAATTTTGGTGATTTGGGAAAGATTATTGATAGAAAACTATTAAAATACATCTATTATTCGTTTGAAAGACACTTCACCGTGCCCCCTGCTGACCGAGAATAGAGATGTACCTCTAATTTTCGGATAAGTGCCAGTCTCGGCCAGACAACTTATGTGTAATTTTATTTCCCTAATATAAAATGGTCATAAGATATAAAGTGCGAATCGTGACAGGGGTGCGAAAATGTTGCATTAGGAATCATTTATTTCCATGACAAAAGTTACATGCAGACTCTGGCGCGAGACATCTTCAGCTCCCAAAAATGCGTTTCCCAATTACAAGGTGAATTTGATGCCTAGTCATCCAATTAGGGGATAAATGCGAGGGTGCCCGGTCTTAAATGTGATTTAAGACCGACGATGACGTCATCACAGAGGCTGAGCGGACCGAGGCCATAATGTTGGGAATATTTATTGCTCCCCCCCCCCCCCGGCTACGTCCCAGGATTATGATGGAGTTAACAGAATTCAAGATCAAAAGAGCACCGGACAAAATACCCTGCAAAAACTTAAGTTTTAAATTTTTTTCAACGCTGAAGGGGGGGGGGGGAGCAGTCGCTCCCACTGCTCCCCCTCTGGCTACGTCCCTGTTGTGTCACAGTAGTATCTATGTTTGTGCTGTAAATACGCTTACTGCGCGCGTGTTTTCCCTTTTACTGCCCTGCAATCTCAATCGAGTGACGTTACACGAAATACCCCAAATTAAACAGCCACATTAACTTTATCGAGTGACGTCAGACGAAATACCTCAAATGAAACCACCACATTAACTTTATCGAGTGACGTGACACGAAATACCTCAAATGAAACCACCGCATTAATTTTATCGTTAGTATTCCAATTACGTTCTCGTTTCCACTACGTGACACTTACAACGAACGTTTAATATTGCAAAGCGAACAACTGTGTAAACAAGCAACATTAGTGCCGTAAAACTCTCCACTTACTCCGACCATAAGTCTATCAGTTAAGTTTGTTTTACTTTTTTACTCTCTGGGACGTAGCTCTCTTAGGAAGCAGAACTCCGTAGGGTGCTTGGTTTCGCTCCATGGCTCTTCGCCAGAGAGTCGAGGGTACTTTAGAAAACGTATCCGACCAGAAGATAACCATGGATATGTGCTTTTATATCACATAAACGAAAGAGAGAAAAATTCAAATAGGTTTGCAGTTCGTAGACGCATACAAGGGTTTTATAACCAAATAGAACGCACACAAGAACTAGCTGGCGTCTATTTTGCTGCAAGACAGATTGTGGATTATGGCCAATCAACTTTTGAATATCAATACATGTGACGAATTTTGATAACGATATTCTGAATGATGTTTTCTTTACTATTGACTTAATTTCCCTAGTTTTGACAACTGGATTGTAAGAGACCATCCTTTAGTACAGGTGTTCACATGACCTTGACTTGATTTTGAACAAAATGTTACAGAATAGCATTATTGCTTATAGCCGAACGCACACGGACGTCAGGATACACGAAGCCCAACAAAAGTTTGTTTCGCACTTGTTTTGCGTTTTCATTGAGGCACCCGCACACGGTGAAAGATCAACCCACACACGAAAAAAAAAAAAAAACTCGCCCCACAAAAAAAAAAAAAAAAAAACCGGCCCGAAACAAAATTCATCTGTTCAGAAAGTAAATAGATGGTAGTCTCCTTAAACAAGCGCCAAAATGTCCTCACAGCAGGGGTGGCGCTATAGATAGGGGCAGGGGGCATGCTCCCTGTAGGGGAAGGTTGCCCCCCTCACTCCCGTCCGGAAATTTTTCCACTTTCAGAGCCAGAAAAAAGACACAGGCATGCGACTGAGCATGCCTCATACAGAAAGACGCTGCAGATAGACTGAGATTCCTAGCAATAGGTTCGTCTCTTATTTCCCTGAACAGCAAGGGGGGAAGAGGGATTCGAAACCGTAAGGTGAGGCCACCCTGTACAGACCATCTTACCTCATTAGAAAAATCGATTCCTAAAGGCTATAGTTAAACAATCGTAGACAAACCTCCTACTGAAGTGCTGTACATACCTCCCTCCCCATTTCAGAATTCCTGGCTATAGACCAGGGTGGGGATGGGGGTGGATCCAAAGTGTGCACGACACTTCCTAATTTAGCAGCAGACTGGTACTGTGGTAGGCAGTACTTTAGGCAGTTAGGAGAGCCAAAGAAGGTGGAAAATACATCATTTTGAAGAGCTATCGCAATTTCTTACACTGCTTTCTTTATCAGATTTATGTCCCTGTCCAAATACTCTGGTAAGAACAACGGATGGGCATGACCTTTCTGCCAACATATCACCTAATTTTTTTTATGCATCAGTAGACCAAGACGGTTCCAAGTAGGTCGCCATCTTGTAATCATGTGAACCAGTCCTCGTATGTTAATTGGTTGTGACTCGAAATTTGTTTCGCGAAACTCTAAACAGGCAACGCACACGGCAGACTGAAACAGTTGTTTTGCGAAACAAGCACTCTTTCGTGAAAAGGCGCTGTTTGGTCAACGGACACAGGTGTCAGAAAACACGAAACGTGTTTTCTGTTTCGTGTTTTCTGACGTGTGCGTGCGTTCGGCTTATGTGTCCTGCAAGAAACAAAATAAATGAATTCATAAATAACAATAAGTAAATAACAAATCAAGTAAAAATAGAAGTAATTAAGTAAGGCTCCCTGCTATGCACTGTGTCCTTGTGTACCACTTTTGACACCAGCAGCAAGCTTTTGAACGCTGAAGACTTGGCAGGATCAGGTAAAGCTCGTGATCAATGCGGATAGTGTAAGATCAAATTGTGAGAGGATGGTTGTAGGGCTGTCCAGGAAATTTGTAAGACCATGTACTCAGAATCATCCAACAACCCTCATGTCCCCCGCTCTGGTGACACACCACATCAATGCTCTTCAGGCGCGGATCCAAGGGGGGGGGGGGCTTTTCCGGGCTCAGCCCCCTTTTTCGCCACATCAACAATAAACAAATACGCGAAAATTAGCATAATGTTAATCTAGGAGAATATTCAATGGGGCTTTCATCCCCCCTTTTCGAAATGCCTGGATCCGCGCCTGCTCTTCAAGAAGACTTTTAATAGGCAAACGAAGCGGCGGAAGGGGAGGGCTGGGCTACTTTAGCCCCTCAGTAAAAAAACGTGGCGGCTTAAGTATACTTCTGTCCCCAATTTTCGAAGACGTGTAAACCCCTGCATGTGATCAAATATTTGCGAAAATGTAATTGAAAAGCTACGCAAGATGTGATATCAAATTGCCTCTAAGGTCAGGATGCTAAAATATTAAAACGTTTTTCATACAAGAGGCAAAGTCACCTAACCTTAGACCCCTTCCCCAGGACGACGGTCTAAATCGTTCCGTCCTGGCTTAGAACAGTTTCCTCAGTTTACGGCGCCTGAGACAACCTGAGACGATTTGAAACCAAATAAGTAAAATGGTGGAAAATCTCATTTTGGTAAATATATTCTTTTCTAGGCTGGTACTGTCTGCCCCACATGCTCATACGATTTTGTTTTATTCTCTGTTGAGTAAGCTATCAATTTTTAACGACCCTACCAGTAAAGTATAGCTAGCTGTGACATTTGACATACTAGGTCCATAGTCTGTCTCCAATTTTCATAAAAAAGTATAAAAATCGTCGAAGACTCATAAAATGTCGACATTCCTGAGTGTTTAAAATTATATGTAGTAGGTATTACGTGGGAATTGCGAGGGAATGTATTGAACTAGTACGCATGCGTACTAGTATATTTCTTGTAAGAGTTAATGTAGTGAGTGGGCGGGTTTGCAAACCCGCCCACTCACAACATTAACTCTTACAAGAAATATCTATCAGCACATGTTTGCATTAAGAAGCTTAATAGCCTACTCAACTAGCCTAAGGATAGAACGAATGTTCCATAAAGCTTTTGCTTCATCGCACAAACCATTCAGTTCCAGGGAGTGAAATTTTACATGCTCTCTCTCCAGTCTAATATTTTGTACAATAGCGACACAGAAACAAAGGTAGCCGTAGTAGGCCTAAGCATTGAAGAGGATGGCCAAAACTTAAAGTAGAGATGGATGTCCAAAACTGGCGATGGCTAAAAGGGGTCGCCTAATTGAATTTCTGAGGCTTTAGCAGTTACTATAAATTCACAGGCAGTAAATGGACCGATCGCCAGTTTAGGCAATACTTTGCTTAGTATCATAATCTGTCAACCAATGTCGTCATTCTAAGGCAGGCCCGTGTACCGAGGGTGGGTGGGTTTGGGCTCTAAAAATACCCTATCCACAGTCGGGAAGGCGATGGGGGGGGGGGCTCTAAGATTTCCTCAGAACAACCCTTCCACAGTCGAACGCCTGTGAATGATGGTAGTTCGCCACCCCATATGCTGACCAACGCCTAGAAATGCAAATGTTTCAAGTAGATTGTTACCAATTAAACACATTCCACGTGGATATTCGGCTATCACAGTTGGCATATACCGTATTAGGCTTTCATCCTACCCAACCCCAGAACCTCGTTTTCCGCGTAGGGCCTACTTTTCGTGCTATAGCCCCCTATCGCTGATCCGATGAAAAGAACAATGTGATTAGTGTATCTGTAAATTTTTAATAATCTAATTACGGTAATTACTCCTCTAGGCGTTACTCTGATGCACTTGAAGCTTCCAAAGAGGGCCACAGTGATCTTAATGTTATGATGCTCTTCAATATGGTGAACTAGTGTTTGGCCAAAGCTCAGCCCTAATTTGGTGTCATTCCTTCTAATGGGGCCCACCTCATTAAACGTTGAACTGCAGTTACAACCGTCTGTCTTAAGGATTACATTTCCTGTTATCTAACTTTTGCATTTGGGTTGTCAAATTTTCACTACGCAAGAGTGTAGCGACCATTTTTTAGGGTAATTTCCTGCTATACAGGCTCTATAGAGATGCCAGATCTGCTTCCCTATACTGACGATCCATGTATGATAGACGCAGCCTGGGTGCTGTAGTGGCAACTAATTGTAGGTCTGACATGTATCTAAGAGTCCACCCCATTCCAGGCCAATTCCGATTCTAGTGGCCACCATTCCGAGCCATAGGCGTAGGGAGCTGTTCTCGACTGTTGGGGGGGGGCGGGGGTGGGGCTGAACGTTTTTTGAGATTGCCGTCCTGGCGGCCTGGGGGAGGGCTCTAAGGAAGAGTGGAAATTTTTTGGATATTTTAGGGTCCCATGCAATTTGTTGCAACATAATGGGCAATATTTAAGGAAAATTACGCACATTTTTGACATTTTCTTACAAAGGGAACAAGTGAGGGGTTTTCGTCCTTGAATTGCACACTTCCGCCGGCCACATTTTCACTTTCCACTTCCTACGCCAGTGTTAAGCAGGTAGGGTTTATTATTTCAGGGAGTATTAGGTGTCTGAGGGCATTTTAAGCCAATGTAGCCCTACTACAGTGTTTTGTTAGTTCAAAATCATAGTGGATTGACTTCAGGACTGTTTGGAGATCCACCCTTGCCCTTGTCACAGTTTTCTTCTCATCAACACGTTGTAAAAATTGTGAGAGCGTACTTGTCCCGTGAATTTTTTCCCTACGACTGTACGATGAATGTGGGTAACCTCAACACCGATCCTAACCTGAATATTACGAGGACTGCCCCCTATTCCGACGTCTTGATATTTCGCCAAATTTACATTGGGGTCAGTGGTAGGATATAAGGGTTAGGTTAGGGTTAGGTTACGGATGATAAAGAGACGTCGGAACATAGGGGTTTAACCGAATACTACTTCACACTTTTCGTGATGTCTATGTAACTTTCTGCAAATCGCTTTTATTCGTACTTGAAAGTAAATGCGCGGACGGGTTCTGCAGTCTGCAATGTAGCCACCAGACAGAGTCAATTCGAGACGTTAAGCTCGGCGCACACCTACAAGACTTCAGGGCTGTCAACTTTTAAGTGACTGGTGAAAGTGAGATTCGCTGGGAAACTACTGTCGCGGAGCGCGACCATCGGTTCGCTCAGAGCGTTCCGTCAGGGGGACTTTTTGTTAAAAATACCCCTAGATTGCAGGAAATGGCACTTCCCGTGCCTCGTTACTGCATACCCAGTATTGCCAGTTTTCAGAAGTTTCATGTTCCCGGAAATTTTAAGGAGACATTTTGTTCACATAAATAGGCCTACGAAAAAGTTCTGAGGCCTACCGGTATGTATTGCTGACAGCCTTACCTAAAACTGAATATAAATATATCCTGATAATGGAGGTAGAACGAAACCTATGAAAATCATTGTAAATGAAGGAATAATTCGTCCCTGGGACTATGGTTACGTTACTGTTTATCCAATAGGGCATTGATGAACATAAAATTGGCTCAACAACATGTGATACTCTCTTTGAACTCTGCAACAAAGCCACGGCGGACCATGAAAGCTTTGTGAGTACTGGTATATTGTATTTCGAGAATTGATTTTGTAAAATGCATGCGAGTTTTGTCAGATTGATTGGTGTTCAAATCATCTCCAAGAAAAGATTAGGTACAATATACCAGGCATACACGATGGAATTGTCACTTGTTCATAAGCAAGAAATATCGAGAGAAATATAGGCTGTTAAAGCCTCGTCACATACGTCGTACGATGTTTTTTGTACGATTTTATCGGGACTACAGTACGACAGAGGGGACTGGCGATTGCAAAAGGTGGATTTGAGTAGCGTTCACATAATATATGTGTTGTACGACTGTCGTGGAAAAATAGGTAAAGGCTGCCAAAGTTATATCGTCCGATGTTCCTACGACAGTCGTACGAGCATCGTACGATTGTCGCAAGAAAAAAAAAACCAAAAAAAAACAAAAAAAAACAAAAACAAAAAAAAAAAAAAAAAAAAAAAACAAAAACAAAAAAAAAACAAAAAAAAAAACAAAAAAAAAAACACGTCTCACAACAGCCCCGCGATGCACGGTTGTTGTAAGACTATCGTGAGAGTGCTACACGAATATTATACGCTCGACGTCTCAATTCACTTAAAGTTCTACAAGTGACTGTCGTAAGATAGCATTATAGTCGTGACAGTTACAGAAAAGACGTACGATGGTGGAACATTCGTAGGACTGTCGTGGGTTTAACATAGGACGATCGCAGGACCTTCATTTAACTCACAAATCTTACGAACTTCGTACGTCTATCGTAACACAGTCGTACGACGTCGTAAGGCATCGCATGGCAGACCTACGACCTGACGTGAAGAATTGCGTACGATGCAAAAATAATTTTGAAATATTCAAAACTCTACGACGGCATTTTCCCTCGTACGTCACCTGAATTTCGTACGACACACTCACGACTGTCGTAGGAATTTCTCAGTTTGTTGTCGTAGACCTGTTGTAAACCTGTTGTAAAGCTAGCCGTACACTACACGACTTAGCACACCGCAACCCAACTCGATCGTCGGGTCGCCAACAGTCGTGAGGTGTGCAAGAGTTTTAGACTGCGATTGGCAGTTTTAAGATCAGTTTTATGTCGCGCCGACTTCAGTCGGGGAGAACCAACATGTTCGTTCTTCCCGACTGAAGTCGGCGCGACTTAAAACTGGTCCTAAAACTTTCAGTCGCAGTCATAAACTCATGCACACTATACGACTGATGGAGATCCGACGATCGAGTTGAGTTGCGGTGTGCAAAGTCGTGTAGTGTACGGCTGGCTTAAGACGTATGTGAACAAGGCTTAAACCGCTATTCACCTGTTGTCAACTGAGTTCACGCTTCGGCACAGTTATGATCCGTAGGGACTGATGAGTGAGAGTGATGGACAGTGGACTTAGACATTATTGTTTACGTTTGGGTTGAAAGGAGCTACAATCCTCGACAAAAGTACACGGGACAAACCCCCCCTCCCCTGTCAATGTTGAAGTCTCAGAACAAATTGGGCTGCTGCAACATTGAACAGAGGAATAGTGATCATACTGTTGCTTGTTTTGCTTGTTTGTCCCATCATTTTTGTCGAGCATTGTAGGTCCTCGTCAAAAATGATGATGGCAAGATAAATTATGCTGTTTACTGCACACTTTGATCAATTGGAGAAAGAGTTCAGTTAGCGTAATAACTGGCGTTTTACCGACACCCGATACACAGTTTGCGTTATGAGTGGAATTTTTACACCATATTGAGACATTGCGTGAGAAACTGATGCTTCATCGTAAAAGCGTGAGATTGCGCCGAAATGCGTGATTCTCACGCTGAATGCTTAAAGCCGCGGTCACACTTCAACGAATTCGGATCGGATTCCGATCCGATTTTTGTGAGTTTTTATTAAAATCTTCTTCATCTCTGGTAAGAAAGAGCCCAAAATTTGCCAACCAGTGTAAATATATGATTTGCATCAGAGGTCTATGAAAATAAGATGTTAACTGATATTTTCGTGACGTCACACCGACAAACAGCTTTTATCAGACACGCGTAGTCCGATAAAAGCTGTCTGTCGATGTGACGTCACGAAATAATTCGTATTAATTTAATTTTCGTAGTCCTGCGATAAAAATCATATAATTACACAGGTTGGTAAATTTGGGGTTCTTTCCAACCCGACATGGAGAAGATTTTGATAAAAACTCACAAAATCGGATCGGAATCCGATCCGAATTCGTTGTAGAGTGACCGCGGCTTTAAGAGTTGACAGCCCTGCGACTTTGCACACCGTAACTCAACTCGATCATCGAGTCTCCAACAGTCGTGTATAGTGTGCGTGAGTTCACGACTGCGACTAGCAATTTTAAAACCATTTAAGACCATTTTTAAGATCAACATGTTCATGATGTTGGTTTTTCCCGACTGAAGGCAACGCGACTTAAAAATGGTCTTAAAACTGTCATCTGGTCATTCGCAGTCGTAAACCCACGCACACTACACGACTGTTGACCTGACGATCGAGTTGAGTTGCGGTGTGGAAAGTCGTGTGGTGTGCGCTAAGCATGGGCGTCAATCCTGGGGGGGGGACAGGGGACACGTCTCCCCCCCCCCACATTTTGGAAAAACGCCCATTGACTTAAGATTTTTACACAGTAAATTTTTGACAGAAGTGGCCATGTCCCCCCCCCCCCCCCTCCTCACATTCGAGTAAAGATTGACGCCCATGGCGCTAAGCTTTACTCATTCACAAAGCACACAGCAGAAATTGGCTCCTATGATTAGGTCTGTGTCACGCTGCTTATAGGACTATAAGCAGGATTTTACACTGTTAATTCCCATACCATCTGTTCTGAAACTTATCGCAGAATTGTCCTTGACGTGATGACCGGTCCCACCTTCGAAGGGTTTTATAGCTCCATGGTCTCACTCTATTGTAATTTGTGTGGCCACGCAAATGTATGTTTCTATTACAGTTGTGTACTATAGGCCTTTAGTGGCAGCAATTGCCATGCCAAAACTATTAGATCAGGGCATTGCCGGCGAACAACTTTATGCTGGTATGGCAACGTGTTCACACTTGCTACAAAAGTAAACCCAAGTCAGAAGGTACCAAAATTAATGGGGTAAACTATCACCAAGGCTTTTTGAACGGCAGATGGGCATCGTTTGAGCAGGGAGTTCTATGCCTAGAGCCTAGAGGGGCTGAGCGAACAAGAGGCCACGGGCTTAGTAAATGGTCATGTTTATTTACTAGCTTCAAACTGGGTTAGCCGACATACAGGTCGACAGGTTTTTGTCATGTGTATAGCCATTCCTTTCGAGGGGTCCATCCGTTTCGATCGGGAAGCCGGAGTGAATTAGGCACCCATTTTACTGATGCACATAATCGTTCACCTTAAACTTGGTGATACAAAATGCGCTTCACCTGCACATCGATAGTGACGTGCAGTTAGTTTCACTCTAGGTAACACAAATATTCAATCCATTGCTAATGTTGACATACGGTACATTATATAGTAAGTTGAAAGCATAAAAGAATGCAGTAAGAACTTTTAGTCAGTCATGAACCAACCAAGTTCAGTTTATTCTCCCACTCATTATGCAATATACCATGTACAAATTAAAATAGAATAAAAATACGTTATACAAAAAGATATGGAGGTAGAACAAAGAACAGTAAAATAAATATAGAAAAATAAGATCATGAATTTCTCCTCAAAAAGTCAGCCTCGTCCTTTTAGATGTGATAACTTTAATTATGACATGCTAAAGGGGTAATCTATATGGTAATAATTCAGGTGATCCTTGTATTTCAATTCCTTTTCGTGATCCTCGAGATATATTGCCAAATGAAACTGTCACATTTTCCATGCACTCAAAGTAAACTTGAAGCAAGCTCACTGACATCATAACCTTACACTGTAACCAGCCCCTATTTTGTTTTTTCGCTTAACAACCCATGTTCTCCTCCTTTATGTATGAAAGGCATGCGGAATTTTCCTAACGTTACATTGTCCATGGGAAACTCACATACCTATTTCAATGTCAAAAACAATACATTGAAATAAAGGACATTGATCATCGATGCGAGGAGATGACATCATTCCTGCTTGCTTCAAGTCGAAGTTACGATCCATCTACTGGCCTAACATCTCCATAACCACAACTCAGTAGAAATTGAATGAAAATGTAGCTAGAATGCTTGTAGATATATTTTCTCTTTCACATGCCAGAAATAATTTCCTTTCATGTATAAGGTAAACAACATGTATACAGTTGTAATTCATGCGCGTGCGTATGAGTGTGTGAGTGTGTATGTGTGTGGGGTGCACTTTTTTCGGGATCATCTGTAGCAACCGTGCGACATGCTCATTGCCCAACCTATCTTTGAGGCAAGCCTGCATAGTCACAAGAAATGATGTAGCATAGGGACGACTGTAGCGCAGTAAATATGACTTGTAGGCCTATTACACCGTCTCAACACTAATTGAGGATACAAGGTGATAACACCAGCCTACTCATCCAGCTCCTCTTTATGCATTTTGACCATTCTCCACTCGTCGACCCCCAGTTAAGTGGCCTCTTTTCCAGGTTTGAACCTGGCAGTCTGGCACCCCGCACCCGGTTTTTTAGCCTTTGTCGACGGGGTTTCTCCACCGACTTAAGCATTGGCGGCGATTTGTTCTCAGTATTGGGGGGGGGGGGCATGACCCAATTTTTCAAATAATTAACTGTGTGAAAAATCAAAGTCAATGGGAGATTTTTCAAATATTATGGGGTGGGTGGGAACAAGTCCCTCCTGCCCCCGGATGGCCGCCCATGTGTCACTTGGGAGATATGGGTACTGATATCTTCAGACTTTCACCTTAAGGAAATGTTCCCGCTAATAGGAACCTTATTGGAAATCTGGCGGGTATAATGAATAACATATACTAGGAACATTACACTGCTAAATTTAGAGTATCCTACAAGAAAAATCATTTTATTTGTCTACGCAATTTTCCAAACCCCACATAAAAATGTCTTCTCCAAAGAACGACTGATGGACAACTTTAATGGTTGTGAACAAAAATCTTACAAAAATATTCTGTACGATAAAATAGTCTGCATTGAATACTAAAACAGTAATCAAATATATGTACAATCCCAACGTTATAAATCATTAGTTATCTTCACACACTCCATCGTTTATGTTTCGAATTTTACATTTAACTATATTCCATACAGGAAGATACTCAGACATTCCAGGAGTATCACGTTCCACGGCTATGCAAAGTTAAGTTTAAAGAATACCAAAAGGCTTTTGAGGCATTTTGTCCAGTTAAAAGAAACAGCCAGACCCAAATTTAAGTGATTCAGTCAACAGGAACTTAAAGGTTCCTAATAAAACATAACATAACAAAACAAGGTTAAGGGCAAAGGAGGGTTAAAGGTCGTGTGACATGAAAATAACATACTTGGACATTTCATGAAAAAAAAACATTAAATATCCAGAAAATAGCCCCAATTCCCATTAAATCCATCAAATATTGACCATTTTGCAGGGTCATTCCTATTTCACACTTGTATCATGAATAAACATGAGTTAAATATGCAAATATGTGACATCGAAGATGGACATACCATATATGGCTCATGTTAGCCTTTGTTTTTTCAACCTTAATTTCAAGGACATTGGTAGCATCGTTATTACCTCTTATTATGAAAGCTGAAATTCTTTCCTCCGGAAACATTGATATCACTCAATAAAACTGTAATCTACCTGATCAGTAATTAAGAGATAAATTATATACGGTTAACAAAAGAAATTTTAACACTGTGCAACACTCCACATCACTATTTTTACATAGGCGATGAGTTTCTTCAGAAACCATCGAAATTTGAAGACGTATATTTTGAGAATGGTAAAAGACATTGAAATAATTCTAAAGGATCTTTCTTTGGAGGACAAGTGAAACAGCTCTGTTTGGTGGAATGTCACACGACCTTCAAAGCCTCATAAGATGTCCCGCAGTCCAACACAAAACCCAAACCAAACTTAAAACCAACAAAGCCCAGCACAATCAGATTCTGCCACAGTCACACTAGAACTTATCAATGTTTGTCTTGAAGCAATGGACTGAAGTGGAATTAACAACCCCACTCAGGCAGACTATTATTCCACTCATTTACAAGGGAGAGAATCTGAACTTGCCAGTTTCAAGCTTATAGAGACACTTCACCAGCTTTTCATAGTGGCCTCGAGCACGGGAATTAGCACAAACATTTAAGTAGTTCTAAATAGACAAAGAAGTCCTATCAGAAAGAAATTTGAAAACCTGAAGCATATTCCCCCTAATCCTTCTTCACTCAAAGAGTTGTGAGACCCACACATTTGAGCCTATCATTATAAGGGAGAAACCCCACTTTGTTAATAAGCCGAGTGATCCTCTTCTGAACCTGCTCTAAAAGAAACTTGTCCTTCTTAAAAGGGATTCCAAGCCTGCACAGCATAGTCAAGACTTGGCCTAACCAAGTGCTTCTACAAATTCAACACAATATCTTTACTAAACTTACTGAAATTCCTCTTGATCAATCCAAGCACCATATTTGCTCTAGATGCAGCTGCACACTGTCTAGAAGGGTTCAGATCACTTGTAATGGCAACAACCATATCTTTCTCCAAAGTCACATTATTCAAAATACTACCATCTCACACTAGGCAGAAAAAATGCCCCTTTTACGTTTACTTCTAGCCAAACTAACAAGCCTAATCGAAGGCAGGTCCGTAGCCAAACAAGGCACTGGCGGTGGGTGGTGGCGAGATAACATCCAGAGCCGGACGTTTTATTAGAGGAGGGGGAGATAAACTAAAACGCAAAGTCAAAGCAATAGGTTAGAAAAGATAGAAATACAAAATCTTGCTAATGTGAAGTCATAATTACAATTACTTGCCTCAAGGTTCCTATAGAGCTTATGCACCTACGTCACGTTTCTCCATTTTCCCATCCAAGCGTACATTGTGCAACAATTGTTACTAAGGTGCTATCGTGAGCGCGTATCTTTAACACACCTACTACGTATGGCAGTTCCATCCAGTAAGCCAAATTGAAACGCGCTGACGTCACGTGCATAAGCTCTATAGGTAGGAAATTTGACCACCTCAGCTTTGGACATCTTCAGAACTTAGTTTCAGCGGAATATTTAAATTTCCTCTTTTACATAGTGAAGAAATAAATTTGGGTCCAGCCTATTCTTTTTAACATGAAACTATCTAACCTTGAGGAATACAGGAGATATTTTATGATACGCATATAGTCTATCCTGGACATAAACCTTGTTTATAATGTGAATAATGCTCCAGATTTCGAAATAGTACCGTACGACTGTCAAATGCCACTGGAAAATGCTTTTAAATAACTGAGTATTTCCTTTTGAAGATACAAAACTGATTGCTGTAACAAAACGTCCTTCCGGTTCTTTATGAATACCACGTGGTATGTGGGATATAAAACACAGACCGATTGCTTTCACGGTGATTCGCTTTACAACTGAAGTGTTTTCAAGCCCATAGTACAGTTTAAAATAGGGGGGCCAGACAAATATTGGCGAAATGGCAAGTGCATTTCAGGACGTTAACAATATGTTTCACGCGCTATCTTGCATAAATCAGGCAATAAGAGTAATCAGGCAATAACAGTAATATCAATGTTAACATAAGGTCATATGAGGAAAGTAAGTGGCAAGATTGCAATTGTGCAGAGTACCCGCATACCCGGGCAAACTTGTGATTGCAGAATCACCAAAATTTTGGGGAAAAGACCCCAACCAAAAGAAGTCCCATATTCTTGTGTACCCAATATAAAAAGAGTCAAAGCATCTGAAGTAGCATGGTCATATGAGGAAATCCAGGGGCCAGGTGGTGGCACTAGGATTTTTTAATTGGATGCGCCAATGCGGGAAGGGGGGGGGGTGCAGGAGAAATCATTGGAGGTCAGTAGGATGTAAGCTGCGTAGTTAATGTTCACAGGAGGCAGGAGAGGTCCTTGTGGGTTGGTGGCAAATTCCCCACGTCCACTGGCGTCGCTTCTGGCCAGATGGTGTTCCTGACAGTTTTATGGGAAAGTCATTCCACCTTTATTTACCATCCTAAGAACACGTACTCCATGGAAACATTTTTTAAAACTCCTAATTACACCAGGGAGTTGCTAGAGATCAACAACTCCCTGATTGCACAGACTAAAAAATCAAACCGTAAGATTAAAAACGAAAACGTTTTAAGAAACAGTATGCTGCAGTACATACAAATCTTCACACTTTTTAAATATCTTTATACTCCGTTGCGAGGCCTGCTCTGAGACAGACAAAAAAGCCTAATATTCAATTAATATAGTTTAATTTTTTCTAACAATTCTCCTTGAAATGTAGGTGGTAAAAAGGATGTAGTCTTGCAGACTAAGATGGACGCTTGAAAAGTGGAGACCAGCATGAAATAGCACCATCACCTTACTTTCTCACTGAGTTTGGCATTCACTTTAGTAAAATTGAAAACGGAACCAAAACACGTGCTTTGCCGCAGGACCAAAAATAACAATAATTTGTTCTTTGGCATGATTTGATATATACATCAATGTGTGTTGATCCGGTCGATAAACTCAGGGGATTAAGTCTTGTTACCCTCGAGAGGAGAATAACCATGAGAATGAATATAACCCTAAAACGACAGTCAGACTAGGTCTATTGGAACTAGCAACGGAGGTTTATCTTCGCTGTTTTAGTTTATTTGTCTCTCCATTGTAGCCATATTTCACTTTACTTGTATTTCGATTTTGACTTTGGGGTCAAAAACATGATACCTGAACAACCTTACATTTGCTGACTGGTTTATCAGTTAAGATAATGCCATGAGTGAATCGCCAACTCGGGTCCGTAGGAAAACAAGGTACTGAAAGGGGCGAGATATCTTCCAGTGGGCGAAATAGTTTGAGGAGGGGGGGGGGGGCGAGATATTACTAAACTTTATTAAGACAATAGTAGTTTTTCATTTTCTAGGGGCGGAAAGTTTTTAGGGTGCGCCGCCCCCTAGCCCCGATTGGCTGTGGACCTGCCCTGCTTCTTAATGATCGATTCAGGGAGGTGATCTTCACTGTTACACCTCATCCAGAATAGGTCATCTTGCGATCTACTCAGTAGCAATAGATCTTCTCCCGATCTACTCAGGAGTAAATCATCCCCAGAGCTTTCAAACCCATATTTATTACCCCCCCCCCCTTCCCCCGCTGCTCTTCTTGGGCATGTGATGATTGCAACTATGCCAACGGTACATTTCTGCCAACCGTTTGATTTCACATGTTAGTATTAGTTAAAGACTTTCGTTGTATTCTTTCCCGTTGGGTTGGTTGGTTAAAGTATTTACTAAACGGTTCCCGTGTTATCTACTCCTCGCACACACGAAGGGCAAGACGTTTTATATTAAAAGAAGCACCTGAACAGAAGATACGTCATTATTTTAGACTATCCCTGAGATCACAGCTGTGCAACTAACTAAAAACTTTGGGGCGCGAGGTCCCCACTCCCAAGGATGCCTTTAGCTAATGGCCAAATTTTCCAATCCCTCCTTTGGTATCTTCCTTTGCATTCAAGGTTTAACAACATGAGGTAGCATACGAAAACTAATTTTGATCAGTTTCTGTTGAAAAGTCCCTACTTCACATCAGCGTTTGCTTGCAGAGAGCAAAATCATATAAATCGTCGGACCGACTTTTCACTTCCGGGGACTACATGTTTTATTAAGTCCATCAAGGCTCCCCGACAAAATTGAAAAATTTCCCCGACGGGGCAGAAAACTTCCCCGACGGGGAGGAGGGAATGTTCCCCTTCCCCTCACGTACCTGGCGCCAACCCTTCTGGAATTCCAAAAAAAAAAATGTTTCAAACCGTTAACTGAGAAAGCATACAGATATGTGATTTTCTCCGGAGTACGGTTGTAGTGAGACGATCTACTCAGGCAGTCCAGAAGGAGGGGGTAATCTTAACTGTTACATGGGCCTACGCTATAAAAGAGACCAGATCGTTTTGAGATCACTCCATTCATCGTTTCACATATCGTTACCGTTGCAGTACGTCATAAAACTTGAAGATCTTATACAAAATTAAAATAGAGCATAATTTGGTCTTACAGGCTCTTTTGAAATCCCTTTTTACACAGAGACAACTCTCAGATTGGACAGTCGGTGTGAGAAAGTGCAAAACGATCAGTGGCGTAGCCAGGAACTTTTTTTGTGTAGAGCATACAGGGGACGAGGGTCAATGACCAATTTGTGTGCTATCCTTTAGAAATATTGTATTAGACGGCGTGTACACACACCTATATTTACATAGGGAAGGAATGACAGTGTGACACTTTTTGACTAAGGAAGTTTACGGTGGGGTGGGGATTGTGGAGGGATACTATCATGATCTGCTATTACGTCACGCTGCTCGGTTTCGGTGAAAATCGCGCTACCATTGATTTCCTAATTAGACCTGTATACGGGACATCCGCTCTTAAAATTGCAGCACATCTTTCTGATTTATTTTTCAGCATAAATTTGTCTTCTCGCCTGTCCTTCTTATTCATTTGATTTTCAGCTATACAATCTTGAAAGACGGCCCGGTTTAATTGACGGAAATGTTTCAAATCTGCTTCAAACGTTGGTCCATAATCAGCCACTTTTTTCCAAAAAGTTGTATTAAAATGGTTGTACAGGAGGGAATCCCCGTGACTCCATTCTCTTAGCCTCTTTATCAGGTCTTCATCCAGCTCATATCTATGAGACAAACTTCTTACACCACTCGACAGATAAAGGATATCCTCAAATTCCCAACATAATAATTTTTTAAGCAAGAGTAAAGATTCGTCGAAATATTCGGCTATCATTACGAGATCAAACTCTGCGTCTAATTCGTTAATTTTTTGTAAAATTTTCGCTTCGTCATCATCGTATTTGTGGTCAAATCCCAAATCGAACAACATCCCATTTCGACTCTCTTGCCACATGTGATACTTATGTTCCTTGTAGTACTTACGGGGTTCTTTCATAAATGCTTTTAAAGGGTTAGTCTCCATTCCCAACTTCATCCCCCTGTACATCTCAAAGTACCCGAATGCAGAGTCAATCTGCTTCTCTGGTCTTCGTAAGATGGTCACATAAGTGGCATCGGGTACCACTAAATCCATCTCTTTTCTATTATAACGTGCATGATTGCAAAGAATATCAAAAGGTTTTCCCTCCATCCCGGGAAATTTCATCAGGTTTAAATGGCTAAATTTATACGTGTAAGAAAGTATATGAGTTCTACCGATTGCGAATGTTAAATTTCTGTAATATCCATATCTTTCAAATATTGAAGCAGTTGTAGTGCTAGCAGTTTTGTGCGTCTTCAGAAATACAATTCTACTAACAGGTTTGCACTTGCGAAAATTTACTAACGGTAACGTTTGGTCTGTTTCCTTCAAAGGAGGGACCGTCGTAGGTGTAATTCTCATGTGGTATACTTGAGAGTCTCTCCTGGTATGAAAACTGGTTGAAAAGTTGTAAAAAGTACTGATGTTTCCTTCTTTGGCTCTGAGTATATGTTGGAGGTCAAAGGTGAGAGATTCATCGTGGTATCTAGGATAAACAAACGGAAAATATATTGCTGTAACAGACATTAAAATACGTTCAAGGACCCAGACTATGGCAGTCCTTATTTAATAGGGCTTCATAACGTGACTTCATATGACCTATGACTTTGGATATGTGATCTTTGACCTCTCAAAGAATTAAAGGCATTTGTGTTGCATCAATGATCAAAGTTCGGTTGCAATTGAACTTCCAAATTCAACTGCGATCAATGTTATATTTTCAGGCTATTTAACCTCTTACCCACCTGTGCGATTTGATCTGTAGGATGTTATCCTAGCCTCCTTATAATAGCATGTTGTATCTTAAGTACAAGTTTGCGTGCAATAGAACACTAGACCGAAGAGATGATGAATAAGACAAGAACCCTGTACAAAGACTTTGAGACAGACAGAGAGACGGACGGACGGACAGACAGACAGTCATCCATAAGGTCTTTATACGGACATTAATGGCAAATACTGTAACATATTATATATATATATATATATATATATATATATATATATATATATATATACCAGGCGCAGAGATTTCTTCTCAACAGTGGGGGGGGGGGGGTTGACGATATTTCAAAAAATATACTGTGAAAAACAAAGTCAATGGGGGAGTTCTTTGAAAGAGGGGGGGTTGTAACCCCTTAACGCCCATTCCTCCGCCCCTGATATATACTTTGTCAAAATTTATCAATAAAGACTACAAAAGGAACAGCCAATAGGACAGACTAAACTCAGATAATCAGTCAGCCACTATAGGGTTCTAATTTATCTGATCGGATCACTTGAAGTGAAGGGAAGTCGATGGAAACGGGGTTTTAGTGTATGTTTTGAGGAATTTGTGTAGTTTTCAGATTTTATATTTCAGGTGACAGGAAGAAAAGAAATAGTTTGGGAGTGATGCTATTTTCAATTTTCCTCGAATCCTGCTTAAATGGCATACTCAACGCGGGCACGCGGCCATGCGGGAGGGGGGGGGCAGCAGTAGACCCACGGGTAAAGAGGATAATGCCCCAAATCACTTGCATGTTGGAAAATATTCAGGTATGACCTTTTTTAATATATGAATAACTATTAAATAGTATACTGACATAAAACATTACCAAAATGTCTTCGCATGCACCCCTCTCCCAACCAAACCCAGGCTATACGCACCTGATCCAATTGTAACAGCAGAAGCAGCCGTCTGAGAAAAAATCTTAACCCCCAGAAAAATTGTTGAGAAAAAGTCCATTGCATAAACATATGTTGCTCATTAAAACGTATGTTTACCCCTTCAATACTTTGTCTGGCTACGGGTCTCCTATTGGTGTGTATTCAGCTCTGTTTGTCATGTCAACTGAGAAGGGCGGTTAATACGGGGTTACTATGTGTAGCCAGAATACTTAGCAGTGCAACATTTCATCAAAGATGCGTTCAGTGCAATCTTTGTAGGGTGTGTGTGTGTGTGGGGGGGGGGGGGGTATTATAGACCTGCCTGGTGTAGGTGAACTGAAAATATAAGGAGTTGACTGGTACAGGTTGTGCAATACACGGCCAATGCATCACAGAACTAAGGGAACACCATGTGTTTTTCACCTTTAGGAGGGGGTGTCAGTTGTACTGTCATCGGTACGCCACGGTAGCCAACAGTTTAATGGGAGTGCGACTCCTCCTTAAAATTTTCAATGTGCTGAGGGCGCCGTAAGGGTTTGACATTTCAGTTTCGTGCAAGGTCCAGTTCCATAGCTAAAAAGCACAAGCCCTACCACGTACCGGCAGTGTGCTCTTGTATGAATTTCATCGGGAAGACGGTGGATACAACACAACCCATTTTATCCCCGAAAGGGGCAGCGGCCGCGACAATTGCTCTTAATAGTTTAAGGGATTTACCAGGGGCTAAATTCAAAAAAATGAAATTTTTTCCTGTTTCAGCGGGTGAAAACCCTATCTTAATAGCACGTAGCATTTGCAAGATTTCTGTACATGCAGCTGCGTGACTCAGTGCATATTCATGTAGGGCTGGCGTGGTTAAATTAAGCTAGTTGTAATGGGAACGGCTTTTTTCAAAATAGCTTGCAAATTTTCAGTTTCTCTCCGTTTCGTTTTATTTAACCATTCACATTATCATTTTCAGTCACTAAATCAACACCTTCATCCAGGAATAGCATAATTACTGTACTGACAAATAAAGAGAAACATTAGACCTTACGTTTCTTCGTTTTTCGATCACACAATATAACTTTCACAGCTTAACAATCAATAGCCTACGAACATGAGTCATCACTCAACCTCACTCGAAGAGTGTGAACGCGTGCACGTTCGTACGTTCGCACTTCACCAGCTTCACTCTGACTTTGACTACCTATATAGCAGGCTGTGTGGCATATCATTCCTTGTTCAGTCATGTCCCTACTTTTAAAGGTGATTGAGCAAACAGATGCCACTCTACGGGGTGGCTAAAAATGAGCTTCTAAAAGCTCAGTTTCCAAAACCCAGCTCGAATGAAAAAGACGCTGTGTGCTTTTGGCCTGTATAACAATAGGCCAGAAAAAGTGCATAGCCCAGAAATCCTCTGTGAAGTCACACTCCGAGCATTGCTGTTTTGGGTCATTTTTGTGCAGCACAAATAAGGCTCTCCAGGAAAGAACTCATGTGGGTTGAAAACTATGGGATTTTGGGCTAAATGGCGGAAAATAGCTTTATGGCAGTGCTACCCCCTGGCCGGACGAGGCAGTGTCTGAAAACGCCTGAGCGATAAATTGTCGATTTCAAGTAGAAGAAGATACGCTTTTTCAAATTTCATGTCATGAGAGATGGCCAACTAGGGAAATTTTAAGGGCACATACCTTCCGCCCATACAGCAACAATATGTCTTCCTCCACATGCCTATAGGGAACCGCCAGTAACACACGTGTCCCTCTCATTGTGTACACATGCATGGAGCCAACGAAACGCGTGATGCTGATTGCTGAGTTTTGCGACATTATTTCAAATTTTATGTAAAATGTAGAATTATATAAACTATTCCGAGGTAGACAGACATTCAGATACAAAGTATGCAATCTGAGAGGCAGATAACTAGATGCTACCGACCCTTATCGAGGTTCTTTCTATTGTCGTGAAAAACACGTGACAAAGTCTAAAAATAAAATATGGCTGTCACTGGGACAAGATCCCCTTGGTGCATCTGGGTAAAAAGTCCTACAAGGCTCTTAACCCCAGGTTCATTGTTTAGATGGTCATGCCTGGAATATCACATGAACATTCAATCCAACCTAGAGCATTATCTATTTACACCATCTAGGTATCTATTTGTTTCCGATTATTCAATCTTTAGAGAGGCTGATGAAGGCACATAGTTTTAGAACTGAAAAGGGATCACTGTAAAAATTGATTAACACTTTTTTGTAACAGATAATAAATGCGTCTTGGCGTTTATCTGTTTATGTAACAGAAAAAAAAACAATAAAATACATAAGCAAATTAAACGTCTAAAAGGCCAACTTTAACGCCATCTCGTAAACACGTTTATGCGTTTATTTCATGATTACTGTAAACATCAAGTTGTTTTTAATAAAGAAAAATTAACATATAAATATAAATCATGTAAACGTGTTTGCGGAGTGCACTTTAATTGACGTCATTATCCTTATCATGTGTTAATATTCGTTCAGTCATTTACTGAGCGTATCCATTTTGTTGTTCGTTTTCTAATTTAAACGCCATATATGTGTTAAAAAAGAAGACGTCTATTTTTACAGTGATTATATTTAAAAGCCATATAGGGACATAAAAATTGGGTTAATCGGGCAAAAACCTTAATCATCATCGTAGTCGTCATTTTCGTCATCAGACAATTTCACAAAAAATAGAGGAAAGCCAAATAAAACCAGAATGCAAAAATGCATTGACATTTCAATAGACAGTTCTCACGTGACGTCATAGGAGCTTTCACGTGTATTATTTCAGCCATGTCTGAGGGCAACCCCGGCATGTGTGTACAGGCTTGCCCTCAGACATGGCGGTTGCTAACCCCTAGCTGTGACGTCACTGAGAACTATCTATTATCACCAAATTGTTATCCTTCACAACCGGAACATCCAAACTAGACTCGGTACAACTTAGGCCTACAAGTGTACTGCCTGCAGTGAGGCTATACGACTGAATGAAGTGGGCTTAAAACTTCATGTTATACATACGTAGGCTATCAAGAAGGTAGGCAGAATTGAGCTTGTCCGGAAGATTTGTACTCAAGCCTGGAGAATTTTGAATTTAATCATAAATTCAAGAGGTAGCGAGTGTAAACTTTTTAAAGTAGGGGTAATGTGTCGGGCATAATGAGTGTCATTCATCACCCAGTGGCAGTGGCGTAGCTAGATATATATATTTTTTTTTGTGGGGGGGGGGGGCAAAAAATTTCCGACAAATTATTATCTTGAAGTAATGATGTACTATCTAAGCGTAGCGCCACCACCACCTAGCGTGTAGCGCGCGGAAAAAAATGGGTTAAAATATCTCCGAGATTGCCTGAAATGACACTTCCAGGCCTTGTCAGTAAACATTTCGATGTGTAATTCTGCTTAAAAACATGAGAAGTGTTGTAAGTAAATCCCTAAGAATATAACTTTAGCTACTAATTTCCGTTGTAAAAAATTTAATTAAGGTGGTAAAAATTTCCGACAGAACTAGAAATTTCCGACAGAGGCCTTCGGAGGCTTTGAGGGGGGGGGGGGACCGCCCCCCTGTAGCTACGCCACTGCCCAGTGGTAAGAAAGCCAATCTATATAAACGAGCTTTACGACGGAAACTATAAAGATGCTTGGATATTTTTACTATATAATGAATATTGTGATTAGCAGTTCTCATCTTTGTTGTGATAAGTTTGTCAAAATCCACATACAGTGTTATGAGATTCATTGCTTGACTCACCGAAAAGACTACATGAGTTGTCTATATCAGCAGTTATTATAATTCTCTTGCATCTTTGCTGAAAGGGAAATACTGCGTTTATTTTGCAGAAAATTTTCATGTTTATAAAACCAATATTAATAGATACAGAATGATAGACAATGCAAAATAAGGGAGAAACGTAGCTTTCTTTACATGAAATAAGGCTCTCACAGGAAGTAAATCGGTTATTTGTTGCACAAAAGTAATTTGTTCACCCAAACTTTCAAAAATTCAAATGATGCAACTTCCGTTACTCTTGTAATGCATAACAATTTGTGGAGAGGAAGCTATCGCTAGAGTTTATTGGTGAGACTGAATGGTTTAATAATGATTTAAGGTATTCTCTTTGCATGCCATGTTGGTGCGTTTTAAACGCAATATTTCCCTGTGGATGTATAACAAAACCAGTTGTTTCACTCAACAATGGTATATTACGATTACATGATGAAAAATCCCTGGAATTATTTGAATATATTTTACGGTTCTCAAGATATTCTTCTTCAAAATTTGACCATTTCTGATGAGATTGCTCATTAGCTATGCAAAAAATATGATGTGAAGTGTTGGTGCACAGTGTCTGTATTTCTTTTGTTAATCCTTATTCACCTTCAAAATGATCAATATTTGATGGATTTTAACGGGAATTGTGGATATTATTAACATTTTTAATGCGTTTTACACCAAACAGGCAGGCATCACATTTACATGTCCACAGACCTTTGAGCCAGTATTTCAATCCGACATAGGCATATGCACTACATGCAAAACACAATACACACACAATACTCAACAAAATTATAGTTAAGTAAGTACTGAATGACTGCGCCAGTTCAAGTTACCCTTACAAATAAAAAAAAATCAACAGTTTTTGAAAAATTTGGTGTCCTTACATGCAATCTGGTGCCACATATACTAAATTTAAAGTACAATTTGGGTTAAAAAAATACGTATTTAGGTACTAAAAAGAAAAAACGGCATTATTGAGGGAAGCATGGCCCAATGCCCCCTCCCCCTAAATACACCACTGATAATCATAATATAAGTTTAATCATTAAAAAACACACTGTTGAATTAATAACGAATATATAGGTGCTGGTGTAATTCAAATCAGAACTTAATTTTAATTACCAAGGAAGTTTTTTTAACTATTGACTACCTTTAGCTACATCATTGCATTATTTTTCTTTCAGTAGGTGCCCGAAACATTCTCAGCATAGTGCCCGAATTTTTACAAAAAATATTTGGTTGGGGGGGGGGGGGGCTGCAGCCCCCAGCCCCACCCCGCCTCCTACGCCTATGCTCACAAACTAAAAAATCAACAAGGGAAAACGAAACCCTTCATACAAAATGTTTGTATTGTCCAGCTCACTAAGTTGAATACTTGGTTTGTTACTTACGTAAGGGATATCCGGGTTATGTGATCTGCACATCAAATATCTGTAGGCCTGCAACTTTACTGTAAGATGCTAACGAGTATCTGTACAGAGAAAACTATTGGAACTTGACTTTATGAAACTACTTCATGGATTATCCCAAGTACTTAATTACCCGGTACAACAGAGGGATTCATGTGACGTCACGCGCGTGGGATTCCCAGGCACTGAAGGGCAAAACACACACGCAGTAAGCGTATTTACAGCGTACGCGCACGGCATAACCATAGATACTACTGTGACACAATGTAAGCAGAGAGTTGCTATTTGACAAATAGCAACTCCCTGATGTAAGCGTGCCCGTCAAAACCAAAGAGACGCGCCATCTTGCCCTTCAAAACCAAAGAGACGAGCGATAAAGTGACGTCGGTGAAACCCCTCTATAGGTGGATAAATTCCTGTCAACAAAGGCGTCGGAAGCGGGAGAGGGTGGGGTGAAAATATGCTTCCCCCATTTTTCAAGGACTAAACCCCCTATTTGATCCTTCTATAAATTATATCGAACTTTTTCAATAACGTATGATCAATCATTTTCAATAAATTTACTAGAAACAGTAGAACACTAGGTAGCACCAAATGACATCTAACGGAGTTAATTTATTCCAAACACTTCAAAAGGGGGACCTCCTTTTACAACCCCGAGCTAAGAACAGCTTTCCACACTTTTCATGTCAAAGGTTATCGCAAGATCATATGCTAATTTTAGGATGACATGACCAACATGCTGAGGTTCCGACCTAACTCGACTCGGTTACAAAAGCTGGTTAAATGTGACTAGACTTGAGCTTAACTTTTAATGACTCGACTTGACGCGGAACTCGACGTTAAGTTGACTCGTAATAATTTCTCAAAAAGCTGTAATGTTTGCTGGAAGTTGTGTGCATATTTGACGGTTTCCAAGGCTAAGTGGTTATAAAGCAGGGACTTGCAACAGCAGAGCGATGCTTCCGACGGGCTTCGCTCGTACATGTCTGCTAAGGCCTTTTACCAACATTCAAATACAAACCCTAAACCCTAGGATGGCGATCAATGAGGGGGGGGGGGCATCCCCTTTATTTGGTTAGGGAGCCAGACAAGGTAATGAAAGAGACGAAATAACTTCCGGGTGAAAGTTTTTTAGAGGGCGAGATGTAAAGTATTTTTTCCTTTCTAGTGGAGAATTTTCTATAGGAGGCGCTGTTCCTGACACCCCCTCTCTTGGCTATGAGCCTGTTAGGGACGGGATAACTTTTGTTCAACTTCATAGTCGTTCATCCCCTGTAATATTTGTGAATAAAAGAATTTCTCCTTTTGTCGAGGGTGGAATACTTTTTCTTCCCTCTCCAGTATTTTCCAACGGTCGTAATATTGGGCTCATTTGGTAATGAAACGGTGTCTGGTGACTGCCATGATATTCGTTAACATACAAAAACCAGTTTTACAAATACACGACATTTCTAATTAATGCACTAAACGGGACGAGGATGGTAATCATGTAGGGATGGCAGCAGCGGATTAAGGACGGAGCAACAGGTGCACGTACACCGGGCCCCCGCAGTAAGGGGTCACTAAAATGTTAAGATATGATGTTATGGTCCATGACATGTAATTTTTAGCAAGTAACGCTGGTGCGATGCGTCTCTTATGATGTTGTGCCGACTACTATACACCAATTCCAGAACTAGGCGCCGGGCACGCCTTTAGGCCTAATTATTGCAACATGAATATTCGGTGAGCCTAACTTTTCGCATTCTACTTTTAACCTAAACTGCTATTGCTTTCTGGTCACATCACTCATAGGATCAAACTTCGAAGCGCTGTCCGCCAACAACTGTTTTAATTATGTTTCAAAAACATTTTTTTATTCCTTGCCGAAAGGAATCTATGCAGTAATGATCAGGTGTGATCCAGGGGTCCAAAATGGGAGGCGCACTTTTGTGGGGTGAAATCCGGAAATACATGATAAGGCGTGGGGTCCTCCCCCACAACTTTCTGCGATTTAACGGTGTTAGATGCGATTTCGTGGCATCTGGTAACCAGAAAAAGTACATAAAGGAACCTTTTTTTTCCAATTTTTTCTTTTGATTTTTTTTTGGCGGGCAAAGGGGGGAGCGCACGCCTCTCTGTGCCCCCTGGGTCCGCGCCAAATGGTGGCGTGAGTAGGTCTGTGAGTTTAAAAATCGACCGTTTGGGCATAGTCTGTATTTCGGGTTAGCCGATATTCATTGTTTTTTTCTGAACTAGTAGCCCCCACACACACACACACACGCACACACACACACAAAATGCGTGCATCGGGCCCCCCACACACTTAGTCCGGCCCTGAGGGACTGGGTACATGATTCCTCCTATATGCCAATGTGTACGGATACACTGTATTTTATGTTAAGCAGGTAACACATATAAAACTCATACAAAGTAGAGGATTGAACACCGCAATTGCCGTAAATCTTTTTAAGTAGACCTAATACATCAATATCCACAGAGGGGATTTATATAACTGAGTTTAAAACTGTGGATAGCCTAAGGGTAGTGCTATCTTTCAAACGTTTCCGTCTTTGATATTTTGTATATTAGCAGTGCAGTTATTTCAGTTGTCTTGGTACTGTCTACGGAGCAAGCATGCACGTTTACGGAGGTAATCTAACTGTTGTGCGCCTAACTTAAGAGCACGAAATCACAGGCTTTTGTTGCTTTTCCCGTTACAGTATAGTACGCATCGTTATGGGTACAGTGTACAGACGTGCGTGTATTGCTTAGGGGTTGCTTGATCACCACCGCAACCAATGCGTTCCTGAATTTGACCTTTTGACCTTTGCTGCCTGCAAGCTTTTTATTTCTTGATACTTTATGTCCTATTTCTTAAGGCATTGTTCCAAACTTCTTGGCTTATGTCTACACTTATTTTACATTGATTTCATGCAGTTTGTCATTTCCGTTCATTAACACTGTAACTTGACCCCTTCTCTGCAGACACGTAGGCCTACTCGACCTTTAATTTATACTACTACAACGACAAGAAAGGGGCATAACTGACACTTGCTGCGAAGGTTACCCTTGGTTGTCATGTAGCCTACGTGATAAGATGTGGGTGACGAATAGTAAACTAGGGGTTCTTAAGGTTAGCGATATTCATGTTCTTAAAATTGGTACTTTTATCTATAAATGTGTAAATAATGCACTGCCTCGTGTTTTTCGTAACATCGTTAACCTCAGAATGTCTTCATATCATATAAACTGTACAAGGAGTAATGCATTATTCTCAGTTACTGTACTATAGGCACAATTCTAAACACGGGAAGCTCCTCCTGAATAACTACTGTTTTAAAGTATGGAGTGATCTTCCTAATGATATTGAGCTTTCTAAATCATATGTAACTTTTAAAAAGAAACTAAAAGCTTATTTAATTGAAAATTACTCTGCTTGAGACTATGCCATTTTTGACTTTCCTTCATATTGCGTATGTAATTGTTCTTGTTTCTTTCTTTTGAGGGGTATGGTGGGCTGGTGGGAATGAGGTGTTCTTGCTAAATTTTCTTTCTTTTTTCCTGTAAGGTCACTAGCTATGATAAACATCTATTTTGTTTTTTCTAGTGTCCTGTTTATACTACATCATGGCTTGTTTCTTTGTAAATTATGTATGTATGTATAGACAAAATAAATGAAATAAATGAAATGAATAGTAGAAACTAGCTCGCGGAATTTACAAAGTTTCTCGTTCAGCTCATCGCTACGGTAGGGTTGTAGCCCCGTGTGAGGGAAGCCAAAAGAAAATATTTACGTGTTGAAGACGCAAGCATCCTTGAAGCAAGCGCCGTTAGTCAACGTACTTTGAACCAGGGAGTTGTCAGGGACAACTCTCCTGTTTAAATGGAGTTGGCACTACTCCCTGCTTTGAACAATTACGTCAAAAGCCCCAATGTCTCTCTTGCTGTCCTTCGACCATGAGCGTCAACAGGCGGGGGACAGGGGGAGGTCCCCCACTTTCAAAAGTGGAGAGGATTGCCCCCTACACCTTTTTCCAGAACCTTAACGCAAATAGTAGTCACATATTTGATTCCAAAGATTTCAATACAGCTGATTAAATGAAATCAAACTCATAAATTGTGTAAACATCCATTAAATGGATTTAAATCGTGGGAAATTACAATAAAATTTGTAAGGCTGGGAAACACCGGTAAAGGGCCTCCTGGAAGCCCTGGATTAATTCTTCCCCTTTCTGGCGCACAGACGAATCGCAAATTGCCATAGTGACGAATCTGTATATTTTATCATTTTGGCATACTGACGAATGCAATTTCGCCCGAATCTGTATATATCTTAGCATTAAAAATTGAAATGATAATGTAATATATTTTATTTTCTCCAATTTAAATCATATAACCGATAATTAAGCAAAAAACCTGCAACTGAGGTACCATTCGTCACAATGTGAAATGGAAAAAACCAGATTCGTGAATTTCGGATTTTGGCGCCAGAAAGGGGACGAATTATATAAAATGGCCAGGGTACTGAAATGATGATTATTACCTGGCATCCAAATGATACTATAGAGTACCGGTATGATGACGAGCACTTTACAACTATCGTGTTTTTACTAATTTTGAACGAAAATCCACACGAATACCTTCCAGCAATGGGAAATGGGAGGGAGGGAGAGTATAGGTGCAGGGAGGTGACATGAGACCTACCTGATAGGTATAGCAAATGGGGGTGAAGGACTAACAAACCCGTTTCAGAACGCTTTTTCGTCGCGTTTGAACAATCACCATCTACAGTACACCGAAAATGGCTGCGCGCGCTCGTTAAAATATTTCAAAACGGCAAATCCGTACCTTCAGCCGTCCACATCATGCTACAAACTAGATTGAAATATCCCATATTGATGCGAGGCCCTTACAGAGGTTGGAGATGTACTTCTATTTTCGGAAAAATGTTGTGATCAGAATAGTTCCATGTACTACTATCTTATAGTAATGGTCATGAGATGAAGTGCAAACCGTAACGAATGCCCGCGAAGGACGCCGAAATTTTTCATTGAATAAGATTTCCATGACAAAACCTGCATTCAGTCTTTTACCTGGGAATCCTTAAAAAGCTTTAAATTTTTGCTGTTGTGCTTCTCCGGGAGTTGCTATATCGAAAGTTAGATAGATAGGGTTTTCGAAAGATATTGATAATAAGAACAATATTGGGATACGGTTTGAAGAGCGCGGAGCAGTACGAAACTTTGCTAGTTAGCGAAGGATTTGTGAAAATTCTGATAGTTTGAGAACCATTTGTGATAGGAAATGATTACAATAGATCCATCACTCGGTGGAAAACACACCTCACTCATCCCCTGCAGAAATCTAAACTCCTTTTGGGATCATTTTAAAATTTTCAGAATTTTTTTTTCAGAAATCGGTTGGGGGTGTGCACCCCCTATACCCCCCCGTGCGGGCGCCAATCAGTGGGCTAAATCTCTCAATAATGCAGTCCTTCGCATAGTTCAACAAACAGATGAGCCCGAAGCGCGACGCAAACTTGAAGTTTGAGAACATTTTGTGCAATTTTAGCCGCATGAAGGGCTGATTAAGTGACGGTTGGTTCTCGTGTTCATAGCGATATATAAGCGGTGTGTTTGTGCAAACGGAGTCGGGAGATTTAAGGTAAGGGGAGAGAAAGATTTAAGAGAGAGTGGGGTTATTGGAGGGACAGAAGAAGTACCCAAAACTTAAAACTATCCAACCGCGTCGTATTATTTTGTAGCCAACTCTTAACTTTCCCGTACAGCACTGAACAAGGAAAGTTCACCGTCCCCGCCCGTAAGGCAGGTATCGATATCCGCCCCGCGACCCAAGTACTATTAATTTTCTTTCGCGCTTCGAGCGGGTTTCCGTAGCCCGAATATATAGTAGCAGTCTATATAGCCAGGGCAGGTATGGATACAGGATGAAACAAAGCACAACTGCGGTAAAAAAATGTCAAGATAGCGGAGAGTGCGGTTTCATGTATTGCGGCGTGTTTAGGAGGCCAAGTATCTTCCATATGTGCGTTCTGTACATGATTGACTTCTCGGCGAATTTCTTCCTTCTTTTTTGTCCCTGACTTTGCTTACGGGCTCTAAAGCACTATTTCATCTTAAACGTTTCGTATTTTATTCATGGATAGGTTAGGCCTAAAGGGAATATGCATTCGCTTCATCCTTCTTCAATCTGAAACATTGGATCAATCTTACGAATCCCCTCTTATTTTCCCCACAGCTGTCTTTCATGATGCTTCAGCACGTAAACATTACATGTTGAAGGTAAATAAATAAATTTAATAATTAAAGGGGCTATGGCATCAATCCATCATATTTAAAGAGCCTATGAAGTGACTAATTACAGCCATTTGGTGTCATTCTCTGACCATATCTATTACCAAAAAATAGCCCTTATGTTAGAAAATACTGTACCATGAAAGAAAAATACTAAAACGAAATGGTACCCCTTCCAACTCAACAGCTCAAAAAGTGAAAGTACATTGACCCAAGAATGACGTCAGCTCCGGAACTCAACTTCGGAGTGTGTGTAAGTAATGCGCTTTGAACATACATGTACTGTTGATATGACGGAATTTTCCACGATATGTATGTATCAGAAACTTTTATAAAGATGATGCATAGCTTACTGCACTCTAAAAACACTTTGGTCAAATTGACCAATGACTGGGTCAACTGTGCACCGAACCAAATGTGGTCAAATAGTTTGACTAAACTATGGTCAAATTTGACCACTTATTGGTCAAAGTTGACCATAGTTTAGTCAAACTGTTCGACCATATTTGGTTTGGTGCATAGTTGACCCAGTCATTGGTCAATTTGACCAAAGTGTTTTTAGAGTGTGCTCTTGCAAAGAAAATAATTGGTGTAATAATCAAAGTTATATCTCTACAAAACCTTCGTTGCCTCACAGGACAATCTGCATTGATTAAACTGGTTTGGTATGAGCAGAAAGTTGCCACGGACTCTCTGGTACACAAGCAAATGGAAATTCCCTGGTACAAGGTTATACACACAGAACACTACCCCGGGGATACGTACTTGCACCCATTTCTCCTCCAGGGTTACGTAACCGTTATTATTGGGGTGAGAAGTAGTGCTTCGTTCACTAGTGTATATATGGGGGTTCATCAATACACAGGCCCATATACAACTGTACTATTCTACATAGTGGCAAACAACTTCGGTTACACTTCGTACAAAACGGGAAAAGGGGACCGAGGAGAACATAAAACAGAGGCAATTTTAGCGTGAAGGGAGACCAAAATTTTGGTTGCCTAAGGAAGTATTCTGTATTTTTCTCAGAAGTTGACATAAAGTTACTATTTGAGTTTCAAGCATTTCAAAGTCTAGTACGAGATCCGTTGTTCGATTTTCAAACTAACGTCTGTGACAACTTGGAAAGGAAGCATTTTAAAGGAATATTGGGAGATAAATCAGCCATCTTACCCAACAATCTGATTTGAAACGTGAGTATGTTTTCCTTTTCTTTGCAAAGGGTCGCTGCCTAGGTGAAGTTCAGCTAAGTACTCTGCAAAGTCAAACCGATGGGCTTGAAATATAACTAAGAAATACGGACGAAGAAGAGAGAAAATGGCTTCCATTTGCTGTCTTAACTTGCGCTCCTATGCTTAAGAGCATTTCAGAGTTTTAAAATCCCATTTCAATACCAATTCTTGAAAAACTGGAGACAATCGCACACCACTGCGAATGGGATGGCAAGATTCAGTATATGTCTTCTATGTATAGTGTTTAGATGTAAGCTTGAGCGAGTAGTGACGAAAATCCCCTTTTGGGTAGTAAGAATTTCAAATTTTTATGTTATGTATATTTTTTGCTTGATACTGGCACATTTTTCAGATACGTTTTTATGAATTATATGGCCAGTAACGGACTCAAGCTACACAGTCTGTGAGCAAAACGTTACTAGAAGTATGGAGTCTCTCTGAACTACTCGTTCGCCATCCCCACTGGCCAAAAGTTCTTCCTCACACTGCCAAACTTTTTCTTGTTCTTATAGGCCAGCGACTTGAGATAGTTGGGCTAAATTCCACTGACTGGCTCTTCATGTGGCCCTTTGTTATCATTCTTGTATTATCTCAGTCAAAAATGGGCGAATTAGGGCAAGTTTCTGTAGATAATCGATACTGACGTTATATGAACATTACAAGGGAAGTGCATTGTACATACACACACTGTGAAGTTGAGTTCCGGAGCTGACGTCATTCTTGGGTCAATGTACTTTCACTTTTTGAGCTGTTGTGCTGGAAGGGGTACCATTTCGTTTAAGCATTTCTCTTTCATAGGGCTGTGCTTTTTAACATAAGGGCTATTTTTGGTGATAGATATGGTCAGAGAATGACATCAAATGGCTGTACTTTGTCACTTCATATAGGCTCTTTGAGAATACGATCATATCTTTAAATACAATTGGGTACTGCACTTTGATTGATATTACTGCAAATAGTAGCTTCACTCTGGTTGGTTGATGATCATGCCCCAGTAAGCTCACACATGTATTTTGGGAGTACGGCCGTGAGCAGTTTAACCCCAGTGCAGGTTACTGCAGCTTTGTGTGGGAGCATTACAGTATTAGACAGGTAGTTTTGTTTGAATTGGAGGAGGGGCTATCAGTAAACTGAGGATGCAGAATGTTTACTGTCGGTGGGGAGGGGAGACCTGTTGCCCTTTAAGTAACAGAAATATTGTCACGTGACTAAAAGCCATACAGCAATTGGCATACCAGGGTAGACTAACTCATACTGGGGCCACTCCTTTTAAAATTGTCTACAAGAAATTATAATTCTTCAAAAATGGCACTTATTGTTGATATGAAAGCTAAGTTGGTAAGAATAATAGGCTATGTGCCATGTCATGTGTAGGCTACGTTGTCATGCACGTGCCTTCATTTGGTCGTGAAATATTCATGAGCTTGCTGGCACGTATCTCAATCGATTTGTCACATGATCAAGCGTGAAATTCACGAATTGCCGGTACCGTTACTCCGTACAAAAGCATTAAAAAATGTATAGTTTACCAGTGATGGCCAAGTTGCTTTTCTCAGACTTAATGAGCCTTGAGTACTGTATGGCGACTGCCTTGTACAGGATACTACGATTGGGCGAATTTTCCCACTTCCTTGTTGGAAAATTATGACGGTTGGAGTTCTGATGTTTTTAACATGCAAATTGCACAGAGCTCGTAAATATGGTATCTCACCTAAATTGGAAAGTTATATTACTCGCGGTGTACAGAGCTCCATTACATCATAGTGAGTGTGGGCGAGCAGTTTCCGTGCAATTCATTGTACTTGACATGTATCAAATACTTGAATAACCAGACAGTACTGTTTGCTGTTAAAGCAATCACTATTTAAAAGAGGTATGGTAATCCCCCAAACCAGAGGTTGCTGCCAACTCTCTGCCCTAATACATTGTGGAATAGCCCTAGATCTACACGCAGTTCGATAACTGTACTTTAAAGAAGGAAGTAGGTACAGTAATTATTCCATTATTTACATTATAGGAAGGGCTAGAACCAAACTTAGTAAGGAGAACTGTTTCTGTCTGGGGTGAGATGGGAGAGCCTTTAAATCATATTATGCGAGAACGAACAAGACAGCTTACTTTCCATGTAAATATCAACGTTTTACATTGGGGGCAGGAGGGGGAGGAGGTAACTCTGTTTTATTGTTTGATTTTTCAGCTTGCTTTAATGTAATTGTGAAGGCTAGGTTTGTTTTTCTTTTTTCTTGTAAGGATGACTTGCACATATACAAGCACTCAAGCAGCCTTTGTTTTTAGTTGGCCAAAGAAATTCCCATTAACTCCCATTGAATCCAGTTGAATGGGACCTTATGGGATCCCATAAATTGCCATTGAATTCCCATAAGTTCCTGTTGAATTCAATGGGACTCAATATGTAATTTGGACAGTCACAACATAACATAAAATCCCATTAAATCAATGGGAAAATCCATTGTCCTATTGATTCAACATGTAATTTGGAACATCCCATAAGAGTCCCATTAAATCCCATTCAAAAATCTAATGGGACTCAATGGGAATTTTTTCCCTGTGAGGCTATTTCATCAATACTTCACTACGATCGATGAGCACGATGTTTTTCGGAATCTAGTGTCTTTCCGCCATCGGTACATTTCGCCATGGGTTTTGCACTATTCCGCCATGGCGGAAAGGTGCAAAATCTATGGCGGAAAAGCACTTTCTTAAAATCTGAGAAACAAAAGGTCTTGTTTTCCTTGCAAAAATATTTTCAAAGGGTTATTTTGGGAACGACACATCATTCACTATTAAAATAATCATAATTAACACTTTACTGCCATGGCGAAAAGACATGTTTTCTATGGCGGAAAGTACCTATGGCGGAATGGCACGGCCGCCTGTTCTTTTTCGTAACATACTATAAGTTGCTAAATGAAATCTAGTGAAATAGAAAAATAATACCTACTTTTCTAATGGTGACGGCTGAAGGGTTTCTCGTGCGACTTCGGGGATACTCCAGTGAGGAGGATTCAGGAAAGTTACCATTAACAGGACACAGAAGACCACAAGGGCTGAAAACGTTTTTCGACATGATGGCAGCTCTCCCTCTGAAAACACCATCTCTCAATCACATCTCTAGCCACTCCGTGATCACAGAGGTTTTGACCCGCTAAGATCTAAACGGAAAGAATCATATAGGCCTAAATCAGTTCTTTTTTATTTTGTGTCGTAGATCAACATGTTGGTGTTGAGAAATGCACGCACTATACAAAAAGTCTGCGACATATGATTGGGTCCACACTGAACCAATCCACAAACAATCATACAGGTTACTGTAGTTTGGTGTCGTTTTAAGTACGCAATGAAACTTGTTCGTGGGACGTCTTTTAACGAAAAGTCCTGTGAGGTTTATAAAACGCGCAAAAAACCGGAAGACCAACTGACGATTCTTAACGTCCAGCTTCGTTATCTTGCTACACTAGGCTAATGTGAACAGCCTTGACAAGATGGCGTGCTATCATCCGGATTATGGATTCGGTAGTGATACAAGAAGAGCTTCGCTTTACAATTGCTCACTCACTGTAGAAGACTCCCTTCGATCTCTTTTGTATACTTCTGTTAGTAGGTTCAAAAGGTCAGTTCCATTCATTTCGTAACGATTACCTGCACAATCTTTGTGTATAGTACCTCGACCAGTTCGTTTCCTTTTTTGAAAAGGAGTTCCTTTTTTGAAAAGGAGTATTTCAACTAGAAATGTGGTTACGGGAACCGTAACCACTGCTTATGGAAGCGATTACTATGTGTGGAATTTTCATGTCACTAACTTATTGAACTGAAAAAGAAATCACTTTACAACAGTTAACAGAGCTGTCTTATTTCAAAGAATCAGACTACAAGGTTACTAACACACTATGCCTGGTAGCCTACAAGGCAGTGCAGTATGAAAACTGTTCACACTATCAGTTCAAATTGGCCCACTGAGAAAAATGATCTTGCCAAATTACTAGTATTTAGGCCCAGTCCATGATGGTTTAATCACTCAGATGCCTCGTTCCTAATTGCCCAGGCTGCAACAAAATCACTGCGCTATAGGCCTAGGCCTAAAATACAAATCTCTTACATTACTACAAAAACTTCAAAAAGCGTATGTAATGACAACCACACTCTCGGCTGCACCATGGCCCTACGGGACTGTGTTTCTCAGCCTAGGGAGGGCGGCCGGTGAGTTTTGCCCGACTCTAGAGTCTGGAGTATAGAATGTAACTGTCCAGTTTCCCGCCCGACTGGAGTGAGACAAAATATCAGCCCGATTTAGTCAGGTCACTCAGGTGTCTGACATTTGGGGGCGACCACCCCCCATCCCCCTCCCCCTGGCTCTCACGGCCATGCTGACAACATTTCAAAAAATCCTTGTAGGTCCACTAACAGTCTCTGCATGTACGCCTATATACAACGAGAGTAAGGCCAACACAAAGTGCATGGTATTCTTTTTGACTGAAGAAAGCTGTCCTAACAATTAATAGGCCTGAGTTGGTTTCAATTGTTTATTTCTGTGTCAGTTACTGCAGGGTCGATAACATAAACTATGCATGCCGCTGAAATGGCTGAAGGGGCTTCCTCGGGCTCAGTCCCCCCCCCCCCTTTTCGCCACATCAGCAATAACAAATACGCGAAAATTAGCATAATGTTAATCTAGGAGGATATTCAAGGGGGCTTTTCAGCCCCCTCCCCCTTTTCGAAATGTCTGGATCCGCTCCTGATGCCTAATACTGAAGAACTTTCCCCTTAAACTCGGGACAAAGAAACTGTCACGTGACCTGAACCTGGGTAATAGCAATATGTTTATGAAGCTTCGCTTCCATAAACATAACTAAAAAGCTGGGCTTGTAGTGTCAAAATGAATACATCACGGCCCAAGCCGAGGAAGTATGACTGGGACGAAAGTATGGGGTGTGCAGTAAACTAAATGTCAGGAGGACAAACAGAGAAAGAGCGGAGCAAAGGTGGTGCAAGGATTTGTTTGACAGGAGGCACAAGCTCCCCCGCTAGGAGGGGGAGAGCAGCGATCCGAAGCTCCGACAAAGGTGACAAGTTTCTGAAAGGATGTCGTCAAATTTTAGGCGCTTCTATTACAAAAATTTGAAAATTTGGATTTTTATTTAAGAAAATTTGAAATATTTTGATATTTAATGAGGAAAATTGGAAAATTTTGGGTTTTTATTGAAGAATCTAGACATCCTTAGAGCAACATCAAGCAGATCGTAGGGGAGGGTGACTTCATCGGGATAACATATTTTATCGTTCGGATTAAGGCTCCACTCGACGAAACTGGAAAATTTCCCGGACGGGAGGGGGGACTTTTCTCCGACGGGGGACATGATCCCCTTCCCCTACCATTAGCGGCTCGCCCCCCCCAAAAAAAAAAGTTTGCAAAGCATGGTCTTGAATTTTCAAAAATAAAAATAAAAAAAAAACACGTAATTCGAGATGGGTTAGGCCCTCCCTTTTCCTAGAGTGGGCTTAAAATTAAAGAAGTGAATAAGTTTCCACTTTCCAATGCAATGCGAAGGTTAAACATTAATAAAGTGCTTTCAAAACGACATTTTTTCGGCGCGCTTTGCGCGCGTTTTCTCAGTTGCTTGTTTGCTACTATATATACTTCAGACATCACAGATGGACTTGCCGTTAGTGCGAGCTAAGGTAATCAAAACAAATGATCACGTGGTGATATTTGTAATCTGATTAGCTTAGGCATCATAATGTCATTTACAGAGTGTAACGGTAATGCTGGAGTTAAATGCCCATAGTTTTGCAGACACTTCAAAGCTTTCGGGGTTATTAGATATACAACCCATTAGCCGTGTTGATTATCATGCACGACTGAAAGCAGTCTTGCCAGGGTGTCACCTGGCCAGATTAGCATAGGTATCTGTCTACAAAAAGTTGTAACGGGCATGTAGTCTAAAAGTATTGTGTTTCCCATAGAAGGAGAGGTTTCCCTTCCCTTGTCCAAATTGAGAGCGCCGTTGGCCCACGAGCGGTCTTATGACTATCAAATGGCCTGTTATAAGCAAAAGGTTCTCCACCTCTCTGCTGAAGTATACCGTTTCAATTGATTTAAATAAACACATCAAACAGTCAATCTAAGCTCAGTGTGATGAGACTTTTGACTAGTGGCCTAGCTATTTGTATATAGGATGAGACGTCGTTCTGAGTTAGGGGAATTTCCC
Source organism: Holothuria leucospilota (assembly GCA_029531755.1). Classification (NCBI taxonomy): domain Eukaryota; kingdom Metazoa; phylum Echinodermata; class Holothuroidea; order Aspidochirotida; family Holothuriidae; genus Holothuria; species Holothuria leucospilota. Next base: position 26,020,400 of record CM055962.1, on the reverse strand, counting down.
TCCCCCTTTAAAAAATTCGTTTCGGAACGGTACTGAGATCCAAAATACTAGTGCTATCATTTCATCGTTTTCAAGTGTCTTCATGCTCAAAATTTTCGTTAGTTTAAAAAACCAATCCAGAAAACCAACATTTTATGGCTTCTTGGCAAAGCTGAAACATATTGTGACACAATGAAAGAAACAATAAAATATTTAAAGGTGGGGCTCATTTTATACAAATGGATCAAGCCGCCTTGCCCATTTCACCTGCCTCTTACTCCGCCCCTATGGAGTAGCGATCGGCTGATATGGTTGTATTTAGTTTTAAAGTAGTCAGCTCATGACTAACAGCCTGAAATGGTTTTTGAAGAGCTTTTGAAAACTACATGGGACATCGCTGCAATACATAATAATAACCATACTCCCATAGTTGTCACATATTGTGACACAATGAATTTTTCGGGCACCTACGTAGGAGGCGGGGGGCTGCAGCTCCCCCCCCCCCCCAAAAAAAAATATTTTTGTGAAAATTCGGGCAATATTCTGAGAATTTTTCGGGCACCTACTGAAAGAAAAATAATGCAATAAAGTAGCTTGAAGGAAATCGATACTTTAAAAAACTTCCTTGGTAATTAAAATATAGTTCTGATTGGATTGCGCCAGCACCTATATATTCGGTATTAATTCACCAGTGTGTTTTTTAATGGTTAAACTTATATATTATGTATATTATGATTATCAGTGGTGTATTTGGGGAGCCATTAGGCCTTTCCCCCCGTCACTGACGCCGATATTTATAGTTCCTAAAATAAAGCACAAAATTGACTTCAAAGGTAGCATATGTGGCACCAGATTGCATGTAAGGACACCTAATTTTTCAAAATTTTCAAAGGGTCGGGGGTGATGCCTGTTTTTTCTTTTAAGTACCTAAAATACGTACGGTAAATTTTTTAACACAAATTTTACTTCAAAGATAGCGTATGTGGCACCAGATTGCATGTATGGACACCTAATTTTTCAAAAAATTTCGAAGGGGAGTCGGACACCCCCTCCCCTTAAACCACTCCCCCAGGCCGGCGATCACACAACATAGTGCCTACCCCACCCCCATGAGAGAAATCTTGGCTATACCACTGATTGTTATCATCATTATTGTAACGACTTCCCCCAGAATTATAACCAATATGGAATAGGTAGTAGCGTAGCAAATTATTGTATGTAATTGACATGCGATGTGGTAACGGATGCATGCCTATACGAAATGTACATTAACATTTTGAACGCGCGCGGAAATTTTTGTTTCTATTTTTCGGGCAAATCGTAACAGCCCCCCCCCCCCCCATCAACTTGGGCCCCTACGCCTGTGCATACTCCTATTGAGGCTATTGTACAATCCGGAGCTGACCATTAATGTTGCTGGGGGGTCTTCCGAACCTTCCTGAATACGGACTTGAGTTTGCCCCCCCCCACACACAAAATTTCTTAGAGCCGCCCATGTCCCCCCTACCCCACTTGCGCCACCCCTGGCGCGGAGTCGATACCCGTTTCGTCAATGGCCCGGTTACACAACTATGTTCCGAAACTCATTACAGTAATTCTCTCACCCTAACCTAACCCGCAGCCTTATCCTAACACTGACCTCCCTGTATACTTTCGGAATTTGAAGACGTCGGAACAGAGATCAGTCCCCCAAAATATCGCTTTGATGTGGTATTCACAGGCACTATCACCATAAATTAACTGAAGACCACGTCTAGACCCAGTGTTGCGATATACTAGCTTGGTGCTATAGCGGCTGAAGACAAAAATTACTTGCCAAATATTACAGACCTACATAATATTCGTTCAATCATAATTTTTGATATCACTGATTATTTTGCACACATTGTAGACTCTCGATAGGAAACCATTTCGATAATTGGTAGAATAGGTAGCTCACGCACACTTCGTTGGCATGGCAGCATGGTTAAATCTGTTACGAGCATAACACATCGGAGTACTGTAACGCATTATCTAAAGATGCACATAACTAATACAGTACAATCAGTTACGCGCAGTTGACTTCTCAGTGTTAAGGTGCGTTCACACCAAAACCGAAATCTGCTGCGTTTTGCGGGCGGGACGCGAAATTTGTTATCTCCGAACGAATGGGGCGATTTTCAAAATTTTCATTGGTGTAAAATTGCCCCTAATTGTCTTGAGAAAAAAAATTTCGCGTCCCGCCCGCAAAACGCAGCAGATTTCGGTTTTGGTGTGAACGCACCTTTACCTCACATTTCGAGAATCTATCATAGGAATTGAATGAAAGTTTCACCAAAATACGTGGATTAAATTTCTCTTTCATATTTCAGAACTAAATATGGGTTTCGACCACTGCCCAGCGAAGGCTGCAACCTCATCAAATGCCCCGGCCCTTTCGTCTGTTCGTCTGCTTTAAAATGTGTTCTACTCGGGGGGGGGGGTGAGGGGGTCATCGAGTATAAGGCGGTTTATCCCATCTGTTGTGCACCAATGTGTTTCACAAGTCCCTGGATTCAATCCCACGCGAGGTATGTGGATTTTTCTCTGGTTCTCCAGCTTTTCTCCAACTTGGCAAGTAGCACTGGAAATTAACACTGATGTATTAACACTCTTTTATACTCTTACCATCAAATTGGTTGCCCGGCCGACTCGAAGAAGTCGGATTAGAGCCGAGCTGAAGCGCCTTTTGGAAAAAACTGTTTACTAGTATATTTTGTTTTTTATTTGATTTTTTTAATAGTTGTTCCTCACAAATTGGTAAAATCCAGGGAATATTGAATGTTAGCAACATTATCCCGTGTCAGAAGGGTAAGTTCCCGCACAATTCGGTACCGGATATTTTCCATACGAACAACTCCTAGCCATGATAACAACCCCTCAAACACCTCACCCCTCCAGAAAACTTGGAATATTGCAGGGTGGGAATTGTCCGGGAGGATGGTCTGGATGGAGATTGCCTAAGGTGTGAATCGTCCTGGTGGAATTGTCGACGGTCACGGTGATTAGACATGGTATGTGTGAACTAGTGGATTTCAGTAAACTCCGTTTATTTAAATTAATTGAAATGAATAAAACAGTAAGACTGCGCAAGCAGGTCTTCAGTTATTAACGACATCGTAATAAATGGACTGTTCGTCTGTTCGTCTGTTTTTTTTCATGCATAGCATTGGGAATTAACACTGATCCATTAACGCTTTGTTATACCATGGAGCTATTACGGATGCAGTGAAAGCAGAGAAACTTCCTTTGAAGTATCATGGGTTCCGACAATTTCCAAGAGCAATGAGCCGTGAAGGATTTACTTACACTTGCATAATGTGCATAATAGGTAAAGACAGCCCTTTACAGACGATGTGAATGGCATGTGTTAAAGGTCTGGTGACATGCCACCAAAAACTGAAAAAGAACTGTTTCACTAGCCAGTTAGAGAATTTAATCCTCCAATGATAAATCCGTTTGATTATAATTTCAAAACCTTTACCGTTCTCAAATTATAAGTCTTCAAAAATTGATGGTTTCTGAAGTAACTCATTACCTATGCAAGATAACGATGTGGAGTGTTGCACAGTGTTAAGATTTCTTTTGTTCACCCAACATAAATTATCTCTTAATTAATGATATGAAAGTTTACAGTTTGGTGAGTTAAATCAATAATTCTCAAGAAAACAATTTTAACTTTCATAATTAACCCCTCAGGGAATAACAACGCTACCAGTGTCCTTGAAATTAAGGTTGTAAAAACAAAGGCTAACATTAGCCACATATGGTATGTCCATCTTTTGATGTTACATATTTGCATAATAAGCTCATGTTTATTCATGATACATGTGTTACATAAAAATTAACCTGTAAAATGGTCAATATGTGATGAATTGTAATGGAAATTGCGGCTATTTCCTGGATATTTAATGCTTCTTTCATCAAATAGCCAACTATAATTTTTATGTCACCGGACCTTTAATACACTGTGAAGTGCATAGGAACTTGTAACCTTCAAAATGCAAAAAAGTAGCAAAGTTTTTAAAATTTTGTCAGAAAAGTACGCACCCGCACACATTCAAGAGGCACACCGTAGTGAAGATGAAGCAATTATCTTTTCTCTCGATTAATTCCTGAGTTTAGGAAACTTTCGGAAAGGCTCCAAAGTCTTTCCGAAAGATTCTGGGACATTTTTCAGACACGTAATTTTCTTTTTTTAACACAGGGCGCTAATTTTCCAACCACAACACCAAATTTGACGAAGTTTTCACCTTAAAAATGATATTAAATTGGACAAAAACTGAGCATCCACTTCAAAACTGAAGATGAGCAACTGCACATACACAATTTGATTCCAACAGTGAATATTCATGAAGTTTAAAAATGTTAAAACAGCCGTTTGTTTAAGTATAATGTCACAAACACAGCTCAGTGTCGAAACCCATGATGATTCTTCAAAGGAAATGCCAAAGACGATTTGAGTAATTAAACCGGCTTACGTGAACAAAAGTTATGACAGACGTGGAGATTGGGGAGAGGGAGGTTGTCTTTGATTGAAAGGATTAGATGAGTGTTTTATTGCATTCGAGGTTCTCTGCATACTCCATCTGTAACTTGGCTATACACTCAACTGTTTACGGCTGAGAACATCAAAAGCTTGTAAAAACAAAAGAAGAAAAAAAAAAAAGAAAAAAAAAAACGAATAAACGGATGCAGCGAGAAAACAAATCATCAATTCTTGATTGAGATTTTTATTCGGAAGATGGAATAATGACTGAGTGATGAAGAAATTAAGTAGTGATGTTAATTCCAAGACTTTATTTAAGTAAATAAAAAGGTTACTATCTGAAACGAGATAAAACTTAAGGGGGTTTTCAAGCCTGAAGAGAAGAGTGAACGTTACTATGGCAACAAAGACCAAAACTGGAAAGATGCCAAGTAGAGGCTATGGCTGATCGCCCAGGTTAAGATGATGGAAACTTTACACAGCTTTCTTTTAGAAGAATGTTTTTATCACACATCAACTCAAAATTTCGTCCACAAACTTCGCTGACCGACTCGTATCGAATTAATTATTTTACCTTTAAGACTCTAGGTATCAAAACACAGTGTCGGCGGCGCTAGAGAACTCGCCATTTAACACTGCCTACCGCTCATGGGATAAGGTGCGAGCCATCGGGTAACAAGCTCGTCGTCAGACCGTGATAAAAACTCCATGTAAATGCACTCGTCATGAAGATGCGTTTCCTGGATCAAGATCACGAGTTAGCAATCATCACGACTATGAACTCGTTACCGTATCAGATCAGGGAGTAAAATCTTGACACTACAAATTTTGACAATTGTCACTAATTCTTTTCATACTGTCCAGAAGATACATACCTAGACCAGGCTAAGGGTTCTTTTTGAAAGAAATATATTCCAGCCACATTTTACAGGTGGAAGATTTTCAAATGTCTTCGTCTGTAATACACATTGTTGTATATGAGAAGTAAGACAAACGATGGGTTATGACAAACCAAATATCCAGTAGCTGAACAAGCTTGATTTATCAGTCAAAAAGCCAGTGAAATATCTTCCAGTCACATTTTGCCGGTAGAAGGTTTTCAAATGTCTTCGTCCGTATTACACATTGCTGTTCATAACAAGCGAGATAAACGATAAGTCATATGACAAGCCAAACATCCAGTAGTTGGATAAACTTGATTCATCAGTCAAAAAGCCAGGTTTATCGATCGATGAACCAAGTTTATCGGACGAAAAACCAAGTTTATCGGACGAAAAACCAAGCTTATCTGTCGATAAGCCAGGCTTATCGAATTTCTGACCTACTG